>JAEIHA010000344.1:0-2400000 GCA_018904595.1 Zaprionus indianus
TTGTGGAAAATATAGAAAAAAAACCCAAATTTTTCCAATTTGATCAATGTTGAAAATTTCCATTTTTCGACAAAAATCCATCGTCGAGGTCGCAAAAACATCAAAATTGGTCGAAAATTAGATTTTTGATTTTTTGACTTTAGTTGATAAAGCTAGTCATTATTAGTATAAAAATCGCCCGAAAGTGGTTTTCGATTGGCATTTGTGGAAAATATAGAAAAAAACCCAAATTTTTCCAATTTGATCAATGTTGAAAATTTCCATTTTTTCGACAAAAATCCATCGTCGAGGTCGCAAAAAACATCAAAATTGGTCGAAAATTAGATTTTTGATTTTTTGACTTTAGTTGATAAAGCTAGTCATTATTAGTATAAAAATCGCCCGAAAGTTGTTTTCGATTGGCATTTGTGGAAAATATAGAGAAAAAACCCAAATTTTTCCAATTTGATCAATGTTGAAAATTTCCATTTTTTCGACAAAAATCCATCGTCGAGGTCGCAAAAAACATCAAAATTGGTCGAAAATTAGATTTTTGATTTTTTGACTTTAGTTGATAAAGCTAGTCATTATTAGTATAAAAATCGCCCGAAAGTGGTTTTCGATTGGCATTTGTGGAAAATATAGAAAAAAAACCCAAATTTTTCCAATTTGATCAATGTTGAAAATTTCCATTTTTTCGACAAAAATCCATCGTCGAGGTCGCAAAAATATCAAAATTGGTCGAAAATTAGATTTTTGATTTTTTGACTTTAGTTGATAAAGCTAGTCATTATTAGTATAAAAATCGCCCGAAAGTTGTTTTCGATTGGCATTTGTGGAAAATATAGAAAAAAAACCCAAATTTTTCCAATTTGATCAATGTTGAAAATTTCCATTTTTTCGACAAAAATCCATCGTCGAGGTCGCAAAAACATCAAAATTGGTCGAAAATTAGATTTTTGATTTTTTGACTTTAGTTGATAAAGCTAGTCATTATTAGTATAAAAATCGCCCGAAAGTTGTTTTCGATTGGCATTTGTGGAAAATATAGAAAAAACCCAAATTTTTCCAATTTGATCAATGTTGAAAATTTCCATTTTTTCGACAAAATCCATCGTCGAGGTCGCAAAAAACATCAAAATTGGTCGAAAATTAGATTTTTGATTTTTTGACTTTAGTTGATAAAGCTAGTCATTATTAGTATAAAAATCGCCCGAAAGTGGTTTTCGATTGGCATTTGTGGAAAATATAGAAAAAAAACCCAAATTTTTCCAATTTGATCAATGTTGAAAATTTCCATTTTTTCGACAAAAATCCATCGTCGAGGTCGCAAAAACATCAAAATTGGTCGAAAATTAGATTTTTGATTTTTTGACTTTAGTTGATAAAGCTAGTCATTATTAGTATAAAAATCGCCCGAAAGTTGTTTTCGATTGGCATTTGTGGAAAATATAGAAAAAAAAACCCAAATTTTTCCAATTTGATCAATGTTGAAAATTTCCATTTTTTCGACAAAATCCATCGTCGAGGTCGCAAAAAACATCAAAATTGGTCGAAAATTAGATTTTTGATTTTTTGACTTTAGTTGATAAAGCTAGTCATTATTAGTATAAAAATCGCCCGAAAGTGGTTTTCGATTGGCATTTGTGGAAAATATAGAAAAAAACCCAAATTTTTCCAATTTGATCAATGTTGAAAATTTCCATTTTCGCATTTTTTTCCAAAAAATCCATAGTCGAGTAAAACGAGGTCAAAATTGGTCGAAAATTAGATTTTTGATTTTTTGACTTTAGTTGATAAAGCTAGTCATTATTAGTATAAAAATCGCCCGAAAGTGGTTTTCGATTGGCATTTGTGGAAAATATAGAAAAAAAAACCCAAATTTTTCCAATTTGATCAATGTTGAAAATTTCCATTTTTTCGACAAAAATCCATCGTCGAGGTCGCAAAAAACATCAAAATTGGTCGAAAATTAGATTTTTGATTTTTTGACTTTAGTTGATAAAGCTAGTCATTATTAGTATAAAAATCGCCCGAAAGTGGTTTTCGATTGGCATTTGTGGAAAATATAGAAAAAAACCCAAATTTTTCCAATTTGATCAATGTTGAAAATTTCCATTTTTTCGACAAAAATCCATCGTCGAGGTCGCAAAAAACATCAAAATTGGTCGAAAATTAGATTTTTGATTTTTGACTTTAGTTGATAAAGCTTAGTCATTATTAGTATAAAAATCGCCCGAAAGTGGTTTTCGATTGGCATTTGTGGAAAATATAGAAAAAAAACCCAAATTTTTCCAATTTATCAATGTTGAAAATTTCCATTTTTCGACAAAAATCCATCGTCGAGCAAAAAACATCAAAATTTCGACCAATTTTGTATTTTTTTGCGACCTCGACGATGGATTTTTTGTCAGAAAATGGAAATTTTCAACATTGATCAAATTGGAAAAATTTGGGTTTTTTTCTATATTTTCCACAAATGCCAATCGAAAACCAACTTTCGGCGATTTTTATACTAATAATGACTAGCTTTATCAACTAAAGTCAAAAAATCAAAAATCTAATTTTCGACCAATTTTGATGATTTTTGCGACCTCGACGATGGATTTTTGTCGAAAAAGAAATTTTCAACATTGATCAAATTGGAAAAAATTTGGGTTTTTTTCTATATTTTCCACAAATGCCAATCGAAAACAACTTCGGGCGATTTTTATACTAATAATGACTAGCTTTATCAACTAAAGTCAAAAAATTGACAAAAATCTAATTTTCGACCAATTTTGATTTTTTGTGACCTCGACGATGGATTTTTGTCGAAAAAATGGAAATTTTCAACATTGATCAAATTGGAAAAATTTGGGTTTTTTTTCTATATTTTCCACAAATGCCAATCGAAAACAACTTTCGGGCGATTTTTATACTAATAATGACTAGCTTTATCAACTAAAGTCAAAAAATCAAAATCTAATTTTCGACCAATTTTGATATTTTTTGCGACCTCGACGATGGATTTTTGTCGAAAAAATGGAAATTTTCAACATTGATCAAATTGGAAAAATTTGGGTTTTTTTTTCTATATTTTCCACAAATGCCAATCGAAAACAACTTTCGGGCGATTTTTATACTAATAATGACTAGCTTTATCAACTAAAGTCAAAAAATCAAAAATCTAATTTTCGACCAATTTTGATATTTTTTGCGACCTCGACGATGGATTTTTGTCGAAAAATGGAAATTTTCAACATTGATAAAATTGGAAAAATTTGGGTTTTTTTCATATTTTCCACAAATGCCAATCGAAAACACTTTCGGGCGATTTTTATACTAATAATGACTGCTTTACTATCAACTAAAGTCAAAAAATCAAAAATCTAATTTTCGACCAATTTTGATATTTTTTGCGACCTCGACGATGGATTTTGTCGAAAAAATGGAAATTTTCAACATTGATCAAATTGGAAAAAAGGGTTTGGTTTTTTTTGTATTTTCCACAAATGCCAATCGAAACCAGCTTTCGGGCGATTTTTATACTAATAATGACTAGCTTATCAACTAAAGTCAAAAATCAAAATCTAATTTCGACCAATGTTGATTTTTTTTCCATCGCGATCAAAATTGGTCGAAAATTAGATTTTTGATTTTTTGACTTTAGTTGATAAAGCTAGTCATTATTAGTATAAAAATCGCCCGAAAGTTGTTTTCGATTGGCATTTGTGGAAAATATAGAAAAAAAAAACCCAAATTTTTCCAATTTGATCAATGTTGAAAATTTCCATTTTTTCGACAAAAATCCATCGTCGAGGTCGCAAAAATATCAAAATTGGTCGAAAATTAGATTTTTGATTTTTTGACTTTAGTTGATAAAGCTAGTCATTATTAGTATAAAAATCGCCCGAAAGTTGGTTTTCGATTGGCATTTGTGGAAAATATAGAAAAAAAACCCAAATTTTTCCAATTTGATCAATGTTGAAAATTTCCATTTTTTCGACAAAAATCCATCGTCGAGGTCGCAAAAAACATCAAAATTGGTCGAAAATTAGATTTTTGATTTTTTGACTTTAGTTGATAAAGCTAGTCATTATTAGTATAAAAATCGCCCGAAAGTGGTTTTCGATTGGCATTTGTGGAAAATATAGAAAAAAAAAACCCAAATTTTTCCAATTTGATCAATGTTGAAAATTTCCATTTTTTCGTCAAAAATCCATCGTCGAGGTCGCAAAAAATATCAAAATTGGTCGAAAATTAGATATTTGATTTTTTGACTTTAGTTGATAAAGCTAGTCATTATTAGTATAAAAATCGCCCGAAAGTGGTTTTCGATTGGCATTTGTGGAAAATATAGAAAAAAAACCCAAATTTTTCCAATTTGATCAATGTTGAAAATTTCCATTTTTTCGACAAAAATCCATCGTCGAGGTCGCAAAAATATCAAAATTGGTCGAAAATTAGATTTTTGATTTTTTGACTTTAGTTGATAAAGCTAGTCATTATTAGTATAAAAATCGCCCGAAAGTTGTTTTCGATTGGCATTTGTGGAAAATATAGAAAAAAAACCCAAATTTTTCCAATTTGATCAATGTTGAAAATTTCCATTTTTTTCGACAAAAATCCATCGTCGAGGTCGCAAAAATATCAAAATTGGTCGAAAATTAGATTTTTGATTTTTTGACTTTAGTTGATAAAGCTAGTCATTATTAGTATAAAAATCGCCCGAAAGTTGTTTTCGATTGGCATTTGTGGAAAATATAGAAAAAAAACCCAAATTTTTCCAATTTGATCAATGTTGAAAATTTCCATTTTTTGACAAAAATCCATCGTCGAGGTCGCAAAAATATCAAAATTGGTCGAAAATTAGATTTTTGATTTTTTGACTTTAGTTGATAAAGCTAGTCATTATTAGTATAAAAATCGCCCGAAAGTTGTTTTCGATTGGCATTTGTGGAAAATATAGAAAAAAAAACCCAAATTTTTCCAATTTGATCAATGTTGAAAATTTCCATTTTTTCGACAAAAATCCATCGTCGAGGTCGCAAAAAATATCAAAATTGGTCGAAAATTAGATTTTTGATTTTTTGACTTTAGTTGATAAAGCTAGTCATTATTAGTATAAAAATCGCCCGAAAGTTGTTTTCGATTGGCATTTGTGGAAAATATAGAAAAAAAACCCAAATTTTTCCAATTTGATCAATGTTGAAAATTTCCATTTTTTCGACAAAAATCCATCGTCGAGGTCGCAAAAAATATCAAAATTGGTCGAAAATTAGATTTTTGATTTTTTGACTTTAGTTGATAAAGCTAGTCATTATTAGTATAAAAATCGCCCGAAAGTGGTTTTCGATTGGCATTTGTGGAAAATATAGAAAAAAAAACCCAAATTTTTCCAATTTGATCAATGTTGAAAATTTCCATTTTTTCGACAAAAATCCATCGTCGAGGTCGCAAAAAATATCAAAATTGGTCGAAAATTAGATATTTGATTTTTTGACTTTAGTTGATAAAGCTAGTCATTATTAGTATAAAAATCGCCCGAAAGTTGTTTTCGATTGGCATTTGTGGAAAATATAGAAAAAAAAACCCAAATTTTTCCAATTTGATCAATGTTGAAAATTTCCATTTTTTCGACAAAAATCCATCGTCGAGGTCGCAAAAAATATCAAAATTGGTCGAAAATTAGATTTTTGATTTTTTGACTTTAGTTGATAAAGCTAGTCATTATTAGTATAAAAATCGCCCGAAAGTTGTTTTCGATTGGCATTTGTGGAAAATATAGAAAAAAAACCCAAATTTTTCCAATTTGATCAATGTTGAAAATTTCCATTTTTTCGACAAAAATCCATCGTCGAGGTCGCAAAAAATATCAAAATTGGTCGAAAATTAGATTTTTGATTTTTTGACTTTAGTTGATAAAGCTAGTCATTATTAGTATAAAAATCGCCCGAAAGTTGTTTTCGATTGGCATTTGTGGAAAATATAGAAAAAAAAAACCCAAATTTTTCCAATTTTATCAATGTTGAAAATTTCCATTTTTTCGACAAAAATCCATCGTCGAGGTCGCAAAAAACATCAAAATTGGTCGAAAATTAGATTTTTGATTTTTTGACTTTAGTTGATAAAGCTAGTCATTATTAGTATAAAAATCGCCCGAAAGTTGTTTTCGATTGGCATTTGTGGAAAATATAGAAAAAAAAACCCAAATTTTTCCAATTTGATCAATGTTGAAAATTTCCATTTTTTCGACAAAAATCCATCGTCGAGGTCGCAAAAAATATCAAAATTGGTCGAAAATTAGATTTTTGATTTTTTGACTTTAGTTGATAAAGCTAGTCATTATTAGTATAAAAATCGCCCGAAAGTTGTTTTCGATTGGCATTTGTGGAAAATATAGAAAAAAAAACCCAAATTTTTCCAATTTGATCAATGTTGAAAATTTCCATTTTTTCGACAAAAATCCATCGTCGAGGTCGCAAAAAACATCAAAATTGGTCGAAAATTAGATTTTTGATTTTTTGACTTTAGTTGATAAAGCTAGTCATTATTAGTATAAAAATCGCCCGAAAGTTGTTTTCGATTGGGATTTGTGGAAAATATAGAAAAAAAAAACCCAAATTTGTCCAATTTGATCAATGTTGAAAATTTCCATTTTTTCGACAAAAATCCATCGTCGAGGTCGCAAAAAATATCAAAATTGGTCGAAAATTAGATTTTTGATTTTTTGACTTTAGTTGATAAAGCTAGTCATTATTAGTATAAAAATCGCCCGAAAGTGGTTTTCCATTGGCATTTGCGGAAAATATAGAAAAAAAACCCAAATTTTTTCAATTTGATCAATGTTGAAAATTTCCATTTTTCGACAAAAATCCATCGTCGAGGTCGCAAAAAACATCAAAATTGGTCGAAAATTAGATTTTTGATTTTTTGACTTTAGTTGATAAAGCTAGTCATTATTAGTATAAAAATCGCCCGAAAGTTGTTTTCGATTGGCATTTGTGGAAAATATAGAAAAAAAAACCCAAATTTTTCCAATTTGATCAATGTTGAAAATTTCCATTTTTAATTTTTTGATATTTTTTGTGACCTCGATGATGGATTTTGGTCGAAAAAATGGAAATTTTCAACATTGATCAAATTGGAAATCAAGGTGCGGGGCGAGGATCTAATGAATGACCGAGCCGGGACGGGCTGTCGCAGAGGGTGTCGTATCTCTAGTTGTATTTGTAGTTGCAGTTTAAAATGGAAACCTAGTCACGCCCTTAAGGACGCCATAAGTTCGCCAAGATAAAAACGACACTATTTCGCCGCCGGCGAACTTATGTCGCCCTTAGAACGCCATTAGTGCGCCAAGATAAAAACACCCCTATTTTGCCGCCGGCGAACTTATGTTGCCCTCAAGGACGCCATAAGTTCGCCAAGATAATTTCGCTTCTTCAACATTGATCAAATTGGAAAAATTTGGGTTTTTTTTTATATTTTCCACAAATACCAATCGAAAACAACTTTCGAGAGATTTTTATACTAATAATGTCTAGCTTTATCGCCCTTAAGGACGCCATAAGTTCGCCAAGATAAAAACGACACTATTTCGCCGCCGGCGAACTTATGTCGCCCTTAAGGACGCCATAAGTTCGCCAAGATAAAAACGACACTATTTCGCCGCCGGCGAACTTATGTCGCCCTCAAGGACGCCATAAGTTCGCCAAGATAGTTTCGCTTCTTCAACATTGATCAAATTGGAAAAATTTGGGTTTTTTTCTATATTTTCCACAAATACCAATCGAAAACAACTTTCGGGCGATTTTTATACTAATAATGACTAGCTTTATCAACTAAAGTCAAAAAATCAAAAGTCAAATTTTCGACCAATTTTGATATTTTTTGTGACCTCGACGATGGATTTTTGTCGAAAAAATGGAAATTTTCAACATTGACCAAATTGGAAAAATTTGGGTTTTTTTCTATATTTTCCACAAATACCAATCGAAAACAACTTTCGGGTGATTTTTATACTAATAATGACTAGCTTTATCAACTAAAGTCAAAAAATCAAAAATCTAATTTTCGACCAATTTTGATATTTTTTGCGACCTCGACGATGGATTTTTGTCGAAAAAATGGAAATTTTCAACATTGATCAAATTGGAAATCAAGGTGCGGGGCGAGGATCTAATGAATGACCGAGCCGGGACGGGCGTCGCAGAGGGTGTCGTATCTCTAGTTGTATTTGTAGTTGCAGTTGCAAATGGAAACCTAGTCACGCCCTTAAGGACGCCATAAGTTCGCCAAGACAAAAACGACACTATTTCGCCGCCGGCCAAGATAATTTCGCTTCTAATTTTTTTTTTTAATTGAATTTTGAAAATAATTAAATTTACATGTATTTTGTTGATGCCTTTTTGAGCAAGGCGCCAGTCTGCCTGAAACATTTTGTGACTGTACAGTGTCCTAAAAACCGATTCATTTGAAATGAAAACTAAGTGTTTAGAAAAAGTGCGCTGCAGGCGAAAAAATAAAAGCGCGCGATTGCATGACTTCTCGTTGGATGCTCCGAAATTCTCACCCAATAGGGAACTTATAAAATAATATATTTTCTCTCTGTCCCTCGCACTCAGTCAGTATGCATTTAAGTCAACATTTCACTCACATGCTTTGCATTTTAAAGAACCAAATGAGGCAAACACTCGCAGTACTTTACTCCACAAACTGAATTGAATTAAATGTTCTCAGTGTAGTCGTGGGTCGTGGGACCCTTTGCGGCACGGCACACACGTCCTAGATGGACGGAGATACACATTCAGCCGCTTAGCACAGATGCGGTAGATACGACATAAACATTCGCACGCCTATCACAGACGACACTCAATCTAATCTTGAGATTAATATTGTTGGCTTTTTGTGCATTTCAGGCAAATCAAGGTGCGGGGCATGGAACTAATGAATGACCCAGCCGGGACGGGGTGCCGCAGAGGAAGTCGTATCTCTTGTTGTAGTTGCAGTTGCAAATGGAAACCCAGTCACAGCTGCAATTGGCCTCCGGCAAAGCCAGTCCGGCGATTACATGCAAAAGCCTTTTTCGGTTGCAGTTTTATTGGCTCGGATTAGTTGTGTTGCCCTGCCTCTCTCTATCTCTCTCTCTCACTCTGTGTGTGTGTTTTTGTGTGTGTATCTTGAAGATACACAAATTGAGCATATTTCGGTAATTGCCAATTGGAATCGGAGTGTGGGGGGGGATACATTATGAGGGTCATGCACAGAGTGGGCCTCTGCATAGATATATAACGATATCGATATAGACAGTCGACGGCGGCGGCATCTGCAGTCGATTTGTGCTTACGCAGCGAGCCTGCAGTGGCGGCGGCGGCGGCATGCGGCATTTATAATTTATGCACAACACCGGCAACACCGACTCGACTTAAGTCTTACAAATTGTTTTCAGATGCTACACAGTGCAGGGGCAGAGGCAGAGAGTGAGAGAAGGGGGCAGGGCGAAACCAAAACCAGGCAAATAAATACAGCACGCACACACACCCGCAACGCCACACTCCCTCTGCGGCGTCCAGATTCAGATTGAGAGACACAGAAAGCGAGAGAGAGCGAGAGAGCAAGGGGAGCGAGCGAGAGCGACGTGATTTGATGCGAATTATATCGTGCCGTGCCCCAAAAACGAGACTCAAACTCAAACTCAAACTGCGATTCCGCCTCCGTTTTCGTCTCTGCCTCAGCCAAATCAGACCCAAAAACTGAGACGGCAACAGGCAACTCTGCCAACTGGCAACTGGCAACGGGCAAAGCCACAAAAAGTGGCCAACAGCCGCAGCCGTTGCCGTTGCCGTTGCCGTTGCTGACTTTGACTTTGGCTTGGCTCGGCTTGGCTTGGCTGGCGTAAACAACAAGTTGAATCTCGAGGCGGCATGTCACGTAGCATCGCTACATGGACCATTCATACAAATTTTGTTTTGTTTTATAAGCTACTTTTATGCATTATTTGTGTGTAACTTTGCCCATTCGTCTGTCTGTCTCTCTGCCTGTCTCTCCGTCTGTCTCTCTTTCTGTCTGTCTGCCTGTCCGTCTGTCTGTTTGTCTGTTCCGTGTGTTTATCTTCGTTCTGTACATATACCACATACCAACACACACACACACAAACACACGCATAGCTCTAGCTGTATCTGTTTCTTCAGCTCTATCTGCGACTCTGCATCTGTATCTCTCTCTCCCTCTCTCTCTCTATGTTCAGCTGTGTGTGCTCTTCTTTTTGCGGGTGTACTTGTTGTTATTCATTTTTGCTGCTGGTTTTTTGGTTGTTGCCATTGTGCTTGTCGCGGTAAATTCACCACGCGCACCTTGGAGCAAGGCAAAGGTGAATGAAGATTGATTGTTCGCGAATATATTGTATTCACCCACTACATTATAATAATAGCTACACATTGATCTTTGAATTGTAGTCTTAAAGACACATAAACCAATTGAGTTGGATACAATTGGGATGTAAATAAATACTTAAGAAAAAAATAATAAAATATATAAATGTTTGAATAAAACTGTTTTTTTCTTTAAAATTTTACCTAAAAATGCAGCTAAAAATGTTGCTAAATAAACCTCACCTAACGTCACAATTTTTCTTTTGACTTTAAACAGTTTTGAACATATAAAACTAAAGTGTTTTATTGAAAACCAATGTTTAATAAATAAGTCAATACCAATTAAGGTTTCTTTAAATAATACTGTTGTCTTACTCGTTTAAATTTATGTATGTAACAGTGAGCACCGAATGATATAATCATATCAGAATATACTGTAACATATTATACCTATTTACACACATTAATATATAGCCACATCTAAGGCCCTTTCTACCTTTACCTACATACCAGCAATATATAAGCTAAATTGCTTGGCAGAGGCAACTGTTTACCTAGATATAATGTGGCATCCAAACAATATGATCAACACATCAATATCCCCCTACATTTCCTACTGATCAAGAATATATATGCAACACACAGCGCGCAGTTTGCTGACCTACTTACCACACTTGCCCCACTGTGCTCGGCTGAAGGTGCAGCGCACGTAGCAGCGCCCACGTAACTGCAGTTGCCAATGCGGCGGAGAAGGCAAGGACGACGACACCTACAAACCATTGGGGCTGCTACTAGGCTAAACACGCAGCCGACAACTAACTCGACAGCAGCAGCAGCAACCACAGCAGCAACAGCAACAGCAGCAGCAACAATGCAACTGCCAGAGCCCAAAAATAACTGCCGCCTGGAGGTAATGACAAACAACGTTCCAAAACAGCAACAACAACAACAGCAGCAGCAGCAGCAACACAAGCGTACACGCTACCAAGAAACACTTCCTGTCACGCCGCCAACATCGCAACATCAACAACAGCAGCAACAGCGTCAGCAGCAACATCTTCGCATCTTGCTTATCTCCCTTTTTTTTGGAGGGGAACTTTGTGATTTTTCGCTTCGTTTTCTTTGTCATCGATAAACGAAACAAATGACCTTGCCAGACTTCGCTGCCGCCGTCTCTGCTGCGACGCTGCTGCTGCTGCAGTCGACGCAACAAGTTTGACAAACATTTTGGGCGCTTTTGTATTTTAATTCGCCTTTGGGCTTTGTTCAAATGCGCAGCGAAAGCTTTGCCGTAGTCAGAGATAAATTGCGTTTATAAATAAATCAGACAGAGTAACATGTCATTGCCTTCTGCTTTCAGCAAGACTGCGGCTGATACCCTGTAAATGGTGAGGAGGAGTATGCTAGCCTTTTGTTAGCAGCCAGGTTTGCGGTCTGTTAAAAGGTAATTAGGGTGTACACTCGCTGTGTGCAAGCTAAGCAGCTCGTAGGGTATTTAGTTTCACTCTAACTCTATACAAAATATTAATTTCTCAATACTTTAAATTCACTAATTAAAGTTCACTTTAATGTTATCTTAATCAAATTGAGAACTGTTCAATTTATACAAAATTAAAATTATACTTAATTTTTGATATATCATAGATGATTTTTAATTAATTTCGATGAAGATAAACCTATTCTCAAGTAGATTGTCCAAGTAATTCAAGTTATTCTTCTTCATTTGCATACATAATATATTTAATCATGTTTTCTCCTCTCTTTATTTAGTGCTACCATGTCAAATTTGCTGAATTTTTAAAATTCACCTCTCAAAATTCACTTTATTGCTACTTTTATCGGATTTCGAAATGTTTAACTTGTGCAAATTGAAAGTCAACCTTGTTTTAAGGCAAGGTATGCATAGATAAACAGATTCTTAAGCTGACTACGTAGTTTCATGATGATCATATGTAGAATGTACAGGTTATTTGTAAAAGTATCTAAAGTAATAGTATCTAAGGTTACTCTATAAACCTATACGATCCCCATATTATAAAATGGGGTTGGGTTTGTAAATAATTTTTCATATCTTGTAATGTTAAGGTGCTTAAACTAACTTAACTCGATATATATATCACATTTTTGTGCACTTACAGGGTATCTCGCAGTGTTGCTCCCATCATATACTTACCCTGCATTGTTGCCTTATTTTGCGTCTTGTTGCTGTTGACACTTTCGACGCTTTTGCAGCGCTTTGTTTTTGTCATCTTTCGCGCGCGCTTTGTGGCCTGACTGACAGACTGTGACTGGGTGACAAACTGACTGCGAATGTCACTGTCACTGTCACTGTCACAGTCTCTCTCACAGTCACTGACACCGTCACCGACACTGTCACCGACTCAGTGAACTGTGACTGCGACTGCAACAGTGACTGTGACAGTGACAGTGACTTCTGCCTGCCTGCAACAATGAAATGTGATAAATTTGTGTCGCTGACAGCGGCAACTGTTGCAGCAAAACCAACAGCAGCAGCAGCAGCA
This sequence comes from Zaprionus indianus, assembly GCA_018904595.1. NCBI lineage: Eukaryota > Metazoa > Arthropoda > Insecta > Diptera > Drosophilidae > Zaprionus > Zaprionus indianus. The sequence continues at coordinate 12,854 of JAEIHA010000344.1, forward strand.
GTAGCAACAAATCAAAATAAATATACCCTGTATTAATTTATGCGACGCCAGTAAGTGGCCACAGGCTCGCCCCGCTCCGCCCCACGCCCCTCCCCACGCCTCCTCGACCCCAACTGACCTTAGAGGTGTGTGCAAATTAATTCATCGGCGATAAGAGCGCGTTGATGCATCGATTGCCGGGACGAACACAACGGAACAACCAGGCTCATTAACATTGGCCGAGTGACCAAGTGCAGTCAACAAGCGAAGCCACCTTCTCTTCCTCGTCATCGTCATCGTCATCCTCGGGCTCCACTTTGCTGCCCGCTGAGCGGCAACTGTCCGTTAAATCGCTGCACATTAAATGCAATTAAGAAATGATTGAAATCATAAATTAGCCCTAATTGGCATGCGATGAGGCGGAGGAGGCTGCTGCGCCTGCAGCACCAGACTGGAACAGAAGGGAATGGAGACTGTAGTCTGGAGACTGTGGATGCAGCAAGTGCAGGTGCTGTCGTGGCGGTCACTTCAACTGGCGGCACGTACTCAAACTCGTTGCACAAATTGTACGCTGCACTGTAGGGTGTATTTTTAGCTACCGGTGCGGGAACAGTGGGCTGCAAAGGCTAAAAATGTTGTAAGGGGTTGCCAGAAAAGTTAGAAAAGGCAAAGCAAATCGAGATAAATGACTGTAATGTGATTTGAAACTGTACAGAAGAAGAAATATAGGTTAACTTATTCCTCATTTATGCTCTGACAGAATATATATATCTAACAGAAACTAAGACGCCCTCTACCGCCCTTATTTATCGATAAAAATGGGCAATTGCAATTTTTAACCCGCAATGTTTATTTTTGGTGGCTCAAATAAAAATTACCAGTCAAATCATTTCTACAAATTGGAAGATATTCGGTTTAAAAACATAGAAGCTATGTAAGAAATAAACTTGCACTGTGTAAAGTTAGTTTCCTTTTCGCTGCCCCAAAGTATGCAATATAAAATGCATTTAACATTGAGTTAATTTGAGAAATAACACATTGCTAATTAATGAACCTTTGTAATCAAAGATGTTCAAATATTCTTCGGAAATTCCCTTTAAAGGTTAGGTCGAACCCAACGATATTTCATTAGGTTAACAGATTCAGAAGATTCAGTTGCAAATTTCAGTTCCAATTCCGATTGCAGTTGCTGTTCTGGTTAAAGTGTGTCAGCTGAATACTTATCAGAGATTGGGGTCACTTCTTGTGACTCTTTTAACTCGCCTGCCTTATAAAGAGTTGGCGCCCCATGGTTACTTTTGAATCATTAGCGAGCAGATCTGAAAACCTGAGCACTAAGTAAGACATGAATATTGCAACGAGACTGTTCCACGGTCTTCATGGCCACTTTCCAGTTGGTTTTCCAATCAACTGACACAGTTAACAAAACGATGCCCATCCTGGCCACATGGGAAGGCAGGGTCTCATTAGGGAGCCAATTCAGGCAATTGACCAGGAGCAGCGACTATGATTGCTCCCAACTATGACTCCCCTCACGGATAGAAGGCTCATCCATGCACTGATTAAAGGGGGCTGACAGCACCTAAAATACCTCTCCCTCCCTTTCCATGGTGGAATCACTTTCAGGTGATTTGGCAGCGGCGCGAACAGATGCCAAAGCAAACACAGCGAAAGAGAAGGCGCAGCCTAATTGCCCAGTTGGCAACCGGCCGATGAAGCTGCCGCTCCGCCCCGCTGGCCACGCCCCTCTGTGGTACCTGATCGCTAACAACAGCGAGTACGTGCGTGCCTCTGCCCATGTGTGTGTGTGTGTGTGTGTGTGTAAGTAGATGAAATTAAGATTCTCTCTTCTTCTTTTTTTGATTAAGCGCTGAGAATTTTTGACGTTGCCGCCGCCGACGACGCTGTCGCTGGCTCTGCTGTCGCTGCTTCCTCTGCTGCTGCTACTTCTGCTGCTGCGGCTGCGGCTATTGACGCTGTCATCCCAACTGGGCCGCCTTGTGAGTTGTTGCCGCGCTGAGCGATCGCGGCAGAGGCAGCGGCAGAGCCATCGCAGGCAACGCAGATGCGATCGTGGTTGGCTATAAAAAGGCGATGTTACGCAGGTTTCCGAATTAAACAGTTAACACAACAACACGACGCCAGATCGAGTGAACACCACCACCACCACTCACACCTCACCTCACACCACTCCACACCACACACCATCCTTAATCTCATCAGCCCCAGTTCCACCCACACCTGCTCCTGCTCCGCCCTTCCTCGAAATGTGCCAAAGTTCATATCGCATGTTAATTGCATTGCTGGTCATGCTGCCACTGCTGCAGGTGTGCACAGCAGCGCCACCTGTTGCCCAGCCGGATAAGCTGGAGTCCGGACGCGGCGCTCGGCTCCTGGATCGTTTCAATCATCGCTATCCCGACGGTAGTTACGAGTTCCGCTTCGAGCTGGATGACGGCACAGCACGCTACGAGAGAGGCTACTTCGGATATGTAGACGAGGTGAAGACCCTCATGGTAGTGGGTTACTATTCGTACCGCATGTCCGATGGACGCTACATCACAGTCTTCTACAATGCGGATCAGTTTGGTTACCGACAGAATCAATGTGAGTAAATGAACCCGAAGAGAAACAAGAAGAAGAAAGGGAACTGAGGCATATTTTAAATTTACCATTAGAATAAATTGAGAGAACAAATGGAAGACTGTAGAAAAGTAGATGAAGAAGATAGAACAGCAATAGAATAGGAACAAGAGTAAGGATTGAAAGATTATAACTCACCAGATTTATAAGAATAACTGACAGAAGATCGATGAAGAAAGATCATTTCTTTACTTAGAACAAATAAGTATACAAGACATAAGAAGGTTCAGGAAAAGTTAATTCTGTTACTTTTAGGTTATGTTCATTAAGATCAAATCGAGAAGACTGTATATTGCGAATCTCCATTAGCCAGTGCCAACTCAACGCGAGTAAAAAATATAATATATACACAAGACAAAAGCAAATTCTAAAAGAGTCTGTCATATGTTATGAGCTTTACAAAGTGACAAAAGCTTAGATCAAAATGAAAAGATTCTCCAAAGAGGAACGTCATGAAGGCAATAACAGCTCGAGCTCGTTCTACATAGATTAATGATCTTAATGATAACTACATAAATTAGAAGATTAATTCAATTTAAATGCTGTACACACAAAGCAAGAAAGAGAAGATAAACACACAAGCATTAATCTCTATCTGTTAATCTGAAGGCAGCTTATGAAATTGTATGACAAAGTTAGGATTATTTTAAAGAGAGTAACCCATTCATTTGGCAACAAATTATGAGCGATACAAAAGATACTAGATAGATAGATATAAATATTGATTGATATATACATATTCAATTTTTTCAATAATAAAGGCTTCATTGAAATCTTTTCAATATTTTAAATGAAACTGAAACTTCAAATTTTAAACTAACAATTAAATGAACTTCAAGCTAATTCCATAGGTCTTATCATCATATAATCCCACACTACAATATAAACTCTTGATATATTAACCCAAACCCAATTTAAGTCTATCAATAATGATTCAACTTTAGCGTTAAGTAAGACACTCTTCAATTCAACAAGACAAAACTTTAATTAAGTCCATGGTGAAAGTGTTCATTCAGTATAGTGCACTTTATTTGCCCAGAGAAGGACTTACTTCATCTCTCTTTCTCTCTCCCTCCCTCTTCTATTACCTACAGCTATTACCCCTCAAACCTATCCCAACCTGCCGCGCTCCATCGAAGTTCCGTTGCTCAAGGAAACAACCACAGCAGCAGCAGCGACGGCAGCAACATTGCCTGTGCGGCACCAGACGCAGCGACAGCCAAGCCAGGCCGGCCAGGGAGGCAGTTTCTCGAGCAGCTCCTCCACGCCGCGGGCGACAACCCTGCCCACTCGCAGGGCAGGCCGCTACTGAGACTGAGCTGCGACTACTTTTGAATGCTATTATTATTATAATATTCTTATTTTATTGCTTTACAAAATGATTTCCAATATATATACCCCTTTTTTTTTCTGTTGCATTGAAAAGGAATTAAAAAATAATAAAAATTTATTAAGGCAAAGCGAAAATTATGAATTTATTATTGACCAAGTTGTTTGGAGGTTTTATGGCCACTGGGCCAATGGGCTATAGCTCCGGCAACGGCCCCTGCTCTCTTCTTCCTTCCAAGCCGCGACTTTCAGCGATATTTCGAAAGCCGCCGCCGCCGCCGACAATTTGGCAATAAATTCACCGCAAAGCGGCTCAGGCAATAAAACATACAAGTGCACAAATCTCCGACTGTGTGTATGTGTGTGAGTGTGTGTGTGAGAGTGTATAAGTGGCATATATAACGCAAATGAGTAGCAATATTAAAACCAAACCCGAAGCTGGTGCCCCAAACCCAGCGACGATCCCGTGACCGAGTATGAAGGTCCATCATAAATTCGTGAGTGCAGACAGTTGCCAATTGGCTGGAGCGGAGTGGAGCATGTTGGACGATGTTACCGGTCCAGCATTATGCATATATATCCGCGCAGATCTCCTGGTCATAAAACAAAAATATGGCAAGCCCAGCGCGACCCAGCCCAGTCAATTATTGCGATTGCCTGTTTAATTGCAATCCGAAAACTGCATTAAGGGCGACGGCGAATCGTTAAGCCCGATGCCAGATCAGATTACGAATGTCCGATTTATGAGTGTGCGAAGATTTACACGAAACTTAATCAGATGCAAAGTGGTGGGAAGAAACACGCACTAACATAAAGTATGGGACTGAGTCGAATATTCGGGGATTTCGACTGTTCCAAACACTTCAACTCAACCATTCCATAGTATCATATACTTTAGTGTGTTCTATGTTCTATGTTCTATGTTCTATGTTCTATGTTCTATGTTCTATGTTCTATGTTCTATGTTCTATGTTCTATGTTCCATGTTCCATGTTCCATGTTCTATGTTCTATGTTCTATGTTCTATGTTCTATGTTCTATGTTCTATGTTCTATGTTCTATGTTCTATGTTCTATGTTCTATGTTCTATGTTCTATGTTCTATGTTCTATGTTCTATGTTCTATGTTCTATGTTCTATGTTCTATGTTCTATGTTCTATGTTCTATGTTCTATGTTCTATGTTCTATGTTCTATGTTCTATGTTCTATGTTCTATGTTCTATGTTCTATGTTCTATGTTCTATGTTCTATGTTCTATGTTCTATGTTCTATGTTCTATGTTCTATGTTCTATGTTCTATGTTCTATGTTCTATGTTCTATGTTCTATGTTCTATGTTCTATGTTCTATGTTCTATGTTCTATGTTCTATGTTCTATGTTCTATGTTCTATGTTCTATGTTCTATGTTCTATGTTCTATGTTCTATGTTCTATGTTCTATGTTCTATGTTCTATGTTCCATGTTCTATGTTCTATGTTCTATGCTCTATGCTCTATGTTCTATGTTCTATGTTCTATGTTCTATGTTCTATGTTCTATGTTCTATGTTCCATGTTCTATGTTCTATGCTCTATGTGTAATGCTCTCTATATGTTGTTTGTCTAAGCAAAGTTATTCCTCCACTCAAATTAAATCTGTTCTAAATTGAATTAGGATGCAAATTAGCAAGGATTCCATGGTGTTTATCCCCCCGTCCTCCCCTTGCCACTCTCGTGCGAGTTGGTGCCCTCAAAAATGCTTTGTCACTGTGTAAAAAACATGTAAACGCAGGTGAGGAGTTGCAGGTGAATTCCGACAATAAAATTAACAAATGAAATGCTCCGAAAAAAGGACGCATACCACGTGCGGATCTACTTTGATTGCTCAGCTTGCGCTTAACGTTGTAACCAGGATTCGGGATGAAAATGGGATGAGAGAGGAGGGAAAGGGGAAGTGAGCTGAAGTGGGAAACATTGCTGCAGTGTTTCGTGTGCAATTGTCGAACGGAAAAGTTTTCGCGCACAAAACGAACAAAATTGTCGCCGTCTGCGATGAAAGACAAAACTGTAAAAATAAGCAACTAAATAAACCAAAAAGCCAACGGGAAATAACAACGAAAAAACAACAATAACAGCAACAACGACAAGAACACCAAAAGTAGCGCAAAGTGAGGCTAATCAAAAAAAAAAAAAAAAATGAAAATAAAAATGAAAAACTTATTGGAGCAAGTGCACAGTGTATGCTGTCATAAAAGCAACACTTGGTGCTCTAAACTGGCAAAGAGAGAGAGAGAGAGATGGAGACATCTAGAAATTGAGCGAAGGAGGGAGACACATAGATAGAGAGAGAAAGAAACAGCTTGCTCTATGCAGGGTATAGAAATGCAAATTGAAAGAGAGAAAGAGCAACTTTCAATGTAAGATAACGTAATTAAAATGAAGCCAGCAAGGAACTTTGATTGGCTCGAAACCCGCACAAGCACAACAGCAAATCAATATACCCAATATACGCCAAACTGGCAAAGGGTATTTCAAGGAAATAAAGGAAATAAAGCAACTTTGGAAAGTGCTAAAAGCGCCTTTTGAGCTTAGCGCGAACTCACGACCCAGCAGCAGTAAGGGCACAATGTGGACAATGGACAAAGGAAAAGAGCAAAAGAAGAGGGAAGTGGAGAGGAAGACAGAGTGAGTAAGAGAGCGAGAGAGAGAGAGAGAGAGAGAGAGAGAGAGGGAGAGGGACGTTCACATGTAGTTGCAGTAGTTAAAATTATCAATGAAACTTTACAATAACGACACGAGATGCGCAGGATTGCAGGCGAAAATGGGCAGTAGGTGGCGCTAATAGCTGCGGAAAAGTGAAAGAAAGCTAAAGAGAGAGTAGGAAAACTTAGAGGGAAAACTGCTAAAAGTATCCAGCGCCAATGAGCTGAAAGTTGAAAGTGCAACTTTGTTAAGTTTGCTTCTATTAAAGCCAACGCGAGTTTGCAGCTAAGCAGCAGGCAAGGAACATAGAAAAAGAGGAAGTCAGAGAGAAAGGTGAGAGGGGAAGGTGAAGAAGGGAGGTGAGAGGTGGTAGGTAAGGGTCGAACTGCGGGCAATCTGAGCTAACGACAACTTGGAAAGCAGACAAGCTTGAACTTTGGCCAGCTTTGCCTCGGATACACAATTAAAATGTTGCCAATGTTGCCCCCTGGCTCCTACCCCCCCTCGGCTTCTTCACCCAGTGTGCCAATGTCAAGGACTTGAATATTCCCCAATCCCTTGCTAATTAAATGTGCATCAGCGGGCAGCAGGAAGGTAGGGAGGAGGCGAAGCGACCTGTGCCCAAAATTTCCTAATCAAAACGCAATAAATATTGCAAATGCGACGAAAGTTAAGCGTGGACATGTTGGCCAATGCCCATGAAAGTGTAAGAGCAGCAGCAGGGACTCTTCCCCCACCTCCTAACCTCACCCACCTCTCCATCCCTTGCTGCCACTCCCACACTCTCCTGCTCTCTTTCATTCTTTCACAGCAAAAATAACAGCAGGAAATGCCTGCAAAATGTTTGCGCGATGTGGTAACACGACGGCAACAGCAGCAAACAACAACAACAGCAACAAAAACGACAACAACAACAGCAACAACAGCAGCAACAACAACTGGAACAACATCCAGAGAAGCCTTGAAACCAAAGGATAAAAAATAAACAAAACGACAAAAAATGCCAAGCGCGTGGCACAGGGAGGAGCTTGATATCACCGGCTGGGGGAGGTTTAGCTGCTTCCACTCCTGCAGGTTGAAGGGGGAGGAGGGATTGGGGGGAGTGGGTTCAGCAGCAGCAAAAAAAATTAAATATAAAATGCAAAAATGGCTTTTAAGCAGCGAAAGTCGCGTTTAGTGCCCGTTTTTATACCCTACTCGACTAATGTGATTAGCTCAGCAGCAAGAGCACTTATAGGGCATAAGTGTTGTGCATACATACATATATATTCTACATACATATATATTTATATATATTCTTGAACTCTCGTGGTGTATATTTTTCATCAGCAGCAATCTAGCCAGTTTTGGATGCAACTCAAGTCACTCATTTTCAAGAAATCTTAGTGAAGATTCATTTTGTTAATTTGCATATCTAATTTCAAATGAAGTACGAGTAGATCAGATTAGTACAGTATAGAAATACCTCCGCTCTTAATGCCATTTATATAGAATATAAATCATATTCTTTTTTCTTTTTCAATAAATTCAATCATTTTTTTGACGAAAATTTAAGAATTGCGCTGAAATTGTCTGGAAAACGGAAGTTTCTACTTTGGCTACTAAGATCATATCGTATAGTGGCAGAAATAGTTTCCGGCAAAATTCAGTTCTTTCTATCATATAAAATCTATACATTAGCTATACCTATTTGTATATATTTTCCCTGCTTAATCCGATTCAGATCGGATAGCTCTAGTTAAAACAATTACTGATTTGTTCCTAAGAACCACTTACTGATCAGTTTCAGTTGTTTGAAGGTATTACAACATTCTTTATAATGCAAATACATTATATATTTATATTCCACTACTTAACCTGAACGAGATAGAGCACATAAAGGGTATCTAAGCTTCGGTGAGTCACACTAAAGAGTTGTCACTTGGGTTTTTTGAGTCGCGCGCGGATTGCGGTTGTAAATTGGAGGAATGAGAAGAATGAAGCGGGGGAAGGAGGCGCGTGAACTCGCCAAGGGACTAAAAACCCTGGGCCAGGATGTGCTAAAAGGACATTGCTGTTGCCACTGTGCATGTATAAGCTCGCGTGTGTGTGTGTGTGTGTGTGTTCACTTCATCAGCGACCGCAGCAAAAGGCAACGGCTATAAAACATAACGCGAAAAAATACAACAAAAAGCGCAGGGTATAAAAAACAACAAGAAAAAAAGTAACCAGCAAACTGAGTTGTGTAGAGTGGTTACACATTGCAGGGCTGAAAAAAAAAACAGAAAAAAAAAAGAATTAATTAATTGCACATTTCCATCAATTAACGATGGCTAAACTAATGATGCAAAAATTAGAAAAAAAAAGTATTTTGCTTCTAATTAATTGAGTTAACTAAACTTAATCCGATGGAATTAGATCTATTTCAAAATAATTGATTTATTGCGCATAAATATTCACCAATTATCGCATAATTAAATATTTCAAATCGCATAGGTGGAAATTCCTTTCCCAGCCCTGGCCCCACAGACCCCAATGCAAAATGCGAGGCGAGGCGCGAGAAACACGTGCCTCAAACGAAGCCCAGCGCTTTCTCGCTCTCCCTCTTTCTCTCTCTCTCTTTCTCTTTCTTTCTCCAACCACAAGCCCCTGGACAGAGTGTGCTATCCCTTCCCCCCCTTGCTGACAACTTGTAATGAAATTTGCAATCCAAAGTTGTCCTAAGTCGCAGCTAAGCCGCGCTTCACGAAAGAAGTTCGGCCCCGTTGCGTACCGTTTCCGTTAGCGTCCCTGTTCCATTCCGGCTTGCATGACAGTTGACAGTCACCCACACATACCACGAGAAAGAGCGAGAGAGAGGTGCAACTTTGGCTAACTAACGGAGGAGCTCACTTTGTTTACGGAAGCGGAAATTAATTATTTTACGTGCACTGCGCAAATTATGCTATGCATTCCGAACATTCCAGACTTCCCCCATGCAATTTTAATGTCACACAGATGGAACCACACCCAGTGGCAAATTCGCTAATTCGCGATGAATGTAATTAAATATGATATATCATTAGGCATGACGGCAGTGCACTCTGGCGGGGGAGGGGAACAGTATTATTACCACTCAAATTTGATTAGCCTTTAAAAGTTTACAATTATCATTGCTGTTATAGCAATTAGAAACTTAAACCAAAGAAGAAGAAAGTATTTTAAATATAAAAGTTACGTTTTCATTGCATACTTGCAGGCGATGTCTTGCAGTTCATCCACTTAAAATATTTCTTTAATAACTTCTTTATTAAGTATCCGTTTTCAACAAAATGTTCAGCAATCATTTGAACACTTATAATTATTCTGTGTATCAAAAATAAACTGTCTAGCAATAAAATGCCGCTAGGAAATAGGTTTATATCGATTTACAAGGGCAAAAAAAGGCGTGGCCAAGCTATAAAAAAACATGATCTGCATAAGATTTAATATAAATTATCACAAAATGATGTAGCCTTGGCTTTGAAGGTCTGTAAGGGCTTTAAAGTTATTTATACTATATGAAGTTACTTACATATGTAAAATATACACATACTTACACATGTACTTGTAGTAGGGTGTACGATAGGGTGTGTGCTAATAGCTACACTTGTTTATATAGTTAGCTCTACAAGAGTTGCATTATAAATGCCATCCGAGGCGAATGTCTGAGAGGCAAAAACGTAAAACACCGTAATGAGGAACGAAAATGGAGAGTAAAGAGAGAGCCTGAAAAAGTGGTAAAGGCGGAGAGAGGGAACGTCTACTTTTTTAGGACCTTCTCAGCTTTCAGTTTGCGCTGGTTTTTTACGCCCTTTGTAATTATCACTTTAATGAACTTTACTATTTTGATAGCGTCCAACAACGCGAAGGCAAACAATGCCGCCGGATGGCGATTCTGACACCGACTCCGACTCCGACTCCGGCTCTGACTAGAGAGCCAACTCGTTGGAAGCCTGAGGAATGCGGATAAGGCTAAGGATAGTCGGTGTTGGCTGCGTCCAAGGATGCGGCGGCAGGAATGCAGACTACAGCGGACTACGTGCCCCCAAACTCCACAACCGAGTTGCAGCGCTGCCTTCTTAGCTTCGTCTTCATCGTCGTCGTCGTCGTCGTCGTCGTCGTCAGCGTCGTTGTGCTGCCTGAGTTTTTATTAAGGAATAAAATTAGTGAGCGCGTGCCGCGCACGCCAAGTTGGCCAGCGCCATTGCAGCAGGAGGTGGCCGACTGCAAGTTGCAAGTTGCACCGTGCCACGCCGCGGCAGAAAGTAATGCGAAACGAATGTGCACAAAATGGCACAAGATAAACGCGAAAATTCGCGGCAATAACAAAAACAACACCAGCAGCAGCAGCAAGAGAAGGAGCAGGAGGAGGAGCAGAAGAAGGAGCAGAAGAAGGAGCGGGAGAAGAAGGAGCAACGAGGATATGGTTTTCCCTGGCGAAGCGTCAAGGCAACGACAGCTAAATAGCCAAAGGAGAATTTGCTTGCCACCAGAAAATAAAAAAAAAAAGAAAGTGAAATAAAAACAAACACTGCAGTAAATCCCGAAGAATCTTGTAAATCGTGGCGTAACTTTAAGATGGAAATCGCACTCGGAGGCGGATAAAGGAAACTTCTAAGGGAAAAGTTTGCAAATATTTTATTTATGACTTCTCAATTATTTTCTATTAACGGCAAAGGGGTACACGAGGAGTGGGGGAGGGATAATCCTTTGTGTACCCTATACAAATGTAACTTACATATGCACACACCCCTTAGGCATTCTCTTTGCAAATTAACAAATGAATTCAAATTAAGTAACGAAAGCTACAGTCAAGCTACTCCGACGTTAAGGCTCCCTTTGTCCTTGTTGATGTTGTAGGTTATGTTTTGACTTTAGATTCGGATTGAGAACGATAAACCATTCTAAATATATTCATAATGCATGTGCAGATCATGATTCTACTTTATTTACTGGGGCTTAGCAAGTTGATGAGAATTATTGAGGTTAAGTCGAAACTCAGAAGGGTTTAGGTTGACTTCGAATTTATCGATAATTTTCGATTTCTCGTATCGATTTATTCAAATAATTAGAAAATTTATATTAAAACGGCACCTCAAATATGCAAGTCTTATCGATATTCGACAGGACTTATCGATAGATTTACAATCTAAAAAACGGGCATACAGACTAATCGATTGATTTATTTAATTAACAGAGCATAACTAAGATGAAGAAAACGAAATCGAAGTGTTATCGACAGGACTCATCGATAGATTCACAATCAGACATATGGGCACACAAAGTTATCGATTTATTCATTAAATAAATAGACTAGGACCAAGAAGATATAAACGAAATCGAAGTCATATCGATATTCAACATGACTTATCGGTAAATTCGCAATCAAGCACATTTGCATACAAATTAATCGATTTTCAAATTAGTAACTGTAGTCGCACAAAAGTACAATGCGTACGAATGCAATGTCAACAGTTTTAAATGTCAAACTGCCTGGCAAATACCCTACCCCACTTACCACTCCCCCCTCCCCGCTTCAGTCTGTGCCATTTCGACGTCACTCGAGCGCTCACCTGTGAAATAGAGCAGTCAAGCCAGCCAAAACACACGCACCTTGACAACGAGCTTTGCGGCGAACGTGTCGCTTTGACAGCTCACATACACACACACACACACAGATGTAAGCACGTGCGAGGTTTTACTCTCTCCTTCTCACTCTCTGTCTGTCTGTCACTCTCTCTCTCTCTCTCTCGTTCTTTCTCTTTCTGACCAAGGGGCTTTCATTTAAAATGGCGTACAAATGAAATTGCTGAAAAATTAAAAATCGTTCGCGGCATTTTGTTTTTCACGCCACGAGGCGATTAATCATAAAAACAGATTTCTACATGCAGCGACAGTGCCAGCGAAATGTATGTTACAGGCACACACTCACACACATACACAATGTGAGTGAGTGTGTTCAGTTCAATTCAGTCGAGTTGAGTTCGCTTCGTTTCGGTTTGGTTGGGCACATAAAATATGCAAAATATCTTGTAATGTGTTTATCAGTGTGTACATTTAGCATACTCCCGGACGGACGGACAGACAGACAGACAGACAGCATACATTGCCCGACAGTGTTCGGTGTGGGCATGTCTGTCCCATTCTCTCTCTCTCTCTCTCTCTCACTCCGAACTTGACTGCAGCGGGATATGCTGAGCCTGGTTGCCGGGTTGGAAATAAATTCATTGAATTAACAAATAGCTTTATGTTCATTTTACAAAAATTTGCCTCACGCTTTACGCATTTCGCAACATTGTGCCACCTACCCGTCCCTACACCCCCCTACCCCCTCCGCCTCTGCTCCTGTTGCGCCCTTAACAAAGCAAACAAACAAACAAACATCGCGGCGAAGTTCAGTTCACAATGGTTCTCGTTGTTGGTAAAGCTCTTAGTGGATTTTCGTTAAAAATTTATAGACATACTCACACACACACGCTAGCACACGCACACACTGACACACGTGCGCCATGCATGCACACACACACTCGCGCACAAACATAGAGGCATTGCCACAGTTGTTTGCGGTTGAATTTTTCGCCACCATTACTTATGCACACATTTAAATGTGCCATGTGTATTTATATTTATGCGTCTGTCGCATACATTTCGAGGTGACTGTGACTGTGAACTGCCAACCGTACAACTGTGCCACCGTGCAACCGTGCAGCCGTGAACCATGAACCGTAACTGACTTGATCGGGCTTAAAGGGCGCGATGCCGATGCCAGGCAAAAGCTCTCGATAAATTCCGCTTAACGTCGGTGCAAATGAGCGGAAAGATTGATAAATAATGCCTTAACCGGAAACGGAAATCGAAAGTCCATGTGAAGCAGCAAATAACTGTTGATTACCAGTTACATATGTATCTGTATAGTTATGATTTGTGCATCGTTCCACCTTGAAATCGGAGTGACTTTGCCTGCGGTTAAGCTCTTAATGTTGTTGTTATCCTTGCCTTAGCATATATATTGACAGTTCTGGGCAGCTCTGTTGTTAATGAGTTATTAAAGGAACTATCGATAGTATCGATAGTGTGCAGTGAATAAGCGACCATCGATATATATGAGAATCATCGATTGTTGGTGTATTCTGAGAAGGAAGACAAAACAATAGTCGACACTATCGATAGTTAACTTGCAGACCATCGATAAACCATCGTTATAGCAAATATCGATATGTTTAATAGCAAACTATTCTCTGTTCTCTTTTACCCTTTTTTTATAGGAACTCTAAGTTGCCATCCTCCCAAAGGTTTCTTCTAAGATTTGATAGCTTCAGTCTATATATAGAACCGCTAGTTTATTGTCTGAAGAACAAGAAAACACAAACACTATATTAACTATGGAAATGAATACTTCAAGTCCCCTGACAGGAAACGGCGGCCATATTTCACTTGACTGAATGGCAATGTTATTCGAATTGGGACTTCTAAAAAGTTGCGTGTACTTAACTTTAAGGGGATTCGGCATTGGTGATGGCACCAATAAAAACGAGCAATATGAATATCAAGCAACAAGCGCGCATCTTAAATAATAAGTATACGACGCGTAAACCACTCCATGCCCCCCTTGCTGGTCTCTTATCCCGTTTGCCGCCGCGGCATAGACAACAAACTTTCGATTGGTGCCAGCTGCCACAGGCTGACGAACAATGAAACTTTGCGGCGTAAACAACAAGGGATGCCAAGATTTATTTCTTCAAAGCCGAGTCGAGTAAGTGGGCGCAAGTGGGCGTGGCTAAGTAAGGGAAAAATAAGAAGCAGAAGAAGAAGCCATAAACAACAATCGAGGCAAACAATGCCGCAAAAGCAAAAATAAGCAGCAGCTTTCGAGAAAAACTAAATAAATAAATAAATATGTAAGGACACACACATGCACACACACACACATACACACTATTGCATTCATATACATATGCAAAAATTGCAAAAGGATTGGCCAAAAGTGAAACACTTTGATATGCATCTAAATGGCATCATCAGCATTCGTTGTTAGGGGCACCAAATGCGACGACATGGAAAACGAGAAACAACAACCACAACAACAACAGCAACGGGAAACAAGGGGAATTGGAACAAAGTAAATGTAACAACAACAACATCAGCAACAACCGCACACTGCACACATATTGCAGGAAGCACTACAGCAAAGTGCACTCAGCCTTGAGATACTCTTCTTTAAGGGGAAAGAGAGATTTCTTAACATCTGAAAATTTACAAGATTCCACAATCAGTTAAAAGTTTATACAATTGAATTCTGAATTATACCTTAGCCTCATTTTTGTAGAGGGTGTCTACTAAATTTCCTATCATTAGTTTAAAGAAACTTCAAGGATTTAAGCACATCTAGACCGACATACCTCGCCTGAGCAAAGGGTATACAAAACTAGAAAAGCAATCAAGAGTCGAGTGCGATTGAGACACAAACAAAGCCACAATCCGAGACGAAGGAAACGAAAACGAATACAAACAAAAGAAATAGAAAAACTGCAAATCATTTTGCGAGCATTACATTTTATTTTGGCATCCTCACTTATCTATTGTATATCTTAGTCGCAAGTCGCACGGGAACCAAAAGGAAATACTGCTTGAAAATGTGGATGAAAGCCGATAAGAACAGGAGCAAAAATAATGTGAATGTGGTTTTTAAACAAAGTACAAACATATATTTATGTATCTTATATCGTATAGCTTCCTATTATGGGGTATTTAAAATTCCAACTAAAAAAAAAAACCCGGAACTCCATGAAAAATAGTGTTTTATATTTTTTAAATAAATAAAAAGATAAAGATGATATTTATCATATGGAATCTACGTGACAACTTTAAACAAATACAAAAATAAACAAAAATGTTCCTTATTTAAAGAAAAATATGTATTATATGTATTATATGTATTATATATATACATAACTATCACATTTCAACTCCAAACAAATGCGAAACTCAATGAAAAATTGTATTTTAAGATTATTATATTTATATTATATTATTATTATACAGAATAAATTGTAGGTTTAATCACATTTCAACCTAAAACAAATCTAATTTTTAATTTTTTTTGTATATATAAAAAGAAAAATATATATATCAGATACATCATATATATCCACCATAAGATATCCACATTTCCACACCAAACAAACGTTAAACTTAAGAAAAATTGTATTTAATTTATTTTTTAATAAATAGAAAAAAAATGTTAAGAAAAATACATTTCATTATTGCCAGACTGCGTACCACTGTGCGGCTGCCCTTGTGCTCATACGTTCTTCGGCTTAGGCGGCTGCTGACGCTCGCGGATGGGCAACACGGCCGGCATGGGACTGTGCTCGACTGGGGAAGCGAGATAAAGATGATGATGATGTTGATGCTGATGAAGATGAGCAGCAAAGGAAGTGGAAATACTCACTGCGAAGGACTCTGTAGCCACGCTCGTCGGCTATATAGTAGAGCGTCTCGATCTGAGGGATTTGCCCTGTGGTGGGCAGTGAGTAATAGCCCTCCTGGACGTTGATCACACGGTCGCCCTCACGCTTCAGATACAGCTTTAAGTAGTTGACCAGGCCGTTGCTGAGCACCAACCTGGGCAGGCAGAGAGAAGGAGATGCAAAGAGTTAAGGAAAGGAAAGGGAAGAGAAGGCTCTTACTTGTGCTCCTCGGTGCCATTGGGATGCCGCACATGGTAGTTCTCCAGTACACGAACGGGGTCAGCGGAGCCACCCGGTGTGGCTGTGGGCCGTTGTGGACGCGCTGTGGTCGTGCTGGGGAGGCCCGCTGCCTCCAGCTCATCAAAGAAATAATCAAAATTTTCCTCTTCAAAATCCATTTGCGGAAATACGACCAATTGATCCTCGTACAAAGGCTGCAATGTGGGTGCCACTGTTGTTGTTGTCGTTGTTGTTCTCCTTGTTGTAGTTGGTCTTCTTGTGGTAGTTGGTCTCCTTGTTGTGGTTGTTGTTGCTGGAGCCCTAGTCGTTGTTGCTGTTGCACTAAACTCGTCCTCATCGTTGTCGGGCACATCGAGGGGCCAAACAACCAATTGTAATTCATAGACGGGTTGGCTGCTGCTGCCGCCAGACAAACCATGCCTGGCCACACTCGGCAGTGCCGGCTCCTCGCCATCGGCTGGCTTATTAGTGCTCGGCAAGCAGCCCTTCTGCTGCAGCTGGCGCATCTGCTGCTGCTCCTGCTCTAACGAGTCCATTGTTGCATCGAAAGTCAATTTGCAGTCAATGCGCTGCTCCGGCTCAAGCGCCGTTTCGATGGTGCTGGTGGTGGTGGTGGTGGTCAGTGCCTCCTTCATCTTTGCTGGCGGCGGCGCTGCTCCTGCTTGGGCACAAATCACGCCCAGCACCAGCATCGGTAGGATTAGTGTCGGCGACATTTGGCGCTGGAATTGCAACTGCGGGACTGTCGGGACTCTCGGATGCGAAACTCTTTCTTTAGATTGCACTTGGGATTCTCCTGATCCCCCTCTCTCTCTCTCACTGCTGCTCTTGTTGTTGCTACAACTTGTATTTATACCAAGAATCGCAGGGCGCCAGGCTCTGCCAACGTCAGCAGCGACGCTGGCAGCGAGTTAATCAACAGCGCCTCTTCGATGCGTTACCGTTATGCAATAAATGCAAGAACAGCCATAATAATAACAAAACACAACAATAAAAAGCGAAGAAGAGGAAGAACGCAACAGGTAAGTGGCCAAAGGGTGCTCCAAAGGATGCCTCAGCAGTGTGTGTGTGTGTGTGTGTCTGTTAGTATATGTATTTGCTGCAAGAACTGCCAGCTTTGCGTTCTCCTTTATTTGCTCATATTAATTTTATGATGTTATCCATCAGCATCAGCGAAATTTAAGTCTTCGCAAGAGCGCGCGCATTTCCCTGAATTAATTATCGCTTTGTATTTCAAAGTTCTTTTAATACTTCAAAAAGTATGCCTTGCAAACATTTTAGTACAACGTTGAAAGCAGCGAAGAATGCACAAGAAATAACTCTTTTTTGTATACTCTTATCACTACATTCGTTACTTTATTCGTATTGATTAATCACCTCATTATTTTACCGATATACACCTTCGTGTAAAGAAACTTTTGATAATCGATTAAGCCATAAAGGAGCACGTATTATCGAAATATAAAACAGTTGAACAACTGTTGAAGCTCGATTGTACACTTGATCAATCGATGTTATTGAAAAATAAAAAAGTGGAGCAGCGCATTTTATAAAGTCAGTCAAGTAACTCTACACAAAGCATGTTAATGCAATGTACATAATGTAAAGGTAATTAATTTAACGATTTGCAAGTCATGCCGCGCAGCCATATTCAGGTTTCGACCGTGTGTCATCGAGCAGCTATCGCTGCGATCTTTTGCCCACGACACTCGCACTCTCTTTTGTGCGCCTTTCTCTCTCTCTTCCTATTGCCCCTCTCTAATGCATTTGACAGCTGATTTATTCACTCCCCTTCCCATGCTGCTTGCATTTGCCATTCTGCTGCGCTGCATCGGGCTTTCCATTCTCTTGGTCATTTGGACAACATCATTTATAATAAGATTTTCATGCTGGGACAGCCCCTTGCTCAAAAAATGTTGGTACCGCAGCTGCACTGAACCGCAGAAGCAGTCGCGAAGATGACGGCGACGACGACAGCGGCAGCGACGTCGACCATTAACGAAGCATTGCGGTTGACGTCGCTGTTGCCGCTTAGCTTTTGTTGTTATTATTCTTATTGTATTTGTTCTGCTGTTCTTGTTGTTATTGTGGGGATAGCCATAAAGTATATTTTATGTTGGAAAGTATTTTTAAACTTTGCCTCTGCGCCGTCGGTTTTTGCCAAATTGTACAAGCACACACATGTGTACACACGTACACAAGACTAAGTGTGTGCTCATGTGCCATAATTGCAGTTGTGACGTCACAGCTAATGGGAGTGAGCCTAAGTGGCAACGCTAATGAGTCTACGTGCGTGGCGAATGGCAACGGCGAAGCGAACGACCGCGAAGCACAATTACAAATCGAAAAAAAAACAAAAAAAATTTAACTTGCTATAATATATTTGCAAGTGTCGAATAATTAAATATTGAAACTTATATATATTTGTTTGTGTATAAATACTCGCACACATTCCACACGGCACATAAATTACGAAAAGTTTGACTTAGTTTGACTTTCAAGGGCAGCTTCCGTTGCTTTTCCTGTTCCGCATTTGTGCATAGAAATTTAATTTTCAACAAGAACATAACACAATATGCGTCTTTAATGTGCAATTTGTCAAAACTTATTTGATTTATGGCCCAAGTAGCAGCAACAGCAACAACAACAACAACGACAACAACATGCGCCCAACTGTCGAAACAAACCAAAAACAACAGCGGCAGCAGCAGCAACAACAAGAACAGGATGAAACTTGCACCCCGTCGCAATTGCGTGCCAGGTTCCGTTCCGTTCACCCTCCCACCCCCCATGCTCCCCGCCTGGCTGGCCGTCCCCCTCACAGCAGGGCTACTAATCGTCCATGGCGCTGAACTTTAAAGCACAACAAATTGAAATTCTCACCCACAAAAATAGCCATGTTAACGTCGTCCGTTCCTGTCTGGAAACACCAGAAAAAAAGGCAGAGAGAGAGCAAGTAAGGGAGAGGGGAGAAGAGAGCGAAGAGCAACCGTTTGCCAATTGCTGGACGAGACGAACGACGTGGCGCACTCGAGTTTTTCGTGCACGCTCCAGTTTTGGTCCTCGTGCTCCTCCTCTTTATCCTCATCCTCATCCTGGCCCTGGTTCTGGTCTTGGTCCTGGTCCTGGTGCTGGTCTCCGGCACATGATTTTGCCTAATCTAATTTGTCGTTCGGGGCCGAGGGCTTTAATCATGTGACTGTTGGCGATTTGTCACAGCTGCTGGACAGCCTCAAAGGAAGTCAGCCGAGCGAGCAGGAGAGCGGGCTCCACGGAGTCCGAGCCCGAGCCCGAGAAGGCAGAAAATCAGTGAGCACTTAATTCCATTTACATATTTGAATTTGATTGAAATTAAATTTAAGTTGACACAAGACTGTGCAAGATTGTGCAAGATTATGCAAGTACCTACTACACATTTGTATGAAATTTATTGCTTATTAAGCTTCCCACAATGTCATTTAATACTGTTGCACTTCCAGCGGCAAACAATGGAAATAATTATCTCAACTAGGAGGAGGCACTTAAACTGTAATGTATCATATTTCTAAATCAAGTTTTATGTATTCATTTATGTTCATGATGAGAAGGTAGTTGATGAAGTTTAGCTCTTCTCCCTTTAACAACTTATTGGGAATAAAATGGAATAAGCAAAAGCCACTTAAACTGTAACATATCATATTTCTATATAAATCTTTACTAAGTGTTTGTGTTGATTAATGTTCAGAGTTTATTTAAAAAGGTGTCTAAAGAATTTTGAACTGTTCTACCTTTAATAATCCCTTGAAAATATAATGGAACAGATAATGTAAGAATGCAGACAACATTTCAACTCAATCCAAATTTAATATTAAATTCCATTTGTTTTTTGTTTTAGACAAAGAAGAGATCAATTAGACATTTTCAGCGTTATATATATTCTCAGTCAATCTGTAGATTAAAACCTAAACAAAGTGCTATCTCCGATGAAAATCTGACGATGTAAAACAAAAGAAGAAGGTAAAGATGATGAAGAAACACTTGAATTCTCAAAGAATCAATAAGTGAATATTTAAGTTTCATATGATTATATTGCAGAATAAACCTGATTTCCGATTTCATTTGATGCGAAGCACAAAATTGCCCCAGACTCGTTCATTTTTATTCCCTTTGACACACTTTCGGTTAATCCACAATAATCATAACGGAACCATTAAGAGTCTGCATGCTGAACGGGTCTGCAATGGCCATAAAAGCCTCTTACTGAAGGCACTGGACGCGCTCTGGATATCGACATACATATAAAAGAGGCAGCAGATTGGAAGTGCAGACACAGAACTCGAGAAGCAGCAAAGATGCAAAGTTATCTGGGTTTTATTCTGCTAATCTGCGCAGTTGGCGCCGAAGTGGCAACCGATAAGGCAACAACAACAACAACATCTTCGCCGGATCTGCAACGGGACAAACGTCAATTGGTAGTTATACTTGGAGTAATCCCAGTGGTCAGAACTGATTCTAGATTTCAACACTTGCAGGCCAATGCTGCCATCGCTATACCCATCTTCTTTGACGGCACAACTGGTGCTGCGCTGGAGCCAGTGCAGCCTGTGCAGCCAGTGCAACCTGTGCAACCGCTGCAACCACTGCAACCCATCACCGTAGTCACGCCTGTGGTGAGCAACACGGCGAATCTACAGCCAAGCTTTTTGCCCGCATTTGCACAGAATTTGCCCATTGTTGGTCCGCTGCTGACTAATTTACCGCTGCAGAATCTTCTCGGCAGTCTGGGTGCCATCAACCTTGGCAATCTGGGACAGTTGGGCAATCTGGGACAGCTGGGTAATCTGGGCAACTTGGGTGTAGGCGGACAAAGGCCGCCACAGGCGGGCAACACTGCCACAGCACCAGCACAAACCTGCTCCATTACCCAGAAACTGTCATGCCGCTGCGAACCTCTCCTGCCACTGCCACTGCGTCAACACGAATCGCAGCTGATTAAGATCAGCAAGCAAAATATCAGACGCAACGAGGATGGCTCCAGTGAGCTGCGTCTGGTAATCAGTAACGGCGTCATTCACTATCATCGCAATGAGGAGGACACCAGCAAACAGCAGGGATATTTCTCGCTGCCCTTCCAAAAGGAACTGTATCTGAATATCCACTATAGCCTCAACCAGACCAACTACACGGTCAAGGCGGACATTAGCAGTGCGCCACCTAAGTCGGAGTTCGATGACGACACGAACATAATTCATGGATAGTAAAACCCATACAAATTTGTATCCTTACATTTTTTTTTTATACATAATACAATACAATACATTTTTTATACAAAAACGGTGAAGAGAGCTTTTTAGTTCGGGTCCTGTATATAAATTATATATATTCTTGTTCAGCATTAACAATCGAGTCGATATAGCCACAACTGTCTGTATGAAAGCCTAAATCTCAGAGATTACCATAGTTAAAAGTATTGGAATAATCGGAAAAGAATAGATCAACCCCTAGGGTATTCAACTCCCTGTCGAAGGTAGCCCCTCTTCCTCGCTTCTTTTTCCTCCCCTTATTCTCCGGCTAATTGCACCCGAGACACTAATTGAAGGGGAAAAGTCGTTCCTTTCTTTCAAACTAGTTCATTTGTTCCCTTCAAACTGCAATTGCTATTCGTTGCATTAATTGAACTTCCTAATTTTCCGTATTCGAAATTCTTCCGTTTGCGTTCAAATTTCACAAATGCAAACAAGAATTTGTATATCACCGGGGCGGGACTGGCAGACAGTGAGAGAAAGAGAGAGGGGCCAAAGCCAAGGCTGGATTCCACGCGAAACACCAGAGAAATGCAACAGGAAAAACATTTTCTCGCAATGCTCTCAATTTGCGAGCGGCAAATGGGAATCAAGCTGAAATTGCAATGCGAACTGCGAAGTCGAGCGGAAGCGCAACGCGACGAACAGCAAGAAAGGGGACAATGAATAGGAATGGAAGGAAGAACAGGAGCAAGACGATGACAACTTTTGCCATGCACAATTTGACAGGATGCTCTCGCAAGCTCAGCTCGAATTGCCACGGCTCCTCAACAGTTGACGACATGATGACTTCCTTTTCGCCAAACCCAAATTCCTTTCTCACTCCTCACCCCCCTGCCTCACACACTTTTCTATTTGCCTTTTCTTTGCTTAGCATTACCGTTTCAAACGTTTAGCAAAGAAAACTACAAAATAATTTCACACAATGAAAGGAAAATTCTGAAATTTGCAAAAGAAAGTGAAAAAAGACGAATTGGAATATGATTCTCGATATATATCGATACTTATATTTATTGAAAACAAGGAACAAAGATCAGCCGATAGATTGTATGGCAGCTTTGCGATATATTGATACAATCCGCATTTTCAATTCAGAAAGAGAGAGAGGGAAAGAGTAAGGATGAGTGGGGAAGAAAGGGAATCAGTCGCAGCTGCATAGAATCGTTCTCGATTAGATGAAATGTTTCACAGAAACTGAAGCTCGCAATTAGCAACTGCAACGCGTGGGCCAATTATGAAACGGACAAACTTTTGGGCTCTCCAAATCCTTCTCTGTACGTGAAACTTTAGCAGACAATGCCACAGAATTTAGAATCTGGAAGAAGTCTCCCTCACTCCTACCACCCCCAGCAGACCATTTGCAGAAATTGCCGGAATTGAAAGCGCATTCCGACGGACTCTGGTGCATGGATGCAATTACGCATTAACAGCTGGTTGCCACCTAATCCCGGCCAGCTGCGGCAATGGAAAATAGAAATGAGGCATCTTTAAGTGTGCACCGCTTTGGCAGCACGCATCATTAATTCGTCTGAAAGCTTCACATTTTCAGTGCAGTTGCTCTGTTTGTTTTGCCCAGCATCCATTAGGGGATGTGCCATGCAGCTGCTGCAACCGCAGACCGATGTGAGTGACCCTTCGGGGCCCCCACCCCTCACAATCCTCTTCTCTCAGCTCTCACACCTCTGACCCTGGCCTAGCAGCACTATTCCCTGCCATCCGGTAGAACAACAATCGCTGCCATCGCAACCATAGTGCCTCCACCTCTGCCTGTCCCCATTCCCCTTCCCTGTGCAGTGTCCACTAAATGACCCGGGCATGGGGGTGAAGGGACTGAGGCTGGGAAGTAGCTTCACAACTGTGCCGCATTGTGTGGCCAAAGTAAAACCGCGACTCAACTGACCTGAACTGGCCCAGGCGCGGTCACATCCAGCGGCCAGTGTCCAAACACGGATGTGAATTGGGAGCGGAAAGCGTTACAGGTAGAATCAGAACTGGCACTGCTGTTGCTGCTGCTGCTCACGCACAGCCCGGCACAGTGGTGCAATGGTTGGGGAAAAAATATAAGATTGATTATTGGCCAAAGGGAGTGAGGATGGGAAAAAATGCTTCAAGTAATCCTTTAATAAATCCTTTAAATGACTGTATTGAATAAAAACTAAAAATGCAGACTAAGAGAGAGAGAGAGAAAAGGCAGAAAAAAAGAGAAGAGGGGGAGAGAATTCTTTAAAGAATGCTTTAAGTTAACTGAAAGTGTGCTTTAATGCAAATAAAATACACAAAATCCACAAATGCGTAAAATACCAATGCAATACTACATTCGTGTTCATACAAATATGTAAATATAAATACAAAAATACAACAACATATAATATACGGCAAATAATAATTGAATACGAACCTTTTTGCGTTGGCTTTAACGAGACCTCATGGCTTCATTGTCGCCATAATTCTCGAATTGAATCCCACTTTTTTATAAGCAACTTTTTGATTATGATATTTTTTTAATAAGAATAACGATTTATGTGTGCGTATTTGCGTACATGTGCATACATGCATACATATATCTCATGGGTTTATATCACGCAATTTTTTTAATATCAACTGTAGTTTTGATGTCGATGTGCGATATATAGAGAGACAAATAACGCCACTTTCTGATGTCCAACGTCAAATATTATATGATTCAACTTACATACAAACATACATACATATATTACGCATCGAATTTAATTAAAATCGTGTAAAATGCAATATTCCGCAATTCCAAATGAACTGTATGAAAACGTGGCCCTTTATTGCTTTTAACGTTATGTCGTCAGTGTGACGAGATGACAGTCACATATCGCCCGGGGTTCTGTTAATATGCGCCCTTTGTCGACGGCTTTGAGAAGGATTTAACTTTTTAATTGCCCTTACCACTTTTTCGATCTGGCCCACTGTGCTGTGTTGCTCTCTCTCGCTCTTCCTCTTTGTCATTCACCTTACCGTTCCGTTCAAATAGTTGTAAATTGCCGAAATCACAAACAAAAACTGCGACAACGAAAAAAAGACGAAAAGAAATCAATGGACAACAACAACAAAAGCCACAAACGCAAATTCAGCGAGTGCCTGAAAAAGAGGGCGAAAGAAAGCGCAAGAAAAAGTGCTGCAAACAAATAAAGGATCAGCATGTAAAGCGTTGCCACCCGACTTTACGACACAAGCTGCACTGCTCTACAACAAAGCTAGCGAGTATTGCAATAATAAACAAATACATATATGTATGTACATTTGTAGGTAAACATATTTATTTAATTTATTCCTCCGCTTATTCTCTATATTTCATATGAATTTATGTACATTTAATCTGTTGAAGTATAGCAACACTGATTTCGTTTTGTTGTGTTACTCGTTTTCTTCTCTGTGTTATTGTTTTCCTTAGATCGATCATAGCTCTACATAATACCAGTGTTGCTAAGCCAGTTTTTTTCACGTCAAATCTGGCTTATTTCAAAGTTAAACCACTAAGCACTGAACACATAGAGAACTCAAACAGGGGGTAAATCTGTTCTTGCCAGTTTTTGAATCATAGCGCCCCACAGACTTCGGCTGCACGCTCGGGTGGGAACTTCGATGTTCGGATGGGAACTTCGATGTTCGGCTCTCAGTACAAACAGCGCATAGGATCAAAACTGCTTCAGTCGCACAACGACAGCGGAACGATAAGCATGCGTGTACTTCTTTGCGCTGTGCGATCGTTTCAATGTGTGCGTGTATGCATGCACATGCTGGCATGAGAATGTATGCGTTGCTAGTGAAGTTTGACAACAGGCAAATGCTTCGGCCGGCGCGCTGGCAGCCTGAAGTCAATTTTGTGTTTCGACGTCGAGAGCAAATATACTAAGAACAGTGGGCAAAGGTGGTTAACTTCCGGAAACAATTTAAGACTTTCGAAAACATATAGCATGCTACATGAGAATAATTTTTTTTGGTAAATGGATATTTGTGTATTCACAACGTTTTGTTTTGATTCGCAGATTTTGTCAATATTAGTAAACACATGAACCAAAAAAAAAATATTGTTGTCACGTATTTCTATATTATAAAATTGCTTTACTAAATATAATATAATTATATATAATAATATAATATTAATTCAATCTACTCAATATATTATAAGTACATATGTTACCAAATTTTAAAAGTTATTGCCGCCAAATAACCATTTTTGCTCACTGTAATTCGGTTTCTTAGCTTTCGATGGCAAAACAAAAACAAACACACAGATGATTTCAAGCTGGCCAGGCCCGTAGCGAAGTGTGTGCAGGGTCTGTTGTGATCAAGAGCCCCTAGCTGACAGGGATGTCGGTTACCAAACATAGATAGATTTTTAATGTTAAAATATTTGGATAATTAAATTCAATTAGTAACCACAAGTAAATTCATTAAGTAAAGTAATTAAAACAGCGGCCCCGAGAAGTTTTACACAAGGGCTAGAAAAAAACCTTGCTACCGCCCTGTGCCTCAGTCGTTTCGCTCTTCACGTCGAAACACAAAATTGACTTCAGGCTGCCAGCGCGCCGGCCGAAGCATTTGCCTGTTGTCAAACTTCACTAGCAACGCATACATTCTCATGCCAGCATGTGCATGCATACACGCACACATTGAAACGATCGCACAGCGCAAAGAAGTACACGCATGCTTATCGTTCCGCTGTCGTTGTGCGACTGAAGCAGTTTTGATCCTATGCGCTGTTTGTACTGAGAGCCGAACATCGAAGTTCCCATCGGAACATCGAAGTTCCCATCCGAACATCGAAGTTCCCACCCGAGCGTGCAGCCGAAGTCTGTGGGGCGCTATGATTCAAAAACTGGCAAGAACAGATTTACCCCCTGTTTGAGTTCTCTATGTGTTCAGTGCTTAGTGGTTAAACTCAGGACAAAATCAAAAATCAGCTTTGTTCTTATTGTAACTCAAAAGGATTTAGAATTTGCATTTGCCTTGAAGCTACCACGTAAGTGTGAAAGAGATGACTGCATGACTTAAGTTTATTATTGTAACTACAAAGGGAAGATGGCGTTTCGAATCGACAGTGGAACAAATAAGGTTGAATAAACAAGACAATTGTATTTGTTATAATATAATTTAAATTTCTTCTATTAAATTTTTTCTCATGTTATTTAAGCGCAGTGTTAACTTATTTAGTTAAAATGCAGCAGGGGCTACAACGGTCGTTGCACTTGTTGTAGCGCCCTCTGTCTGTGCACCGTCAGTTGCGTCAGTATTCGCACACGTGGTCAACTTTAACCCACTTTTCGCGTAGTTTTACTGCGTTAAATAAAATCAACAGCAAATAATTCATCGCACCTGATTGCTGTTTGTAAGCCTCGCCCGCTCCGCCCACTACACCTCCTTCATTCACATTCCATGCATTCCACGTTGTTGCAAACTAATCGCTGTGCAACATTGCAGCAAGGGCACAGGTCTTCCCTCCCCTCGCCGCATGGGGAAGTCCCCTCAGGAATGTTATCTTGCTGTGCCGCCCACGGCGGCGATAAGCGACCGTCCCAGGCGTCGCTGTTATCGTGCGTTGGCCATAAAAGTGAACTCAGCAGCGGGTCGCCGCAAGTCGCAGTTAGTCAACGCGCTCGACGCCGCACGGAATGTCAGGTAGGTCTACAGCACATTCCTGCATCCGCACATACACACTCACAGATCCACACCCCCTCATCCTTTCACAGAACACATCTGGAAGCACTACAGCCACGGGAGCGTGCCACCCAATGCGGTAGTCGCCGGCCATGACTCGGACGGGGATACGATCTACATTGGACGCGCCTTCTACTGCAACGACATGCTGCCCGCGAAGGTGATACCGAACAAGGGCAAGGCTTATGTGGCCTATGCCCGACAGGAGGTCGAGTTGGAGCACTACGAGGTGCTCAGCGGACAGAACTACGAATGGTTGCCCGCGGAGAACGGCGGAGTGCCGCCGAGTGCCGTGAAGGTGGGCAAGAATGTCGATGGCGAAGATCTGTATGCGGGACGAGGCTACCATGCGGGAAGCCTGACAGTGGGCAAGGTGCATCCCTCGCACGGCTGCCTGTACATACCCTACGATTCGGATGAGGTTAAGATATTTGCCTACGAGGTGCTCTCACAACCAGAACGTTGGATCGACACGACTGCCTCGAATATTCCGCCGGGTGCCGTGCTCGGTGGCCACGATTCGAATGGGGATGCCATCTATGTGGGTCGCGTCTTCCGCCACGGTGACTTGCTGCCCGCCAAGGTGGTGCCGGCCAAGGGCACTGCCTATGCCGCCTACGCGCAGGCCGAGCACGAGGTGACCGATGTGCAGGTGCTTGTCGGCGGCGGCTTCCACTGGGTGCCTGCCTCGCATGGCAATGTGCTGCCCAATGCCGTCGCCTCGGGACCGAATTGCGATGGGGAGACACTGTATGTGGGTCGGGCCCATCATGCCGGCAGCATGACAGTGGGCAAGATTCATCCCTCGCACGGCTGCATTTACATTCCCTTTGGCGGCGAAGAGGTCAAGCTGGAGTTCTACGAGGTGCTGGTGCGTGGCTAGACGAACAACCTGCCCTGAATAGGCAACTATATCTTTACTAAAATACCTTTTTTTTGTGCTAAAAAATATAACTTATTTTACGACTTTGTACTAATCGCTGCCTCATTGAGTTTATCGACAGTTGCACCATAAAACGGCGCACTGAAGCTTTTTTTAATTTGTAAGCAACGTTTATTGCCCATCGATAAGGTCGGCTAATTGACTTTTGCAATTGCCTCTCAAAGGGTGTGCACAACGTGAAATTCTCTAGAAATCGTAATGCTCATAATAGTGAGTTATTATCTTGCAATTATGTGTCAAGTTGTATTTGTTTTTATTTTGAAACCAAACTATGCTTGCATGAATCACATTACTGACAGCGCCCACTGTCAACAAATTTGTACTGAATTTATTAGCGCCATCTGTGTACAAACCGGCGTACTAACACTGTGGCGCCATCTGTGTGTGTAAGATTATTTTAATTTTTTCACTGGTGCTGGCAACGCTGTAGTTGTGCTGCCAGCTTGTTTTTAGCGCACTTATCGATTGTTTTCTGCAAACAGCTGTCATTTGAAATGCAAAGCGCACAAACTATGAAACAAAAGAATTTTAAATATTTAACAAATAATTTTCCATTGTAAATTGTTGATATGTTCAAAAGAAAAATCAAAATTTTTAGGTATATACATTTCAGCAAATTTTGCGCGAATTAGCCACATGGCGTTGCCACCTGACAGCAGGTCAATCAGCTGTGATCGCAAACAAGTAGTCGATTTTTAAATCGATTCAACAGATTTTTGCATGCTATCGAATGCCTCGATAGCTTGCATATTTATTCAGTAGATTTTTTGCGGCTCAAAAAGTCGGACGTGTTTTGTGGCTATTTATTTTTGTTTTTTTGTAAATGCAAACACTTGCAGGCACTAAATACGTGTACTGCATTTGTTTATCAGTGCGCGTGTAATAAATGCAAATACGTTTACCAAGGTATTTGTAAGTGAAATTCATTGATGATCACCAGCGGAGGCCAGAAAGAATATAAAAATTCTAAAAAAAAAAATAACCAAAAAAAAAAAACTAGAAACCGACTAGAACAACAACAACATTAACAACAACAAGTGCAAGTGACAACAATATACACGCAACACACACGCACACACACGCAACTACAGACGCACAACACTTGAAACGAGTGAACTCTCGCACTCTCGAACTCCTTTGCGCCTTTGACACGACAACAACAACAGCGCTAAGGCAACAGTTGTTGTTGTTGCCGCCGTTGTAGTTGCTATAGTTGAAGTGTGTTGTTATTGTTGTTATTGTGATTTTCGTTGCTGTGTTCCCAAGGGGAAGTGGAGGTAAAGAAGGGAAGGGTTATGTTTTAATGAGCCAAAAGCCGCCAGTACGAGCAAATATTCATTTCATGTCAATTTGTACCGTTTACAATGCTTGTTGTTGTTGTTATTGTTATTACTGTCAGTATTTGTATGTTTGTTATTGTTGTTGTTGCTCTCTTATCTCTTGACAACAGCGGCGGCAATTGTGCCCCATTAATATTAGCATAAGCATATTAACATATTAATTTAATTGAAACCCAATCACAACAACAAGAACAAGAACAACAGCAGCGATGCTGCTGCTGCTGCTGACGATGGTGATGATGATGATGTGCTGGGAATATTGAAAGATCTGGATTGGATGTGGCGGTTGTGGTGTTTGCCTCTTTACTTCTTTGCACTTGCCCCACAACGCGGCAACGCGGCAACGTCATCTACGCGCACAAACCTTAACCAAGTTTTCAGTTGCTGATACTCGTCGCTGTTGTTGTTGTTGTTGTTCTTGTTGCTGCTGCTAGTTCTTCTTCTCTTTGTTTTTGTTGTTGTTGTCGACTTCGGCTGCCGTCCGTGCTGTGGTTTTTTGCTTCACATCGTAGCTGGCTGCGCTGCTGCCTGCAGCTATGTTGCCAATTCGCTTTTTTACCGTTAAATCTAGCCTTTTTTAATACCCTTGCAGAGGGTATATTGGTTTTGGCTAGAAATTTGCAACGCACCTTAATATATATTCTAAAACAGCATCAACAGTGGACACGATCTAGTCTAGCGATCTAGACTGTCCGTCCGTCCATCCGTCCGTCCGTCTGTCTGCTTTACATACTGCACGCTGAGAATAAGTCAAAATAAGCTGAATGGAACCGATATATCGCATAGCTGCCGTACAAACTATCGGGCGATTTTTGTTGTTTTTCAAGATATTGCAACCAAAACTAATAGATCAAACTTTTTCTATATAAATAATATGCCTACAAAATTTCATCATTATCGGGCCTCTATAACATATAACTGCCATAGGAACAATCGGTCGCTTCTATATAAATTTCAGTATTTTAATTTACAAATTTCTTAACTTATCAGTGCCAATCAAAGTTAATCGATGTATACTGTTTCATTACATTAGAATTGCAGAATTATATTCTATAGCTTGTATAGGAACAATCAGTTAGAAATAAAGATTTTTATAAAAAACAAAAAATGCATACAATATTATTCAATTCTGCAGCATTTTATATAGCTAGTATAGGAACAATAGGAGTTGTTAACACCTGCCAAGGGTATAAAACCATCGGCGAAGGTAGACATTCTTTCTAGATTTTTTCTTTCTAAAAGCAACAGCCGCCTCTGCCTGTGCCCCCCTCCCGCTTCCTTCGTCTTGTCTGTCTCTGCCACTGCTATCAAAGCAAACAATCTGTGAATCAAAATTCAAACAGCTCCACATCGTTCTGAAGTGTCCATTGAGGCGTTTTGTTTGCACTGCGAGTTGATGCACCGTTGTTACGTTTTGTTATTTATTCGCTTTCTACGACTCCTCAGAACGTGTGTCGCGTCTGAGATCTGTTAAGTAAGTTACCCTATTTGCACACCCGCGAGTGTGAGCGATAGAGTGAGACAGCGTAAGGCGTCGCTCGTGTCTTGCCACTGCCTACTTGGCGCCCTCCAAGTCTTCGAGGGGGTGGGGAAGAGAACACGAGACTTACTTTCATTACGCTTTGTGCGCGTCATTCGTAAACGAGCTGGATGGCGCAACAAAGTCGTATAATCGTATTGCTTTCTAATAGGCGACTATCGATAGAGTGTGCTGGCAATTATCGAAGCAATTTATTGCTCAGCTTACTTGCAGCTGCGACTCTGGCTTGCTTCTGGCTAGCAGTTAGCTAGCTAGCTATCTTTGGCTCCTTTATGGCTGTTGCTGGCAACTCTGCCGCGCCTGCAGCCGCATAATGAGAGTGCTTCAATTGCAATGCGCCTCTCAGTCTCCTCTCGTGTTCCCGCTCTTTTTGCATCGAGTGTGTGTGTGGTGAGTGTGTGTCGCATGTGTGAGTTGCCGCTTCTGCTTGGCGCACTTGATAGCGCTTCATTTGTGCTTCATGTGCTGCATGTGCTTCATGTGGTGCTGCCTGCCTCCCACGACCCACAAGGTTTGCGAGCAACATTTTTGTCAAAGTTTGTTGCACTTTTCGCCAGTTGCCACAAAACTCAATCGCCGAGAGAGCCAGAGTGTGTGTTGCAAATGGCAGCCAGGAGGTGGGGGAGGTTTGGAGGTTTTTGTGGCAAGCACTGATAGCGTTGCCAGGCAAAACTCTTCAATAGATTTTGTGGGTGGTGAGCGTGGTGCATGCAGCAATGGTCGGTCGTGCAGCAACAATTAGTTGCCCACGCTGACGGCACTTGCAACTGCTGCAACACACACACACACACACACACACACACACACACACAGTGCAGTGGCAAGATCGACTCCAACTGCTTCTGCCTCAACTTTGTCTCTTCACTTGCATATTTGCATTTTCCATTTCCCATTTTTCCCGTTTCCATTTCCCATTTTCATTTCGAACTCTACGACGAGCATTCGGCAGCGTGTTCATTTTATTTATGTACATATTTCACTTGGCACTTGTTATATTTATACTCGATGGCATGCCACATGCGGTAGACTACGGCATGTGGCATGTGGCATGTGGCATGCGGCATGCGGCATCTGTGTGTGCAACACGTCACATCATCATCTCTGAGCGCACTCCTCTCACTCATCTCACATCTCTCAACTCCCAAATGAAATTAGGCTGCAACACTCGACGGCTCAACGGCTCGACGTGCCACCAGCGGGGGCAGATACTGGGGCAACATTCGAGCCTCACTGAATAACTGAATAACTCAATAAGCCAGCTCATTGCCATGCAAATTGAATGTCCGACTCCACCTGACACTGCCACACACACACACACGCAGCTTGGCTGCAACTTGAGGCACCCTAACCGAATTAGTCGTTGCTCTAATCGCGATTTGCTAGCATATCAATGGAGCGAGAGACCGCCAAGCAACCGCAAACTGCAACACGTTCCACTTGCGGCAGGCCAAGCAATGTAAATAAATTGTTATATTTTTATTTATCTAAAAGCGACATATGATTTCATTCAATCAGAATGAATGCGCGTGCCTAGGTCAAAAGTTAGAAATTTATAGAGACTTTAGGAACCATATTGAACTAAAATATATAACCTATTTGGGTATGCCCTTCCTAGTGATCTGAAGATACTACAATTTGCTGCACGAATTCGTGATTTAATAACAATAATTCAATACCAAACTGTGCTAAATACTATTCAGTATTAAGTAACATATGGTTTAAGGTACTTTACTCTCTTAAACAATTCAAATACTTGCTTAATAAATACTATACAGTTTCAAATACTCAACTGTATTAAATACTGTACTGTCTAAGGTACTATACTTTACTAAACTATATTGCATTTAATACTATATTGTTATAAATACAATACCGTACTGTAAAGATGCAATCTTGTTATAATAGTTGTAGTGCATAAAAAACTATATGGCATTAAGTACCATGCTGTGTTAAATACTTTACAGTATATAATACTATACTCAATTCTATATAATACAGCATTTAATGCGGTGCGGTATTTACTACTTTACCGTTTTAGGTAGTGTTCTGCATAAAATACAATTGTGTATTAAATACTATACTGTTTTCAACACTATACTGTATTAAATACTCTACTAGATAAAATACATAATTAATCAAATAAATATATTCAACCGTATCAAATTCTCTACAGTATTAAATACTTTATTGCACTAAATTCTTTACTAATTTAATACTGCACTGCACTAAATACCAAACTATGCAATGCCATAATAAAGCTTTGCAAATTGGTTGACAAACTTTTTATTCCTATTACCTTTGACGAAATTTTTGTTTGATAAATGAAAAGCAAAGCAAATGCTTAATTTCTCTAACAATCCAACAAATTAAGGCAACATTTTCCATTTGCCACCATCCAATCTGGCACTCCTCCTCCACACTGCAACTCCGATTTTCAATTAAACTTTGAGGCCAGTGGAAAGTTCATAAATTAATAGGTTTTTGGGTATTTGCAACAAAAAGCTTTTTAAACTTTTAATTACATACATATTACACGAGCCGCAAGCAGCAACATAGTAAGAAGAATGAAGAATGAAATATGCAAATACCTTGCGAAAATTCCCTCGAACAGCAGCAGGCTGGAAAGCAGTAGAGCAAAAGGAAAATCAATATCAAAATGAATTTTCTTATTTTCATTTTTAGAAAATGTATTAAATTTACGCCCCTTGAAAGGCAATTCAAGTGGAAATCGAATGGCAAAAGAGCAAAGCAATTGCATAGTCCAGTTCTGATTGGGAACTTTAAGCAATTTTACACGAATTTTACGGGGCAATGACTTTCTTAAAGATAAATACACAGCGCAATACACTGAGCGAAACTAGTTAAAAACTGATTAATTGCTTGGGGCGTTTCCAGTTTTCAGTTTGTGTGTTAATTAAGAAAGCAGAAGGAAAAAAAATGGAAAAGAAAAAAGCAACCGCCTTTCCCGTAATGAGACAGAGAAGCGTCAAATTACTCGCTTATTGCACAAAGTCAGGTGATTACGCGACGTTGGCAGGTCCTGATTAAGTTGCAGGTAAATTAATCGATATGATGTGCAAGGCAAAGGAAGGGGAAACGAAGAGAGAGAAGAACTCAAGCTGAAACACAGAGAATGCATACAGAATAGAATAATTAAACGTGTGAAAGTATAACAAAAAAATCTGTTAGACATATAGCTTTATAGGTACATGGACAAATCGATCGGAAAGTATCGATATTATGTTGAAGTCAAAATGGAAACTAGAACAGAAGCTGCTTAAGAGCTCAAGTTGATACATAGAGTATGCATAAATAGAAGACCTAAATATATAGTAATGCAACTATAGATCTGCTAGAAAAAGATATGCCAATTAATCGATAAACAGAAACATAGAACTGAAGTTTTTCAATTTTTTTGTTTATAAACTTATGCCAAAACGGATAAGATGCATATTGAATTGATCTTGACATATAGAGAGGCAACGATAGCTCCGCTAGATATTTCAAGCTTTATATATTGATTAAGAAATCGATAGAAATTAATCGATATGAGGTCACATTCCGCTGTTTAATAACTCAAGTTGAAACAGTGAGAAAGAAGACGTAAACGAGCTGCCAGAAATATCGATATGTAAATTAATCGAACATCCACAATGATATTCAAGCCACAAGGGGAAAACCGAACAGAAAATTTTCAAGATTTTTTCGTAAACAACTCAAGCTGAAACAAAGAGCTATATAGACAAAACCATATGGAAATTCAGCTGATCCAACAGATAAAGTTCTAAAGAAGCTCATCTACTTTTTGCACCTTTTGTTCCGTTTGTTAGTAGATACATTGTATTTGTCTGTCTTATCTGTTCTGTGCAATCTCAACCGAACGGGTTGTGAACTTGATTAGAAACATGTATGACTATATACTATATAAGGTATATTCTATAGAAAGTAATTAATATTGATGAGAAACTCTCCCTCTCTCTTTCTCTCACTCAGATACTTAGCTAAATGTTGCGCATCGAAATGCTTTCATTCGCTTCGCTCTTTAGTTCCGGTTCCGATCGGTAGTTCAATCGTCGTTTGTGTCGCTTGATTACGGCAATTGTATAACAATGTATGACAAGGTATAAAGTGACAATTCATGCTGCTGACTGTGATTTGTGTATACAGCACGCGTACGCGCTTCAATCGGCTAATTGTTGCTTAATTTGTTGATAATAATGCAATAATCTATACACAATACGTACAGAGAACGCGCTGATAATATAATTCAATTGAATTGCGCGCACATCACTCACTCTCTCCCTCTCACTCTCTTGCTCCATCTCTCTGTCACTGTTCCTCTCTCTCTCTTTACCTTTCTCTGTCACTCTTTCTCTCTCTACCTCTCTCTGTCACTCTTCCTCTCTCTCTCTACCTCTTTTTGTCTGCTACCGTACCTCTCTTCGCTGTCAGTCTTTCTCTTCCCCTTCTCACTTGCCGTCTGCGAACTTGAACTGTTTTTATACCCGTCGAAAATATTCAAAAATGGGTATACTAAGTTTATGCAAAAGAAGGCGTGGCAGACTCCACAGTGTATATACGTGTATATTCTTGTTCAGCATCACCAGTCGAGTCGATTGAGATATGCACTCACAGATCTCAGCTAATAAAAGAGCTAGAGACACCAAATTTGATATGAAGGTTCTTGTGAACTATAAGCAGATCAAGTTTGTTTTAAATGGGATGCCTAAACAATTATTTAATTTTTTAACTTGTTAAGTAAGCGATATATTCATGGTACAAATTTCTGACTTTACCATAAACTTGGCTTAGTAAATGATCTACTTCTTCTGCAAATTTCATTCCGATTAGAAGTTATTCAAGTCCCCAGTTCCAAGCAACGCCTGCATTTGTATGTTTGTGCGAGTGAGAAAGCAATTTTCAAGACTTTGTCTTTGTATATTTTATTCATAACTGAGTGAAGGGTATTTTACCATCGAGCTCGTGTGACTGTTCACTTTGTCTGGAGTTTTTTTCGCATTGGTTTGGTTGGTTAGTTTTGTGAATGCAATTACGATAAAACGCGCATCGCACGCATTATCTCATTCATATCATTCATATGCGTCGCATTTCGCACGTTTGGCACTTTTCCACTCTCCGGCTTCACATCCATTGAGGCGCCATTGGAGCCCGTTCGAGCCCGTTGGAGCCCGTTAATGGGCCGCAAAAGAATTAAACAAATTGTGCAAACGTCGGCGGCTTTGGCGTGGCCCAGTTAACAAAGCTGGCCCAAAAGAAAAAAAGCGGCAACAACAACGGAAGTGAGTGTGTGTAATTGTGAGTGTGTGAGTGTAAGTGTGTGTAATTGTGAGTGTGTGTGTTTGAGTGTCGTCTCGCTGCCTAAATTAAAACTTGACAACGTAGATTACAGCAAATTGTTGAAATTCCTTTCGAAGTCGATCCAGCTGCTGATTGTGCGCTCGTGTGTGTGTCTGCGAGTGTGTGTGTGTGTGTGCTCCTGGCTCTAGGCTTCCTGCCCGAAACTTTTAATGGGTTCTCTATGAGAGAGAGAGAGAGAAGGCGGCGCAACGTGCACGGTCGCGAAAATGGGAACACGTAGCTGGAGCTCTGCGATGTCGTCAAGTCTACGGCTGACTTGCTCTCGATGGTGACGTTGATGATAATGCCGATGAATACAATGACAATGCTGCTGCTGCCGCTGCTCCCGATGATGATGATGATGATGATGATGACGAGCACAGTCCGGGATGGGTTGTCGCATGATAAGCGCGAGAGAACACGCAAATAACGCAGCGCCGCACAAATTGTTTAAAATATAATCGAAAAAGCACAAAATGATGAGAATAGCATGAGGTGGGGGAGGGGGAGTGGGAGGAGGAAGCAACTAGCTCGCTCGCTTATCAATTTTAGCTGCTGCCGCTGCTGCTGCACCCTCAGCCCTTTCAAAACCCAGTAACCCACCCAGCCACCTACCTCCTCTCTTCCCTCCCCCCTTGTGCATTCCTATGGCGGAAACTTTGCTGGCAATTTGCATACAATGCAGTTTTCAGTTTTCATTTTGTAGTTTTCAGTTTGCTGCTTTTCAGTTTTCCAGCTTTTTTTTTTAGCCTTTCTCTCTCTCTCTCTCTCTCTCTCGTTCATATTTTGTACAGTTTTTTGCACTTTTCGCTATGCATTTTGTACCTACACTTTAACATTTTGTATTTATTTATTTGTCTGGTTTGTGTTGCACAATTTCAAAGTCAGTTGCAGCAGCGCGGGTGTCGAGGATAGGGGACAGAGGGCGGCAGGGGGCTTTCGATTTCCTTTCGATGCATTATTCCACAATAAAATAGCTGACGCTGGAGACGACAATCGACAATCGCCGCTTGATCGATCCGCATCCAGCGGAGTTGTGCCATCCCCCCGGCTAGCATTGTTGTTGCAGTTTGCTTTTTTATTTATTGTTATTGTTGTTGTTGTTGTTGCTGTTCTTGTTATTGTTGTTGGTGTTGCCGGTTATTGGGTTCATTGACTTTAAACATTTGTTTTCATGTTCTCCATGTTCGCTTAGCCAGGGGCGTCGCAGCACATCGCATCGCGTCGCGTTTGTTGCCAGAGTGTGTTAATTGCTTTTTGTTTTAATTGTCAATATATATGTATGTGTATGTGTGTGTGTGCGTGCATTTATGGCGTATATGTACATCGATATTATCGATTACGATATCGAGCAACTTGCAGTTAATGTTGCATGACAAAAATTGCAAGTTGCATCCCTTTTAAAAGCTGCTTGAAGAACTTCACATTGGAGGAAGAAAACGGAGTTTTTCCTGCACGAAATATGCCTCATAATAATGTATTGTAATAATGTAATAATGTATTGTACTTTTATAATAGATTTGTTATTATAATGCCTACAAAAGCTAGCTGCTATTGAAGTGCTTTTTAGAATCAACAAGTGTCTGTCTCTATCTCTCTTCTTTTATTGAGTAGAGTTGTATCTTACCTGCATAATAGAATCTTTGGTATTATCCCTACAAAAGCTATAGGTTATATATACATGTAAAGTACTTTTACAACTCACTGAAGATCGATTTGGAAAAAAGAGAAAGAGAGGATCTGCTTCTGCGTCTTCCCATATCGAGTGAACTAAATAAAAAAATATATATAAAAAATAATAAATCGGAGTATAAATTGCTTTGCTCTATACAAAGTCGATTTATTCTACAGTATTACAGAAAATTATTATTTCAATAATATTAAGTCTAAATTTTCTTGTACTACAATCATACATTGACCCTAATCGCTGTTTGGTGTCTGTGCACTTTTCTAGTGGAAAATAACCCGAGTTTAAACACTTTATTGTGCCAGAAATTGCAGTCTCTGCAATGTCTGGCTCGAGCCTGGAGATATGCTGATCCAGAAACAGCTCAACTTACTTTTACACGTGTTTTCACTCGTGTACATATTTCGCCCACATTAAACAGTCAAAAATTGCACAATTTGCATTTGCAGAAATTCAATTTGTATCATTTGTTGGGTTGCCCATGGCGATGAAATATTCCACGAGGATATGCAATAATAGTAATGTCCGATATATTCTGATTTTTGCTTGTTTTCTGGCTAGACATTTGATAACTTTGTGCAAAATGTGTTAATCAATTTTGCATTTGTGCAGTAATTATGCTCGATATCCATGACTCGAAATGGATTAATTATCATCATTAAAATAATTTCTGTAAATTTGGTTGCGTACGTATTAATAACATGGAAGTTATTTAAATTATAATATCAGTGGCTGAACAGATATCACAGGCGCCGCCTGTACGTATGCAATAAAAAATACAAAATAATGCCAAGGGCTCTTTGAAGCAAATTAGTAAAGATGACGCAGTTATCAGAGCTCCGAAATCAGATGAGATAATACAGCATGATGTCATAAGATTAAGTGCTTGAATTTTGATGATATTACGCTGAAGTTAGATATAAAATGCATATATAAATAGAAATCAGTGGGAAGTCCCCAATTATTGATGGCATGCAATATAGTATAGTATATGAATAAATGGTTTGTAATCAACTCTGAGCTCAAGTTGTAGCCAAGTGGGCTTCATAACTTATCTAGCTGATGACTAAAGCTCGTTGACAAACACGCTGAAGTGGCACGGGGGCAGACACTCATGACATGACTCTCCCTTTCTCACGTTCTTTCTATCTCTCTCTGGCTCGCTCTCCTCGCGCTTTTTTCTATTCAAGCCAAGTTCAATGCACCTTCCCGGTGGCACTTAATGGCTCAATCGATATGTGAATCCAACGTTGACAGAGACCAAATTGAATTATAGCATCTTGCTAGAACGCTGCTGGAGGAGCTATCGGCGCTGCTGACTGACTCTCGTTCCAATTCTTGATTCTGATTATTGCTTTCTTCTTTCATTTTTAGCGTTTTGTATGCGCTGAAACGTTAAGTTTTAATTAACACATTGCTTGGTTCGAACTTTCGACTGATTCGCTTTAAAAACTCGGCACGCTTCACTGTGCAAACGTGTGGAGAGTGTCGAGCATGGACTGTGTAGAGTGTGGAAATTGTGGCGTGTAGACTTTGAAGGGAGGGGGGTGGGGGGAGGGAGAGGGTGTGCGTCAAGTCAGTGGGTTGGCTCTGTGGATTCGATGGGTTCTCTATGAGTTGCGATGTTTGCTTGGGGCGTCGTTCGTTCCCGACGCTTCACTGCGTATTGAAGGGCGAATTCCCCGAGAGGCTCTGGACAGGCGAGATAAACCAAAGAGTGATGAAGGGAGGGGAGTGGGAGGGAGGGGGGGCTAACAGCTGGTGCACGTCGCGTCGTGCATACTCTGCGAGT
The DNA here is from genome assembly GCA_018904595.1 of Zaprionus indianus. Lineage (NCBI taxonomy): Eukaryota > Metazoa > Arthropoda > Insecta > Diptera > Drosophilidae > Zaprionus > Zaprionus indianus. The sequence goes on from JAEIHA010000344.1 coordinate 52,825, forward strand.
CATTTATAATATGCGAGACGTGCTGATAAATGAGCTGTCGCAGCGCCAGTTGCTAAATATTAACCAGCCCGTTGTTGCTGCTCCGTTTAGTTGGCCAATCTTGGCCAGAACCACAAAGTGAGTAAGCGAGCGAAAGACTGACAAGAGACCAAGGCAAGGGGAGGGGCACAAATCAAGGTGGAAAACAACGAAAACGGAACAGAAGAAAAATTAAAATAAAAAAAAAAAAGTGGCAGCGCAGCGTCCAGTTCTGAAAAGCAACGTCGCGCATCGCTGGAGCTGCGTCGTGGAGCGTCGTGGAGGAAGCCTTCGAAGCGCGCTCTCCAAGTGCAATTTAGAACAAGGTCTTCAGACGCTCAGACCATTAAGGCACTTTACGTTCCGGCTCAGCATTCGCCGTAGTAGTCATCGCAGTCGTCGTCGTCGTAGTACGGCGGCGACTATTCGCCATCAAATCATCAACACTTCTTGCCCGACCTCCCTCCTCCCCCCTCCTCCCCCTCTATGCCGCCCCTCCCCTGAGCTATGAGAGAGCTGCGAGAGCGTGGCGCAACATTATTTATGCAGATTTTTGTGAAACAAAAGCTTCCAACTTAAACTGTCGCAAACGTTGCCGTCAACGCACCAAGCGCAACAAGCGTGAGAACTAGCGCCAGCCACGCCATGCCACGCACAGTGGTACACGTTGCATTTGCAAGCAGACGAAAGTTTGTGGGTGACTGAGGAAGTAATAAATCTTCAGTTAAATCGATTCTCAAATTTATTTATCAATGTTTTCAACTCGATTTCTTTTTATAGCCTTGCAGAGGGCATTATAAATTCTGGCCAAGACTTTGCTATAACCCTATAAATTATATATATTCTGAATTAACATCTACAGTGGTGACGATCTGGCCATGTCTAGCTGTCCGCACGTCTGTCCGTTCGTCCGTTTATTGCAACTCAAATAAGTCTCCCAATTTTGAAGCTTTCTTAATGAAACTTGCCACACTTGCTTTTTATTGCTGCACGCTGTAAATAAGTCAAAACGAGCCGCATGGCACCGATATATCGCATAGCTGCCGTACAAACTATCGGCTGATTTCTTTTGTTTTTCAATATATTGCAACCAAATCGAATAGATCCTACTTTTTCTATATAAATAATATGTCTACAAAATTTCATCATTATTGAACCACTATAACATCTAGCTGTCATAGAAACAATCGACCGAAATGAAGGACTTAATATCAATGTTAACTGCTTGTTGAGTGCAGGTGTTCACTGTACTTACGTGCAAAAAAAAAGAAAAACAACTTAAGCTGTGGAAGAGAGCAAATTCCCCGTGAAAGTCTCTCTCAGAAGAGTGAGCGCGAAAACCCTTTGACAAGTGCAAAGCGCATTTCAGGCACTTTGGGGACACTGTGCCAAGGGCCAAACAGAATGCGGTGCCATTAAGCTTAAGTTGCGGCAAGCAGCAGGGAACGAAAGGGAAGGGAAGGAGGAAGGGAAGGGAGAGGGGGGGGGGGAGCAGAAGAAAAGTGCTAGACGAAAAACCCATCAAATAAAGCAAAACTCTTCACATGCATAAAACTTAATGCGCCTGTGAGTGTGCCATGTGCATGAGTGTGTGCGTGTGCGTGTGCATGCGTGTGCGTGTGAGTGGGTGCTTGCTTGTGGCATACATATGTGTGCGTGTGCGTGTGTGTGTGTGAGGACTGGACTGCTGTTTGGCAATACAATAAAATTTACACGCTTATTAATTTTTACAAGACTTTGTCCGACACTTGAGCGTGGCAGCGGTAACATGAGCGATGAACAACAGCAGCAACAGCAGCAGCAGCAACAACAACAACAATAATAGCGACAACAGTAGTAACAGCAACAACAACAATAGAAGCAACAGCGGCAACAACAAGAACAACTCAGTCGTCTTTTGTAAGGCAGCAGCGTGTTTACCATTCACCCACAAGCACACAAACAACACACACTCTCTCACTCACACACACACTCACAAAGAGAGGGCCTATTGAAAAGCAGTTGGCGGCAGCAAGAGGCTGCACGACAAGACGCCAAAAGGGGGAGGGGCGGGGCGCTGCAGCGCAGGCAGAAGCTCTTCAAACGAAAATTCAACTTGTATTTTGTTGTTGTTGTTGTTGTAGTTGCCTCATATTTTTTTCAATAGCCCAAAGTGCTGGACGGATGAAGGGGGGGAGGAGGAGGGGGGCGGGTCTGGCGCGCCAGCAGTGCTCTAGCAGTAACTTTACACTAAAAACTTTTCGGGGACCCTTTGGGCGATGCTTTGGCTGAGCAATGAGCAAGTGACGGCAGCAAGAAGAAGAAGGGCTGCAGTGGGAAAGTAAGAAGGAGGTGAGGAGGGGGAAGGAAGGAGGGCGGAAGCAGGGCAGGAGTGGCAGCAGGTCAACGCTGCATTTTAGGTTTGCATGTAAATATCCAGTGTACACAGACATACGAGTATAAGCCACATTTTAGTATGCAAAATATGGCAACGGCAAATTTTTCTTTATTTCGAAACTTCGCAGAGACAAAGCAAGAGGGAGAGAGAGGCATAAAAAGAGATATAGTGAACAAGAAAGAGAGCGCAACAGAGGGAGATAGTGAAAGGAAAAAGTATATGAGCGCCAAGGACCCGCTGCCTTGTCTATGTCATATGTTCCCCAGTGTGTGTTTCTTTCATAACATTAAAAGGGCGGCACACACACCCACGCCTCCCCCTTTCCCTCTCTTTCCCCACCCGCACCGTCAGCCACATACTTGAGGTTTCTTTTTGGGTAACTGCAGCTCGGGGAATGTCCAATATAAGTAGACAGGACACACTCGCCTCGGCGACTACGTGTAATTGGGAGTAAGAAAAAGATAACAAGAAAAAGAGAGAAGGAGAAGAAGCAAGGCAGCGAAGAAGGCAAGCAAAGAGAGAACACAAGAGCCCAAGATAAGGTGCACACACAAAAAAGGCAACAAATTGGATGCTGTCAAAATACGCAAGCCACCAAAAAAAAAGGCAAACCTGTGAAAACACACGCAAAAGAAAAACAGATCGTCAAAAAACAAACAGAAAAAAACAAAAGCGAAAAAACCACAAAAAACAACAAGAACAACAAGAACAAAAAACCGCTAGCAAAAAGGACTTTATTAAGTGAAAGTTGCCGTTGCAACCGTTTTTTACTCCTCATCATGCCACAAGTTCTGGTGATTTAAATACTAATTACCAGATTAAATATACTCACAAGCAGCAAATGCAAACAGAAGGCTTAGCTTGCAGCTAAGAAAGAGACAGGCAGACAGAGAGTAAGAGTGAGAGAAAAGCCTGTCTAATCGTGTGCAAGTGGCAGAAGCCAGAGCAAGTTGCCTGTGATGTACTCACCTTGATATGCACAAGTTATATTTGCCATATATGCTTAAACTATTTGTTGTTATTTAACTCACAAGAGCTTTTCACTCTGAGTGTGCTTATTTTATCCGCACTTAATTAAAAACTTACTTTCAATTACTTCTTGCACTTTCGATGCAGGTGCCGAGTGAGGCAGTTGCCAAATATTGTATATATTCTATACTTGTTGGGGAATCAGAACTTGTCTTACTTCAGCGACTAAGCTTCTTTGAATTTGAAAGTAACTGAAACTTTGTGCAATTGTTCTTTTTTTTGTGGTTTATTTTATTTTGAAAATAGTGCAACAGTCAGACTTCATAAAGAACTCGTATATTCATTCTTGTTCTGCATCGTTAGTCGAGTCAATTAAGCCTGTCTGTATGAATGCACAGATCTTAGTTATTGAAACTAATAGAGTCAGCAAATTTGGCACAAAGGTTTCTGTATATCACACGCAAATATAGGTTGTTTTAAATTTTAAATGCCACGCCCATCACTTTTAAATATATTAAATTTAATATTTATTTTTTATTTGTTAGCGACGTTAAAAAGATTCAGGTTTTCTTCTTTATCCCTTAGCTAGCTGACTATCACATATACGTATCTGCCAAATTAGAACTATATCGGACAACAAACACTGCATTTATTTAAGTTAACATTTTTCATAGTTGCAGAATTTGCTGTTGGGAATTATAATTTTGTTCGCAAAATTGTTATAAAGACTATTTAACTGTCATACGCGCTTGCTTGTAGCTTTCTTTACTTGTTCTACATATGGATTTGGGATAGAATTGGGAATAGAATTGATAGTTATATGTTCTTGTAAATGATTAAACCAACATCCATAATATTAAGTTACTTATAAATCAAGAAGCGCTCTCTCTCTCTTTATTTATCTCATGTTCTATGATAATTTGAGTTAATATATAAATAATCTTACAAATAGAGATGCTTCTCTGCCAACGTGATTCACACGCTTCCAACAAAGCACGTCTCGAATGCTGTTAGAAGAACATGCATCGATAACAACAGCATATCCCGTGATAAGCTGCCTAAATGCTTCCATCGATTGCACTCAGCGCAGATTCCCCCTCTCGATTCCTTTCTTGCTCGAGGGAAGGAGAAAGAGAGAGTGCAACTGGCTGATGGGGGGGGGGGGATTAAGTGAGGGCGACAATGTCATAACATTTGATACGCATCTGAAGCTCATAGATGGAGCACTAGATCTCAGGTGGCTCAGGCTGTGGCCGTTGCCAAAGTGCGCCGGCACGACGAAAAACACTCGAGATAAGAGAGAGAGAGAGAGAGAGGGAGAAGGAGAAAGAAACAGGCAAGTGGGGGGGTCAACGGGTATGACGAATGTGGCAGCAACTATATGGCCGCTATATGGTCGACACTTGAGTACAGCAGAACAACACTTGAGGGGATTGCAGTGCTCGAGCAACAAGAGAGGAATCGGATTGGGCATTGGGCATTGGGGAGTGGGAGGTGGGAGGTGGAAAGTGGGTTGCATAAGCAGCTTAGGCTCTCGATGGGATGCTTTGCCGCAAGGCACGTTGCGTGTTAAACAGCGTTTGTCAATGTCTTTTACTCTGTGTGCGCGTGTGTGTGTGTGTGTGTGTGTTTTTTGTCATATTACTTACATTGAATAAATTTATAGATGTCTCTAATCAAATATCCCCAACAAACATAATAAATATGTTTCTATTTATTTCAACAATGCATACAAAAGGCAAAAGACTGTCAAACACACACACACACACTCGCACACACACGCACACTTGTTTGCCCAGCTATCTGTCAACAACAATTGTATCTTGGCCCATTGTATCGAGAGTATCTTTGTATCTGTTGGCTGTCATTAGAGTAGTTTTTTGGTTAGTCCCTTCGATTGTTTGCATCTTGGCAATTGTTCTAACAGTTCATCATCATTTCTCCCCCTCTCTCTCTCTCTCTCTGCTTTTACTGTCACTTGAACAGCTACTCATTCATCTCTGTCTACCTTTCTCTCTCTGTCTCTCTGTTTCTCTTGCAGCTATGACGGAGGAAATAACTGGCAATTGGAGCTATTATGTGTATATATCACTAACATTGGTTCCAGTCTATTTGGCATTTCAGCTCATTAAGTTTTTGGGCTGGCAGCTATTCGTGAACAACTGAGCAAACAGACAGACAGACAAAGAGACAGACTGACAGGCAGACGGAGAGAGAGACAGGGAGACGGACAGAGACAGAGAAGCGACAGGGACTGGGACAGAGACAGACAACAACTGACAAGAGTCACCAGTAAAGCCAGCAGCGGAGTCATAATCAGAATTTTGAGCTGCAGCTGCAATTGGACTTGGCAGCAAAGGTAGCAGATAAACCAGGGGGAAGCCAGCACCGAGAAGAAGGAGGAGGAGAAGGAGAAGTCGGAGGAGGCAGCGAGAGCAGAGCGCGCGCGAGTCATCATCGTGCTGAAGAAGGTGCGTAGTCACTTGACGTTACTCGGCGCTGTCAGTCGAGTGAGCTGAGTCTTCCTCGCCAGTTGTTCCCACTACGCACAGAGCAAGACAGATATATAGAGAAAGAGAAAGGGAGAGAGAGAGCTATCTGTGAGTTTTCCTAACTCTGCTGTAAATAATTTGAAAACTATTTAAATATGCTTATGACTAAAGTTTTTCACTTGCAGACAGAACGAGCAAGGAGCAAAGAGGCAGAGACAGAGACAGAGAGAGAAGGAGAGAGAGAGAGAGAGGTAATATAAAACATAATTTGCTTAAGTAAATATGTTTAAAATGCAATAAAAACAGGCGAAAAACAAACGGAAACCATAAGCAGCAGCAGCAGAAGCAGAAGGAGAAGCAGCAAAAGTTGTGAACTCAAATTGCAATTGGAAACGGAACTGCAAGTGCAACTGGAAGGAGCAGCAGGAGAAGTGGGAGGAGTGGAGTGAAGGCGCTAGCCGGGTCGGGTCTCTGACCAAGTGCGGACGGCAGCAAACAAAGGCGAGGAAATGCAAAGCAATCAACGTCATAAACAGCAGGCGAAACAGGAGCAGCAGCAGCAGCAGGAGAAGGAGCAGCAGCAGCAAAGACGTAATCATTGCATTGGAGCATAATACAAAGCGACGCGAGAAAGGGAAGGGAATCGAGCTACTCCTCCTACTCAAAAGGGAAAAGAGAGTAACCCAAAGCCGGCAATTGTGTGCAGGAGGCTAAGTGAAAATTTGTGGGTGTGTGTGTGCTGAAGAAATCAATTTACATATTTAAGCCCCTGTCCGCAGTCCAGTGCAGACCACAACACACAAACACTCCAGAGACGGGAGGCGAGTAAGAGAGTCAGCCAAGTCAGGCAAGTCAATCGATAGAACAAGCCAAACAAATAGTCAGATCGAGTGGAAGCAGCAGCAGCAGCTGGAGAAGGAGCAAAAGCAAGAGCTAAGCAGCATCAGGAAATCAAATAGCAGTTAGCTGGCACACCTTGGGTCAAGATGCGTCTGCCGTATCGCAACAAGAAGGTCACCCTGTGGGTGCTCTTTGGCATAATTGTTGTCACGATGTTCCTATTCAAATTCACCGAACTGCGACCGAATTGTCTCTTCAAACTGGATCCCGCTAACGATGTTGCCCCCCAGATGGTCCCCTTCGAGGTATGTACAAAGTGTCGAGTCACGCACACACCCCCCTCAACACACACACACACACACGCACACATGCTGGTGTGGACATATATCAACTTGCAGTTTATTTACACTCGAGGACATGTATTTAGAAGCGATTCGAGTTGACCAGGCAACGATTGCAATGATAAATCAAATTGTGGCCAGAAGCAGGCTAGTGTAAAGACAGAAAGAGAGAGAGAAGGAGAAAGAGGAGGCAATAGGAGATTCCAGAGAGTGGAGAGAGCAGAGGGGGAGGGAGGGTAGGTACCTTGTGTGAACAGAGTTGCTTGCAGGATAACTAATTTCATGTTGACTGCACACGCTGCCGGAGCCAAGCGCCAGCGAAGCCAAGTCATTGGGGGATTTGGCCCGCTTATCGCTTGGCCGAGCAGCATTTTGTAAACATTACTTTGGTCAAATGGGGCCAGCCAACTTGTGTGACTGTTGCCCCCCCTTCTCCCCCTGCCTGGCACAGTGTAGACCCCCATGTGGGTAATTGCCCTCAGATCAATAACAAATAATTGATTATTGGGCCGCGGTGTCTTATCGCGCCCGTGCTGATAACACGCCAAATTCTCTACAGGTATATATATCATGTGAATAGACATATGCTACATGTACATATATAGTACATAAGTATATATATAGAATAGTTAACAGATCGATTGCAGCTGGGCAAACAAGCTGTGTTTTCATTTTCCGCTTCGAATGATTTTTCCATTTGTTCTGCAAGATTTTCCAAATGAATCATATTAGAAGGATGATGACAGGCAAGGGGAGTTGGGGGGGGAGCTTAGCAGTGTGGGGAGTGGGGTTAGCTAAACGTGTTACAGTTACCGTTCTGTGCTGTGCCGAGGGTGAATCCTTTTAAATTGACATTAATGCGAGCAGAAGCAGCAGCAGGCGCGTTAGAAGGTTAACAGGGGCACACTGCACACACCTGTACACGGGGTCTGTGTGTGTGTGTGTGTGTAAATCCAGCTGGCAGCAGCGCCAGCACTTCCTGTGCGGCGCCCCTAACATCCGTCATCCTGGCTCATAATTATCATCTTCGTCCTCGTCATCATCATCATCAACATCATCAACATTGTCATCGCGGGCCCACGTAATTTTTGCCTGCAACTTTTCTCTGCTCTAATTTAATTTTTATCTCTTCCCCTTTCCCCCTCTCTCTCTCTCTGTTTTTTTCTACTTTGCATGTGTCGCGTGTGGCCGCCTACCCAGAAATCCGTCACAGATGACAATCACCGGGTCTATTCATACTACCGTGAGATGCCATTAATATTCATAGGCGGTGTACCCAGATCTGGCACGACATTAATGCGCGCCATGTTGGACGCCCATCCAGATGTGCGGTAAGTTTGCAACAGCTTGAGCTCAGCTCTCTACTGTCCTGTATTTTCCTGCCCTGTCCTGCTCTGTCCCTCTCCTGTCCTGTCCTGCTCTGTCCTGCCCTGCTTTGTCCTTCTCTGCCCTGTGCTGCCCTATCTCAGCATGTGCTGCATCCTGTGTCCTTCTGTGCAAGCAAAAGGCAAAAGAACAACAAATCTTCCCAATCTATATACTCCATGCATACATATATATTCAGCTTCAGCAGGCTTAAGACTGCCCCTGCCTCTGTCCCTGTCTCTGCCCTGCCTGGCATTGTGCTCAAACATGTCATGCATCATATATCATGCTCACACACACACATACACACGCATATGTCTGTGTCCATCAACTGTGGCAAACATCGAACATATGCATACGTATGTGCACTGTATGTGTATTTATTATTATAAAAGCGCATATTGCCTGAAAATATTCCCCTGCGGCGCAAAGCTTTATCGCGCTTCATCTCTTTGCCGCTTACACTGCAATTTCCTCAGCGGAAAATGTCCAACACGAACTGCTGTTTGCATTGGTCGAATCAGTTTTATTGCCCTAGGAAATGCACAAGTTGATTTGTTTCCGTCGTTGCAAATATTATTGACAATTTTTATGCAAATCTGTGTGCACATAAAGAAGAAGATGACTTGAATTGCATTGTATCGATAAGTGCGGCAATGTTAGTCAAGTGTTAAGGTGTTAGGGATATAATATATGACATATAAATGATATGTATGTCTAGAATTTATAGTTAATCTGTTGCTAGTATTGGAATATTGAAGAGATATTCTCAATAAACTCGCAATTAATTTGTATAATCAAATCTAACATATGTTTAAAAAATTGTATGGGAATCCCAGCATTATAAAATAATTAAAAAAATGTTTAATGTCTAGATTAGTATTCCAATATTGAATATAATAATATTGTTTAAAGAAATATATTCATTAAACTCACAGTTTATTTCTATAATCAAGTGTAACATATATTAGGTAGACTTCATGGACATTCTATCATTATAACACACTGAGAAAATCTGTTAACAAACTAACAAAGTACTTATTGCTCTCTCTCTATTGTGCTAACATAAATAGCTAGATATTTACGAGCTGTCAGGAAGTTTAAGAGTCAAAAAGAGAGAGAGAGAGAGACAGAAAAAGAACTGAAGTATGAAGACGTCACATTCTATTCATATCGTGTATCAATTTCCAATTTATATTCGTCTATAGCAAAGTTCGGCAGTGGCAAATATTGACAAAGTGCGAGATAAAAAACTGTTAAAGCAATACAATATATCGCTCCCTTCGCGAGGGAAAGAGGGAGGGGAAGTGTGGGAGGATACATGTGTATTCTCGCACAGCACACTCGAAACAAACATCGGTTATAAAAAGTGCTCAGGTTTGGGCTCGAAACTTTCGAAATAAATTGAAGAGCGATGAGCGGGAGTTCGTTACAAGTATCTACAAACAAATGTGTATATGAATACATGTATACATGTGTGTGTGTGTGTGTGTGTGGATGACATGATGGATGGCTGAAAGCGTCTGGCCAATCACGAGAGGCACCCGGCTCGTGTGTGCTGCACCCACAACGTGTGTGTTCGGTACGGCAGGAGGGTCCTTGTCGGAGCATGAATTAGATTATTAAGTTTTCGTTACGCATGAGTAATTAGCCACGAATTTGACGTCCTTTGTGTGCTGGCCAGCTGTGAGGCAGTCAAAGGGGGAGGCTAGAAAGGGACAAAAGAGAGAGAGGGGGGAGAGAGAGGGAGAGAGGTACAGGGATATGTGAGAGCATTGTCTGCTTATTTTATTAACAATTTGCTTTGTGCCCAGTACCAACCATAGCTTCTGTTGGCTTCTGACTTTTGGTGCCACAATGCCAGGAAGCTTCTGGTTGCTGCAACACCTCCTCCCACTCCCCACTGCCTTCCTGCTTTGCCTGGCATCCCGCTGGCATCTGTTGGCCCCTGTATCCTGGCCGCTGACAGCAGTCAGCGCCACTTTTTCTGATGGCTGCACAGCACAATTTCCGCTATTTAAAAACTTACTTCCGCCCCGCAGTCCCCGAGTTTAGTTGAATTTGTGCTGCAGATGCAGCTACAAATGCACACACACACACACACACACATACATAAAGAGAATGAGATGGAGATAGAGAAGGAGGACTAGGTTAGTCTCTGTGACTCTGCCCTGGTTGTTGCTGGCCCCTTTGTTCGTCCGATTTGCATATAAACCACGCGCTTGTAATAGCTCCCAAGATTATATGCATTTGTATTTGTAGAACAGCAGCCAAAGACAAAGAGCAGCAGAGACAAAGGAGAAATTATAAGCAGCGAGAGAGCGGAGAAATTAGAGTCCATAAATGGATGTACTAATCCGGTATTAGGTGCGGCAATGTTTTAATCAACTTTTTAATTATCGCGCTCTATGAAAGAAGCAAAGCATATTTACAAAGTGAAATTATCACTGTACATTGAAAGGATTTCTTTTTAACTTTTGTTGTAGTGGATGTTATCTTTGGGTTTGAAAGAGTTAGGGTGGGGAAATTTGGTATTTTACTTGCTTTGAGATATTGTTGTAAACATATTCTTGAAGTTTAGTAATTTAATGTGAGATTTAAGAGTTTATTTCATTTATTTTTATTGTTAATTGAGGCTCTGAGAAGGAAAGGGAGAGGAAATTGAGTATTTTACATGCTTTAGTTGAAGTTAACAGTTGGAAGAAGATGCTGGAGACATATTCACAGACTTTCAGACTAAAAAGCAAGATTCAAGAATTCATTATAGTTATTTTTACACATTATTTCAGTATATTAAGGAGTTAGAGGCAGGTGATAACGTATGCCAATTGGTTTAGTCGGGTTTATGGTAACAGTTTGATGATGTTGTTAGTGAAATATACTTGAAGTTTGGTATTATAAAAGAAAGTAAAGAGTTTATTTCAGTTATTTTTCCTGTTATCGCAAGATCTTAAAGGAAGATCTAAAGAAAATAAGGTATTTTACATGCTTCAGTTGTAGTAATCATTTGTTTAATGTTATGAATGTGATATTCTTGTAGTTTTTTTAATATAAATGAAGATTAAAGTGTTGATCGAAGTTATTTATAATAATATCTCAGGATCACAAATAGTTAGGAATAGAAAATTAAATAACTCACTTGCTTCAATTGAAATCAACAGTTTGGCAATATTTTAAGTAACATATGCTTGAAATTTCGCTCACTTTGTGGGTTTTCTTCTTTACTATTTCGGTATCTCAAAGAGCTAAGAATATCCAGTTAGATATATCAATCGTATATAATATATATATTTTACATATATGGTATTCTGTGAATATTGCAATGTTTCCAGCAGTACCGAATTTTTTTGTCAGTTTACCTGCACAAACTAAATACAAATATTCAGAAGAATCTCAAATTTCTATATAAATTCTTTACCATTCCATATTCCATTTACATACAGATGCTACAGGTGTTTCAAAGTAAATTGTGTGTGAAGTCTGTACAAAAAGCATGATTTGTATAGATAGTCTGATTGCGTTGTCTCTGTGGCATAAAATATTCCAATCAGGGGGAGGGTGCGGGGTTTGTTAATCGATAAATTCGGAGAAGTGAGAAATTTCAGCTGGAAAATTTGTATATTTTTTTTTCCCCTTGTCACTGTTAATTTGCAAATTAGACGAAGACGAGGGCGAGGAAACAGATCAACTGTGCGACGAATTTGCTGGTTTCGCACTGATTGAAGCACAAACAAGCAACGCCCCTTATTCCTCGAAGGTCAGGGGAGCGGAGGGGGAGGGGGGGGTAAGGGCTCAGCCGAGAAACGCGACAAGCAATTTGGCAATTTCGATTTTCTGTACGCGAAATTGGAAGTTGGAGGCTGGAATTGGAACTGAAAGCTGGTTGGATACAATTCCCTTTCCACTTGGTCGATTGCATTAGCCAAAGGCTCAAAAGCAGCTGCAGCTAAGCTGCGGAAAGTGAGGGGGGCAAGATGGGGACACACAGGGGAGGGGAGGGGCGGGGCAGTCAATGCGGCGTGCTTTCTAAGCCAGCTGTGCGCGCGCGATTGCAAACATCATTGTTGTGCAGTGTGTAACATGCGGCCCACTTCACTGCAATAGACCCCCCTCACTCTCCCCCTCCTACTGTCTCCCTGCTATTTGCCCTTTGTCTTCCCTAAGCCCTTGCCCCCTCTCCCTCCCCCTCCCTCTCTTTCGCTCATCTCTTTTCGCATGCTCTTTGCATTGTACCTTCCGCTTTTGCCTTAACTCTGCTTGCTGCCATTCATGCTTGCGGCATTGTTGCTGTCCCACTGCCCCTCGCAATCCCTGCAGCACTAACCCCCCTCCCCCTACCTCCTGCTGTGCGTGTACTGTACAGTGTACTGATTGTTGTTGTTCTTGTTGTTGTTGTTATGTCTCATCCATTTAGCTGCGGGCAGGAGACGCGCGTCATTCCGCGCATTCTGCAGCTGCGCTCGCACTGGCTAAAGTCCGAGAAGGAGTCACTGCGCCTGCAGGAGGCCGGCATCACCAAGGAGGTCATGAACAGCGCCATCGCGCAGTTCTGCCTGGAAATCATTGCGAAGCATGGCGAGCCGGCGCCACGTTTATGTAACAAGGATCCGCTCACACTCAAAATGGGCTCCTATGTAATCGAGCTGTTTCCCAACGTAAGTAGCTGCAGCAGTAGCAGCAACCACATGCACGCACACGCACACTCACACACACACACACACACACATTTACTATGTATTTCCTTGGGATTTGCAGGCAAAGTTCCTGTTCATGGTGCGGGACGGCAGGGCGACCGTTCACTCGATTATATCCCGCAAGGTGACAATCACTGGCTTCGATCTGGCCAGCTACCGCCAGTGCATGCAGAAGTGGAACCACGCTATCGAGCTGATGCACGAACAGTGTCGCGACATTGGCAAGCAGCGTTGCATGATGGTGAGTTTGCCCCAACATAAGGCATGAAGCAGGGCGCGCACATCCTTTAGCAATCACTTAAGTAATTGTATTTTAAAGCGAACTCCGTTTCGAAGAAGTACAGCAAGCCAATCTAATTTAGATAGACCAAAAAGATGTAGCACAAAAGGGATAGAAGATTGCTTTGCGGCAACATGTAGAAAACTGTTTAAAGCTTTTCGTAAATGTTCAAATACAAGATATATGTATATTCTTATACAGTTTTTTTATAAAGCCAACTTCAATTTCTGCTAAAATTAGGCATGAAATTGATGTAAGAGAATAATGTCTATTGATTAACAAGAACTAATCGATTCTATCGATAGATCCATCAACTGTTATCATTTTATAGACGATAACTGGCTATTACATTTATCATATAACAGATAAGATATATATCAGTTAATTATTTATTATACTTCATTCAATTTCAATACATTTCTTTCCCTAGTTCAATACAAGAGAAAGATATCTATCGATAGTAACGTCTATTCATCGATTTTGTTTAATGTTTCAAGAATTTATCAATTGTGATCATTCAATATGATGTATATAGATATAGCTAAATGATATAAGACATATTAGCTAATTATATAGCGTAGTTCAGTCAATTTCTTGGCCTTGTGAGATATTGGAGACTGACAACTATCGATAGTTGCATTCGTTTCTTGTTTCTCAAAGTTACATCGATTCTATCGATAGATGCTTCAATTGTTATAATTATATAAGAGATATATGATTGTTACGTAAGGATATATTATATATCAGCTAATTATACACCGTTATTAATTAAATTCCAATAAATTCCCTACCCCTTCTGTAGGTCTACTACGAACAACTTGTGCTGCATCCGGAGGAATGGATGCGCAAGATCCTAAAGTTCTTGGATGTGCCATGGAACGATGCGGTGCTGCATCACGAGGAGTTCATCAACAAGCCGAACGGTGTGCCGCTGTCAAAGTGAGTAGTAAATCCATAATGCGATTACAATAAGAACTTTACCAATTGTTTGGCGTATTTAACAACGATTTATCGATTCAATTCTCTATCCCATCTTCCACTTTGTGTGCAATAAAATACAGAGTGGAACGTTCATCGGATCAGGTTATCAAGCCGGTCAATTTGGAGGCACTGTCCAAGTGGGTGGGCCAGATACCTAGCGATGTGGTGCACGACATGGCCGACATAGCGCCCATGCTATCCGTGCTGGGCTACGATCCGTATGCGAACCCACCGGACTACGGTAAGCCAGATGCATGGGTGCAGGACAATACATCTAAGGTATGTGCAACAAACAATCAGACAGGCAGGCAGCAGTTGGACCAACCAACCAACCAACCAACGAACCAACCAACCAACTAACCAGACTAACAGACGGACAGGCAGGCAGATAGAGAGACGGGCAGACATACGTACATGCAGGCAGGCAGGCAGGGATAACCAGGCAGGCAGACAGTTGGGCAGGCAGTCAATCGAGCAGACGCAATGCACACACAAAGGCGACAAGGCTCCACGCCACTGCCGTTCGGTTTCCGTACCATCCCCCGCCACTTCCCTTCCCTTCCTCACACCCGCCGCCGTTGCCAACCAAGCCGCCTACCGGATCCGGATATCCCCAAAGCATTCAACATGGCGCCCATCCCTTTTGTTGTCGTTCCAGTTAACATTTTGTGTTGCCATCTTCATTGTCATTTTCTTTTTTTTTTTTTGTGTATGTTCGGCATTTCCCCACTCCCGCTCCCACTTCCAATTCTCCCTTCTTCTCCCTTCTCCTGCACTTCGCATTGGCTGCACCCTGTTGTAGTTGTAGTTGGGATCTACAGCGCTGTTGTTGTCTGCTGTCATTGCCATATTTTGCACTTTTGCCTTGTGCTTTGTACCTCCGGTTTTAGCCCCATTTGCAGATATGGTTTTTATCCATCTGCCTGCTGTGCATACCCTGCAACGAGTGCACTGCGCAACTATCGATAGTATTGACAATATCGTCTGCAGTATTGATTGACTTTGAGAGGGACACTTTGTCAGACAAAGACATAGATTTTAACTATTAAAAAATCCTTGCTCTGGTTATCTTTGTGTGAGCTGTCAGTCAAGTGCTGTAAAACTATCGATAGTACTCCGATTTTGCTTGCTAACAATCGAAAAATACACTAATCGATAAAGCTTTAGCAATAAATGCGATAAAAAGTTAGGTTACTTTCTCTCAATTAAAAAAAAAGAATATATTTACACAATATATAGAATGTTTGCAGTGCTACACTATCGATAGTACTCGGGCTATGCTTGCAAATAATCGAAAAATGCCTTAATCGAAACTAAAAAAAGTTGAAGCAATAAATGCGTCAATATGTCAACTAAATCATTTGAAACTGCAGATAACAGAATATATATACATTATAAATCCGACTATCGATAGTTTTGGAGCAATACACAACATATAAATGTGATATATCTATCTATAATACTAAATAACTGACTTGGACAGTTAGTTACTGCCAGCGAATTCGATCTATCGATAGTTCTGCTGCATTATTCAGGCTTATTTGCACTGCGATACACTTAAGGGGATATTTTATCGATAAATGACTGCATGACTGCTTCCAGGGTAATCTATAGTCGTGTCGCCTCTCTGCGGTCGCACACTTGTTACACTTGATTTTGTATATGGCTTATATATTTGTTTGTTTGTTTGTTTGTTTTGTTTCTTGCACTCACCTTTTTTGCACTCTGCATTTTGTATTATTATTTTTTGTTGTATTTTTCCACACTGGCTTCTTTCTATGCTTTCCTTTTACCTTTCTTTTTTGCCGCCCTCTGCTTTTCCTTTGTTATGTTTTTCTTTTTTGCAGCCACTTTAACATGCGTTGCCGTTGTTCGTGTTATTCCTGTGATTCCTCTTGTTGCTATCGTATTTGCTATAGTTACTGGACATGTTGTTGTTGTGATTGTTGTTGTTGCTGGATATGGAAATGGAGCTAGAGCTGTGTGCTCCCTGGGGGCACACATACGGGCTCGCATAGTTTTGCATATGGCAGAGTCATATCGATGACGATAATGATGTTGACTATACACAACAAGAGAGGGCCGCAGCCCTAGCACGCTCTCTCTCTCTCTCTCTCTCTCTCTCTCTCTCCAACCCAACCACATTGCATCCAAATCCCAGCTCCTCTTCACCCTCTGCACAGCTTGGGGCACGTTTAGTTTTCAGAAAACAATGTACGGGGGGAAAATGGGACGTGGCAGAGGCAACGGCAGCTGCCTCACTCGGTTGCATGCTCATTTGCCTGCTACGCGCTGCTTTGCATTGTAGTTGTTATTGCAGAGTCGGGTTTTGTATTTGTGTAGCCAATTTGGTAAGCCCAGCCCAGCCCGCCCCCGGCCTCGTGCCCTGCCTGAGCTATTACTATAATGTCATATTGTGCATGCTAAAAATAAAGAAGAAGATGAGGAGGGCAGAAGCAGCGACTTAAGTGAATCTCTTAGGGAAAGAAACTGCAGCAAGCTGCTACATGCCACCAAGCACTTTAAAGCCCCCTCCACTTTTGGGCTACAAAACTAACTACAAATCGTTTATCATTGGACCAACTCAACTGAAGCTTCAGCTTGAAGTGATTCGAATGAAGTGTTTTGTAAAGCAATTAGCAGCAGCGCAGCAATTCCACTTGAAAGTTGCAGCAGCCCGAAGGATTCATTCTCCACCGCTCAAATCCTGCTTAACAGTTGGTACATAAGGCATATCTATAAGCCTATTAAAAGCTTTGCTCCCACTGCCCATTTAAATGCTCTTCGAAAGGGTATATGCTACTCAGCTGCAGTTCATATTTCATGAAGTCAGTTGAGCATGCTATAAAGTTTTATTACGAACAGAAATTATGCGATTATAGTGAAAGAGAACCTTTTTTTTAGGAGGAAAGAATATTTTTTCATTTCGAAAACTGTTGCAGAATAAGTCAAAAAGTTTTGAAAGTAGAAAATGATATCTACCTTTTATTATTTAACTCAGAAAACTATCGATAGTTCTGTCTTTAGTTCACATTCTCCAGTTAACCAAATTGAACAAAAAACGTAGCATACATTTCCGCGCAACTCAAAAAATCTGCCAGTGAATGAAAAAATGTGTCGCGTCCTCTATATAGTTCTCCTGCTGTAGTATATAGTGAAGAGCCCAAAGCGTGCAAAGGATAAGTACACGGGGTCTGCGCCTGACTAATTAAAAACTAAGTAGGGGCTGAGAGTAGAGAATGGGGAAGAGGGTGGGAAAAGGAAAGGCAGTGCAGAAGCGCATCCTGTGCACGGGTCGCTGCTGTTCGGATTCTGTTTGGGTTGAGTTTTTAGTAACAGAAGTCACTTTGCACGGCGCGTTAAATTAGCGGCTAATTAATTAGAGAAGCCCAGTCGAGTCTAGAGTGTAGAGGGCGAGCACTAGAGAAGAGCACAGCCAGAGAGAGTGGAAGAGAGAGAGAGAGTAGGAAGAGTGGAGGGCAGAATGACGTCCATGTGGCCTCGAGGACTGCTCATAAATTAAAATTGCGAGCAACTGCGACAGGCGGCAGCTGTTGCTGGGGATTGTGCACAGCAAACTACGCCCGCAACCACGCCCACGCGCACACCCACAGTACTGGCCAGCAGGTGGTACTGTTGCTGCTGCTGCTGCTGTCACTGTCGCTGGCACCGCCACCGGTTCGACTCCATTTGACTGCAACTTTGATTTTTCCGATGCTGTCAGGTTGCGCCACACGGCTGTCACAATTGCAATTTCTGTTGCTGTTTGTTCCACAGCCTGACAGCCAGCAAGTTTTGCATGTATGTGTGTGTGTGTGTGCCACATGGGTGTGCCACATGCATGTGTTGTGTACTGTGTGCGCCATAAATGCCAATTTAAGCTTGCAGCAAACGAAACACGCCTTTCATATCCCCACAAACACATTCGAGTTGGCGCAATTGAAATGCCAACGGCAGCGTATGGAGGCGCAGCACAAAGAGGCGCCCCAGTGCTGTTGTTGCATGCCGCAAACAAGCTGCAACCGCGCACTGTCTGTCTCCACACACCCCTCTCTCTTTCTCTCTCTCTTTTGCTTTGCCCCGAGGGCATTTATAATCAATCGGAAGGCCGTCAACGATTTTACTTTATGCGCGTAATTTATGTTAATTGCAAATATTTTAACAAATTGCCATTTGCTGCTCCACCTGCCACCCGCCAACTGCCAACTGCCATGTGCCGTGTGGCACGTGGTGCGTGCGACATCGTGCAGCATTTTATCGAGATTAAAAATCGAATTAAAAATTAATTGAGCTAGCACAAAAGGGCTCCATCGACGGGTAGCTCCATTTTTGGCTAGACGCAGCTTCAATTCGATTAGGCAAGTCTAGTCTCTATGTTGGAGTACAATATGTAACGGTAGATAGTGCATTAATTTTGGAGAAAGTTGTGGATACTATCGATAGATCAATCGATTCTTTTTATTATCGGCTCGACAATTCTGTTGCAATGCAAAATAGTCTCATAATTTTAGAGCTAACTTGATGAAACTTGCCACTAAGACTAAGGATATAAATAAATATTTATTAAATCCATTTTTTTATTAAATATATGTATATTTAAAATATATACAAGTATGTAATGTTAGCTATTCCTATGAGACTAGAATGCTTATTTTTGTCAACTATTTCGAGGGTATAAAACCTTCGGCATGTTGAAATTAAACATTCCATTTGCCATTAATTTTTTGTCAGGTGATTTCATTTTTTTTTTTTTTTTTTTTTATAGCGTGCATTGGGGACTTTTAATTGAGCGTGTTGGCTTTATAATTATACATAGATGTGGGTGCACAGAGGGGGGTGTTGAGATAGAATGAGATTGATTAAAGTTGGGCAGTATTTGAAGCGTAAAATTGTTTGCTTAAATAAAACAATTTATAATGTACAGACACATTTGCCGGTGTGTTTGTGCTCTCCCAAGTGGATAAAAACATTTAAAGTGTGTACAAATGATTTCACATGAATATATACATAATATGTGTATATTTTATATATAATCTTGATCAACAGATTAGTCTAAACGAGCGCTCATTGGTTGTTTGGCACATTAATGAAAACCCTTTAAGTGCTTAATTTATACAGTAATAGTTGCCATAGAAATTGATCCCCAAGGGGGAAGGGGTTGAGTAGGGGGCACTGTGGTCAGTGGGGCCTCACTAAGTGTCGCCTTGCATTGTGCAGAAGTTGGTCGTGAGGACATAAATAATAATTAAGCCTAAATCGACGCCAACTACGACGTCGACGTTGACGTAAGCAGCGCATTTACGCTTAATGTGCAGCTGTTTGCATACGTGATGTGGCAGGGGATAGGGGGGGCGCTGTGTGTTGTCCGTGCTGGTCGGGCACACACAAACAACAACAACAACAACAGCAGCAGCAGCAACAACAAAACAAAGCAGCAACAGCAACAACATGGAGAGGCAACATCAAACAACAGGAGCTTATAAATAATGCGAACGGCGGCCATTTGCAATGAGGCTTGAATTATGCGTGCTTATGGCAAATGCAGCGCGCTCTATGTATGTGTGTGTGTGTGTCTGTGTGTATTTTTATGGTATTAAGCACCATAATGCCATCATACATAAGTATTTGTTGATGTATGTGTGTGTGTGCTCCTGTTGCCCGCGCGCATAATTCATAATTCTCAACTGTGTTTCTTTCTCTTGCCCCCACTCTTTACCTCCTCTCTCTCTCTCTCTCTTTCTCTCTCTCTAACACATGTTCTTCCATTGCAGCTAAAAGCGAACCGCATGCTGTGGGAAAGTAAAGCGAAACAAGTGCTGCAACTGGACCCTAAGCCAGATGATAACAACAACAACAATAACAACATTAATAATAATAATAATAATAATAATAATAACAATAATAATGAGGATAATGCCATTGACAACAACATATTCAATAAAATGCTGCCCGACCAGCAGCAGCACCATCAGCAGCAACAGCATCAGCAGCAGGCAGACCAGGAACATGAGGAGGAGCAGCAGCAGGAACGGGAGCAGCAACAGCATCACCAGCAGCAACAGGAGCGTCAGTTGAAACAAAAACCAAAGGATGTCATACCGATAAAGCAGCTGACGTCCAAACACAACGGCAATAGCATCAACAACAACAACAACAATTACAACAACAATAGGAACGGCAACGGCAACAGCAAGAGTAACAACAATGGCAAGCAATATGTCGGTGGCATGGAGGACACATGATATCCGCATATACCCATAAGATTGCCACACAGCAAGCACTGAACCGACAGCATGACAAGCCAACATGGACACAGAGACAGCACAGCACAGCAGAGCAGGCAGCAACAGCAGCAACAGCAACTACAACAGCAGCAACAACAGCAGCAACTGCAAATCTAAAATTGTATCAACATGCAGCCACAGGCATATATAGATATATAGATTATATGTTCATGTAGTTGCTTCATTACCTTGGCTGTCAAAAGTATTTGTACTCCAGGCTAGATATGGTACAGACACACACACACACACACACGTAAAATAAGTGCATATACAGTTATGCGGCATACGAAATACATTTATTCCCACTCCCGCATGCTCCACCTAGACTCCGATGTTGTAACAAGTACTAGTACTATATCTACCTACCTACCTACCATATATATATATATATGATACATCTCTATATATATTGCAGTTTTCAATCTGTTCTGGTTTATTTTTTTTCTTTAGTTTCGCTAGCAAACTTTTTTTTTTCTCTATCTATAAGTCTTATGTGTAATTTGATTAGTGTACAGAAATCTTCCGCCTTTTTATACAAATTTGAAATTCTGTTTTAAATAAATCGAAAAAAATAAAAAAAATAAAATATTGAAGGAGAAAAAAGAAAAAGGGAATGTTCCATCGTCAAATGAATCTCAAAAACTGAGAGAGATAGAGAGAGCTCAAAGAATATAGTTAGAAAAGCCTTCTCCTTAGCTTCCCATATATAATATTTCCTCTGATTTTAAGTATACTAAGATTTAACAAAAGGGCGACGATGGATGTGGAGGAATACTTAAAGAGCTTTTAACTTGAGAATATTTCTAATCGATTTATATAGATGTTTGTATGTTATACAGAAGAAGAACAGCTCGACCTTTCGTGAGTGGAGTCTTCGAATTTTTTTACAAACTGATTTGTTGCAATAAATTGACTGAATGTATAAATCATGGATATATATATATATATACACGCATATATATACTAAATATATGTACTAAATAAATACTTAACAAACATATACATCTACCATATATATATAATGAATATACGAAGCTATATACACAACAACATATGAATGTCTAAATGTAAATTAAAGTTGTAATTCATGAAATATTTGCATGTACTAAATGTGAGACATAAGGAAAAATAAATAAAAATATATAGAAGAGAAAAGAGAAAGGTGTAGAAGAAGAGGAAGAGGCGACTACAAAGGCGCTTAGGCTTAACTATGTAAGATTCGTTGTCCCTTTAAGGTTTAACTTAATTTACAAATACAAAAAGAACATAAATGTGGTGCATGTTTTATTTTAGCAGGCAGTGTAACGCACACGAGCAGACACCGACACACACACACATACACAAATTGCACTTGTCCGTCCCCACTCGTGTGCGTGTGAGAGAGTGCAAGAGATCATTTGTGATCAACTCGATTCATCTGCAAGATCTTAATGATACATCAAAGAGATCAGCTCAAAGTAGAGAAATGAAAATGAAAGATCGAAAGTCAAACGATAACACAAGATCTGCTTTTAACAGTATGTATGTTTTATGCTCTATAACTCTAAAAGAACTTTAAAAGATGAAGAAAGCTAAAAGGAAAAAAAAGAATTGCTGACAATAAATGAATTAAATGAAATTTGACAAAATGCTTACCAAAAAGACAGCAGAAAATACAACAATGTGCAACACTAATCTATCGCATGCAACATATAACAAGATATGATACGATACGATAGGGAATATATAGTATGATTTATATGTACTTTTTCCTCAAACTGTGTGAATGAGAGTGTGGTGAAACGTGAGTGTTAATCTACATACATATTTGTGTTAGTTCCCATGGGGAATTATGTTTTAAATATTATTACTCAAAAACTGGCAGAAACACTTGAAATAACCTAACATACAAAAAAGTAAATACGTATATGCTATATGTATAAGTTAAGATATTTAAGCGAACAGTCACACACACACACACACATTGAGAGGGGGCAGCGTGCATGCAGCTGACAGACAATCAAAGCTCAAATATAATGAAATATTAACTCAAAATCAATGTTAGCCAATTTACATAAATTACACATACACTTACCCATGTTTGTTCGTTCGTTCGTATTCAAAACAACTATATTTCAAGAGTAAAAAATAAACAAATAACTGTTTGCTTGCACACACGCTGCGAGTGACGATTTGATATATATGTATACCCTGTAATTGTCAACAACAACAAATCGATATGTGAATTATGTGTTCCATCGTCGAAGTGCGTATACCATAAAAAAAAGCAAATACATGAACTAAGCTATGTATGTTTGTATGTGTATAGTCCTAAGCGAATTGTACAATATTTATTAACGATAACCGATAATGGAACAAGACACAGAACTAATGATGAATGATGCAGTAAATAAATTAATTAATAAACGAATATGAAAATATATAAAATATTTTATAAAAATCGAAAGCGAAATAAAAGTCTAAATGGAAACAAATAAAAGTTAAATATGAATACATGGAATCATACACTGTGTTTTCTTCTTGATGTTTGAAACGGGCGGTCAAATTATATGAGTATCTAAAGCAAGAAGCAACTAGTTGAGGAAGTAAAAGACAAGTAGCTTCAAATAGAGAGAGAAAGACTGAGATCAGCAGAAAGATGCAACTCTAAACAGTGAGGGTGCAGAATTAATTCAAGGGGAACCAGTGAACAAATATCGCTAAACCCCAACTAGGTATAGAATACCCCATTAAGGACAATACCGAAGACAGCACAACATATTTTAATATGCCAACGATGCTTCAGTTCCCTTCCCAAACTATATAGAATAAATAAAAGTGAGATTTCATTTTTCTTATTTATGCCACTTTGCCGCGTTTATTAATCTGCATGTACATACGTGCACGTACTTCACTTTTAATTGTGTGTCTGTGTGAGTGTGTCGTAGCATATGGATTGGTATAGGTTTACATTTATATATATATAAGTATTTGTATATGTATAAGGTATATATTTGTATATTAACACCTTTAGGGGCTAAACTTAAGTTACATTATTACAGTTAGATGGGGGGAGGGGGGCCTTAAATTACAAACTGCAGTTTGACTTTTCAATTTCAACTTAAGACTAAGGTGATAGCAAAAAAAAAATGCCTTAACTTGATTTCAATATCGCATCCTTAGGTTGGTTTCTTTTCTCAACTTTTTACTTATACATCGATAGTTTTTTGTTTTCTTTCTTCTTAATTTTCTTCTGGCTCTTTGCATTCCATCAACATACACCAGCTGCGCGCTGCGCTGCAGCTGCTTCTCACATTTAAAATAGGATTGAATCGAGGGAAAAACATCCTAGTAATTGGGTATATAAAAAAAAATACATAGTACAATATGTATGTCGAACTAAAACGTACGCACATTATCAAATTAATAATTCAAGGTGCGAGTGTGTGTGTGTGTGTGTCGGGGTGTCTACTATACATAACTATTAAAATTAATTAAACATATTTTGTAATTTTAACCATTAAGAGAAGTCCATATAATAAGCGTTTTCATTTGTTTTCAAGTTTTTTCATGTTCTCTGTGTTTATGTGTTTGTGTGTGTGTTTTGAGGAGAAAGAGTGAGAGAGACAGAGAAAGGCGAAAGTGTCAGCTTCGCACATTTCCCTACAAATTTTGCATTCGTTCTTTACAACTATGGTAAATTACAGTAAAAACTCTTAAAGTATCATTACACAATAAATAATGAAAATAGGAATAATAAAAAAACCTAAATTTTGGTTTCAAACATCATGCTCATCTCCTCATCATCCTTTAATTGGTCTCTCGTTTTCTCATTTTCCTTTTTCCATGTTCCATTTTCCGTTTTCCATTTTCCGTTTCAGGTTTCATCATTATCGTTCTGTTTTTGTTTTCTTTGAAGACTATAAGTACCACACATAGATACAGGAAGGGATTTCTGATTTTCTTTTCAGTTTCTTTGTTTCTTTTTTGTGCAACATTTAGGGAACGTAGACTATACGTCTGTATATATGTATATATATATATATATATGGATATATATATATTGCCGATTCGGACTCTTAATATTTTTGTGTATATACGTGTGTTTGTGTGTGTGTGTGAGGTGCGAGTCAACGGGATTAATAGTTGAACTCCTCTTGCTTCTCGGAATCGCAGTGTAGATCATTCATAAGTGGTTCATAGCATGACTTGGGTATCATGGTGCCCACGATCTTCTCTCCCTCGGTTGTCTTCATGCGTATTATATACGCATATATATGTATATACGTTTGTTTGTGTGTGTGTGTGCGGTGGGAGTCAACGGGATTAATAGTTGAACTCCTCTTGTTTTTCGGAATCGCTGCGTAGATCATTCATGAGTGGTTCATAACATGACTTGGGTATCATGGTGCCCACGATCTTCTCTCCCTCGGTTGTCTTCATGCGTATTACCTGCATTTTGCTATTGGAACGTGTATTCAATATATGCTCCACGCGTCCCCACACTGAGAGCACCGAACCCGCAAGCACGTGGTACAGACGCTGACGCAAACCAACCTGCACAAAGAGAAGGAAGAAGGTTTCCAAATTTACTGAGATTCATCAGGGGTTAAGAGATCAGCCACGTACCTCGCAATCGTTGCCCAAACTGACATTGCGACAATTGCCATTCCAATAGGCATGCGAACAGGTATTCACCGACGCATCGTACTGTTCGGTCCAGTGCGGTTCAGCCTCTTCGCTGGCAACCTTGCGATACTTCTTCTCCAGCTCAGCGAGCGACTCGTGTCGCACCTGTAGACCCGTGTTGGGTCTGTAGATTTGGCACATGATCTCCTTCTTGCTCCGTGACTTCTTCTTCTGTGATTTACTGCTACTGCTGTCCGTATCCGTGGAGCCGCGTTGCGGCTGCTGATCAATCACCACCACCAAGATAGCGGTACGTTTCTGATTGCGCAACTGATGCGATGTATAGAAGCCCTCGTGCTCGTTGAATAAGTCAGCATATCTGTAGAAGGGTTGAAGAGGATTGGTGAGTGGATTCCTTAAAGATTTTCAAGCTACGGCAGCACTTACTTATCGATGGCCTCCTGCCATATCATGCCACGTTCCACACGCACTGTGTGCAGTTCTGTGGGTGCCACACCGGTGGCATGTTTGCGCACAAAACGCATAAGCCTCACACGCGTCACGTTCTCTCCAGCGGCTCCCAAATCTAAGTAAAAGAAAGAGAGTCATTGATTAGAAAAACCATCTTCCCTGGAAAGACCTGCTCCACTACTGGAAGCACTTCTTCATGGTTACTTACCCACAATTCCCAAATCGAAACGACCGCCACGCTTGGCCTGATTAATGATCGCTGTCATGGTGTCGGTGAAGTATTTGAAGAGACGATTCTGCAGATCCACTGGGCAGCCAAGTATGCGATTGAGGAACTTGGATATGTTGTTATAGTCCTTATCCAAACTAAGTACACCCGGATGACTCTCGCTATTCACAATGATGCCGACGCCAACAAGTGCGCCGGCAATGTCCTTGAAGAATTCGCCATTATAATCGGTGGGCGGCGGCACTAGCGGCGTCTCGTAGCCCATTATGGTGCGCATCACTGTCTCCAGTGCCTGTCGGCCGTACTTGTTGTCAATGTTGAATTGCGATAGATCACGTGTCTCTGTGGCACGACGATCGCCGTGCGTGAGTGCACCCAGCGACTCCAGTCGCTTGGCCACTGTCGATGCAAAACGCCGCTCACCGGCCAGATCCGAAATGAGAAAGATATATTCAGGGGCATTCACCTGATTGGAACGATGCGTGCGTCCAAATTGCTGTATAGCACGATCTGCTGACCACGGCAGCTCAAGTGTGATGTGTACACGTCGTCGCTGATTGAAGACACGTCGATCGCTCTGGAGGGAAATACCACTGGATGCGGCCTCCGAGATGATCGCAACATCCTTTTGACCGTCCATGAAACGTTGCTTCTCCGTTATGTTGAGTGTCTCGAGCGGCACATCGGACTCTGTGCGTGATTCGTACTGTATGGATCCATCATCGCTTTGCACCACACGTCCACGACGGCCAGTCATCTCGGCGACATTGTCGGGACCGCCAAGCTCATCGATAAGCTGATCAAGTGTGTTCGGTGGCAGGCGTGAGCCAAGACGTTCGATCTTACGCAACAGTTCCTCCTTCATGGTGCATGCACGCTCAATGGCATCCTTCGGAGGTGGCCCATAATTGAGCTTAACCCCATTGACTCCCACCGGTGTCATGGTGCCCTTTAGCTCCTGTTTCTTCTGCAACAAATCCTGTATCTTGTCCTGTGTCGAGAGCTGCGTTGACTTGCGACTCTTAGCCGCATTCAGTGCAGCAGCAACAGTTGCTGACATCGCTGACGAGGCAGATGTTGTTGTTGTCGCTGATGTTGTTGATGTCGCCGTTGATGTGGGCTCCTTCTTGATCTTTGCCTCCGCCTTCTTGGCCTTCTTCTTGGACTTCTTCTGTGTCTTCTTGTTGCTACTGGACTTTTTACTGCGCGCATTTACCCAGGGATCGATGTCACTGTCACTGCCACTGAAGAACGGATTGAAATCAGAACTAGCATCGCTGGCCACGCTATGACGATCACTGTCGTCATCATGCTTATCCTCATCATCGTCATCATCGTCGTCGTTCTCTTCATCATCATCGTCATCATCATCCGACTCTCGATCCTCGTCATAGTCACTGTCCCCAGCGCCATCACTGCCACGCCCATTATCCTCATCGTCACTGTCGCTGAACTGCCATGAGCCACTGCGCTTGTTCTTCTTCAATCTATTTGTGGCGCCACCTTCGCCTTTGCGTTTGCGATTGTTGCCTGCTGTGCTGCTGCTGTTGTTGTTGTTATTGTTGTTGTGCAACGAATGCGACTCGGACTTGACCACAGCTGCCGTCGTTGGTTCGTCATAGAGCCCGAGAATGCGATTAATGCGATTGCGATCGGGTGCCGGAAAGTGACGTTCCACAAACGACTGGAAGACGCCTCTGCAAGAAGAAATGAAGAGAGAAAGCATAAGCAATGAGTACGAAAGAGATGCAGAGAGCGGTTGTATGTCTCTCTCACTCTATCTGATTAACTTACTTTGCTGTGGACACAAAGTCAGTGAGTTCACCATCATCGCGCTCCAACTGATCCAGAGTACGTGCCTCTCCGGTGGACTGCAGACCGATGACAACACACTTGCCATACTTGATGGACTCGCGAGCAACGAGGACGGCATGATTCACCTTGGCCGCAATGCAAAGATACTTAAAGAAACGCTGATGCGATGACCAGAACTGACCCCACATTGTCTTCTTCATGCGACTCTCGGCATCGATCAGTTCCGCTGCCTCGGTGAACTTTTGCATTGCCTCCACCCACAGCTCCACAGACTGATCGTAGATCTTGCGAAACTCCTTGGACAGCGGTACCTCCTCAATCTTAAAGCTGACGCCCTTGAAGCTCAGCTGTCTGGCAATGTACATGCCACGTAGCTTCATATCCATGGCCACGATCTCCATGGCGCCGACGCCACTGCACAGCAAAAAAAGAAAGCAAGAGAGTTAGATAAGCAATCGATAGTGATATTCCCGACTTACCGTCGCTCCACAGCGGTTATGAAGTCACCGAAATTGGCAAACGCCGTGCCCTGTCCCCAGAGACCTAGTCGCACCATATAGGCCATGTTCTTCGGTTCGGAAGCACCCGTTGCAGAGGCATAAACCACACGCGCTTTGGGCAACTTTTGCTGCAGCTCCAGTACAGTTTGGCCAGTCTTTGTCGGTTTTCCCGAGCCCACTGGACACAGATTCTTTGCCTTGTGGCACTCATCGAAGATGATCAGTCCCTCGAAATCCTCACCACACCATTGCAGCAGCTGACGGAAGCGTGAACGATATTTTCCGGTCTTGTTGTTGGATTCGCCAATCAACGCCGAGTAAGTGCTGAAGATTACACCACGTTTGCAATTGTTGTTCGCATCCGAACTGATTTTGGCGTACTTGAACTGCAACAGAGAAGATTGAGACAGATTAGAGAATGTAACTGGAAGTGAAAGTGTATCGCACTTACCTTATTGAGCGCATGCACATCGATGCGCGTTGCACCAATGTCGCTGAGATCGCGTTCGGCATCGTATTTGAGATCATTCGATACGGATATCCACAGTGCCTTCTTGCGTCCCTTCAGATAGTTCTCATAGATGATACCGGCAATGGTGCGACCCTTGCCCACGCCGGCACCATCGCCAATGAGAAAACCAGCCCGGCTGCCATCGGGCAAGAGATGATCGTGTGCCTGCGAAGCATACGTAATGGACTCCAGTTGCAGGGCACTCAATTGACCGCTGTTTATGGTTTCGGCGGGTATGGACAGTTTGTAGTAGACATCGCATGGTTCTACAGAGCTAAGCGAGGCGGTCTCCACCACTGCATCGGGATGCTTCTTCCCCAGTTTCACTGTGGACACGAAAAAAAAAGAGAATTAGTCATGATTCAACATGAAGGGGAAGGGAAAGGTGTTACTTACACTTTGCTGGCCAATAGTCGGCATATGTCTCGGCCACGCCCATTTCTTCATAGTCAACCTCATCCTCCTCCTGCTGGACATAGACGGCGGCCGAGGCAGCTGCCGCTGCAGCCGCTGCTGATGTTGCATTGCCACCTCCTCCGGCCACATTGGTCAACTGTTGCTGCTGCGGTTGTGTTGGTGCACGTATGGGTTGCATAAAGAGCTGCGTCATCACGTGATTCGGTATGCCGC
Organism: Zaprionus indianus; assembly: GCA_018904595.1. Lineage (NCBI taxonomy): Eukaryota > Metazoa > Arthropoda > Insecta > Diptera > Drosophilidae > Zaprionus > Zaprionus indianus. The sequence goes on from JAEIHA010000344.1 coordinate 82,230, forward strand.
TGGTCAAGTACTCCGGATTGAGTGCTATCAATTTCTGTAGATTCTCCATTATCATTGTGGATACCTTCATGCCGCCACCGGCACCAGCAGCTGCTCCTGCTCCTGCTCCCGCTCCAGCAGCAGCACCAACTGCTGCTCCTACACCTCCTGTTCCGCCGGCAGCAGCGGCCGTGGCTCCGGCTGGTGATGTCTTCACAGTTACCATCCGTTTGAATTGGCCCAGCTTGAAGCTTGGCGCTGTTCGCATGGGTAATGTGGCGCCGGCGGAGCTCACTGCAAAACAAATAATCGACGGGGATGTAGTGTGTGCGAAAGAGATGGCAGTATATAAAAGAGAGGGTAGAAGAGGGCAATGGGGCAGGCAGAAAACGAATGAAGGCGAAGGGAATGTTTGTGATGAAGCTGAGCACAATCTATATAGCAACATAAAATCTCATTTTATTCTGTGTTGCATACTTTGCGGCTCCGGCTCATCCACTAAACACATTTCTTAAATAACTTCTATGTTTATTAATCGATTGCAAGCAAATTCAGAGAAATCATTTGAATGGTTATAGTTATTGTACACATCAAATATAAACGGTCTGGCTTGGAAATTATGGGAGTAATTTGATTTTTACCAAATTACAAGAGCGAAAGAGGGCGTGGCAAAATTTAGATAAAATACTTAGGTCATTGCAATACACATGAGTGCTCTTACAAAACTTAATGACTCTAATTCTGATAGTCTCTAAGAAATAGGCGTTCATACAGACAGACTTAACCATATCGGCTCAGTTTTCGATGGTGTTATCTCCTACTGCATGTTACCAAAGCATTGGGGGTATAGAAACGTGATTTATATCAATGAATCTATCAAATCTATGTCTGTCTTCCCGCAAGTTGTAATTTGTAGAGATATAGTTCAATTCTAGGAATCAGCTAAAGTTTACCAACAGTTTAACCTCTTGTTAAACAGAGCCTAGTCAAAGTTAAAGTTTGAAATAATATGCAAGTGTTATTTACATAGAGAACCATCCCAACCTTGGTTGGACTGTTAATAATTCAGAATATATATAGAGCTTAAAAATGTATTTATTCATTTATCCAAAAGTAAAAATATTTGTGCAAAAGTGTAAATATTTGTATATATAATATTGAATCACATCCACATTCAGGCACACCCACACAAAACACAGTGGAACACACTCACACACACACGCGCGCAGTCGTCGAAAGCTCATTAGATTGGCTTCTGCGGATCATAAACTCTTCGTTTCTCCAACTTTTTGCCTAAATTGTAGAAATCGCTTAGATAAGGAAACTTGAAACGATTCATTTGTATGGAATACGATGACTTGCGAACCATCATGTTGAGCTCGAACAAATCATTCTCTGGCTCCTTCCACGGCATGCTTCCCGCAGGTTTGATGCATTTAATATACGGATGCCGGTGCTTGTGCTTCTGCTTCGGCTGCCGCTTGTGCTTCGGATGCTTCGGCTGATCCTGCTGCTGCATCGTTTGCCAAGCAATCATTCGCTTCTTTGGATTTTTCAGCTTATCTGCATGTTTAATTGGCAACAATTTGAACGTCGAGTTATGGTAGATAACCATTACCTCCTTGACATTGTCGGGCGCCTTCTTGTCAACATATGGGGGAACTGCAGCATTAATAGGTGGCAGCTTAGTCACAGTTGGCTTGCGGCCTTGGTTGTTCTCGCTATTGCAACTGGAAGTGTGACTGCAGCTATAAGTGCGACTGCGGCTGTTACTGCGACTGCGACTGTCACTGCAACTGCGACTGCGACTGTTACTGCGACTGTGACTGTCACTGCAACTGCGACTGCGACTGGGACTGCGACTGGGATTGGGACTGCGACTAGTAGTGCGACTCGAACAGATTATGCGACGACGTTTGCGACTGCGACGGTGAGATGTGGAACTCTTGGAGCACTGATCCGGCATGAAATGCACACAGAGATCACGCGTTGCCTGTGATTGTAACTGCCTACAGCCTTGCAAGATGATGCCTCGCATATTAAGGCAGGCCAGTGTCTCTGGCTCTTGATTCAGCTGCTCAAGTTCTTGCTCCTGCTGATCCTGCTCCTGTTGTTGTGCGATAACGTACTGCGATGACTGGCTTTGCCTCTGCTGAACCTGCTCCTGAGAGACCTGCTCCGATGGCATCGAATTCTGCGTAGATCGCGACGACATTGTTGTCGAAACCTTTTGCAGATCATCGTTCAGGGCACTCAGTTTTTCGAAGCGACGTAAAAGACGTTCGATGAGGCGATCGTGTTGTTGCGATGACTCAAGCAGATGCGGCACTAGCTCCTCCAGTATGAGTAGCTCCAATTTGCGATAGGCTAACGTATGCTTCTTGTAGAACTTGTTCATTGCATGTTGCACTTGCTCCTTAACGATCGAATTGATTTGATCAAAACGGAAATTGATCTGTATTGCCGAAGTGGATGAAAAACGGCCACTGCGAATCGCTGGAGATGAATGCACTTCACGTAAAAATCGCCAATTGTCTAGCCTTGATTCCATTGTGTTTGGCAGCGGGGTAAGGGGGTCACATAGATATAGACAGACAGACAGACAAATAGAGAGAGAGAGAGAAAAAAAAAGAGATTGAAGGGGCGGAGAGTTTTTTTGGCGATTTCATTTGTAAAATTAATTAAAAACTAAAATTTTTGTAAGCAATTTTGAAGAGTCTTTTTCATTTGATTATTATAAGTAAACTAACCGAATAAAAGTGAACGAGATGAATAGAAACCAAGTCAAGATTGAAGTTAAACTCAAAGCCTGCTTGTAGACGAGATTTAGGGAGGAGAAATAGAGAGAGATTGAAAAGGTGCTATATGTAAATGACACTTGCATTTTGTTTCAAACTTTTACTATGACTTTGCTCTGTTTAACAAGAGGTCAAACTGCTGGGTAAACTTTAGCTGTTTCCTAGAATGGAACTACAGCTCTACAAATTACAACTTGCGGGTAGAAAGATATAGATTTGATAGATTTATTGATATAAATAACGTTTTTATACACCAAATGCACTGGTAACATGCAGTAGAAGATATCCACATCGATAGTTTATCTGATATGGACAAATCTGTCTGTATGAACGCCTTGTTCTCAGAGACTATCAAAGATAGAGTCATCAAGTTTTGTGACAACACTCATGTTTATTTCAATGACCAAACTATTTTATTTTAATTTTGCCACGCCCCCTTTCGAAGTTGTAATTTGATAAAAATTGAATTGCTTGTGTAATTTTAAAGTAAGACCGTTCATTTTTTATGTGTACAATAGTTATTACCATTCAAATTTGTTCTTAAAACATCATTTCGATCGGGTTGTAAACATACACGTTAATTAAGATATGTGTTAGGTGAGCGTACAGTTGAATCATTAAGTAATGGGTATATTACTGTCCAGCAATCTGAACTGTAGCTTTCTTACTTGCAAGATATTTCTGCTTTCAATTTAGACTTGTTTAAACATTTTGTGAAGGTTAAAGTTAACCTGAGAATTGAATACCTTCTGTTTAAAAGACGATACTTAACACTAAATGATTTGCATACACACACATACACTCTTACAACTGCACCCCCTCTATAGACCTAACAAAGTGTTGCCACACTCTAGTTGGTCATAAATTGATTCGGTGCAACAGTCATAATACACACACACCCCTTCACACCTACACACACACACACACACACACACAGGCAAGTTATTGAAGTTAATTGGCGGCGTTGTTCTTGGTTGTTACCAACATTACAGGACTTACTCTGCGCCAATAAAGACGCGGCCATATTGAAATTGGCAACGGATGCGGCCGAAGTGGACGCGCCTCCGCTGCCGCTGGCAAAGTAGTTGCTGCTTCTGTTGCTGCTGCTGCTGCTGTTGTTGTTGTTGTTTCCACTGTTGCTAATGCTGCTGCTGCCAGGGGCGTTGCCACCTTTCGAGGCAACGTAGGCGGCCAAACTCATCAGCTCGTTGGTGCTGAGACTATTTAGATAATTGCCAGCGCCGCTGCTCAGATATGCGCTGGCAGAGCCTAGATTCAGTGTGCCAGAGTTGACACCACCAGCACCACCACCTGCAGCAGCAGCTGCGTTGATGGCGGCAGCGTTAGGGTTGCCACCATTTGGACTGATCTTCGGTGTGGCGGCACCTATTCAGGGTGCGGGGCGGGGAGCCCAATATGCAGTGGGGAAAACGGATGGAAACGAATTGGGAATGAAACGAAACGAAACGGGAACGGAACGAAACGAAAGATGCAACGAAAGAGCAAAGCAACAACAACAAAGAGAGAAAGAGGACAAGGATTGTAGCGTGATAAGGAATAGAAAGAGAAAGAGATAAGAGAGAGAGAGAGAGAGAGAAGAGAGAACACAGCAGCATTAATTAGAGTTGAGTCGATTTTCTTGCTTTTTCTGAGAGAGAGAGATGGCTATAGGCATGCGCTACTGTGTGTGAGTGTGTGTGTATTTGTATGAGTGTGTGTGTGTCTGTACTTTTGCCCCCATCTGGTCACACTTACCTGTCAATTTCTTCGGCATATCGCTTAGGATCTTGTTGGCTGCAACTTTGGTTGTTATTGTGGTTGGCAACGCGGTAAATTTGCCACCTGGTGCTGTTGTTTTTGTTGTGTGCGTCACAATTGTTTGTTGCAGTGCTGCAATGTTGTTGTTATTGTTGTTGTTGTTGTTGTTAATGCTGTTATTGTTGTTGATAATGTTGCTGGCGTTGCTATTATTGCTCAGCAGTAGCGATATCGGTTTGTTGCCCACAACGATTTTGGGGCCAATGTTGTTGTTTTTGTTATTGTTACTTATATTGTTATTATTATGCAATTTGATAAGACTTTCACCAGCAGCAGTAGCAGCAGCACCTAAGCTGCCACTTGCCCCACTGTGCGTCTGCTTGCCAACAGCGATGCCAACGCCGCTACGTATATTCTGTGCGTAGGTAACCGCTGTGTTCAGATCGCGTCCGCCTCCTGGAAGAAGAAGAGGAAAAAGAAGAAGAGATTGAGTTAGAAGATATAAAAAATTAAGTATAGAAATAGAAAATAGTGAAGATTTATAGAAGTGATAAAGAGAGAAGAAATGTCTGGTTAAGTTCCGATTTTACCCAGCACCCACTCGACTGTTGATTAAGAACTGTTAACAGTGCGTTAACCAACACTGTAGGTGTTACACAGACTATTAATAGTTATACTTTGATTTTTATATCCTGTAGTTTAGATAATGTGTATGCACACTAAAATATGGGCAACAGAAAGTCTATGATCGATAAAAAAGCTCTTCCAGTTGCGTTAACCAACACTGTATTTATAAAATATATATAATATTAGCATCTTTTATACATATATACCCTGCAGTGGAATTAATGTGTATGCACTTGATAATGCAGGGTATACATAATAGAGAAGGCAACACTGTATTGCACGGAATCACAATAGTTTTTTTTACAGGGTATAGCTACAGCAAGTCTATGAACGATAAACAAGTTGCCTTCACCGATAAGAAATGTTTCAAGAAGGCAGCTTGAGCAAGAGCGATAACGATAGCGAAGGTTCTCGAATGCATTAGTGTAATTAAGAGTAAAGAACCGAAGTTCGAAATTTGTCGATTTTAAAGTGAATACTTTGGTTAGATGGAGAAAGAAGAGAAATAACATAGTAAGAGAACTAGAATTGCACGTAAATTTAACTACAAAATTGCAAATTTAATTAATAAAACGTAATGAAATATATAATATAAACTAGTATTCCAAATAATGGCAAAAACATTAAAAGAAAATCTGACTTAGATTCGCGTTCACTTGTGTCTTCACATTACTGCTTGCAAACCTTTTCCGCATCCAGCAAGTTATGGTTGTTGTGCTGCTCCAACTGCAATCTTGCTATCTGTCCTACGTGCAGAACTCTCCTACTCACAACCCACCCACCTTAGTGGGTTGGGGGTATATAATGAGTACATAATTAGCAGCTCCATCCTGCATGTGTGTGTGTGTGTGTATGTGTGTGCATAATTGCATATACAGTGTGGGAGGAGAAAGACAAGCCAGAGTTGGGGACAGCGCCAGCGTCACCTGCCCTTCAAAGCAGAGTCCAGTGACAAACTGAGACCAATGCAAGTAAAAGGTAAATGAGGAAGAGATAGAGAGAGAGGGATGTGCCCAGGGCCCACTGGGGTACAGCTGTGTGTGGTTCCCCAAACAACCCCCAAGTGTACCATGTGGAGGGGAACCCCCATTGGTTTTGGTTCTTCTGTTTGTGACATTGAAATGTAATCGCAGACTTTGCCAACTTGTTGTTGAAAAACTCTCTTGTTATTACTTTAAGCTACATTTATCTACTTTCAGATTGACCCAGTTTATACAAGCTGATCTTGAACCAACTGTAGCTTCAACTTTAACCTTATTTGTTTGGGATATCTTGGGTGCAACATGTCAAGCTGAGCATTTTTAACAAGTGTGAGTCAAGAGAACAGCAGATATGCCAAGCGATTGTTGAGCTTAATTGTCACGCTAATTGCGCTCTCTTGTGTGTTTCTTTTCTCTTCTCTTCTCTTCTCTTCTCTTCCTGCAGTCGCTATAACAGATTCTTAATCAAGCGAGAGATGACAGAGCAGGCAGCGCAGACTACTCACTGCAAATGCATCGATAATAACAATCATCGAATCGAATTGAATTACAGACGACGTCGCTAATGATGACGCACTGGACGGGAGCACTTACATGCATATGTATGAGTACGCGTGTGTACATGAACTTACGTACACATAAGTATATACATACATATATGTATATCAGATGTGCATGTACACCCACGCTTTATGGAGGGAAACATATATGGTGCCTACGTCTTACACGAGATGCGTTTCGAATTTGCGTCAGAGCTCGATTTGCAGCTGAACATATGTACATAATACATGCATATATGGCGTGTACCATATATATACATATATGAGACGCGGATAGATGATAGTGCAATATGCTCCTTGTCTACGTGTGTGTACAGCAGCTACATAAACCATATCAAGCACAACCAATGCAATCACTATGCAAATATTAACAATCTCGGGTCCTCGAGCATGTGTGCAGATACATAATTATGCATGTGTGTGTGTGTGTGGATGGGAGTGTGCGTGTAGTCTACCAGGTGCAACATTCTGCATTCGCCTTTCATTAATATTTCACTTGGATTCTAATTAAATTCTACCACTAATGGAAATCGAATAGGATTCGAATGAGATTTAAACATTAATCTCTTCTTTACTTAAAGATTATAATGTTTGCCATCTCATGTTTGAGAGTTCAAGAAACAACAAGCACAAGTATCTGGCATTTAGATACCCTGCAAAAAGGGAGCGCTGCTCACAAACGAACATACATACACATTTTTAATAGTCAGAGGGTTTCAAAAACACTCAGTTTCCTTAAGAAAACTTTTCTTCTTTGAATACTTTGAGACTTCTTTTCTTGCCTCACATTTGCACTTTGTGCCATGCAAACTTGTCAGACTCATACGAATCGTTTATGAATGTCTAAGTTGAATAGAAGTGCAGACAAGTTCCCCCAACATGCCTCACAAAGTTGTGGCCATTTCTTATTCATGCTGCTGATAATTATGAATAACTTTCTGCAGGTAGTTCCCCTATCTAAAGGTAAAATGCAAGAAGCCGAATATAAATGAGCAGGCAAAGATAAGATGTCGACGGTGCTATACCCTGCAATATTCTAGATGTGCATAGAAGAAAGTTTGCCTCAAATTTCAAGCGAAATATGTTTCATAAATACGAAAATACTTATTTATTATTATAATATAACAATCAAAGCCAATCTAAGAAGTTAATTTCAAAGATATAAAGAATTATTCTCTATATACATAAAACATTTCGAGTTTTAAGGAGGTGTGTGTGTGCTTTAGAGGTATATGCTATGTTTCCTAAAGTTTTCAGAATATCCTTTGCAGGAGGTTAGTGTATTATCGATAGTTTTGCAGCAAAAACTTTCAGCCCGAGTCGAAGAGTGCAAACTTCTTCTTTCTCTTCTTCGTTTGTTTAGTTTTACTTTTTAACCGATTTCTATTCAAGAACTGAAGCAAGAAGTGACGCGTCTGCTGAAAACTTGCCACAAGTTTAGCAAGTTTAAATTTCGTCAAGTGTGTGTGCATGAGTGTGCGTGTGTGCGGGAGCTCGTGTGAACATGTGTATGTTAACTAGTAACTTACCGGGAACTTCTATTTGATCTGGATCTTCATCATCATCAAAATCTGAGCCTGAATCATCATCATCATCGAAATCATCATCATCATCGGCGTCCAAAAATGTTTTCCGCTTTTTCGATGTCTGTAAGAAAGAAATAATGCAAAGAATCGCAATAAGTAAAAAATAAATTCAAAAATGTCAACTGCATTCACTTTTCTCACAGTGTACACGACAATCAACAAGCAACACTCGAAAATCTACCACAAAATTGACGGGAAATCACCGCAAAAGGGAGAAACACAACCAAAAAAAAATGTAGCACACTTTTCAGCGCCCCTAATCGCACACAAGAGCAGCGGAACAGAGAGGGAGGCAGAGAAAGAAACAGAGAGAGAGAGCAAAAGCACGCGCGCTTTTCACACAAGTTTGTTTAGAAAAAACCGCACAAAAAGCACAAGCCAAAAAAAAATAAACACAACAAGAAAGAAGAATCGTCACGAGAAGGAACAAGTAGAAAAATACACAAAAAAAAAATGATAAAAATACCGCGTCACTCTCAACAACGAGGCATGCGTCGCGTCGGGTTGGGTCAGCTGAGGTTAGTGCTCAGGTCAGAGGTCGCGCGACAGCTTTACTTGCTTTGCACTGACACTTTCCACTGTTTCCAGCGTTTTCGATTCGGATACCTTCTCAACCAGAGATGCTTGTGCTGTTGCGGCCGTGACTGCAATTGCGACTGCTCTAGCGCTCGTGTTGGAGGCAACTACGCCATGCCGACACTCCGGTCGTGCCACCGTACCTCTTGGCCGGGGCGCCAGCAGAGCCGGGCCGGGCCGGGTCGGGCCATAGCCGAATATTTCGTACACCAAAACTCTTGCAGTTTTTCGGCGGCTGAGTAGCGGTGGTAGCGACGTGTGTTGTGTACAACCCTATCCCTTACCAGCAGCAAAACCTAAACTGTGCTCTTGCTACATCCCCTCCCCTCCCCTTCTTTCACCTTCCCGTTCTAATGTGACTCCCTTGCCCCCACGATTAAGAGAACACCCTCGTTTTGCCGAAAGGGTACACAACGGAGAGAGGTGGCAGGGGCCATGGGTGGTTGGCCCAACTTTCGACGTTCGGTCAGGAGCGGGCAGGCGCAACCACCACTTGAAAATAACACACAACTGGCACATCGGACTGGCACCGACCTGCTGGCACCGTGGTGCAAGTGCTCTTCAAAATGTATTCAATTTCTGGGTTAAACAAAATATCGCAGATGGAAACACTGTGCTCATATTTTGGGGTACAACATTGAAGTGAATGATAAAGCTAGAAAATGTACAACATTCACTCAGGTTCAGAGTAAATTGTACCCAACAAATTGAAGACATTTGAAAAGTAAATTAAGTATTCAATTGCCTTTCTTAAATGCATTCACTATAAATTAATGATTTCATTTACTTATTAAAACTTAATTTTTATCATACATAGGTCTAGCTATAGACCTCCCCTTCAAAGTAATAAATTCATTTATCTTATTAATTCTAACACAATAGAAAATAATTACTATACAACTAAGTGACAACAAATGGCCCCACTGTGCCACACAGCCGAGAAAGGGTTGAATGTTGTTCTCCACCTTGCACAGACCCACGCACACACAGACAAATGCAGAGGCAGAGGCAGAGGCAACAACGAAGCAGTCGAAAATGTTTGGCATGCAGAGATATCGAGAGCACTACGAACTACGAGCCGCAGCAGTAGCAGCAGCAGCAGAGGCACGAGCAGAGCAGAACTACGCAGCATGTGCAATGTGCCAACCCCTAGCAGAGTGAGCCCCATTCCCCTCTCGCCCACTACCATCTACCCTGAACTACCCCTACTACCGTTGAAACAAAAGGATTGAGCCTGGTTAACTAACAGGCGAGCCTATGTAGAGCGAGAGAAAGAGTGAGAGAGAGAGAATGGGCAACGGGTGGGGGTGCCAACTCGTGCCCATCCAAAAGGATAAGAGCAGAGAGCACCGAAGAAGATGGAAGGGAATAGATGGAGAACAAGCCGATGAGTGGAGTGGAGAGGACGCGTGCACAACGGCAATTAGAGCAAGACAACAAGCAATAGCAACGCTGATGTTGAGTGGGCTGACTAGTTAACTGGTTGCCTGGTTGGCTCGCTCGTCCGTTGCCAGCAAGATTCCCCTCTCCACCCTCCACCTCTGCACCCCTGGATAGAGATAAATCAATGGCGAAACTTGGAACTTTGGCAAAGCCGCAGGCATCCTAAAATACACGACGAGCAGGCAAATGTGCCAAACGTTTGCGGCCAACTCCATTCCCTCTCTCGCTCTCTTTCTTATTCTCACAAGAACCCTAGGCCACAGTGGATATCCACTTTAGGCGCCAAACAAGTTCAGCAATTCGATAAACGGTACGTGTACGATGGGATAACGATTAAAAGTCAGTTGCAGATAATCTTAGATGCAGAAATTTAAAATGCAAACGATATGTAAATACTTAGATTCTATCGATATCGACCATCGTTATCAATTGTCAACAATTGTTAAAACTAAGGAGCTTATTACTATCTATCTCCCTCTTTCCATTTCTCTGAATTTTTTATATCGATAAACAGCTCTGATGCTCTTTTTGCGTGAGCAGCTTACGATCTTAATTGTTATCGAATGGTTGCAAATATTTGCAGTAGCTAGCTATCGATGTTCAAGCATATTGTGAACTCCATTACTCAGGGCTGCATTAGACTTAAGCCTGACTAATTATTGTGCAAGTAGGGAAGGGATTATTTATTATATATTCCATTCCCAAATTACAGTAAATTCGTTGCCAAGGAAATATGGCAAGCATTACCCCTGCTGCTCCAATTAGTACATGATACTCACATCCTGCACACACAAATACATGCATATATACAGCAGCAAACTGCACGCTAATCCCAGCACGTACCCCCTACCATCTGCCCCCGCCTCCATCACAGCATTTTTGACACACAAAATAAAAGCAAAACGAATGACCTTGCAAACAAAGCGCAAAACTCAACATTTTGCACACAAAAACATGTGTTTAATCACGTGACTACGTCTGTGTGTGTGTCTCTCTCTTTCTCTCTCTCTCTCTCTCTCTCAATTTGTGTGCAAAGGAAATACATCAACATGTTGTTGCCTTTGCCAAAAATGTGCGAAAAATGAGCAAATTTCGAGTTGAAGTCACTTAAGGGTTGAAGCGAAAATAAAAACGAAAACAAAAACGGTCCGATAAATGCACAACTGAAGCGCAAACCGAACAAAAACAAAGAAAACAACAACAACAGACAGACAGAGAGAGAGAGAGAGAGAGAGAGAAACATACCAAGGGAGAGTGGGAACTGAAGTCAGTGTGTACACATACTGCGGAAGAAATACCAAATAAATTCACACATGAATTTGCCAATGCAATCGAACTATGCAACTAGAAAGGAAGGCGGGGAAAATGAAGCGAAAAAAATCTGCACTTCGCTGTGTGTATGCACTGGCTGCAGTCTGGAGGGGGAGGAAGGGAGAAGGAGAACATTGCCGACGCATGCGCTGGCAGAGGCAGCACAAATGCAACGCGAATGGGAGAGAGAAAGAGAGAGAGGGAGAGACATGTACTGCGATAAATAAGCTAAGCAGCTGGGGAAATCAGCATCCATTGAACGCAGCAGCAGCAGCAGCGGCCGCAAAGGCTGTTCGCGTGGGAGTGGCATCGTCCGTTGCTGCCCCTTCCTGTGACGCACTTTGCCACCTTTTGGGAAGGTTACTATGACGCGCGCTGCATCATCATTGCTCTACCTTCTTCTTCCTGCTACAGTGAAAACGTGCCAAGGACGACCCAACAACAATTTGAACCTCGAACATTGACTGCTCATACAGGTTTGTGTCTTTGCTAAATCGATTGGTTTTGTTTTCCACTTAAGAGCAACAAGTTACAAGGCTCTTCTTCTATTTTTATTTTTTAAGATTAACATTATCGCAATTAAATGCTTTTTTAAGTGAATATTTTCTTTGTTTACGATATAAAATAGATAACACTACTATAGCATATGCATACAGAATCTTACTGAATTTATAGGAAAAGCTCCTGGAAGCAGGCAACGAATAATGTGGAAAATAGCACATTTTTTTGAACTCATTCGAGATTAAAGTAACCTATTCATTATTTAACGTTAAAAAATAAAAAATAATACATTAATAATCAAAATAAATAAATAAATATCAATATTCATAAAATAAACCATAATTTTATACGACACATTATTGTTTTATACCACGCATTTTTCGAATTTGCACGTGGTATTTCACTTGTTGTGTCTCGTGGGCGCCAAACCAACAAGTTCGTCTATAGGTAAAACAGACAGACGCACGTGTGCCAATGTGCACAGTGGAATTGAAGTGACGCAAATGTCGTTGGGAATTGTAGCTTATGTACATATGGGAATTTTTAGAAATTTTAATACGCATAGCAACATTAAAAAAAACCGAGAATAAAATGCGAGGGAAACAACAAGAAGGGGAGGGGGGAAAGTGTCTCCATAGAAACGGTCGCATGGCCTTAGCCCTAACCTATCACAAATTTGTTAACATAAAATCGAATGTGAACATAAGAAGGAGGCGGGGTGGTGGGTGTCGAATAAATGAGGTCTATACCAAATAAATTGTATGACAGACGAAGAGAGAGCGATATAGAGAGAGAGAGATAGAAACAGAATGCATAAACATGTAAACAAAAAATGCAAATTAATTGTGTCGTTTGTCTTTTTTGCTGCACAGCTGAGCAGAACTAACAGAGAAACATTTCTCCGCCTTCCTCTCCCTCTGCCGACGTCACTCTTCCTTTCGCTTGCTTCTCCCTCTCTCTCTCTCCTCTCTCTAGTCACATTGAAATGTTTTTGTTATTGCTTTGGCTATTTTTTTTTTTTTGTGGCTCCACCATGTGGTTGAACACGCACTTGGCAAGTGCGAGTGAGATGGCTAGCATATGCACACTCAGCTGCTGCTGACCCGCCGGGGAGGCGGAGGGGGCGGAGGTGGTCGTAGCTGGCCATTGATATTGGCCATCAAATGCGACAAAGGAAATTCAAAAGTCATCCAAAACAAACAAAATGCTTGCAATCATTTCATTGAGAAACTTACCATTTTGTATTGCTAATTGTTGTTGTTGTTGTTAGTATCGCAATTTCTTGTTTCTGCTGCTGTTGTTGTTGTTGTTGTGATTCGTGATGGTGCCGCTGCCGCTAGGCCGGAAGAGGAAGAGCAAAGAACGCGCGAAAAGAGAAAAAAGAACTAGGCAACGGCGACGGCGGCGATGACGACGACGGACGGTCGCTGCAAAAGAAGTCGCAGCGCAGCGCGAGATGGGGGAGTGGAGGCAGCGCAGCGCAGGCAGCAACTGAACTGAACTGAACTGAGAAGTGCAAACTGAGCTCTGACACGGCTCGGCTCGGCCCGCAATTGTTTGCCTTTTTGAGCTCCGCGCTTCAGTTGCGGCTCTGGGGCCCAACACGCGTTCGCGTTTGTTCGTTCTTTATTTCTGCTCTTTTCTTTTTCTTTTCCGCTTTTTGGTCTACTTCTTTTGTTTGTTTTAACTTTTCTGCACGGGCACTGCAATTTTGGTCGTTTCGCAATTTTGCGTATAGAATTCGTTTGAATTTTGCGTTATTCTTGATTATTGATACGGCTGCTCTTGCTGCAGTCACGCACACGCACAATAACAACAAAAAAGAGGAAGGAAACAAAAAAATTAACAAGCCGAAAACACACGTAACATACGTTCGCAGCGCACGTCGCACGCTAATAAAATAATATTTATCGATATATTCTCAAATGTCGAAAACGAAACGAAAATACTAGTTTGGTATTTGCAAAAAAATGACAAAAATACTAGTTCACTATTTTGTTAAATTTTCTTCGATTACTTGAAAAGTTTTTAACAAAAGCAGTTCATAAATGAAAAGGGAAATTGTACAAAGAGTTAAAATGCTTCTTACATATAATTGTGAAATAAAAGACAAATTAGTTAGTATTTTATCGATATCAAACTAGACCGCTTTTGTTGAATGACTGACATATTTTCAAAAAGGAAATATTTAGCTTTCATACACCAAATGAATCATTTTATAACTTTTCAAAAAAAATGATATCAAAATGAAAGCATTATATTTTATTTAGGGGTTGACCAAAACATGTGATTACCAGAACGCCTAGCAGTGCTGCCAGAAATTTTGATTGAAAAATAGCCAAAAAAAAAGCTAAATTAAATAAAGTTGAAATAAAAAAAACTGGATGTAAGAGGTTTCGGTAATGAAAGAACCTATATAGTGTACTATTTCCGATTATTTCTTTAAAATGCTGATTTGACGGGAAACGGGCTGAATTGGCAACAATGAAGCGATCTCAAGTTAAAATGCAATCACTTAATGTTAAATATTTTAGTTAACAGCTCTGTTGGCCATATGTTAATGCAGTTGCTCTTTTTTGCGTTTTTCAGCGATATACCTAGCTATCGATTACTCTGCAGTACAACTAGAAACTCTTCCAAAGAAAATAATTCCAACATTCAACAAGTGCAATTTGTAATCAATAGAAAAAAAATTAAAATTCCATAACTTGCGACGTTCCGAATCAATCGAATAAAACGCGAATGAACGTTAACAAGCAATTCATTCAATGTCCCGTTGCGCATAAAGAGAAATCGTTAGCACAAACATATATGTGTACAAAACATATTGCAACAGTGATTGAAATAGATAAATGTTTTTTTTTGTTGCTTTGTTTTGATAATCAATAGAAGAGGAAACGATGAGTTGCTTTAGTGCAATGAATACCCCCCTTCTGGGGGAAATGGAGCAGACAGTCTGCATGCTGGAGCGTGGAACGATCGTGACCAAACTGTATGGAAAACAACGACGCCCCGATCGACGCCACCTCATGCTAATCAGGGAGACCCGTCAGCTGTTATGGTCCACAGTGGCGGCCCAGACCCGCACGGACTACGAGGGAACGATACAGTTGCGGGAAATACGTGAGATTCGTGTGGGCAAGAACTCCAAGGAGTTTCGCCTGCACGCCGACGATTGTCAGCGATTTGAGAGCAGCAAATGCTTTGTGATCATGTACGGGAATAGTTTCAAACTGAAGAGTTTCTCTGTGGTGGCACTCTCTGAGATCGAGGCCGATAACTGGGTGAGGGGATTGAGGTATATGGTCAAGGATACCATTAATGCACCATATCCACTACAAATCGATCGTTGGCTACGACGTGAATACTATTCCTTTGAGAATGTCAATTCACATCTGACGAAATCAGAACAAGTTTCTCAGGTCACTATAAAGGATTTCAAGACATTCCTGAGCAGCGTTAGCTGTAAAATGAGCACAAGTAAATTTATGGAATGCGTTACGGAAGATATACGGCGAAAACATGATCTTAAATTTGATGATTTCTCACGTTTATATCAGAAACTCTTGCTGCCCGTTAATTTTGTTAATATTCTAAGCGGAACTGAGTTCACATATTCGGAAGATAAGAAAATAGTGCGACCGATTGAATTTAAAAGGTTTCTGGAAACCGAACAACGAGAATATAACGATCTGAATAGCATATCCGGTCTCATATGTGACTTTGTGCAGGATGTTGAACGCGATGTGCAGGAACCTTATCTCACCATATCCGAATTTGTGGATTATCTCTTTTCGAAGCAAAACGATTTATGGGATACGAAATATGATTCGATATTTATGGATATGAATCAACCGATGTCCTCGTACTGGATTGCGTCATCGCATAATACATATTTAACGGGAGATCAGTTCTCCAGTGAATCCTCATGCGAGGCCTATGCTCGGGCCTTGCGCATGGGGTGTCGCTGCATCGAGCTGGACTGCTGGAATGGTCCCGATAATTTACCTTATATATTTCATGGCCATACAATGACATCGAAAATCAAATTTATGGATGTTATCAAGACAATAAAAGATCATGCATTCACCACATCCGAATATCCAGTTATACTGTCGATCGAACAGAATTGCTCCCTCGAACAGCAGCGAAATATGGCACATGCCCTGATCGAAGTAAGTTCTGTATATACACTTATATATATGTGTTTTTGTAGGGTATATGGGTAGATGATTGTTATAGAATCAATCAAAAGCAAACAATATATTTCCTGGCAAACATGGAGGCTCTAGATAATGCTTATCTTTACCGGAGCATTGCTCTCTCTATATAATCGATAATTTCGAATTGATAACCAACCAAACAGGGGGCTGCGAGTTAAGATCTGCGCTGAAGTGTGTCTCTGGTGCAAGGGGGAAGAGGGAAAGAGAAAGCAGTCATGCGAGAAATCAAGAGGAAACTAACTTTCCACAAATTCAAGAAGAAACATATACTTAAGTAATTTAATTATAATAAATATATAATATAAATGTATGACTACAATTTCCCATCCATTGCAGGTCTTTGGAGATATGTTGCTGACACAACCCTGTGATCGCAACGAGGTGCATCTTCCATCTCCGAATCAGTTGCGCCGCAAGATCATTTTGAAGCACAAGAAGTTGCCACAGTTCGATGAGAATGTTAATCCAATCAATTTGCCAACTGGCGGTGCTGGTACTGCTGGTGGTGGTATCAGCAATGGAACAATCGCCTCATTTAGCCATCGATCATCGCTGGGCGGTGTAACCGATGATAGCGATAATATGCAAAAGATCTTGAAGAAGGGATTGCTGTACTTCAAGGATCCCGTTGATAAGTCATGGAACCTTTATCAGTTCGTGCTTACACAGCAAGAGCTTATCTACACATCAGAGATAAGCGAGTGCCGCAATGGCACCTCCGAGGACGATGACTTTGGACTCTCCTCCTGCACATTGAACAGCAACATGCAGCAGAAGCAGAAGGATACATCCGCCAATGATGAGCTGCACTTTGGAGAGAATTGGTTTCACGGTAAACTCGAGGGTAAGTAGAGATCCATAAAGATCAAGAAGATATAGTAATTTATCTATTTATTCTTCATGTATAGGTGGCAGACCGGAAGCTGATCAATTGCTGGAAACGTATAAGCATCTTGGTGATGGCACATTTTTAGTACGTGAATCGGCAACATTTGTTGGCGACTATAGCTTATCATTTTGGCGAAGAAATCGTCCAAATCATTGCCGCATCAAACTGAAGCATGAGAACGGATCGATTAAGTATTATCTAGTTGAAAATTTTGTATTCGATTCGTTGTATTCGTTAATTGTGTATTATCGCAAGAACATGTTGCGTAGCTCAGAGTTCTCGATAATCCTTAAGGAGCCAGTGCCACAGCCAAAGAAGCACGAGACTCAAGATTGGTTCCATCCAAATACCACAAAAGAGCAGGCCGAGCAGGGACTGTTCAAGCTGGAGATTGGATCATTTCTTGTGCGGCCATCGGTGCAGAGTGTTAATGCTTTTGTTATATCGTTTACGATAAATCGCAAGATCAAACATTGTCGCATCATACAGGAAGGACGTCTATATGCAATCGATACAATGCAGTTTGAGTCTTTGGTCTCGTTAATCCATTATTATATGAGAAATCCGCTCTATCGCAATGTCAAGCTTGTGCATCCCGTCTCACAGGAACTGTTGCGTCAGACTTTGCTCGAGAATGCGCAGCTGCATAACGAGCACGGCAGTAATGATGCCTCCGGTGCCTCCAACTATATGGGATCCAATCTTGAGGAATATGTCACCTGCAAGGCTCTGTATGTCTACAAAGCCGACAAGCCCGATGAGCTTTCGTTTCCCAAACATGCTATCATCACGAATGTACAAAGAAATAATACCATGTGGTGGAAAGGTGATTACGGTGGCATGATCCAACATCATTTTCCGGCCAATTATGTCAAGGTAAACGAGTGAAGTCTGTACTCACTATTGCAGGGTCTTAATCGCTTTATATGTCTTTACTCACACAGGTCATTGATTCGGCAACAGAGGATTACAATTCAGTGAACGAGGAGGGCAACGATGGACGCACTGATTCCATTGAGATTTATGGCGCAGTGGCGACACTCTTCGAATCGAATGAACTGGGCATTATAATAAAGCTACAGATACAGACGCCAACGATGCAGAATCCATTTATAATTGGATTTGATAATCAGGAGACAGCATATGAATGGACAAAGGCCATACAGGATGCAGCCCTATTTGCTAGTCAGTTGGCAACGGAGCGTCGCAAGAAGGAGCGAACTGCACGCGTGGCCAAGGAAATGTCCGATTTGATTATATACTTTCGGAGTGTACCGTTCAGGGATCATTCGTGGATATTTCAAGAGATGTCCAGTTTCCCGGAGACAAAGGCGGAGAAACAGTTTATACAACAAAATATGCCGCTATTTCTGGCCTATCATCGCAATCAAATTAGTCGTGTATACCCCAAGGGTCAGCGACTGGATTCATCCAATTTCAATCCGGTTCCGTTTTGGAATATCGGTTCACAGATGATAGCGCTGAACTATCAGACAGGCGACAAGGCAATGCAACTAAATCAGGCCAAATTTCGCAATAATGGTCAATGCGGATATATACTGAAGCCGTCGTTCATGAAGCTCGATACGTTCAATCCGAATAATCCACTCTCCGAGGGCCTTAATGAGATTAAGATAAATATGCGTATAATTGCGGCGCGTCATCTGTTCCGTGGTGGCAAATCGAATAATCCGCAAATCGTCGTGGAAATTGTGGGTGCCAGTTACGATAGTGGCATCAAATATCGTACTAAAGTCAATGAGAATGGGTTCAATCCCATCTGGAATGAATCCTTTGAGTTCACAGTACATAATCCGCAATTTGCACTGCTGCGTTTCGAGGTACAGGATGAGGATATGTTTGCCGAGACACACTTCATTGCCCAGGCCTGTTATCCTTTGACCTGTGTCCGCCAAGGCTATCGCAGCGTTGTGCTGCGTAATAAATTCAGCGAGGAGCTGGAACTATCTTCTCTTTTAGTCAATCTAGAAATTGTTAATAGAACAGGATCTTAGTCTGAGAGCGCCTTAATCTTTTAACCAAACGAAAGTGTATTATGTATTTACTTCTATGTACTGAATGTACTTCGATGTACACATTCTATATCATCCACATTCTAAAGGGTATCAAACGAACAACTCCTGCGTGAACTTGTCTTGATATCGAAGGTGCTACTTTAACACTTAGTTGCCTTAACTTGTGCTGCGATTTCGAACAATCAGAATTATTATCGACTATCGACAAAGGATTTTCGCATTCCAACTATATGAAATGTGCTCAGTCATTGTCATTTACATTGATCTATAGATATATGGCCACATATTGATGTCATCCATCAATTGGTTTTTATTGCTCTTTTATAGTCTTCCAACTGATATCATTTCATTATATGCCGGAGAACCCATCACAATCAAAAGCTTATCCAATTATTTATTCTGTTTTTATAGTATACTTTTATATATATTGAACATATACGAATATCTGTATATGATTAGTTTTATTTATGTTTGATCTTTGACTTAGATTCCCCACATACGATACCTTAGATAACTTCCTTGTCGTGCTGTGTCCATATGCCTTATGTGGTCATAACTAAATCATGCAACTATACACATATCATATACATATCTTTTATCTGCAGCTTTCTTTAAGATAACATAAGAAGTAACTTGAGAACTTTTTGCATTTGCTAATAATTCCTTTCTCTAATCGAGCAGACTATATATTTACGTTTACATCCATTTGTATTTATATACTAGATATATATTTTAAGTTATTTCGTGTTAATGTTATATAAATGTTTTCTCGTCAACAAACTACAATATTTTGTTTTATTCCATTTCGATCTCTCAAGATGGAACCCCAAAAGCAGAATTCAGTTGTGTGTTTGGATAAAAGTCATGAATAATTATTTTTATTATGTGATTTCAGCTTGTTCTGTTTTTGTTTTCTCTTTCTCTTCATATTTATATATAATATTTATATATATATGTATATATATAGATATTGGACAAATTGTGGTGAATGTGTGAAATACGTAGAAACTTGATCTAAAATTCGCGTCTATGATATTTATCGGGATCGAAATATGATGTAACAACAACACGATCACTGAACTTTCGTCCGGTTAATGCTTGCTGTGCCTTCTGACAATCGAGTACCGAGTTAAATTCAACAAAGACTTTGCCGCATCCAGGAACTTCGACGCCTTCGATCGGCCGTGGTATTTCCACGCTACGAACGACACCATATTTCGTGCACTCCTCCTTAATGTCCTCCAATATATCCTCGTATTCCTCCTCATCGCGCAACTCATCAGGTGTCACCATATTGAGCAGGCACAGCACCTCGGTGGGTGGACCCGATGTGACCACAGTCGATAGCCCGGGCACTTGCAGCATCACCGACTGGCTGGTGTTAGCAGCATTCTGAGCATTTTTGGCACCCACACTGGCACGTTGCACGATCAGTTTCTTGTCTCCCAGCTGCATGCCATTTAATCCAGCAATTGACTGAAAGCAGAAAGATCATCTTAGCACACCAATTCGACAGAGACAGAGATAGAGGGAGAGAGAGAGAGAGGAGGGAAAGGGACTTACCTGATCTGTAATGCTTAGATCAACATATTCACAAAAGGCATAGCCTTTACTCAAGCCGGTCGCGGCGTCCTTAACAAGATTGAATGCTCTTAGCTTACCAAACGATAGCAACAACTCTTTTACCTGTAAAACAATCAGAAAACGTTAAAGAATTCTTACGACATAGCTAAATCTCGTTAGATATATACTCATGATTAAAATAATGGGTACACATACGAAATCGTACGTCATTCGCAAGAATATGAGTGCTCATTTTGTTGGTTTAGTGATTCAAGAGTACCTATTATTATAATCATAAGTATAGATCAATGATTACACATGGCATCATATTGCGCGCAGTTCTATTTAAGGATTCTCGCGTTCCAAGCCTCAGTCCAGCTTACCTGTTCGTCGTTCAGATAATTGGGCAGACCGCCAATAAAGATTTTGTGTGGTGAATCGGGCACCACCGTTGAGATGACTCCACTGGACACTGATAGGTGATCAATAGTATAACAAATAAAATGAATATGGTTTGCTTATTGCATTGGATGTGTTCCATAAAGGGCCTTAACTTACCAACAGCTGGCTTAACGGCCGGAGTATCCGTAATGCCGGGCATCGGTTGATAATCATGTGGGCGTCTTATTTTAAGATCTTGTCCTTTTAAATTGATGCCATCAAAGGCCATGGCCTGAGTGGTCTCATCTATAGATCTGAACTCGAGGAAAGCAAAGTTCTTGTCCAAATTAATTTGACATGCCAACACTGGACTGCCGGCGGCTTGGGCTAGGCCAACTAAATGCATTTGTTGATTGAAAAACTCCATCATTTCCTCCTCAGTGACACCGAACGGAATGTTGCCCACATACAAACGACGCGCCTGACGTGTTATGGTCGATCCCACAACGGGTACAGCTGTTTGCGGCGTATCTGGCACGACGCTGGCTGGGATTTGTCCCGATGCCTGCATCGCTTTGTACTGCATTGGTGTAATGTGCTCGAATCCAGGCGGCGGCACATCCCAGTATAATGAGGGCTTGCGACGCGAGTTGCGATGGTGACGTCGATCCCTGGACCGATCACGGTGCCGATCGCGGGAACGCGAACGATGGCGACGCCTGTCACGGTCACGGTCACGATCTGTAGACAAAAATAACATATGATTATGCATTATTCAAAGTTGGATTGTTTTTATTTCTCTTAATTGATGTTAACTTGAAAACATAATATAAGTTCTACATCCACATGTGTAGAATGTATTTACATATAAAGAAACGTTTCTTTCTGTTTATCAATTTTCTGACATTAAGTACTAGGAATTCTAGTTGGGCTACAAATTTAAATACATATTTTTTTGACTAGTCGAAGTAATATGCGTTTTTTGCAACTATCTCAACTGTGGAGTAGAGTCTACAACAACATATTATGAACTAGGTGTATGGGGGGGATGATAAGAACGATTGTTCTTGTTCAAGGTGTACATATTTTTCATACTGGATGCTGTGTCTTAATGCAGAATACATCACTTTTATCATAAAACGCAGCTAACATATGAATTTAGCTTGTCTACACACACATGTATGTAAATACATATGTAAATGCCAAAATCTTGCCAATGAAAATATGCTAAAATTTTGGTGGGAAAAATAAGAATGTATGCATTTTTCAGACCGATGACGAACGATGTGTACATTGATACTGAATTGTATTGGGCGACTACGTTTTAATACAAACATCAAGCGAAAAATGCAGTGTAAACTATTTAATTTACATACTTATGTATGCATACATAAAATGTAAATACATACAAACACATATGTATGTATGTAACACAATATGTCTGCCGGTGTGTCCCCATGGGTACGATAAAAAACGTTTAAAATGCCTACATATGTTGGCAAATTTATAACTATCAAGGAAACATATTCCAAGCATTGCTTACTGCAGACGGTTGCAGTCTAAATTTGAAAGCATTCAGTACACGCATATATTCTATTTATGTAAACTTATGTACCTAAAAGTACATACAGAAGAGATGCATGTGTAAATTAACCGCAGACCTCGTACTTGATGTGCGTGCACATTCGTGCATTAAATTTAGGCTGACTAGCACTTTGATTGCAAATCGAAACTTACCATCATATCCCATTATTATATTTTTTAAATGATTTTTTCACGAACAAATTTTTTAACTATAAAACAAAAGCCGATGAAATATGTATCCCTTTAAAATGCGAATGTGTATGTCAATAAATATCTGCGAAACGATATAAAACAGAACACGTGAAAAACTATGGAATTGTGAATTGAAACACAAGCCCATACCACGGTTGCATTGATAGTTGATATTCATTGGTAGAGATATCGATGCATCGATAAAAAGCTTTCGTTATCGCTTTTCTCTTAATTTATCGGACTATAAATTCTGTCTAAAGTTTTGTTTTGTATAATGTGGCCGCGGAATACCGGCTTAATTGAACATTATGAGTATCAAAATATTTCTACCAAGTCAATACTTTTATTTGAAGAATCCAAGTAATTTATACGGACAATTACACATTAGCGACGACAATGTTGTGGTCTTTTATGTGGTGGAAGTTAAAAATAACAAATCCAACTCGGATCCCGAAGATTTGCGGTACCTTGGTTCAATTCTGTGTAGTGAATCCTATGCGGACAGTAATTACTGCCGTTCACGCAATATGATGATATGTTTCACCTACACTAGCGAATCCTCAAACATTTCCCTTCTCTTTACTGGCGTGATTCCTGATAATCTGAGTCAAATTAAGCTAATTCTCTACAATAAGCAAGCTGTACGCGATTTGGTTATTAAAGAAAACAATTCTGTCAACAATTGGAAAAGAGACCGTATCATACAGGATGACTGTGATTTTTATTTGTTGGCAACGTTGGTTCAGCCGGAAGCTCATTCCAAGCGTAAAGAAGAAAACCTTTGGTTCTCTGGAAATCAACTGTTATGTTTTTTGGCAGATCTCCCCATGCAATTGTTCATGTACATTGCAGGATATTCTATCATAACCAAAATTTTAGAAACTACTGTGTTTTACAAGCACTACATGGAATGGCAAACCATATACGCTAAAGGGTAAGATAAATAAAAGTTCCTCTAACTGAACCATCTAACGCAAATGATATGTATTATCCAGTACAAGGTTGACCAATATAATGATTGATCGAGCCTTGGGAATTATATTGATGCTGTTCATACTTACGCTTGCCTCTCAGCCCGGTGATTTTCTCTGTCACATCTCGCAAGTAAGAAGAACGCAAAGAGAGGAAACTGAAGAAAATATTAAACCATTTATTGTTACAGATCATTATCAGTCAGTTATACGCACTCCTGAAGGTGTTAGAGGGCAGTCCCATCGGTCTGAAGCTTAACATACATCTAAATAATTTCTTTCTTGATTGCTTTAAATATCACATTGAGTTGTGGTCAACATTTTTGAGTATGTTGGTGAATAGCTTTTAAGACTTAATTACTATTTTCTTGATATTATTTTTATTATTTTTCAGCGCTTATCGAGCCGATTGTTCGGCAGGTGTTCCTAGGCATTGGCGCTTTTGGCCTTTTGGGATTCACATTCCAAATAGCCTTGCTGGCTGATTTGATATCAATAGTTGGCCTGCATGCTCATTGTTTTTACATTTATACCAAAGTGTAAGAGCCATAATATTGTCATTGTCTCAAAGACACTCTTTTAATATTAAATTCTATCTTTTCATTGTAGATTGACTGAAGTAGAAACAAAAAGTCTCTCTGTGTTATGGCAAGTGGTGAGAGGAAACCGTTATAATATATTAAGAAGTAAGTAAAAGAAAAAACAGTGTTAAATTCAGTTCATTTTAATGTTGTTTATTTTTACAGATAGAATAGAAGCACATAACTTTATGAACCGTCAGCTTTACCTTTCAACGATAATTTTCTCCACCATTTTATTTTTATTTCCCACAACACTTGTCTACTATGTCGTTTTCGCAACCGTAAGTGTAGCAATATGTCTAAAATAAACTGTATTTAATTTATCTAATTATATTATTACAGTTAAAGGCACTAACAAGCTGCTCACTAGCCATTCTGGAGTTCTTTCGACGCATTTTGTTAAATTTTCCAGTTGAAATGTTTTTAAAGTGTTTGAGAAAAGGATTCAATGAAATTGGTATAAAAACTAAATTATTTAAGTTTCGTCCTTTATACTAATCAGTTTGTATATTCTATATTTTTTCGAAACAGATTGCTTGGGACTGCTAGATATGCCACTACAAAAGCCATTATATTTTATGCATCGAAATTCTAGAATAGTAATATTTGTTTTTAAACTGAAAGTATAGTAAAATGAAATAATATAAAGTTTCTCAAATGGATAAATAAAATGATATTTTATTGGGGGTTCGTTTTTCGATACAACATTGGCTGAAAAATATAAATATTGATTGATTTGTAATATTGTAATTCATGATTATTTCAATACTTCAAAATATATTGTATTTATTTGATGAAGGTAATGAATGAGAAAATAAAATTTTAAATGTAAATCATCGTAAATTATTTTATATCGATAGAGAAATCATCGAACGGAACAGTGACACTTAGTAATCGAATAATCAAAATCGTGAGTACAAATTTGTATATTGATATGACTTCGATAAAAGAACGAAAGCATCTCTGACAGATATAGAATTGTTTCTTTTCCACAATTTTATTTTATTACGCTTCAGTTTCTGGGCGGAGCTGGACGGTTGTGCAATTGAATTTTTAAAATAATTTTTCGTGTCAAACTTGTATGGCAAATTACTGAAAATGGAGATTCAAGCCAATTCAGTACCATTGCCGCAGCGTCCTGCCAGGGCCAATAATCAACAGAACAAGAATATCGGCAAACATGTACAGCAAAAACAACAAATCGACGGTGGTGACGGCGGTCCCGCTGAGAAAAGAGCACGATTTGGTGGCCCCAACAACAATCAGAATGGCGGCGTCAATAGTGGAGGAGGTGGTGGTGGGCCCGGCGGCGGTGGTGGCGGTAACCAGAATCAAAATAAGAATTTTGCAAACAAGGGTGGATTTGGAAATCGGAACCGCAATCGTGGCGGCAATCAAAATAGGTCGAATTTTCAAAACCAGAACAATGTAAACGTAAGTACGATGAAATACATAAAACATAAAGCAATACACATATGTATGTCCGTGAAATAATGGAAATTGTTCTCAACTTAAATGACTTTGGCAACCGGCAGTCTTTTTTATACTTGCTATTCATGTTCTTCTTCTTTGTATGCCTGACATATACATACATATTTTACTTGTGTGTGTGTGTGATCACTTGGAAAGAACAACATGTGTATGTACATACATGCATACATACATATCTTGCTGGAATTGAGGCAATTGCAATGGCGGTTACAGTGTAATGCTGAACCTGCATAAAAGATTTGGTTGAAAGGGAACTCGACCTTTTTTAACCGTAAACATTTTAATTACTTGGGTACTCAGCTGCATACATACAGTTTGACTACATATTTGACAGGTTAAACAATAAAAATGCAAAGTTCTAATCGAATTTGTGTGTTCATCGTTACACGTACATACATACATATGTATGTATTTACAAATTCAGTACATTTTTGTGGCTTCGAAAAAAAGCGGGGAAAAGTCATTTAAAATTTTTATTTTTATGGGAAAGTACATATACATGTACGTATAAATGTACGTATTTTTTATATATATTTTATTATATTGTTCTGTGCTGCATTTTTTCTGCACACTTCCAAAATTTCATAAATGTCAACAACTGTACATACATGCATATGTATGTATGTATGCCTGTTAGTGTATATACACTGCACGTCATACAGTGTCATCATCTATTTATCTCGTTCGCACCAATGGCATCGGGGCACAGCAGCTCAGAATGTTGTCTACTGCTTGAAAATTTGTTTGTGTGCGTGTGAGAAGAATGTGCGTGTGTGTGTTACAACCGGCAAATGGATCGTGTCCATATGGGAATATTTGAAAAAAAAAACAAGTAATGTTGTTGGGTTCAGGGGCATCTTTAAGATATACTGTATGTGTGTACTCAATATACGTATACAAATAAACATACTTATACTGACGTATGTACATGTATGTCAATAACCTTTATCTGATTGAAAATTCTTATCGTATTCATCTTGCTTAGTTTGTTGTGTGACAAACTGTAACTGTTTAATACTTCTAATGTCTTTATCTTACTTGGCGTCTTCACAGTAATGTTGCACATGTGTGTTAGTTTTTGTGCGAGCACTAACTATGTTCCACTGTGCCAGGGAATAAGTGAAGACTGTGGGAGTATAACAAACATTTCTTCAATGACTGGGGACAACTTTGTTGTTGTTTGGGATAATTTTAAAAGCGGCTTTGACCCACTATCGTTTTATTCAGGGGGAGAATGTTTTATATTTTGCAGGTGCAATGTTTAATTGTTTACTGTTGATTTGTAGTGTAAATCTTTGATGAGTAGTGTAAATCACATTTATTTCTTTCTTTATATACTTACATGGAATTATATAAACATATGTATATTATACACATACACATATACAGCAAAAGCCAACTGCAGAGGCATCAAAAGTGGATGGAGGAAACCTTAATGACAAATCTAAAGAACAATCTAACAACAATCAGAATCAATCGAATTCAAATGCAGCTGCTCAGGCCCAGGCTCAGGCTCAGGCGCAAGCCCAGGCTCAAGCTCATGCTCATGCTCAGGCTCAGGCTCAAGCACAGGCCCAGGCTCAAAATCAAGCATTTAGGGCTCGTGGTGGTCCTGGCGGTGGTGGCGGCGGCGGTGGTGGTGGTGGCGGCGGCGGAGGTGGCGGCGGCGGTGGTGGTGGTGGTGGTGGTGGTGGTGGTCCTGGTGGCGGACAACGTGATAGAAATCGTGGATCGCGTGGAGGCGGAGGTGGTGGCGGCGGCGGAGATGGCAGAGGACAGAATTCTGGTGGTGGCGGCGGAGGCGGTAACAACTCACAACGCGGCGATGATTTCTTTATCGGCCAACGCCTTCGTGCCATCAGTGGCCCCACACATGAGCTGCCGCCAATCGAGGTCGCCCAAGAGACAAAGTTCTCTGGCCGCAACCGCCTGTATGTCGGCAATCTGACAAACGATATTACGGATGAAGAGTTACGCGAAATGTTTAAGCCATTTGGTGAAATTGGCGAAATATTTTCAAATCTCGAGAAGAACTTTACATTCCTTAAGGTCGATTATCATGTTAATGCCGAAAAGGCCAAACGCGCATTGGACGGTTCAATGCGCAAGGGTCGCCAGTTGCGTGTCCGTTTTGCCCCGAATGCAACCATCTTGCGTGTGAGCAATTTGACACCATTTGTGTCCAATGAATTGTTGTACAAGTCCTTTGAAATATTCGGGCCTGTTGAGCGTGCCAGCATCACGGTCGATGATCGTGGCAAGCATATGGGTGAGGGCACCGTTGAGTTTGCTAAAAAGTCTTCGGCTAGCGCCTGTTTGCGTTTGTGCAATGAGAAATGCTTCTTTTTAACCGCATCGTTGCGTCCGTGCTTGGTGGAGCCAATGGAGGTTAACGATGACAACGATGGACTCCCAGAGAAGGCATTGAATAGGAAACTGCAAGAGTTCAATCAGGAGCGCAGCGTTGGTCCCCGCTTTGCCGATCAGAATTCATTTGAGCACGAATACGGATCCAGATGGAAGCAATTGCATGATCTATTCAAAAGCAAGCAGGACGCTCTCAAGCGTGAGCTTAAAATGGAAGAAGAGAAGCTCGAAGCTCAAATGGAGTACGCTCGCTATGAGCAAGAAACAGAGCTTTTGCGCCAAGGTTAGTATAACTGGGTTAAAAGTATAATATAAAACAAGAAAACCAATTACTCTTCGGGTATTCCGGAGTTGATTAAGCTTTATGCACATCTTCTTTCCCAGCCCTTAAATCTTTTAATAGCAATCTCAAATCTTGTTACTTTTTAACTAAAAACTATATTTAAATTGTTGGGAATGTTTATGGGTGGGGCCATCGTCACGAATCATTTTTCAATGTTATCCTGTAATCTCTGTGATCGAGAGTATATTCAGTTTGGCCAGGTTTTTGTATGAAGACCAGAACTGTTTTTTTAAATAACTTCGCTCATCAGTGCCAATGAATGTTATGAATTTATATATCAGTAAAAGAGATTTTTATAAAAAACTTCTTTATGTCTAGCGATTGGTGTTATTTTAGCTGTCAATAAAGACATGAACAATATTATTTGTTCATAATAGTATTCATAGCATCGAAATACTATGTTTTTTAAAGTAACTCGAATATTTTTATGAGGGTTTCTATTTTGTTTAATTTGGAGATTACGGAAAGAAAATATCTGGGGATTTGTTGGTGATACAAAATCGATTACCGATTTTTCTTGGATATCTTTTATTTTTATATGAAACGACACTTAAATTTAAGCATATATGAAATTAATCCTAAGAGAAAATTATAGGGTTCTCATGTGGCAGAGGGTGCTATCAAACTAAGAATAAATACTTATTCTATATTCTTATCTATATCTTTGGTGTGTGCTAAAACTTAGTTTTCCAACTGTGGAACTCGGGGAAAATGGAAATTCTATACAATTTTATCTATATTTATTATAATCGAAATGCTTTTTGAAGCATATCACGTAGGAATCTTTTGTAGAACTTCTTTTTAACGACATCATCTCAAATCAAAATGTTGGAAAAGGCAATATGGTGTTTGTGAAGAGATTCTGGGTCCCAAAACAGATTCTGTAGTCGTACCTGAAGCAATATAAATAAAATTTAATTAAAGGTCATGCTACCTTCCTGTCTTGTATCATCAACACATCATCTGTTTCTTTCTTTCTGTACCATACTAACATAAAATACATTTTCCAGAGTTGAGAAAACGCGAATCTGATAATGAGCGTAAGAAATTGGAATGGGAAATGCGCGAGAAACAGGCTGAGGAAATGCGTAAGCGCGAAGAGGAAACAATGCGTCGTCACCAGAGCGAAATGCAAAGTCGGATGGTGCGACAGGAGGAGGATATGCGTCGTCGCCAGCAGGAGAATACATTATTCATGCAGGCCCAGCAGCTGAATTCGCTGCTTGATCAGCAAGAAGGTTTCGGAGGTGGTGGCAATGTTGGAGGCGGTGGCGGCGGCGGCGGTAATCCCAACTTTGATAACTTCAGAGGCAACAGCAATTCGCCGTTTGAAGTATTTAGAGGTTAGTTAAGCCTGGATATGTGTATCTTTTAGAGATCCTAATTTATACATCTAACTTTTACTTTTTAGGAAACAACAATAACCCGTCCATGGGTGGAAACAATTCAGGACCTGGTGGCAACAACCAACAACAGGTATGTTTGCTGCGTGCAAGAGTTGTGGCTTGAGAGTTATCCCTCTGAAGGATGGTGAACTTGCCATTTCGTCTCATTAACTATTCTTGTCCATATATAGATAGTTGAAGCAGAAGTAAAGATGAAAGTCGTTGTACTAAGGGATTATTTTCATATTGAAATCTTTCTGAACTTGTATACAATTTTAAGATCAAATAACTTCAATGTTGGGATCATGAAATATTCTATTTTGTTAGCTCATGCTTGAATTGACAATTTCAACTCAAAGCATTGATAACTTGACACTTTTTATGAACTACGAATTATCCTTCATATATATTTTTTGCTCTGATATTCAACAATAGTAAACGAACTGAGTGAGTCGTCGCTCTTTTGTGGTTTCCCCAAAAATAAATGCATTTTTGGAACGAGTCCACAAAATGTTACTGGAGTTCAGCTACCAAACGTAGACACATACATATTTATACCTATAGTTACTCGCTTTATATTTGCGACTATATGATCTGCGCTATATATACGCAGAGTTTGGTATATGTCTATGACTCACATTTGTAACTGGCGTAGCTCAAGTTTGTTTCAGATGTTGTTTAACTCATTGCAATCACAATTTTCTGATTGGGCAGAGCAGTGTAGCAACTCGCTATATAGCGTGAGCTACTCCCATTGTCTCGATAATTAAGATGTGGGAATTTCTATATATATTATATGTTGCTTGGGGCGGGCTGGTATTGTAAACAAAAAATGTCAAAATGTGTGACCCACATTTGTAACAACTTTTACCATTTTTTTTTCATTTGAATTGAACTTTTGAATCCATTGAAATGCGACTTATGCAAACTATAGAAACTAGGCAACCTCAACTTGAATGAATAATTGAGTGTGGGGAGGTTAACTTTAATCGGATCAAGGGAAATATTTTAATTGATTATTGGTAAAAGGGATTGGGAGGGGGAATGTCTATCACAGTATAAATTTCTATGAATCTTATTTTGGGTTTGAGAACGGGGATTGTAGACTGTTTAAACCCGATAAACAATATCAGCAACAATTCAACTGAACGATGATATATTGTACTTTCCTTGCTCGCATAGGACTCCTTCGCGCCTTTTGAATTTGGGGTTAACAATATGAACCAAGGCGGCAATCAACGTGGAAATAACGGCGGAAATAATGTTCCATGGGGACGACGTCGTTTTTAAATGCATCCCTGCAAGCAAAAGAGAGTATAATGGACGGCCAGACATGCAAATTTCCCGGATATATCGCAAATTATAAAAATCTCTCTCATTGATTTGCGGCTTAAACAAACACACACACTTCTTGACTCTTTTCGCTTATCGCATCGATGCGAATGTACACAAAATACAAAATGAAATTTGTATGGAACATATATTACATGAGAAAACTTATAATATAATCCTGCTTGCACCCAAAACTTTAAATATAAATAATTTGAGTTGTCAAATATGTCATCATCGTCAAGTATTTTTCAATAAAGAATTATACTTTTTCTTAAAAGTAATTTAAAACGTCACGGCATGGCGTGAAATGGAACTAGAATACCTTTTACGATCTATAAGTAAACTTTATTGTACTATAATATCCCATCTTCAAGAAGAACATATGAACTTTTGAAGTATTTTTACTTAAATTCTACCATCTGTATCATTGTCAATAATTTTTACATATTTATATACATATTTTCATATGTAGACTACTAGAAATTGAGAATTTTTTTGTTTTTTATACATATATTTTATTCATTCTTTACACCTTAATGTCCTGATCACTTTAAAGAAATATAGAAACACGTATATATATATTTAGAGATTAAACGATTTTATCTTATCCAATGTTGTGTATATAAATCTTATGGTGAGTATGAAGCAAGTCGGGGGGGTCTGGGAAAGTGCAATTTTGGACGAAATTTCCCATAGATATCGACTTAAGCTTCTGCTACATAATGTTTTCCTGGGAAATAATGGGGAAATCGTGAAATTATCACGATCACATGGTTCGCTTTAGAATTTCTTTGGGTATGTTTGGGTAATTATGTTATTAAACATCACATTTAATGTATACAAACATCTCTTGAACTGTACTTAAAGTATATAAAAAATGTACTATAGTCTGTTTTGTAAATTATTGGCGGGACTAAAAATTTTGTACAATTACTTGAATGCCAATGTTTGGCATAGTTATATTTTGATAACAGGGGATCTACATGATTATTTTACGCTTTATATATCTCTCGAACGGGGGTCGATATTCGATTCTTTCGCAAATAATCTAAAAATATTAAGAATCTACAGAGAACCTTTTGGGCATAGGGGTGTTCAACTTTGGGTGAAGTGAACACAGCAAAAACTTAGATAAAAACTAATAAGAGATATTTATAATAATGTATAAAATCTGGGAAAATATTGTGGACATCTTCTAAAGGTGATGGGAAATATGTGGATGCATTGAAAGTAAAAGGTATGTACGATTTCCCAGGCTTATGTGACTCATTTTTTCACTTGGCAAATCTCCCGGATATAATACGATTTGAGATCATTCAGATCTGTAAATGCTTCCTTATATTATCGCAATCTTTATACTTAAAAGTGATTGACTGCGAGAGTATCTCATCTTCGGCATGTCGAATATTGAATTTCTTTTTTTAATTTTTTTCAGATACTTAGTCAATCTTTTCATTGATATATATTATATTCTACTTGTCTTGCACTTATAATGGGTATTCCGAGTGAAAACTACCGATTTCTCTGTTAATATCGATTGATTCGTAAAACATTAGCAAATGAATGGAATTCATCTTAAATTATATAGATTTAAGTGAATATTGGTTCCTCTTCAATGGTATATAGAATAAATATGTGTGCATATTGGCACCTGTTTTGGTTAGCTTCCATTTGTGAACTCCATTTGGGAATACGATCACGTACTTGTTTACGTTTCTATTGCAAATTGCGCAACTTTTGAAAACTCGCTCTATGCGATTATTATATAAAAAGTAACCTGAATAAATATTTAATATTTGAGCTGATTATATAAACATATACTATTTGTTTAATTGGTAAATTACGTGTGTGTGGATCAATTCAAGAAGTAGGGCAAAATATGATTATATTATCGCTTGAGAGCTCAGTAAACATTTTTGCAAGTT
This sequence comes from Zaprionus indianus, assembly GCA_018904595.1. NCBI lineage: Eukaryota > Metazoa > Arthropoda > Insecta > Diptera > Drosophilidae > Zaprionus > Zaprionus indianus. Next base: position 115,612 of record JAEIHA010000344.1, read on the forward strand.
CGGTTGAGAAATCCCAAATGCAAACTTCAATTTTAAAACCGAATAGAGCATGTTTTGTTTTATTCAGATTATTTTGAAATAACTGTTTTTGTATACAACATATTTTGTGGACGTTCGATTGTGTATTTCAAGAACTCTTACGTCAATATTTTGTGACTCTACATTTAATTGTATTGTATGAAAACATTTTGCAAATTATCATCAATGCTTCGTCATTGCCGCACTTAATATTAATTTTTTCCACATCATTTAAATTGATTTTGAAAGCTTTAATGTAATATCGTTTTTGCTCCTTTTAACCATGAATAATGTGATGTGTGTGTGATTAGAGTGTGTTCGTTCGTTCGTTGTTGGAGTTCCCCCTTGCATATGTATGTACGAAAGCCAGTTTTGGCAGAGAACTTGAATTTGAAAACAAGAAAGCACTACTCTCGTTTTGCCAGGTCGGAGTTTTAATACCCTTGCAGATTGTTTTCTTAAAAACTTGAATATCCCAGTGTTAAGTCAAAGTATCGTTGGAAACACGTTGCAAATTGGGTCAAGATATTGACGGTCTCAAAATAATTAAAGCAAGTAATTTTTGTTTTTGAAAGTAACTTAGACTACCCACTCTTATCTCATTTATGATGTGTCTTAAATACTGGCACCAGAATTAAAATCAAGATCATTAACATCAAGATTAAAGACAAGAATTCTTGTTCTTGGCAGCAGACACACCAACACACGTATTTCTGCTCTTAATCTTGAAAATTTGCAGGTTATGTTTGGATCATAAATTAAATTCGTAGCCAAATTGTAGTAGTACTGCCCACTGCAGTTGTTCGGAACTTGTCTTCCGATCGTTGGCTTTGCTTTTTGGCTCGAAAATAATGTTGAATTTTTTGGCAAAAACGAAAAAAAAAGAAGAAGAGGAGGAGGAACACTCGATTAAATCAAGTTTATATTTACAGGAAAACCAGCTGAGAGACGATGGCGGCGAGAGTTCGCTCGGGTTAACAAGGATTAACGACGACATAATGCCGAATCGTGAGAAATTATTTCGATTTAAAATTGTAAGCAATTTTCATTTTAAATTTAAACCTAAAACAAATTCATTTAATCCCCTCCTTCCCAATGAATATGATGATAATAAAAGATTAAAATGGATTCTGTGTTGCATTGATTTATTTTTGGGTTGCATAGTCGGTTGTTTGGCTGTTTTTATTGAGCTTTTCAGGAACCCAAATACATGAGATATATATGTACATATGTATCTATGGCAAGCCATGCGGAGATATTTGAGACGACGACGGAAACTGGCACACAAACCCCATAAACAAGCGCAAAACGAAACAAAAACCGTACTCCTCTAACACTACCGGCGCCGCAATGGATGCTGCCCACAAAAGGAAACGCGACTGTGACGCAATTCAATCACGATGAACTAACTATTATGTACGGTACATATATATGTACATGTGTGTTTGTGTATCTGTACTATTCACTCTTTCCAACACATGTAGCAAGTATGCACATGTACATCTTGTTCGTACATCGATTCGTACATAGACGTATGTATGTATTAGAGTCCTACATGAATACATTCATTTTGTGCTGGAGAGTATTGTACTGTATTGTGTTAAGTGCCCCCAAAACTGCTGTACTCATTTCTTACTGTACATTATTTTTTATTTTTAATAACTTACTGTACAACCATGAACTAAACACTTAAAACAATGTGTAGTAAATAACCTGCACACAAAAATACTTAACTCATATTTGTTACTTACAACATTAAAAATGAAAGAGTACACCAGCTGTCAAAACAGGCTAATAACTAAATAACTAACTGGACAACTATGAAGTGGACACTAAAAACACTGTATAGTAAACAAGCTGCACCTAATAATATAGTACTAATTTTTACTGTGCAACATTGAAGCTGTCATAACAAGTTTAACTTATCACAACTAAAACAATGCAACCCATTTTTTAGTGATTGATTTATTTGCCCTTTTGAATGCATTCATGCAGTACTCTAGTATGTTTGTATGTATGTTTGCATTTATTCGCAATTGCGATGGTGTGATAGTAGTTTAAACCACACTGACAGCTTTAATTGCTGCTAGCCTCTCAGCACCTCTCTCGCGGAGAAAGAGAGAGAGAGGGAGAGCAAAAACAAGTTATTCTCTCTCGCAGAGCGGAGATTTGCAAGCGTGCGCACTGTGGCCGTGACTGATATTAACGGTAGTAGGCAACAGATTTAAATAACAAATTAAGATGTGGTTTACATACATATATTATATAAATAATTTGCCATTTACACACACGCACACACACACATATACAGACATGTGTACCTCGTGTTAACACATGAATATGCATAACATGTACGGCATGTCGTGTTGTTATCAGTTACAGTCACAGTTCGATAACAATCGTATGCGCAATATGACATCAAATCTCAAATCAGCTGTTCACAGGATGAACCACTCAAGTTTCAAGGATAAACTCAACGCATGCATTCACTCTGTGTCACCCTGTGTGGGTGCTCCACCACCACCACCTCCAAGCTGACTGTCTGCATGTCTGTGTGTGAACTAACTATTCTCTCTTAATATTATCTTAATTCATACAAATAATTATGTGAGTAATTATTAATAATTAATATGCATAAATATTTACTTAACGTTGAGTTTGGCAAACAATTAAAAAAAACCTTGCCTAGCTCATCTTTGAATGTCAGCTCTGAGAGCGTCACACTAAACACACACATGTACACTTATGACCGTGTGTCTTTGTGTGCGTGTGGTCATCTCTGTTTGCAATTGTATAAGTAAGTTGGCTTTAAGTTGCATACGAAACATGTCTTAAATGTCTACGTATTATGCATACATACATAAATAATCTGCATGTGCGTGTGTGTGTGTGTGCGTCGGAAAATATGTACACACGTAATACTAATTAGTTTTGGTTTTGTTACAGCACCGTTGCGTGTTATGTTTTGCATTTCATTTTGTTTTGAAAGCTTTAAAGCTGTGCTTTCATTTGTATTAATGCACATACAGCCGCACATACATATGCGTGTGTGTGTGTGTGTGTGTGTGTGTTTGTATGTATGTACCATCGCCACCACCACCAGCTTAGTGAGTAAGAGGCGGTCAGCGCGGCACAAACACATACAAACACAAACATACATACGTGTGTATGTATGTACATATATTTACGTTCGTACACTCGTTTGTATTTATGTATTAACTTCAAAATAAAGTTCAGTTTAAGCTGGAGCGCAGTCGAGGTTGCGTCGCTTGTTCGTTCGGTCGGTCCGCTCCGCTCCGTTCCGTTCGGTTAGTTCCTCCTCATGGTAAGCACGTTCTCCTTCAGTGGTTGATGGTGTTGATAAACTACTTTTAATTCGATCGAAATTCGAAAAGTGACTGCAACATAAGTATTAACAAATACATATATATATTTCGTTGTGTGTTTGTGTAAGAAATGCATTTTTCAAATTATTTCACGACATCTGACATCTGATGTATTTCGTACATACATACAATGTACGTTATGCATTCGTAACTTAGTAAACATACAAATGCAGTGAAGTGCATGTTGATGTACGCACACAAACACACACATGCGTACATGCATTTTGACCAGCACAACACCCGCATTAGTGTACCCAAATACTGCTGCTGCTGCAATTGCTCTCTGTGTGTACTTTTTTTTTTGTTGTTCGTGAGAAATTTGGTACTCTGTCTGTGATTAAGTGTTGGACGTGTTTCTGTGAATTTATAATAAACGAAAACAAATACAACAATTATGCCTATGTGTGCGTGTGAATTATTAACACTCTCAAACATACATACATGCATACAAATGTACATAAAATCATAGGTTGTTGTTACTGTTTATTTTGTGGTTTCGGTACGACGACGACGGCGGCGATTGGCACAGTGAAATAGAAACCGGAATCATCGGTATCGAAATGTACATAATATTGTTTATACGCACTATCTCTCTGTTCCAAGTGCTCCCCAGCCTTGTTTCAGCCCTGCGGTACATTTGTATGCGTCTGTGTCTGTATGTATGTATGTAAATATGTACGTGCCTGTACAGAGGAGAGAGCACTGCAAAGCGCCAATCAACGGCAACGGCAACAAACAATATTATCAATAAATGAAGAGACAGTTGAAAACATTTAATTCAAATTTAAATAAATCAAGCACGTACACACTCGCCTGGACGTGTACAATCGTGTGTACATGTGCGCACACTGGTGCCAATGTATGCAGTGCATGCATGCATGCCTCTCTATGTACAAAGGTACATATGGGAATGTGTACGGCTTGTACATCCCATCTAGACGTACACTTATGTACCTGTTTTCATGGAATAGGGATATAAAATGGTTTCAATTTGACTCTTTTCACTGGAAGTGTACACACACACACACCTACGAACACAGACAGCAAGCTCAATTGCCGATCATCATTGGCAATAACGGGGAACTTATACATATTTAAATGTTAAATGAGTTAAACAAACAAACAAACAAGTCGAGACTAATTAAAGTTCCTACGGTGATTTTTTTTACAATATACATTTACTGTGTTTGCACAGCATTTCCACCCGGGAAGTACATTAAAGCCTAATGCGCCTAAATGCGCATTATATACTGAATATACATTTGTATAATATAATATAATAAGGCGCTTAATTAAATCGTGAAAACGTACGAACGCGCCGCGTTACCTATGCAGTTGTGTATTTGCAACGGGCATTTACGAATCATTTACAAAGCAGAGCTCTTAACTCAAATCCTCTTGCGAAACACACACACACACACACATACGCAGACACAGTGCAAATAGCCCAGGTATAGGTATAGCTATATATATAAATATATATATTTAGCTAAAGCTGTGTGGCATGTGATTGTTAGCTTCGTCGTGAATCACGCTTCCGGCGACAGTTCTTTCTTTTGTTTTTGTGGTTTTTTTTTTGTACTTTTTTGTACTTTTAAACTTTGTATGTATATATTTTAAGTCGGTTTAGTCGAGTGTAAGCTGTAAGTAAAGTTTGTTGCAGGAGTTCATGATGATGATGATGATACACATTCTTAGTCCCAACTGAAAGTCGATTAACTCAAGTTTGTTCATCTGTAGGGAAACCGGATCGGATTAAAAATCGAGTTTAGTGCAGGAAAAACTTTCTTTAAATTACTTAATTAAGTGAAATTAACTTACACACAAGTGAATATACAGTATAATATTATTGTGTTGTATGTTTATGTATCCCATGCAGATAATCCAAATTCACAACCAATACCTATGAAGAGATACATCCATGAAAGCCAAAGGACAAACACACGCAGTAGAAACCGAAACCGCAACCGAAACCGAAACTGAAAGCAATCTGATAATAATAATAAAAAAAAGGAATAAAACTCAAAAATCCCACAGATCTGAACCGAGTTAAATATGCTTGATGATATAGGCATTGATCGAGAGAATACCGTCGAATTACCATTTATTGTGGAACGTACGTGTACTGATTGCAACAACAATACCGACGATACCAACAGCACCAACCTGCGGCCCGTGACATCATCAGCAGCATCAGAAACAGCAACATCATCAGCATCAGCATCACTCCCATCAATCATCCCATCGTTACCATCATTATTATTGTGCTTAACAACATCCTGCCGAAGATTGTCACTATCATCAGCCAAGCTGGGCAATCGGGAGGCCAGCAGCGAATGCCATCCATATGCTAAACTCAATAGGCGATACAATTTATGCAAATGTAATCGAATGGCAACAAGCTGTATATATTTTGTATTAGTTTTAACAATCTTAAGTCTAAGAAACACTAGTGCTGCTTTTCAAAATAATTATACGAGAAACCATAATTTTAATAATAATACCATAAATAATACAAATACAAGTAATAATTACAATAATAATAATAATAATAATACTATCGAAAGTGCAACTCAACATTCTGCTGGAATACTCCGTTATAGCGAGAGTAGTGCCAGTGAATTATCCTCAACCAACTACTCGAAATATCAAGCCGAAAAGGAACGTTATAGAATACACCCTGATATAGATTCTGAGACTGACTCTGAGGCTAGTAATACTCACAAGAACAACAAGAACAACAACAGCAACAACAAGGAGAAGGAGAATACCAACAGCGCTAAACAGACTGACACTAAGAGGCAACATCAACATCATCATCTAGGCGATACGGATATATTCGGTGCCTATAGCCTACCCGACGATCCCATCTATACCAATGAGTTCGCTGTACATATACCCGCTGGCAAGTACGTGGCCGATGGCATAGCCGACAAATACGGGTTCATCAATAGAGGACAGGTAATTGTCATTCGGAAATGTCAATGAAACAACCACAACAACAAGAAAACAAAGAGGAACATCTCATAGAGATGATGGGGCACCATTAGTATCTACTTAAGTAATTAGTAACTCTTTTATACCCTTCGGACGTTGAAAATTTTCAAAAAAGGGTATACCAACTTTGTGCAAATGTTTGTTATAGGCAGAGGGAGGCTTAAAGTGTATATTTTCATTATTAAGATCTGTCCGTCTGTCCGGATGTCTGTGTGAACACACAAATCTCGGCTATTATAAGAGCTAGAGACATAAAATTTGATATAAGGGTTCATGTATATCAGGCACTGATAAAGTTCATTTCAAATATTGTTTGCCACGCCCACCGCCTCCGAAAATCAATGATTTAGTTTTTGAATTCCATTTGTAAAAGACATAGGAAAGATAAAACTTACAGTCTTTACCATATACTTAGCTGACTATAATATCTATTTTTCCTCCAAATTTCATTCCGATTAAAATCAGTCATTAGAGTGAGGAGCAGACTTTTTGTTTGGTAGGGTACATCGAAGGGTATCTTACTGTCGTCTGGTTATACTTATTGTTGTCGTTGTTTCCGTGACATGCATTCGCACTCTGAGAGAGACATCATTATAATTGTATGTTCTTCCATTATATTTGATATTTTCCGCACAGATCGGCGCCCTTGACGACTACTATCTATTTCAGCATCATCGCGTGTCGAAGCGTTCGCTTCGCTCGAGTCGCAAGCATCACAGTGCCTTAAAGTCGGAGTTCGAGGTGAGTGCGTAAACAACACGTACCGAGACCTTGTCTAGCCTCTCTTACCCCTCCCCCAATAACTCTTTTGTAGTTAATCATTTGAAGTTAAAAGTTTTTAATTGGAATTCCTCTGTTTGTTATTCTCTCTCGTTTTCCGTTCAGGTTAAATGGCTGCAGCAGCAACACGAGAAGATCCGACGGAAACGAGATGGCCCCTATCGCGAAATACCCACCTACAGTCCGTACAATATTTTACGCCAGCCTAATGACTACGCTATCGATCCGAATACGAATCCGCATTTTTCCTCATATTCCTCAGACCCTTTAATATCCACATCGCCGCTGATGGGACTTGGTGGAGCTGGTGGAACACATTCGCCGCGACTCGAGTACCGCGATGTCACCTCGCATCTCGTATTTACCGATCCCTTGTTTAAGGAACAGTGGTATTTGGTGAGTAAAGTATGTAATCTGACGGCATTGCTGTCTTTCATCTTATCCATTCACCTCCCCCGCCCCACCCTTGTCTCACTCTATATCATGTTTAGACCTACAATACACACACACTCATACATACATACGTGCCTGCGTTATTCATTTGATACTTTGAGTTCGTACTCCAAGAATTGAAACTTAAAACGCGCTTCGTCGTAATTTTTACTTTGCTATAAAGTCATTAAACTTTAATGGCAACAAGCAAGTTGCAAATTTAAGCTTTTAATTCATTTTATGATACAAGGAAGTTAGTTAGGGTTAGTTAGGGCTTTTAGTTAGAGAATATTTTAAGTGCATACCTCAATATACTAAGTGTTTATTAAGTGTTTACAAGGTTAATAAAGAGACAAAATTAAAGAGAGAGGAACAAATAACTTGAGAGGAAGGTTCTTTATTAGTGAAAAGACACAAAATAGGTTAAGGTTAAAAAGGGTTAATATTTCTATATTGAAATGTAAATTTTTAAAAAATTATCCAATCTGTACCTTTAAAGTTGTAATTCTCGGTGCATATTGTTATTAAAAATGTACCTTATTAAACTCGGGCAATTAAAGCAACGATTGCTACTATATTTGTTCTTTTGTGAATTGAATAAAAATCGATATGCGAATCGATAAACCGGAATATTAATTTGCATACAAGTGAAGTGGTTGTACGGCAATTTTTAGAACAGTTCAATAAAATATGAATACAAAATACAGATTTTATTCTAGGGAAAAAATATCCAAACAGTAAGATTTCATAAATTAAAATATAAAAGGTCAGATCTGTCTATAAAAAGGCTAACCTTCTAACAGTGTTGCCAACTCCTATTTTTTTTCGTCACGTCTTATTTATTAAATATACAACAGCGGGAATAGTGCTCTAACTTGAATTTAAATACAGAATACTCTATTTATTCAGTTACCTGGCAACCCTGGTCTTTACAGTAGTAATAGAACCGAGTCCCTTTTACTTTGTTAATTACATTTATTGAATAATTCAATTTATTAACCTATTTTGATTTAATTTAAAGAACGGCGGAGCCAAGGATGGCCTGGACATGAATATTGCTCCTGCCTGGCAGAAGGGTTACACGGGCAAGGGCGTTGTTGTCTCCATTCTGGACGATGGTATACAAACAAATCATCCCGATCTAGCTCAGAATTATGTACGTAACTAGCAACCATATTATATTATATACTTATTATTATATTTAAAATATATACTCCACAGGATCCCGATGCTTCATTCGATATTAACGGCAACGATTCGGATCCAACGCCACAGGACAATGGTGATAACAAACATGGCACCAGATGTGCTGGCGAAGTGGCCGCTGTTGCCTTTAACAACTACTGTGGAGTGGGTGTGGCATATAATGCCAGCATTGGAGGTAATTACCAGTGATATGATATTGTATATAATATGATAACTCTGCTGCTGCTGCTGCTTCTCGACAGGCGTTCGTATGCTGGACGGCAAGGTGAACGATGTGGTGGAGGCGCAGGCATTGAGCTTGAATCCCTCGCACATCGATATATACAGTGCCTCGTGGGGTCCCGAAGATGATGGCTCCACGGTCGATGGACCCGGACCCTTGGCACGTCGTGCTTTCATTTATGGCGTTACCAGTGGCCGTCAGGGCAAGGGTTCCATCTTTGTTTGGGCATCCGGCAATGGTGGTCGCTACACCGACTCTTGCAACTGCGATGGTTACACCAACTCTATTTTCACGCTCTCCATCTCAAGTGCCACACAGGCAGGGTAAGCAGAACGTGGCAGACAAGCGTTGCAGCTTATTCATTAATATTCCCTTGCAGCTTCAAGCCCTGGTACCTGGAAGAGTGCTCCTCAACGCTGGCCACGACCTATAGCTCTGGCACGCCTGGTCACGACAAGAGTGTTGCCACGGTGGACATGGACGGACGTCTGCGTCCCGATCATATATGCACAGTGGAGCATACGGGCACATCGGCATCGGCACCGTTGGCCGCCGGCATTTGTGCACTGGCACTCGAGGCAAATCCTGATCTCACTTGGCGTGATATGCAATATCTGGTTGTGTATACCTCGCGACCGGGTCCTCTCGAGAAGGAGAATGGCTGGACCCTGAACGGGGTGCGACGCAAATATAGCCACAAGTTCGGTTACGGTCTGATGGATGCCGGCGCCATGGTGGCCCTGGCTGAACAATGGAATACTGTGCCGCCGCAGCATATTTGCAAGTCGCGAGAGAATAATGAGGATCGCAAAATCGATGGCGCCTATGGCTACACACTGGCCACCCACATGGATGTGAATGGTTGTGCCGGCACCATCAATGAGGTGCGCTATTTGGAGCACGTGCAGTGTCGCATCACTTTGCGTTTCTTCCCGCGTGGTAATCTACGTATTCTGTTGACTTCGCCCATGGGCACCACGAGCACATTGCTGTTTGAGAGACCGCGGGATATTGTCAAATCCAATTTCGATGATTGGCCATTCCTGAGTGTGCATTTCTGGGGTGAGAAGGCCGAGGGTCGTTGGACCTTGCAGGTGATTAATGGCGGCAGGAGACGCGTCAATCAGCCTGGCATCCTCTCGAAATGGCAGCTCATCTTCTATGGCACCTCATCACAACCGATGCGCCTTAAATCGGAGCTGCTGAACACACAGCTGCGCAACAGTCCCGTCTCCACGAATCCCTTTCTCTTTCCGTCGGGCTCGAACATTGGACAACCGGCGAACGAGGGAGGCAATTTCAATACAGACAATTTCGGTTCATATCTGAACTATCAGAACATCTTTAGCAGCGCTGGGTCTAGTCCAGAAGTGGCCACTGCAACGCTGGATGGACAGAATGTGACACTGGGGACAGCAGAGGCGCAGCAATTGATCAATAAGGATAACAAGTTGATACTCTATTCCTGTGATGCCGAGTGCGATTCCTCCGGCTGCTATGGACGCGGACCCACGCAGTGTGTGGCGTGCAGTCACTATCGACTGGATAAGTAAGTAGCAACTAGACAGAGACAGCATGCGCATTCGATCATTATCTCTTTCTCTCTCTCTTTCGATTCAGCACCTGCGTGAGTCGTTGTCCACCTCGATCGTTCCCGAATCAAATGGGCACTTGCTGGCCGTGCCATGATTCGTGTGAAACCTGCGCCGGCGCCGGGCCAGACAGTTGTCTCACCTGTGCACCCGCCCATTTGCATGTCACCGATCTGGCCGTCTGTCTGCAGGTCTGTCCCGATGGCTACTTTGAGGGTAAGTGGAAGAATAACTGGATCACCTTGGAAGAAAGTATAGGCAACCCTTTGTGTTTCGTTCCTCTAGATATGAAGAACAGAACCTGTGTACCATGCGAACCCAACTGTGCCTCATGCCAGGATCGTCCCGAGTACTGCACCAGCTGTGATCATCATCTGGTCATGCATGAGAACAAATGCTACTCGGCTTGTCCCTTGGACACGTATGAGACAGAGGAGAACAAGTGAGTGAAAAGTCAAGATGAGGTAGAACATGAGATTGATAAACCAAATCCTTTGTAGATGCGCCTATTGTCACTCGTCGTGTGCCACATGCAACGGTGCCACAGAGCAGGACTGCATCACCTGTCGACCCAGTCGCTATGCCTGGCAAAACAAATGCCTGAACAACTGTCCCGATGGTTACTATGCCGACAAGAAGCGCTTGGAGTGCTTGCCCTGTCACGAGGGCTGCAAGACATGCATCAGCAATGGCATCTGCAGCGAATGCCTGCCCAGCTGGACGCTCAACAAGAAGGACAAGTGCATTGTGGCCGGCAGTGAAAGCTGCACTGAATGTATGTAGGGAGACACGTGGTAGCTCCTCTTTCCTTTGTGCCTAACCTGTAGCTGTTCTCTTCTGCCCCCCATTCAGCTGAATACTTTAGCCAGACGGAGGACAAGTGCATGGCCTGCCATGAGTCCTGCGAGACCTGCAATGGACCCTTGTCTTCCAATTGTCTGTCATGTGCGCAGAATCGTTTGCTGGAGCAGAGCAGCTGTGTAACTGGCTGCCAGGATGGCTTCTACATGGAGACAGGCGTCTGCACGCCCTGTTTGCACACTTGCACACAATGTGTCTCACGCACCAACTGCAGCAACTGTTCCAAAGGTCTGGAACTGCAGAATGGCGAGTGTCGTACCACATGCGCCGATGGGTGAGTCCTGGAAATAAATCGAAACTGAATTATATAATTTCTATATTCAATCATTCTGGTTACCCTTTGCAGCTACTACAGCGATCGTGGGATCTGCGCCAAGTGCTACCTCAGTTGCCACACATGCAGTGGTCCGCGTCGCAATCAGTGTGTACAGTGTCCTGCTGGCTGGCAGCTGGCGGCCGGAGAATGCCATCCGGAATGCCCCGAGGGCTTCTATAAATCTGACTTTGGTTGTCAGAAGTGTCATCACTATTGCAAAACTTGCAACGGTTGGTTGAGCCCAAACTTGAACTTAAATTCTGAATAACATTTCCTTCTTCTGTTGTCCATCGCAGGTGCTGGTCCATTGGCCTGCTCCTCATGCCCCACCCATTTTATGCTCGACGGAGGCCTTTGTATGGAATGCCTTAGCTCACAATATTACGACTCAATAACACAAACGTGCCGGAGTTGCCACGACTCGTGCCACGCGTGCTTTGGACCCGGTCAATACTCGTGCAAAGGTTGCGCTGCTCCCCTTCATTTGGATCAGTTGAATAGCCAGTGTGTGCCCTGCTGCCAGAGCAAAGGTGCAGCAGATAATAACGATACGGAAACCGAGAATTGTTGTCATTGCGATAAGGAAACTGGTGAGTAGATCGAAGATGAAGAAGGATGAGGTCGTTGATTGATTTCCGTTTGATTTCCTTTGCAGGTGAATGCAAAAGCGCATCGACTGCAGGCAAGCGTCGCACTGTGATCGGATCCGAGAGTATTTTCCGCAGTGCATTACGTGATCAGAGAACCGAAGCCATGGCCGAAGGTAACAGCGGCGCCTTTGTGCTGCGACTCGACTCACCGCTGACGGCGATCACAGCGATTGCGGTTGCCATCTGTTTGCTTATCATCACGATTTTCTCAATCATTTTCGCAGTGTTACAGGTAAAGCTTATGCCAGATCTACTCACTTACATTCCTTATAACATCTGTTTGTGTTTTGCATTTGAATTGCAGCGCAATAGTAACCATGTCTCGAGGAATTCAGTGAGATATCGAAAAATTATCAGTAAATCGAGCATTGGTCGCAGCAAGTGCGATGCCAGCAGCAATGAAGCTAGATTTATATTCAATGTCGGCGAGGAGGAGGAGGATCCAGATGATACTGATGATAATACTGATGATGATGATAATGAACATCATTTGAATGGCAATACAACAAGGGGCACCATTAATAGAGTCGTTTATGAACAGCAACAAAGACGACAACAACAACAGCAACAACAGCAGCGCACCAACACAAGTGGCCCGATGAATGGAAACGAATTTTATATTAAAAGTACAAATGATATTGATGCGATCGAGTTTCATTGCTCAGGTGTAAACAATGCGATAAATGTTAACACTACTAACTGCAGCAGTTCCCCCACGTCTTCGCAACAACAACAACAACAACCGCCTTCAACTAGCAAAAGCAACAGCAACAGCAAAAACAATAGAAGAATCAGCAGTAGAAGTAATGTTCATAGCTGATTCCAAGATTATTTCATTGTGAATGCACTAGGAACAACACGAACAACAACAGCAACAACTACAACACCTATTATAGCAAAAGCAACAATAAGCAGAAGTAGAAGAAGAAGAACAGCAACACCAACACCAACAACAACAACAACAACTTTGATCCTGAATTTCTTGCTCTGGACTAGTAAATTTTAACCTTACTTGAGGAATATAGCGAATCGAAATATTTAACATCCGAAATGATAAAAATTTATATGTGATTGTGAATTGTTTTTATATATATATATATTTGTAAATTTAATGTTTGTATTAAATTTTTATGAAAAATGTTATGTCAAGTTGAACAATGAATGTGTTTTTATTACTCATTTTGTACTTATCCTGTGCAACAGGATGCATTTGATGAAGGAACATGGTATGAATATATGATATATAGTTTATATAGTATGTATGTACATGGCGCAGTATGTATGTAGCTATGAATGTATGTAACATATGTATGTTATGTACGCATTATGATTTTTATTATGATAAATTAATGATTTATTTCGCATTTTTGGCTTTGCCATTTCATGACAGATTCCAGTCGAAAAGGGACTTTGCTTTATTTACAGTTTTTGTATAAAAGAAGTTATATAAAATATTTTATATTTATATGATACATATCCGTTGTATCCTTCGAGTAAATCTTATCAAAAATAAACTAAAGTCAGAGTAAGTAATTCGAGATTTTGCATGTGCGCTTTGTTCTTGATTCGTTTTTTCCTTTAGTTTTGTAAATTCGTTAAATTTTTTATGTGGACATTATTATTATTATTATAATATTATAATTGTTTATGTAATTTAGTGGAAATACTTGAAGATAGAAATAGTTTGTACGCGGCCATTCACATCGGGAAATGTTTAAGTTTTTACATAATACATACATACAATGAACTTTTGAGCAGTAGATGTGGTTTTGTTTTTGTTTTTAAATGCATACATTCTCTTATACACTACATACATGCATCTACGTTCGCACACGTTTTTGCTCCTTTTTTTATTGGCTACATACATAAGGTAGTTCTATGATATTGTACAGTCGCAGCACATTAGAGAATAATAGAGACATTTAACCACCTTCTCGTCATTATCATCGTAAGGTGCAACGGACTTGGGATCATATTTATTATCATTGATTTTACAGGCATCCAGTTCGTCGGATTCCTTAAGTGCCTTTTTAGATTTCTTCCGCTTTGTTTTAAGCATATGTTCATTGCTTGTGCGCTGCGGCTCATCCTCGTTCCACGAGTCTGCGCTTGCTTGATTTAGTTTAAAACTAGAAATGCTTTCAATAGAATTGATGTCATCCTGTTACAAATAAAAGAGGGAATTTATTTAACAATATAGCGAATAATTTATGGGAGTTAAATGTAACCTGATTATTGTTCTGATTCTTGTATATGCCCTTTTGGGGCGTGGCATTCGTCGGACTGTGGTTCATCAGTGGCTGGCTGTTGTTGTTCCTACGATGGGCCAGCGGCGATGCGTTCGTTGTTATCGATGCTGTCGTTCCGGCCGAACTATTTAATACCACAGCTGATGTGGATAGATCTGCATCGCCGATCAATGGCACCTTTGGCAAATCATCAGGATTCAATATGTTGTGCTGCAAGAAGGAATATTATATTATATATCTTAAATCTATTTTTTATAATATATGGTATGAATTATGTGTATATAATCTTTTCATACATTACTAGTTGAGGTTTATTTACCAAATCAAGTATGCCCACAGTTGTTATTAATATCGGAGACGCCATTGCCGTGGTTGAGGGTGTCGATGGAGCCAGCTCCGATAGTGGGCTATTTAAATTTGGAGTTATTGCGGCAATTGGAGTTGGGGTTAATGCGACGCCATCTGAGACACCATTTGTGTCATCTGACAGTATATTATTATCACGATTCACACGTTCGTTCGTTTTCACAAGCATTGAGGACATAGCGCCTACGGTTACCAATGATGATGTCGAAGCACCGTCCTCGTCCTCGGGCGTAATGGGCCTACAAAAGGTTATACGGTTCTTAGTTCTTAAATCGTAATAGATCGACATTTGTGTTCAGTAATATGTCAACGTCTGTTTGATTTATTAAATAAATATCTATACACATATACATAGTATTGTATATATTTTTTAATATATAGTTCTATACCGATGTGTATAGAATTTTAATTACTATTAAGTACATACACATTAACACACACAAAGTTAAGACATGAAATTCTTGTCGTGGCCTGCTGATAACAAATTAAAACTCTGTATACATGTAAATTCTTCATCAGCTTTAATCTCTCATCTTACAATAGCTGTAAACCTTGTGGAAGGGATTGGGGCGATTATACTCACAAGTCAAATAGTTCGGATTGGGCCTTGCTGCCACCCAAGGTCCACACTTCGCTTTTCTTTTGTGTGGGCGAATAGGAGAAATGTTTATTTGTGGAACTGAGGCGACCTTTTGAATGGCTTTTACGTCCTGGTATCCACAAGACGCGCAAACCGGAAGACGATTTGCTTTTCTTGGTTGAATTGGAAGCCATCTGAAAATCAACGCCCCAACGTTTCAAATATAAGCAGAGTCAGGCAAACAAACAAACTCCAGAGAATATATGTATGTACGCAAGCGTGTGGCTTAGCAGGCATGTACCGTATATGTATATATCTACAGTGTTCATATGTATGTGGGTTGTACTATATACATGTGTAGTTTGTACATTTCGATTTGTCACGTGCTCCTCCTTCTCCTCTTGTTTCTCACCTCGCTACCTTCCCTTTGTATATATATACCTATGTTTTCACTCTTTATGCATGCACGTCTTGGCCAATAATTTAAATGTTTGTTACTGTTACTGTTTGTGCAATTGTTAATGTGTTGTAGTATGCATACGGTGGGAATTAACTGATATGATATCTTAGTGAGCTCTCAGTACATAAATGTTATCATACAAGCTATCCTTCAACCGGATTCCCCAGTGATTACGCATCCAGTGTGCAACCTTCACGGTGTGTGCCAAATAACTTTTACCAAATAAGCCCAGATTCACACAAAAAGTGCGCAGGTGTGCGTGCTTATGTATACTCGTTATACATTAGTAGTGCGTTTGTGTGTGTGTGTGAGCTTATGTATTTTAGTGCAAAACAACAACATGATGTTCCCCAAAAGCTTAGTGTTTGTTTTTACATGTTTTTAAGCACATATGTACATATGTAGTATTGTATGTCGCCAACTGAATTGTGAATAACACTCACCTTTCCTCGATCAAGCCTTTACTTTTTTAGGTGCACCAGTTTTTGTGCAAACAATAAATATGCAAATGTATGCATGAACATACACGTCTTTATCTTGTTTTATTCAAAATCCTTGTATGTAGCGATTGTACATTAAGTTCTGTTTAAATTTAGATGAGATTCGTACTGGTTTACTCTGGACGGATTTGTTAGAAAGGAATTCGCTAAAGTATTTTGAGTTTATTTGGAATTTTTGTAAAAAAACAAAAACACAGTAAGATAGTGATGTCAAAAAGTTATTACAAATTTTGATATTTCTGCCATCGATACATCGATTAAGCTCAACATGTGTGTGCGTGCAAGTGTTTATATCGATTCGTATCCGTTGATATAACTGGCCAAATGGTGGATCAAAACTGAATAGTGCCATCCATTCGATAAGTCATACGAAACAGCTGACAGACGGTGTGACCAGGTGAATATGATTGAATAAATACCATAAATGAATATTCCGTTGACATAGAAAAACGCAGCTCCTTCACCTGCTAATCGCACTCATTTTATTTTTGTATTTACGCTCTTCTGTTTACGTATGTGTCTGTACATAAACAACATTAAGAGTTCTGGTCTAGTTATGAGACAAACACACATGCACACACACACACAGACAACTAACACACAGTCCTCTTAGCCGCCTAATCAGCCGCGTAGATACGCATACAAGCGCATGAATATTTGGTTTGTTTCTCTGCATTCAAAACTCACAGATTCTAAATATATAACATATTCCCGAGAGCGGCGTAAAATTATCGAAACACCATGAGCATGTAATATACGGGCCAGCTTCGAGCCCAGTCTCCCCGTGTACGTGCTGCACTCAGCTATCCGTTGTTGTTCGCGTGTAGACGTAGGTAATTTATTTTTTTATTTATTTAACACATACATATCAAATCAAATTATCTGCCTAATGCGCAACTAAAAAACCTTTGCATGATACTGTATATAAACATACATCTGTGTTGTATATGGAACTGTTATATAATACACGCGGCGAAAGGAACTGCATCCGGAAATGTCAGGAATATTTTAGATACATCTGTGTCTGCATGTATGTACGGCGTATTCAGGCATCCTCTCCAAATACGTGCACACTTACATAGACACGCAAGCACTCACGCAAATACACACACACACGTACATACATCACATGTACAAGCGGCCCGTGTAGCCGACGTGGTGAAGGAGCAGCGGGCAGAGCCGGGGGGGTGTCACGAGAGGAGAAAAACGGACCCGGTTCGCGCGTCTTAGTAGCCCTCGCCGCGATTCATCAGCAAAATTTATTTTTGGAGCTCTGGCAGAGAGCAGCGACATTTTTATTTAGACTTAGAATTTGTTTTTATGTTTCTCGACATTAACACACAATTCGACAACTTCTACATCTCGCGGCGGGCGCCAGTCTTTGATTTTGTATCTGCATCTGCATCTGTATCTGCAACTGCATCTGCATCTGTATCTCTATCTGCGAGTGCAGGCAGAGGTTCAGGCAGCTTCAATCGAATCGAGTCTGCAGCGAGAATAGTGTAAGGAATTTGAATAAGTGTTGTCGAAATTTGTAGATATTGTACTTATAGATACATCTGTATCTATAATGTGTCTATGTATGTGTACATACATCAATGTGGAATGCGCGTTCATATGCATACATACATACATACTCGTACACTGAGTACGCTCATTGCATAGGCATATTTTCGAAATAGCGCCGCATACGGTTTATAGAATTATTTTCGTACATCTGTCTATGGTGGAATTGTTAGTTGTCGCTCGAATCAGTCTCTAATTATATAACATATCTGAACATTAAGTTATTAAAGTGTTAAGTAAGTGCAGGACAAGCTGAAAATGCCGAGATATTAAAGGTTTCAAATGCAGGCGCGGGATAAACTCATGATTATTCTATATATAGATAAAATAATCATTGTTTTCAAGTTATTAAACGGTTTATATGCGGGATTACAAATTGATTCATAGCATTTAATTTTATAAAGATATAATGATTGATTTGTAAAATAATCATTCTTCTTCTTGACGTAGAATATCATCCGTGAAGGCAGGATACGAGAAGAGCTGTAATCATGGATCCGGAAGCGTTTTTGGATGTGGCCAATCAGGTCATCAAGCTAAAAATGTTTCCGTTCTTCGACATCGCGCACAGTTTACTTGCCGCGCTGGCCGTGCGCGAGGATTTGGGCGCCAATGCTCAGGCATTCTCCAGAAAGCATCCGCTCGCCTGCTGGCTATCGACAATGCTGGTGATATTCGCCGGCGGCATGGTGGCTAACGGATTGCTCGGAGAGCCGATACTGGCTCCGTTGAAGAACACCGGACAGCTGTTTGTGGGCTCCGCTGTGTGGTGAGTGTACAGTGACATAAGTAATTGATCTACCATGAAGTATATACCATGTATGATTATTATTCCTTACAGGTACATTGTCTTCTATACGCCCTTCGACATCGGATACAAAGTTGCCAAGTTTCTGCCGGTGAAGATCGTCGCGAGTGCCATGAAGGAAATTTACCGTGCAAAAAAGGTGTACGACGGTGTTGGACACGCTGCCAAGTTGTATCCGAATGCATGGATTATCATGATCATCATCGGCACGCTGAAGGGCAATGGCGCTGGTTTCACCAAGCTGATCGAGCGACTCATCCGTGGCGCGTGGACACCAACCGCAATGGAATTCATGCAGCCTTCCTTGTGAGTTACCTAATAGATCCCTTTGATGGAATTTAAAGTTGATATAATAACTGATCTTCTCTTTCCTTCTTAGCTATACCAAAGCGTCTTTGCTTGCTTCCATTATCTTTGTACTTGACAAGAAGACGGACTGGATTTCAGCGCCTCACGCTTTAGTCTACTTTGGTATTGTCATATTCTTGGTGTACTTCAAGCTGTCCTCGATCCTGTTGGGCATCCATGATCCCTTCTTGCCGTTGGAGAATCTGTGCTGTGCAATCTTCTTTGGCGGCATTTGGGATAGTCTGGCCAAGATTCTTGGCCGCGGCCAGGCCAAGGATGGCGATAGTAAAGACGTTAAGAAAAGCAACTGAACTACATATACGATATGTAAATTAGCTCAAAATTTTGTAATCGCTGCCAACCAAAGCAACAATTTTTATTATTATTATTATTATTATTATCGAACGAATCATTTTAACAATATCCCATAAGTTTTAGACCTTTGTAATTTGTACGAGAGATTCGAGAGTTGAATGAAATCAAGCTCAGCGATAAGCAACAAGTGGGTGTGTCTGCCTGTTGTTGACTTTGATTTCATGCTTCCATCTCAGTTATATGCCACATCATCTATAACTATAGCTATATACATGATATATATTCTTTAGTTGTCTCTTATCATTTGTAATATGTGTAGGTACCTAGGGACCTTTATCTTTATTTTTGATCTGTTCTGTTTTGTTTTGATTTAACTTCGACTGATGTGCGGTGACTTTATTAAACATACAATTTGTGAACGAGAGAATTGAGAGATTTTAACGAAACGATTTGCTCAGTTTATATATACTATATATATATATGTATGTACATGCGCAATTACAAATTGGCGTATCTATAGAACGTTTTTGTTTGTTTTGTAAACCCGTAAGGTGTAAATATTATTTTGTTAATCACGCTCAGATCTTCCTTACATACTTTTGGGAACACTTCCAAACAAGTCATATTTTTAAGAGCTCATCAGACAAGCATGTACAACAAAAATCGAACTATATAGTGTACATTTATGATTAAATACGCATTCATACAGTTGGTTGTATGGGTTACAACAACTACTGATCATGATTATTGGTTGCAATAAAGCTATGTGAACCTATTCTACATGGACTCGTCTTTATCTATTACTACCCGAATCCGAGAGAGATAGATACATAATAATAATAATAAGAAAAAAAAAACAGGGATTGGTGTGATGCGTAAAAGACGCACCATCGGATTGTATATTACGAAAATGAAATTGAAAAGTGGACTTTACTGATTTACACGTACATGAATATGGTCTTAAAACTATAACTTTGTACTTAAAATGCTATATAATTATGTGCTATACAGTGGTAAATTGCGCCTTACAGTGAACTGAAAGAGAGGGAGAGAGAGAGAAATAGAGCGTTAATGACTTATTGTCTTTGTTTTAGAGATCTATTTAACTCACCAATAAACTCAGAGACGGGATCGTTGTCTCCTTCGCCGCGCATTGTACCAGTGATTTCCTCGTTCTCGACCATCGGCAGGAAAAGCTGCACAAACTCAGGCGAGTAAGGATGCGTTATTGTCTCAAGAACTTCGGTAACAAAATACCGAATCAGGGATATATCAGTGTCCTCAATTGCACAACATTGTTTTATATATCGCAGCACTGGGACGACACAGCCGCGTGTCAATAGATTGACCATGCGATCCAGTATCATTTTCTTCATCTCCAGCTGAACAAGAATTTCCAATTCATCTTGCTTGGACTCGAATAGGCGTATCAGAAGAAATAGAATCTGCTGCTGCAATGTTGGGTGCACTCCGGCAACTTCATCGAGCACCGCCAAATGCGTGGGGCAACTGTCTGTTGAAAGTTTAAAATATGATGGTTCCATAACAACATTCTCAATCCACCGGATCACTCCAACGCCAACAACGGGGTACCTAAAAAGGGTAACGGTAAATTAGAACCATAGTCATCTTTTCATCATCATTAAACTCACTTAATGCAATTGTAGAGTGTTTGCAGTTCGGCAATGAGCTCTGTTGATCCCTGATCGACAATACAAATGGCGTGGGCCTTCTCTATTGCTTGGATTGTACTCTTTAGCTCGTCCTTGTTAAGCGTTCTCTCGGTCAGGGGCCGCTTCTTGGCGGGCTGGTCAATAACTGACGAGGCATAGGCCAGCAGGAAAACATACTTGGGTTTATGTTCTGGATTAATTTTCACGCTAGCGCGAAATAAGGCATCAACGAGCAACTCCAAAAATTGCGGATTGCGTATGAGATCAATCGGGGGCGGATCTGATCCCGAGTAATTGCGAAACAGTACAGTTATGTCTGCCGGATTTAAGGTATTGCGGGTTAACATTGAGGTAAGAGCTTGACACGCCTGCGGATACACCGCTGAACCATTAAGAGCCATCGTAATGGGTGTCACGTTTTGATTACTGGAAAAAACAGTAGATTAGTTTATGAAGGGGTATAGATTGAAGATTATAGGATTGCTCACTTTTGAAGGGCATATTTGATGATCTCCTGGGATAGCCTCTTCATGTTGAAGCCACCTTTTTGTTCCTGACTAAGCACTTGAATCAAGACCTGAGAGTAAACATATGTATGCTGGCCATGGCAAACCATTCGGGCACACTCTTGAATGGCTCCATGAACATCATCGGGATTGTTTAAAAATTTAACTATTGACGTTTTCAACACGCGGGAAAACACTTCGATTTGCTGTGCGGCGGTTGAAATTGATGTGATTTCGCTTTGAAAGCCAGCATCTGATATCAATTTAATTGTAAAGTTAAGCATGAGGCAATCGGGGTATTCTTCTGCTAAACGATATATTAGAGATCGCCACGTATAATGGTCAATCATTTCCGTCAACCAATCCGGCGTCTCGCCTTCCTCTGTAAATATCGTATCCGCTTTTTTAGGGTCAAATGATTTGAGAATCATTTCCTTTAAGTGGTTCTCAACCATTGCCTGCACTTCCGTCACCTTGACACCAGCCAAAATAAGCCACTCGGCCAGGAGGTTCGCCATCTGGGCAACAGCCTTGTAGTTTTGAGACAACATGGAAATCACTTCTTCGGGCGAGCCACCGGATTGGAAGTACCGCTTCAACTGTGTAAATATCCCGGGCTCCATAATGTAGTCGGGTGTTAAAAATTTTTCTAGGCATTCTTGTATTGTCTTTTGTGGGTTATCCTCGTGAAGTTCCTTTATTATGAAAACAAAAAAATTGTTGTTTTGATTTGTCGGCTTGGCATTGACGCAAACGTCAAACTGATACGTACCTCGGTGTTTGACTGTTGTTTTGTGCGGCCCTGCCAACCGGAATCCTCGTATTCTACTTCCATTTTTATTATAAATAATGAACATTCACTAATTTAACACTTTTAATCTTAATATTATTATATTTTATTTTTATGAGGTATGTCGAATGTGTATCGATATATTGTTTATATCGATTGTAGGAGTAGTCGATTATTTGACATGGCGGTTTAAGATATGCCGTCATACAATTGATGTAACATGCTTAAAATGGAGGGAAGAGAGAAACAAAAAATAAATATAATTTTTGATAAAATCAGTTTTAATAAATCTCACGCATAAACTAGATAATATATGTTTATAATAGCTCTTTAAAGTTACACTTATTTATCGATATGTTATCGCGAGGGCAATATATTGCGTGGCTTGTTTTAGCGCTGCTAACTTGCCAGAAATGTTTTTTTTCAGCACTACTGTACCTCACAATGTTAACAGTTGTGAGTCAATGTTAATGTGTGTGAGTATATCGATAAAACAGATATCGTTTAAATATATTCGATTTAAAATGAATAAGGTCGTTAAAAATACCGAACACGAACAGTATTTTTTAAATTTCTTTCGCTTCAATTAAAACATATTATTTAATATAAAAATATATAAATTTGCATTTATTATGTATGTAAATCTTCTTCACAATGTTGGTTTTTAATTTTACTATGCACTTAATGACCTTTGTCTATACCTTTGGGCTCTGTAGTTTTCTTGACACTTGCTTCTCTATTAGGGCTGGTTCTATGAACATATCATTAACGGCTTTCATGAGAAAGTCGGGCAGTAAACAGGTAACTGTACAGATTATGATATATAGCCACATGGGAAGCGAGCTCAAGAACATGTTGTAGACATGATAGAGAGTATTGTCACTTAAACAATTGTATATGTATGTGCTCAACATGAATGCAATAATGGAGAAGATAATGAAGGCGAAGTTGAGGTAACTCATGTAGTGCGACGCCAAGAATACCTTCAGATTGCCAACGAGAACGAGCACCATTATAAGCATAGTTCCAAAAGTATTGAAATCAGCCGTTTGTCCCTGATTAAAGACAACATTATTGTCATATAGAATGGCATACGCAAAGTAAAAGATAATGAACATTTGCATTGCTCCATTCAGAATCCAGAAAATAAATGTGCGCCACGAGGTCAATCTGTTGTGAGCGATTCCCCTATACAAAATGGGAAATCTGAAAGATGCGAAGATATTTAATATACATAATTCGATTTGAGTTAATTATTTTCATACCTAAGCAGGGTGTTCTCGCTGTAATGCTTGTCGGACATGGCCAGATACGTGAAACTGAACGATATGTAAATGATGTCGAACAGCCAGAGATATAGATCATTGTACACCGATGTGGCCGAGTATAGGTCATAGATTTGAAAGAGCGCCATGCAGCCGGTAATAATGATGTTCTTGTAGCAATAGAAGAGCACCAGGAATGCCAATCTCTCGGTATTATAATGTCCGTGCACTAGCAGTAGTCGCTGTAGCATATCAAACTTGGCTATGGCGTAGTCGGCACAACGCGCCGCCTGCTTCCCCTCACGACCCACAATGCCGATGCCAATGTGCGCCTCCTGGATCATGGACACATCGTTGGCACCGTCACCAATGGCAGCTGTTATGTGGTTACCCGACTGCTTGATCAACATCACGATCTCGCTCTTCTGCAGTGGACTTAGGCGACAGCAGAGCACCGCCTTGCATTGCAGAGCCAGTTCTGCGAATTGTTTGGGCAGGTGCAGCAGCAGCGCACTAACTGTCGTTCCATCGATGACCAGGGCAGTTGGCCTTGATGCATCGCTCGTGAGATCAGCCTCAATCTGCTGCAACCTGTTGGACAGCTCTGCCACATCGGTGACATTGATGAGGAAGTGCACAAAAGCTGATGCCGGTATATGCTTGCACGCCATGCCAATGTTGAAGGCCGTCTCCACTTTATCTCCGGTGAGTACCCAGATCTTTAGACCAGCCTCCTGCAGGGCCACCAGTGTCTTATCCACATCATCCTGCAAGGCATCCTCCAACGCCGTAGCACCCAATAGTTCCAGTCCTGAAAAGGTAAGTGTACATTGAGTATAGTACGAGTATATGTACACAGTATACCCTTTCTTCTACAGCTTCGGCAACTTACCGACTTCAATGTTCTCGTAACACTTTGCAATCAGCTCCTGCCGATTCACCAGTTCGATATTGGCATTCTGGTACTCGGCGACAAATGTGGCATACTCGGCCTCCGTCAAAGGTTTCCGGGCGACGGCGAGCGTGCGTAATCCCTGCTTGGCAGACTCCGTTATCTGTGCATCCACCTGCGAGATGAGTGGACTGTCTAGGCAGCGCGGCAGTATGGAGGTCTCAGCACCCTTGCTATAAAGCCAAAGGAAGCCGTTTTCATCGCGTACAATGACACTCATCCGCTTTCGCTCCGAGCTGAACTCGAACACCTGCAGACGCTCGTAGTGCAGCTCCTTGATGTCTCCGTCATTTGAGATGCGACACAATTGCAACACATTGTTGTCGCTACTCTTGAGTATCAATCCCAGCTTGGCACATCCCTCCAGAATTGCTTTCTCATCGGGACTAGAGGCCTGGTATCTTCCCACAATGTCCCTTGTGATCAGGCTATCGTTCTCCGATTGCAATTCGGCAGATTTACCCTCGATCTGCTCCAGCACGTCTACTGTGTGGCACAGCGCAAGTGCCTCAAAGAGGTTAGTTACTTGCGACTGGAATGGACATCGAAAGATATATAGAAGGATCTCAATAATACTCAAGAATCTCTACGTACTCCCAATGTCCAGAGCTCGAAACTTTCGTCTGTGCTCGAGCAATATAATTGTGTATTCTGCAGATCGTATGTATTCTCTCCGGTGTGACATCTGACAAAGATCATTTGGTTCTTGGTCAGCGTGCCCGTCTTGTCCGAGAAGAGTATGTTGATTTGCCCGAGATCTTCGTTCAGATTCGATGCGTTCACCTCACAGGGCTGATCGGTTTCCTCGTCATACAAACGCAGATCTGATTTCATAAAGATGGCACCGAATACACGATATAGCTCGATGTTCATGTACATTGAGATCGGTACCATATAGTTGAAGAGTATCAGGAACGAGAGAAAGTCCTCGAATATCTGGAACACCTTGTTGTAATCGATGGGTGGCCCGAGGTAGTACACACTCGGCACCACTGTGGCTGACTTCTGCCTGAAAGGTGGTCATCATGAATATAAAGATTAATCGTTATAGATCCTGATTACCTTTCGATCAGATAAAGTATGAGCACAACAACCACCATGCCCACAATGAGAGCAATAATGAATTTATTGATGTACTGCTCACTGGAGGCGGACTTGTTGCCCGTGTAGCGACTGTTTAGCTGCAACTTGGTGGCCATGCCCGTGTAGATGGCACAACCAATGACCCGGCCCTGGCCCTTCATGCGAACACCGCGCAGCAACAGATTATCGATGGCCAGCGGGATCGGTGCCCTCGCATTGCCCTCGAATTCGATGCGTCCATTGAAGCCATAGAGATCGGAAGTCGACTGCTCACAGACCACAGTGCCCATATGCTTCTCGCTCTCATAGGTCGCGTACGCATAGTTGGATGGACCGAAGATCGTCTTGAGATTCGTCTCACCATCCAAATTTGCTGTGTTTACATAGCACATGGTCTCCGTTCCCGGCGAATGGAGCAGCACCAGATCACAGGGCACATCAGTGGCGCTAGTTACCACAACCAGATCACCCGGTGCTATATATTCCGAATCGATACGTTGTTCTATGCCTTGGCGTATAACGGTAACTGAATGGGGGTTAAAGAAGTAAGAAATGAAGCTAATGGAAAACTGTTTGGGGATCTCAAACCTTTTGTGGTATTAACAATACGATCACTTTTCGATCGAGCATAGTCCTCGAGGCCTTCTTTGAGCGCCGTGACGATCATCACGAAGAGTAGCGGCAGCAGTGAAGTCAATGGATCAATTGTATCATCTGCAGAGTATAAGATCGTTTAATAAAAGATTGATTCCTTCGAGCATTCACAATGGAACATACTAACGAAGAAGGAGACGATCGTGATGATCAGAAAGTAAAAGTATACAGCACGACGGAACTGTTCGTAAAAGTTCAGTGGAATAAAGGTCAGCCAGGTGTATTTGGTTGTTTTCACCCGATTAGGTCGCAAGTTCTTGCGCAGATTAGCTTGGCCAATTGGGATACGTAATGGGGGTGATTCTTTCTTTCCGGGAATCGCCATGATGTATACGTAGCTTTCGTTCCTTTGCACTTCAGCTGAATTCTCTATCCTTTGTTGACGGATTAGGAGTAGCACACGAGCGTTATCTTTCCATGCTAAACATCGACTGAAATTCGGCAAACATTTCTTCTTCAGCAATAGCGCAATTTATAGCCCATTCCACTTTTGTTTTCTGATACCAGGCGAACCGATTCTTGTGCTACTTAAAGGGTTAATCGGTTAATTAGATAATTGTACATCCTAGTTATCAGATATATGCCTAAGTTTTATTGGCTAGTTGCAAGACAGTTCAATTGGTGAACTTGAACAAAAATATGGCTTGCATTGTGGCTTGTAATGAGCGGATCGTGCTTCCTATCGATTAACATTAGCCGTAGATTAGATATAGTCTGTCAGCATGCGATTTGAAGCTATATTTGTACCCCCACTTGGAACCATGTACTTTGCTTGTATATGTATATGTTCATATCATAAAATTCCAGCAGGTGCTTGACCACACCAAAGAGAATTTCAATTTGAATGGGTATATGTCGGATAAGGCTTAGTATTAACAAACGTATCAAATTTAAGGATGAATGAAATATAATATAAAAAAAGTATTTTTAACTTTCTCTATATTTCTGAAAGTTCAATTGGGCAGAGTTAGTTAGTAGTTTCATCATCTAGTAGATCCATACTAGTTCCATCTCTGCTAAGGGAAGTCGTTATTGATCTAATTTCTTCTTTAACATAAGACCATAATTCCATTAGCTGTTGGGGATTTACATTTTGTCTCAGATAATACCCTATTATTATGCTAGTCTGGAAGACACACCTTTGGTCTGGACTGGACTGTTGGCTGACTAAGTGTTGCAGATATGCGGAACTAATGATAAATATGGCTGACGCATCTGGCTTAAATTATCAGTTGGGCGTTAACCCCAAACATGCGTTGATTCATTTCCAATAAGTCTTGGCAAACATAAACAATATTAAATAACTATTTAAGGGATTTGTTTGCTTGGACGTTGTAATTCTTTTAAATTGTTGTAAGTACTTAAGATCGATACCATACTTATTTACTTTGCTGTTAACCTATTCTTTTGTTTCTTTTAGGAAAATTGAGGCGAGGATTGCATGAATCCGGAATCTAATCGGTGCATATCATTGAAGTGTATTAGTATTTTATATAGTAAAAGTTTCATGGCATAAACAGTTCTTATAGTGAGTATGGTGCCTTAAGTAAATATACCACGACTGTTACTTCATAAGGTATTCCCTCTAATCGCCATGTATCATTATCAATAAGGGTACCGCTGAGTACAATAATTATTATATAATTTTAGATAAATTCGCAGGAAAACCCGTAAAAGAAATGTAAATATATTTACGAAAAAAACGACAACAGTTTCAGGCACTGCGAACTTGTTTACTTTGCCAACTCTTCGATGGGACATTGCGTACTTGGGCAGTGTGTCCGATAAGGCTAGTACCATAGTAGGGGGGCTTTGTTGTAATACACCATGTACACATGCTATAGGACAGGTTACACATATACACATATACACAGTATATGCATAGATATATACATATTATTGCAATTTCTTGGGGTAACGAAATCATTATTTAGCTATCGTCAGAGAGGCCTCTCTGTTCTCGCAGTGCTCACCTACGAGCAACTGTATGTGTGTGTGTGTGTGTGTGTGTGTGCGGGTGTGTGTGCGTGTCGTGGGGTAAGCGCGCCAGTGTGTACGATTCAATGCTTTAAGATAAGATATTGTTATCGACTTTATCTCTTCGGTGTGGTTAGAAAAATTCGTAATAGTCGCCGCTCGCCGGTTAAGAGAGTGAAAGCTTATTGGGCCCCAGAGGTGCCCCAGAGGTGGGGCGGTGTCAGGAGCTCCTTGGTTTATCTGCAAATGTTATGGGTGTGTGTGTGTGTGTGTGTGCATATATGTTAATAACGGCCAGTGTGCTAGCACTTGGACGACTGACTCTCTTAGGTTTATCATCCAGAGAATTGGAATTGGAATTGACACGGCATTACACATTATTCGCATATCATAATGAATGCAATTTGATGTGCGTCCGATATACATAGGTTGGTAGAGTAATATATAGGTGTATATATACAGGCATACATATACTAACGTATATCTGGGTGTGCGCCTGTGTGCGTGTGTGTGTGTGTGTATGGGGCACATATCATTACCAGTACTATCGCTATCAACAATTCTTCGACAGTTTGCCGATAGATCAGTTTGCGCGTGGAAGGCTTCTCCTTCCTTTTTGTTTTGTATACTCGGGCATGTGAATTAGCATTAACTTGCAGGCAACACACACGATACAAATACATATATATATATATATTCCGATCTGCCGCATAAGCCTCAAGGATTGCCCAACAATTAAGCTAGCTATCACACCAAAACAAAATGGTATGTTTACATCTCGCAGCACTAAACTAAAGTCAAATACCTATGCATATTTGAACTATGTATGTATGCTAAGTGTGTGTGCTTGGGCGCGCATTATCTGTACTATCTGTAGTATCTGTGGTAGTATCTGCTCTGACGACTAGCTCCGCATCTGTTGCCAAATGATAATAGTCGAGTGTGTGAGTTTATTCAAGTGACAAGTGAAAATGCTCTCTAGAGCAACGAGTTCATCTGAACCAAGTTGCTGCAAAAGTGATCAGTTTCTAATAAAAGAATTTAACTATTGTTCTAAAATTTCTCCACCTGAATAACTGTCTGGATCTTGTGAATAAATGTGCATATATATAATATATACTTGAGTATGGCCTGACAAAATAAATTACACCTAGCAAAGCAAGAGGCCCCAGTCGATAATGATTAGGAATACTCTGTGTACAGGGGTGAGTCTCCGAAAAGTGTTGCTACGTTTGGCTGGAAAACATCACGACAATTTGAGTATTTTATACAATATATATACATGATGATAAAATCTATTCAAATTGATAGGGCGTCTCAGTCGGAGTTCGCAATTGATTCGACTTAATTGCCTGAGCTCTGACCGGGCATTAATATAATCTCTGGGATTGGTAATGACTTTCTGCTGACCTGTTTACAGTTCTACTACAAAAAGAGGGTATATCGTGGACCTAGATAACTAGAGCGTTCCATATCAATCACTCAATGGGGGATTACAAGCGAATGGGCCTGGGTATTTTCGGACTTTTTGCAAATGAATCATAGATTATATATAACTTTTCTATATGCTGAGTGTTCCAACTCAGGTTTGGTACATGGCAGAGATTTATCACAGTTTAAGATAATGCAAGTCATGTCTATTAAGTGTTTTTCTCCCAATCGACACTCGCCTTGAAGTAGGCAACGATTTAGTCAGATAAACGCTATAAATTCTATAAAAGATGCTATAAAGGCCAATAAAGAGTTTACTGCCCGCAGATATCCACAATATTGCTTCATGATTTTACCAACCGACCAAGTTGTGAAATTCTAATCGTTTGGATACCGCCAGAGATCATAAAGGCAACATGACGTAGCTAGTTCCCACATTGCGGACAAGGTGCAAGTGTACTCTGGCTGCTTATTATATAGGCCATTTATAATATATAGGTTATCTGTGGATACATATGTAATGCAGTTATATCCGCGCATTCCTCGCTGCCTATCGATTGCTAACTGGCAAAGGGTTATTGCTTGTTGATCGATTCCCAGAAATCGGCGTCGACATGGGCATCGGCGTCAGCGTCGCTGCCTAACGCTATTAGTCAGCTGCGACACTTAAATGCTACCATAATCTTATCTTGGCCCGTTGATATGTATGTCTGCGCTGGCGTGCTCCGATACGAGAAATCCCCCTCGTTTTTTTTTTGGTGAAGAGAAAACCCGAAAGAGAAACTGCGAACAGGAAGAGCACTGACGGTCGGCTATATTGGATTAGTCAAGACGATCCGAGCATGCGAGTGAGCGCGAAACTTCAACAATGAGTTGAAAGTTTTTTCGGCCTGCTCTGAAGGTTTCTCCAACTGATAACAGGAGACTATGGTGCCCCGGTACTGTGCTGTTCCGTTCAGTTCGCTACGGTTCAAGTACACAAAAGTCGAGTAAACCGAAAAAAAATAATAATAAAAAAAAAAAAAAACATTCGCTGATATCTGATAATTCGCGTCTCCTTTTTGGTCCGCTCGTTCGGCTCTCTTAGGGCCCGTTGTGTGGGTTGACATTGTGGCCTCATGTGTGTGTGTGTGTGTAGTGTTGTCGATATGAGTTGTGTGGCTATACATAGATCGATTGCCGTTTGATACCATTAACGGTGACCGTCTGCAGTTCGGAAAGTTGGTTGGTTGGTTCTCTTCAACGGCTCGGGTTCGGGTATTCGGCTATTGGTTCCCCAAAGCCAGTCACGATAAGCACGATTGTCAATTCGAGGCACAACGAAGCCTTTTCGTGACACATAAATCGCTGGGTAGTATGCGATTGCTGCGACTCCGAGGCACATTGTACTTCAAATAGAAAAATAGTGGGCAAAATAAGTAAGCATTCTATCGAAAATCCAACATTAGCTGAACTAAGCCAATATGGATAACGTGCTGCAAAGGGTTCTCAAGCGGGTAAGTTGAATAACCATACCGGGCTACAAGTGTTTAAGAAAGTTTTGTCAAAGTTTATCTTGAGCTAGTTTAAGTTTCGATTGTATTTTGTGTTTCAAAAATGTTCTTATTGGAATCGTATTGACGTAAGCACCTGCAGAGTAGTGGCAAATAACGAGGTCGAATGTATCAAATCTCCTAAATATTATCTTCGTATTATCTGCCACTAAAAGCGAATGTTGATATCACCATGACACATCCGGACGCGAAGATTGTGTTTACTATAGCACGCATACACACATCTGCACTACCTCAACGGTTGTTCTCAGCAATTGAGTCCGTTAGGGTATACCTAAGACCAGGTTTCATAGGTTTTCTAGGGTTAAAAGTGATAACTTTGGCTTGTTATGGATAAAATAGCGATATTAGTTTAACGATCTCAGTAAGAAACGAGAAGAGAAGTCCGCAACTCAAGAACCTTAGATATGTTTAATAAAAACAAATATTATCAATGACGTTTTGGTCAGAAGACGCTTTATCATGGTAGGAGCTTCATGAGTTCTGCACCAAAGAAAAGAATTTGAAGATCTTTTTTAAAACATAGAGACGGAAAGCGCCCTTAAGTCAAGCAGCAGTAACGGGAATTTGAAGAGCTCTCAAACAGAGACGCATGAGGGAGCCCTTAACTTAAGGACCTTTTTGATAAGAAAACTCTCAATAACTGCAATCGAAGCCCTAACCATGCCCTAGTACTCCGATCTGACAGACATGTACACTAAATCTTAAATTGTAGTTGTGATAAGAACTTCCTTTATTACTGCCCTTTAAGTCGTAAAATGCCTTGGCAATCGGATTAGAAAGACAAATACTTATAGATATATATTCGAAGAAAAGCCTTATAAATTATAAAAACTTTAGGGACAATTATACCAATTATACCCTTAAATCCAATGTCCAGTACTATAAATGAAGAATTATAAAGACTATAGGTACAATTATACCATAAATCTATTTTCGATAAGTTGACACTGAATCTAAGTTGAAAAACAACGCAATAGAAACTCCTGACCAAGAGCACGTAGATCTCCAAGAAGTGCAATGTAATTCAATCTGCAAAACCTACAAACTAATGGGATATGTTCTTCAATTTCCTGGTGGCAGAGGGTACACTCAATGCTGTGAGTGCACACCCGTGCACAAGCACTTGTGAATAGAAATATATTCAATTCAGTCAAATATCGACGAATTTGACGAACTGGCAAATTAAGAATGCACTTTGAACTCTCAGAACTCGCAGCGCATAACTGGCGAAGAGCGAGCGATCGGTCTATTTGGCGATCGGGCGCTACGAGCTCTACTAATTGTTCTGTTCCGAAGATTCTCGCTGGCTCGCCAATAGCAGTAGCAGCAGTAGTAGCAGTAGTAGTAGTAGTAGTAGTAGAGGTGGAGGTGGAGGCAGCTGGAGCTTTCACGACTATCTTTTGCTGGCGCCTCGTCAGCTGTGCCGAGATCGGAGACCGAGATCGAGATCGAAATGAATATGCAGATCGTATTCTCAGTGCGAGAACGGGCTTCAAGTTGCGCACATCGTGTGACCAGGCCAATTGTCTGTCGTTTGTCTATCGGTCGACTGAGTGTGTGTGTGTGTGCGAAGTGGAGTGTGGCGGCTTTATAGGGTATTGAGTAGTTTGTCAGCGCTGTGATCGGCAATCTTAGCTGAATCTAAGTGACTTATTGTGATCGTGTCCAGCACTTCGAGGTGTTTGGGATGCACAGCAGAATATGGAACTTAGATCTTCAAACAATGCGAAGATCGTAAATTCATTACGTGATTGAGAACCGACGTCACTGAGATTCGTGTAAAGCTTCGGGCATCTAAAGTCATGTAAATGCGAAAAACAAATTCCACGCACCGATATACAATACAATACAGCAATAACCATATGCATACATTGTTTACACTCGCCAGTGTGTGTGTGTGTGTGTGGGTGTGTGTGCTCACAGAACTGTTCAATTGAAGTGTTAAAATTACCCACTTAACATCGTTTTAAGGTTATACCTTTTAATGTGTTGAGAGAAAAAAGCCAAATACTCGTCTTAACCGACGCCCGGTCACACGTACCGTGTGTGCAGATGTACCATATATACATATATACTATATATATACCTGTGATATACACTACATGCAAATACAAACAACAAAAAGTGGAGAAAATAAATCATCATCGGATGTTCAAAGGTGCCGTCGCCGTTGCTGTTTTCGTTACCAGATGAAACTGAAACTGAAGCTGAAGCTGACTTCCAATCGCGCTCGTTAGAGACTGTTCCCCTTCCGTTCTCAAACGTATTCCCCCTATTGAGAAGATGCACATGCACCAGTTAAATGCGAGCGTAACGATCGTTGATCTGTTGTCACTGCATATCGGCCTGATGTTAGACAATGAATTTCTTTGGCCATGACTATCTCAGCGGATTTCGGCGCATTAATCATCTGGGTCGATATCATCAGACACCACTCTGGTCGGCAGAGCCGCCGCCAGAGCCGCAGTTCTATCTCAAGGAGACATTCCTATGGAAGCAGCGTAAGGTGCGTGACACAATCGTGAACCCAAACATGATCTATCCCAGTCGTACTCACCCCTGGCCTACGCACTCGACTCAAATGTATTGTACGAGTACATACTCGTCATCGTGCATAGACATCTGTATTGATTAACCCCATTAACCCGCTGACCAAACACAAACCGATCTTTGAGAATAGATGTCAAGCATTGCTTTAAGTCACAGCGTGTGTGTTGGGCACAAAATGTAGCAGAACTTGTTACGAAATTTATCAATATTTACAAGACTCTGATTTGTCCTACACAAAAACGGGAAGAACTTATCCCAAGTGTTTAACTGTGGGAAGAACTTGTAAGAGTTCAGTGATAAACCTCAAAGAGATACTTACAGGGTATTGTAGGTTGTACCTTAGTAAACTAGGTATAGTGATTAAGGAGCTAAACAGATTCTTCGCGTTAGATCTAGAGACAGGGAAGCACTTACTTAGAGCATGTCCGTCAATGGTTCTTAAAAGAAGTAGCACCTTCTCGAAGTAAACGAAATAAGGTCCTAAGCTCAAACTGGACTGCATAGGAAGCTCTAGCTAGACCCACAAGGTTGCAGTACTTGTCAAGCAACCAAAGAAGTAAAGAACTTGTTGAAAACTGAACAATAGAC
Organism: Zaprionus indianus; assembly: GCA_018904595.1. Classification (NCBI taxonomy): domain Eukaryota; kingdom Metazoa; phylum Arthropoda; class Insecta; order Diptera; family Drosophilidae; genus Zaprionus; species Zaprionus indianus. The sequence continues at coordinate 150,290 of JAEIHA010000344.1, forward strand.
GCTGATCTCTCAATGACGAATGTTTAACATATGGAGAAAACCTTTTCTCAAGTGCACTAGTGCCAAACTGCTTGTGGTACTTGAAAAAACATGTTATATACAAGACTGGGAATTTGCTTAGATGAACAAATATAAGCTGAGGATAATTGGACTACTTATCAATAGATGAACGAGTCTGACATTTGTAAGATGAATGTCTTTTATGTGCAGAAAACCTTATCTCAAGTGCACTGAAGCCATGTGGACGTCCTGCACTTAGTTCTCAAATAAATCATAACGAAATAAGGGCTAATAGTGCATTTGACAAGCACATATTGAAGGCAAGAAGCACTTTAGATATATTATGCCTGATTATAATTCCTTTCGATACTTTATTCTGCCTTAGATTATTTCTGAGCGTCATAGTTTGAGCGAAGCAATCTGCATTCATTCCCATGTTTGAATTTCAATTAGAATAAACAAATTTGGAAATACCTTATCGTTTGTTTTTCTAGGGTTCCAGAGTCAGCACTATAAATGACTGGCTACAAATCAAAATCGGAGGCCCCGAGGAGGGGAAGAAGAAGAAGCCAAAGAATCAAAATCGAATCAAGTCCACAAAGTACACATTGATAACATTTCTGCCGCAGAATCTGCTGGAACAGTTTCGGCGCATTGCGAACTTTTACTTCCTGGTGATGACGATAGTTTCGCTCTTAATTGGTAACACTCTCGATCACAATCGACTATGGATCGATAACTATAAAGCTCTCTCTCTCTCTCTCTCTCTCTGTAGAAAGTCCGGTCTCGCCAATGACCTCCCTGCTGCCCCTCGTCTTCGTGATCGCTGTCACAGCTGCCAAACAGGGATATGAAGACATATTGCGATATAGAACTGATAATGTGGTCAACCGATCTCCGGGTAGGTAGCCCCATTAGCTCTAGATATGAGATCAACTGGAACTGTTACTTCTTTCATACTTGCAGTGACCATCATTAAGAACGGCGTCGAGGCGGTGATACAGTCGCAGAATGTCGCGCCGGGCGATCTGATTGTGGTGGAGCGTGACTGTGATGTGCCCTGCGATCTGGTGCTGTTGCGTTCCACAGATCCGCATGGTAAGTGCTTCATAACGACAGCCAATTTGGATGGTGAGTCGAATCTGAAGACGCTGCTAGTGCCGCGTGATCTGCCCTCCGTGCCCATCGAGGAGATGCACAACCTGGGCGTCATTGAGTGCGAAACTCCGGGCACGGATCTGTATAGTTTCAATGGCAAGATCGAGTTAGCTGGTGGCGAGGGGCGTGTGCTGCCCCTGTCCGCTGAGAATGTGTTGCTGCGTGGATCGCGGGTCAAGAACACTGAAGTGGTCATCGGTTGTGCCATCTACACTGGCATGACCACCAAGCTGCAGCTAAACAGTCGCCTCACGCGCAACAAGACCGCCTCCAGCGAGACCTATGTGAATCGTTTCCTGATCTTCATACTGGTCGTGCTGATAGTCATAGTAACGCTGCTCTATTTCCTCAAACGGTGAGTGGATCAGTGAAGAAGAGAGAAGATTATAATACTAAAGAACTTGTTCTTCTTGGCAGCTACAACGAGCTCTATGTGATACCGAAGCTGACGTACCTGGGACCGCCAACGGATAGCTACACTGTCAAGCAGTTCCTGCAGGATTACCTCTCGTTCCTGATACTCTTCAACTATCTGATACCCATCTCACTGTACGTGACCATCGAGCTGCAGCGTGTGATTGGCAGCATGTTCATGGAGTGGGACATGGAGCTGTACGAGAAGGAGACGGACCAACAGTGCGTGGTGAACACATCCAATCTGAACGAGGAGCTGGGCCAGATCAACATACTCTTCTCGGACAAGACGGGCACACTGACCAAGAACGAGATGAACTTCCAGCAATGCTCGATTGCGGGCAACAAGTACACGTACAAGAAGACGCGACTGGAGGATGCGGAGACCAAGGCGCTGACTGACATAAACAAGTTCACGGTGAGTGCAAGGGATTTCCCCGGAGTGAGGCATGCCCTGATCATTGTTTCCCTTTGCAGCTGGACCAGAAGAACTTCTTCCAGGCACTGACAATTTGCCATACGGTGCAGGTGGCGGCAAGCGTCACGCCGGAGGAGCCGGCAGCGGCTGAGGCACCCAAGCAGGAGACCAACAAATCGGGCCCACCCGAGATGTACTCCATATCGGACATCACCGAGGAGAGCCACAATTCTAGTCAGAACAGCGAGCTCAATGTGAGCCACACCATCGAGACATCGCTGTCGACACATCCGAATGGCAGCAATGCGCCCGCCACCTCGTCCGATGTGAATCCCCTGCTGCTCTCCCACGACAGCCCCAAGGTGGAGCGACGCAAGCGACCGCAGGTGGTCAAGCGTAGTCCGAACTTTGCGCGCTCCAACAAGGTGCACATGGCATCGGCTTCGGCAGATGCGAGTGGCAGTGCGACACCCCAGAACGGTGGCTCCGCCTCGGGCATGCAGAGTCCAGGGATAATGCGACCGATATCGTTGCAGTTCCAACGTTCCACCTCCGAGCGAGATCTGCCGCAATTCGAGGAGGCGCATAGTGCCACCGCCGCGGCCTTGGGCCATCGACGTGCCCACTCCTATGGCGCACCCAATGCCTACCTATCGCATCCCGTGGGCAGCATGTCGCCACCGATATTGCCCGGCAGCGTACTCTTCCGTGCCGGCAGCAACTCCTCGCGCGAGTCCTATGCCGCGCCCACCTTCACACGCCAGCCGACGATGCTCATCCGCGCCGAGTCGCAGCGGCGCAAGCACGAAATCGAACAGACGATATGGTAAGCTCAGCAGGATTACCTTAGTACAGCACTCAATGGTTCCCTTTCTCTCCCTCTCAGTTTGCTGGACTATCAGGCCTCCAGTCCGGACGAGAAGGCGCTGGTGGAGGCGTGCGCCAATCTGGGATTCGTCTACACCGGCGACGATGACGAAGTGCTGCGCGTGCGCATTGTGCCACCACATTTGGACTACAAGCGTCCCTTCATTGGCAGCAAGCCACGCGAGGATCGCTTCCAGCGACTGCACGTGCTGGAGTTCACCTCGGATCGCAAGCGCATGAGCGTCATTGTGCGCGATGCGGCGGGCAAGAAGTGGATCTACACCAAGGGTGCCGAGAGCTATGTGTTCCCGCTGTGCGCGAATAGCTCCGCCGGCATGGTCACCAAGACCGATGGCCACATCAGCGACTTTGCCCGCCTGGGCCTGCGCACGCTGGCCATAGCCAGGCGAGAGATTCCCGAGTCGGAGTATCAGGAGTTTGTCACATCGCTGGCGCAGGCGAATAGCTCGCTGGAGAATCGCAAGCAGCTGAGCGAGGAGTGCTATGCGAAGATCGAAAGTGGTGGGTAAACCAAGTCAAGGTAGAACTCAGTATCGGTTCGGGTCTAAATGTCTTTGTTCTTCAACAGAGTTGGACTTGCTGGGCGCCACGGCGGTGGAGGATGCCCTGCAGGACGATGTGGCTGATACTCTGGTCTCCCTGCAGGCAGCTGGCATCAAGATTTGGGTACTCACCGGCGACAAGGTGGAGACCGCGCTGAATATCGCTCTCTCCTGCGGTCACATACCGCCGGATGCCAAGAAGTACATCATACTCGACTGCAAGAGCCGCGACGATCTGGAGGTGCATCTGAACACGCTGGATCGCGAAATAGTCTTTGGCATTGGACGACAGTGTGCCCTGCTCATTGACGGCGCCAGCCTGGGCGTCGCCCTCGCCCAAATGCCCAAAGAGTTCCGCGACGTGGCGGTCAAGTGCACTGCTGTACTCTGCTGTCGCTTGAGTCCGCTGCAGAAGAGCGAAGTGGTTGCGCTCATCAAGTCGTCCAATGAGAACTATAACACGGCCGCCATTGGTGACGGTGCCAACGATGTGTCCATGATCCAGGAGGCGCATGTTGGCATCGGCATCATGGGACGAGAGGGTCGTCAGGCAGCGCGCTGTGCCGACTTCGCCTTTGCCAAGTTCTGCATGCTGAAGCGTCTGTTGCTCGTGCATGGCCATTATCATAGTGTGCGACTGTGCTTCCTGGTGCTCTACTTCTTCTACAAGAACATACTGTTCATGGGCATCATGTTCCTCTTCCAGTTCCACACGCTCTTCTCCTCGTCCTCCATCTATGACTCACTGTTCCTGACCCTCTACAATGTGATCTACACATCGCTGCCCATTCTGTTCATCGCGCTCACAGAGAAACCCTACACCGAGGAGGTCCTCATGAAGTGAGTAGCCAGATATATATATAAATATATATATATATATATATATGTTTCTATATCATGATCTCAGACAATCTTCGCAAGTTGATAATCAGACATAACATATTTTTACTATAAAGTAACTTTAGATTCTTATTTAGATTTCGATCAAATACTTGTTAATTTTTTCTGACTGTTCATGAATATATATTGTGTACTCTGAATTCAATAGCCTCACTATATATACATTAAAGATCTCATGAGGTCCCTAGAACCTTTAGATTCTTATTTCCTTTAGGTTTCAATCATGTTCAAAGTATGTTTACTTGATAACTTGGCATATTTTATTATCTTCTCTGACTGTTCATGAATATATATTGTATACTCTGCATTCAATAGCTCTACTATACATTTAAGATATCATCAAGTCCCTAGATCCTTCAGTTCCTTACTTCCTTTAGATTTTAATCAAATTCAAAGTATATTTGCTTGGTAACTTGACATCTTATAATCTTCTCTGACTGCTCATGAATATATATTGTATACTCTCTCTCGTTACTATTCATTTAAGATATCATCAAGTCCCTTTTTCTCCCCGTAGAACCCTCCGATCCTTATTTCTTTTAGATTATAATCAAATCAAATTATAATCTCCTCTGACTGAACATGAATATATATTGTATGCTTCACTTTCTCTTCTTTCATTCAGAAACCCAAAGCTGTACAGAAAGAACACGGACAACAAGCAACTTCACTGGCCCTACTTCCTCATGTGGACGATATTCGGCATCTACCATTCGGTTATAATCTTCTACTTTGCCTACTGCATCTTCTCGTTCAACAATGTGATCTTAAATGGCGGCCAGACGGCGGCGTTTTCCTGCTTCGGCACGCTGCTCATCTGGGCCGTGGTGATCATAGCGAACCTTAAGCTCTGGCTGGAGTCCATGTATCTGTCGTACTGGTACATTGCAACCCTGGTGCTGTCCATACTCGCATTTATGGGCACAACAGTCATCTACAACGTTATCAATCTGTAAGTTTGCTTTGCGCCGCATTCATGTTTGTTTTCTTCGAGTGACTCATTTGGCATTTGCAGAGACTACGATACGGACATCTATTGGGCATATAACAAGCTGCTGGCCTCGCTGCCCGTCTGGCTATATATCCTACTGGTGACTGTGGCCTGCCTGCTGCCCGACTTCACGTTGCGCATGCTCAAGCGGGCTCTGAATATCAAGAGCTTTAGCATTTTCCCCGGCAAACAGCGAAAGATCGAGATGCGCAAGAAGTTCGAGTCGACCTACTTATAATGCTTTACTTTAATCTAAGGTCATCATTTTTATACGGTTTATTTATTTATTATTTGTCCTACACTTATGTAAATATGTATTTTTTTTTCTGTTTTTTTTTTTTATTAAGAAAAAACTATTGTTTGTTAAACATTTTGCTTGGCTTTTCATTTGTTTGTGCTCCAGTTGTGATTATAGTTGGGAAGAGTTCGTACAATCTCATTTATTTCAATCGGGGGCGGTACTGAAACCGAATAGGGCCTCATAGATATAGATGGATACGTGTGTGTGTGTTGGAACTATCAACAGATGATAAGAGTGCTCTGCTATTCGTGGGGATCGCCAATGGGTTAGTCTTCGACTTTAGATTCATAGAACTTGCAGAAAAAAAGGTTTTTGATTCTAAAAAGGAAGATTTTGAAAAGTAAAAAGGATTTTTTATTTGTCATTAGATTTGTGCGGTTTAGAAATGAAAGCCTTACAAATATATACATATATCTGATACAGATAGATCTATAATATTTATAATAATCTAAAATATAGTTAATATAGAATTATAAATCCCAAGAAAGTTTCTAACTCTTAACCTAGAAAAATATAGATATATATTAGCTTTAAAGGTTTAATTATATATCTCAGACTTATGCACCGTACATAAGTTCAGCTTTAGTCTGGCATACCCCACGCACGTCACTGCAGGGTATCGTTTGCTGCCCTGTTTACCTCTGCACCTGTAGGGCAACTGTGCTTCGCATTGACCCATTCTGGCACTGGCAATCGCAATGTTATCTTCCTCCTTTGTTGTAATACTTCCCCCACTGTTGCAATACCAAAATATTTTGATTGTACAGTTATTTCCATTGATAATGATATCTCACCAATACACTGACACACTCGCACACACACACACTGTGTCAGGTTGTGTGCGTAGTAAAGCTTCGCAGTTCGCTCGCCTGATCCGACGTGTTATTAACAAGTTGCCGCGTTAAGACTAAATTTAGTATATATATACATACATGCTGTGTGTGTGTGTGTTTGTGGTAGTGTGTGTGTGCCTGTGTCGGTGTGCAGCCTTTAGGCAGCTTGACGTTTCAGGGACGCCTCGTCGTAAGCGACGACTCATGGATGGTACCCCACACACACAAGCGCAGTTCCCTATCAGTATTGCACAGCACATTGTTGAAACATGTGTGTGTGTGTGTGTGTGTGTGTGTGTAGTATATCTATGTATGGGGAAACTCTTAATCATATTTCTGTTATTTTTCACAATGATTTTTTGGCCGTTTTTAGTGCGTTGAGAGGCGGGTAACGTAACGGCAAATTCGGTTTGACGGATAGTTTCGCTGCCCACTCCAGAATGTCGCTCCGCCGAGCTGAACAGCAGTCATCACCTGCTGCAACACAACAACAGCAACAACAACAACCAAAGTCGACAACAATCATCAAGTACGAGAAGTCATCGTGTTTGTTCTGCAACGAATGGTTCGACGCGCAAACCTTCACGGTGGGTCTCAATATGCTTAGAGTGTCTTGTGGTTGCAGCTGCTAATCATTTGCCCACAGGAACACCTCATACACTGCGGTCAGGTGCTAGAGGAATGCCCCAATAGCTGCAACGTCTTTGTGCCACGCATCCGTATGCGCTCCCACCTCAAAGAGTGTCCACGCAGCAAGCAGCAGCAACAGCAGCAGCGCCTGAGCGTCAGCATGGAACGTCTTGATCAGCCACAGCACCTGGTAGCACATGATCCACATCGGGTGCAGGTGCTGGAACAAGATATAGCCACCATACGATCGGTGCTGAATGAGGAAATCCGTCAGCGACTGCATCTCATCACCGATGTGGGCAACATACGTAAGCACAATCAGGTGGTGGAGGATTGGACACGCGACACGGACGAGTGTCTGGCCGAGCTGCGACGTCTACTGGGGGCGGAGACGGCGCAACGTGAATATGCCATAGAACAAACTCAAGGAGACTTTCAATACTGCTGCAACCTGACGCAGGTGAGTGAATGCACCACCATGCACAAGGGATACACTGTAAAAAATTGACGAGTGTGTTTGTAGTCGCTGAAGGAGCAAGTGGAGTCGAAGCTGGACGACATGCAGCAGCACATCAATCAGCTCTCCGGCGATGTGAGTTACCATCAGAATCAACTCAATGATAATATCATGAAGCTGGAGGAAATTGTCTTCGAAAATGAAAGAATAAATCGGTGAGTGGCAGTAGGGTGTAATGTAAAGAATGTGCAGCTATAGTTCGATTTATAATTTTCATATATTTATAACTCGAATTTATGACAAATAAGCAAACGTAAGATAAGATTTCTATACCCTTTCTGTGGGTATTTCAGTGTTGATGAGTAGTTGACAGCGGCGATTCACTCTTGTGCAGTGAATATATTAATTATGATCATTTGTTTGCCATAAACTAGTATAGCAACAATCAGAGTAGATAAAAACCCTATAAAGATGAAAGTTTTATACCCAATTATACCAAAGGTTATATCTTCTTCTGGCTTTTATCATAGTTCAATGAATACAAATGTTAACTACCTAGGGTATTCTACTGCTAGTCAAAATTAAAACATAAATATTTCGCACAACTTAGCGATAAGTTTGTACAGATCGAGCAGTTTCTTCAGGAGATCAATGAGGACCTCAAGACGAAACTGATCACCAACGGCAACGGCAACATCAATGGCGACTTTGCCACCTCGAAACAGGCCACACTGGACTACGAGGTGAAGAATGTGAAGAGTATTGTCTGCGAGGCAGAGGAACGGATTGACAAACTGAGCAACATTATCGAAGGACTCGACAAAACGGTGCACCAAGCGCTGCAGAGCATAGCCGATATCGAGAACCAATTGGCAATGCAGCAACGCATCGCTAGCGTGCAGAATATCAGAGGTAGTAGTATCTATAGCAATGAATGAACCCATTATAGTATTTTGCATCCTTTAGGCCATTTAATTTGGCGCATCAAGGATTACTCGAAGAAGCTGGAGGAGGCCAAGCAGTACGACACGATACTGCACAGCGCCATGTTCTCCAACAAGGCATTCGGCTATGCACTGCGAGTGAGTAATAAACGATATGCATACTATATCTATATATATATATATACCCTTTGATATCCTATGTTCTTCAGCTGGACATCTATTTGAACGGCAAAGGCACCTGGAAGGGCCGCAACTTGATCGCCTGCCTCAACGTGCTCTCGGGCGAGTACGATCCTCTGTTGAACTGGCCCTGTCGCCTGCAGGCCGAGATCATTATACGGGATCAATGTACTGTGCCACAGGATGCACAGGATTACGTCAAATCGATCTATGTGCGTAAGAAGAGCGACGATTACATACAGACCAATCAATACTTTCACATACCCCACAAGGTGATAACCAGCCGAAATTATCTACGCAACGATTCTCTGTTCGTCGAGGTTCGCGTCGTGAAATGATCAAGCTAGAATATATACCTATATACATATGTTACTATAGCGTAAATAAAAAGAAGGCCAATGCATTGTGGAACGTTTATTAAAATACATTCAGATATATATTTAAAATATGAACGAGCAGTGTTAACAAGGTAGGTAGGTAGATCATGTGTAGGAGAGTCCGGTACCCTTAACCAATCAGTGTAAATTGACGCGTTTCAATATATCCAAGAGAGTAGTTCAAGCATAGATAAAATGCTAATGGTAAAAAGTACACACATACAAATACATATTGTACTATAAGAGTCCAAATAGTTTCGTCTTTAAAATAGTTAAATGCATTCGCATAAGCTTTCGAGTTTCGTTGAGGCACAGTTTTTAAGTTTTTCAATAGATAATTTTTGTATTTTGTGCACTTGGGATGTTTTTGTTGTTCTTGTCGTTGTGTTCTTTGTTTCCGTTTTTACACAATTCCTCATAGAGGTACTTAAATCATCTTTTATATTTAAATTATAATAAAAAATATGCGAAACAATTTATCGATTGTTTTTTGTTGTTAGACATTTTAAGACGAACGTTGCTCTCCCACCAGCGCGTACAGGGCGTGTTTGTAGTGACCGGAAGTATCACCCTGTGAATCACAAAAAAAAAAAAGGAATACATATTATTGGGGTTTACGTTAAATATTTAGAAAGATAAAGTAATAATAAAGGATTGAAATAGCAATAGAAAGAATATATACACTCAATAAAGTTCAATTTCTTTTTTTCACATTAAACTTTAAGAAGTATAACTTTAAAATACCAAAACAAATTTCTATCTATACTATATAATATTAGATCCATACGAAGACTAACCTTAATCCAGCTCTTCAAAGATTTGCCATACAAACGTTCGAAAGCCGTTTTAATTTCTCCCATATCGATCTGAAATCGAGACAGTTTTGAGTTGGAATAGTTCAAAATTTGGAATTATTTAATCTTAGAACTCACCTCACAGCGCGTGATAATCACACGAATCAATTGTTTATCGTTGGTGCCGATGCCGGCCATGGATTTGTGCAAACGCGATGCAAAGTATTCGGCCTTGTTGGTCACGCATCTGTAGATGGCAATGAGACCCTCCATAATGTCCCCGGAGAACTCCTTTTTGATCGCCTTCTCCAGAGAATGGCCAGTCATGCTCTCGTACTCTTGGAATATCTACGAAGATCTCAACTGTTACAAGCACTTCAAGATGTTGAGGAGAACAAACTTACCAGCTTCAGCTGTTGGTAGTTTCTTTGGCACAGTATCATGTTGAACATGCTCTCGTCGGTGCCGACGCGTAGTTCGCCAGCCTTCAGCAATTCCCTGGCATCCTGTTTGGCCAAGTTGGGATCAATGCGACCGCTCTCATCACGTGCCGCCGTGCACAACGAAGTGAGCAGTCGCTTGAAGTTGCCCGACGTCTCTGACTTAAGCTCCGACTCCAAATGGGCGCCGTACACTATAGAGAATAGGAGAAGATATAGATTAAATCCAATCCCAATCAAGATCATTTTTTTGTTGATGCAACTTACAGCGCAAATATTGATTCTTAATCGTATGAATCTCCACGTTCGAGAGCGTGCAGAGAATTTCGATGAGCACCTCCTCATCGGTGCCCAGACCGGCCATGGCATCGTTCAATTCAGCACAATAGAAATCCACAATTGGACGGAGCAGACCGACGAGCAGCTTCTCGAAGTTACCGCTCGTCTCCGATTTGATATCCTCGATAAGATCCTTGCCAAAGTGCGTCTTGTACTGGCGCTGTATCTCCTGACGCTGCTCGTTGTTGCGGCCACAGATGATCTCGATAAGCTTATCCTCATCTGTGCCAAAACCTTTCATTGCTTTGCGCAAACTGTGAGCATCTTTCACAGGATCGAATCCTTGAGCCGGCACCACAGTGGGAGTTCCCTAAAAGAATAGAGTATGAAATGAATATAAATATTTAGGAAATTTGCTGAAATAATGTTGAGATATATATACTAAACATAATAATAATATATAATCATACAAGTAGGTGGGAAACATATTTGTATTATCTTTAATATGGAGGCGTTCTCTTCCAAAATAACACTGAGACTTTTTGAGAAAACTAAAGACTAAATTTGTAACATATTGAATATTATAAAAGATATACCGTACGTAGGTTGAATACGTTGGTATATAGTCTATACATTGTTCCTTTTTTAAAGGGGTGGGGGGAAGCACAAAGAAAATATGTTTCTGGCGCGATATACATAGAAGAGTGATTGACAAACCTCTTTGTGGGCCGTAAAGATTTGGTTGAGCGACTGCTGCGCATGCATTTGACCATACCCATGCCCCTGACCATACCCATGCCCCTGACCATACCCATGACCATGACCTTGGTGACCTTGGTGACCTTGGTGACCATGATGCGACTGCGCATGGTGGCCCGAGGCAGAGCCAAATGCCGTCTGTGGCATGGACTGGTATCCCCCAGCAGCAGGGGGATAGGAGGGATTCTCATGATGATTGAAATGTGGCGGCAAGACTTGAACTCCATGACTGGGAGCTGGTGGATGGTGTGCATAGTGAGTTGGATATGGTGACGTGGACGCATGGGCATTGACTGGACTGGTTACTGGGTACGGCGACGATGTGGGGGGATATGGCGAGCCATGCATTGGATAGGGTGCAGCGCCGGCGCCTGCGTGCTGATTTGGATATTGTTGGAATTGCTGTTGGCCATGGGGTGGACCATGCGATGAGGACGGTGGGTATGGTGCTGAGTGGCCAGCATTTTGTTGCATCGCCGCAGATCCCCAACCAACTCCGAACGGCACTTTGGGCTGCTCATTATTGGCTTGTTGATGTGGCATTCCGGGACCCTATAAAAGTCGAAAATACACATTCAGTGTGCAAAAGCACTTAGAACATCTGCGTCGCTGTAGGTGGTATGCGAGTATGTTGTACGTGTACACATTCAATGGAGCCAACACTCTCTACTAATGGCGCTAACCTGCAGCGGCATGGATGAGGCGACGACAGCAATGGAGCTCTATGACAGCATGGCCTCGCAATTCGATGGGATTCAGCTGAAACCGGAAGATGTGCGTGGGATGCGCAAAATGCGAGATGGAACCCAAGTGGCGACGGTTACGCTTAGCGTTAATGACGCAATTAGCGTCTTGATAAAGGGTACGGTAACTGTTGGCTGGTCTCGCTGTCGCATCATCCAGGACACACGCCCCACAAGATGCTACAAGTGCCTGGGTTACGGCCACAGGGCCATTAACTGCAAGGAGCCTGATCGCTCGGACTGCTGCCTGCGCTGCGGCGAACGAGGGCACAAAGCGAAGGGCTGTGGTAATCCGCCGAAATGCCTGATCTGCATCAGCGATGTAGACAGGAATCATCCGACAGGCAGCTATACATGCCCTACGTTTAAAGCGAGCATTAAAAAAGGAGTCTTGAGTCGCCGTGCTGATGATTAACATCTTCCAGCTAAATGTCAATCACTGCGCAGCTGCACAGAGCCTCCTGTTCCAGACAGCTAGAGAGCGCAATGCTGATGTTATGCTCCTGAGTGAACCGTACGCCCCTGGTGTGGGAAACTCAGGTGTGCTCTTCGACTCCACAAGTAAGGCGGCAATCATATGTTGCAGAAACTACTACATAGAGGACCAGGGAAGCGTGCCTATGCGTGGCATTGCGTACGCTAAAGTTAAGGGCGTTCATCTGTACAGCTGCTACGCCCCGCCTAGCGACAGTCCGGACCTCTACGAGGAACTATTAAATAACTTAGTCCACCACGCTAGAGGGCGCAATCCTGTAGTCATTGCAGGTGACTTCAACGCCTGGGCTATCGAATGGGGAAGCCGGATATCCAATCCCAGAGGACGGGCCCTAATCGATGCCATGAACCAGCTGGATCTGGTGCTGTTAAATGACGGTGGCAAGCCAACGTTTAACAACGACAGAGGGACATCTTTCATCGATGTCACCTTTGTTAGCAGTAGTTTAGCCCCCACTGCTAAATGGATGGTGCAGGAGGATGTCACTTTGAGCGATCATGCCCTGATCACATTCAGCGCCCGCACGTCGTGCATCACACAACGTCAGGCAAGAAGTACTCTAGGGCAAGCTTGGGACATCAAAAAGCTGGACAGGGACATGCTGGCTTTCAATATTGAGCAAATGGAGCTACCAAATGGACATGCGGAAATCATGGTGGCGGCGCTCATGAAAATGCTGGAAGCTGCATGCGATGCAGCGATGCCGCGAAAGAAAAAACGAGTAAACGCAAACCCCCGGTCTACTGGTGGAACGGCTCCCTCAACCAGCTACGCTCGGAATGCCTCCGGGCAAGGAGACTAGCGCAACGAGCCAGAGGACACCCTCAGCACGCAGAATTACATGAGGCGTACAGGTCGAAGCGCGCGGAACTCAGAAATGGCATTGCTGCTGCTAAAGCAAATGCCTTCAAAGAGTTGCTGGCGAGTGTAGACGAAGATCCGTGGGGTATCGCCTACAAAATGGTTAGTAATAAATTGAAAGCCGCTGTAGGAGGTACTCCACAGGACCCGGTTCTACTATCAAGCATCGTGGAGGAGCTTTTCCCAAACCAGGATACTCTATGGCAACCCGCACGAGAAATCCCTGCCCCCGATTTCCCGGGAGTCACTGAATGCGAGATCATTGAAGCGGCAAAAAGAATTAAGCCAAACAAAGCCCCAGGTCTTGACGGCATCCCAGGTGTCGTAGTTATGGCTGCCGCCAATGCTAAGCCAGCAATCTTCAAGGACACCTTCCAACAGTGTCTGATAGATGGTGTCTTCCCATCACGCTGGAAGAACATGAGGCTGGTACTGTTGCAAAAGGGAAAGGGACCAAATAATGCTGCAGGCAGTTACCGCCCACTATGTCTGCTGGACATTGTGGGAAAGCTTTTCGAACGCGTTCTGTACACGCGAATTGAGGTGATCACCGAAAGCCCCGTCGGCCTACATAGACACCAGTATGGCTTCCGGAAAGGAAAAAGCACTCTCGACGCTCTCACTGCCATAAGTGGTCTGGCCAAGACCGCTCTCGATGGCGACAGGTGGCTAGGTGGCAGCAAGGAGTATTGCGCCATCATCACGCTAGACGTGAAAAATGCGTTTAATACGGCGAGATGGCCAAACATCCTCGGGGCCATGCGCAACATGGGTATTCCTCGCTACCTCATGGTCATCATTGGAAGCTACTTCAGAGACCGTATACTCTGGTACGATACTGATGCCGGGCCAAGAAAATACCACGTCTCCGCAGGTGTCCCACAAGGGTCGGTACTTGGACCGATCCTGTGGAACATAATGTACGACGGGATATTGTCCATTAGTAAGCCCAGTGGAGTGGAGCTACTCTGCTTTGCTGACGACGTAGCAGTTGCAGCGGTTGCCAAAACATTACCGGAGCTACAGGACAGGAGCAATGCGGCGATTAGCACAGCTATAAACTGGCTGGAGAAGGCCGGTCTAAGCATCGCTGCGCACAAGTCCGAGGCAGTGTTGTTGAGCAGCAGAAAGGCCGTCGAGAGTTTACGGGTCACGGTCAAAGACGCTCAAATTGAGTCAGTTGGATCGCTGAAGTACCTGGGAGTTCTTATTGACCATCGACTGTCATTCAAGGAGCACGCGAGATACGCCAGCAGGAAGGCAGCGATGACAGCAGCAGCATTGGCAAGACTCATGCCAAATATAGGTGGACCCAGGATGCCGGCCAGGAGGCTGCTGGTGGCAGTCGCGAAATCATCGCTTCTATACGCTGCCCCCATCTGGAGGAGTGTCACGCATAAAGTGAGTTATTTGGACAACGCGCGGGCAGTATCGCGGACCCTGGCTCTGAGACTGATCAGAGGATTCAGAACAATATCGGAAGACGCAGCCCATGTTCTTGCGGGCATCCCCCGATCGATCTTGAGATAGAGGCCCAATACCTGACCCGAGAAGGTGTTTCCAGGGAGGAGATCAGGGATTGGCTTTATGGAGTGTGGCAGACTAGGTGGCAAGACTCACAGCAAGGGAGATGGACCTACCAGCTGATCCCAGACTTATCCGAGTGGGCAGGGTGCGAACACAAAGCGGTGGACTATCACTTGTCACAGTTTCTCACCGATCATGGTTGCTTCCGGAGTTACCTCTTCAGGTTTCGCCATGTGGACTCAGCCCTGTGCCTATTCTGCAGCGACTCAGTGGAATCAGCGGAGCATATCCTACTGCACTGTGCTAGGTTCCGTACTGAGAGGGAGATACTGGAGACTCTTGTTGGAACTCCGCTTAGCCCGAGAAGCCTAATGCGCATTATGCTGGCGGACAAAACAGTGTGGGATAGGGCCCATGGCATCATCGTGGGCATGATGAAACGTGTTCGCATTGACGAGACGGCCAGCAGACCCGCTGGATAAAGAGCACTCCCGTGTGGTGGCGGGCCAAGAATACCACCTCAGCGGGCTCGGCTTGTCGTAAAAGGCGACTAAAGAGTTAGCGAAGGAGCGTTACGCAGAAACGCACCAAGTGAGGGATTGCGATCTGGCACCACATCCTGCTCACCGAAGTAATACCTTGGCTGGAAGTCCCGGTGAGCGAAGCAAGGACTGGAGAGCATACGGAGGTTTTTGTTTAGTACGTAGGCGTAACTCTACTTGGAGAGTTATGAATCGTGCATGCCATCTACGGACGGTGGATGGTATCTTTCGAAGATTTTATTTTCCTGCCGTATTTGTAATAAAAAAAAAAAAAAAAAAAACACTCTCTACTAACTATGCCAAAGTCTGGAGAAACTCTCTCTCTCACTCTCACTCTCAACGAAATTATGTATAAACAAATGTAGAACGAAATCGAAAAGAAATGAAAATTTTACGTGCATTCCTAGAATTTTATTGTATGGATAATGTGAGAATTCTCTGAAAATCTTTCTGGTAATCTACTTTGTACATTTTACAATATAAGTGTCAGGGTCTTGTGTTCGTTTCGGTTGATGCAAATTGAGTTTGAAAATCAAAATTTTACTTACGTATGGATACATTTTGTATGGTTGCTTTGAGATTACTTTGGTTGTGGGTATTCCCGTGAGATTCTAAACTGCAAAACAAAAGAAATACCAAAAAAATTGGGTAAAGTTTTGGGTGCAATTTCATAAAATGGCTTTAAATTGCCTTAATAATAAACAAAAAATAAGGCTGGTATTGATAAGGAGGGTTTGATAAGCTACATAGGCAGAAACAACTTGAAGAATCGCATGGCAGCTGTGGCATGTTTCGACAATATCAAATACTATATGGAAATGTTAGTCTATCACGATCTAATCCGGTTGCCCTTATTATAAGCAATGCCAATTAATATAATTAGACCCGCAGTGTACAATGAAAATTGTTTACTTGCCCACAAACACACACACAAGTTGTATCTATGGAGCAGTGAGTGGGGGCCATGAATATTTCGAAATTCCCCAAACCTTATGAGTCTGGCTTACGCATGAGTCACCTGCTGTAGCCACGTTGTCTACCAAGGGCGTCTTTAGGTTTTTTTTGTTGTATAAACAATGTTTTCCCTATTGACATGCGTAGAAAGCATAAGGTCATCTGGAGTTAGCAAATATCCAAAAATTACGCATCGTTATATTTATGTATGCTTATACATTTGTGTGTGCGTGTTCATTATTTCAAAATTATACGGAAATTGCGATGATTGGAATTCAAAGAATAGTACGAGTATGTCAGGAAAATGCTTCCACAAGTTACACTCATTCTGCGGGCTCTGCGATGATTCATCTTAAAGACTATCCACATTTGAATATGGATGTTGATACAGATAAACACATATACATATATGTACATTTGTGTACGTTTGTACCTAATTATAAAAGTATGACTAAAATATGTAAACTCTTGTAAGAGGTTCTGTTCTTTCTTCAGTGATAAACGAGCGCAAATCAACAGTTGGTTGCATGTTGCAAGCGCGAGTAATTACACACAAGCATAAATATGTATGTTACACACAGACCACTGGTATTTATATAGCACAGCCATGGATACATATGTATGTATCCTACTAAATACGTATGGCTCAGTAACGATAAATAGGTTCAAGAAAAAACAAAGGAAATGTTCCAATTGTTATATGCACATAAGTATTCGTACAGATACTTATGTATTCTGCACATGCATCTGTATCTACATATATACTCTTATGTTATCTTAAGATATATTCACATCACATCTGTTAATTATACGTTTGTTTTAAATATTGATTATGGGCTAGTAAGTCGTATGATGAAATCCGTGGGAAATGAAACAAATGTTTTAAGTTGTGTGTGCAAAAAAAAAACCGTATAAATTTTTAATTACTTTAAGTATCAAGCACAAATACTTTGCGTGCACCGTGTACTATATACCGCGACGAAGTGATGTTATCAACTAAAAGAACCTTACAGGGCGGCACAGCAACCTGTTGAAAAAGCATCTTGTAATCGATTTTCGATTTTCGTCCATGTATGATTTCGGCATGTTATCGATGTTAATAACATATGTTGGAACAATGTAAACAATACACCAGCTATCTCAGTAAAACAATAATTTAGGTAACTTCTGTTTATGCCACGCAACAACATACTATGAATAATCGTGTACGCATCGTTATTGTCGGCGATTCAGGTAGGATAGTATTACAGACTAGTGGCACACATATTAAACAGTAATCGGATCTCTCCTGTACAGGCGTGGGAAAGACCTGCCTAACACACCTGATTGCGCACAATGAATCATTAATACGCCCGGGCTGGACAGTCGGGTGTAATATACAGGTGAAAATCCATGAGTTCAAGGAAGGTACCGTGCGCCAGTGTCCCTATTTCATTGAACTCTTTGATATTGGCGGTTCCCTGAGTCATAAGAATACACGCAATGTGTTCTATACGGGTATACATGGTGTCATACTAGTGCACGATCTGACCAACGGCAAATCGCAGGAACAACTGCTTGACTGGCTGTACGAGATTGTGAATAAGGAAGGCAAAGATACGTACAAAAGCCGAGGCTCCTCGATGCCACCGTCACCTCAACCTGCCTTTTGTATGGATCAGCATATGGGTTTCGATCTCGAGGAGTTCCTTGGCGCCACACAAATACCCATACTTGTGGTGGGCACCAAGCAAGATTTAATCGATGAGAGACGTCAACCCAAGACGGCTGTTAAAAAGGCCGGCGGTATTGGTAAGTTTCAGCATTGATATAATCTATAGAAATGAGTAACTGTGTATGTGTTTCTCCCTCCCACTACCTTGCAGCCGACAAATGCGGCGCCGAGGAGATTTGGCTAAACTGCAGGGATACTCGCAGTCTAGCAGCAGGCACTACTGATGCGGTGAAACTGTCACGCTTCTTCGACTGCGTCATTGAGAAGCGTGAGAGCTGTGGTCCATCCACACACATGATTGGCGCCAATGCCACCGACCGGCGTCGCCCCACCACCAGTTCACAACCCACGAGCCCCGACTATTCGATCTATGCGCCTAAAATGCCTGCGGACAGCCTTGTACCGCTGCTGGAAACACACGATCTAAAGTGAATGCGTTAGACCATGTTGATTGCGTTAGAATTGTAAAATTATTTATAAAGTAAAAACATATACACTATACACTAATCTGGTAATCTACGTTTAGGATTGCGTGTTTCCTCGCATTAGTTGCCGATACCAATCGGGCAGCATTGGCTCCTCTTTGTCTGCTTCGAGCACAGTGTAGAGCACTTTACTTCTCCGAGCCTTGTAGTCTAGCACGACAATGGCATGAGAATCGTTTATGTGCTCCATTAGCGCCTTCACTTCGTGCAGAAAGTTCGATAGAAATATGCATGCTACGGCTGGACTCCATGGCTTATTGCGATGCAGTTCCCTAACGCTGTACTCCTTGATTTCATGACATAACCCATCGTTATCACGTAATCCGGCCAGTATAGTACCGATTCCGACCAGGAAGGACTGACTCCACCAGTTAAGCGACTTAAAGTATTCGAAACTTCGCCTTTGCTTCTGGTTCATGTCACAAGCACTTGTCTTTAGCTCCACGAACTCAACTGAGTTCAGTTGCTTGGGTGAGTCCAGGTCACTAGAAGATAGATGAAAACAGTGTAATATAAATATCAGATATCGCATAGTAATTAAACTCTGTACTTACACCACGACATCGCTCTTCATGCAGTCCATTTCGGCGCCATAAAGCAAATGCAGTCCGTCCAGTTTACAGCGAAAGACGCAGGCAAATTCCTTGGACTCGTTAACCGGGCCACTTGTGTCCGGTACCATGTTCGGTGCTGGGGTGGTGCAGTACTGCTCGAACTTGAAACCCCACGAACACATGTCCAGGTGCCTGCGGGTCATCTGTTCACGTTCAAGGCGCTGCTCCTCGGTGTCCACCCGGCTTAAATAGATGGTGCCATTTAATCGTGTTGCCACCAACCTACAATCGTTTTGTCTTTCATATGGCGTGCACATTATCTGACGCAGTGCACCGCGAAAGGTAACAAAGTCGACGGATAGTTTCAGGCCATCCGGTGACTCTTTCAACAGCTCCTGATGGTTATAGATGTAGTGACACATTTGTTGAATGGCATGGTAGTCGGATACTGAGTTCTTGCGCTGAACTTGCTCAATACCGGCGTTGAGATCCAATGGGAACGCACTCTTGGGCGGTAAATACAGATATGATGCATTACTTGCATCGTCCTGATACTCTCGTTCCTCATTCACGCAGTAATACCCAATCGCCTCGGGTCGGCTGATGTCTGGGAAGGCACCGTTAAATGGTGTGCCGAAATTGTGCAGACGCACGTTCACGCGCAATGTTCTTTCACAATTTTTCCCGGATTTTGACATTTCAAAACAAATCGCTCAATTCACATTTGTATACATACATTGCATGCAAAATATTCGATGATACAAAGTAATGCTGAAACGATCTGTATCGATTAGTGTTTCGTCGATAAATTATTTTAATACCAACAAGCAACCAGAAAAAATTCCTGCTAAAAGTTGAATTTGATGAAAGTTATAACAATCATTAAGAATATATAATAACCGGGTATATTTTTGTTTTCTTAAATTCCTTCTGCTGAAAATTTTCTCATAAACATCCACTATCGATATATTGTTTTCGCATAACATATGTTATTCAGTATAATCGATAAGGCATAGATTAGTGTTACCCATCACTATTCGGAAAATAACAAATCAACAACATTCGCATTGCAGAACGATCGACTGGAAGATTCTAACTAGACAAGAGCAACAAACTTTCATAATGAGACACCAGCGGCAGTGCATTGTGGTGAATATGCGTTCCGCGATAGCCCTGATTATAATATTCGTGTTGACCGGCATTAAAAACAGCGAAACAGCAAGTGGGGGCAATCAAATGGATCTCACTGATGCAAAAAGTGATCAGCGTAAAGACAATAGCAATGCGGGTGGCAGTAACAACAATAATAACAACGAGAATGAGGTGTTTCTGCCAGCAGTGGTAAGCATGGGCACCAAGTCGTCATCCTCGGCCAGCGATAATAACAACGGCAATAGCACCACTAACATGTTATGCCCCATGGACAAAGAGACTCCCTGCGAGCGACTGCCGTTACCGTGTATAAATTGCAACTTTCAAAACCATTTAAACTGCCATTACGGCCGCGATATAAACATCACCTGCGAGGCTGCCGGCAATGTGCAGTGCCAGGGCGAGCGAACGTTCCAGCGGCAAATGAATTGTCGGTACTGCTACCAAACAGAGCTGTGGCAACAGAACTGCGAACAACACGCAAATTGCAACTCAGCATCGGACAAGTTCTATCGCACCAACTGTACTGTGCACCAGGATGTGCTCTGCCTGGGACTACGTTCGTTCACCCGCAACTTGCGCTGCAACTGGACGCAGGGCTATCGATGGAGCACCGCACTCCTTATCAGTCTTACTCTAGGTGGCTTTGGAGCCGACCGCTTTTACCTGGGCCACTGGCAGGAGGGCATTGGCAAACTATTTAGTTTCGGTGGTCTCGGTGTCTGGACAATTATCGATGTGCTGCTCATATCCATGCATTATCTGGGTCCAGCAGATGGTTCGCTCTACATATAGATAAGTTTTGGGGACTCTGGTTGACATATATTAAGTGGTAACTCTCAAAGACCTATTCGATTGCAGTGTCCTTAATTGTCGGTTATAGAATTTATCTTCTTGTTTTGCCAAATTTATATATAAGTTGATCACTGCATTCTAAAGAAACGTTAAATTAACATTTAGGAACATATCCCTAAGCAAAAGTACCCTATACATTTAAGCCGAAGGTGACATCGAAGGAATGCAAACAAATATTGTGTATATATGCACGGAGTATTTAAGAGACTGTCTAATCATAATAATATATATATATATGTAATATATTAATGCACTATTTTGAATAAACATTGATGTAAGTTGTTTATTTTATTTGCTATTCGAAATATTCCCAACGGATCCAAGTATCGCAACTTTATTTCAGAGAAGACTAACACATTGGACATACTTCATATAAATCCTCTCTGAAATACCCCATCAATATCGAAGATTGATGAAAGTATAATGAACATAAACATCCATTGTGTTTATAGAGAATCTTTAATCCTACTTCAATATCTTTACAAAGCGTGTCAAGCAAATACTACACTATGCTGTTTATGATGCATCAGCTGATAAGGTCAGCATGGTGTTGTTTGTAGCGCTGCCACCGGCACTGGGCACTGCCAGTGGAACTGCCACTTCATCGTCTGCGTCATCGAACTTGATATGCGTGGCCAGAAGCTTAGCGACCTTTTCACGACCGCGTTTCTGTTGAACACGAACTTTCTTGCTTAGTTTCGCCTCTCGATCCTGTTCGATCTTCTGCCAGTATTGCTTCTCGGGCTGACCGCGCAAGACCTTCAGCTGCATTTCGGCACAGTTCAGCTGACGCAGCAAATCCTCGGCAGCGCTGGGCGTTGCCATTCGCAGATGCGCCACCTGGTCGCCCTCCTTGATGTCCACATACTTGATGTCTGTGTATTGGCGCATGTCTGCTTTGAACTCTTTGACATTGCTGCAGACCTCATGGAGAGTGCACTCCACAATTAGTCCGGGCTCGTATTTGAACAACGGCGAACGCTCCTGGGCTGCATCTTCGGCTCGTCCAGCCAGTTTGTTATCGTCTGGCTCACTAACTCCTGCGCCATAGAAATTCATATTCATCTTATGGACGCCGGCAGTTTTGTTACGCTTTCTACGCTTTGCTGGCACAGGAACTTCTGCAGCGTCACCAACGTCGCTGAGCGGCTCAGTTTCCTCGTGACCGCTACTGGCGCCACCGCCGCTGTTGCAGCTGCCCTTAGAGCTATCCGCATGGGACTGTTGTTGTTGTACCTGCAACGGCAATTGAGTGTTTCTCTTTTCCGAAGACTGATGACCCTGCTGTGAGTTGAGCCATAATTTGCTCTTGGCCTCGCTTACAATGCGCCGTTGCAGATTAAGGTACTTGTTACGCAGACTACACCAGCTGGTCTTGGGCAGTACCTTCAGTTCCATGGCACTAGCTTCGACATTGGGTCTCTGCTTATCTACAAGCGGTTTCTTCTTCTGCTTGCGGCGTCTTTTCGCTTTAACCGGTCTCTCAGTGCCCGCGGTATTCTCTGTCTCGCTCGGTTGCGTGTCTGTCTCAGTGTCGGTTGTCTCAAGGGCTGATGCTTCACTTAGATCTTGTGCTGGCTCCGGCTTGACACGCTTGGCAGCAATTGTCAGCTCCTGTACGTCCTCCTTTTCCCGTTCCCGCTTTCCCAACTGTCTGGTTGCTGTTGTTGCTTTTTCTTTGGAATCTTTTGCTGCACTGTCGTTTCCCTTTTGCTGCTGAAACGAGCGTATACTGGCCAAATCAGCGGGATCTGTATGCTCCACCGAGAGCACACCCTGAATTTGCGAGAATGCCTTAACAGCCTTCTCGACCGAGGAGCTTTTCTCAAACTCAATGAACGCAAACTCCTTGATCTTTCGTGTTCCCGGATAATGCGGCAGCGATACGTAAGCCACTGTGCCATACCGACTGAATACTTCCTTTAGCCAATCGTGTGTGGCAGTTGCCGGTAGCGCCTCAACATACAGCGTCTTGTCGTTAACATCGCGCTGCACTGGTAGCGCTGTTTTGCGACGCACCTTCAAGCCGCTCTCATCCAACTCGAGTATTTGAGAATTCGAAAGGGATCGCGAAATTTGTAGTACATCTTGAGTGAGACCTTTTATCTTATTGAACGTAAGAAATATATCCAGCGGCACAACTGAAATTAACGTAACGTAAGCGAAATTAGGGTTAAGGAACAATGAAGCATGGGTTTCTACCTACATGGATCCTGCTCAACATATTTACGTAGAAATCGATCCTTGCTCAGATTCGCATCGCCAAAGTAGAACTCCATCTGTGTTCGGATCGCGTTGTAGAGATGCCGCTTACGTTTGCGCCCACCCCCACCATCACTTTTTGCCGGCAGTGTAACTGTTCCATCTGTTGTGGAAGCACCATCCGTTTTTTCACACTGATCATCATTTTTATTAATTTTCTCCGAATCTTGACCATCGTTTTTTCCGGCGACCATTGTTTTCGCAGCCATGTATGCTAAATAACAATATATTGGGAATGCAGATATAATTCGATAAATACCTATCGAATGGCAAACAATTTTGTTTTTAGTACTTTGACTATCGATATTGGTGAGCACATTGCTACTTTATTTTATTTTCTTTTAAAATGTAAGTAGTCGGTCTAAAAAAATATATAAAAGCTTAGAGCATCCAAGAGAATGTGTGTCAAGAGTCTTAAATATAGTTTTAGGAGTACAAACAAAAATACTAGATTTCTATATCGATAATAAAGTGTAACCGATTGTAGGCCGGCTTGCGGCTCTGCAACTTAACATTTTGGCGGCAAACAATTGATGTTGTGCTCGGAGTATTGCTGTACAGTGTGCAAGGATGATTGGAAAATAAATACAATACGACGCTATAAACAACTGCTTTCTTAAGTTAAGCATTCTATGTGCGTCTAAACCATAAAAGTTAAACAAATACAAAGTACAAAAACAGCATCGTACCATACCAGCAACAACAACAAAGTCCATCAACAGTACGACAGACATCGGCATCGGCATCGGCGAAAACAGAACAACAGAGAACATTGACAACAAGCAGACGCAGCAACAGCAAAAAGAAAAAAAAAAACAAAAGCAACAAAAAGCAAGCAACGCAAACAATCTGTTTTTTTTTTCATAAACATGTGCGATAATTATAGTTGAGCAGTAAATAAACAAAATAGAATAAGATATAAAGGAAGTGAAATGGAATCAATTGTGCTGCACTCGGATATAGCGCGTCTAGTTTTGGGTAAGTTTGCCAATAGGTAATTCGCGTGCGTACGATAAAATTGAATATGATTTGTGTTGACTGTATCTACCGCAGGCTACTTGATTAATAATAACCTTAAGCGGGCAGCGGTAGCGTTATGCCGCACATCGCCGCATCTGCAGCAGGAGTTCGTTGCCTTGCGGCAGGGACTGCAGCCACACAACTTTCTCAATGGTGGCCTGGAGGATATGATACGCGAGCATGTCAAGATCACAGGCTTGGGTAAGTAGTAGCATCATCCATCACAATCTGGTCTGATTGAGTAATACCTTGTAATCTCTATGCATTTTCAGTGGCTAATGCAGTGCATAAGCTGCCATCAGATATGCGACAGCGGTTGCAGCAACTAAGACTGTCCGACCGTGTTAGCGAGCTCCTAAAGCACCGTAATGAAAAGCCGATGCCTGCAGGTGCCAGAGACGCAGCCTGTCAGCGGAACGAGAACAACAAACCAGCGCAGCGCAAAAGGCGACGCATGTAAGTTGCCCACGATAAATTATTGATTGTGCAAATTGCTCTAATTGTCTCGTGCTCTGCAGGCGTTCAGTGCTGACCGACGAGGAGTTCTCCAACTCAGCATCGCCATCACCAACGCAGCACGCAAGTAGCAAGCGTCCGCGTCTGCTGGCTCCACACTTGTACTGCAGCAATGAGCGTATGCTGTGTCGCAATCAAAGCTTGGACAACGCTTCTCTGAACAGCAGCACGGCCAGTGATGTGTCTAGTGGACATACGGACGAGGACGCAATGCATTTCCATGGGCATGGTCCGGGACCTAAAAATAACTCAACTCCACGCACAGTCAACAGCGATGAGACTGATCTGGTGATGCCAACGCCACAAACAATGCCGGTAAGTGGGAAGAAGGAAAGAGAGAGAGAGAGTAAGAGGAGTAAGATGCCAATGCATTCTCTTTGCAGGAGCTAACACAGGCCATAATGACCAACGAGGATTTTCAAGCAAAGCTGCTGCACAACATCAACATGGCATTGCAGTCAGTTCAGGTGAATGCACCAACACCAGAGTCCATTAACGCTGAGGCTGTGCTGGATGGTCTGGTGAAGAATATATTGGAGGCCACGGAAAAGGATCCTTCATTTGATCGTATCATTCAGGAAGTGGTTGGTCAAGAGATTCCACCAGGAGCGGCGGATCAAACCGTGCAAACTGTAGCATCAGCTGCAGCCAACGCTGTTGCAGAGCCAGCGCCGCCACAAACTCCGCTCATAATACGCACAGCAGTTGCCTCCGCCAGTGAGTCGAACAACGCTGCAAATGGCAATGGGAATGCCATTATACAGCTGAATGCCAACAACTCCATTGGCACGTTGATCGATCCGAACTTCAGTATATCCAAGCTGATTGTGCTCAACTCAAACGAGAGTGCCCAGAAGCAGCAGCAGCAGCATCATCTGCTGCAGCCGTCGACTGTGAACCTCAGCTTCAATACGGAGAATCTCATCAATTTTGTCGAAGGACAGGAGGCTGATGCTGTTGCCAATGCTGCGGCCGTGGCAGCTGCGGCCGGCGGGAATCAGGTGTGCGTGGACGCAACCAATGGCCAGCTAACGTTCCCAATGATCCTCTCCAACGAGGGAATGCTCTCGCATCTACCCTTTCTGGTGAACAACGAGTGGCTGGCGCAGCAGCTGCGCTCGGATGTGTTCGCCAATGCGGATGTCTCACACATTGAGATACCGCTGCCGGAGCCAATTACAGTTGCTGCCAATCAGTTGCCACCCAATTCTATAATCATAAACAGCGCCGTGAAACAACCGCCGCCGCCAGCATCGGCTGAGCCACCAGCACAACTCATCGCAGAGCCAGCAGCGAAACCAACACCACAAGCGACTACAGGAGCAACTGCAGCGCTGCTGGAACGCTCCTTGGGCAAAGTAGCCATGAGCAATGCTGCTGTGCCCGCCTCTCTGGACTCCTCACGTCTGGTAATGGAACGTGTCACGCCCTCCACATCGGGTATTGTAAACGTGAAGGCATTTCGTAGTCTCTCCACGCCTCGCAAACGCACCTCACACGTGCGCACACTCAACTTCTCACCCAAGGCAGTGCCACAAGCGCCCAGTACGCCTATCTCCTCGCGACGCCTGCAGCAGCAGCAGCAGCGACAACTGAGGCAACACAAGACACAACAGCAGCAGCCAGAGCAGAAGGAGGAGAAGTCTGCGGAGTCACAGCCCAGCGAGAAGCCAGTGATCATTAAGAGCGTCGAAATACTGCCAAACTTTGGCAACAGCTCGGCAAGCACAGCAGCAGCAACAGCAACTGGAGCAACTGCATCAGCTGCAGCTGTAACATCTGCATCTGGTGCCGACTTGAGCGCCAATGAAAGCAACGGCTGTGTGCCGCCGCTCTTTGCCATGGAGGAGGGCAGCAATCAGACAGTCATCAAGGCTGTCACTGCATCCAAGCAGTCGAAGCAGGCAAAGGCTGTAGCTGATGTGTCAGCAGATGCAATGGCGCACACACCAAAGCGCAAGCAGAAGCGTCGAGTGGCGGCCAAGGCCTGCAAGCGCATCATATCCCAGACAGCAGCAGCATCGGATGAGGCGAAGCCACAGCAGGAGGCAAAAGAGACTGAGCAGCAGAAGAAGGACCCGAAGGAGGCGAAGAATGCCTCTAATACCACGTTGGATGACAGCAAAGAGAATCAAAGTGTGGACGCACTAGTGCCCGATGTGCTGATTGAGAAGGATGAGGATCTAATGGCCGCCTGGCAGCGCCAGATGAACAATTCGAGCACAGACTTGGAGCAGCGTTTGCGTGAGATCAATGCCAAGCGGCAGGAGCTGCTACAGAGTCTGCCTCGACCGCGTCGACCTCGCGTGGCGAATAAAAAGAAAGCGGGCACGCCACTGGGTCCAGCGCAAAAGAAGCTAACGACGCCACCAAGCGCAAAGCGAAAGAAGCGCAAGATGCTGCAGCAGCAGGCCAAGAAGACCGCTAATCCTGAAGGAGAATTCAAAATCAAAATAACGACGCCACACAAGCCAAAGAAGGCAGCGCTGTCCGTCAGCCAGGAGGAGACTAAGGAAGTAGTCAGCAAGGAGGTGACTGTAGAAGACCCCAAACAAGTTTTAGAGCCTAAACAGGCTGAGAAACCACAAGTGGAACAGCAGCAGCAGCGTCAGGAGCAGGAGTCGAAGCAGGCCAGCGAAATCAAGTCAGAGGAGACCAAAGAACAGGAGCCCGCCTCGGATGCCAGGGATAATGCTGCAGCAAGCTTGTCAATGCTCTTCGAGACGCCATTCAAGATGACGCTAACCGAACCGGGCGAGATACCGCCGACTCCAGGACCGACACTAATGCCGCCACTGGATACACCCTATGCCAAGTTGCTGCCCTCGGCTTCGTTTCTCTTTGGCAGCGATACCAAGAGCATTCTGGACACACCCATGCTGACGGCCATTACACCTGGCATGCGTTTGAACACACCCTTTGGCCACGGGCTGGGAACACCGCACGGCAGTGCCGCCAAAACGGATTACTCCTCGGGCAGCTCATACTATCGTCCCGATGAGGCGGAGCACACGGACACCAATGCGCAGTGCGCACTACAACCGACGCCCACTACGACGAGGCACCAAGCCACCAACGACGAGGAGCAAGCGCAAGAGCAGCCAGCGGAGTCGGCAAAGAAATCCCCGCCAGGAGCTTCCATTGAGCTTCATGCTCAACGAGTACCCGTCGAGCCGATGGTGCTGCGTCGGGTCCGCTCTTTTGGCACCGAAGCAGTGGAGAGTGCCGAGGGCGCCATTGCCGCGTCCACCAGTGCAGCCGAAGAGACAGCGCACTATAAGCTCGTCTCCGGTCTGCCCGATGCCATTGTGGACAACTCCAGCAGCAGCTCCTGCGCCAGCAGTTCCACCTTCTCGAGCAGCTCAAGTTCATCGAGCAGCGGCAGCAGTAGCAGCGATTCCTCTGCTGCGTCCGTTGCATCAGCTGCAGCCTCGGCCTCAAGTCAGATTGCTGTCAAGGTGGCGACGCCGGCGAAGACAATGCAGCTGCTTGACATGGAGAATCTATCGGAGATAAGCAGCACCGAGGATGAGGAATGGCTGAAGGCAGCAGCTGCCAGTGGTGATTGTCCAACGGATGCGCCGCCATTGCTGGAAATTGAAAGTGAGCCGACGCAGTTGGTTAGTCAGGACGGGGAGGTGCGTTATCCGTTGCGTAACTGGTTGACGCCAAGCAAAGATGCTGGCGCTGCTGCCGCAGCTGCTTCTACTTCGGCGAATACCAGCGGTGGCGATATGGCACCGCCGGCAGCGCCAGTTCCTCCAGCGCCAGCTCCCGCTGTTGTGTCGCCTGCCAAGTCTCCCGCGGCTCTGAAAATTGCCCAACAAGCAGTGATTGAGCAACGTAGACTGGATCTGGCTGAGGTGCGAGAACGCGTCAAGGCCAAGGTGAAGCAGCAGCAGCAGCCACTGCCCAAGCTGAAAGCCAAGAAGCCAAACAAGAAGCTAACGACCATGCGGGAGACAGCCCAGTTGTGCAATCCTAATCCCAATGCGTCACACAAATCACCCAAAAAGGAATCCAAACCAGAAGCAGAGAAGAAGAAGCCATCAACGCCAGCTGCTGCCTCTGACCCAGTGAAGGAGACTAAGACTCCAACGGCAAGTGAACCAACTCCCAGTAGCGATCTCGATCCAGCGCTGCTCATGGCGCTGAACTTGAGCGCCAAGAAGCACCATCATCAGCCAGCAAAGGTTGCACGCGCTGCAGTTGAAATTGCCGCACAGCCGGCGCCGGGCACGAAGGCTTCGGGGCAGCGTCGTGGACGACCCAAGAAGGTGGTAACGGCAGTGCAGCCAACACGTGGCAGCATGCGACGCTCTACGCGACTGATTGACAACAAGAGTAAGTAGCCTTCTTGATTGCCTCATCTCCATAGAGATTGCTGACAATTCTTCTTACTTCTCTCTCTTTGACAGCGCCCGCACCGGAGGAGGTGCAAGCTAGCGGGGCTGAGGACATAAAACCAGCCAAAGTAACCAAAAAACCAGCCAAGAAACGGGCAGAGGCGCGACTAGAAGAGCTAGAGGAGCCACAGGAGGAGAAACCAGAAACCAAGAAACCAGAGGTACACAAAGAGCCCAAGAAACCAGAGCTACACAAGGAGCCCAAGAAACCAGAGATAAACAAGGATAACAGCGAGCCGGAGGTGCAGCAGAAGCCAGAGGCGCAGCAGGAACCAGAGGCGCAGCAGGAACCAGAGGTGCAGCAGGCGCAACTGGAGGCAGTGGTGCGCCTGGAGCGTCTAGATGAAGCAGAGGTAGAAGAAGCCGTGTCTACTCTGGCCGAGGCGCATACAACAACTCAAAGATCCCCCGAGAAAGCACAGCAACAAGAAGAAGAACAACAACAACAAGAGTCGCCACCATCGGCAGCACCTTTATCGCCAGCTATATCCAATGGCGGTTACGAGCTTAACCTGTGCCCAAGCAGCAGCCAAGTGCGAAACACATTCAGTTTCCGCTATGCCGACAATGGCAGCAAGCCGGCAAAGCCTGTGCCGCGCCAGCCTCCGAGCTACTTTAAGAATTATCAAATGCGCATCATGATGGACAACGAAGTGCACTCTGTGCGCATCACGAGTCCCCTGCTGCTGCATCAGACGCCTTCGTCATCCACCAACATACGCAACATACCGAAGAAGAGGCTCATTCAGTTTACAACCTCCAGCAGCTGCGATGAGCAGCTCGCCAAGCCGCAAGCACAATCAACACCCTTGGCCGCAACTAGCCAGAGCAGTGTGCAGAACGTGAGCCAGGAACGTGACGATACCGATCACGAGGTGGCCTCCATGTAAGTTTACTCAGTTTTATTTGCATTATAAGGTTCGTCCAAGTTTCCTTTGTAGTTCTGAATATATCAGAAATGAGCCTAAAAAGCGCCTCTGTTTATCTCTTGTGTTTTATTATTACACTGTAAAAAAAGAAACAGGCAATCGGAGCTAGTAAGTAAAATGTAAAGTAGGATATATATATGTATATATGTAACTGTTAAGCAACGTATCCCGATTAATCCCGATGAGCCTGCACTTTCCTTTTTCTTGAACTCAGTAGATCTTTCCATATGTATGGCATGCTGAAGAGAGACAGCCAGCTTGCATCCATTATTGCCGTCCTCTTTTAACCCAATTTCAATTTAGCTGTTACTGATACTGCATTATCGACGTGCTTTAGTAATTTTCTGTCTCTTTTTGCAGCAATGCGACGCCGCCATCAATGAAGTCAAACAACACTGGCGAGGATCCTCCACTATCAGAGCTAACAGAGCGCTCTTCCGGAGGAGTGCAGATCGATATTGAATCGATACTATCGCATTTGCACGGCACCTAAAAGAGAAAGGAAAGAAAAAGAGAGAAAACTACCAAATTGAAGAAATGAACAAAACGCACAAGTTCGCTTGGTTACGATATGAAATGATCATTTTGTTTTTAAACTAACACACACACCCTCCCTTATGCAATTATAAAATTTTTTTTCATTGTTTTTAATTAAGTTTAATGTAATCTTCATTAAAATACCTAGAGCTATGTATGTATATAATTGTACGTATTCGAAAGAAGTACTTTCTTAAGATTAATAACTTATCATCGCACAAGACGACGTTCCCTGTTCCCCCCCCAACATCATCGAATCAAATCTGAAGAATACCATATATATATCTTTCTGTGTGTATATACCATATGTATCAAGAGCCACACTCAGGAGACTTGCTTATCATATAATATTTATTTATTCGCCAATCACTTCGATTTCTTGATTGGTTCGTTCTTCATCTTCATTATGAATAAAAGAACATTTTTAATATCATTTGATTTTTGTATTTGGCAATTTTAAGAACTTGTAGTATTTTCATGTATTGTTCACAAGTTTCAGTTACTATGCGCTGATGTGGGTATAGAGAGATCATCCTAGTAGCTCTACCACTCAGACTGAAGACTTTAAGTTTGTTATATAAAAATAGAGTCTACTTTGTAATACTTTTATATATGTGCATATATATAATATAATAAAATTGATATGAATATCGTATGAATACGTGTACATAAGCAAAATAAATAAAGGTGGTAGGATTGAGGTTTTTGTTGGTGTATTTCTGATATATCGTGAGTTTTAGCAAGGTTAATGTAATTTTTTATAAATACAAAAGCAATAAACGAATGAAATATAGATTCGGATTACGTATAGAGCGAGTTGAAGTTGAGAAAGTAGGGGTATTTTGTAAGTCCTTCATTTATTTCTATCATCAACTTATCATTTAAAACAAGACGAACGCTTAATAAAACCTCTACAATTGCAAAGACGGACGAGCAAGACAGACAGACAAAACTCGGCTATTCATGCTGTATTTATATTTTGTGTGGTCTGCCACGCCTCCTTCTGCCTATTACATACATTTGCACAAAGTTAGTAATCCCTTTTCAATGATAGACAAAAAAGATTTGCAACTTCCAAGTGCATGTGATATCACATTCCATATGCATCGATTAAATCACTGTATGGACTATAAATTGCTCGTATTATCTTCTCTGTGGACTGTCACAATATCCTGTGACCAGTGTTATGAATTTGCATTTGATGGCTTGGCAGGCAGCTGATGAAATATGCATAATGCAGATCGATGAGGGTAAATTATACTCGTATGTGCAATTATATATGAAGGAACTGGGACAGTGCGACAAGTCAATTGACTATCTGATTGCAATTCCAATTGTCAATTTGCGGGCAACATTCGTCGGTGGTGGTCATCGTCATGGATCGCCTCAGGCAGTGCTGCCTGGTTATAGCTGTCGTTGTGGCCCTGGGTCTCGTCTGGGTGGGCAACGCCGAGGAGCTGAGGATAAGTTGGTCATAGTTAGATGACATTTTTCACTCTCTCTCTATCACTCTCGTATCTTGTTAGCCTTTTGGGTGGAGCCCGTGCAGCGTGCCGAATTCGATGCGGATTATGCAACTGTTGTCAAGGAACTGGAGGCGATGCAACTGGAGACAAGCATCATTGACACGGTGCTGGAACGTACCGATAATCAGCAGGACTTGGATAACTGTTAGTACCCGCTTGGAGCAATCCCATTCATTGATTTTTGATTTGATTTCGCTTTCGATTAGTCTGCGAGATCCTGAGCAACGTGGGCAGCACGGTGATTGTGGATCTCAGCTATAGTCCCTGGCCAGAGGGTTATGAGCTGGCTCGCAAACATGGCATAGTCTATGTGAGGCTGGAGAGGATTTTGCGTCCGTTTCTGGATATGTTTGCCGATTTCATGCAACAGAAGCGAGCGAATAATGTTGCCATGATATTTTACAATACCCGCGATACCATGGAGGCACTGCAGCATCTGCTCGTGGGTTATCCTTTTCGAGTAATGCTATTGGATGCCAGCATTACACAACCGGAGAACTTCGTGCAACGCCTCCATGGCCTGCGACCCATGCCCACCTACTATGCGCTCTTTGCCCGCGGCTCTGCCATGAATGAACTCTTCGAAAGCGTGAGTAACTCAATCCTAGAATCTTCCCTTGCTGCTTCCACTTTTGTTGCTTGCAGATCGAGCAGAGCAACCTGTTTCTACGCCCCACAGAGTGGCACTTCATCTTTCTGGACACCAGGGACAGGGTGTTCAAGTACAAGCGCCAGGTGGAGTTCGCAACGCGATTCACCCTCAATGCCCGCGCCATTTGTCGCTCTTTGCTGATGCGGGACACTTACTGCGGCAGTGGATTCACGGTAGGTCGATCTTCATTTCTTCCTTTGTTTTTGATGGAGCATCGAGGGTATTTTCCTATAGCTGCAACGTGGCATGTTGCTCGACGTGCTGCGCAGTCTTATCAATGCCGCGGGTATTGCGCCACAGTTTCCCAAGCCAGTGATCATGGAATGCAATGGCAGTGCTGAGGCCACTGATGCTGCAGCAGGCGGAGACATCAAATGGATGGAAAGGGTGGATTGGTCCCATTTCGTGGCCTATGTGCAGAACACAGACATGATGGGAGGCGAGAACGAGCCACAGCCAAGGCAACTGAGAAACGAAATGCCCATGGACGAGGATGCAGTGCATCATTTGACGTATGTGGCCAACATATCCGCTGGCTACTATTCCAACGAGCACGAGGCCAAGACAGACCTGGCCATCTGGGCGGCGGGCCAGTTGCGACTGCTGAACGAGACCATCAGTCCGGGGCGACGCTTCTTTCGCATTGGCACCGCCGAAAGCATGCCCTGGAGCTACTATCGCAGGGATGAGAAGACCGGTGAGCTGCTGCGCACCCATACTGGAGCACTAATCTGGGAGGGATACTGCATTGACTTCATAGCGCGACTGGCGGAGAAACTGGAGTTTGACTACGAGATTGTGCCGCCCACGCACGGACACATGGGCGAGCGCAACGAACAGGGCCAATGGGATGGCGTCATTGGGGATCTGGTGAGTGGTGAAACTGATTTCGCCATTGCAGCCCTCAAGATGTACTCCGAACGGGAGGAGGTCGTAGACTTTCTGCCTCCCTACTACGAGCAGACAGGCATCTCGATTGTGATGCGGAAACCAATGCGACGCACCTCGTTGTTCAAGTTCATGACGGTGCTGCGCCTCGAGGTCTGGCTGAGCATTGTGGCGGCACTGGTGGGCACTGCATTCATGATCTGGTTCATGGACAAGTATTCGCCGTACAGTTCACGCAACAATCGTGCTGCGTATCCGTACGAGTGTCGTGAGTTCACGCTGCGTGAGAGCTTCTGGTTCGCATTGACCTCGTTCACGCCACAGGGAGGCGGCGAGGCACCCAAGGCCATATCGGGACGTCTGCTTGTGGCCGCCTACTGGCTGTTTGTCGTGCTCATGCTGGCCACATTCACCGCCAACCTGGCAGCGTTTCTCACCGTTGAGCGCATGCAGACTCCGGTGCAGTCGCTGGAGCAGTTGGCACGACAGTCGCGCATTAACTACACTGTGGTCAAGGATTCGGATACGCATCATTACTTCATGAACATGAAGTTCGCCGAGGACACCCTGTACAGGATGTGGAAGGAGCTGGCGTTGAATTCTTCACGTGATTTCCGCAAGTTTCGCATTTGGGACTATCCCATCAAGGAGCAGTTCGGACACATTCTGCTGGCCATCAACAACTCGCAGCCGGTGCGAAATGCCAGCGAGGGATTCGCCAATGTGGATGCACATGGCAATGCGGACTATGCGTTCATCCACGACTCCGCGGAGATCAAGTACGAGGTGACCAGGAATTGCAACCTGACCGAGGTGGGCGAAGTGTTTGCCGAGCAACCCTATGCGGTGGCTGTGCAGCAGGGCAGTCATCTGGGAGTGAGTACCATAATCTCTAATCTCTATTAGTTTCTCACACACATATTTCTGCCTGCCAGGATGAGCTGAGCTATGCCATATTGGAGCTGCAGAAGGATCGTTTCTTCGAGGAACTTAAGGCCAAATACTGGAATACTTCCAATCTGCAGAGCTGCCCGCTGTCCGAGGAACAGGAGGGCATCACATTGGAGAGTCTTGGGGGTGTTTTTATTGCCACACTTTTTGGCCTTATCGTGGCCATGATCACGCTGGCCGTGGAGGTTATCTACTATCAGAAGAAACAAAAGAAACTCGCCCTGGTTACACAGGTTAAGCCTCCAGAGCTCGAACCATCCTCGAAAATAGCTTGGGTTGATACGACCGATAGCAAGGATATAGTCAAGAATACAATTATTAATGCTAAGGATGGAAAGATTAAGAAACTAGCGAAAAAGAAAGTACTACCGCGATCCCTTGAGACACTCCTGTTCAGAGGCAAGAAACCTTCAACAGCTTCAACTATTACAATGGGCGATGGCAAGTTTAAGCCGCGTCCACGAGATCCCTTGCATGCCTGGCGCTTTGAGCCACCACCAACTGGTTATTTGGAATAGACAGTAACACACACACACAAACACATGGATAAATCTATACTCTTCTTTATTAGCAACAGCAAATCAATGCTTTAATATGACGAAAATAAATAACTTTGCACTCGTCTTGCACGTTACAATTCATAAGTCTTATCGATATTCCATTTAATTCAATCGATCAACTTTGTTGCCTTCGATAAACAAAGAGAGTGTTACCAAAATCTATTAAATACCATAGGCGGCGACTCATCCCCCTAAAATGTTGCTGAAACATGTCATTGAATGCTTCACAACATTGAGTCGGGTGGGGAAATTTTGGGAAATTTAAATCATTTTCTATTCGTTGTTCGTTCCCTTCGCCAGCAAAATGTACCTAAATAGCTAAAATGTCATAAAAGCGTGGGGAAATATAGAACTCTCGTACTAACCTCCCACTGTTTACATTACAGACTTAGTACTTCTCTCACCCTCGCATTCCCTCGCGCAATGCATCTCTCTCTCGAGCCTGTCACTGTTAACTTTACAGTAAGCTGTTAAAACAATAGCGACGCAGTCAGCTTAATTCCGTCACTCATTACATCTTCTCGCATCCGCCTTGCTCTCATACCTGTGTAAGAACCTATGCATACATGCAAAGAAGTAACACACACGTGTGTGTATTGGGCTCTAGTTGTCATATGTACATATGTATGTGTATATGTTAGCTCGCTGTTAATTAGAGAAAACAACAACAGTTTCGAACGGCAGCTCGCACAGTCGCCGACGTCGTTATTGTTGTTGTCGTCTCACTTACATGCATTGCAATTGGCAATCCAAAAATAATTGTCGTGATTTTATATTCGTAATGAAATCGTAACTTTCTTTTGCCTGACATTCCTCTTTTTGTTTTTATTAATTAATTTATTATCAGTTTGCACAGAACTGATCTCGATTGTTTAATCTTCTATTTGTGTGCGTGTGTGTGTGGCAACCTGTTGATTGTGAAATTCCAAGGAGTAGATAACTAAGATATCGATATCGATATCAGATAACTACCGAAATGGGAGGAGTTTTGGGATTAATTGGGATGCTGCTGATGCTGGGGTACTCTGCCGCTTGGCAGGCACACTTCAAGCCGGCTAAGTTGAAGCTGAATATGGAGACCAGCGACCAAGTTCTACTCACACTCGCTGGCTTGGATCCATCGATTGTGCAGCACAAAAACCGCTACAGTTTTCATCTGGAGAGTGATGCAGCCGATCTGGCTAGTGTTTCCAGTGAGAGCGCCATCATTCCAGTGGAACAATTGGAACCAAATGGTTGGAGTGGCAACATAAGTATTGTTGGCAACTTTCTAGGCGAAGCACGCATCCAGGTGCGACTGCATGATGACCTACTCAATGTCACCACCCTGCCCGATAATGAGGCAAACAAGGAGAGTGCTTTGTTGGTCCAGGTGGTACGACCACATCGTGCCATCGATACCATATTTATTGTGACCATCATTACATTGATGTCCGTGGTTTACATTAATTTTGGTGCCGCCCTTAATCTAGAGGTGCTGCGTGGTCTGGTAACGAGGCCAGTGGGACCGTGCATTGGTTTCATCACTCAGGTGGTGGGAATGCCGCTGTTGAGCTACGCTCTCGGCGTGTTCATCTTTCCCGATGCGCCCGCGATGCAGTTGGGTCTCTTCTTTACTGGCATTGCACCCAGTGGAGGTGCCTCCAATACCTGGTCAGCTGTGCTGGGCGGCAACATCAATCTCTCGGTGCTGATGACCACAGTTAGCAATGTTGCCGTGTTTGCCACAATGCCCATTTGGATCTTCACACTGGGCCAGCTGATCTTCGAGCGTGCTGGCATGGAGGTGCCCTACGACAAGTTGGCCAGCTACTGTGTTAGCTTGATTGTGCCGCTCCTCATCGGGCTGGCAATTCAGCGTTGGCTTCCGCGCCTGGCGCAGATCATGGTGCGCTGGCTCAAGCCCATTTCGGCAGGCATGATCGGCGCCATCATTATTCTGGCCATCATCACAAATTTCTATCTCTTCAAGCTGTTCACATGGCAGGTAAGCAGGAGCAAAAATCTCTAACTCTCTCTATCTCTCTCTCTCTCCAACTAATATACTCTTTTCTCCCTTGCAGGTTGCCATTGCTGGCTTGGCACTGCCTGGACTGGGCTATACCTTTGCATGGCTGGCGGCCAAGTTGTTGAATCAGAGCTCGGCCGATGCACTGACTATCGCCATTGAGACGGGCATACAGAACACAGGGATTGCTATCTTCTTTCTGACCACTACATTGCCCCAACCGCAGGCGGATCTGACCACTGTCGTGCCAGTCTCTGTGGCCGTAATGACTCCGCTGCCGCTGATTGGGATTTATGTCTATCAACGTCTCTGTGGGACCATCAAAACCGGCGAGACCAGCGCGTCAGAGCATCAGAGAATTGTAGCATAACGGGATCATAAGGAGGCTCTGTTGGTTATTACATTATTTTTTTTTAATTATTTGTTGTATATATAGCAATTTAATATACTTTTAATTGGATTCTATTCAAAATTCTGAATATCACTTAACCGCACTTATCGATACCTTCAATTCGACTCTCCTTTGGTGACAGAGATAGAAAGGAGACACTCAAAACAAAACAAAATGGCTGTCATTTATTTACAGTTTCATTTTTATTTACTTCAGAGTTGTCTATTTTGCATTGATTGTAATAAATATTCAGTTGAATACAATAAAATTGTAAATACATACCATGGTTAGTTTCTTGTTGAGCACACGCAGAGAAATGCATATTCATTGATCGCAATCGATAACACGATTAAAGGACACGTTTAAGAAATAGTTGAAGCTTATACGGCGAGGTGTTTGGTGGTCATCGATAGCTATGTAAGTCATACTCTCAGTTGGTGACAGAGATAGAAAATGAGAAACAACTAGAGTGCATATAAATATGGCTGTCATATAAATATAACAGTTTCATTTTCATTTACTTCAGTTGAATTCTTTAATACATTTGCATAGGTTAGAATAAGTCTCAAGCTAAATACAATTTAATTGTAAATACACATATCTCTGCCCGCAAGTCACAGTTAGAGAGCGCAGTGTAGTCGATAACAGATTAAAGGACATGTTTAAGCGATAGTTTAAGCCCACATTGTAAGCTTTTGAGGTGTTAATGAGCACATATCGATAACAAATTCGAAGTGGCTCTCTCTTCCTTTCTCTCTCTTTGTGTTTAACTAAAATTAGTTTTTATAAATTACGTTTTTTTAGTATAGTTCTTGTTGTTCTGCTGCTGCTGCTGCTTGTGCCGCTGCTTCTTCTGCCTCTTGGTTGCTCAGCAGGGCTTGTAATATCTTGAGCAAACAGAATATAGTGAGAGGACTGAGCTGCAACTGCTGGAACTCGTACAGGATGCGTATATAGTTGATGGGACCCGTGCTCAGATCAACACCATTGAAGAGATCCGGCAAGAGATTATAATAGTTGACAACACAGAAGACACGCTGCAGATCATCGGAACTAACGCTTGCCACATACGCCGGCTCCAGGCATTTGTTGGTAAGGAATTCACGCAGTGGCACGCAAAGCTCATTGATCGATGTTTCCAGCTGCACCTTAAAGATCTCCTGCATCATTTGTATGAGCTCCACGGAGATGAGCGTATGCTCACCAGGATTTTTACCCAAATACGCATCGATGAGCTTCACTTGCCACACATCATTGTTGCTGGCCATGTGCTTGGTCACGTGCTGAAAGGGGCAGAAGGAAGAATAGATTAGGAGGAAGTTCATCATGACATTACCCCGACTTACATCGTAGAGCGTCAGATAGACGGGCAACAGATGCATGCGATCCTTGACCACAGCATTGTAGAACAAGAGCATCAACTGATGACGCTTACTCAGCTCCAGATAGCTGAGCTGTGTGCCGCGCAGCTCAAGAAATCTCGCCAGAAAAGGCTTCACCAAACGTTCACTGGCAAATTGCTGTAGATCATTCACGTCCACCTGCCAGCAAATGCTCTGCTCCATGGTGAGTGTCTGTGCCAACATGCTCTTCAAACGATCCGGATCCTCAAGGTGGGACAAGCAACCAGTCCTCTTTTTTATATCAATAGGTGCACACAGCTCCAGCGCCTTCTCAAGCTGATGCCAGTTACGGGAGCGTTCAAAGCACACTGGCCAATAGTTCTCATCATCCACAATCACCTTCTGCAATGTGCTCAGCTCTGGCAGAATGCAGGGGGCGATGGGCAGACGACGCAGCTCAGTGGCACCAATTTCCAGCACTGAAATGTTGCACAGGCACAACTGATGCGTATCAATGTCGCGCGGCAGGAACAGACGTGGCTCCACTGCCAGCACGTAGAGATGACGCAGCGCCTGCAGATGGTAACTAAGAAGAAAAGGAGATTAGTCCAAGCTGGAGCTGGAGCAGCTGTGGCATTACTCACCGATTATCATTGCTGTGTATGGGAAACTTTGGGAAAAAGGCGCAGACCAGTGCCGCTATAGACTCCGGTGTCTTGGCAATGGTAAAGCGCCCAGCACCCAAAAAGAGCAATCCCAGCGACATGTGTATGGCCATGTGGGAACCGTAGGTAATGTGTGGATATTGTGGACCAACACGTGAGCGTAGATAGCGTATAATGCGCAGGATTTCACAATTCCCTGAACCGGCGAAGACCAACGAGATGGATATGAGCAGAACCATCAGGCAGCTCTCGATTGTGGTGCGTCCAGCACATTCACCCATGGTTGTGCCCGGAAAGCCAAGGAACTCTTTGATCACAGCACGCAGCGTGGCGAAGGCCACGGGATCCTCAGTGCCAGCGTATTTGAGGCCAATGCAGAAGGCGGCGCCCGCCAAGATGTTGCAGTAAGCTTGCCTAGAAAGTGAAAGAAGGAACAGAAGAAAGGGTAGGAGGAAGATGAAAAAGTAGCAGGATATGAAGAAGAAGTAGATGGATGAAGAAGGATGACGAACAAGGGAAGTATAAGTATAACAGGAAAAGCAGGAACAGGAGAAGAATAAGGGAGAAAAAAGCATGTTAGATTATAGATTCACCCCAAACAGAAACTTCTCTAACTTACGTAATTGCCTCATAGTCCACATCCGCATCCTCCGGCTGATCATCATCCTTTGAGGGCAATCTTAAATGGGCGCGTAAGCTGGAGGGGAACTGGGCACGGAACCATTGGTCATCTGGCCGCACATGCTGCCACAAGATCAACCCACGTGCAATAGTGCGCAGCAGAAGGAAATCTGGTCGCACCATGTCCAGTAGATAACGTGAATCCGGTGGCTGCATCCACTCAGCTATGGCAGCATTGCCTGAATCGAAGAACATCAGTCCCAGTGCCAAAGTGGCGCCTGGAGCAGTGACATCTATGTTCACATTGTCACCCTCGCGCACTTGGAAGGAGGCCAAGCGATATTTCTCCTTCTGTGAGCCACCTATGGGTCGCTTAACGCCCCCAACCATGTAATAGTGAAGCGTGTCAGGCAATTGGAGATCACGCAACTCTGCCGGGGACTCTCCCTGGCCCAGTGTGACCAAGCCGAGGGCTAATCCCGCTGTCATTGCATACGATTCACGCTCCACACTGTTCTCCATCTCGGGGCCAGGTGGACGTCCGATCTCCTGAAGCAGCACCTCAGCAATGTGTCGCTTGGCCGATCCTTGATACAATAATCCGATGCCCATCAATGCCGCCACTTGCGTGCTCTGTGGTATGTCCAGTTCCATTGCTGTCGCAGGAAGCAGCGCCTCCAGATGGACACTCAACAGCTTGGTAGTCTTGGTATCCATGCTGCCACGATGTGCAGCAGAGATGCCTAACAGCAGACCCACACTGGTCATCTCATCACACTTCACTAGATACTTGTACACACTCATGAAGGACAAGGATTTGAGGTGTCCATTGAGCCCCAAAGCCATAAGAAATCCCGCATGTTCCAGCGAATTGTTGGCCTGCGCCTTTGGCTTGTTGTAGACAATCCAAGTGGAATCAATGTCCTGTGCTTGGGGCGTGATCTTCAGCCCTGTGGCGACACCATTATGGAACGAAGGCCACATGTGCATATTGGCTGGGAACTCAATCTGTTGCATCTCAATGGTGGTGCCCTTGATGGGTTCCCTGCCCACCAGGCACAGCTTTGGCATGGGCATGTTGTCACTGGGGCGTGGCAGCAACGTTCTCAGCGTGAACATGCCACGTCCAAGTGGCAGTGTCATTGTCCTGGCACACAAGGCAAACAATTGCTTCTCCTGCTCCTCAATGAAATCATGATCACTTGTCCCTGGTGATTGTTGCACCTCAATCGCCACGGGATCAGCGCTATTTAATAGACGACGCACTTCCTCCACTCGCATATCGTCGGGGAAGCGTAGACGCAGCAGCTTCGTATCCATATTATCCATGCCATCGTGACGAAGTTGCTCCGCATCTGGCTCCGGCATGGGCCACTCTCCACTGCTGGGTGCACAGCGTGGCGAGAGGGAATCCTCTTTGTAGACGCGTCCACAATTCGGTGGCTGTCCAAGGTTCGTTTCCAGAAATGGTAGCTGTGCATGCGCTGCCAGCTCTGGGCGCAGTATCAACTCATAGGTGGCCATGCTGCAACCCATGGGCGGCGAAAGGCGTGCCTGCTCCAGTGCCTCTGCTACAATTAGATGCACTGCAGCAGGAAATCGTTCAATGTCCCGCCGCGTCAGCTGCATGGCCAGCAACAGTTCTAGCAACTGATGACAGCGAGGAGCATCCGCTGAGATGCTTCGCTTTGCCCGCTTCGGATAATTGGACTGCACGGCGCCATGCAGCTCGAGATGTTGCCACCATTGCTTTAGCTTTGTGTGTCCATGCATGACCAGTGAGACAAGCTGCACCAGATTCCTGCTGCGCTCATTCACGCATTCGATGTAGGTGAAGGGAGTCACCTCTTCGCAATTGAGCAGAATATGCTCCAACTGGCGATAGATACTGGGCGCGGGCATTCTCACTAGCTCCTGGTGCAGCATCAGTGGTCCATGCTCACTGGTCAGCATGGTCATCTTGGTGGTCTTGTGCGTCAGCTCAGGGAAGTCCATGTGATAGTGACGGATGTACGTGGCCAGTTGCATATCGATGGCCATTTGATGCAGGAACTGGGGGAATAGAAGAAGAGGAAAAGTGATTAGAGATTACTACTTTTACTTCTGTCTCTCTCTTTAATAAGATTATGCACATATCCACTATACCATATATACTGATCAAGAATATATATAGAGTATAGAAGTCAGAAAGAAGTCTCCCAAGTTGCAAGTGTATAATCAGATAGAATAAGCTAAGATTCGTTCATCCCTCTCTTACTCACCGCTGCCAGAAACGTGAGGGAACTGTTGAATGACGAATCCAGTTTGAGATCCTCGTAGAGCATATGCATTCCATAGAATACAGCGGGCACCATGCGAAAGAGTGGAGCAGTGACATCCACACTATACGTATGCACGGCACCATTACCCAACGCGGCAATTGTGGTGTGCATAAGCAGAAACTCCCAGTCCTCATCGGTATCGGCTTCACATTCGTTGTACTTTCTTCGCTTCTTCGGTTCATCCTGCTGTCCGGCACCGGAGGAGCACATGAAATGCGTCTGCAGTGGAGGCGTGGCACATCTGGCATAGGATTCATCTGCACCAAAGTGTTGCTCATTCACTGCCGCCATGCAACCCATGAGATTGAGCAGTGTGCTCCGAAACAATTGCCACTCCTGTTCGATGCTATAGTCACGTGATCCCGGAGGATTTCTCGCACTATACCAGCGTATAATGAAGTGTAGGAACTGCGTGGGATTCAACACTTGACGCAGTGTGGCCACACAACGTGTAATCAAACGCGTGTCATTGAGCAGCGGCAATGCAATGCGCAACATGCGCCCCGTGGCATAGACCAGTGTCAATCTATTGCCTGCCGGATCCCGCAGAGATTTGCATATATTGTGCGCCTGTCGCTGTGTATACGACATGGTTGGTGGCTGTATAGGCGACAGCATGTGCAGCTCCAGTTCATCGTTGAATGCACTGAGATCTGCAGCTGCCTTGGTGGGCAGGAGGCTGCTTCGACGCACCTCCACAAAGGAGGAGTTACTCGTTCCGGGCTTCAGCTGTGTCGCTTGCAAGGGAGTCGCTGGTGCTGTCGACGCTGTGGGCAGATTGGGTGCTGTTGGTGCCATCGTTGGCATCGCTGTAAGCAGCGGCGTAATGTGCACCTTGGAGATGAGTACAGTTCCTGTGTAGAGTATCAGACTTCCGCCCGGATCAAGCACAGCAATCATATGCATACGCTGCAGACCCACTGCATCTTTGGCAGGCAGCGTGGAAGCCAATGTGGACAGCTGCAGTTCACTGGTATCGTAGCCATTGAGCAGCACCAGCTGCAGGCGACACGAGCGTGCCAGGAGATAGCATAGATATGTCTGACCCACCAGATCCGTGTGGATAAAGGCGCGTGTGGCCATTTCACAGAACTCCCGCTGACTGGGGAAGAGGAGACAGTACAGACAGCTTGAAGGGACTTTCCCTCGACTCAGAGTACTCACGTGCCATAGGTATTCTCTGTCCAGATGTGCTCGAGACACATCTCCGGTTCAATGGGCTTCGCTGGCTTCACGTGCGTCATTTTGCGCATGTCCTTAATGGACACAGAATGCTGACTAATGCTGTTCTGCAGCTGACTCAGTGGGGTGCCCAGCGAGGCGCGACTAGGGAAAAGAATGTAGATTACTCTTAGGTGCCTTAACCTTCTGTCCATACTCACTTGGATTGACCCAACACGCCGCTAAAGGATTGCGACTGACTTAAGCCGAACCTGGTGAAATTATGCGCCGCAGCTGGATGCTGAAAGGATGTGGTATTGAACTTGGGAGTTGCCCCAGTATTCCTTGTGGAGCTGAAGCTGTTGATGCTGGTGGAACCACCAGGTGTACCCCGCTGCCCACCGTGCACCGTGTTCCCAAGCAAGTCCTGTTGCTGGCTCACATAGTTTACCTCCTCGGGTGTGACTTTACGTAGACGGGCCACAAAATGCTTAAAGAACTTTGCATCATAGAGCAAGACAAGATCCGAATCCTCTGTGGTAAAGACGACACTCAATTCTGGTTCGGTCATGTAGCCAGTTGAATTGGTGGATGTCTTGAGTACCACGGGGCATGCCTCGTGT
The DNA here is from genome assembly GCA_018904595.1 of Zaprionus indianus. Taxonomy (NCBI): domain Eukaryota; kingdom Metazoa; phylum Arthropoda; class Insecta; order Diptera; family Drosophilidae; genus Zaprionus; species Zaprionus indianus. Next base: position 194,858 of record JAEIHA010000344.1, read on the forward strand.
AATGGATGCGACATGGAGAAGAGACGTGGCATGGCTATAGATAAATGCGAGATGAGTGCATTGCTTGAATCCTTCTCAAGGAGCAGACCGTGCACTGTTTGCCAGAGCTGCGACACAGGGAAGTCCAAATTGGCGAGGTAGTCTTCACCATTATTGCAATACACACGCAATGCATCCTGATCCATTACACAGATGGCTGTTAGTTTGTCATCCTGCGGCTGCACGGCAGCCTGGAGCTGCGCCAGGCGTCCACGGACGAAGCGACGATTGAGGAAGCAGGCAAACTTAACCGGCGTGTCGCAGGTGAAGCACATGCGCTTGTGCACACCATCCTCATCGTCATCGTTCAGGCCTTGTGTCCAGATCACTGTGTGCTTGTTCACATAGAGCTCCTCCTCATTGTTGACCATATAATCACACATGGGCTCCTCGCGTGGCTTGCGTGGCGGGTTGAGGAGCTCCTGTGGTAACGAGGTTAGTTGTGTGGCTGCTGCCGCGTGAGGTCCACACTTTTTAGTCAACTCGATTAACTGTTGCCGACGCTGGGCGCGCTCATAGCTCGATTCGTAGTCATCATAGATCTCACGAATGCACCAGAACTCTTGGGGCTCTTCGCTGGCGGCGGATATGTTGACATTCTGCAGACGCTGCAACAGCAAATGCTCGGCGGGCAAATACTTGGGCAACGGCGGCTCCGTCGGTCCAGGATGATCCTCTGCCGCTTGACGACCGCGAGGAATGAATTCCAGTGGCGGCTCTGCGACGGCAATCATCTCATTGCATGCATCCAGATTTGCGAGATTTGTTAGGCTTGCAACAACAACCGCCGCCGTGCAGTGCAATAAATCAAAATCAAAAAGAAATTAAATAAAATGCAATTGCAAATATTTTGCTAAAATGCCGGCTCAGCCTTTCGATGTCGTCGCGCCGTCAAAAACAAATTCATATTGGCCATGCTATCGTTATCGAACTGCGATTGTAGTTCCGCTCTCTATCGGTATTCAATGAGAGAGTAAATAGTATTTGTGTCATAGTTGGGAACATTTTTATTTAATAAATTACATTATTATTTGTACATGTTTTAAAGCAATTATTTAATGGATTGTTATTTAAGTGCAACAAGTTCCGCAGTAATCGATACTATTGCGGTTCGTTTGTGCACCGATTTGTACTTTATGTCAAAATATCGATATATCATTTTCGTAGCGAACAGCTATTTGCGATATATTATGTTCCGTTTCTCACATCTCTAATCGACTAGGCTTTTGCGTAAGCGTAAGTTTTAATAATAACAAACAACCAATTTGGCAAAATAACTTGCATTAATATTGTTTGCTGCTTTAAATTACTACACAATCAACTTGTGTATACACAGAGTAAGCAAATCAGAGCGTAGCATGTGCCTGAATGCCGTTTACAACAACGTTTTTCACCAATTCATTACGTAACCCAAAAAACAAAACATACATAGAAGCTGCTACTACAATATTTCATGTTGTTCTCATCCTTCTTGTTGTTTCCCATTCTGTTTACAGTTCATTCGCATTGACCAAGACACACACATATATATTTATATGGGCAGTAGCGTAATCTCGCAGCTGGCGCGAAAGTACGGTGCAGTTATATTCTTTCCAACTGTTGCAGTCGGCTCCATCTACGCTGATTGGTCGCACACACGCGAGTGGAAACGCCAACAACAACGAGCAGCACAGAGCGCAGCTCTAAAGAGTCAAAGCTAAGCTAGCAACAACAACAACAACCCAACACACACATATACAAACATGGTGCTTGGACTGGATGCACGTGCACTGTGGGCAGCACTTCCATTGCTTGGATTTGCCATTGGACATTTCCTGGATCTGAAGGAGACGGAACGCATGACCATGTTCCGTGACAAGAGCGCACTGTATGCTCGTCCCGCTGGAAGCGAGGACAAGCCGCCATCTTGGTGATTAGCATTAAGTTCCGTTCGACGATTTACGTTAATACACTTTTTTTTTTGCTTCCTCTCACTGTCATCAAAATAAACCGTAATATGGCTATGTGAAAAAGTAATAGGTGTGTGTATTCCAAGGAAAAGTACTACCTCTCTCTCGTTCTTCCAATTTGTTGGTATAATAAACCAAATCCTGCGGTCGCCTGTGCAAACAATGGGAAGAACGAAGCTTGATTTATCTGCGCAGGATTACGTTCTCGGGTCCATTGTTTATTTTACACAAGAAAACCCATAAAACCATCAACACAAGGCGAGCTCTAAAGATAAGCCAAAGATGGTAACTCGTTTTCGACGGGCTCTTCCCTTGTACCTGCCCGAAACCAAAAATACACAGAACACACACGCACACAAACAAACCTACACTTGCATATTCCAGTGTACATGGATTTGTACAGGCAATCGGATTGTTGATTTTGCACCTTTAGTGCAAAAGAGATAGAAACAGCAGCTGTTTTTGAGCGCAAAAGCCGTTAGAATTTTGGACGGCCGCGCGTGTTTTGCTGAATGAAAAACGGGAAAAATATCGAATGGCAAAGCACGAAATGCATATGAAATTTGATGTGTCGGTGAATATGTAACATAATCCGAGAGACGTACACACACGCACACACACAATCCTAATGGAAAGAGCAGACACTGAAGAGAGACACAAATTGAAATGCCAATGCAACAAAAGTAATTTATTTTTATGGTCACTGTGGCAACAATTGTTTAAATTGCAGGCGTGCTGCGTCAAAGAACCTTTTTGTCCTTGCCACCAAAAATACACAGATACAGTAAGAGATCTTCATAGATCCAACGGTTTTTATTTTGTACACAGGCTCAAGGCGATGTCGCAACCCCGCTGCGTGAAAGATTTGCAAAGTGCGTCGGCGTAGGCGTCGCGCCGTCGTTGAATGTGTGTATGTGTATGTATGTTTTTGAGTGCGTATGCAAGAGAGAGTGGGAGACAAGAGAGAGATCAGGTTCTTAGAAAGTAACAAGAGATGCAGTTAGAGATGAGCCGCAGAGTGATTTTTGAATCACGTTATTGCGTGACTGTGATACGGATCAGCTCGGTATACATATTGAACTTATGGAAAGTATGTAAGTAATCAAATATAGTTCATAAAAATATTACAATTCAATATATTCACATATGAATGCGCACAGCTGGCCGTTATTGTTGTCTGCATATGTATGTATGTATTCACAGTCACGTTCGCAGCGTTCACGTGCGCATCTCTATTCTGCAGTCGCCACCGGCATGCAACACTTGTTGGTGTGTGTTGGGTTTTTCGCAGGTAATGATGTGTGTGTGTGTGGGTGCACAGTGTTCTCTTTCTCTCTCTTCTCTCATTTGGGTATGTGTATGTGAGATTGCCGAAACTAGTTTGCAGGAGCCAAGCCATGGATCAGTTAGTTTTCGGCATTCAAAGCAAACAGAACGCGCAGCAAACAAGTTCGGCAAACGAATTTACATAAAGCAGAGTTGAGATAAAAACAAAAAATAAAACGTAAAAAGGGAAAAGAAGAATAACAACACAGCCTCATCATGAGCGCAACCGCAAAGCAGGGCGAAGGAACAACAGCAACAACAACGGCGAATTCGTCAAAAATGTGCAGCGAATTCGCGAACAAGACACTGCAGGATTATGAAGTGCTCGCTGTGATGGGTAATGGTGCCTTTGGCACCTGTTACAAGGTGAAGGACAAAACCACCGGAGAATTATACGCCTGGAAGGGAATGAACTATGATGAGCTGGACGATGAGAAATGTGAATCCCTTATATCGGAAATCAGTGTGCTGCGCCAACTGCAGCATCCCAATATAGTGCAATACTATCATCATTTGGTGAACCGTGAGGCAAAATCAATTTACATAGTGATGGAATGCTGTGATGGCGGTGATCTTGCCCAGCTTATACAGCGTGCCCGTGGGCAGCGACAACGCTTCGAGGAACCGTACATATGGCGCGTGCTCTTTCAGCTTTGCCGTGCTCTCCAGGTGTGCCACAATCAGATACCCAGTGGCACCATACTCCATAGGGATATCAAGCCGGCGAACATCTTCCTCGACGTTGCCGGCAATGTGAAGCTCGGCGACTTTGGACTGGCGCGTGTGCTGCGTCGAGATCAGAGCTTTGCCGCCTCCTTTGTGGGCACCCCGCACTATATGAGCCCGGAGCTGGTCAAGGGCAGGCAATATGATCGCAAGAGTGACGTCTGGGCCGTGGGTTGCCTCATTTACGAGTTGTGTGCACTGCGCCCTCCATTCCGTGGACGCGCTTTTGCTCAGCTCTCGGAGAATATTGCGCATGGAGAGTTCAGTGCGATTCCTGGAATATATAGCCAGGATCTGCAATCGATAATTGGCTTCATGTTGGCCGTGGATCATGAACAGCGTCCCAGTATTGAGGTAATCTCACGACATCCGTTGCTGGTGAGGAATATCAGTCAATTGGATGGTGAATTTCCACGTCTGGTGCCAGCTGGCAACGATTTCCCTGGCCTCGCCGCCGGTGTGGGTAAACTATTCGCGGACACCGAGCCGGAGCTCTCGAGTACCATGTTCACGGAGCAGTATAGCTTCAACGAGGGCTATGGCCAGCGTCGTCTGAGTGTCAGTGGCGTCTTTACGCCCGATTTGCGCAGCGAGCTCTTCTACTCCGCCAAACGTCGCATCTTTGCCAGCAAACAACTGTTGCAATCGGATCCATCGCTATACGAAAGCATACAACGAGAGAAGGAGCGCGAGCCGGAGTCGGAGTCTAAGGAAGATGGAACAGCTGTGGAGCAAAAAAGTCCACGCCGCATCACGCAACACATCTTCGATGATGCACTGCAGCAGCGTCTGCATGCGATACGTGCACAGGAATCGCTGCTGGAGCAACGGGCCAACGAGCTGCAAGCGGCGGAGTTGCGGGTGCAGGCAATGGAACGTGAGCTGATGCACAAACTGGAGCAAGTGGAGGCGCAGGCACAGGCACAGAAGCAACAGCAGTGTCAATGCCAACGAAAGCAGCTGCCTCCACCAGCGATACCTCCCCGCAAGCCAGTGACGCGCCACGACGATACCTACTGCAGTATTGAGCTCAATGAGACATCGCCAACGGTGGCCAAGCTGAATCTGGCCATGCTGGCGGCACCAAAACAACTGCACAGTGCCACGAACAACAACACGAGCAACAACAACAACAACACATTGCGCAAGGTGACGTTTCAATCGCCACCAAAGCTAAGCAAAGTTGCAGCTACCTCAACATCTCAGCCATCGGTGGCGTTGCCCATGCAGACGAGTGTGTCCAGCAATGAATCTGGGGATAGCCAAGCCTCGAGCACACGTCGCAAGTCCATATTGGCTCTGTTTGGCTTGAGTCGTGCGTCCAAAGCTGCCGTGGCCAAGACAACAAATACAACTTCTGCCCCGGAGCAGCCGCAGCGCCGTCAACCTTTAGCCGTGAAGCCACCGGCATCACAGCAGCTGGTGCCGCCACCACCGCCTCCACAACAGCAGCAGCAGCTGGCCAATATGTGGACCAAAGAGCAGAAACGTGCCGCCTTCGATCTGCTGGCAGCAATGAATGCCGCTGAGAAAGATGCAGCCAGCGTTGCCCAGCCAGGCCGCAGGCAACAAATGCGTCAATCTGTGCGGGAGCGCAATTCCAGCCTGCAACGCAATCGAATGCGACGTTCTCTGGTCCTAGGAGGCAGTGGTGGCCAGCCCAAGCCGCTGTTGGTTGCATCGCGCGAACAAATGTTAATTTAATAGTTGCAAATTTCAAAATTTCGATAACAATTTCGATTGATTTGCTTTGCTGGCTGAAGGGGATCGCTCAAAGGGATTCGCCTTGTGATGTGGAATAAGTTCCAAAAATTCATTTTTTTTTTTCAACCCATTTTTTTTCTTTAGCAAGCCATACTCTATGTTCCTAATTAAATGTACATTAATATCTATGTACTGCTAGTGATTAAGCCAACTGTATTTGCAATGTATATGTATAATAAAAAGGCGTATAATAACAATTGGGCGACCGTTAAAATTAAATTTTCATGAATGCTAGTTCGAATGTGCTGGAGAACGATAGTAGCGGGAAATGTTATCGATTTATCTATTTATTTATATTGCAACCAACTCAATGCGGCTTGTCTGGCACGCATGCGCATGTACCATCACTAAGCATCGAACATTTAGAGTGGCCATTGTTCAGTGTTGGCAAACAGTTTGCTACGATCGGTATTAAAGTATCGATACCTTGTAGTGGCAACTCTGGCTTGAATGTCGCACATCGCAATTTAAGTTGTAGTTAGATTCGTTTTCGTTTTGTTTACGTTCGTTGCATCATTGCAATGCTGCCGCATATCGCGCGAGATGTGCCGGAATTTCTAGTGCAACGTGAATCGCTGGCATACTGCAGCCAGTTGCATGTGAAGCGAGTGAAATCGAGCCTCGTTCTCTGTCGGAATTTAATGTTCTACGAGTACCGGCAAAAGGAGCTGGTACATAATATCGATTTAAGGAGCACGTGCCTGCAGGAGCTTCAAGCCCAACTGGAGTCATATAGTGGCCCCATAAGCAGTTACCTTATACGCAACAATGCGGCGGACACAAGTGGCGACTCCACCAGCTATAACATGTTGCATGGCGCTGACGAACTGCCGCTGAGCATAGGCAAATATGTGTGGCTGGGCGGGCGTGTCTATGTGCTGCTCCGCTGCTGGCAGAAGCTGCTTGTGCTGCGCCGGCCAGAGGAGCTTGGCGCCTGCTTCGAGCTTATTGCGCACCATGAAGACCTGGAGAGTTATCACCTTGTCAAGGGACCCATACAGTATCAGGCTTACGTGGAACTACAATTCACCAATGGAAAGCGACAGCGCACAAATTTTCAAACAGATGAGCAGGAGGAAGATCAGCAGGCACCTAGTTCCACTTCGGCAAGCAGTCTGGGTGGCTTTGAGCGTCTTATGCAGCGTGTGCATGGCGCACGCGCTGAGCTGCAGTCGCAACGCGCTCAGACCCAACAGGACTTTATGCGCGCCCAGGAACTGCAGGCGTTCGGTGCACCCAGTCAGCGTTCCCCGCTGCTGGAGGAGAAGCAGCTGCTGCGCCGTTGCGGCGATGTCTGGACACGCATTTGTGGCGGCAGCGGCGTCTACCTGGTGCTGGGCACTCTGCTTACCAACAGCGCCAGCTTCAGTCGTCCCACTGTGCTGCATGCTCTGCGGCCACTCCTGAGAATATCCAGTGAGGACGAAGCGCTGCCGCAGCCACTTAGCTTTGTGCATCGTCTGTATGAGCTACCCTTGCAAGCGGACGGACAACCTGCAGAGGATTACGAGGAGTTGGCTCAGTTCTGGGCCTGTCAGGAGCAGCACAGCAGCGCAGGCTTGTCATGGCGGCAGCTCACCAGGGAGGGGCAATTGTTGCCAGAGCAGAGCCTGGTAATGGTACTTCGATTGCCGCTGGAGCAGCTCTTGTTGCAGCACGGTCACCTCCAGCTGTTTGCCACCTATGAGTTGCGTGGGGAGTGCGGCAGAATGCGGCAGCTGCAACTACAATTGGCGAGCATCAATGTGGCTGCGCTTCTGGAGCAGCAGGAGAAACATGTGCCACGCTTTGCTGTGCATACACTGCATCAAGATTTTCTGGCTCTCATCATGACGCAGCCAGCGCATTGTGCGCTCCAGCTGCAGTTCAAAGAGGCGCAGCAGCAGACACAATTCGAGCAGTTGCTCTGCAGGAGATTCGGACTGGAGGCCATCACAGTGCCTCAGGAGCAGCAGCAGCAGCAGCGTTCGTGTAAGTAGCCATCACTTGGTGAACCGGTAGCTCCATGCCTAATCGCTCTTTCCTCCTCCTTAGCTCTTCTCGATGCCACTCAGCAGTTCAGTTTTGCCAGCGCTGCGTGCCCAGCGCAGCAGTCCCAGTGTATCTTTTACTGCCCCCAGCAGCAGCTGCTTCTGCTGCATCAGAATCCTCAACAGCATTGGCACATCTATGCGCGCAGTGAGTCCGAGCTGTGTCTGCTGCTGCGCCGGCTGCAACGTGATCTCCTCCAGTTGCACTGCAACGTTTCCATGCTGCAATTGGAGCAGGATCAGTGCCGTGTGCCTACCAATGCAGCGCTGCTGCTAGAGTCCGCATTACGGGATGAACTGCAGGCAAGAATGGAACTGCTGCAGCAGCAACAACGAAGAGAAAGTGCCGCCAGCCTTGAGCAGCAGCAGCAGCGTCTGTTCCAACTGGAAATGGCCAGTGATCTGCTGGTAACTGTGATAAGGCGGAGTCAAGCGCCTACTGAGATGGAGTCTACGGCGTAAAGCAGCTGCAACTCCTCCAAGCGTGTGTTAGGGATTTGTTTACTTAGTTAGGTAGTATTAATGTAGAAGAGAATCATAAGTTTAGTAACTCAAAATAATTAAAATAAATCATAGTTGAGATAAATGACTGCGCCTTGCAACACTGAAGTGCTGCCGTATGGTCTGCAGCATAGTCGTTGCCATTTGAATTTACTTAAATTAAATTTTTATTTAGAAGTTGATTTCTAACATTTTATAATTGTAATATTATGTGCAAATTAATACTGTCATCCTCAAGAGTCTTTTTTTAATTAGTATTTAACTGCACATTGTTGCACACTTTGAGCAGGTGATCGACGGCAAATTATCGATTGGTATTTTGAAGTGAGCGCATCTGTAACACGCCTTGATTTGCTTCAGTGTTGCCAAATGAGTTGATAATAAAGTAATTAAAAAAACTAAATGCATGGAGTCTGCAGTATTAAAAAAGCTAGAGCAATATTTTCGATTTGGCAGGATAGAAGCTAAATTGGCAACACTAATTTACCATCCCAATTAATTTATTAATTGTAGTTAATTAAGAGTAATACAAATTAAAATGCATAAAAAAGAGAGAAGAGAGAGAAATAGACATGTCTGTAAGAACTGGACGGAACCGGCTTAAGCTGTTTTTATCCGTTTATCCTAAAGAGATTTACATATGTTGCTTGGTATATGTCACCTAGGATCGCATTGAAAGATATTGAGAATCTTTAACAAATTGTACACTAATGTAAATGAGTCAAGAAACTTGTTGTTAATAACTAATACAAGGCAGCGCGAATGTTTTACAATATATACAAAAAAATAAACTTAAAGCAATTGCAATTGTTTTCCAACTTCCTGGAATGGTCATCTTATTCTTCACTTGCCTCCAAACTATTACTTCTCCTCTTTCAGGTATTGTCAGTGAGATTCCTTCTCGAGGTATTCCTCTAGAGCTCCTTAGCTCCAATGCGCTGTGAACTTCTCACGCTGCTTAGGCTGCGTCGCTGTTGCTCCTCGCTCTTGATGATGTTGTCCAACACATTCTCCAAATTCTGTGTAGCCGCCGATAGCTCCGCATTGTCACTATATGAATCATCGACAATCTCTTTGACCTTGTGCAGCAGCAACTTGAAGTTGTTCATCTCCGTATCGCGTAGTTTGTCCATATTGATAGACTGCTCCAGCAGTGCACCCAGTGGCATTGACATCACGGGCTGCACAGCGGGCAGCGAGGGCAAAGAAGTTAACGCTGGAGGTTGCCCGCTCAAGCGACGCTGATCGAACCACAAGCTGATGTCGTTCATGGAGTAATCCGATTTGTTGGCCTCCAGATAGCTGCGATTCAGATCGGCACCATTGACTGAGGAGCAATGAAGGAGAAGGTACATGAATTAGAGTGAGATAGAAAGAAAGAGAAGGAGAGTGAAGTAGACATAGGAAGGAATACTTAGTATACGCACTCGAGTGTGTCAGATTCTCCCCCACCGGAGCGTACATGTCGTAGGGCACCACAGCTCCTACGCCGGGCAAGGCGATGATGCGCTGCGGCGTGCTGGCATTCAGAAAAGTGGAGCTAATCAATGGCGCTGCCGTCGAGGAGGCGCGCTGCAAGCGCAAGAAAAATAGAGAGAGTTAAGTTATATGTTTATCATATTAAGGGGTATATATAGGGTATATCTACCGATAACTGTTGCATATCCTCAATGATCTGCAGCAGAAAGCGCTGGTGTGCGCTAAGGAAATCTGCAATTTGAGCGCTTGATGTGGTGGAAAGAAGCTGCAACTGAGTTTCCAGCTTGCTGAAAGAAAGAAAATGCAAATGAAAATGTGTAAAATATTAAAGGGTATCTTCAAGCCTTACCTATTCTGCAGCATCACACGATCAATGATGGATTGCAGACGCTCTGAGGCGTTGCTGGCGAGGCCTGTCAAGGAACCTGTTAAGGGGACGAAAGACAAGGGATAAGCAAAGCTTCAAGAGTGCGCATCCCCTCCTGCTCTGACACTTACATAGCTCCTTCTCCTGCTGCTGCAGTTGCTCTTTCTGCAACTGCCTGGGTGTCTCCTTTGCGGGCGACTTGAGACGCAGCGTAGAATTGCTACGTATGCTGCGCGTCTCAGCAGGCATCGGCGACAATTCAGTGGCATTATTGACCTGCCCCATGGGGGCAGCACTCGCAGCACTCTCCGGCGCATTGCAAAAGCCACGTCGTTCCTCTTCCTCCGCCTCTGCGCGCTGTGTCTTTTGTGCGTAGGCAAACCAACCGCAAAGACGCGCCAAGTAACGTGTCCAACGCTGGGTAGGAGGTTGATCCTCCGCAAAGACTTCACACATGCGATGCGAAGGCTCATGACGTGAACCCACCACAGGCACAGCTGCTGCAAAGCAGGGCAGGCACAAGGAGACATCCCGACAAACTTGACACTTGAAACGAATCCCGATAATGTGCTCCATGCGGCAGGCAGCGCATTGATTGCTATGAATCAAGTGCTCCGTGTCCTCAATGCGTTTGATAAGAGCCAACAGATTTGCATAGATCAGGAAGCGTGTCTGCTGGTGTGTCCACAACTGATGAAACTGTTGCTCACCCAAGCCGGCTACGCCATGATGACAACGTGCAAAGCACTGCTCCATCATGGTGGGTAAATTGTGTGGCCCGTAGGCTTTGCCTTCTCCAAGATAATTGAGCAACTTGCTCAGCGTATGCAGCAACTGCTCGAAGGCGTAGCGAGAGACGCACTGGGAACGTGTGTCGGCGAGGAGATTGAAGAAGTCACCGATCATGTGCTCGCTGCTGTAGAGCTTGCAGAGCAGCAGGAAGGTTACCTTGATCTCCAGCAGTGAAATGGAGTGACGTCGTTGTCTGCAGAGGGAAAAAGGAGTAGGGGAAGGAGGAAGACAAGAAGGAGAAGTTGTAGAAAGATTAGTAAAGTATTTTCCACTTGAAAACCTTCACCATTTCCTTACGGATCGTATATGTTCCAGAAGAAGTTGGCCAGCAGCGTTGCAGCGTTTCCCAATTGATAATTTTCTGTCTTGGTGAAGTGCCCCAATTTCTCGCAGGCAAAGTAAATGTCATGGAGCAGCGAGGTCAGCTGGAAGGGTGGCACCATCAGGTTGAGATTGCAGTGGCCTCCACTGTTCTGATGCACGGGCATTCCATGGCGTTCCAGTATGGCCAGCACCAGTTTATACGGTATTTTTCCAGCTGTAATGTAAGTGCATTTATTTCATTCCATCTCTCTCTCACTCACTCTCCCACTTCCTTTGCTTTGCTTACTGTGAAAGATTTTCTGCAGTGCAATAAATTTGCTGGCGCAACGATAAACAGTGTATTTATAATTGCCATAATCCGTTTGCAGTTTCCCCATAATTTCACTTAAATTCGGTGCAACTTGTTGCTTCACTTGTTGCTGATGCTGCTTTGGTTGTGCCTGTTGCTGTTGTTGTCCTTTGTTATTTGCCAAGGCCGCGGCAACTGCGACGGCGCTTGTGCGCATTGTTGTCACTTGTGTATTGTGTGCTGCGTCTAACATTATAATTGAATATTTTACTATTTACTTTGCACAACTCTCAGTTAGTTTTAGTTATAATAGTTCTTTTGATAGCGCAGCGTTGGTTTTTCTCGTATTTGCGTTTTCCACCGTGTTCGTTACCGCAAAAGTCAAATTTGAAATGATTGGGTGGCAACGCTGTTGCGCTTGCGCCTAACAACACTGTGGTGCTGCCAGATAGTCTGCAGCGTAGCCGTTGTCATTTGAACTTATTTTGTAAATGTGAATTAAAGAAAAATTAACATACTTTTTTATATATTTTTTTAATATATTTTTTTTCGGACGCATCACTATAACACTGCTGTAACATTATGTACGAATTAATACTCTCAAAAGTCTGTTATCGATAAGTATTTTTGCATGCGATCGTGGGAAAAATATCAATTAGTATATTTTCAGTATTTTTTTTGTCCGGAATTTAAAAACATAAAATCAAATACCTTCCTGTGTTGTACAAAAATGTAAAAAATTCGTACTCTGCACATTTAACATCTTCCTCAGTATTTTGTAAATATTGGTAAAAAATGTGTGTCCTGCACATTAAACATGATCAGTATACCATCCATCAAAATGTTTTTTCCTTTACCATTCACAATGTACATTAGCAGATGTTGTAGCTGATATGTATGTGTGTGCATGTGAAGGACTGTACAATATAACAAGATATAACAACGCACAATGCAAAAAGCTATGTATGTATGTGTGGACGGCACCTTCTCTTCCTGCTGATTGACTAGCTGACAAATGGTCTTGTTGTTGTTGTTGTTGTTGCCCCATCCCAGTTGCCACCTGCGCGAAATGGTTCAAATGTCATAACAAGATGGAGCACACATGTCATGCACACATACATACACACACACAGACACCGACTAGCATTTACATATTGTACATGTGTACAGTATGTGGAGGAGGGAAAAAGAAAGGGAACAATTCACAATGGCCACCAAGGCAGGAACAATGACAAGCAGTTTGGGCGACGTTGGCGTCCAACTGCCTGCGCCAGGCAATAATAATTCGCCCGTGCCAGTCATTGACAATGTCGGTGCCATAATGGCTCTCCACTGGCTGCAGGAGCAGCTGCATAACAACAACAACAAGTGCTGCTGCTGTCGCTGCCTTTGCTGCACTGCGTCGTGTGGCAACAACGAAATGACAGAGGGCGCGACACCTACAATTGTCAGAGTCGTCTAAATGTGACATAACTGCAATGACCGCCGTCCTGCTCATCCACCCGCTGCTGCTCTCCCCATCCAAGTTGCCTCGTCCGTCGCCATTGGAGACAGCAACGTGCCAACGTGGCTCACGTTGCACATTTCCCACATTGTTTTGTTGCTGTCTGTCTCTCTCCTTTCTGAAGCCTTCAGCTCAGTCCTGGCTGAGCTTCAGCTCAGTTGTTGCTGTTGTGATTCTGTACGAGAGGATGAGGCCCGTTGCCAAAGTTATATGGCACACACGTACTACAAGTAAAACTCCAACACACACACACACACACACACACACACACACACACACACACGCATACAGCACGCCCTCAGTGCCGCCGGTTGGCGCACGGACAATGGCAATGCCGGAATGCAAATGGCGTGTGGACGTGAACAAATGCACCCAGCACAGCACGGCGAAAAAAAGAAGGACCACTCAGTCTTAATGTATGCAAGAATTGGGATCTCAAGTCTGTCATTCATTTGGGCATTCCATTTCTGTCAGTGTATGCTGTGTAGCTGCGATAGTAGTGAGCAAATCTATCGAGTTTTGTGTTTGTCATCTTTAAGTATTTTTTCCAGTATATCGAATAAAGGGATAACGATCGAGTGCGTCACGTTGGCACGGAAGGATCTCGCTTATACATATAATATACAATCGTAGTAAAACAAAAACTATCAAGTTTGATATTTTTCAAAGGCCTATCGAAAAAATGGATTTTAGTCGTATTGAGCAAAACTATCAAGCTTGGTAAAATACCAATTATTAAGTATACGGTATATCGATTATAAGGACAACGATCGCGTGCGTCGTGTGCGAGTTATGCACGCGATGCTCACGCTGCCGTCACTAGATTGCACCTCAGCTGGCCAGAGCGCCAATTAAGCAACAAAAGGTCGGTCGCTTGGGCAGCCCCATCCACGTCTACGTCGACATCGTCATCGCCGGATGGGCACGGCACGGGGCACGGATTGGACTGACCTGCTCGAGCTGACGACTTGCCTGCCATTAAAACGAAGCGACGTTGCGAAATGTTTTGATGAAGCCAATGGCTGCCAGAGAGTTCGGTCAGCTGACTCCCTATCGAGCAGTCTCTCTCGCTCTTACCTACTGGTTATTACCTTTCCATGTTTGTGTGTGTGCCTCTACTACTACCACTGCACATTTACCACAAAACGATTTGCTGCTGTGCAAGTTTTAAAGCTTTTCCAATCTTTCTCTTTATTCGTTGCACATTTTGCAACAAACTTGCCACGAGAAGCTTTATAGTGGCCAACGACGGCGTCAGCGACAGCGATGGCGCCCCAAGCATTCAATTTCTCTTTACATTTTTTATTGTTTAAAGCAAAGAAGAACCGAGAAGAAGCGGAAGTAAGGCGGAGCAGGAGGAAATGAATGAAACACACCGAGCCGCATTGTGAAGCTGTTTGCAAATGGCTCTTTGCGCACAACAAGTGGACAAGATGCGCTGCAACTGGCCCCCTTCCCTCTTCCCTTTTTTGGCTCCTTTTTCCACTGCCTTCTGTCCGAGTGTCACTCGTTAGCTCGTTGTAACTGGCATGGGCCATCTTCGGTGTAATTTGGGTACTCGCCGGTTGCACTATTATCCCTCCATAAAGAATGTAAACGATGCTAAACTAATTTAAAATGTATGCGAATTCTTGTTTTGTACATACATACACGTATATACATATTTAAGTAGTATTATTTGGTGTGCAGCTCTTATCGCATAAAGACACAGGTATCGATACGTTGTCCTGGAGTTATTGAAATACAATGCATATTGGCATTCAGCTCTCATAAATCGATGACAACTATGAAGTATTGCAATTAATATCGATATGTGATCGCAAGTTTCTCTCGTGTGTTGACAATATGGCGGACAGGCCAAGTTGCAGTGCAAAGCCGGTTTTAATTGCCGCAATGGCTTTTAATTTTTGCGTATTTCAATTTATCACACACACATACAACACCAACACACACACATGGGAAAGAGCAAACATTAAAACACGCCTGGCGATTGCCTTTCGCTTCTGAATGGACGCTGCCAATCCAATTAGTTGTGGACAGTGCAAACAAGCAGCGTCCAGCTTCGTCTACTCTTCCCATGTGTGTGTGTGTGTGTGTATGTTGCTGGCGGGCAATAAAAATGAAAATAACAACAACACCAACAAAAAATAATGGCGGCAACAGTGACGGCTACAATAACAACAGATCGAGACTGGCAAAGGAAAGGTGGAAAGTGAATGGAAGGAGAAGAGGAGAGCGACAGAATGCAGTCATTGCGACTGGCTGGGACACATTCGCACGCGTTGGCACGTGGACGTTGGACAATTTATGTTTGTGTGTGTGTGTGCCTGTGTGTTGGAAAGCTGATGCGGATGACGAACGAGCTTTATAGCTGTACTGCTTACATCTGTTCTTTCTCTGTCTCTCTTGCTAAAGGGTGTAACAGACTGCGGCACTTCAGATGCTGTCAGTACAGTAGTTAACCAATTCAAACGGTAAGCTAAGAATTATATGAAATAAATGAAAAAACCCAATCGATAAATTGCAGTGCCCATTTTTTTTATCGATTTGGGTTCTAAGGTTAGTTTTCCAATAAGAAAATATATCCCCTGTATTATTTGATTTGAATCTAAAATTTGTACTATTAATTAATCGATCGACTAGAGAGCATCTCCTAGTCGTGCAATCCCAAGCAATCGCATTGTTTGTTTTTGCTTTTATTTGTTTTAACTATTTATGAGGTCGTGTTGTTTGTGTAGTTTGATTATATTGCTCTGAACGACTTCTGACTTGTTATAATTCAATTTTTGCTACGCCGTAAAAATCTTAACAAGCTTGAAAATATAAAAAAAAATAAATAAAAAAGTGAATAACAAAAATCAACAGCCTGCCAAGCTTTCAAAGGGAAGTGATTTTTCAGCCGTTGAACATTTTAATGTTTCAATTTTTGCAATACTTATCTAGAGCAACTGATAGAACTAAACGAGTATTTATTAAACAATTTGTGAACGAATTACAGTCACTTACAATTTTTTTGTTAATTACTATCTAAAATTTAATTCAAGTAAAACATCAAAAAGAGACAGTGAACAACACCGAAAGCTCAAAAGACTTCATCCGCCCGATCTCCATTAATACATCAACTCCCATCAACTACAAAAAATGTATTATTAATTGTTAATGTCATTATTAAATGTTATTAAGTAAACATTTAAATTTAATAAAAATCTACAGCTTGAGCTGTGTCTGTATCTGCCTTGTCGTTGTCTGCTTTTGACGTTGTTGCTGTTTGATGTATTTCATGAATTCTTTATCTACTTTGCCGAACGAGTTGTTGGTGGCAAGTTGTGAAAGTGAAATACCAGACGCGGAAGCGCGAGCGCGTGTTGCACTCCCGCTCGGGACGCTTGTCTCCAGCTGCAAGTGCAACTGTGTAACATTATGACAGCTCGAACTTATTTTATGGCGTAAACGAAACGAGCAACAAACGTGAGTGGGAGGAGGAGGAGTGGCACGGTCAAAACAATTGCCAGGCAAACTTGCAACGTATCTATGTGGCAGCAGCAGCAGCTACAGCAGCCGAAACGTGCGGCAAAAGTTTTTGTCTGCCATGCAAAACACGCGAGTTGCGAGTGCAAACATCGCACAGATACTTGCCGCATGCATGCAGCGCATGTGTGTGTGTGTGTGTGGCATGTAGCCATGTAGCATGTCGCCTGCTGTCGATGCAACTGCTCATCCACGCCTTGTTGGAATCCTCTTGCTCCGTCTCAGTCTCACACTTCCGCCGCGGGATGCGGGTTAACATAAACACAGATCAATCTCTATAACACACTCCCGTTCCTGACTGTGTGTGGGTGTGTCTGTGTGTGTGGTGTACGTGTTTATGGTAGCAAGTGTGTATGTTTGTGTGGCGCAAATTGGTTAGATTGCATCGATGATTGAGTAGCAGGCAACTGGCATCCTGTTGCATAATTTAGCATAGTTGTCTGCTGACAATAGTCCATTAGGTTTATCGGTTATCGGCTTGAGAGTTGAAACATGTATGTTTATAAACAAATAAGTGAATTAGAATGTATTAGGAATATGACAAGAAGTAAGAATACTTTAATATACTCTAATTCATATCTAAATAGGTCCCAAACTAAAACTAACCTAACCTCAACCTCAACTTAGCTTAACCAAGCGAAAGTGCAATCAAAATATTAACCAAATCTTATCAAAACTAAACAAAAACCCCTTTCACAAACGATTTGAGTCAACCCTCAAAATAATTCAAAACTTGACCTCAATTTTTTATGCCCATTTCCGTTATAATCCTCCTCTTCCCTATCAATTGCTTCGTTTAATGAGGGGACTTTTTGCCGTTATGTCTGTGTTACCGGAAGTGTGAGTGGACTCGGGTAACAAATGTCAGATTCATTTCAAGAAAAACAAACGCAAAAGTTGCACAGGAACTCGACCAAGACCAAAGAGCATAAAGCATATAACGTGCAAGCATTTGTCAAATGTCGAAGCACAGTGGTCGCTGGCAAAAAAGAAAATTGCACAGTGGAATTAAACAGAAAATAAGGGTTAGCAAAAATCAAAGAAATACATTATTATTATTATTTATTATTAAAATGAAAGTAATTGCACCAAATATTTGAGTTGACTCTACTTACCATTGTTGACAATTAATAAATATACTTAATAAAAAAAAAGAAATACTGAGCCCCCCTTATCCTCTTAAGAAATCGATATACCCAAAGCAGTCAGTGAAAAGCTAGAAAATCACTTAGCTTGCACTTGGTTTCATTGGCAGCTGCCCATTTTCGTTTACTTTTGTGCCGTATCTGAGTTTGTAAATAATTGAAGCATTTTATACCCTTGCAGAGAGTATATTACGAGGGTCGTTTGATAAGTCCGTGACTTTTTGTATTTGCCGCGCACCTGCTCTAAATACAACACTGCTCCTGTCAGCAGTTATCGATTAACAGCTGACTGTAAAATTTTGAGAAAGCTGCGTTTTTGGTTTGCGTTTTATAGGCATTGAAAGCAGACGATCTCGTGAATTTTAACGAAAATGGAAAAAGTGAATTTCGTGTCAGCATGGCAAAATTTCATAAATTGGGCTACGAACTGCTACCCCATCCAGCATATTCTCCAGATTTAGCCCCCTGTGACTATTTTTTGTTTCCAAACATGAAGAAATGGCTCGGCGGTAAGAGATTCGGGTCATCACAGAAACAAACGACTATTTTGAGGGCCTTGAGAAAACCTATTATTTGGAAGGAATAAAAAAATTGGAAAAACGCTGGACTAAATGTATAGAGCTAAAAGGAGATTATGTTGAGAAATAAAACGCTTCTTTGACGAAAAAAATATATTTTATTCAAAAAGTCACGGACTTATCAAACGACCCTCGTATACAACATTATTTAATTTTGCTCCATTATATATAACAAGTATCGAATGATCGGGGGAGATACAAACCTTCAAGGGTATAAAATCTTCGGCATGCCAGTGCCTTTCTTTCTGGTTCTATTATTTCGTGCACCTTTTCCCACAGTCACCGTGGGACACTGTGCGGAAGGGGGCTGCAAAGTGGTGTGACATTGCACAATTGACAGCGCGAGCTTGCAGGTTAAATAATATTAAGCATATGCAGTTGCAATTGCAATTGCATACATCGTAATTTCCGGAATAATCGTAATTACGTGTATGTGTGACAGCACACACACAAACACACACACGCAATCGAATATACGCTCACGTTCACTGTGCGTGAGAGTCTGACTGTTCAGATAGTTAATTGAGCTGTAGGCAGGCTTACTATTGTTATTGTTCTTGTTGCTGTTGTTGCCTTTCTTGTTGTCGTTGTTATTGCTGTAATTGTTGTTATTGTTGTTGTTGTTCTCTGCTTGTTGTCATTAATGCGAGTGTTGGCACTTTCGCACGCATCCATGCCCCCATCGACTCGTCCTTTAGTCTCGCCTCGGCTTTTCCTGCTGATGCCAACACGCCCTCTTCACCTCCTCTCCCACCTTCCCTTGTAGCCCCCTCTGCCATCATTGTTCAAAAGTTTGCTGGTAAACACATTCATAAAGCAAATATGCAGGCAGAGCCGGCGCTAGCAGCGATGCCGACAGCGACGCCAACAAGGCACAGTAGTTTCACATTGCAAAAGAAGTCAATGAATGTTGACTGGCGGCGCCACTGGTGGTGAAATGGCAACTGTGCAACAGGTAGCACAATACGGAGCTGTAATGTTGAATGCAAATATTTGATTTTTGTTTTTTTTTAATAGTTACTGCGACAATTAACTCAATTTAAATTATCTTGATTTTTTCAGAAATATAATGGTAAAGGCTATGCCTGCAATATGTTGTTACGGAAAAAACCTACAAACCGGTGGAGACAATCTTGATAATTCTTGATAAATATATTTGAGCAAAATCTGTGATGCAGGCAGCTATTTATTCTTAACCAAAATGATTTACTATAAGCGCCTCGACTTAGTTTTGAAAATTATTTTAAGTATATTGCAAGGTAGATTTGATTATAACGCTTCCTTTCTGTATGCAAAAACTATTTAAATACTCTTATGTCATTATTTTTTATTCTTATTCTCAAGAACTACTTTTTGGTATTTTTGTTATCATGTTGAAAAGTATTTTAAAATGGCTTTATTTTAAATAGCTTTTCATAACATATTTTCAAGAATTGTCCCAAAATTACACTGGAAAGTATGCTATATTTATTTTTATGCCATGCTGTATTGTACAATATATTTGTGATAGAATTATTATTTGATTATTAATTCAAAGTTAAATACATAATCAATGTTTTACATGTAAGTTTTAAACAAATTATTTAATTATTATATTAGCAAGTAAATAAAAAAATAAATGATTAAATATAAATAAATAAATAAATAAATATATAAACGAATGAATGAGTAAATTGATAAATGAATGAAGGAATTAATAATTAAATAAATTAATAAATAAGTATAAATAAATTCGATAATGAACTCGTCAAATTTTGCACAAATATGTGAGCAATTCTCCACACACAAATGACATGCGAACCACTATGCAAGGATACCGTTGCGCCGTTGTCGCTGTCGATGTCGCTGCCAGCACGGACATATGCTAAACGCCAAACGAACAAGTGGAAGCCAAGCGCGCCATGGCAAGCATAACCACTGCTCTGCCGCCAGCTGCGTCGTGCGTCGAGCGTCGAGCGCCTCGCGTCGAACCGAGAGACGAGACGAGTTGAACTGAACGGAACTGAACTGGACTAAGCCGAAAGCCGAGTAGAGCCGAACGTTGATTTGTGCCCCTCGGCTCTCGTGTTGTTGCTGTTGCTGTTGTTGCTGTTGCTATTGCCTCCTGCCCAATTGGCGCTTGGCGCTGCTCTGCTGGCGTCTTGGTATAAAAGCGGCTGTCGCCAGCGATGCCGTTCAGCATTCTGCGTGCGGCAGGCGTAGAGCGCACAACACACAGCACATATTCCAAATCGTATCGAGAATTCACTGAGAGAAAGAGAGGGGAAGAAAAGAAAGAGATAGCTGAGAGCGCGCGAGAAGAAACGTTTTCAAGCCAAATAGGCAGTCGCGGCGGCAGTTGCACAAAAAAGCGCGCGCAAAAGCAAAAGCTGCTGCACTTTTCGAACGTGTCCAGTAGTGGTAGCGGCAGTTGTAGCTGAGTCTAACGGTAAAACAAAAGCAGACTAACGGTAAACGGAAAAGCGGCACAAGAGTCCGCGCCGCTGTGTTTACTTTGCCATTATAAATCCAACGAGTTTCGCTTTGTTTGTGTTTGTGTTTGTGTTGATGTTAGCTTCTTCTATTCTCTAGTTGTAGTTGTTGTTTTTGTTGTTGCTTTTTTTTGCTGTGACTGTGTGCGGGTGTGTGTGTTGGTGTGTGTGTGTGCGCAAAGTGCATAACCAGCAAAGAAATAACAGGCCAAAATTGCAAACGGAAAGAGGAAAACGGAAAGTGTTGCTGCGTTTCCGTGTCGTTGCTTCTTTGTGCTGTGCTGTTGTTGTTGTTGTTGTTGCTGCTGTTTGGCGGCGCATTTGGCATCTTGAGGCAATTTCCAGTGGCCGCAGGTGCTGCCGACAAGTCATCGCAACATCCACAATAACAGCAACAGCAACAAACATGGCCATAAACAAATTGACGCCAATATCCGTTGACCTTTCCACAAACGTTGGCCAAGAATGAAGACGAAATTGCAAATTGCATCATAAAAGACATTTAATTGATGATTTACCGCTTGTTCGTGCCGTTATCAATATAAAAAGGAAATTGTATTTTCCACGCTCAATCGTAAATCGCATAAATTGCCATTGAAAAAGATGAGAAACACTGATAGAAAGTTGCTGGAAAAACAAATGAGAAAGAAATGAGACAACACGTGAATAACAACAGATAAATAGATTTATAATACGAGTATATTCCTACTCAAAGGTTATTAATTGACGATTTAGTTTTTTATACTCTTCGACCATTGAAAATGTTCAAAAAAGGGTATACTAACTTTTTTTTTTTTTTTTTGAGAGAATTTTCTATTGTGCAAATTGGGAAATCTATAAAGCAAACAGAGTTAAAGTGAGTGTTTGAGTGAGTGTTTTGAAGATCAGAAAAAGAAAACATGAGAATTTGAATATTTAAGAAAGTTAAGGAAGGATTTTGAAAAGTTTTTGCCAAATTTAAACAATACAAGTTTGATTTAACTGATCAAATGTGATAAAAATCTACTGCTTATCTATAATAAGCCTTATTTATTATTAACTACAATCAAATTTTATTAAAAATTTTCCAAGCATTGGTTATTTATTGTAATTATCAATACCTTATTTAATATATTGTAATTTATCACTGAAATTCCTCAGACATATCTATTTCTCCAGCGATTCAACAGCTTAGTTCTCCAACCCTTACTGATATTACTTTATAACTCGTAGAATCCTTCAATTTCTTTTAAAACTAGCGTCGTCTACCTTTTTAAATCAGTTTCTAATGTCATTCATTAGTTTTCTTCTCTTTTTCTCTGCTTTTTCGAATTTAATTTTGCTTTCTTCCTTTCGCATACTCGAAATGAATATCTGTTTCACGAAATAAAACAACAAGACATTTGGAGAAAAGAAGAAAATATTTTTTCTCAATTTCGACTTCTCTAATTTATTTGAAGTTCACTTAAGTCGCTGTGACGTTGAGCCGCTTTGCTGCACAAATTTTCCACGTCTGTCATTTTCACCGAGAAAAGAAAGAAAATACGAACGAATGAAAAGGATAAAAAAAAAAACAAACGAAGAACGAAAAGAATCTGTTTTCTTTTCGGTTGTGTGCGAAATGTAGATATCAAAATGGAAATTGCATTTCTGGGCAAAACACGCAGAGAAAGTTGCCAAGTTTTGCTTAAAATTTAAGTACTTTCGAAAGTATTTCGTTTAGCAGCAACTGAACAGTAGCAGCAGAGGCATCACCCAAGCGTAGGTCTTGGAGAGGCCGCAAGAAAACTTTTCGGCCCGAAAGCGTCAGAAATTGCATTTTAATTTGCCTTCAATTTGCTTCACAGTCCACAAAGATGCTGTGCCAGATGGTGCGAAACTAATTGGATAGATCAAGTAATGCTTCATAAATGCCTCTTTAAAAGTCGACTTGTTGATAGCAGCGTACGAAGAGTGTTTGAATAGCTTTTTGATTACCACTTGAGAGTTTATCAAGGGTTGTGAGAACAGCAAACAACAACAACAACTCACTTGGTTTATGGTTTCCTTGAAAACACATTCTTGTTAAAATCGTCAATTACGTGCTGTGCTATGAATGTAGAAACAAGTGTAGGAAAGGAGAGAGAAAAGAGAGAGAGAGAGAGAGAGCAGTAAATTACAAGAGTCAAATTAGTTACAACGAAATTCACAGCGTATAATTGGAATTCACCGGAAAATTCACCTTTATTTACACATAATTTTGCCAATTAGGCAACTAGTAAACATGTCAATGCGTACTAGAGATGCAGAAACATTGTTGGACATCAATAAACATGGATGTTTCATATGAAAAAACCCAGCAAACATCGATGTTTCTTACGTACAAGTTAGAGGTGCAGAAACATCAATGTTATATCGATAAACATCGATGATTCATTTAAAAAACCTCAGCAAACATCGATGTTTCTGCACCTCTAACTCGTACATAACATATATGAACAGGTTTTTGATTTGTTTTATTAAGAGTCTTCATGGAGAAGGAACAATCAACGGAAAAATATTAATTCAATAAGTTAATAATAAAGGTTTTCAATACGTTTTTAAAGCAATAAAATGTTATCATTAGAATTGATTGATACTTCTGCTTGTTAAATCGGAACTAAATGAAATGATAAAAAGAATGAGAACAACACTTAATATTGCTTAAAGCCCAGTAAATATTCCCCTTAGAATTGCTTGTGAACTGCATAATCTATCACAACTGATTAATCATTAATATTCCCATTGTTTTTTTCCACACACAAAAAACCAATTTCCACCCGAATCCAATAAATATGAATAAATAGCATTTGTATATTGATATTAAGTGGCTTAGATTAAGGAAGTGTAACTGTCAGAAATGAGGTTTGATAATTGATTGAATTGATCCGATTGATTGATTATGGAATATATTTGCATTCAAAATGAAGTGAGTAACAAATTGAAAGCCACACTTGATTGAAATTTCATACAAAGGTGAATATGTGATTGTGTGTGTGTGTGTGAACTGCGTTCGCATAACACTAATAAAAACACACTCACACACACACGGACACGCACACAGACGCACTCAAACATAGCCGCAATTGATTAGCACAATTTAGGCATGATAAATGTACCGTTACATTTTGCCGTCAAACTTTTTTCTCTCTCTTCTTATTTTGCGGGTCCATCATACAGTTAAATGCACCGCAGAGGGATTGCGCCACAGATAGAGACAAAGCATAAAGAGGAGGAAGAGAGAGAGAGGGAGAGACAGCGTGTGAGGGGAGTAAGCGAGATAGAACCTCGTTTTGTCGGTCATAAAATGAGGTTCTTTATTTTTTCCCGCTGTTGTCCGCCCACGTAGCACGTCAGGCTGGCGGAGGCAGGCAAGGCTGGCTGAGGCACGTTGGAAACTTTTTAAATAAGTTAAAGATATTCGCCGCCCGCCGCCAAATGAGAGTTTTAACTCCGCGCATAACGGGAACAAGTCGTAAAATCGCGGGCGCTGCAAAGTATGCTACACAAATTGTTCGACGCCAATTGTGCACGGAACGGGATCGTGAGAGGGCAATAAAAATGAATGTAGTAGCTGCACAGAGACAGAGAGAGAGGGAGAGAAAGTGAGGCACAGAAAAATAAACATACTAAAGGGATTAACTCATCGAAATTGTCATAATTTGTTTATACCCTAGAGAGGAAGTTGTGAAAAAAGTCTAATAATTTAGACCTATAACTAGTCTGGGAGAAACAGGAACTTTAGAGCCTCATTAGGTTATATATAAAGCTGAATTTTCTATCCCTAATGAACTAAAAGAATTAATAACACATAATTTTTGTTTGTTAGGAACTTCTTATTCCTCTTTTATTCGCAATTGACTTTATTTTATTAGTTTAATGTATGTTTTATTATCTAATACTTAATAATCTCTCTACCCACTGGGTATCTGCTAGTTGTATATCATATTCATCACATAATTCGTTCTATTTTACATTGTTTGCATTTTCAGCGAGTTTATTTCATCATACAACAATCAATATTGCAAAAATAGTTACAACAACGACTGCAAACGCGTTAAACTATAAACGATATAGAACAGAAAAAAAAAAAATAAAAACCTATTAACGATTATTGAGAGCTATCAAAAATGTCGCTCAATCGATGCAACCAGTTGGGCGAGTGCCAAACGGGTGTCTGCAGGAATCAACCACAGCGACAACAACAACAACAGCAACACGAGCAAATGGGAAAACAACAACAACGACGTCTGCAGTCAACGTCGCAGCTGCAGTTGGCGATGTTTGCTTTACTCTTTCTAACGCTGCTAACGGGACCAGCGAAGGTTTACGCAAATCGTAAGTAAAATACAATATTAATTAGAAAATGTGTGAGTAGAAGAGAACGAGAAGAAGTAGGAGCAAATGAGAGAGAGAGAGAGTGATAGAAACTATGATCATATTAGAAATTGGTAGAGAGGTAATGGAAGATTGAGAAAATTTGTGTAACAGAATAACTTTGAAAGTTAGAGAGAGAGAGCGATAGTTATAAAGAAAGATAGAAAGAGAACTTGATTGCAGCTGTTCGGCATTGAAAGCGGCAAAGTAAAAAAAAAAAAAAAAAAAAAATCTATAAAAAGGAGAGAAACAATTAGAAAAAGATGTGGAAAAATGTATAGTAATGTAGAGAGACACAGAGAGTGAAAATATAAAGAGAGCTACAAAAACGGGTAGCACAAAAATTGATAATTTAAAACAAAGCTAGAAAAAAGGTACAAAGAATGAAAAAAGTACAGAAATTGATAATATAGAAGAGAAGATTATTTATTTATTTAATTTAATTTAAAGCCAACTACGGTCAGTCGACTGTTTAAAGTAAAACAATTAATTTAATATGCAAAATTAGAATTAATTAAAAAAAGCTTAAAAAGAAAGAAATTATAATATCAATAAGTATAGCTTTAAAGTTATAGATGAAAAAGCGAGAGTTTCAGAAATAAGAGGATGGTAAGTGGTGAGAAAAGAAAGTTAAAAGTTCTTCAAGATAAAAGTAAAACAATTTCAAAAGTACTTAATTTTTCTTTATATTTTCCATTCTTGCAACTATAAAATCAAAATTGCACTCGAGCAAACTTTGCAAGTCAGCACTTTGACAGCTCTACGCGTGTGTGTGTATATGTGTATGTGTGTGTGTGTGTCTCATCTCTTGATCTTCAGCTGAAATGCAAGTCAAGTCTCTTTGCTTAAGCTCGTACAGGAATGTCATATGAGCTCAGCTCATATCGTAGCGTGTGCAACTCATTATTCGCTCTCTCTCTCTCTCACCCTCTCTCTCTCTCTCTCTCGCTGACTTCTTACTTTCCCTTTGCCTTGAGCTGGCGTCTTATCGTGTTTATAGCAGCTGGTGCTGGTTTATGGCGTATCTTGTATGCAAAAGCATGCGTATGGCATTAAGTTATCACACGAGCAACACCAGCAACAGCAACAGCAACAGCAAAGGCTGCAGCAGCGGCGAGGCCAGTAGCTTTGTTTGTGTGACACGTTTGTTTGTTTGCATCACTTAAAAATACCATGTAAAGGGCTGCAAGTGCGGGTATATTGAGTGGATGAAAATATAATAAGTTGTAGACGAGTGAAGCTTCGCCTTGATATCATTATTTATGTATATTCGCTGCCTTCACTACTTCTCTCTCTACCTATTTCTTGGTTCTCTAACTCAGGTTGTAGTAGAACTAGAGAATTGCTATTGAAACCAGATATATAAATATGGATATATGTATATAAACTTTTACTAATAATGTTCTGAAAGTTTCCTTATAATTCAATTCTAGATAGTTCAGTTGTTGAAAGTTTAAATCGCATCTGACAGGGAGTTGCTTTAAATATAATAAAATATATAGAAAATACGCTATGATCTCAGTTCTTTATATGAAGTTCATCCCAGCCTTACCTGATATTCAAACCATATATACAGTTGTCTATATATTTTCAATCATTCAGTACAGTGATTGAGGTGTAAGGGTGCCTTACAGTCGAGTCCTTACTTCGTTGCCCATCGTACAGGCAGTGAAATGCACACCCACACATGAGTTGGTGGTGTAACCAGGCAGGTTCGCGGCGGGGGCAACATCTTTCTCTCTCGGTGAAAGTTCAAAGTAGTTGGCTCTGAGCTCTGGGTTACCCAATGGCCCGACAACCGCGCATAGGTTGCCAACAAGACGCGCATTAAAAATCAATAGAACCTACAAATGTATCCTTCATTGGGCAACAAAAACTAAAAAAAAAAAAAAAACAGAAGAAGAAAGCGAAAGGACAAAACATTTCGTGGCGCCGTCGCCAAATTGAAGCTGTGCAGGTAACTTCTCTGCCTCACTCTCTTTCTCTCTAGATAACTATTACTGTATGTGTTGCTATATATTGATCGATAACAATTATATGACTATAAAGTTGAACTTTACTTTCAATTATTCAGTCACCTGGCTTAGAAAATGGAGTTTGCTAAGCATTTAACTAAGTAGATTGTCTATCGATATACTTGTGCTTTGATCGATAACAGATTTGGGTTGCTCAGAAGAAATAAAGAAGTTGAAAATGTTGTTAAAAAGTGGAATAAGGCAAATTTATATGATATTTATTTATTTTTATATTGATATTGCTTTGATAACTGCATCGATAAACGATTTCTTACCTAAATTAGTCTGGCTTACTCAACTCTACAATTTATCGGACTGTAATTAAAGTATTATAATAGGCAAATCAGGACAAAAAGTGTTATAATAGGGAAATGTGGACTTAAAGCTTCAATAAATGTTGAATAAACTTGATTGTTTGTATACTAAAAATCCGTTGCTATAATCGATAACAACAATTGTCGAGAAATTGTCATTTAATAAGCTTAATAGTTATGTTCATTCAACCAACCGAAAACAAACCATATTTCTTTATTGCTTAACAATTGAACCAACTAACGAGCGAGGCAAAAATCCGATTTAAATACAGAACAGCACAATGACTCCCAAAAGTATGTGCAACAAGTCTGGTGCCCGCTCTCCCCTCTCACCCACTCTCCCTCCCTCTCTCTGGCATTCCAAAATCGAATGCATAACATTCTATTTGGCTCGACTGATTGATGAATTGCTGTATAGATTGATAGCATTCCTACCGCCTTGGGCTGCACTCTCATGAATTTCGGCGTCTAAATGCAAATCGAATGAATGAATAGATACAGTGGAATCCAACTGCGAGTGTGCCTATGTATGTGTGTCTGTGTGTGTCTGATATAGATTTGCTTTGGCCTCATAACCGTTTTATGGCTTTGGGTTTTTCGAGAGCTTCTGATTAGTGTCGGCTAAAGGCATCACGCGAGTGTTTGTCATGCCAGCAAAGTGCTCCATAAACACAACTAACTAAAGCAACAAAGAAAAGAAGCAGAATAGTAGTAAGAGATAGCAGAGGTTAAGGGAGGAGAAAAGAATAGAAAGAAACACAAAAAATCACAGAACGCGTCTGTTCTGCATGTGGTTTGCCTGCCTGACTGGATGACTGCGTTCTCTATCGCACAGCGCCGCAGTTCCTCAGTTGTTCCCTTGCTCCCAGTTCCATCATATATCTTTTTATACGCTTGCTTTTCTTTCTAGCCCATGTAGATACCCTGTATTGTCGCTCAACTGTTGAGTATGTTGGATTGGGGGATGTATTTACGACATTTCTTCTTTAATACTTCAGTTAAAGTTGTTTTTGAAGTTGAACAGAGGAAAAAGGTAGAACAGCTGATGCCTTAACAATTTGCTTACATTTACAGGGTGTCATGTAGTACATAATTCACTGCTTTGGCCTTTTACAGCCTATTTGTATATCCTGTAATCACTACAGATAAGACATGAGTTGGTTTTCAACCAAAAACGATTTGCGCATTTAATGGTTTCACTCATTTATTGTAAAAAGTAAAGCTTATTGGTTCCGTTTTCATTTGAAAATTGAAATTATTAACAGGAACTAGAACTGATTACTAAATTCACACTGTTGCTACTCGAACTGGAACTAGTAAGGGAACTGTAAATGCAAACAGAACTCAAAGCTAATTTTGAATTGAAACTTAAATCGAAATCAAAAAGGAATCTTTAAGTGAAATTATAAATAAATTTAACTGATGTCATTACTAGAACTGGAACTAGTTCTATAGAACATCACTGTTAACTGTTAACATTGACTGTTAACATTAACAGGAACCTAAACTAGCAGTAGGACTGGAACTAGTACTGAATCTAAAATTAAAACTGGAACTAAAATTGAAATAAAAATTCGAATGAAAATTGAAACCAGTAAAGTAACCTTAAATGAAACTGTTACTAAAACTTTTATGCAGACTACAGGGTATTTTCCAGTCGACCATTAGCTTGTATATATTTTTTTGCTGTCTGTTGTTTTTATTGAGTTGTTTGGCAGCGTTTGCTTCTTGTTGTCTGCGATTGCTTTGCTACTTCGATTGCCCTGGCTTAACTTGGCTTTGTTTTGCCGCCTTACAAATGCCTTTTCACTCTCTCTCCCCCCACTCTCTGCTCGCTCTCTCCCCACTCGCTATCTACCCAGCATCTCTTTCCCGCAACCCCAGCCATCTTCAATCTTCTGCTGGCCTTCACATCGTCACTGTTGAAGGACTGTGAAACAATTCAATTTATTTAATCCAGTCGCTGGTCATGTTAATATACCCCACACCAAGGGGTATATTAGAGTGTCTGTGTGTGTGTTTGCTGGGCTTGTTATGTGCGATAAGACTAACTCTAACCCACATTGGCCATTGGTATTCAGTCAATTTCCGCCACCGGATGCGAGAAAGCGTATTACACGTATTCCCATTTGTCGCGCCATTTCCCCACCTGGTGGACACTTGCTCTACCTGTCTCGCTCTAATGTCCTTGCTCTGCTAGGGTGTATATGTGTATGGTTGTGTGTGTGTGTTTGTTTATTTAATTCGCGTAAATTTTTATTAATTTTAATTGAAAGCTTTACGACGCTGCGCTGCGCCTTTGTTTATGCTTTAGTTTTTGCCTTTGTTTTTGTTTTCCTTTCGGTGTGTGTGTGTGTGTGTGCCCAGCTGCACTTTCCTCGCACAGCGTGTGTTCCACTGTGTGTGTGTGTGTGTGTGCATGGCGCTTGGCGCTTTTAGTGCTCCTCTTCTCCTTCAGTCCCAGTGGCTGCTGCTCCTGCTGCTGTTGTTGTTCTTTGCAAAGTGTTTTTGTTTGGACTGACGCTAAGCTGGCTTGGCGCAAATCCCCGTTAAAGTTCGTTGCTACCGACCTCAAGCCATGCCACGCCACGCCCCCTTTCCGACCACTTGCTGTGGTGTATGTAGGGGGGCACAAGTGACAGCTGAGGCTGCTCAACTCGCTGCCAAGATTTACGGTTGATTGAACTGTCCCGCCAATATGCATAGGCTAGGCTGCCTCTCTCTCTCTCACTCTGTCTCCCTCTCCCCCTCTCTCACTTACTGCCTCTATCTACCTCTGCACTTCTCACTATCTCTCTCTGGCATGCATGTGTTTGAGTTGTTAGTACAGTAGCCAAGTCCATTTAAACTTTTCGGTGACCTTACGATGTCGCAATTGAGCAGCTCAAAATGTTTGATGAAGAGAGAGCAGAGAGATAGAGAGAGAGAGAGAGAGAGAATTAATTAAAGTTCGATTGAACTTTGCATGTAAGTATATTCACGAGGTATAACAGTTTTTTGTATGTAGTATAACAGCATTTGTTTTTTTTAGATTACTTTGAATTTAGTTTCCATTGAGGCTTCTCTTTTCATAATAATTTTCTGCAAGATAATATGAAAAAGGAAGAAAACAGCAAAAGAAAGCTATAGTCGATATGAGAATAAATTTAAAAAATCCTGCAGTTGATAAGGTTATTTTATTGACAATATATTGACAAGGTATAACAGTTTTTTGCACATAATATAACAGCATTTGTTTTTTAGATTACCTTTATTTTAGTTTCCACTTTAGTTACTTTTTTCATTCATCATTTTCTGCATTAAATATGAAAAAGGTAGAAAGCTGTAAAAGAAAGCAATAGTCAATATGGAAATGACTTTAAAATACCCTGCAGTTGATAAGGTTCTTATGAGAAATATTACTATGCATATTT
This sequence comes from Zaprionus indianus, assembly GCA_018904595.1. Classification (NCBI taxonomy): domain Eukaryota; kingdom Metazoa; phylum Arthropoda; class Insecta; order Diptera; family Drosophilidae; genus Zaprionus; species Zaprionus indianus. The sequence continues at coordinate 225,786 of JAEIHA010000344.1, forward strand.
TGATTTTGTTTATTAAGAATCTACTCTAGAATTCTCCCAAGAATCAATGCTTCTATGTATTTCGATTTATACAATCGATTAAAAATAAAAACTGTGTTTAAAGTCGAACAAAATTGCTTAGATCTTCAAAGAGTGCTCATATTTTATTGATACGATATATAAAGACTTATTAAATATAATGTTTCTAGGTAGAAGAAAGATATGTTGACTCCTTAAAGAGCTACAAACAGTTAAAGAAAGTCATTCATTGCAAGAGGTACTAAGACAGTTGTTGTATTCGCGCTTACTCCTTTCTTTTTGTTTCGTTTCCATTGTTTCATGCTGTCAACTGCACATTTAGTTAATCAGCTGAAGGATAAACATGAAGGGAACCTTGTTGTATTTATGTGACATTGCTTATCGCATAGCGTGACCCGCCGTCAGTTCCGTTTCCACCTCTCTCTCTCTCTCTCCCTCTTCCTCTATTTGTTGGTAAGGTTATCTGGCGGATCTATGGACTGTTTCTGTAGAAGGGAAGCAGGGCAATGACTAATGCAAGACAAGCATAATGGCAAATGATTTTCAAAAAATATAATCCCCCCCCTCTCTCTCTTCTACACACGCCACAGAGACACCTCGTACAACTTGCCCGCATTATGTTCAGCTTGTTGTTCCTGTTGTTGTTGTTCTTGTTGCTGTTGTGGGAGCAGCCCGCAGCGACTTTAAAAGTTATTGCCGTTCTTATCTCTCGCATCTTGCCTTGTCAAAGCCAAATCCCTCGAAAGCAGCGGCCCACTGCGGCTTCCTCCTGTGCTCCCTTGTTGCGCAAGTTTCACGTGACATCGGTAAATGCTGTCTAATAATCATGGGCCATAATCTACATGGGAAGGGGAGAGAGAGAGGGAGTGAGAGAGAGGCAGAAAAGTATGCAAAAGTATTTTGCCGACAATCGAGCGAATTACACGCAAAATGAGCCCCAACCACGGCCGCAATTCCCTTCCCCTTTCCCCCTCGCACTGCGATTCTCCATGTTCGTTCTTTTTCCTCCTCCGTTTTGGCTAATGAGGCGCGTCCAGGCGGCCATGTCAAAAGATGCCAACAATCAATAGGCCAGCAAATGGACCACCCCAACCCACTTAACATACACACACTCGCACACTCTCTATATCTAGCTCCCCCCTCTACCTCCCTCTCTCTCTCTCTCTCTGTGTGTTTCTCTCTTGCTGTCACTGAATGTGAAAACTTGACTGAATAAATAATAAACTTAAACATGTGTCCGCCTGGCGGGGCCAAAAAGCAGCCAAACTTGACAACATTTTCGTTTCGTTTCGCTTTTATTTGGGCCAAAAACTTTTCTCTCGTTTCTCGTGCATCTCTCGTGTCGACAAGCAACATTTTGATTTGCCTGCCCTCAGGGGGGAGTACGATAGGTTTTGCATTGTTTACTAATCTCTATGAAGTGAACAGCTCGATTTCTTAGTGGGTTTTTTGTTATTCAATGGCACAGGAGTGTTGAAAATTAAAAAGACTCTGGATTTATATGGTTTATTTGTGTATCGAGCTACACAATAAATTTGATAACTGTAGGTCGAATAGTTTTTGAGTTCAGATAGTTAGTTTTTAATGGATTTTCGATTTTCAGGATGAAATTTCTAAAGCTTCATGAGGTTTGCTTGATTTTGTCTAAGTACTTTATCTTCCATCTCTACTTCTTTGATCCTCTCCCACATCGCGTTATTGCTTGCTTTACTATGTAGTACTATGTCTTCTATCTTCTATATCTTTTCAACGACTTCTCGTCCCCCCCTCGCGTCGCTCCAGTTTTTTTCCCCCCATTTGAAACGTGTGTGAGAAGTTGTCGACGATGTGCATGTGGAAACGTGGAAAAAAGCGCCAATAATGTCCATTTTGCGACGTTTGCCAATTTCGAGTCGATTTATTTAGTGGAAACCAATAAATAACCAATGATGTACGAGTGCATAAGTGTGTGTTATGACTGTCTGTGTGTGTGAGAGCGTGTGTGAGAGAGTGCGAGAGAGTGTACTCTTATCTGTCTCTTACTTTTTCTAGTCGTTGTGTTGGCCACCTTGGCCCATTTGTATATTCATCTATCTATCTCTCTATCTATCGCTGTTTAATCCCCCCATCCTGCTCCCCTCTTCTCCCTCATCCTCGCATGCGTTGGCATTCACGTTCACGTTCACGTTCAGTTCGGGGGATTCCCCAGAGTGCAACGAGGCAGCCTCGTTTCCATTCCCATTTTATTCCATTTCATTTCATTTCATTCCCCTTACTAGTCTGTGTTGCGCATTGCACATTTTAATACCCTGTAGGTTAGTAAAAGGGTATTTAAGTGCTGTTTATCTATGTATTTTTGTTGTAATTAACATACTGTTTCATTTCCATGTTGTTTTTTTACGAGTTTCACTTGTTGCAGTGCTTTAAGCGACATCTTTGTGTTTTATATGGAATTTATTTTATTTTAATGCATTTTTTGTCATTCATTTGAGGTTATTAATTTTTTTTTGGCTGATAGCTCATCTCTACTTGAATGTTTCCTTTCCATATTTTTTCTTTTCGAATTTTCAAAGATTCGCGCACTTTAAAACACCTTTTTGTAGTTTTTTTGAATGTTTTCTTGTGCCTTCATCAATTTTGTTTGCTTTCTCATTTTATTCTTACACTTTTGTTTCATATCCATGTTGTTTTTAATGGAAATTTGAAATGTTTCTCTGCTTTACAACACTTATTTGTGTTGAACTTGAATTTTATGATATTTTTTTGTGTTTTTTTTTTCATTTTTTTCATGTTTTAATTCGAACTATCGTTAATGCGTCATTTTCATTTTTTTCCTTTAGTCTAAATGTCTTTTTTTTAGATCTTTATAAGACCTTTTTTGTGTTACATTTTAATTTAATATACAATTTTTTTTTTTTTTTGTAATTTTTATGCCATTTCATATTATTCTTACACTGCTCTTTCGTTTCCATATTTTTTTTCGTTTGCAATATGGTTTTTCTTGCCTTTGTTTCAGTTTACTTAATTTCATTATAAATGTGTTTTTTTCATCAGTTTTCCAGGGCATCTCCCAGTCTCTCCAACTGAATTTTGTTCTCATCAATGTGTCGTCATTTACTTTTTATTTTCCACAACGCGCTGGCAACACAATTTAACACTTTACTATTGCTCTGGGGGGATCCTTAAATAAGCCAAGCCAATTCCGATTTCCCTACACCCCCCGCCCAACCCTGTCAACTCTAATCGCAGCTATATAATCCTTCATATAGCACAGATATATATTGTATTTATATATACACAAATCTGTATATATGTGTCTGTATATATGTATTGCTTTATATAGTCAGCTGCATCCGTTTTTCTGGCTGCATCCGCTGCTGGATTTGCTTCTGCTTTAGCTACTGCTGCTGCTGCTGCTGCGTGTAAAATGCGCTGCGATTTTCGTTTTAGCAAGATGGCGTCATTCAACGCATTTCCGTTAACATTACATGCTCATTTCCGCTTCGTGTGGCTTTATTAAGCGACACATCACATTTTTCCCCCACATTCGCATTCTCCCTCTCTCTCTCTCTCTCCCTCTCCCTATTCCCCTATCTCTCTGCAACTGTCACTTTAGGTACGTTCGGAGGCAAAAAAAATGCTGTCCAAAAGATTTTTCTAAGAAAATTTCGTTTCGATGTTGTTGGAAATCGATGCAAGAAGCTCAGAGAAAATGTTCCCTCTAACTTTTGGGGCTATAACAGAGCTTAGTGGTTAAGTGAGTAGCGAGGGGGGTGGGGTAGATGGGGGGAGTGAGGGGGACAGCTGTGACAGTTAGTTGTGACAGCTTTGCTTACAATTGAAATATGTTTAACGTGTGTGTGTGTGTGTGTGCGAAAACTTTTGCCTCCGAGTTGTTTGGGGGCAAAGGTGCAAGTGTAGGCAGCAGAGGAGGCATGGGTTGCGGGAGGCGGGGGGAGGAGTGTGCTTTATACTGACACTTACGTTCGGTTTACTTGATTGGCCTTCTTCTTCTTTTTTCCCCTATGGGGCACACACAAGTTAAAGCTTATCTCCGATTAGTAGCGATTTAATTTACCTCCCTTCCATCTCCTCTCCCTCCCCCCCTTCGAACCTCTTCGACTTGTGCCCACAAAAAGTTTTGGCCTTGTGCAGCTGCAACTGCTGCTGCTGCTGTCTTTGTTGTTGTTGTTGTTCGTGTTGCACTCTGCATAATCTAATACTCTTGCAAATCCCATCCAATCTCATCAGAACTCATCAAATAAATTGTTTCCCCTCTCTCGCTCTTCCTCTCCCTCTGCTCTCTGGCTGTCTTTCATGGGCAATCGTTCGTCCAACTTGAGTTTTGCAAATGCTTTTGTATTTCGTATTCATTTGCCTTTGCTTTTGCCCTTTATCATCGCCGCCTCTTCTTTTTGCATTCAGATTGCTGCACACAAGTGCTGCAATAAATAACTGACCAGGGTGAAGGTGATGAGGATATGCGTGACCATAGAGATATCCTGTAGGGGTTGAAAGAGAGATATAGCGTGGCGATTTTTTTTTACGATTTGTTATTGTTGTTTGCAATTATTTTTATGCTCTTGTTGAAGCTAGTGCATAAAATAACAACTATCGGTTAACTATTGGCTAACTATCGTATTACTATCGTATGCAAAACAATGCCAAATGAAGTTTTAAGTGTTGAAAATGAAACTAGAGTTGTTAAACTAGCTTGCTTTTATAAAATTTTCTACTATCGCATAACTATCGCATGAAAAGAAATGTAAAATCATAAAATCATGTCTTAAACTCAACTGTTGAGCACTTTGACTACAGTGTATTCCCAAGAGTGGATGAAAGAGAGATAAAATAACAACTATCGTTTAACTATCGTAATACTATCGTATGCAAAACACTGTCAAATCAAGTTAAGAGTCTAGGCACTCAAACTAGAGTCAGAAAACTAGCTTGTTTTTTTAAATTTTCTACTATCGCATAACTATCGCATGAGAAGAAACGTAAAATCATAAAATCACGCCTTAAACTCAGCTGACGAGCACTTATACCACAGGGTATTCCCAGGAGTAGATTAGAGGGAGATTAAGAGAAGGACACCGTGGGAGGGAGAGGCGAACAGTTTGTCGATTCACGTCAGTTTGCGTTGTACGCTCTCTCTCTCTTCCCCTCTTTCTCTCTCACAATAAATATTTATGTTTTATTATTCGACGCTGCCCACAAAGCTGTCAATTTGTGTGTGCCTCAAATTAAATTTAAAAGTTTGCTTATTGTTGTTGCTGTGCTGTTGTTGCTGTTGCTGTCTTGCCGTTGCTGCCGTGAAGCTGTTGTTACTTGTGTTGCTAAGTAGTTACTGCCACGCCCACAAGAACCAAGCAACAGTGGCGTGGCATGGCCGCGAGGCAAAGTGTCAAGTAATTTTGCCAGCCTGCATGTCGAAAATGTCGAGAAGAAGCTGCGCCAAAGTGGCCTCCCTCTCTCTCCCTCCCTCTCTCTCTATTACTGTCTCTTTACAGGTTTTAGCCGGGGTAAAGTGTTTAATTAGCCGCCTCCTTGGCTGCTGCTGCTGCTCCTGTTAACTGTAAACTGTTTGCTCTTGGCAAATATTTGTTAATTTGCCGTCGGCGCATCAATTAGCGGGCGAGCGCCAAGTGAATCTATTTTAAATTGATTTTTGCTTGATTAAATTTGCGGCGCCAGACAACGCACACCCCTTACCCTTTCACATGCACCCACCTCCCCCACCTCTCTCTATCTCTTTCTCTGCCACACACCGTCACAAAATTTGTGGCATAATTTAATTTGAGTTTCACTTTCATTCTCATTTTGCGCCACCATGCAACCAATTAGAACAGAGCCCTGTGGGGCTGCCTTCCTTCTTCTCTCCTCCTCCTTTACTCTGCTCCTTCTCAATGTGAGACTGCCCAAAATTCGCAACTCATTAGCCTAAGCTTTGGCTTTGCACAGTTGCTGGGCTGCGCTCCTCTTCCTCTCTCTCTCTCTTCCTTTCCCTTTCTCATTCTCGCATTCTCTGTTGCCATGATTAGCTTGAAAAATTTACTTGTGCTTCAAGCATTTCTCCAGTTTCTCCCCCATTTCTATTGTGCGCAAAATTTTGTAATAAATTTTGGTAGTAGTGTTGGTAAAGCCCGCAGCTAATTAGAATTAGTATGGTAAACATTGTGTGGGCAAACGCGCTAAAGTCACTCTGTATATCGATAATAATATTTAAAATATTTCAAGCACAAGAGAAAAATAAAGTAATAAATTTGAGAATTTTAACTATATTTATGCCATATGTTAATTTAAAAGAGATATATATTTAAGGAAATAAATATAACTAGTGTTGCAAAGGTCCGAAAGAGATAAGAACATGTCTGGATATAAAACCTTCGGCATTTCGAACTTAGCTTTCTTTCTCTTTTTTACTTAAAGTTCGATTGAGAAGAGGTCGGACATTTTCTAGTACAGTAGCTGCATTTCCTTTCCATTCAAATCGGGCTTTAACCTTCTGAGCACCTCTTGAGTTTCATTTTGGTTCGCTTTTCCGCTCTACAACATATCTCACATTATGTGCACAGCATTTAATGTCGATGACGTTTGATTATAACCGACAAAAAAAAAAAAAGAAATCCGGAAATGAATTGGGTCAACGATGCGCTACCAGTAGAAAAATGAAGGAAAATGCAGGAAAAATAGAAAGGGGGTAGGGGGGCGGGGTAGCATAAAAAAAATATAAGTGAAAACCCTTCGAATTCTGCGCCAAAGTGCAGTGTGCATCAAGTGCCAAGTGTGGGAAAGGCCTCGAGAGAGAGAAAGAGCGTGAAAAGCGTCGAGTGGTTTTTGCATTTGAAACTCATTAGTAGAAAACTGACTGGGCTTATGGCTCCCTGCGTGTGTGTGTGTGAGTGTGACCGGTATGTGTGTGTGTGAGGTGCTGCTGTTGGTGTGTGTCATCTTCTGATGCTTCCACTTCGGCTCAGCTGTCCTGCGAGTGCGATAAAAACTTGAACCAAATTGAATCAAAGTGCTGCATATGCGATTCCTATTTGCATACAACACCTGTATGTGTGTGTGTGTGTGTTTGTGTGTGTGTGTGTGTGTGTGCACATGGATATAATCTATGCAAATGTTAAGCTATTATTAAGGCACTAAAGCGCACTTGGATCGGCGCAATGCACAGGGCGACCCAACACACAGTCGTGTCTCATTCCATTAGTTACACCCCCCAAAGTCGCATTACCTGAAATTGCTGCAATGGAGCTTGGCGACTCAATTAGCCTAAATAGCAAGTGACAAGTGCCGAGCAAAATGTGCACAGTTAATAAATTGACTAATAAAGCGCATTAAAGCTTTTAAATTAAGCAAAGCTGTGAAGTTAATGAGGCCATAAAATATTGCAGTAGAAATAAAATAAAAATAAATTACATTTTAATTTAAAAATTATTTTAAAAACTATTTTAAATTTGTTTTAAAGTATATTAAAGCTTTATCTGAGCTTTTAATAAGCTTTCAAGGTAATTTTGGGAAAGCAATGAAATAAAATGTATAAAATAAAAAAGAGTTTTCGATGTAAGTGCAATGCCAAGCGCATTAAAGCTTTAACTAAGCTCTTCAATGACATTTTAAGCATTTGGGAGTATTAAATGTAATTAATTTATATTATACAATATTGCGAGGACTGTGGATGACTATTTGAAATGCTTTAAAGCTCAGTTAATACTTTTCATGAGCTTTTGAGGCAATTGAAATATTAATAAAATGAATTAAATTATAAATAAAATATATCTAATATATAATAAAATATTATACATAAAAATAACAAATATAAAATCCCAACAAGAGCTTTTCAAGCTCCTCGAAGCTTCAAACAAATATTAAGCTCGTCTGTCTGTCATCATAAATTGTTCTCGAATTTGTTGCTTTACTACCAATCAAATCAATTTTGAGAATTCGCCTTCTCTGACAATCGCTTAAATTATGCATAATCGAAGAAGCACAAGAAGCTGACGACAAAGGCAGCAAAAGAAAACAGAAGGACAAGCAAAAAGATGTAAGGAGTATGCAAATTGAAACAATTTGGCATCAAATTGTTTATTTTTGTTGTTCTATTTTCTTTTCTTTTTTTTTTCTTTTTGCTGCAAATAGTTTTCAATTTGTCATGCAAATTGAGGCGCGACGCTTTTTATAGCCGTCAGTGTATGCAAATGTGCGAAAATAATATCGTAGGGACAATATAAACAAACACACACACACACACAAACACACTGTGGCACACACACACACATGTACACCTACATACATTTTATTTCATTTAATTTAGTTACATTTTTCCTCGCTTGTTTTTTTAATTTTTCAAATTTATTTTCCATTTTCATTTTCATTTTTTCACCATCTCCCGCTGCTGCTGCTGTGTGCAGATTCCCAAGTGGTTTAGAGCTGATAGGATCAGAGCGGGGCAGACAGGGGGGAGCAGTGGATAGGGGGGGAAATTGCTGCATTAGCACAAAAGCTGCTGTAGCTAAAATAATTCAGGCAAAGCGAACAACGCGGCCAGCCGAAGCCAAGCCCAGCCCAGCCTCCCCTCGGTCTCAGCCCCCTCCACTCCTTCAATTTCCCTTTTTGCAATGCAAAGTGTCGCTGACTCTCGTATGCACAAAGCACAACAAAAACAACAGTTGAGGCAGCAACAATAACAACAACTACAATGAGAACAATAACAACAGCAGCAGCAATAACAAAACAGTCACTGGGTCGAAGGAGTTAAGGTTACACTGGCAGAAAAAACAGGGCATGTTTTAAACGTTTATTTTTAATTGTTAGCAGTGCAAATTTTTAGTAAAATTATTATTTTTTTTAATATGATTGAACTATGTTAGATTTAATTAAATATTTCAGTTTCTTTTAGAGAAATTTATTGAATATCTGTTTCCCTTTTTTTCTCCTTTCTTCGGATGTATTTTATTTTCAATTACCAACAACAATATAATTGGCAACTATTTTGTGCACTTCAAGCCTTTGTGCGTACACTGTGCAAAAATCTATGTAAAGTCTACTCGAAAACTTTGCAAACAAAAGTTGTAAGAAAGTTTTACATCTTTCCCCAGTTGAATTTTATAATATCATTAAAATTTTCCTTTTTCCCACCCACACGAACGAAGCGAACAATATTTTGCACTCACAAATACAATTAGAGTTTTCGTTCAGTGTGTGCGTAGAGCTTTCTGCCGTTGCAGACACTTGTCAGTCTTCGCTGTCTCTGTCTCTCCCTTTCTCTCTGTGCCCAAGTTTATGGGCCTTGCCGGTTGAAAAGTATCTTTGAGTTACTTTTGTCAGACACACAAACACTCGGTACTCTGTCCGACTGGCTGTTTGTGTGTGTGTGAGTGTGCACAACTTTTGCCGCAGCAGCCACCACACAATGTCATTAACCAAATGAATGGCTGACACTGCAGATTTGCTGGCTGCCTTTGAGGGGGAGGCAAAAGGCGTCGTTTACTTGTGATTAAGTCGGTTGCCCGCAAACCAACTACAACACACTGACCCACGTAGCCCCCCGCCGGATTACCTCTCTCCTTTGTCCTTGAGCCGCAGATTACCTAGCGGCGTGTGTTCGTTCTCTGACCTCAGAGGCAGAAATTTTGGACAAGTGTCTGGAGCAGCGACTGAGGCTGAGGCTGAGGCTGAGGGAGACTCAAAGGAATGTCAGAGTGATGACAACAACTTAATGGAAATAACTACACATTTATAAGTGACAACTTTGTTGCCTTCCCTCTCTCTCTCTCTCTCTCTCGCTGTCTCTCTTGCTCGCTGTATGTGTGCGCCTAATTTATGGCCAAGGCGTGGCAGACAAATGGCCGGCATATGCAAGAAAAGGTGCTGAAGGAGGAGGCAGTGAGGGCGCTTAGGCAGGTTGGTGAAGGGGAAGGGGGTGGTGAGATATACACATGTTGGGCACACACTTGTATCTTGGCTAGAAACGGAGATACACACGCACACCCCCGCACACACGCTGGCAATAACTAACGGTAAATTAGTTTGCAAACAGAGTGAAAAAGGCAACTGGCAGATGAAACCTAATTTGGCCAACACACACACACGCACACACAAGCACATGAAAAGGTTCCCACAGGCAACGCTGGGCCTGAAACAAAACCGATACCAAACGTATCCAAACGTGTCGCACCACAGATGCAGAAAGAGTGAGAGATAGAGAGAGAGAGAAAGAGAGAGAGAGTGGGATCTAAACAAACGGAGCGCATCAGCAAACAATTTAGGTTACCAAATATTTGCACAACCAACAAAAGTGTCGCAAGCATTATGAACAACATGATAACACGAGGATAATGTGCAAATAGTTAACAACAAATTGTAACCACATCAGGCCAATAGTTCCTTGGCGTTTCTTCTAACACCTAAATCAAAGCCCAAGAGCAACAATCAAAGCCTTTACTACGATGACAACTTTGTGTGTGGTTTACATTTGAGGTTATCGAGTCTTTACCTGTACGAGTTCGAGCTGAAAGGAAAAGGGGGCATTCAACTCAGCAAAACTTAGTTGGTCTAGTTATAATGTTGCAAGAAATGCGACTAAAGCACTTTTGAAGCGGTTCACTGAGTTGTAAATGATGCAAGTACAAGGTTTCTAAGTTAAATAGAGAATTTCAAGTGGTTTTCCACAATTGTGTGCACCAATTAGTTGCGCTATCGAAGGGGCAAGCGATATATATCGAATCGAGACTAATTTGAGAGAAGTTTTATTTGAGTTCATTTATTTTATTTAATTTTAATTTCAATTTTAAGTCGAACTATAGTCAGTCGACTGTTTAAAAGTAAAAACTATAAATAAATCTTGTTGTTTCTAAATTTTGATCGATATTAGAAACGATATATATCGTCTGCTTGTTTAATTAATAATTAATTAAAAATAAATGTATTCAATATCTCTAAGTTCGAGTGGCCTTTAATACCGTTTCATGTCGTTTAGTTCGTCTAATTTGTCTCATCATCTTTTCGATAACCGATATATATCGCCTGCCTTGGCACATCTCTATTGCTTAAGAATTTATTAGGTTTGTTTTCTTCTTCTTCTTGCCTTTGTACTATTTAATTTCAATGCTTGTTAGCGACGACGACAACATCAAATTTCAAAATAAAAGCACGCCTCACATTTCTCCATTCGCAGCGAGTCGAGTCGAGTCGAGTCCTTGGTGAACACCCGCAGACTGCCACGCCCCCAACCACCGCCTGCTGCCCGCGGGTGTGTGTGTGTGTGGTGCTTGTTTTTTATCAATTTGGTTTCGGGCTGCGGTTTTTCGTATAGCCCACGTTGAGCGCCCTGTGTCCACAGTTTGGGGCCTGAACGTGGCCACAAGCCGCTGGTTATTTTTTTTTTTTTTGCGCCAGCCAGCCAGTCTCTGCCTCTTGCCACACACATGTGTTCGACACGCCCCCTCCAAACACATGCACTGCACACACACACACACACACACGCACCGTCAACCCCTCCTTCCCCAGAGCCCCTGCGTGGTCAGCTTTATTAGGTTGAATTCAGCTCTGGGCAGTTTTTGGGCATCCTGCCGTTTCGCGTGTGCCTTTTAATTTATTTATCACTGGAACACCAGGGAGAGAGATACGAAGAGAGAGGAGAGAGATGGGGAGAGAGAGACAGAAAGAAGAGAGCGGGAGGAGGGAGGGAGAGAGTGGCAGAAACGGCGAGTCCGCGCCGCAGTTCGACTCTGGCCATTTGACAGCCGCAGCTCTAGCCCAGACCAAGCCACAGTTTCCCCACTGACCCTCCTCTCCCTTGCAGCTTCCTGGCCTTGCTCGTGTTCTGGCAATTTGGTGGCTCTTGTTTATGCAGGACACTGCGCCAGTTAGTGGCAGGAGGAGTCACGTTAACCTGCCTCTCGCATCGGATGCAAATGCTCACTTTTATGCCTTTACGCACATGTCGCCTCTCTCTCCCATCTCTCTCTCTCTCTCTCTCCGTTTCTCTCACTCTCCCCTCCGTCTCCCTTGGTATTCATCGCGTATTCCGCATTTCACATGGGCCACATATGCCGTGTTAGGTTGCATTCGCAATCGAAACGCCAAAAACTGAAGCGTAAATCCAGCCTGCAAATCGATTGCCATTTCAACTCACATGAGGGGCAGGATTGGGGGCGAGGGGAAGTCTTGATTTGAGGGACCCATAAAGTACAGTTCAACAGCAAGCAGTTGATTAATTGTGCCTTAGCGGCACAATCGAATAATCGCCTATCGATAAAGTAGCGAAGGGAATTTATTGAGCATGAATATTGCTGTGGTAATTTCATTCTTTCTTGTTGCACTTTAAGCTTAAGTGACTTCTCTCTGCGATTCTCATAAAGATATCCGATTATGTATCAAGCAAATAGCTTTATTGCTTATCGATTAATAAGTGCATTTAACTCTCGCCTTCGATAAAGTAGTGAAGGGAAATTATAAAAGAATATTGCTTTTCTAGAATTTTCTTGTTGCACTCAAGGCATAAAGATGTTGAATATAACAGAACATTCCTTAATCGTTTATCGATTAATTAGTGCATTTAACACCTCACAGCCTCTCTCTGCGCTTCTCATAAAACTTTTCACTCAACTGCTTTTCGATTTACTTGCAATTTGCCTCCTCTAAGTGAAAATTCGCAATGCTTTATAATTGGACAATACTATAAACGCGTCTCTCTCTCTTTCTCTGTCTCTTTCTCTCTGGCGCGCACCCGATTATCGATATTTTCGCTTAGTTGGAGGGATAGGCAGGCGCATTGACTGACATTTGCAGATTATTTTTATTATTTCGTTATTTCCTTCAGTAATTTATCGACTTGAGAGCGCCATTACTCACAAATGTCAACGTGAAGTGCAGGTAAAGTAGAACGAAAGGGGGAAAGGTAAAGGGAAATAGAATGAAAAGGGAGAAGGGATTGCCAAAGCACTTGGCCTGCTGCCATCGCATTAACCAGTGCCATTATAATGCAGACGTGAGCTCGTCAAACAGCTTCCAATAGCAAACTATTTGTATGTAAGCAGTACATTTGGATATAGACAGGTATATATATATATACACTATATACACAGAACACAGAACAGATGGAAGACAGAGAGAGAGAGAGAGAGAGGGAGAGAGCGAGCCGGCGAGTGCTCGACACGCACAATAAATCTTCAATAATTTATGGAGTAAGGGTAAACCGCACGACAGCGAAATTTGTACAAATATTTGTCTCAATCAATGTCTGTCGAAAGGCGGTGAGTGGCAAAGTGTCCGGTGGGGCAATGGCGACAAGAGAAATTGCCCTAATGGCTGGCCACGCCTCCATTTCATAACTCAATGTGACAAACAGCGGAAAAGAGGAGGCAGTCAATTTCCATTAAAGCAGACTGACCAAAAGCCATTCGCATTGACGAATCGAGAACAGCACTCCCACTCTGATGGGGAAAATTTGTGGCACTCTCGTGGTAATCCTAAGCTAATGCCAAACTTATTGCATTTCCACAACATATTTTACTAAAGGAAAAAGAAAAAAAAATGTTAGGGCACTCAGAGTTCGATATAAGTTGATGCGAGAAACTTAAGCCAAGCAGGCCTAAGGCGCATTTTTTATACCCAATTTCAAAAGTTTCTATCTTTATGCGTTAGATGAGTAAAGTTTTTGTGCTTCAAAATCTAACCAATCGAAAAGATTGAAAGGGTTTGCATACAGTAACAGAAAACGAAGAAGTTTAATAAAGTGAGTCACTTTTGGTAATCCTCATCAATTTTCCAACTGAATAGGTTCTTAGTATCGTTTTATATGGCCAAGAAATAAGAGAAAACCCAATTGGATTAAGTTTTCAATCGCAGATAAGGTAACGCAGCAGAAGAGCTTATTAATGAAGTCAGAATGGCACTTTGGAAACTAGTTTAGGAAAACGTTTAAGGTACACTTTGTACTAAATAAAATCAAGTAAAATTATATAGCAATACTTAGTTCCTATTTGGCTAGGGGGAAGTTAAAGATGTTTTTGCAACTTACGATTTAAATAATAAGATGAAGGCTTTGCTGTTTAGAATATAATGTCAAACATATGAATTTGCAGTTGCCATCTCGCTTTAGCGACTGCCTCCCTGCCACTCCCCTCGTCTTCTCTTTCAAGTGGTTTCGCATTCAGTGAATAATAAGAAAATTCCTGTGCGACTTGGCATGCCGAGTGCTCATCAGGCCAGGCCAGGCCAAGCCAGGCAAGTCGAACCGAAACGAGTCGCGTCCTCTTGTTCCGCTTTCAAAAGGGCAAATACGTTCAACTATGCGAGCTGGGGTTGCCCCCCCCCCACACACACACACGTATCAAAGGGCACCACGGCCAGCCTCCCTCCACTCTCTCTGTACCCCTCTCCTCATGCCAGCTTGCCTCGCTCCCTACAAAGCCGAGCCGTCAAAACGGCATTTCAAGTTCAGAGGAGCAAAAAAAAAATAAAAAGGTGGGACAAAACTTTCGGTTTTCCATTTTTTGTATACACTTTCGGTTGGGGATATAACGAATGTGAAGGGAATATTATTGTGTATACAATATATGTATATAACTTATATATTCTTGTAAAGTAGGAAAGTAAGCATGATAAGTTTGATTTTCTCAAATTCAAAAGGAGGAAAAAATGGTTGAATGAAACTTCAGATTTTTCATTTTCTCTTTGCACTTTGGTTGGGGATATTGCGAATATATATATGGTATATATATATAGAACTTATATATTCTTGTTAAGTAGGAAAGTAAGCATGATAAGTTTGGTTTTCTCAAATTGATTGTAGCCTTTCTGGAAAGAGATGAAGTTCACACATGATATTCGAACTAATATTTGTATGTCGCTATAAGCTTGATAAAGAACTGTTTAATATAGGTTTTATAAGCAGAGTTATCGGATATATACTTTATAGGAATAATAACTGTAACAGGAATAATTGGTAATTGAGTTCAGTTATCTACTATTTCATATCTTAGCTAACAAAAAGAAAACTTTACCTTAGTCATACTCAGATAAATTTATTTTTATTTTTTAAAATACAAGTTTACATTTTTATATACTTCAAAATTAAAGGGTATTTCAATGTTTACTCTGCCAAAAAGACAGTCTCCCCCTCTTTACTAACTGGTTTTTCGGAAAAACCCACACACACACACTCACACACATACAGAGAGAGGCAGACACAGACACACAGGACTGAGGCGCAGTGAAGCAAATGCAATAAACTCCGGACAAGTTTATTAAATTTACAGTTATGTGTGCAATGTATTGTTGTTGTACCCGTTCTGTAGTTGTTGTAGCGTGTTGGCATTGGTGCTTCTTAAATTGCCAGCGGGGTACAAAGCTGTGTTAGGTGTGAATGAAAATGCAATTGAAAAGTTGAGACAAAGCAATCGAGCAATGAAGCAATCGAATAGCTCTACTCTCTTGACTTGGATGCCAGCAGCGCAGCAGTTACTGGCAGAGCGACGGGGGGGTCGGTTAAGTGGGTTACCAGGGAAAGGGAGGGGGGTCGGGTCGGGAACTAGAACGCAATTTGCTGGGCATAGTTTTGCTCGGGTCAGGGGCCTTTTGCTGCAGCGCGCGCTCTCGAAAGTAGACAAAACACAAAATCGAATTTCAACAAAATTAAAACTTTTGCTCATCTCTTTCTCTTTCCCTTTCGCATTCTCCCTCCCTCTCACTCTTTCCCTTTGCTCTGTGTGTGTCTTGAATGCGCAATGTGACTGGCTGTGTGTGTGTGTGTGTGTGTGTCAAACCCAGATTAAACATCTGAAATGTTTAGATTTAATTTAAAAGATAGTTCCTCGCACACACACAAACACACACACACATATTGTGCTGTCAGCCCGAATGTAGGCTACATAAATTTAAAAACTGTAGTTAAGCTTCCCATTTGAATAATGAACGAGTCTACAAAATGAAAGACAAATGACTCAAGCGGGTGTCCACGAAGAGAAAGAGAGAGAGAGTGAAAAAGCAAGACGAGCTTGTCCAAACTTGAGAAGAATAAGCTGAGAGAATAGGAAACTTTTGTTTATGAATTGCACAAAGAGCTTTTCCTCCAATTAGAACTTGTCTAATATTTTGTTTTTCCAACTGAATTTCAATTTCAAGAAAGAAGAAGAAGAAGAAAATGTTCTCTTTGTTTCAGGTAAAGGGATATGGTAATATAAATTGGAATGATTTGTAGTTGCAATAAGGGAAAATGAATATATAAACTCATTTTTATTAGAGCGATATATTTCTGCCCGATTTAAAGGCTTTAAGTGTTCACATTTCTCTCTCTTCACTAATCTCAAACACCCCACTTTACACTCATGCTTTATTTACAGGGTACTCTGCACTACGCATTCCATAATTCATATAAATTCCACAAATATTTTTATAGTCGAGGCGAGAAATGAAAATACTTGCGCACAGTTTTTTGCTTCCCAACTTTTTAATAATTTCAAAATGTGCAAAAATATTTCACCCACACAAACACACACAGAAAGAGAGGGAAAGAGATGAGCACAAGAGTGAGATAACATATGCATGCGTATTTGGCATGGCATTAATTCAATGCTAACTGAATTTTGGCATTAGATCTATTTGATATGATTATAATTTGTATACTTTGACAGTTGATTATGCCCCGAAAATGTTGTGGCAAAGCTAATTCACAGTGAGGTGGGAAAGGGGGAGGAAGGGGAGGGAAAGATTGACAGCTTGTGTGCGCCATGTGAGAATATTATTCATTTATTCATGAAGGGGGGAAGAATTGGGGACTGGCACTTTACAAATGGTAAACGGGCAAATGGGTAAACTGAACAATGAGTGCAATTTGTTGTTTATTACCCGCTGTCGTTGTGCTGTTTCCACTTGAGAGCACGACATGGAAATGGAGGAAAATGGCTAAAATTCGTAGCGGGTTTTCCTCTGTTTTTTCGTGTGCGTGTGCGTGTGTGTCTGCGCATGTCTGTGTGTGTGAACAAACAGAAAGCGGACAACGTTTGCCAACAGCTTGTGATATATGCGAGTGAGTGAGGTGAGTGAGGTGAGTGAGTGAGGTGTGTGTGCGAGTGTGTGTGCGGGTGTGCGCTGTTAGACATATGTAGGATAACAAATCAATTTTAGTGCTTTACTTCTCTCTCTCTCTCTGTCCCTGTCTCTCACCTGACCAACAACTCTTTGGGGCATATTACTTCCGCTGTGCCAAGTGGCGCCTCACGCCCCACGATGTGAGAATTCATGGGGAACACAAAAGGGCAACGGACACAAGAAGCCGCAAGGCTAGTCTAGTGCGCAACGCTTGCAATTCTCCAATCTACAATCTATCGCATCAAACTCAGCTACCTCCTCCCACCCCTTCCACTTTCTCTTCGGGGCACATCTCAATAAATTCCAAGGCAGCTCGAGGGGGGCGCATCGTGTCGCGTTACTCTCGTTCGCTCTGTGAAAAAGCCACGAATCGCTGTCACTTTTGATTGTAATCGAGTGTTTCTAGGCTGCACTGCGAGAAAGCAGAGGCAGGCACCCTACGCAAATGAAATTCATACTGCTTATATGCTTCTATTCCAGAATTTCTTGCAGTGTATGTATCTCGCTGTGCAACTTGTCTAGCTGATGAATTAAAGCGCCTTACCTAATCGACTTTGACTTTTTTGCCGAGTGTAACACGGCGTCGGTACTTCAACTCTGTCAAACAGTTTGATATACTTTTCCAAACTGTGTGTGTGTGTGCGCGAGTGTGTGTGATTGTGTGTGTGTGTATGAGTGTATTGCTGTATGTTTGCCAATTGGATTTGACATTTTATTGGGTTTTCTTTCTCGTTACTGCCGCTCCACTGACTGTCTGGCAACTCCCTTACCCCACAACCAGCCCCCCAGGCTGTTACTCTCTACCATACTCTCCTCCTCTCTTCTCTCCACTTCACCCCTCTCCTCTTCACTCCTTTCCACTCAACTCAGTCTAGGCAAGCGCTTGTTGTAGTTGTAATTGATGTTTCTGGTGCCTGGCCAAAGCCTTTGGTAACATAAATCTAATGACCTGAGTCCGTTCGGTGTCCGTTCGGTGTCCGTTCGTTGTCCGTTCGGTGTGTGCTGCATGGCGTGTACCACAGTATCAGGACCTGGACAGGACAACCAGTATGTCGACGTGGGTAAAGTACGATAACATGAGAGATTGAATTCGTTTCATTCGCTTCTGTCTTTTTCAGTAATTAGTACTGGCGAAGGCAACTTGATTATCGTCAAGATGGAGCGGACAGCAGCAGCAGAAGAAGTCACAGCTCGTAACTTGTTTGGTCGTAATTCGTAACCGTAGACGTGCCCCTAATTGCAATCATTAATTCTGCAGGCCTGTCATAAAATACTAGGGGTAAAGACGTGCTCTAATGATGAGGCTGGCCAGCACTATATAACTTATGTAGATAATTAAGTTATAAAACTAGATCTACCATCGCAGAACAGGGTAGAGACCTTGAGAGATAGGTTTGCTGAGGAAGTCAAGGTCTTCTCGGTAGTTTCTGCTTCTCCTATCAACTCAACTCTTCTCAGAAGAGGGTAGAGAGCTTGAGAGTTAAGTTTGCCTAGCACTTCAAGCTCTTCTCGGTAGTTTCTTTTTCTCTTATCATCTCAACTCTTCTGGGAACAGGGTAGAGACCTTGAGAGCTAGGTTTGCCCAGGAAGTCAAAGTCTTCTCGGTAGTTTCTTCTTTCTCCATCAACTCAACTCTCTTTCCAGTAAGGGTTGAGACCTTAGCTCAAGAACTCAAGCTCTTCTCAGTCATTTCTTCAAACATTTTCTCTTTCATCTCTAACTAAACTCTTCTTCTCCTTATCTCTCCCCCCCGTTTCAGGTCTCTCGGACACCAAGTTGCATGAGATCTACCTGGATGATAAGGAGATCAAGCTTAGCTGGATGGTCGATTGGTATAAGCAGGAGGTGCTCTTCCATTTGCAGAATGCATTCAATGAGCAGCATCGTTGGTTCTATTTGGGATTCTCGAAGCGAGGCAGCTTGGCCGATGCCGATATTTGTTTCTTTGAGAATCAGAATGGATTCTTCAATGTTGTCACCGATACGTATACCTCACCCGATGGACATTGGGTGCGCAAGGATTATCAGCAGGATTGTGAAGTCTTCAAGATGGATGAGTTTACTTTGGCCTTCAAGCGCAAGTTCGATACCTGCGATCCACTTGATCTTCGTTTGCATGTAAGTAGAGAAGGAGAAGAGAGAGAGGGTAGCCAGCTAAACTGGTAAGGTACTTCTCATCATTGCAGGAGGGTACCATGTATGTGGTTTGGGCACGTGGGGAATCCGAGCTAGCGCTGGAGGATCATCAGTTTGCGCTGCCCAATGTGACGGCACCACATGAGGCAGGGATCAAAATGTTGCAGCTATTGCGTGCCGACAAGATACTCATTCCCGAAACGTAAGTATAGTTACAGGGTATATAACACCCTGCCTGCTTTTCAATCTTCTTTTCTCTCCTCGCAGCGATCTGAAGCACATTGAAATCACGTTGGAAAAGGCTCCGGTACCGGCTCAAGAGACCACCTACTGGTGTCACGTGCAGCGACTGGATGATTTCATCAAGGATCGCATGCATATTGTACAATTCGAGCCGATCATAAAGACACCTGGCATCGTGCATCACATGGAGGTCTTCCATTGCGAGACCGATGCCCACATTGAGATTCCACTCTACAATGGTGATTGCGAACAGTTGCCAGCTGCCGCAAAGGTCTGCTCAAAGGTAATGGCTCTTTGGGCCATGGGAGCAAGCACCTTCACGTATCCTCCCGAGGCTGGTTTACCCATTGGAGGATCAGGCTACAATCCATATGTGCGACTGGAGGTGCACTTCAACAATCCCGAGGCACTGTCGGGTAAGTGAGGTTCAAGCTGAAGGTTACATTTAGACCTTTTATTATACGAGGGTCGTTTGATAAGTCCGTGACTTTTTGTATTTGCCGCGCACCTGCTCTAAATACAACACTGCTCCTGTCAGCAGTTATCGATTAACAGCTGACTGTAAAATTTTGAGAAAGCTGCGTTTTTTGGTTTGCGTTTTATAGGCATTGAAAGCAGACGATCTCGTGAATTTTAACGAAAATGGAAAAAAGTGAATTTCGTGTGCTAATGGCAAAATTTCATAAATTGGGCTACGAACTGCTACCCCATCCAGCATATTCTCCAGATTTAGCCCCCTGTGACTATATTTTGTTTCCAAACATGAAGAAATGGCTCGGCGGTAAGAGATTCGGGTCATCACAGAAACAAACGACTATTTTGAGGGCCTTGAGAAAACCTATTATTTGGAAGGAATAAAAAAATTGGAAAAACGCTGGACTAAATGTATAGAGCTAAAAGGAGATTATGTTGAGAAATAAAACGCTTCTTTGACGAAAAAAATATATTTTATTCAAAAAGTCACGGACTTATCAAACGACCCTCGTATATATTTAAAGTTACTATTAAATGATATTTATAGTTAATTTTTTCATAGGTATCATTAGTTGCAGGGTATTATTTATTTTTTTTTTTTTTTCATTTTACTTTTCTCTTTAAATTGACCTATCATTAGTTGCAGGGTTTTAATTTTTTTTTTTTTCATTTTACTTGTCTCTTTAAATTGACCTTTTTTCCATTTGATTAAATTTATTTAAATTGTTTAATACCTTAACCAACACTGTTCAAAAGATAGCATTGACTAACACAAGCAACGGCAAATGTTGTAATTCGATTTAATTTTTTTTTTTTTTTTTTTTTTTATTGTCGTGCGCTGTTTTTGTACCCCTTTCCCTACTTTCGCTCAGCCACTCAAACTGTGTGTGTTTTCGAGTGCCAACAGCAGAACAGGGAAGGAAGGGAGAGCGAAAGAGGGGGGGAGAGAGAGGAAGCATGAGTGTTGCATAGGGGAGATTTCATTAAAACTTTTGTATAAATAACAACAAGAGTCGCCGGTCGACGTCGGCGGCAGGAGCAATGTCATTATTGCTGCTTGAAGTGTCCTTGCGACGGCATCTCCTCCTCATCCTCCACCTCCACCTCCTCGTCCACCTTCTGCTCTCCCTGCTCCTTCAGCTCGTCGCGCATTACATGGCCACAAGAGCCGGGCAAACAGAATGCTGAGTGCACCACTCAGCCGCTGTTTCTATGTGAGTGTGTGTGGGAGAGAGACTGACTGAGTGTATGTTTGTGTGTCTGTACATGCGAGTGGTGTACACAATTTGGCAGCAATTGCATTAATATTAATCATACACTGAGAGAAATGTAGAGAGACAACCAGTGCAAAGCTTGCTTGCGGTTTCAATTCGAATAAATATAATTAAAGTGTGTAAATAATAAATAATAAATAATGGATGTCTTGTCTTGTTTTTGATTAGGGCGCAGAGAATTATAATGTATATTTGTATTAAGTTCCGAATTGAAAAGTTTATAAAGAATGTTTTCAACATCTTATCTATTTATTTTCATTTTATTTTGTTAGTAAATTTGTTAGCTAGAAGGTTAAATATTATAGGAACTTGCAACTTGTTTACAAATAGAAATATCAATTTCTTTTTGCTGTTGTAGAATGGATAAATAATTATGGAAATTTAAACTAGATCTTGACTTTATATAGACTTTAGGTTATTGGTAAATTATATTTCCAGTTTCATATCAATTAATTCAAAAATCTCTGGAGCTAAGTATTCTCTCTGTTTACCTCTCAATAAATCCACAAATTTTAAAGATAGGATTCTGACCTTAGGGCATTATTAAGGCAAGATTAGAAGATTAGGTATGCTATATCTTCTTGTCTGATATCCACCCATAACAAGTTTGATATTGCAAGGTAAACTTTCATTTATATTCCTGGTTTAGCTACCCTCTTCTTTCATGATCTCTTTAATCGGGTAACTCTTTGAAATTTTCTCTCCCTGCAGGTCTCATCGACAGCTCCGGCTTTCGCATTAAGCTGTCCAAGACGCTGCGTCAGTACGATGCTGGCGTAATGGAACTGGGTCTAGAGTATACGGACAAAATGGCCATACCACCGGGTCAGACGGCATTTCCGCTGAGCGGTTACTGTGTTGCCGACTGCACTCGTGCCGCATTGCCAAGGACGGGCATCATTATCTTTGGATCGCAGTTGCACACACACTTAAGGGGTGTGCGTGTGCTGACACGTCACTTTCGTGGCGAACAAGAGTTGCGTGAGGTGAATCGCGATGATTTCTACTCGAATCACTTCCAGGAGATGCGCACCCTGCACTACAAGCCACGCGTGTTGCCGGTAAGTGAATCGTGATCTTTCGCTCTCTCTCTTTCTTCAGGGAGACTTCTACTTCTCTGCAGGGAGATGCACTGGTGACCACCTGCTATTATAATACGCTGGCCGATAAGAATGCCACTCTGGGCGGCTTCTCCATTAGCGACGAGATGTGCGTCAACTATATTCATTATTATCCCGCTACCAAATTGGAGGTTTGCAAGAGTTCCGTCTCTGAGGAGACGCTGGAGAATTATTTCATCTACATGAAACGGTGAGTGTGAAAATTCCATTTCCCTCTTTTCCTGCCCCCCTCCTTCAAGGTCCTCTCGATCCGGTCCACTGTGCGTCATCAAAGCAAAAACTTTGCTCCGGCTCCGGTTGTGGAGCTTCCTTTTCCCCTCGCTTTGCCTCTTAAGCACCTTCTTCACTTTGCCCGCCTGCGCAATATTCATAACGGAAATGTCTTCAACTTCCTGACTGTCCCAAAAGCGACGACGCCAAGGTGCACACGCTAATTGCTGAAACGCTAATGGGCCTGGCCAGAAGCAGCTGAAGCTGTGCCACAACTTGTGCCGCAAACTGCGCCCCAAAACAAAAACAACAACGAGCAGAGAGTGAAAGAAAAAAGGCGAGAATTTACATTAGATTAGAGACTTACGAGTTTGGCGCAAGAGAATTCACAAAAGCCAAAAATGCTTTAAAGACTTTGCTAGACAATGGACGAGAGTCACCTCAATGGGGGCTTCGGGTTAAGTTATGAAGATTTACGGAGTGTTGAACATGGCCAACAGCAGCAGCAGCAGCAGCAGCAAAAGGTGCAAGGTATAGAGATACAGAGGAGTGGGAGAAGGTTTAAGACTGTCATTTGACACTTTAAGGCGCTCTGCAGCAGATAAGAGAAAGAGAAGGTGAGAGATAGAGAGGGATAACTGTGATACATTCACCTGCACTCACTTGCTGCAAGCCAGACCACACCAGACCCGACCAGAGACGCCTGGCAAAGTTTGCAAGTTGGGAAAATAGTATCAAAAGTTGCTTAAACAAAGCGCAAGCCAAAAGTGGCAGCACCTTTTGGCAAACTTGCGCGCATTGACATTCATAAGACAAACAAGTGCAGCGAGTTTTGAACAAGATTGAAAAACAAAAGCAAATGATTTCAATTACTTGCAAGTGTTGGCAACTTGTGTGCGATTTAATTGGCATTTGAAATCATTTTAATTACTTGCAAATGACGTTAGATTTAAAAAGATTCATTGAAACTTCCTTAAGTTAACAGAGTGCTCAACAAATGATTTGATTACATTCCAAAGTAAATCAAATAACTTACAAGTATTGTATAATAGAGACTCGAATTGAGGTAAATAACTTGTAAGTAATTCAATACAGTTTTATTTATATAACTTAAACAATCGATTTGCTTCGAATAACTTTAAATAGCTTGCAAGTCTGAATAACTTATTTTATTCACTTGACATTTGAAGCCATTAAATATTAAATTGGTTCTATTTCGGTAACGTAGAGAGTGCCTATTTTTGGGATCTAGAAAACCAACCAAACAAAACTGACGGAAACATGTGGGGCCGCACACAGCATGCGGCATCAAGCCGCATTTGATTGACAGTGAAGTTCTTCGCATTGATGTCAACTTGTGTATTGATTTGCAGATTTATTTTTAGCTTGTAGAACTTTCTAGAAATCTCTTTTAATTCGTCACTGCTTAGGCTTAAACGAAGAGTTCTTTTGAGTGCCGAATAGTTAATCACTTGATTAAAGCGTTGACTAGTTTAAAAGGCAAAAAAGGAAAAATCGTGCAACAAAGCAACATCACGTAGAGCTGACAAAGACATGTGAATGGCAAGTTGACATTCGCCGCGGAACGAACTAAAGGTTGTCATTCAACATCAACATCATATAAGCGGAACATGTGAATGGCAAGTGAAAAGGCGAAGCGCAGGAGGAGAAGGTGCCAACAAATTGTGGGATTCGCTAATTGAAATTGCCACAAAACGTGGCAGAAAACAGGGCATTATCCGGCCTAAGCACACCCCCGCACAGCTTCCATCCTCTTTCTATCTCTATCATTTACTCTTTCTCTCTCTCTCCCTTTCTCTCTCTCTTTTCCGCTTTTAATCGACAGCTCGGAGCATCAGCACAAGATACGTTTGAACGGTGCACGCTCGGCGAATTATCACAGCATCGAGTGGACACAGCCGCGCATTGACCAACTCTATACGATGTACATCCAGGAGCCGCTTAGCATGCAGTGCAACAAATCCGATGGACAGCGCTTTAATGCTCGCAACTGGGAGGGTGTGCCAACGACGCCGGTGCAAATAAAAATACCCATTCATCGCAAGCTCTGCCCCAACTACAATCCGCTCTGGCTGAAGCCGTTGGAGAAGGGCGAGTGCGATCTCCTTGGCGAATGCATTTACTAGAATGCGAATGCGACTTCGAATACGAATACGAGTGGATGAGTGGGTTTACAGGGGGCAGGGGTACGGGGCATGAACATGGCATATATACACACACTCACACACTCACACACACACAACATACGACCTTGTTCGTTTACCACAGACGCTGAATTTGTAATCTTTTGATTTTTAAATAAGTCTAAATTATTGACAAAGTTGATCATGTTGAGGGACTATTGTATTGTTTTTAATATTTTCATAATTAATGTTTTATGTTGAGCATTTTCTTCAAATGAAATTGATATATCAGGCGAAATTGTTTATATAAATATATTATAATATCAATAATATCCTGAAAATTTTTTTGTTTTTATAATTTTTTGTTTGTTATTTTTTTTTATTTATTTATATTATTTTTGATTTGTTGCAAGGAAACGGCAAACAAGGTCAATAATGAAAGAATTTTTTTTTTTTTTTTTTTTTTTGTGTACTCAACTCTCTTTGTGGAAATGTTGCGAAAGTGCAAAACGGAACATGGCATAAATTGCAGTGTATTGTTTTTTTTTTTGTCTGCTTTGTCATCAGCAGCAACAACAATGGCAGAGGGCTCACAGAAAAGGGAAACAAAGGTCAAGTGAAATGCTGGAAATGTTTTCTTTAAATAACAAATGAAAATTAGCCGATTGACAGAGAAATGTGTAGCATACTTTGTAGCGTTCGCGCGGCGGCAGCTTAAAGCAAAAAGGTGCCACAAAGCAGAGCAAACAGAACGCCAGGGGGGAGGGTCGTTTCTAGCAAATGCAAGGAGAGGTTAGCAAAAGAAAACCAAAAGAATGAAAAGAAGCAGCTCGAGGGCACAGGCAAAGGCAGAGGGAGAGAGAGAGAGAGAGAGAGAGGGGGAGGGGAGGGAGGAAGGTGGGAGCCGAGAACAGTTTTCAATGTTTATACAATATAAATGAGGCAACTTTGAGGCGGTAGCGGCAGTCGGAATGAGTGCAAGATAAAAGGATGTGACTACGAGGTGGCCGAACTCTAATTATCAGTAGCCAGTAGCAGCTAACGAGACGATAGGAGGAGAAAGAGAGAGGGGAGAGGGGGGACATGTCGAAAGTGTCCTGCGAAAAGTTCATTTGCAGGAAGGAGAAGCGAGCTCATCATCCGGTTTAAGTTGTGACATCGACAGCGAGACATCGGAACAGAACATTCGCCAACAGCCAGGCGGCAAAACGAGTCCCGTTCAAATGCAATTGATGGCACTCACACACACTCACACACACACACATTCACACTCACACACACACACTCACACACACACACTCACACACACACACTCACACACATAAAGTAATTAGCGTAGCAGGAGCAGCAGATTGAATTGAATAACGCTCGTTCAACACTGCATTCGAGTACTTTGTCTTGATTACCTAATTAGACTGAATGCACTCACTGAATGCTATTCACTAAATATACTCAGAGATTTGATCAGCTAATGAGCTGCAGAGCCAAAGAATGTAATCATTCATTCATGGACTACCATTTACAGACTCTTTGCTTTCATTTAATATTATTCTAGTTTATTCGCATGCACATTCACATGCACTCACTGCTTATTCAATTAAATACTGCACTACTGCTTTCAATGCCATGTGCACATTTAAGCTACACCCACTTACACTGAGTGCACTCACATTCATATTTACACTCAGTGATCTTGCACTCCCTCTGAGGCTTTTCGTGACTGGGCATAACCTGCACTTATTCACCTGCATGTGCACACACTCGCACTCACACACACACACTCGCACTCACACTCACTTACTCGTGCACACAAAACGCTTTTAAAGGATTTACCAGTCGTTGTTGTTGTTGTTGTTGTTGCTGCTGCGGATGATGATGACCTGCATGAAGTGTATAAGCAACAAATTGCTGAGGATTTTCGCACTGTTTTACAAGAATTTACAAAAAAGAAATACCAAAGAGAGAAAGAGAGAGAGGGAAATGAGCGAAAAGCTGGGCCAGTGTGGAGAAAGAGAGAAACTCAAGAATACATATGCACAAACATTTAATAGATACAATTTAAGTGTAGCTACATATATGTAAGATGTGATAATTGTTCTACAGCTAAAACCAAAGCGAAAAGAAAACAAAAAACAAAAAAAAAAAAACATGAAACTATGTATGTATTGTATGTAGATGAAAATTTATAAAAAAAACTACACAAAAAACAGTTATAACACACAAAAAAATATATATATGAAATACACATAAAAAAAAAAAAACAAAATAATAAAAAGACCTACGCGGAAAAGAAAACTCTATTATCTAATAAAAAATGACCACCATACCAGTATAAAAAAGAGCTCTGTGTTTTTATTATTGGGGGGAGCAAACTATCAGCTATGGGAAATAAATATTATTGTACTATTTATTATTATATAACAAGGATCTCTAAGGTGACCTTTAAGATCGTTGGGTGACTCTTGCTTAGCTCAGAACTCCCTTTCAGTCTAGTTAATCTTGTGAGATTCTTCTGGGACTTAAAAACTTTATCTTTCTACATTGTTAAAACTAAAAGATTCTCCAACAATACATATGATATAAAATGATTTTCCCTTTATCCTTTAGAGCTGTTTAAAGTTGACAACTAACGATACAATTAACAGTAAAAAACAGTAAAGTTAAACGATCCAATGACATCCAGCAGTAACAACAACATAAAGTGAAAGTACTTCATCGCATATATATTGCGCATAATCTGAATAGTATCCCAATGTGCGCTGCGAAAGAGTGAAAGAGAGAGAGAGAGAGAGAGATGGAGAAGCATTTAAATACTAAAGTGAAACTGCGCTTGGGGTTATTTAAGAGAAGGACAAACAGGACGAGGGCCACTTAAAATGCCAGCACCATGATTACAATGTGCATATAAAGCAAAAGAGAGCAAAAAAACGAAAAAGTAATAACACATGCGTGCGCGTATATCGTAAATCAGATACCCTGTCATTTTTCTTAGAGGGTATTTCATGAAGAAATGAACAAAAAACAGAATGCATGAATTTGTAAGAATATAATGAATGAACAAGAAAAATATAAAATGAAAAATCTCTAATTAAATTCTGTTCTCTTTATTTAAGTTTATTTTTAATTTATTATTATTTTTAAAAATTAAATTAATTGTTTTACTTTAAACAGTCGACTGACCGTAGTTGACTTTAAATTTAATTAAATTAAATAAATTAAATAAAATAATTTAAATTAAATAAATTAAATTAAATTAAATAAATTAAATAAAATAAATTAAATTAAATAAATAAATATTAATGTGTTCTAACATAAATATACTTAAAATATAATTATTGAATTATGTTGATAAATATATATTCAGTATTTATGAAATATGATCACAATATGCACATAGAAAGCAAATAAATATCGTTCGGATGAACAAGAATATATAATATTATATACACTGAGCAATGCTACCCTACGCTGTCAATTTACAGGGCATGTCTCACATGTGGCGTTTGTAATGACCGTTCGTTGATTCGAATTTAGTTGAAGGGGCAAAAACAAACACTGAGTCGCATCGCTAACTCTCACTGCGTGTATATGTCTGTGTGCGTGTGTGTGTGTGTGTGTGTGTGTGCGTGTGCGAATCTGCGCCAATGAATATTAAAATACGTGCAACGTGCGTGGGTGTGTGTGTGCTTTTCTCTCTCTCTTTTTTCATTTTTTTTTTTTTTTTTTGTGTATGATTTCGTTAAAAACTTTTAATTGGATTGCAAGCGTTTTAATACTTTCATAACGCGAAACGCGCTTCCTTTTCGTCGCACAAAACTGAAACTGAAAATCAATTAAAATGCCGCTCAACCAACGCGTCGAAGGCTAAAATATGCGAGACCAGGCGAGGCGACGACCATCATCAATGTACCACAAGCAGCCCTCCCCAAACCATCGTCCGTACTTTGCAAAGGGGCAATCCAACCTTTCAATAGGATGATGGGCACCACCACCAGCACCATCTGACAGCCCTGTGAGCAGCCAAATCGATTTCAAATCACAGTTCAAAAACTATTTTAGCTGCTCAACTTGAGTTGCAGCTCTGACAGGCATTTAGTGCTTTGGCAATGCATAGATTATACATTCAATTGGCATTTAAATGTTGCAACTGCACATGCGGCATGCGAAACTTGATGCTCTGCTCAATCAATCATTAGATCATTTCATAAAATTAAGATTAGCTGAGTCATTATCTTTAACAAAACAAACTGAAGAGTTTTGTTTGTTTGTTCGAAAGTCAAAGAGTTGAAACATAATACTGTGTTTGCTGAGACACCAGAAATTGAGTAAGTGTATAACGAAAAGAATGTACATTCATAACAGGGTCTCTATTGTCTATATACATATATGCTGATGTTCGCAGTATTCAGTTCTTATCTCTTATTTCATATACAGTTCATTGTAATCACGTACAGTTCATTCTACTTCTATCTCTATTGCGATATTCGTGTTTGCTAAATGGGGGACTTCTCTCAAAAGCCTAAAGCGAAAGACAGAGACAGAGCTAAATCGAAAGAGGAACATCGAGAGAAAGAGATAAGCATTTAAAATAAATATTTCGACTCGCTTTTAAGTAAATAATAAATGTAATAATAATAAAAATACTAGAATAACAAAACATTTTTTATTTATATTTAATTTGAATATTTTAATTTACTATTATTTTATATTTATTCAGAAAATCAAATAAATCTCAAAATATGTTTTTCATTAATATATTTTCTCTCAAGAAACTTATAAACTCACAAAAAGATAGACAGATGGAGATGTTTAAAAACTGCACAATATTCAAATTTTATAAAAAGAATAATTAATTATAGTTTTAGTTAATTTAAAATATTTAAATCATTGAATAAATGTACCACTGAAGCAGAAAGTCAAAAATATCGCAAAATATATTTATTCATTGATATATTTTCTCTCAAGAAACTCAAAAATTCACAAAAAGTTAGATGAAGATGTAGAAATGCACAATATTCAAATATTATAAAAAGAATAATTAATTATAGTTTTAATTAATTGTAAATATTTGAGATATTTAGAAGCAGAAAGTCAAAAATATCGCAGAGAATAGTCAATTATGTATCGCACTCTTTGTCCTCACTAACGCTCATGCAAAGCAACTCTGCATTCTCTGCGCCGCTCTCTCTCTCTCTAAGTCTCTCTCTTCCCTGATCGTTGCAAGCTTTCCTGCTTGATCAGTTCTCTGGCTATAGTCAGTGCAAATCGTGAGCTGTGACAATGCGGATGCTTTCGATTCTTTTGCTTTGTTGCATCGCGGCTGCAGATGTCTCAGACCGTTGTCAGTTAAACCTGCAAAGTCCTTATCCCGTTGTAGTGAAACGTTTTGGCAGCAAGACAGCGATCGTTAAACGAACCTTATCGAGTCTTTATCTCTCACTCAACGAGACAATCACCTTCCACTGTCCCACCGGGGTGACAATCTACGACTACAGCTACCGCAACCGTGACGATAACTTGAAGGTCAAGAGCCCCACAGCCGAAGTCTTGTGCAGCGACGAGGGAATCTCCTTTGATGATCGGATTCTGGTGCAGCGCCCACGAACTGCTGGAGTTACCTGCAATGCTCCAATTGGCCAGAGCCTGACACTGTACGAGAGCAACAGCAGCTTGCCAGGCTGCGATATGCCGCATGCATCGACGCTGGTGGTTGGCTATCGCCTTCAGGGATTGGGAGACGTCAAGTTGCTGGGCATGTGCTATGATTTGGCAGCAACACGTTTGCGCTTCACCAGTTTCCTGGCCTATTCCAAGCCCAATCTGCTGCTCGAGACGCAGGCGGGCAATGAGCTGGATGCACTGCATCTGGACACTTACATTGGAAGTTTGAGCAAATATCTTCGATTTGTCAGCGCCGAAGAGTTCCACACACTTTTCACAAATAGCAAACATCAGCTGGGCGAACATTTCGAGGCGACACACTTGGACTACGACAATCTGCTGCAGGATAAGCATCAGGTGAAGCAATTTGGAGAGGATTACAAGGACATACTGAGCATTGTCTGGCTTCGCTCGTTGCGCAATGGCAACTGGCGACATTGGCAGGAGGCTTTGCGTGCGGCCAGTGATTACAGTGCGGATCTGCGAGGTTCTCAGTTTGATGTGCGCATTGGAGTTTCTGGTGTGGTCAAATTGCCGCAGACATGCAACAACAGCAACAACAACAACAACAACAACAACAACACTGGCATTCAAGTGCAGCAGCCACTGTTGCTGAGGGGAAGCGATGATCTTGTGCTCTCGGTGCCAGAGCATATCTGGGCACATGTACGAACACTGCAACCCGCGGGCAACGCAGCCGATGAGTTCGTAATCGTCGCCTACAACTCGCCCTACGTAAGTCAAATCTCTCTCTTTCACTCACTCTCAACAGATCTCTCACTAATCGCTCTCTCTCTCTCTCCTTTCTTGTCTCTTCGCAGGCCAATGTTGCTGAACTGAGCTCGTTTTGTACAGACATCTGTGGCGACATCCCTTGGCTGCGTAACACACCCTTCGGCCAGCTACACTTGCTGCCACTCTACGGCGTCGTGCATTGCTGTCGTGTGTCCGAAGTACAACAGAAACTCTCAGATTTCCCCAACTTCTCGCCCAGGCACAACTCGCAGTCGCAGTCGCCGCAACCTACATCAACTCCGAGTGCCCCGTTTTTGAATAGTCTTTAAAACAAAAAGAACTTTTTTTTGCCAAAATTCTTTTTAAATTCAATATAAAACCGAATTGAACGACTATATCTTTATCTTTTGAAGCAAAGTTGTCAAAAAACTGAAATTTCCTTTTGCTTCGGAAAATGTTAAAGGAGCAACGAAATATCTTTTTTCCTTAATTCTTTCCTATCACAATGTAAGAGGCCTCTAAAGTAAATTCTCAAGTCTTTATCTTCATAGTCTTGATTCTTTGAGTTTCTTCTTATTTTTATAATTTTAACTAAAAATTTACAATTATGTTAATTAATTGCTTGTGAGTTTGAAATAATTGAATACTTTCAAATAATAAAAAAATTATATTGGCGACCTTCTACGAATCAATTTATTATTTTATTTATTTTATTTGATTCTACTGCGCTCTATTGTAGAGTTGCCCTTCCAGCCTAGTTGCTCTATGTGAATTTATATTTTGCTTAGACTGATTACACCCCTATCTCGCTTACTATAGCTAGAATGCTTAATACTTGGTTCATAGTCAATATCGGATTAAAACACTTTGGGAAATACGCTTATTATAATGCTCTAAGAATATATATTTATTCTCTCAATCATAAATCTTAATCCAATGCAATGTCCATTGCAGTGTAAGAATCATTCTTCTTATCGTCCCCCTGATCAGCTTTCTTTTCCTCCTTTTTCAAGGCTATCACACGACCCGTACTACGACGGCCGCCAGTCCTTTGACGTGCAGCCTCGACCAAGGAGAGGCGCCACTCGGGGTCGTCAAGCTTATCGGTAGCGGAGGCGGAGAGCCTGTTGCGATTAAGCTTATCACGTGCCTTTGTCACTTTTCCATCACTGACAATGTGAAGGCTGCTTTTAGGCGATCTCTAAAAAGAAGAAAAAAAAAAAAAAAAATATTAAAATCTTTGTTTATTACCTGCTTCACTGAATGGATATTGAGATAAATGTGTGTCCTTATTATATATGTATGTGCATATATATTTACCAAATTCTCATCCATTGTATTATATTATATAGTAGAAGTATATTTTGTTTAAATTTTTGTTTTATCGTTTTTCTTGTTTGTGAATTCGTCGGATTTTCAAGTTGTACTAGTTTTTATTATTGTGTGAAGTCAACTTGTGCTAACAAGCCTGGACTACCCGCCTGCTTCGATTGAAAAATTATCGATATTGTAAGTTTACTCATGCAAAGGCAACTATACGAATTTTTTTCATGTCTTCATTAATAATTAATAATAATAATAAGATATTCTAAGTGATACTGTTGAAATACATTTCAAATTTTGATCTTAGTTTCGATGCAATTGTTCCTGTGAAAGTTAACGATTCTTTTGTTTGGTATAAAAGAGGAATATTGATCGAGAAGTGGGTACCATATGTGGACACATAGGTACTTTATGTATGTTTATGTATGTGAATATACATCATGTTTACATAATGATATTCAACAAAGGTGCAGTTTCAAATTTTTGCACTGAATCAATTGTTTGTGATCTTTGTTCACGGCTTGTTTATTCCTTTGTTTACAGCTAAACTGCATAGATATAGAATAGAGTTACTGGAGCCAGGCTTATGCGACTGTATTCCAAAACAATAATAAATAATTTGCCACATCATAACAAAGCTGAGCGAATTCCAATCAAATTTATTCGGCTCTAATTGGCTTGTGTGACTTTCTGGCCACACTCGGCTAAAAAACAAATAAATGCTTAATTAATTTAATTAAAATGTAACTGAATTAGATTTGCTTTCGTTCGTTCGTTATGACAAACAAACAATTATGGCAAATAGAAATAAATAAATGCTGACACGTTTGTGGCTGATTGTTGATTTCAAAGCGATTCAAAAGGTTTAAATATGCAAGTGGGGACATTTGCGGTTTTTCGGCTTAAACGTCAGCAATAACAGCAACAACAACAACAGCAGTGACCACAAGCAGAGTTGACCTCAATGCGGAAGGTGCAGTGGAGGTGGAGGTAGAGAACATGCAGATTTGCCTTCAGATTTGTAACAGAGCCTAGACAAAGTGAATATTTAAATAGGAACATTGCCATTCCATTAGCGTTATTTCATGGAAACTCGCGCCGAGACGACTGACAGATCCTTGACAGGCATTTGCTAAAGCAGGAGCAGGAGCAAAAGGCAGTGAGCAGAACGTTGAGATTGGTGAAGCGTGACCAGGACAAAGCTTGACTATGCAGATTATGTGCACATACTTGTTGTATACCCCGTAGCTATTCAAAGTGCACTGCGGGTAGTCCTATATAAATGATGCTCTTGCATTCACTGATCCGTCTTTGGTTTGCTTGAATACCTGGACAAAGAATCAGACAGTGCTGAATTTGAGTACTTTGCATATTCTTCTTAGTAGAAGATAAAAGACTTATCGATTTTTTTGTTTTGTTTTTCATTCAACAGCTCTTGAGCGATGCTCATGCGACAGTTCTTTTGGTCAAAATTTAGCTATTTTAACCTTTACACCAACCAAACAAAACATGAAACTCGATACAGATGTTCGGGAAGAGTGCAAAGATCGATAAGCGAAAGTACATTGCTCGCGAAATTTGAGAAGCCACCTTACCTTATGAACACACCTTGTAAATCTATATACGTATCATAAACATAAATATACAGACACCTATGTATATCACATCATATTACATTTAAAATATCCGTATATAATTGCATGTTTATCTGTTTATCCTAAAAAGCAAAAGAACTTTGTTGAAACCTAATCCTTATAAATGTTTTGCTCATCGTTGTAGGGTATTTGCTAGTCGCTCTGTTGCACTGATTTAAAGCAAATGCAGTTGGATGTGTAGGTGAGTAAATACGAGTAAGTTTGTAGAGCGTTGCGAATCCGCTATGCGAATCAAAATTTCTCAGGCTCGGCGCGCTAAAAGTCAAGTGGCAACACGCGTAACACAATGTTACGTAGAACCTGCGATGCGTCTATATCAGTGTGTGTGTGTGTGTGTGTGTGTGTGTGTGTCTGTGTGCTTGTGTAATCGCCATTTTGCTGCTTGTCATTGCATTGGCGCACACGCACACGCACACGCATGCAAAGCACATTTAATCAGGCGCCAGCCACACCCCCTTTTCACACTCCCCCTCTCCAGCACCTCCTCTACGGAACGACCTCACGATGCGTGAGCTACGTGAAGGCATCATTACAGTCTCATCATCATCTTCATCTTCATTTTGCTAAAACATTTATCTACACACACACACACACACACACACACACACGGATTCGCACGCATGTCTCTATGTGTGTGTCAGGGAAAGAGAGACTGAGAGAGAGGTGTGTGCGTTGCGCGTAAGAGAAATTGTTTCTTGCAAACTTTTGATGTGTTCTTATTTATATGGTACAACATTGTATTCGAATCTTCCAGGTTGGAATAATCAAATATTGATCTATCGATGATCTGCAAAGGGCGGAAAGAGTTATCGATCATGGCTTTAATAAGAAGGTTACAAAGTGAACTGCATGGATATCAGCAAGAGATCAAGTACTTTACCTTCGATAGTAAGCGATAGTTATGGCGATAGTTTGCTCATTAAATCATTACGTATGCAAAAAGACTAACAAAATTTTATGAAATATAGAAGATAAAAAAATCGATATATAAATCGATAGAAACTGTAGGCAAGCAATAAAAATTAGCGCAATTAAGCAACTATCTATTGATACAAATTATCGATAATTGTGAAAGTAAGACGAAGCAACTATTTTAGAAAGGCTCAACAATTGAAAACATGTTAGACAACTCTTAAGTAATTTATAAATGTGCAGTTTGTCGATTATATCGTTATCGATTGTAGTAGCATTGACATTTCCTGTCAATTTAGCATTATACTAGGCATATATAGTATTCATATAATATATTGATTGTTGCATCGATTGTTCTATGGGCTGTTATCGATAATTGTGCCAATGTACGCATATTTTACCTAAGATTTTATTTTGTCTTTTACTTTAGCAATCAGCATTTCCAGGCAACCCACCATATTAAATTTCAGTCTATCGGGCTAACGGCTTAATCGGTTCAGCTGTCTGTCTGTCTGTCTGTCTGCCAGACTTGCCTAACTGAATTCGCCGCGCAACAGTCTGGCAACTTTGTGCACTCTTTGTGCCGTTCTATGACGTTGCGCTCGTTAAAGTAAATTTGTTTTTACGCTTGATGGCAAATTGCGCGACGCGCCGCTGACGCTGCTGCTGCTGGCCCCATCCTTGACCCCCCCTACACACCGTTTCCTACACCCCCCACGCACTGCTGTCTCTGCCCTTGCCACGCCCATGCACTTGACTTTTGTATGATGTGCGTTGGACCCGTTAATATTTCATATGTCAACGCAAGAGACGAACCGTCACCCCCTCTCCGTGTGTCTTCCTCTCTCTTCCCTAACACACACACACACCATTCTTTTTGGGTACTTTAAACCCGAATGCCCCCTTCTCCTTTTGCCTGCTACAGTCTCCACGTCGTTGCCTTTTTTCGAGTGTGGCCTTAAATCGCTTGCATTTAAAAAATTTGATT
Organism: Zaprionus indianus; assembly: GCA_018904595.1. Taxonomy (NCBI): domain Eukaryota; kingdom Metazoa; phylum Arthropoda; class Insecta; order Diptera; family Drosophilidae; genus Zaprionus; species Zaprionus indianus. Next base: position 261,759 of record JAEIHA010000344.1, read on the forward strand.
ATGTGAAATTCGCGTGCGGGGAAATTAAATTTATACACAGATTCACAATTTTTGTGCCTGATTGTTGTTGTCGCGTTGCCACGACCCCCCACCCTCCCCCTCACTTTACCTCATCCCTTCCTCCTGCATGCCTTTTTATGCCCTTCTTCCTGTTGTTGTTGCTGTTGCTGTTGTTGTTGTTGTTTTGCCGGCGCTGTCTCGCATTTTCATTTTTTATGACGGCTTTTCCGCATTTTCGGCATCAAGCAGAAAAGCAGCGGAAAACAACAAGAACAACATAAACACGAGAAAACGAACAGAAAAAACAAATAAGAGAGTGAGTTGCGCATATGTCTGCAACTGCACGACTAGCATAAATACCCTGTAAATTTTGTTTTAACTTGCTCAATTGATCTTTCTTTTTTACCATAAACTTTTTTCATGATTTGCTAAATGTTCTTTATATATTTTATATTTTACTTGAGTATAAATTTATATACTCCATTTATATTCCATTTGTGTCTACAGGGTATTTCGAAAATGAGACGAAACAAGAAGTCAACACAGCATGCGCCTGACACATTTGCTCTGTCCCTAAAAATTGGGCCACATCGGCTTCAGTTGCAGTTATTCCCGTTATTATGCCCGACCGAAAACCACAATCCCGTTACCCACATCAAAAGATTCAATTTCGAATTGACTTTTCGGAAAAGATCAATTAGTTTTAAGGAAACAAAATATTAGTTTGGTTTAATTTGATTTTGATTTAGTTATAGACATGATAGATTAAATGCTTTCACAGTGAGATCAGTTGTGTTTAGTTGTAGAATTAGATTGTGGTTTTAATAGAATAAGGAATGAGGTAACAATAAGTAGGGTTATGTAAGGATAGGGAAGAGGTTTAAGTAAATATCTGAGCATGTTTAAAAATATGTGAATAATATGTAGAAAAAGTTTGGTTACATTAGGTTAAGGTTCTATAAGGTTGAAAAAAGGTTACGTTCGATAAAGTGAGGTTTGGTTAGGCGCGGTGAGAATTGAGCAAAGATGGAATGAAAACAAAGAAGATCAGATAAAGAAAATATATAGTTTGCATGTAGAAGTAAGTTTGAGGTTAGGTTATGTTGGGTACAGCTAGATTAGGTTAATGGGTTGACCAAAGATTGTAAAGGATTGCATAAGAGGAAAGTTCCCAAAAGATAAGATAAGAAAAGTGCGATTAAGATAAGTTTAACATATGTAACATAAAGTGAACCACTCTCCACATCGACTGTAGGGTAACCTAATTAAGACATAGATTTAAATTATTTATGGGCAACAATACAGGGTATACAAGGATTGTGGCTCAGCTCAAATTTGATTGCTTTATTCACAGTGTGTGTTAAGCAACTTAAAACAGCTTAAATGCTCTGCTGGCTGCCTTCACGGGTAGGCGGAGTGGAAGGAGGAGTATAAACACCGGAGTGAAGAGGAGAGTGGAGGTGGGGAGGGAGGAGGAGTTGACTTTGAGGTTGTTTGGGAATGTGCGTGGCGACAAGAAACAAGGACATACAGGACAAGGGACACACGGCACAAGGACACATTGCGCCGCATTGGCATTCGGTGACGTGGTATTCGCTGGCTTTAAGCGACCCTCCCCCAAAACGGACAAAGAACCAAAGGCGGAAGGGAGAGGTGGGGTAAGAAAGGACAACGTTTGGCGAATGTTTGCGATTTATGCATAATTTATGCAAAAAGGCGAAGCACAACAACAATTTGACATTAATCAGTATGCTTTATTGACTTGATGCTTCAAGTTCGCAATTGGACATACAAAACAGAGCAGTTCAAGAAGAGGAGAGACAGAGAGAGAGTGTGAGAGAGGGAGAGAGAGAGGGGGAGAGGAAGAAGCAGGCAACTTACAATAGGTCGACAGCAGTTGACACTCATGACGTTTGTGTTCTCTGCAGGCGAACCCGACATTCCCATAACTTAATCAAGAAATTCTTTATGTGCCCACCTTTCTCTCTCCCCCCCTCTCTCTCTCTCTCTCTCTCTCTCTGGTTATCTGTCTCTGTCTCATTCGCACGCATTGGCTGGCATTAATGGTCGTCGTTGTCGTTTCTATTGTGGTTTCCCAGCCTTTTGTTTGCCATAATGAAAGTGACTTTCACATTCCGCTCTGCCTCTTTGCGGTTCGCATTTCTTTATTTTCTCGCTCCCTCGCTTTGCCCACGTTCAGGAATTTTAATAAATTCCTATAAATGCCGCGTGGTATTCCCACAAAATGGTCCATCTCATCCGTTATCTGCAGTACCTGTCGGTATGTCAATGATGAAAAGCCGCGCTGCTGCTGCTGCACATTAACTTCGACTTTAGCCATCGTCATGTTGTACTTTAACCTGAGAAAATTGACAGTTGCTCCCTTATAAATGTCATTGCATGCGTTGGTCACCCTAATTTCGAATGCAATTAGTTAATTTAGACAGACAATGAGGGGAAGAGGGGGGAGGAGGATTTACAAACTAAAAATAACGACTTTGAACTAAGCTTTAAAAAGTGGCAAGCCTCATTCGGGTAACACATTGGTCACTCTAATTTGGGGCAACCGTAATTAGCACACAAATAGATGGGAAAAAAGCTTTCAACTTTGTGTTCAGCACTAAAATAGATGAGAGACGGACATTTTTTTTTTTTTTTTTTTGGATACTGACATTGACAACTGACACTGAGTGACAACTCACACAGTCTGCTGACAGTTTGAGGTTTGGTCACTCTAATCTGTTAAAAGTAATTAAAGTGGGCGACAGGGAGAGAGATAGAGTTTCTACCTGCACTGTCATTTCTACTTCCATTTAGACAGCTACTGTTATATTTGACAAGATGTGGTCACTCTAATTTAGCTTGTGAACTATAAAAACAAAAATGAAGAAAGAGAGAGAGAAATAAAACTTAACACTTCAGCATTCAATGCAAGAAAATGACAGATGACAATGAAAAGGAAAGTTAAATATTAAAACAAATGAAAAGAACTCGATCTGAAAGGCATTCCAGCACCAGTTTTTTTTTTTTTTTTTTTTTTCATGTTAAAATATTATATATACAGCAAGAATTGACAGACAAACCAAAAAGGGCTACATAAGGATGCTGTCGAAAGGGAACTGCGAAAACAAAAGAAAAAACGCGACAGGAGGCGAGAGTAGATGGCAAATGGTAAACGAATTGTAAACAGACCATAAACATATGTACGTTATTGTATTTTACGATGCTGTCCCTTTTCACAGGGCTCCAACACTGCTGTTAAAACAAAAGGTGTCAAAATACAGAGCGAGAGACAGCGAGACAGAGAGAGAGGGAGAGAGAGAGGGAGAAAGGGAAGGGCAATAAGTGAAAACAAGCGAATAAAATATTTAAAGCGCTATTAAGGGTTGAATTAAATGAAAATGTACACGAGTATGACTTTAATAAATCGCCAGATGACTGTAGTTTGTTATTATTTGACACTAAATTCGAATTATTTGTCCACTGTATCGATAACTTACGTTACTTAGTCTCTTCTAAAGCGTCACGTTACGTGTCCATAACAAATTGCATTGCAGTCTATTGACAACTCTGGCCAATGCTCTGAAAGCCATTAAAATATGATAATACATATATTTACATACATACGATATGAGTACGTATGCTCATCTGTGTGTGTGTGTGTTTACTACGCTTTGTCTAAGCGTCTAAATCGACAACACGCAGTTCACGTACCAAAATCCAAAGCAAAAACAATATTTTTAATCATAAAAATCAAAATAAAAACAATTAAGTGGTTGTCCTTAATTGATAGACTAGCAGATATCTATTGAAAAGGGGAAAAATTGTTTCATGCATTTATTTTGATTTTATTTTTCAGTTTATTTTCATAATCAAGTAAAAAAAGTGATTTAGATACGATTATGTCAATTATTTTAATTTTTTCAATGCAGTTTAACCAATATTAAAGTTGAAATGAATTTGTTATTCAATGTATAAACCTATAGATAGAACTATGATCAGAAGATCTCTTCATGTGAAAATCTCATGATTTTTAACCAACATATGATGAAAGTATCTGGGAAATACGTTATAATATGAATTTTTGAAAGATTTTGGATAAAAAGTTAATTTAGAGAGACTTGAATAAATAAAATCGAAGAAATATTAAAAAATATTATTCCTAGTAGATGTAAAAAGCCCAGTTCTATTTGTGCGGGGTATGGCAAAAACTAGACAAATATTTTTGGCAATACAAAAGCAGAGGAAGCAGGAGGAGAAGTTGGAGGGGGGAACTAAGCAATTAATAAATAAATTTTTGAAAATTAACCTATTGCGCTTTTCGCTCGAGACGCGCTTGAGACGCGTTTCAGTTGCGCTTTTGTTGGCCAACCGAACGGAGCTCTGAGGCAGCCGAGGCAGTTAGGCAGCGGTATCGAAAAACGTAATCGGAAACGGAATTGGAAGTCGAAATCGAAATTGAAATCGGCGAACGTGTGATCTGAGCTGCCTACAAAGCGTCGCATTAGTGGACAAAGAAGGAAAGAAGAGAGAAGAGAAGGCAAAGCGAACAACAAAAGAGTGGAGGCGAGGCGAGATTAACGATGCACCTGTACGTGGCACTCTGCGTGTGTGGCACGCTGCTGACGCTGCTATTGGGCTGGCAGCAGCGCAAGTGTTGGCGCCTCATTTGGCAGCTGAATGGCTGGCGGGGCGTGGCACAACAACCGCTGCTCTGGTTTCTGCTCTGCATCAATTTGCATCCAAACAGTTGAGTCAACAGTTGAGAACGAGTTGAGGGAACGGTGACTGAACTAACTCCCTCTCTTTCTCTTTCCCTCTCTTTCTTTCTCCCTCTCTTCCCGCCTCAGGCATACTAGACAAGGTCACACGCCTGCGTGTGCTCTTCACACGCCCCTTGGCCATCTTGATCGGCACTCGCGCCCTGCTCTACATAGACGATCCGGCGGGCATGGAGTGCATACTCAATGCACCCGAGTGCCTGGACAAGACCTTCATGCAGGAAGGTTTCTTTGCGCGACGCGGACTCCTGCACGCGCGTGGTAAGTGTGTGTGTGTGTGTGAGGTATGTGTGACTCTGGTATACCCCATTCTCATTCTCTCTCACACGCAGGTCAAAAGTGGAAGCTGCGTCGCAAACAATTGAATCCCGCCTTCAATCACAACATTGTTGTCAGCTTCTTTGATGTATTCAACTCCGTTGGCAATCAACTGATTGAACAGTTTGCCACACAGTCGCATCTACACGGCGATGGCGTGAAGTTCAAAGATGCAGAGGATATGCTTAGTCGTGCGGTGCTAGAAGTATCTTGTCGTGAGTAGAAAAAGGAAGTTCAAAAGAAGTATCTTGTCGTGAGTAGAAAAGAAGGTTCAGTAGAGAAACAGTTAATAATTTTTATACTTCTTCGATTTTGATTCTACTTGAACTCTTCAACTAACTAAGGCATAAAGATATTTCTAAAGATATTTAACTATATCGATATCCATAGTTATAGTTTCACAACGCATCTATAACGTACTGTAGATATTCAACCTCACACTCAGTTTCCTCCTGCGTTACTTGGCTTACTTTCAATCAAAATGCAATTGTCTAATCATAATTTACAGCTCGGCACAAGTCGCGTTAACATTGTGTCTTATGCCGATTGCCCTTCGATCTCCTCCCCCTTCTACCTCCACTGTTTTACTAGCACACTTAGCGAAGCTTTGTATTTGCTTTTTTGGGGGGGTTCCGCGTACGTGAGGCGCATGGAAACTGGGCAAACGTGTCGCGACGCGAAGGGCACTGTGAAAGCAGCGCCAACAGATGATCGACTAGACTTCCCAATTGCAGTTTTATAGGGTATATAAAGTGTGCATGCAGTACGAGTATAATAGATATGGCAGTTACTTGTGCAGAAAGGGGAAGAAAAAATAATTCTAAGTTTATGTTAAGAAATTTAAATTAAAATGGAATTTGAACTTTGTAAAAGTGATGATTTAGAATAGTTAAGAGGGGAAAAATGACTTTAACAATATTTAAAGTTGATTCTTTATTGATAATATTATCATATTAAACTGAAATCGAATATTCACAATCCATAGAGAGTTCACTAGAATTCCTTCGCAAATAATATCAATTAATTAATAGTAGTTCAATTTATTTCCACTATATCTTCTCATTCCTAGTCGAAACTTGATTTTCTCCTTTGCAACCCAAACTCTAAAACACTCTTAGATCCAAACTAAAGAAAACTAAAGTTTTTTTCTCCGGGAGTTTTTTATGGCACATCAAAAGCAAACGCAAGTTTGCTAACTTCGTTTACGCTTTCTTTGTTTTGCACCCCCTAAGCTAACCTTATATGGTATATGCCTTATATTGTATTCTCTTGCCTTATCATATATGCCTTTTTCTGGTTTGTTCGTGAAATAAATTGAAGGCAAATTTAATTAGATGATGCTGAAAATGCTGCCTGGCCAGGCCATTAGTGGCAAGTCTTAAGTCTCTGTCTGTCTAACTGCCTGTCTCTCTCACTCTCTCTTACTCACTTGATATCGTTCTCTGTCTATCCCACTCTCATTCTTCTGTGGTCTGACTGCAGTCACTATTATGGGAACCCCGACAAATTTCACGCAAGCAGACGATAAGCACATTGCCACCACCTACAAAAGGTGAGTATATTGTACCCCCAACCTCCTCTCCGTCTTCCTTTTGCCTGAAACACCCTGTAACCACTAATGCGCGCGTGTGTGCTATTTGCTTAGGCTACTGGAAATCTCGGCCATTAAGACGGTGAAGCCTTGGCTACAAATTGATTTGCTGCATCGCCTGCTGGAGCCGCAGCTTTATGCCGAGGCAGAGGCATGCAACCAGCTGCTGGTAGACTTTGTGGCAGAGATAATCCAGCGCAAGCATCGCAATTGGCAGCTACGTAACGCATTGCATTCAAACGGCGCCACTGACGATGGCATACCCTGGCAACGTCGCATCTTCATCGAGCAAATGTTTCAATTGGCCGCCAATGGGGAACTGACATTGCAGGATATCGAGGATGAGGCACAGTCGATGGTGCTGGTGGTAAGTAGCAGCAATGGCAGGAGGGTGTCCATGGTGATAATATCTCAGCTTGTCTTACAGTCCTTCGAGACGGTCTCGAATAGCATCATGATTGCACTGCTCTGCCTGGCCACGCACAAGGGCGAGTGCCAGGAGCGACTGCGTCGTGAAATCGCTGAGGTGCTGCCACATGGCAACGATGCCAGCTACGTGGGTGTCGAGCAGCTGCAACAGCTACGCTACCTGGAGGCCTTTATCAATGAGGCGCTGCGACTGCTTGCCACAGTGCCGATGAATTTGCGTCACGTTAGTCGTGACTTTCAACTGGCGGCACGTGATGCGATTGTGCCACAGAACACGATAATTGTGTTGGACACCTTCAACTTGCAACGTGATGCTGCCTGGTGGGGTGATCGGGCAACTGAATTCGATCCGGAACGTTTTCTGCAGCGACAAGATGAGGAACTGGATACGCAGGAACAGGAGCAGCCACAAGGAGGGGAGCGAGATGCGTCGGAGCAAGGAAAGGCGCATACAAAGCGGCGTCACTCCTACAGTTTCTTGCCCTTCTCCAAGGGTTTGCGCACTTGCATAGGTTAGTCGATTGCAACCTTGTCGATAGTCTTATTGCTTGCTTATCGATACATTCTTTTGCAGGTCGTCGCTATAGCTCTTTCATCATGAAAGTCTTTCTAGTCAAGCTACTGAACACCTTTGAGTTCCACAGCGATATGAAACTGGAGCAACTGCAGTTTGTCGAGGGCATCTCCCTGAAGTTTCGCAATGCCGACGAGATACTCTTTCAAATACAACCTCATAAAAGTAAATAACATAATTAATGCAAAGCACTTTGGCAAAGGTATCCTCAGATGACCTAAGGTAACTCAGCTCTCTGTAGAGTTAGCTGCTTCAAATTTGGTAGAGCTCTTGCTCTACACCCCAGCTAGCATATTAGATCAGAGTCGGTTGTCTGGTTCTCTTTTAACCCCTCTACTTCTCTTTTATTCCTTTGTAACTCAGCTCTCAGTGAAGATAACCTACTTAAATTTGGTGAAGATGCTCCTTTGTACTTTAGTTAGCTTACTAGATCGGAATCAGTCTACAAGATATCTTTTAACACAGGAAATAATCACTATACCATTGTAACTCAGCTCTCTGTGGAGCTACCTAGCTCAAATTTGGTAGACTTACTCTCCAACACCTTAGCTAGCATACTACATTGGAACCAGTAGATTAGTTCTCTTTTAACATACAAATTATATCTTTTTTCTTATCCTATAACCACTATACCATTAAAACTCAGCTCTCTGTAGAGCTATCTGTCTTAAATTTGGTAGACTCACTTCTCCACATCTAAACTAACATACTAGATTGGAACTAGCGCACTGGCTCTCTTGTACAACCCCTTCTCTCATAGTAACTCAACTCCCTACAGAGCTTTCTAGCCTAAATAAATAAACTAACTTACCTGATCTGAAACAGTCGATTGGCTCTCTTCTACACCCCCTTCTTTAAAAGTAACTCAGCTCGCTTTAGAGCTACCTAGCCTAAATTTTGGTAGAGCCTCTTTTACATAAGCTAACCTACTAGGCCTCAAAACAGTCAACTGGCTCTCTTCGAACACAAAGAAAATCTTCTCTGCCAAAGTAACGAAGGTAAACTAGCTGAAATCTGTTCTCTTCTACTTAAGCTAGCAATCATATATACAGAATATATATATATATAGAAAATCAGTTCTGTTTTATCTTAGCTCTCTAACCTTTGCCAGAGTATTTTGGTCTTCGGCCTGTCGAAGAGTTCTCATGATTCCATGTACATCTATTTTTTTTTTTAATAAATATAATGATATTATAATATATGTGCAATTTACAGCGCGTCATCTAAAGTTGGTAAAGGTACTTTATCCTAGGCGGAAGGGAAGGAGAGGGTTTGGCTGTGCTATCAGTCGAGCATATCAATTTCTGTTATTTGTGGCACCGTCTCGTAGCGCTCCTCGAGTCTCTGCTCCAGGTGTGCGGAGGTGTACTGCAACTTCTGGGCACTGAGCTCAGCCTGGTGGGCGCGTTCCTCGCTCTCGTGCAGACGTTGCTTCAGCTTGGCCACCTGACGATCGAAGTTGTACAACTGCTGCGAGGAATGCTCGAAGGCGCGTTCCACACAGTGCAGATTCCTTGCCGCCGCTGTCAGTTCAGCCTGGAGCAGTGCCGTGCTGGCACGACTCGCCTCCAGTTGCTGTTCACTGGACGAGAGATATTCACTGAGTTCGTTGGCTCGCTTGTCGCAGTACTTGGCCGTGCGATCCGCTTCACGCACTTGCCTCCGCATTTTACCCAACTCCCGACTGAGCAAATCGATTTTCTCCGTTTGCAATTGATCGCGTTGCTGCAGTGCACGATGCAATCGATCACTTTCTGTGAGCGCTGCTCGTGCCTCCACCAGTGTGGCCTGTTGACATGCCACCTCACGCACCGCCCGCTGCAGCTCGCCCTCCAGCTGCGTGTTGCGTCGCTGCAGCTGGGCGTTCTCCTCCTCCGCCTGAGCGCGCAGCTGCAGTTCGTGCTTCAGTGCCAGCTGGCAGTGGGAATAGTCCTCCTTGTAGCGATCCAGCTCGTGCTTCGCAATGCGTATCTTGTGCTTCAGTGCATCCAGTATGATGCCCTGTCTGCTCACCCTGGCCATCTTGTCATCCGTCCCTCGTCGCTTCTATCGTTCTATCTACCTGTCTTCTTCTTCCTCACTTCTAGCGAATGTGTTTTGTTTGTGTGCGTATAAGAACTATAGCTGCCTGCTCAACTGAAAAAATAGTGTTTCAAGTCCGATTCCTGAAGCCAAGCCTACTTCAGAGCAAGTATAGTTATAGTTCTGAGTAAAATTTGAATTCAAAAATTTCCCTACTTTTTGAAAATTTAGCTTTTTTTTGACTAAGTAAAGCTTTGGCGAAAACTTAGCACAAACTCAAACCTTGTGCACTTCCCAAGCTTTTCGACAGATGGCGCTAGCGTGTTTTAAAGCTTTACACAGGCAAAGCTCGGTTGAAAGCTCGTGTAGAGCTTTGCAGTTGCCAATGTGTTCAAAACATGTAAAAGTGGTAAAAGGTTTTTGAATTTCTAAGATACGTTTGCAACTGTAAGATACTTTTATATATCTTAGATACATTGTTGTTCAAACAAGATACTTTTGTATGAGTAAGATCCTGTAGGTTTAATCAGTTACTGTCTGTATCTAGACACTTTTATATCTGCACGATCGTTTTCTATCTTTACTTTAATATCTGCAGGCTTCTTTAAGACACCTTTTTTGAACTGTTTTTTGTATGCGAGGTACTTTAGTTTTCATAGAAAATTAATCTGAAATAAGCTAATGCATAAAGGTGCTAAAGGTATTGTACTTTAGAATTACTTTCATATTCTGTTTAAATTCACAAGAATTAATTTATAGCTGTAAGAAACGTATATTTTCTATTTTTGTTTTTATTATTCTTATTATTCCGCTTGGGAACTTCGGGCCTCTACTAAAACCTTCCATCGAACTCTATTTTGCGCCATCCGTTTAGCTCTGTTCCACGTTGTACTCGACTGGGCCAGTTCTTTGAGGATGGTTCTTCTCCAGGTCGCATTTGGTCTTCCGATTCGTCTGCTGCCTTGGGGATTCCAGTCCAGTTCCATTCTGACGATATTACTTATGTTTCTTCTGAGAGCATTTGCTATATAATTTATATAATATAATAATCCTAATATAATAGTCACTTAACACAATGCAAGATTTCATTGTTAATCTACTTGACATGCAAACAATCTATTAGATACTTATCATTCTACAAGATGTTTTTCTGAGCTTCTTTTTGCACTCTCTCTCATTAAAGATCTCAACTTGAACTAAGCTTAATACGAGGGTCGTTTGATAAGTCCGTGACTTTTTGTATTTGCCGCGCACCTGCTCTAAATACAACACTGCTCCTGTCAGCAGTTATCGATTAACAGCTGACTGTAAAATTTTGAGAAAGCTGCGTTTTTTGGTTTGCGTTTTATAGGCATTGAAAGCAGACGATCTCGTGAATTTTAACGAAAATGGAAAAAGTGAATTTCGTGTCAGCATGGCAAAATTTCATAAATTGGGCTACGAACTGCTACCCCATCCAGCATATTCTCCAGATTTAGCCCCTGTGACTATTTTTTGTTTCCAAACATGAAGAAATGGCTCGGCGGTAAGAGATTCGGGTCATCACAGAAACAAACGACTATTTTGAGGGCCTTGAGAAAACCTATTATTTGGAAGGAATAAAAAAATTGGAAAAACGCTGGACTAAATGTATAGAGCTAAAAGAAGATTATGTTGAGAAATAAAACGCTTCTTTGACGAAAAAAATATATTTTATTCAAAAAGTCACGGACTTATCAAACGACCCTCGTAATATTCAGTAAACATCTACAAATAGAAACCGATAATTGCCTCATCAGCAAGGAAAACTTTCACGCTCCGCGCGCATTCTTAGCGAGCAGTCTCCATTAGAGCATTTCAAAGGTTGCCCCTCTCAAGTTGTGCGCCCGCCTTTGCTGAGGCAGCTCTTTAATGCCGTGCGACAAATGTCGAGCAATTACCGAGCACGCGCCTGGGACACCGCTGTATGATAATATGCCACAACTGTCAACAATATTTCCGGTGCAAAAGCGTCTCTACTGTGTCCCTTAGACTCCTCTCCCTCTCCCCTCCTTACACCCTGATGCCGTCCAGCTCTTTCTATTCCCATTCCTTTTGCTTTGCCAACAAGTGTGTGCGTTTGGCCTTGACAGCGCATATGCACATGCCACTGTGTGTGTGTGTGTGTGTGTGTGTGTGTGTGTGCAGGTGTGAGCAAAGGTGTGTGTGTGTTTTGAGTGTGCAGAACTCTCACCTCGGGCACATATCATTGTCAGTGCACGCCGCCCGTGACTGAACTTCAGTTCGCTTGACTTGTCTAAAGAGTCGGGTCCAACTGTCGGCATCGTCTTAGCAACTAAACGACAGTTACAGCCAAAGCAACAGCATCAGCATCATTATAAACTAGGCATGCACTGGGAGAAATTCGGGAGTGAAATGGCAAATGATATTTACAAGGGAAATCAAGTTAGAAAAAAAAATAATGCAGTATTGAAGGAACTATACAGATCTATAATCTGTTTTTTCTTTCGTTTCACAAAGTTTATAGAGATTTTACCAGATCAAGATTCTAATATATAGAAACTATGATTCCCTTGAAGTCTTACGAATAGTCTCTACAATTATCTTGCCTATACGTAATTAGCCTATTTCATATTGTACTAGATTTATCTGCCTTTCAATTAGATTTGGTTGCAAAAAGTTGCTGAAAACTCTACCAAAGCTGAGAATTTTATCTCTCATCTGTATATGTTTTCCAGTAAACCTCTTTAATAAAACATATTTTAAATTTTTGTATTCACTTTTAAAATTATTTAGGCTTCAAAAGTTGTTCGAAATTCAACCATAAACAGATTCAAAATCAAACAACATGATGAAAACTCAATCTTCTCTTTCAACTTTCTTCCTTAACAAATAATATACAAAGTGATTCTGCAAACCTTTATCTTCTCATCCCTACTTATTTCTCGTTTCTCTCACTTGTCTGCTTCCTTCCCACACAACTTTTTCGCGCAGTGTACCGCTCTATCTCTAGCTACTTGTGTGCCTGTGTCTGTGTGTGTTATGTTTTTGCCAGGCAAATGGGGACGTCAGCGTAGTCATTAGGTGGCTGGGCAGAAGGCGGACTGCTGCCACGCCCCGCTTTTGGCGGGTATTACGTCTACAGTGCTATTGCTAGAGCTGCTCTGCTGCTTCGTTTGTTGTTGTTGCTGCTGTTGTTGCTGCTGTTGTTGTTGGCATTAACTTGACACTTTCCCCATTGCCGTGTGGCATGCCTCGAGTATCGCACACGCTGCGAGTGAGCAGCTCAAGAGTGTCTCTATGTGTGTGCCCGTGTGTGTGAGTGTGTGTGTGTGTGTGTGTGTGTGCAGCTTGTGTGTGCAGAAATTTATAACTGTAAAAGGCACTCGAAACACATTCGCATGGAAATTTGCCTGCATTTTTGCTTTGATTAATGTGCCGGCTAAAATCGCTCGTGATAAAATATGTGAGACGCCCCAACGACGACGACGACGACGCCGACGCCGACGCCGACGCCGACGACTTCTACTCCCTGAGTCCTATCCGGTACCTACCTCTCTGTCTGCCAGTCTGTCAGCTTGTCTGCCTGCATGTCTGCCACTCTTTAAAAGCTCTTGGGGCAGCGCAGGGTGAAGGTGCCGCGTGAAGGCGCCACTTAATTATTCAACAACAATTTCAATTGTCTCTGGCGCCTGTTGCAACATTGCAGGTGCAGAGACTGCTTTGAGTAACTGGTTTTCGAAAGGGCAAAGGGGGCAGTGAAGGGGAAGAACCTTTAACTGCTATGCCTTTGCTATCCAGTAGAAAATCTATACAAATGAATAGGAAACTATATGTATCAGTTAGGTAAAATGATCCTTGATTGAACTTCTATGAAAATATGATAAGACTTGGAACTATACAAATTTGAAATATAGAATTCTTATAATTTTAATTGAAAATTCTTTATGCATCAAACTAAGCTTCGTCATAATTAAAATCTACATTTAATTCGAACTAACCTAACATACAATATAAAATATTCACCATACCAAGAGCCCTTCTCAAAATTGTTTATTAAGTCCTTTAATGACATTTAATTCGGTTCAATTTCCAACAATCCTCTCAACTTTAACCTAACCTAACATACAACATAATTATTTTGGAATTCATCAAATTAGACCAATTCAAAGAATTATATTTTCTACACTTGAGTTTTCAACACAATAAAACCTAAACCAACTGTTACAAAACACCTTTTTAACCTTACACTTCAACATAACCTAACTTTTAATTTAAACTTCATGTAAGTAATTCTTTATTAAAAATCAATGTAGAAAAAAGTGCAGATTTCTTTATTTTCTATTTACCCCTTCGTACTTTCAAGAAACCTATAACAATTTAAACTTCTAACCAACTATTCGAAAAGACCTTCTCGCCTCAACCTAACCCAACTTTTAGTCGACAGTTTGACATGCATTTGTAGAACTCTCTCTCTGCTAGCTGATTTCGTATTAATCTCTTCAGCTGGGCTTCAATCAAGCTCGCCTGGCACTGAAGGAGCTTGGAGTGAACAAATGAACAACGGGAACTGTGGTGGGAAAATGGCCACCGCTTTCCACTCGGCACGCTTCGGACACTGCACAAGTGACCCAAGTAGCAGTCAGGGGGGGAAGTCAAAATGCAAATCGTGCTGAATTGCAATTTTTCGCAGCATCAGTTAGTAGACGACAAAATTCAGAAAAGTGCACAAAATTTTATAGGCGCTGTCGCTGCTCAAACAGTTCCCACTGCAACAGAGTTTGCCCCGAATCCCCCCGCCCCCCGTTGCCATGCAGCGACCGCGGTCAAACCAGGCGTTGATAAATGTGGCCAATGGCAGCGACAGTGACAGGACCAGGGCCAGAGTTAACCAGTGTTGGTTAAGTGTAACCAGGCTACAACCAGAGATGACTAGGCTACAAATATAAGTGGGGTTAAGTTTAGGGTAGCAATGGGGTAGGGTAGCTTGGTGACAACCCTGTGAAGGGGTATGGGTTCACTATAGTGATGAAAGGTATGTTATTATCGTATACAATCAGATGATCTTTATCTGTGCTTTAAACTACTTAAAATCAAAGCTCTGTCTCTGCTGCAGCTGCCACACGATTTTCAGACTGATCAAGAATATATATCACAATATAGAAACCAAAACAAGAGTCTGCTATCCCGTAGAGGGGTATGGACTCAATTTAGTGATGAAAGGTATTATCGTATACATCAGATGATCTTTATCTGTGCTTTAAACTACTTGAAATCGAAGCTCCGTCCCTGCTTCAGCTGCCATAGGATTTGCAGACAGATCAAGAATCTATATCACCATATAGAAACCACAACAAGAGCCTGCTACCCACAATAAAAACGCGACCTCCAGTTGACAAACTAAGCACCATCAAAATCACCCAGAACTAGCTTAGGACCTTGGACCCAAGCGACAAGGACTCCAGACTCAGTGTCATTGCCACAGTTGTTGCTGTTGTTGTTGTTGGCTGCGCACAGCCAGCGGTGTCAGCCGTGCACGGCCATCAAGTGTTGCAAATCCACTGAGCGGCATAAAATGTTGCGTCATCCGGCGTGAAAATGCTCGCTGCAGCTAATAGAGGACAATCTCCATGTTCTGTCCCTGCTGATGATGATGCTGATGATGGTGCTCCTGCTGCTGCTTCTGTCTCTGCTCCTCCACACATCATGCCTGCAGCTCTGTGTGCCGCCCTCTCTCTCTCTCTCTGCGCCTTTTTTGGTGTATGACCATTTTTGGTCATTTGCCTCCTCAACCAACCAATTTTCCTTTGCTTTTTGTCCACTTTTTGGGGTAGCCTCGCTTTTTGCTGCTCCTGCTGCTTTGGTTATTGTTGTTGTTGTTTCTTTGCCCCGCTTCGGTTTGGTTTCTTCATGGTAAACGCTGTGGCAAACGTTGTTGACAATTTGTCGACGTGTCAGCAGAGTCCAACGTGAATGTGACAAGTGACGCCGACGCCAACGCCAGCTTTGACGCCAACGCGGCTGTGTTGACGAGACAGCAGCGCAGGCTCGTCTCGTTGTGGGCTCGTTTTTCATTTGTTGTTGTTGCTGTTTCTTTTGCCGGACATTCACACATTATTTCTGCTTTAATATCTCTCCACAGGGCACAACAGTGCAGGTTGCGGGTTCATGCACCCTATGCTATGCACAGTATTTTTGTACGAGTGCAACGAATGATTCAAATGCATTTGCTAGTTGAAGGTACTCTGTTTATATTGTAAAGGTAGCAAGATAGAGGGTGAAGTTTCGTTATGGATTCTCTTACTGTTAACTTATTTCAATAGCTCTTTATTCCTATTGTTTATTTATAACATCTGCAACGAATGATTCGAATGCATTTGAAATTTGAAAGTACTCGGTTTATTTTAAAAGACATTGAGACTGAATGGGGCAAACTTTGTTGGGGTTTTTCAATGTTTTCATCTTTATTCCAATCATTTATATCCCTTTACTTCCAATAAATGATACGAATACATTTACATTTGAAAAGTACTTGGTTCTATCGTTATTCATCCAGCTGATAACACGTTCATTCAAACTCAAAATCTCTGCTTCACCCATTTTCAATCTTCCCCTGGTAAAGAAGATTTTTCTTGTTTTGTTTGTATTTTGTGTTTGGCGCGTAACGGAAAATTAATTTTCATACACACACACGCACTCGGTTAGAGCGAGGAGGGAGAGCAGTAGTCGACACATAAACGGCATAATTGATATATGTAAAGGGGATATAGAAGGGGAGAAGGGACGGTGGTGCTGAGCAGACAACGTCGTCAACGTCAGCGATCCGCGTTGACGTCCTTATGCGACTAATTACATGCATGTCAATTTTTCGCTCATCATTGCATTGGGTGGCAACTCTGCCACCTACTCCATGCACCATGTTCTGCCCAAGCTGCGTTTTTTCGTTCCATTTCGTTTCGAGCCAGTGCAGAGCAACAACAACAACAACAACAAAACCAAACATATTTGGACAGTTTGTGGACAGTTGTGGATGCGCCACTGTGGTCATTGCAGGCCTCCTCCTTCGCCACAGTCTCCCCATCCCCTTCCAACTCTTCATGCATGTGTGTGTGGATATTTTTATTAAATTTTTCATTATTTGCTGACAGCTGTCGGTAAATGGAATTGTTTATTACCTGGCTACGCTTCTCGCTCTCCCCTCTCTCTCTCTCTTTCTCTTCGTTGTCGATGATTATCATAACGTTTGCAACGGACCAAGGACACCAGAGCAGACAGAATGACAGACAGACAGACAGCCTGACTATAAAGTTAAAGAGGGGAACCAACCGAGCTGCCAAGCGGCTGCAAAATGTTGACAGTTTTTCGGAGGGAACTGGAATTGGGGGAAAATAGAACAAAAACAGAAAACACAATTGTGGCTTTCGCTTTGGCCAGGCAAAAGATTTGGCCACGACTAGAGCTAGGGGGTGCAAGGGGTCATTTGCGTATAGTTTACGTGGCAATGCGACGCGGGGAGTGGGGCGACGAGGCGATTCGACGATTGGAATGCAAAGCCAAAGCTTTCAATTCATTTCGAAAGCATTCACAAAACCGCAAAACAGAAACGAATAACCAAAGTTGTCGTACAAATGTGTGTGTGTGTGTGTGTGTTTGTCTGGGTGTGTGTGTGAGTATATGAATGTCTGATTGTTTTAGTGTCACTTGCATTGGTCAACTAATTACGTCTAATGTTTGTCCATTGGCTAAGAAGTAGACATACAATGTTATCGATAGTATTGATTACTCATTCGATAAATTCAGTAATTATACCTTTTATTAACATTATTCTCAAGGTTTATCGATAACAAGTGTATGCAATTTATAAAATTGCAGTTGAAACATCTAAAAATCCAACACTCAACCCAAACACGTAGCCATGAAGCCAATTCAAAATTCATTTAGAATTCTCAAATGGTTCAAGCATAAACTGTCCCAAAACGGAGCACAAAGCGTGACGCCAAAGTGCAAAAGAGAGGGAGCATCGCAAAAAGTAACTGTACAATTTGGCCTGCACACAAAATTTGCATTAAGTAACCGAATTTTCTTTCTTTTTTTGGGCAACTGACATCTTTGGGGAGACCGTAAAGGGTGCAACACTGAACGACGCTAAGGGAGCGAGAGGGGGAGATAGGAAGTGGGAGAGAGACAGAGTTGCGGGGTAAGGGAGTTGCAAAATTGCGGCTGCTTTGCTAACAATGGCAAATCAAATAAGTTGCATGCTGCCCTCGCAGTTAATTGCCAGTGCCAAAGTGGCAAAGAAAAAAGCCCGTCGCCCGTCGCTTGTCGTCCGTCGCCCGTCGTCGGCAAACGGAGGAGGCAGTTGCCAGTTGCAAGTTGCAACATTGCCAAGTGGCCCCAACAGAGGCTCCAACTGCCTGGCAGCAGCTGGCGGCTGCCTGGCAACGAGAGAGGCGGCGGTTAGGGTGCACTGCTGGTGCGGTAAGGGCGTGCTGTGCCCTGTGTGAAGGGTGTGGCGTGTGCGAGGGGCAGCGGGTAACGGGCGATGTGCAACATGAGAACCAATTAAAGACATCGTTGGCAGCGTCGCCATCGCCGTTGCCCTCGCTGCTGCTGCTGCCGCCACCGTCCGGCGTCGTTGGCAAACGTCAACGTCGAAAACTAATTAGCATAACAAGCAACAAAGCGAGCCGGAGAAGGAGGCACCAAAGTAGAGGAGGCAGCTGCAGATAGAGATGGAGTTGCAGTTGGAGTCGGAGACGGAGACAAACCTCCAAGTGGGTGCCAAGTGCCACAGTCAACCTAGTTCCTGTTGCATGTGTGAGTGCGGGAGAGTGGGGAACAAAATCTGGCAGAAGTATGCGATATAAATACGATATGTTTAGCTATATAAATATCGAAATCAGTCACAGATATCAGGCATGATAAATTAAGGAAACGATTGAGACGTATTTACTATCGATATACGAGGGTCGTTTGATAAGTCCGTGACTTTTTGAATAAAATATATTTTTTTCGTCAAAGAAGCGTTTTATTTCTCAACATAATCTCCTTTTAGCTCTATACATTTAGTCCAGCGTTTTTCCAATTTTTTTATTCCTTCCAAATAATAGGTTTTCTCAAGGCCCTCAAAATAGTCGTTTATTTCTGTGATGACCCGAATCTCTTACCGCCGAGCCATTTCTTCATGTTTGGAAACAAAAAATAGTCACAGGGGGCTAAATCTGGAGAATATGCTGGATGGGGTAGCAGTTCGTAGCCCAATTTATGAAATTTTGCCATGCTGACACGAAATTCACTTTTTTCCATTTTCGTTAAAATTCACGAGATCGTCTGCTTTCAATGCCTATAAAACGCAAACCAAAAAACGCAGCTTTCTCAAAATTTTACAGTCAGCTGTTAATCGATAACTGCTGACAGGAGCAGTGTTGTATTTAGAGCAGGTGCGCGGCAAATACAAAAAGTCACGGACTTATCAAACGACCCTCGTATGTTATAACTAATCTTTTTTATCGCAGTTAATCGATTGAGAAGCTGCTAGTTTTCGTTATAGATACATCGATATACTTTATAAGTCTCCAATACTATCAATAGACAATGTAAGCTTTCTCTACTATCGATAACACTTTAAATCGGTTATCTTGCAGCTTTAATTTGTTTTATTTTTATCGATTATTGCAACACAATAGAGTTGCTTAGTTTCGATATCGATATTTGTGCAAAAACAGTTGTGCCTCGTCTAATTAATCGATTACGCCATCAATTCATAAACTAAAATACCCAAATGTTTATCGATATATTGCACTATTTAGTCACATCACTAGCGCATCGTAAGCTCTCGCTTCAGCTGTTCGTAGGGGCAGCAGGAGACGCAAATCAAAAGTTGCGGCATTGAAATGAGCCACCCAAGCGAGTAGCTCCCACACACACACACTCACATACACCCACGCACAACCACTCCTAAAGGGGGAGACACACACACACACGCACAAAGCCATAAACAAATACAATTACAAGTCAAGCAGAGCCTGCAGAGCCCAAACTGCAGCTGAAGCTGACGCCCGAAGCTGAAGCCAAGGCCCAAGTCGAAGCCTGGGCATCCTCTTACCAGAGGGGAGGGAGAGGAGAGGAGATGAGGCAGCGGCTGTTGCAAGTTGCAAGTTGCAAGCGCCGCGCCTGACATTAATAAACTGTCCGCATAAATAAAGCCAACGGGAATGGGAGAAGCCAACAGCAGCAGCAGTAGAAGCGAAGCGATTCGAACAGGAGCTGGAGACAGAGAATGGGAACGGGAATTGGACGCCGCAATGCCGGAATGGGAGCTGGTCACACTGGCGACCCAAAGCTGGCAAATAAAAATAGAAGGCGCGTTATGATTTATGCTGTTGCTGACGCTGACGCTGACGCCGACGCTGCCAAGGCTGCTCCACAAAAGCACAACAAGAACGAAGAGAGATAGGGTAAAGAGAAGGGGAGAAGGGGGAAACGGGGAGTTAGGAGTACTAGGAGTAGCACCCACATCGATGCTGCCGTTGCCGTTGCCGTTGCCGCTGCCTTCATCCGGGCGCACAAATACAATTTTTGGCCATGGCGGTCGGCGCATGTTTCTGATGGGCGACGAGACAGCAGCGAGACAAGCTCAAAGGGATTAAATTAAAATGTCCTTTGAGTTGTGTTTTAATTACTTCCTCTCCTGCTCACTCACTCACTCGCTCGCTAGCTCACTCCCTCACTCCCTTCTCAAGTCGTTGTGGCAATGAAAATGTCGTCTGTCTTCCGACGCGTCGCGACGTATCCTCAAGTCAGCAACAGCTCCCACAAAACCGGAGTCGGAGCTGGAGCTGGAGCTGCAGCTGAAGTTGGAGTCGCAGTCATAGCCGGAGACTGTAGCTAAAACTTCAGAGCACCAAAGAAAGAGAGAGAGAGACGGAGAGAGAGTCTCGCGTTTTCCTGGCCACAAACCCAGAAGCTGCCAAAGTTTTGCGGCTCAACCAGCGAAGCCAAATTGCCTTACAAACCGAAAGAGGAAACCAAGGAAATCTTTTTCGAGTTCTTTATGAAAAAAAAAAAAACACCATCGGAAATCTGCTGAAGCTCTCGAGAATGTTAATGCATATATATACAATATATTTTAAGTACTTTGACCTTTTATAAACGCAATAAAGAAATTGAATAAAAATATTTAACTAAAAACTATTGAGGTTATTCGATAAGACTCTTTTTACAATAGGAGTAAAATACTCTAACTGTAAACAGTGTTCAGAAAACTACTTAAGTTTTCTTAAAAATCTGAAAAAGTATTATATAAACATACGATATTGATATGTTGTATAAATAGGTTTAAGTCTCTATTCACTTTGAGAATTTTGAATTGGGTTCTAAATATTAATAAAATAAATATTATTGAAGGTTGTTTGGTACAATTAAATAAAGCAGAGGATGTCTATACATTCACAAGGAATCTCTCTCCATTTGCAGATTTCATTATGTTCTGTAACATTACCTCCTTTTAAAACAATTTACAGAATAAATAAAGGAATAAAAGAATTATATAAACATACCTAGACTCTTCAGATCAATGAAAATTACGATTAAACAAGTTGTTTGCCAACTAAAACCTTCTTAAACCTTTTTATTCCTTAAAAGATCTTCATTAGAAGTGAACAATATGCCAATCTGAAGTATTATCCTGCAGTATAGTACCTCTACTCATGCAACTTCATGTTTAGAGCCTACTCAACCCTTACAAACACCAATGAGGCAATGCGAAAGGCTTTAAAGTTGGTCAATGCCACAGAAAAAGTGAGTGCGTAGGCGTGGGAGGGTCCAAAAAGGGGGAAAGAGTGGGAGACAGCCGAGACAGGTCAGATAGAGAAATAGCTGCAGATAGACAAGCATTGTTGTGCATTGGTATGTGTGTCTATGTGTGTGTGTGTGTGAGTGCATGTACATGTGTAACTGGCGTCAGCTCATTCATTCTCATCAGCGTATTGGGGATTTGTCGCCTTTGTAGCGCCTGTCAAGTGCCGCGTGCGTGAATGTCAGCCCCGGCATCGTGCGTGACTGCGAAACAGTGGCAGCAAAACTGTTCCTGGCATCGTACACAGGCATTGGTGGCTCAGGAGCTGCCGCAGCACTATGGATATGCCTAGCGGTGCACAGTGGGTAAGAAGTGAGTGAAATAGAGTACGAGGGTCGTTTGATAAGTCCGTGACTTTTTGAATAAAATATATTTTTTTCGTCAAAGAAGCGTTTTATTTCTCAACATAATCTCCTTTTAGCTCTATACATTTAGTCCAGCGTTTTTCCAATTTTTTTATTCCTTCCAAATAATAGGTTTTCTCAAGGCCCTCAAAATAGTCGTTTGTTTCTGTGTTTCTCTTCATTTGACCCGAATCTCTTACCGCCGAGCCATTTCTTCATGTTTGGAAACAAAAAATAGTCACAGGGGGCTAAATCTGGAGAATATGCTGGATGGGGTAGCAGTTCGTAGCCCAATTTATGAAATTTTGCCATGCTGACACGAAATTCACTTTTTTCCATTTTCGTTAAAATTCACGAGATCGTCTGCTTTCAATGCCTATAAAACGCAAACCAAAAAACGCAGCTTTCTCAAAATTTTACAGTCAGCTGTTAATCGATAACTGCTGACGGGAGCAGTGTTGTATTTAGAGCAGGTGCGCGGCAAATACAAAAAGTCACGGACTTATCAAACGACCCTCGTATATAAACTGCAGCCTGATTGCAGACATCTTACTTGGCATATGTACAGTCCAAATGTGGCTGAGGAATACTGTAAACTATATGCCAAAAATACCGTTAGGTTGCCAGAGATCTGCCTACTATATCCCTAATAGATCTGCATCTTCGATATTGACTTCAATTTGATATTCATCTGCAATAGATTTACACGAAACTGCGCCACAGTGCGACGCCCCAAACAAATGGCCAATTAATTGCCACAAAGAGGAAGAACACTGAAAGAGTGCCAGCGGGAGAGAGAGAGTAAGAGATAAAGGTAGTGGCAGAGAGGGAAAGAGAGAAGAGAAGTGGAGAGAGCAGGAGTCCATGCTGTCGCCCGGTTGCAATCGATTATTTATTTATTTATGCCACGCTGTGCCGCCTTCAATTGGCTACAATTGGCGCTTATCTCTGTCCCGGCTCTGGACTCCAGCTATGGCTCCCCCGGATCTGGGGCCAGCTGCTGCTGCTGCTATGGCTGCTGCGGGTGCAGGGTAATGTTTTGCATATCATTGACAAGGGAGCGACAGTGCGGCCTTAGAAAACGGCAATGTTCTGCTCCAACTCCTTGCCCCCGTTCCCGTTCCCGTTCCCGTTCCCGTTACTCGGCTGCTGTTGGTCCTTCTCCATCTTGCACACTATGCTTCATCCTCTTCATCCTTCTCGTGCTGCCGCGTCCAGGGACTTTGCATACATTTGCCACTGGCTTGGCTCGTGGCGGGCGCAAATATTTTAGGCTCTGCGCACTGCTCTCTCTATCTCTCTCTCTCTCTTTCTGTGCTCTGCATGGAATTTATTTGAGCAAATTTGCAAATTATTGCGTTTCGTGCCCGGCCAGAAACTGGAACGTGGACATCTATTACGACGCCCATTTACATTTGACAATTGCCTTGTTGGCATCTTTTTAATGGGCTCAGACCCAGTTACCCCACACCACCATCCTCTTGCTCTCCTCCTTCCCTGCCTTGACGCAGTGCAGCTCAAGTCGATTTTGCACGCTGGTTTTTTTTATGGCTTTCGAGTGGATTTCGCCGAGACAGCGCACAAATTGGCGACATGCATTAAGACTGTGTCAAGACGACAATGTCAAAGACTTTACCAGATTTGGCCAGAGACAGCGAAAGTTTCGGGTGGGTTTTTTTCCATTCCAACTAAGGGTACGTGAGGTATGGTAAAGCTTTCGCTTGTTTTTTGGGTTTCGCTCATCCTTAAAACTCATTCAGTTAGCATGAAATTCAAAAGTTTTGACCTTGAAGGGGAGTTTGATTTAGAATATGACTAAGAAAGTCAATAAAAACCGAGTTCCAAGTCTTTATTTTCGGTGAACACAATAACTAGCAAAGCCTTAATAATTGCTGTAAATTTGGTTGAAATCGGATAATTTCTATAGAAGTTATTAAGGAAATGAATTTATGAGTTACCGATTTCCTAACTGCGCCCTCAAGTATGCAACAGAAAATACATTTGACATAGAACTTATATATTTAAGAAATTGACACTTGACTGTAGCTTTCGTGCTTGTTTGGCTATCAAATTATTTACTTTGAATTGATTTGTCGGATTTTGATTTCATTTTAATGATTCGTTAAAGATTTTCATTCAATGCTTTATTGTTCAATTGTTTTAATTCTCATTTCCTCATTTTGCTTTGTTTTTGCTATTCATAACTTCTTCAGCTGCTACCTCTGCTGTGGAAAAGTAGCACTAAAGTTTATGAAACTGAAATTGGCTTAAAATCGTTTAAGTTCTTCAGTTCGATTTCCTGCATTTGATACATGGCAATTAAAGCTCAATCAATCGCAGGCAAAAACCTTATTTCCGTCTGCCCTTTTTTGTTGCGTTCGGCAGCTGAGCGGAGGCTGGAGTAGAGGCTGAGAGCTGAGAGGCAATGTGGATAGTTGAGTTTTATGCGAGAATTCATGGATTTTCTCCGGTTGTTTTGGAAACTGCGTTTACCGTTCACCGTTCACGGTGGAACGTTGCCGTTGAAATCATCTCTGCATGCATATGCGCAGAATTGATTACAGTTGTTGATCCCTCGCCTCACATTCCCATCCCCATGCTCGTTCCCACTGACCTGTCCTTGGTCTCAGTCTCACGGCTCAATTGCATTTGTTCAACATCAACGATTCGATTGGCCCAGGGGGAGCAGCAGGAGGCAGCAGCATGTCGGGGGCGATTGCCGAACGGAGCTAGGCGCATAAAACCAAACTAAAATCGAACAACAAACTCGCAGCGCTGTGCGTCATTCTGGACAATTCAATTGCCCGAGTGTTTCTGGCACCTGGACGGGGAACAGGGAGACAGGAGAATGGAAGAGGGGCTTGGCACTGGTGACTGAGCGGGCTGAACTGGGAATAGTCATGGCAATTGAAGCTGCTCTGCTACTACTGCTGCTGCTGCTGCACATGAACTTGGGCTCAGCCGCACTCGCACACGCACACGCACACTGGGATACGTCAAGGAGAAGCATTGAGGGATCTATTCCAATGTTGCACCTGGTTGACAAGCTAGCCCAAGCCCGGTCAGGCCAGAAGGCCAGAGGAAACAACAACAACTGCCAATTAACTCAAAAAAGCCGCTGCGACGGTTATGCCTAGCGAGGTATTAGAATCGACCAGGGGCCATAGCTTGACTGGTGGTGCTCCAAACCCTTTTCTCCTCTCCCAGCTCCAAACACAAATGGCAGATGGAAAAAAAGTGAAGAATAGAAAAATAAAACAATCAGAGAGAACAAAAAAAATGACGAGAGCGAAAGCTGAAGATAGAGAGAGAGTGAGTGAGAAAAATGGAGAATAATTCTAGGCAAAGAACGAACTTGGAATGCACTCTAGATCTAGATAGCTATATAGAATATATAATTAACTGGATTATGACATTTAAAATGCCTTATAATAACAATATCTATATTTAACTTTAACTTTCTTGAATATATCAGACACCTTGCGACAGTTGAACTGCCCTCAATTGCAGTGTATAAGAAAAAACCTTACGCTGTGCGCTGCATCGATGGAATCAATTAAAAATTCTATGATTTTACACTTGATTGCCAGCATTTTGAATCGCCAAGGTAACGAGTGCGTCAAGGACTCGGAGTGGGCCACAAGGACTTGAACTGCGACTAAAACTGGAGCTGGGACTGCAACTTGAACTGTGAATGCGACTGGGATTGGGAAGCGGAACTTCGATGGGGATTTGAAGCAATGGAAAGCGGCTCAAAGCTCAACTTTAGCCGCAAATTGTCGAGGGAAAAAGACAGAGAATATGCGAAAGAACAAGTGTGTGTGTGGAGGGAGAAACAGAGAGAGAGAGGGAGAGCAAACGCATCTCATGTGACCAGCGTCATGGAGTGGCCGCCAATTAGTCCAAGGAGGACCCCGATAATAAAGCAGCTGCCACTTAGGCGAACAAAAGGCGTAGCGCACGAGCATCTCTCCTTTCCTCCACTTGATGTTGAATGAACTCTCGAGTTTAGTTAGTCGCTTGTTAGTCGAATTACGATATTAATCACGATATGCCAGCGCTTAGTTTCACTGCTCTTCTTCCCTCGTGTTTCATCTTTCATTTCTGCTTGCCAAGGAAATATAATTAATTAGTTTAGCATTATTTGAGCTGCTTCTGCCTGCATAATAGGATTCATGCAAATATTAATTTGTTGTTCGTATCGATTGTCTTTTGTTTTGTTCGCGGCCGAAAGGCAGAAATAATTTCACAATTTCTATTACACAACTTTCTATTGTTCAACCATTGTGATGGCTAAATGTTGTTGCCCTCAAATTGAACTTCAATTTAGTTCACAGTGCTCCACCATTTTCTAAATATTTATTATCGTTTTCATTGTTAATGGAATCTTGCTTTGCTCTACATTTTACACGTATAACAACCTTTAGTTTACTCACTTTCAATATCATTTTTAATGCTTATCTCAGTTCGATTTCTGGGGCTAATTGTGCAATTTATCGAAATAGTTTTAATATAAATTTAATATGCATGCCTCATATCTTCTGTCATTCCCACACACACACACACAACAAATTGCATCAAACGATTTCAAATGAATTTGTATTTTACACATTGCCACAGCAAGTACAGTTGTGTTTGAATTTAAATGGTGCTAAATTTACGTGTTTCCCAAATCGCTTGAATTTAACAGCTACAGCTTAATAAAGTTGCCTCTACTATTATTATTGCTGCTGTTGCCGTTGCTATTGGGTGTCGTTGCTGTTATACGATACATTGTTCATCTGCGATTATTTGTGGGAAATTCGTGGAGTGACAAACAATGAGTTAATTATGTGTTCTCTGCATTGGGCTCGGGCACAAGCGGACTATCAGTTACAGATAGCATACAAATGCACTTACGTATATAATATAGAGTTCTGAGCTCAAAGCTCAAATGATTTACGTGTTTTTAAAGTACATTAAAAGTTAATTTAAGAACATGAAGGACACACATGCATACAAAACTGAACTTTAGTGCAAAACTCGAAAGCGAGGGGAAATTGAATGAACAAAAGTTTTGTCAGTTTTTTAATCAAAGATTTTAAGCTGTAATTAAACAAACCAAAAATTGCATGACAAATGCTAGTGCAAATGCTGTCTGCATGTCTCTCTCTCTCTCCCTGCCTCTCTCTATTTATCTACCTATCTCTGTTTGTGCGAATGTACAGAATTATATGTTTATAATACCCCAAAGAATTTAACACATTTTAGTACAAATTAAATATTTAATGTAACAACAAATTGATATTTGAATTATTAAAATGGAAAATAATGCGCCGTCATGTACAGGCATCTCATCCGCACACACACACACACACACACTAGAGCCAGTGAATGTGCGAGTGTGTGTGTGCGTGTGTGAAGTTTAACACACACATTTGAGCCAGCCTGACGGCTTCTGGCATTTTTCGTTTATTTGTTCAGCGGAAATATCAGCGACAAAGTTACCAAAATATTGAAAACAAATAAAATAAAATTTGCATAAATAAATGCTTTTCATACCCTGGACCCATTTAACTGCACTCAGCTGTGGGGTATGACGAGTTGAGTATAAAATACAATTATTTAAAATACGTTTTATCGCAACTAACAATTGCAGCAAATATGCGATAGTATGTACATACTAAACTATCGATAGACGGACCATAATTCTTCTACTATTCAAGTAGAATTCAAATAGTTTTGTTCGATTTAGAAAAGAAATTAGCATTTTAAAACATTCGATAGTTCATCGTCATGCAATCGATTTTTATGTCATCTATTTTGTGAGCCATGCACTGCTTACTGCATCGACAGGGTATTGTCCAGTCGTGCGTGTCTAATTTGATCATTTATGTGGATATTTGTTTTTGTTATGTTGCGTGTTTTTAATCCCTAAAGCACTGGATTCAAAAAACAGCAACAACAACAACGACAACAACAATGGCATCTGCAACAAATTAACAACATACTAGAACAAGCCGCCAAGCTGCAAAAAGCCAACAACAGGCCCGTTGTTTATGCACACACACACACACACACACACACACACGCACACTCACACACACATACACCTGTTCTGGCACATATCAAATTGACAGCGTTGCTAGTATTGTTGTTGTTGTTGTTGCTGGAATTCTGAAGTCCTGCTCTCATGGTCATGTCAAGAGATTAAATACAAATCTTTGGATACATTTTGTTGGTTTACCGGAAATTCCGAAAATTCCACAAAAACCAACACACACAAACAAACGGAAAGGAGGGGGATGGCAAAAAAACGAAAAGGAAAATTTGTCAACAAATTGTTGGGCGATTTTGTTATCATCATCATTATTAACAACATCATCGTGAACATCATCATTGCAACCCCAAAGAACTGCTGCAATTCCGACCACAACAGATCGGATTATGCAGATTCATCTGCATACATATGCACATATGATACGATATAGAGATATACAGCTGGTTAAACCCACAAAAAATATAGGAATTTTACATTGCATATTATATCTACTTGCCCAGATTAATGCTGTGAAGAACTAACGGTTTGTACACTATTTGACAGTCGGAACTATCGTAAAAGGAAAGTATATATAATAAATTTAAAAAAAATAAAGTCAAATTTCTCTAATATTAATTTATCAATACCTAAAGTGAAGTTTGCACCAAAATAACTTTTAAATGAAGTTACAAAATAGATTTTAGCAATGTTTCCGATATGTATCGATAACATTTGAAATTGCAATTGATAACGCTGGGTCCGTTATTATTTCTATCTGTTTTTGTTGCTTATAATGCTTTTCATTAGAACGATTTCCCCAACTTAGGAATTTATTACACTATATTAATTGTGCGCTCTTAAAATGCTAGTTTTACTTTCAAATCAGCTTTATGCACACCGTATGTAAATATGGCCGACGATCCCTTTATGGGAATGGCTTTGCGGTTGCCTTTGCAACACACACACACACATGCATAGAGATATTCATGCATATTATACATGGAGTGTCCTCTGTTTGAAGCGCTTTCCCATTTTCCAAATGTGCTCTGCGGCTTATTGGCTGCTGCATTGATTAAAATTAAAATGTATCCAGGCGGGACGAAACAAAAAGAACAGTAGACAGTGCTGGAACCTGACCAAATGTCGTTTCCTGGCCTAAGGGGTCAGTTTTCAGGTTATGGTTGGTTATGGATTTGGGGTTGGGTTGTGTGCTATGTCAGGCATTAATTTAGTCGAAATAATTTATTAAATTAAATAAAAACAAACAAATCAATGAAATTGAAAATGAAAATTAATAAATAAATCAATTTTACAATATGCTAGCGACCGACGACAACAACAATAAAAGAACCGAAAAACAATGACAAAACAAATTGAAATATGCAAAATATTCTCATATTTTGCTGGGCAAACAACAATTCGTGTATGCAAATAGAAATTTGCACATACATATACATATTTCTATGTATTGCATTTGTGGTATTTGATAGTTCATCAGTTATAAATAAGTTAAACACTTACATAAAACACACAGCAGGTGTGGGTGCAGTAAACAGGCAGGGGAGGGGGTGGGAGCGAGGCAACGCGCAAGTGTTAAGCTGTGTAACTGACTTAAGTGTGATTAATTGGCAACACAATGCCGGAGATTTATATCCAACTAGTTTGTGTGTCACAATGCAAACAGGCAACATATAAAAACGTTAATAACTTTATTTCACTTTACACTCGCGACAAATTAATGTGCTTGCAGGTCAAGAGTGAACACAAGCGAGAGTAAAATGGCGCCACACCATCAAATGAACGAACTGAAATCGATACGGTACTGCTCTCTCACTCGAACGTCCAAAACAGGATCGATGTACGTGAACTAGTGCAAGCTACAATCGATAAGTGCCGTTCACTTGAACTAGTCAAGCGATATGCGATCTAGTCCATTGATATTGCTGATTCACTCCAACTTCCACAGCAGGATCGCAGCTCAGCGTTCATTTGAACTGCAATCGATACTCGCCGTTCACTCGAACTAGTAAACAGCTATCGATATGTTTGTTGTGCAGTAGTTGGAGCCATTCTAACGAGCCTAATTGAAACAAAATAAAATCAAATTCTGTGTGCACTCGCTCGTTTTATCTAACTGGCAACTTTCTCTAACGCCAAAAGCAGCAGCCGAAAAACTATGGCAATCGCCTATTCAGTTCACCTGGAGCGATGCAATAAAAACAAAGCAATCGGAAGCAGCGGAAATCAACAGCAAACAAAAGGCAAACTGGCAGCAAACATAGCGCAGGAGCCGGCTGCGTCGTCGCTTCGCTGCATCCGCAGTCGCAGTCGCTGCCAGGTTTGGGCTTTTGAATAAACTCCCCCATCCCCCTCACACTCCTTCTCATCCTGCAGCACTGCAGGCTCTCTTTTCCTCTCTATCTCTCCCGCTCTCCCTCCTGCTGCTTCGTTGACAGCGTCCGCCTGTTGCTGACAGTTTTCTTTGCTTTGGTTTTTGGGTCTTTCTTTTGGTCGCGTGCGCGCGCGAAAATTAGGAGAATATTGTTTTCCTTTTATTTTGTATGCCGTTCGTTGTGAATGCCTTCCCCTTCCCCACTCGCTATCTATCGTGCTGCTGACTCCTTCCACTCTGTCTCTCTGCTTGTCTACGAGTTTTGGTATTTATTTATTTTTTGAACGGCGTCAGAATAAGCCGATTTCAATTTCAATGTCGAGTTAAAGTCCCCTTCCTCTACCCGGAGGAACATGCAAAACGACTGATAAGGCGACAGATTTTGTAGGCGTGGCTGCCCCCCTTCATCCTCTGCGAATGTTCGTAAACTTGAAAATTGCCGTAAGCTATCGCACTTATCGATTAGCTGTGCATATCGATTTGAAGTTGAAGTTGGCTGCCGTAAATATAAATACTGCAATTAAATACAGATTTTCCTTGCGCAAATTCGATAATTGTCTCAACTATTTCTTAAATTTGCCTGAAGACTATTGAAATACAGCAACTGAATTCTGTTGCCGTAGTCCATATCGATAAATATTGTTATACAAACAAAATTGTTTAACTGAATGTTGTCAAATAAATAAAACATAATGTAACTATTAAACGCAACACATAACGTAAATTTGTTTTGCTGCTTCCACGAATATTTACGCAGCTGGTGAACCAAATAAATTTGACCTTTATATGTACAACTATACAGTAATGGTCAAATTAATAGGTGTGCGTTATTAGAATATTATTTCTAAAAAGAATTTTGCCCTGATTTCGCATAAACTAATACTATTTAGTGAATAAATACTGCCAATAATCCACACATTTAAGGGCACACACCTGGCTGATCCCACTCATACGCGTCTATATAATCAGCTTACAAAAACATACCCGATAATTTTGCACACTTGAGAAACTTGGACAGCAATAGCAACATAAGAGGGGGCACCCAAAACAACACAAAATGTACAACCCCAACAAGCACCCCCACCGTAAAACCCTCAACCTAACCTCATTCTGCAGCCACAGGAGAACTTCCCTCAATATTTGTTGGTTTGCCAGTTTTGAGTTTTCGGCTCCTTCCGTTTCTCATTTTTTATGTATTATGCTTTATTTGTATTTGATGTAGTCGTCGTAGTTGTTGTTGTTGTTGTTGTTGTTTTAAATCCATTAGGATATGACAACCCCTGCTTAAATTCAATTAAATTGTTTTCTCTTTGGGTTTACATTTCTTGGCAACTTTATAATTGTTTCATGTGTTTAAACCACCAACTACAACGAATCGGATGAGCGCGAGGGGGGTTGAGGTCGCCAAGGCGCAAAGCTAAGGCAGCATAAGAAATGTACACAACTGGCCAAGGAAGCCCGCTCGAAACCAAAGCGAACTCAACCCAATCTCATTCCCCAATCCGAGCAGAAACCGTCACAGCCGAAGCACGACGGGGCAAGAAGAAGTTTTCAGTAGCCTCAAGAGATTTTTTTCCATTTGCTGGCACCCCCCCTGTTCCCTGCTCCAGCCACGCCACTGCCACGTTAACCCTCCCCCTGCCATTCCCACTCCTACTCCGCCTCCAGCCTTGTCTGCTGCCATTGCTGCTGTTGTTGTTGTTGCTTTGTAAAACAATCAACAAAATAAAAAGTGAAATAAATAATAAAAAAAAGCGAAACGACAGGAGCAACAACAACAACACGAGTAGCAGCAGCAGCAGAGGGAGACAAAAAACCAACAACAACAAAAATAAATAAAAGATTGAGCGGGAGTTCGTATAACAAAAAAAAAAAAAAAACGCCAAAAAAATCTTTACAATTTTTGGCGACGTTGAATTTGAATGCCCTACACAAGGTTGTGTTGCAAGGTACATCGATTTGTTTGAGCAGCGGTAAGCTTAGAGGTATTTTTGAATTATATGATAAATATATCAGAGACAAAGATTTATATATGTTGATTGATATTTTAAAGACTATAAGTAATTAAAATCTTTAAAAATGATAAAGAAATTTAATTTCAGTTTAGGATCATAAGCCAAACAGTGTTCAACTATAATTGTTGTGTGATAATTTGGAAAAAATATTCTACAAATTTTAAAAGATAATTTGGCAAATTTGTAGCATGTTTTATTTAAAATTTAGATTTTAATCCCTTTGAATTTCCCTTTTTAAATATTAATATTTTTAAGTTTATTTCTTATAATTTTGCAACTATTTGTCCAACTGGATGATCGCTTCTGTAATGCCCGCTTGTGTAGCGCACTGTGCTGGCATTTTGGAAGACAGTTGCTGTTCGCTCTACATAAACCCCCTCACTCACCCGCCAGCATAGAAGCCCCCACCCAATTTCCACTCACTCAACACTCCGCGACATATCTGCTGTCAGTCAAGTAGTCTCTGTAGCTGTATGTGTGTGTATTTGTGTGTGTGCATATATGATTTACATGTGAGCAGGCTCTGCTCTGCCGGCCGACGCCCCTTTCAATGGGGTGTTCCTGCTACAGACACACACAAATGTATATTTCAAACCATTTCATCTTTACCAGCAGTTCAGTTTACTTGTAATACCCTGTAAATATTCAGCGCTAATAAGCGGTTGGCATGGACTAATGTGAAGGGAAGGAATATATGGAGAAAAAACTATGTGTGAAGTCAAGCTCATGCAGTCTATAGTCAAAAGACTATGGCTGTAGGGTATGTTGTGGTCTATAATATATGTTTTTGATTGAAAACCGTTACTAATAGTATACTTAATTTTTTTTTTAATTTGTAGCAACAGGGTATATTTTAGTACAAAGTTAACAGGGTATTACAAACAGCTGCAGAGTATTTTCTAGTCTATAATGTATCATATACATTTTTTTATTAGATTTCATATTTTTATATATTATTTTATGTCAGCATGTCATTGCAGGGTATTTGCTAGTTGCTCACTCTACATGCTTTTGTTACTTTGTTGTTATTGTTGTCCTTCGGCCAACGATGCTCCTCACACACACACCCCCGCACACACACCCCCGCGCACACACACTCACAAAGTATCACGCCTGCCGCCAGATCGCGAAATCACAGCAAAACTCGCGCCCACCTTCACCCCCCACCCCAACCATATCCCCCTTCCCCACACTCAGATAAAGTGTAGCAGGGACACGGCTAACCGGCAGCATTTTTACATGTGGTGACTGCGCGACGCTGACGTCGCCGTCGCCGTCGTCGTCACCGTCGACATCTGCCGGCGGCTGACGGACCAGAAAATAAGCATTCACCTTCGCCGTTGATGTTTTTGGCGTGCGGTAAATGGCGAGGCCGAAATTGCGCGGCTGCCACAGAGCTGAGAGAGGGGGCTAGGGGTGAGCAGGGGGCGTAACGGGGGTTGGCCTCTGTATGGTTGTGTGTGTGTAGGGTGTAGTGTACTTTCGGTTACTTGAGTGGCGGCGGCAGCGGCAAATGTTGCAAATATTTGAAATATTTAAAATAGCACGCACACATGTGCAAACACACACACAGACACACACATGCAGGCACACACACACACACACTAGCGCTGACATGTGTGGGTGGCCCTAAAAGTTTCTCACCGAGACCTTTTTGCATTATTAATGGCAAATTTCAATTAGCCTTTTTGCAGTAAACGCAACAGACCAAGAATCCAAATTACAACAACGATGACGGCGACGACGAAGGCGGCGAGGGGAGGTCGAACAGTTTATGAATAAAAGAAAGCACAATGAAGAAAAAAAAATATATTGCACTTTGTTTAGTAAGTTTTCACGTATGCTTACCTAATTAAAAAAATATTGTAAACATATAACTTCTATTTGATGGAGTTTTGTTGCATACTTTAAGGAGTGGCTTGGAAATCAGTAACTTTTAAAATTATTTCTTAATTCTTAATCATCCGATCGCAATCAAATTTGCAGAAAACTTTAGAGCTTTGATAGTTATACCGTTATTGAACTATCCTGGATACAAAATACACTTGGAATTAAGTTTTTATCGATTTTCGGGAGCGAATGGGGCCAAATTTTGGAACAAACTTGATCAGAGTGCAATAATAAAACAATGATATTATCGTTTCTGAAATCTAAGTTTTTATTCGCATAGAAAAACAGTTGTTGTTGTTATTGTTGATACTGTTTAAGACTATATAATATAATATATAGATTCTGGTGTCTGCCACACTTCTGGCAATAAACAGCTCAAACTACCCTCGCACAGTGGCAAATTTGGTGTGTGTGTTTCGTTTGGCATACAAGTCAAAAGCTGAAAGTCAATTCCAGTGCTCGCACCGTGCCCCATTCCCCCAACCCCTTCTCCTATCGCTGCCCCTGCCTCATCAGTTTCAACAGCCCGAAACATGCCCCAACCAACAGTTCCAACCCCAGTGCACCTGTGGACATATTTTAAAGCTCAGTTAACTGTGTGTGTGTGTGTGTGTGTGTGCGGACCAGTCCCCTCCACCCTCCCCAACCCCTCCTTATGGGGCAGCTGTAGTGCGACGCCCCTGCTCGCGAGTTTTGTGAAGCACTTCAAGGCAGAGTACAAATTTTTTGCATGCCATGTATAATAACATATGTCTGTGTGAGTGCACGTGCGTGTGTATGTGTGTGTGTGCTAAAGGTAAGCACTTCCGCTTCCGCTTTCATGATGTTCAGCCTACACACACACACGCACACACACATACACACAGTCCTGTATTAAGCAGCCTTGTCCCTTGGCCAAGCACAAAGTTCACAGCATGAGCCAAAAAGAGAGAGAAAAAAGAGAGAGAGAGAGAGAAGGAGAGTGGAGGGAGGCTGCCACGCCCACACAAAACTAAATTATTTAAAGATAATTTGAATGGTTTGTAGTTGTTGTTGCTTTTTGTATTTACATAAATGAAATGTCAAAACAAAATGCAAACTAACGAAATGTACAAAAGGAGAGAGAGAGAGAGAGAGGGAGAGAAGGAGAAGCAGAGAGGGGTGTGTGTGTGTGGGCATGAGGTAGCCAGAGGTATGCATGCTTTGCTTGTTTGCGGTTTGGCTGTGCATGTATGTGTGTGTGTGTGTGTGTGTGTGATGCATTCTTTTATATAATTCGACTGATCCAATCCTTTGTTCATGTTGCGAACTCCCGCTCGCTCGTCTTCCTCTTTCTCTCCCTCTTCCTCTCTCTCTGTCTCCCTTTGCCCAGTGGCGAGTGGCGACATCGTCGTCCTTGTCGTCGTCGTCGTTGTCGTCATCATCTTCTTGTCGTCTGCGGCTCCTGCGGCAAATTAAAATTAGTTGTTTACTTTGCGCAACATAAACAAATAAGCACAACGACGACGACGACGACGACGACGATAACGCAGCAGGACACGAAGGATACGTAGCAGGACACGCAGCAAGAGAGCCACCAGGAACACAGGATGAGCCACACAGCTTAGTCTGCAGCTGAAGCCAGACTCCAACTCCAACTTCGAGGGCGACTCCAAGTAGCGAGTGTCTATCGAAGCGTGTTTAGCTACTGCTGCAAATGCAAATTGAATCGTTCGCTCACTCTTTCCTCTTTCTCCCTGTCCCTTCTTTACTCTCTCTATCACTCGTTCTCTTTCACACACTCTCTCTTCCACTGTCACAACAGCATTGTTACTTTTAACCTCAAGTTTAAAAACACTCAATAAACAAATAAAAGCTCAGAACAATCAATCATTCAGTTTGATTATTAATCGATGTATCGATAAATATTTGTAAGCTGTTAAGCAACTTTAAGTAGTTGACAAATGAAAAAAGAAAGAAAATTGTACTACAAACATAAGAATATCGGTTGTTGATTATCTACCGATTTATCGATAAGTAATTAGCACACTTTGGTCGACGTCTTGAACTTTATTACATTATGAGAAACTCAATAAACCAATAAAATGTGTTAACTTGGCAACAATGGTTATACAATCATTGTTTGACTAACTATCGATAGGCTATCTATAGGCAATATCGATAACTTTAACTCTAGTCCCTAGAGACACTCAATAAGTTCTTTAATTTGAAAACCGAACAATAATTGTAGTTAAAACAATATTTGATTGCCAATTAATGTATCGTCAAGCACTAACTGCAGCTTAGCTGTGGCTATTTAGCGGTTCAAGCCACTATGTTACGCAATAAATTTTCACTTTAATTTTTTTATCCATATACTAAAAACCTTAAAATCACTTTAAACTTTTAACATCATTTCATGTATTGAGTTTTTCATATATATATTTTTTTTTTATTATTTTCAATCTGTATTGTTAGAGCTGAAACTTTTCACGATAAGCCAATTTAATACGTTACCATATTAGCTCGCTTAACTGACCGTTTCAGCGTTGCCAGATTATGTGAGTTGAGCGCTACATGTAGCGTTGTCAGAAACAACTTTGAGAGAGTTGGCGGGAAATTAATTAATTGATTAATTTACAACATGATTGTCCCATTTCGTTCGCTCGTTCACGAACAAACACATATAAAAGAGTAACAGAAGCAGTAGAGCTGTACAATAAAAAGTAAATAATACTATCGATACTATGAATCGATAAACTTGTTATCAATAGATTAATAGCAATTAATGATGATTTTCTAGATGAATTAAATTCTTAAATATCTCTCTTTAAAACCTTATCTAGAGTGCAGCTTCATCTCTAAATCCTACTGAATTTGAAGAAAGATAAGCACATAATATCTATGTCCATATTAATTATATTATTCTACAGAATCCATTAAACAATTTACTTCTCTAGAAGTGAGAAATGGATGCAGATTAGACGCATTAAGGTATGTTTAATATAAATATTTATAAAATGAATGTATAATCGGATTATTTAAGGGCTTACAGTACTCCTCGGTGCACGCTCTGACTTGCCAAGTGGGTTTGTTGCGGCCCACTTGGGGGGCGCCCAACGTGGGCAGCATAACCCGAGCGCATTTTCCAATTCCACTTGGCTTGGCTAATGAGCCTCCTGCTGCGCACACTTGACCAACTTTTCGGGCACACCCTAATGCCCATATGCGTGTGTGCGCATGCAGAGTGCACACTGCCACACTACATACATATATGTATGTCTGTGTGTGTGTGCCAGTTTGTCTGTGTGTGTGTGTGTCTGTGTCGTTTTGTGTGTGTAAAATGGCGCCGCATCGCCACGGGATTAACTGGCGCTGGCTGCTTGAGGGATAATAAGTGCATTGGAGCATCAAATCAATAAAACGCGCACATTGTACATGGTGGACAACGCACACACACACACACATATACAGACACACACTTGCATTGTGCGGGCATGTGGTGTGTGTGTGTGTGTGTGCGGGGTTTGGTCGCAAGAATTCGCTGCATCAGTGGCTGCAATTGCGAAACATTGTTAATTTATGCAAATTTAGCCGACGCCGCCGACGCTGCTGCCCGCTTTGTGCAACGCCAATGAGGCAAGCACAGCAACGCGAGCGCGCGCGCCACAGCAGCCGCCACAGCCGCGGCCGCAACGCCAACAACATTAACGCAGTCGCAGTTGCAGTCACAGTCGCACCGCACCGGCACGACTTGCATAATTTTTGGACGGTGTGTGAGGTGACTGTGAGGGGGGAGTCGCCTTTTGCTTGATTTGCATGTGGCCAAGCTGCTGCTGCCTTCCTCTCAGTGTGTCTGTGTGTGTGTGTGTGTGTGTGTGTGTGTGTGAGTGGCAGTGTCTCCCACTGTGCATTCCAGAGCTCAGTGCTGGTTACAATTTTTGCTGCGCCTCGGGCTCAACTGGGTGCCCAACGAATTAGCACGTCGCGTCGTGTTTGCCCTCAGTCCGTCAAAACGGGTCGTTGTGGAGCGGATGATGATGTGCGCACAGGGTGTACAGGGTGATGGAGTAAAAGGGGTATGCTCGATACTTCGTTTTTGCAGTTAAATTGATCTTCAGTTGTGGCTCACGTTGGGCGCCATGCGATGGTAATACAAATTTGTTAGCTATTGATAGTTCAAGATCATATTAATTAACAATTGTGACTTATCACATATGTTGTTATCGATAAGCACTGAAATACTTTAGATATTTTCTTATTTATGGCAAATAACTTCTTTTTCAAGTTCTGATCTTGTAAAAATATTGAAAATCTCGATTATTTCCATATTTGTAAATTGAATCGCATTAAAAATTAAAAATTTACATTTATCGATAACTTTTTATATGCTTTGCACCAGTATAACTCTGTCAAATTAAGTGCAAACGACCTTTTCTTCGAGTTCTGACCTTGCAAATCATTTGAGTTCCTTATTAGTTGAATATTCATAAATTGTTTTGCCTGAATGATAATCAACTTCAATTTCTTTGTGACATTTCAAGCACTTTCTTCTCCACAGACACCAATCGAGAGTAGACTCGTGATGCATCCATATGATAAAATGCTACATATGTAAATGCCCAGGTGGGTAACCCACTCGCTCCATTATCCGTGTGATTGATAAGCAACGCACCGCACCGCACCGCACCGCACCACACCGCACTGGACAGTGCGGAATGGATTATGTGAGCGTGGGTGCATTATGTGTGCATCGTTCATCGTGCATCGTCCATCGCGCATCGTGTATTCACTGTTGCATTCAATCAGTTAACGAATCCACTCGAAAAGCGCGCCTCATTTGCGCGTAATGTTGCACGCTTTGTCGTAGTCGCCGCGGCGATAAGCCAACAAATTGGCGCCAATTATAAAATATACGTACGGTATATGGACAGGCATACACCGTTGAGGAAGTGCGTACAGAGGGGGATGCATGGGGTATATACGGGACATACGTTCGCATGTGATAATACAAATATATGGCTAACTGTATTTATTGTATTGTCTAGACATGAAAAACCGCAGCGCCTGCATTGCACATTTTCTCCCTTTTTGTTTTTTGGACTCTCTACTTTATTTTATTTTATTTTATTTCATTTTATGGTTTAACCGCATTAAATGAAGCAACTGAATGATGATGATAATACAAAAAAAGAGAGAGAGGGAGGAGTGCGTGGGGGGGAAGGGGGGTAAAAAGTGCACAACGCTTAATTGTTCAATTTGATGCAATTGCCGGCTTCAAAGGGCATACGCGATGTCCATAAATGGCCGATGTTTTTTTCGTTTTCGTATTATTATTTTTGTTTTTCCGCTTTCCGTTTTCCGTTTCCGTTTGATGTGCACACACACCTGAAGCTGCCTCAAGGGGGTGACACACAGAGAGAGAGAGGGAGCGAGAGCGTGAGGGGGGCGCACTGGGAAAGCGGCAGATGTTGTGCATATTGCGGCCGTTTAAGTAGCTTAATGCGGTGCAAGTCGTTGATGCCTCACAATTAGTCGCCATTCGCAAAGCCGTAAGGTCTTTGGACCCCTTCTTCGCCGTCTCGCACACGCACACGCAGTCTGCAAATAATGAGCCGCACAGTGGTAATGCCATATGAAGTAGGGACTGACATTTGAGTTATCCATGAATGCAATTATCTCTAGCTTGATCAACTAGTTTCCGCACTAGCTAAATTACTTGGTTTGCCTCTAGCCATATTTAGTAGTTCTACTGCTAGCCCTCTATCATGTAATCTTACTTAGCTTTTTAACTAGATTTAGCTGTACCTCTATCTAGTAGTTCCACAACAAGCCCTCTATCACAAGAACTATCAGTACTTCCAGCACCTACCGTTTATCAGTAGATATATCTCTATATCTCAATTCATCCTTCTCACTAGCTCTTTATTTGTTGCCCAAGATCTTAATCTAACTTTATCTCTACTTATCGATCTATATATATTTCTGTCTGACTGTTTTATACATTTTCTTAACTTACTTTAGCTCGAGCCCTTTTATCAGGCCTAACTAACTTTACCTCTAGCCCTATCTATTGTAGTTGTTTCGCTAAAAGCCCTCTATCGCCAGATCTATCACTTGTTTTACTTCCTGCTTATCTGTAGATATATCTCTATACCTTAATTATTCAAACTCACTATCTCTTCATCTATCTGCCTTAACATTTTCGTTTCTTCATCACTATCTAAATATATTTCAACTGGTCGATATATCTAACCTTATGTCTTAACTCATTGATCGAACTATCTTCTTATCCCCAGTCATTGCTCTAACTACTTTTGTAGTTTTCCCTCTTTCTTAAATGTGCTTTTTATCGCTTCCCCACTGTACTGCACAAATATGTGTTATACAATCCCACTGACAGTCGCGCAGCAGCTTCTGCCTGTCCAGATTTTGGTGCTTATCTTGATGCTTTGCCCGCGATACTTTCCGTTTGCGATAAGCGTAATACCAGGACGGTATTAGGTCGTCTTTTGTCTGCGTCGGCGGCGCTTATCGTGGTCGAATTCATGATCATGATCATCATGATCAAATACGCGCAACCTTCCGACGCTCTTTTGTCTGCGTCATAAGCCGTGGGTTAGTGGACCTCTGGACAAACAAATCGTTCAGCTGAACATAATAAATAATCGCAAACGGACTTAGTCATGAACACAATCTCTGCAATGATCCCAAGAACTGAACCATATTTCCGTCCGATTATTTTATTTTTACTCTTTCACTTGTTGTGCAAATTTGTGCAAATAAAGTAAAATTTGTCACAGGAAATGCGCAGATCTTTACCCAATTTTCGCTTATCTAGCCACACTCTTTCTCCAGAAAAATTATTTTGAGATCTTGAGTAAATATGCATTGTGGCTACAAAGATGTTTATCACAAATTGCTCCAACTATTTTTGTTATTCACACAACTGGCTGATTCATCTATGTCGCACAACATACCATGAAACTATGCCAAGTAGTATAATGGGTAATAAGAGAGCATAGCATGTTATTACAGGGGAAGGCCTTTTTCACACCTCGCATCAATCCGCTTGGGCTAATGCCCCGTGATATATTGAGAGCTGAGAGCTGGGAGTAAACAAGGTTTACAGTCTGATAAGTAAATGCTTTGTATTGCTTAGCTGGAAATACTTCTATCTCTTTCGTTTTAATCACTGAATGGTTTTTTCCGGAACTGCCTTTTCATTCCCACTTGAAGTTAACAATATTTCACTGTCTGATTAGCAAACATATTCAAACAATTATGGATTTATTGAAAGGGGGTATATCTTGGGAGGGACAATTAATGAAATACAATTTAAATTAAATAGTAGTGGGGTATGTCGAAACTATATATTATTTATTTGTCTAAATAAATGATATTTTAAGATGAAGTTATTTGATTTTTTCCAAGTTATAAGAAATAATTAACAGCCTTTCTATTTTTCCCATACTGAGTTTACAACGCGTAAACTATGCAAAGAACAATTTGTGTTTTATTCCTCTTGTGCTTAATGTCAACAGATAACGGAACAGAACTAAGAAAATAACAATAATAATTATCACGAACAGTAGTCGAAAAACGGAGGAGAGGAGAGCTGAGAACACGCAGATTTTCACTGCAATATCATAAATTGGTCGCAAACTTATCTCGCACGGTGGCAAACAGAGATAATCATGGGCATGTTTATCTAATGTCAGAGCGAATCGCACAAGATAATGCCAGATGTTCCCCCAAATCGGATAAAAGCAGCTCTAGCGCCAATGCAGAGGATAGTAACGAATTTTCATTCCAACGACGATGACGAACAAATTAGGGAGAATTCTCTTAATACTTGTGGTAATTGCCAAAAGATTAGCAAACAACTTCCCCGAAACACCAAAAACCACATCCGCAACAAAACCAAGAAATATATAAACCCAATATCCGCCAAAAACCCGCCAGTTCCTTCAAAATCAAAACCACTTTATATTAACTCGCAGCCCTGTTCTCGATAACGATATCGAAGACAGATATCGCGTTGAATACGATTCGCGAAGTTGAGCTGAGTTTGTGAAGCTTTGAATGAATTTTTGTTTTCTTTAACTGTGTGAAAATTGGAATTTTGCGCTAACTCTCAGTGGAATCGGAATACATAACTCAGCAGCATGGAATTTATTTCACACATGGAATTATAGATCTACAAAACTAACTAAAAAAAAAAGAAGTTCTATATCGTTTGAGAACGAGGCTGCAAAATACCCAACCTCCCCATAACACGCCTCTGTTACTTTGCTTTCTATTCTAACACTGCCTTCTTTCTATTAACCTCTTGTGTGTGGCACCATTTGCTTCGGGCTTCGGATTTGCGCGACTAAAACCAAACAAATAACTAACAAAAGCTGCCGGGATTCTTGCTTTTTTGGATAACGTACATAGCACTCGGCGGCTTCTCAGATAAAACTAATGCAAGTGACAACTAAACCAAGTCCAAGCAAGCACTACAACGACCCTTCCGACTCGCACCCGAGCCATGCTAACTTTTGTTCCCACCTCCTTTCTTTTCTTTTTTTTTCCTCCCACTCTCTTTCTCTCTCACTCGTCCCTACAGCTAGGATCCGTGCTCGGAAGAGATCAGGAGCCCTTGCTGACGAATGCACAGATCATTAGTGTTAGTTGCAATGGCAAGTCAGCCATTTGCGTGGGCCCCTCAACGTATCAGGCCTGCGAGGGGAATATCGCCACTGGCGCCGTATTGTCGTGTCCCCTGAACACGCGCTGTATCAACGACGGTCTGGAGATCTGTGTGGCCCTCAAGTCCAGCGTTCCTGCACCTACTGCCGCTGTAGCAAAATGGAGCACGGTTACAGATAGTCCCTACCCGGCTGGCAAGGCATCGGCAGCTATTGTAGAATCCACCACGGAGGGTCCGTCTGGCGGCTCAGAAGCACCGGCAACCACATCCCAACCTCTGGAGACAACAACGTTGGTGGCCGAGACAACCATTGTTCCGGTGGACGAAACTACATTGGAGCCCATCACAGAAACAACGGCGGCGAGTAGCAATGCTCCTCTGGAGCCTGAGTCCACCCTCCCTGTAGAGACTACAACGGATTCTGCGGGACAAACGACCATTGATCCTATTTGGGAGACAACAACCACTGCAGTCGATGAAACATCAGTTGGAACAACTGTCGATCCCAATGCACCAGTAGATCCCAATGCTCCTCTTGATCCCAATGTACCTGTGGACCCCAATGCCCCAATAGACCCCAACGCACCTGTAGATCCCAACGCTCCAATTGATCCCAATGCACCCACGACCACCGAAGAAGTTCCAATATCTACATTATCTCCTGTTGACCCGAATGCACCTATTGACCCGAACGCACCAGTAGACCCTAACGCCCCCGTTGACCCTAGCGCACCTGCAGATCCCAATGCTCCAATTGACCCAAATGCTCCTCTTGATCCCAACGCACCTGTAGATCCAAACACACCGGGCGAGACCACCGAAGAAGTTCCAGTTTCAACGTTATCACCCGTTGACCCGAATGCACCAGTGGATCCCAACAACCCAGTCGACCCTAACGCACCAGTGGCTCCTACTCCTGTGGATCCCAACAACCCAGTGGACCCTAATGCACCACTTGCTCCTACTCCAGTAGACCCCAACAACCCAGTCGACCCTAACGCACCAGTGGCTCCTACTCCTGTGGATCCCAACAACCCACTGGACCCTAACGCACCAGTGGCTCCTGCTCCAGTAGACCCCAACAACCCAGTCGACCCTAACGCACCAGTGGCTCCTACTCCTGTGGATCCCAACAACCCACTCGACCCTAACGCACCTGTAGATCCATCCGCACCGGGCGAAACCACCGAAGAAGTTCCAGTTTCAACGTTATCTCCCGTTGACCCGAATGCACCACTTGCTCCTACTCCAGTAGACCCCAACAACCCAGTCGACCCTAACGCACCAGTGGCTCCTACTCCTGTGGATCCCAACAACCCAGTCGACCCTAATGCACCAGTGGCTCCTACTCCAGTAGACCCCAACAACCCAGTGGACCCTAACGCACCAGTGGCTCCTACTCCTGTGGATCCCAACAACCCAGTCGACCCTAACGCACCAGTGGCTCCTACTCCAGTAGACCCCAACAACCCAGTGGACCCT
The DNA here is from genome assembly GCA_018904595.1 of Zaprionus indianus. Taxonomy (NCBI): domain Eukaryota; kingdom Metazoa; phylum Arthropoda; class Insecta; order Diptera; family Drosophilidae; genus Zaprionus; species Zaprionus indianus. The sequence goes on from JAEIHA010000344.1 coordinate 306,105, forward strand.
AACGCACCAGTGGCTCCTACTCCTGTGGATCCCAACAACCCAGTGGACCCTAACGCACCAGTGGCTCCTACTCCTGTGGATCCCAACAACCCACTCGACCCTAACGCACCTGTAGATCCATCCGCACCGGGCGAGACCACCGAAGAAGTTCCAGTTTCAACGTTATCTCCCGTTGACCCGAATGCACCACTTGCTCCTACTCCAGTAGACCCCAACAACCCAGTGGACCCTAATGCACCAGTGGCTCCTGCTCCAGTAGACCCCAACAACCCAGTCGACCCTAACGCACCAGTGGCTCCTACTCCTGTGGATCCCAACAACCCACTGGACCCTAATGCCCCAGTGGCTCCTGCTCCAGTAGACCCCAACAACCCAGTGGACCCTAATGCACCAGTGGCTCCTGCTCCAGTAGACCCCAACAACCCAGTGGACCCTAATGCACCAGTGGCTCCTACTCCAGTAGACCCCAACAACCCAGTCGACCCTAACGCACCAGTGGCTCCTACTCCAGTGGATCCCAACAACCCACTCGACCCTAACGCACCTGTAGATCCATCCGCACCGGGCGAGACCACCGAAGAAGTTCCAGTTTCAACGTTATCTCCCGTTGACCCGAATGCACCACTTGCTCCTACTCCAGTAGACCCCAACAACCCAGTGGACCCTAATGCACCAGTGGCTCCTGCTCCAGTAGACCCCAACAACCCAGTCGACCCTAACGCACCAGTGGCTCCTACTCCTGTGGATCCCAACAACCCACTGGACCCTAATGCCCCAGTGGCTCCTGCTCCAGTAGACCCCAACAACCCAGTGGACCCTAATGCACCAGTGGCTCCTACTCCAGTAGACCCCAACAACCCAGTGGACCCTAACGCACCAGTGGCTCCTACTCCTGTGGATCCCAACAACCCAGTCGACCCTAACGCACCAGTGGCTCCTACTCCTGTGGATCCCAACAACCCAGTCGACCCTAACGCACCAGTGGCTCCTACTCCTGTGGATCCCAACAACCCACTGGACCCTAATGCCCCAGTGGCTCCTGCTCCAGTAGACCCCAACAACCCAGTGGACCCTAATGCACCAGTGGCTCCTGCTCCAGTAGACCCCAACAACCCAGTGGACCCTAACGCACCAGTGGCTCCTACTCCTGTGGATCCCAACAATTCAGTGGACCCTAATGCACCAGTGGCTCCTACTCCTGTGGATCCCAACAACCCAGTGGACCCTAACGCACCAGTGGCTCCTACTCCTGTGGATCCCAACAACCCAGTGGACCCTAATGCACCACTTGCTCCTACTCCAGTAGACCCCAACAACCCAGTCGACCCTAACGCACCAGTGGCTCCTACTCCTGTGGATCCCAACAACCCACTGGACCCTAACGCACCAGTGGCTCCTGCTCCAGTAGACCCCAACAACCCAGTCGACCCTAACGCACCAGTGGCTCCTACTCCTGTGGATCCCAACAACCCACTCGACCCTAACGCACCTGTAGATCCATCCGCACCGGGCGAAACCACCGAAGAAGTTCCACTTTCAACGTTATCTCCCGTTGACCCGAATGCACCACTTGCTCCTACTCCAGTAGATCCCAACAACCCAGTGGACCCTAATGCCCCAGTGGCTCCTGCTCCAGTAGACCCCAACAACCCAGTGGACCCTAATGCACCAGTGGCTCCTGCTCCAGTAGACCCCAACAACCCAGTGGACCCTAATGCACCAGTTGTTCCGGCTCCAGTAGATCCCAACAACCCAGTTGACCCTAACGCACCAGTGGGTCCTGCTCCTGTGGATCCCAACAACCCAGTCGACCCTAACGCACCAGTTGCTCCCACTCCTGTGGATCCCAACAACCCAGTCGACCCTAACGCACCAGTGGCACCTACTCCAGTAGACCCCAACAACCCAGTCGACCCTAACGCACCAGTGGCTCCTGCTCCAGTAGACCCCAACAACCCAGTCGACCCTAATGCACCAGTGGCACCTACTCCTGTGGATCCCAACAACCCAGTCGACCCTAACGCACCAGTGGCACCTACTCCAGTAGATCCCAACAACCCTTTGGACCCTAATGCACCAGTTGTTCCGGCTCCAGTAGACCCCAACAACCCACTGGACCCTAATGCACCAGTTGTTCCGGCTCCAGTAGATCCCAACAACCCAGTTGACCCTAACGCACCAGTGGCTCCTGCTCCTGTGGATCCCAACAACCCAGTAGACCCTAACGCACCAGTGGCTCCTGCTCCTGTGGACCCCAACAACCCATTGGCCCCTAATGCACCAGTGGCTCCTGCTCCTGTTGATCCCAACAACCCATTGGCGCCTAATGCACCAGTGGCTCCTGTACCTGCAAATCCTAACAGTCCTGTTGCCCCCAACGTACCAATCATTCCAACTCCTTCCAATCCTAGTTCCCCACTTAATCCCAATACCCCCATCAAACCTTCCGTTCCTTTAGTCCCTGGATACGTAGGAGTTCCCGGCTCTTGGGGTTCAGCTGCTCCTGGATCATGGCGTCCAGGTACTCCTGGATCTTGGCGTCCAGGTGCTCCTGGATCATGGCGTCCACTTTCTCCCGGACTTTGGCGTCCTGGTCAGTCCAATCCAACCGTTAACCCAATTCCTCAATATCCCTTCTTGCCACAAAGACCCCAACTGCCCGGCAATAGTAATGGAAATGGAAACGGTGAATTGGAACCAACTCGTCGTCCATTCTGGACCAACTGGCCCAGCTGGCTGAACAGCTGGCGTACAACCGAACGTCCTGTACTGTCAACCAGCGCGCCTACGCCTAGTCAGCCGGAGCCAAGCAGGAAACCAGAAGCCGAATCGATAGAGCAGCCTATTGACGGACCCTCCAATGAGAATGCTTCGGTTGAGGATAGCCCAAAGAAGCCTGCATCCACTGAGAACAGTTCAAGTGAGAAAAACAAGGACACTAGCAAATCCAAGGAGGAGAAAGACAAGGAGAGCAGTAAATCAAAGGAGGAGAAAGACAAGGAGAGCAGTAAATCAAAGGAGGAGAAGGACAAGGAGAACAATAAGTCGAAGGAGGAGAAGGACAATGATAAGGCAAAGGACGATAAGAAATCCAAGGACTCTAAGGAAGAGGAGAAAGACAAGAAGAAAGATTCCAATGAGGAGAATGCTGAGAAAAAGAAGTCCCAGGAAGAAGAAGAAAACGACGAACTGAACTCGAAGGAAAAGAAGGACTATGTGAAGAAGATTATCAAGAAGCTGAAGGATGAAGACGAATGCGACGAAGATGATGTCTATCCGGATGTGCGTGACTGCAAGAAGTATTACCGTTGCGAGATCAAGAAGTCTGGCAAACACAAGTTTGTCCACCTGCGCTGCGACAACAAGGAACGCTTCGACTACCCCAGTCTCAAGTGTATCCCTAAGGATGACGCTAAGTGTCTGCACAAGTGAAAACCCCTTCCCCACCACCGACACAACCCAACGGCAATAACAATGATCTAATTATCCCTAGCACTCATTAAATAATCTCACGATGAATTCAATGATATTAGTAACGATATTTGTACCATCTGCGTATATCTGTACTCTTCTTGTAATATACTTTTTTTTTTTTGCGTCCTAATTTATTGTAACTTTAACGATTAACTAGTTTGTTTGTCAAATAAAATTCTAATTTATATGCTCAAATCAATAAAGTCCGTTCTATTGCATTCCAGAAACTATATCTTTAAATGGGTTTAAAGAATCGCTTGAATGGAAACTAATCACCGGCATGTTTAAAGATTTCTCTGTCACTCTTCTGAACAAGGTTTGAGTAATTAGAATGCGAAACTCTGCGACAGGCTGATCTCAGCTGTGTGTGCGGCCACGGAATATCAATCTCTGTAATTAGCCTGCGCCTGGTCTAGTCAAACTTCCGATAGCATAATGAGAGAGCTGTGAACGAACGGGGAAGGAGTGCAACAGCACGCAGTGGGGAAGACAGACCTGCAACTGAAGCTTCCTTTAAAGCGCCTTCTCTCGCACTTTCCGTCAAGTTTTTTACTATTTTTTTCACTATGTAAATATTTAGTGTAGCATAGAAATTTGAAGTGAAACGTAAACACAAGCAAAAAGCGTTAAGGGAAAGTGCAGTGTGGCAGAGAGGAGAGACCAAGAGAGAGAGAGAGAGAGAGAGCACAAGGCAGACAGGAAGAAGAGACCAGGGGGCGTGGCAGCGAAGCAGAGCAATACACTTAAGTTGATTCGCTGTCATCCATTGCAGCTCATTTATCATTAGATGAAGTCATACACACACACACACACACACAGAGCAGGAGCAGGAAAGGGGGGGAGGGGGTGAGCTGGAAAGACAGACACAGGACGCGGCTCGGCGACAGTTTCAACGTCGCCTAAGTAGTGTGCTGAGACGTGGGCGTGGCTGTGGGCGCGTCAGCAGTAAGCATAACACTTTGCAGCAACAATGCTGCCTGCCTCCTTGCATGCCACACCAGCAACGGCAACGGCATCAGGACCAGGCACCAGGACCTCGACCAGGACCTCGGCCAGGACCTGAGCATGACCAGGAGGCTAAAGCAAGGACTCAGCACCGGCACTGCCACTCGCAACAACAACAACAAGAAGAACAACAACAACCGTCGACGAAGTAATTCAATTTTTATCGTGGGTAATTTTGTAACGAGAAACGAAAGAAGCCAACGGCAAATGGCGCTGACCAGGGGCGGAGTGCGGTGTGTGCGGGAGGGGGTGTCAGTGCAGAGCCAGAGCGTGCTACACTTGACAAAAAGCTGCAAATAACCTTAAAACTTTCCAGCAGATAAAAATAGAGTCAATAGTAGGTTGAGAAAAGAAAGATAAGAAAGTTTATTATACATTTTCTTATTTAAATAACTGAACAATCAAAGCAATATATGAACAACAGTTATATGCGACTATGTCATACTTGAATCTATAGATTCTTTTTCTTTATCAAATTTATCAATTCTATTCGCTAACTTTTCTTTCAGTGCCGACGCAGATGGCATTTCGGTGTACATAGAACAAGTTGAGCTTTAAGTCGGGATCGCGCGTTGGCATCTCAGGACCCCCTCCGCTGCTGCACGCCCATTGTAATTGTGGGAGGCGTGGCATGGCGGACATACGTTGAAATTGAATTTGCCTGATGACTTGCTGTGGTTTAAGCACAACCAAAATGCGACAGCGCCCATTAAACTCATTGCCGCTCGCCCGGGACCGAGACCGGGACCGAGACCGGGACCGAGACCGGGACTCGGTCTGGCCTGGCCTGGCCTGGCCTGGGCAATGGATAAGGCAGGCAGTGTGTGCGCGCGTGGACGATACAAAACGCATGTGCCCACCGTTCGCCACAATCCTGGCCATATTCACATTATATACTTATGCATACGATGGAAACGGGCAAAAAAACATACACCGGCCATATAAAAAATTGTACGTACACATAAAAAAAAAAGGAAGAAGAAAAAAAAAAAAAATTAAGTTGAGCGAACGCAAAAAATCGTAAACTTTGTTAACTTCATTTGACAACGGCAGCCCGAGCTGCTGATGGGCAGACGGGACGGAAAGGGGGGGGTTACTGAGATGGGGTACATAGTGAGTGGGGAGAGGGGGGAAGAGCAGAGGGGTGGGGCGAGTGATTCAGGACATTGCTTTATGTGCTCGCCACTCGTAGTTGTCCCTGTACTTGCAGCTGCTCGTTGATTGGATTTCAGGCGCTTGAAAAATCAATTTTTATTTAATTAATGTGCCTCGTTGCATGCATTACACACACATACAGACGCACACACACACAAACACATACAGAGAGAGGGAGAGAGATTGAACAGCCTTTTCAAGCTTGAAGCCCTCTATCTAGTGGAGGCTCTTTCATGCGATACACTCGCATGTAACCAATTTGTTTGCCATTTAATGGACTTTTCTATTGTGGGTCAAGCGTCGAGGCCGACGAAGCAGTGAGGCAGGCAAGCTAACCCCCTTCCCCTCCCCCTCCCCTCCCTGTGGCCCTCCTACAGCTTACGCCTTTGAGAGACCATATGTGGCAGAGTTGCACTTGCCACAATTAGCATACATTTTTACTTAATTAGTCTCCACAAAGATGTTGAATAAATGCTTTGTAAATTATCCTCCATTAGACTAGATTCTTATACTGCAAAGTACTTTTACACAAGTGTTGCCAACTTAGCTATTTTTCCCGTCAAAACTGGCCTTTTTTCCGAGTTTCATAGCTCGCTACTTGGTGGATTAAGAATAGTGCTAATTTCAGGCTATTTTCATACCAAAAGATTGTTCCTTTTGAATGTGCTGTGTTTAGCTATTTTCTAGCTTGATTTTATGCCATCTGGCTTGGCTTTTCTTTGCTGCCAACATTCTGGCAACACTAGTTCTTTTCAAGCAACCAGTTGACAATTTTACTAATTAAGCGCACAGCTTAAAAGTATGTGCAAAAGTTTCCGACTAAATTCCAACTTAACATATATTTGTTTGTGCAAGTTACACACACATATTCATTTGAATGAATAGAATTATTCATGTTATGTGTCTAATTAGTACAAAAAGAAAGTACAGCATGAAAGTACGCTAAACTTAATATGCAGTATGCAGTGTAAGTCGTGGCTAAATTAGTGTGCATTCCTAAGGCAATTAACAACAACAAATGAACACAAAAGAACAGATTGGCTTTAATTATTCTTAAATACCGAGTTTATCTAACAGTTTTCATGCTTACTTATTTAATGTAGTTCAATTTCAATTTAATGTGCACAACATCTTCAAGGCAATCTTAAATCCAAACCCAACGCAGATAAGTATGCTATAGAAAGTACAGAAAATAATAATTCCACTTACCTTTTCTGCATTTTCCAATATTCCTCATACCTTCAACCGAAATCCGTTTAAATTTGAGGCAATCCATAGAGAGAGATATGACAACTCTAAGCCGCAACACACAATAAGCAATGACAATGCGCCATGCATTGGTGTAAGCTCTCATGCGGAGCGATGATTTTCTCAATTTAGTCGCCACAAAGTTCTCAGTGGGCTACCAGCACAGCATAGCCAGAGCATGGCTGATTGGCAATCTGTGGTGGTGAATGGAACCACAGGACTCAAAGGATATTTTCACGCAAATCTCGACATCAATCAGTTTCGCGTGGGCTCCAACACACACACACACACACACGATGCGAATGTTCGTTCCATTAAACGGTCTATTTCGTCGTTGCCGTCAGCCAATGCACACAATGACGCCGCAGGGAGTTGACTACCAGACAGCCCACACCACCCACTCTCCCTCCCTGGGGAGGGGTGGGGGCTACGTGCACGACACCTGCAAACAGAGTGAGAAAGAGAAGGCAAGAAAAAATCTTGTACTTGTATATTTAATATTCACATTTCAATTGTTTTTTGGCCCCTGCCCCGCGCCCCTCTCTCGACTGGGTTCATCGCATAACTTTTTTCGCTTTCCTTTCTGTTTTCTCCCGCCCATTGCCTGTGCCTTTCTTTCACAGTTTTCTGTGCCCTTTGCTTGTTTGCTTTGACTTTGAAGCTCTTCGTTTTGGCGGCTACTTGTACCTGTTTTCACCTCCTTCCCTCCTTGTCTTTTATGAAATTTTCATAAAGTTTTTGTGTTATTAAAAATTGAATATATTATAAATAGAATATGACGCAGGTGCGAGGGGTCTCTTGACATACTAACGGCTTAGATCAACAGAGTCTTGGCTGCTGCTGTTAGTTACATTTCGTTTCGTTTATCGATAATTTTGAACGTTGTCAATGTTTGAGCTGTCAGCCGAGAAATTCATTTTATTTTCTTCATTTCTTGCCAAATGAAAAGAAGGCACGAAGACACTGAATCCGGCAATGAAGACTCGTTGGATGAAACGGTCAGCGAGAAGCCCAGTCGGAAGAGTGATTCAGCGAAGATTGAGCTGGAGAATCATTTCATTATACGCTTTCCCAAGGTGAGAGTAAATTTGGGAATAATTCGTTGTGTAATATAATAGGTTCTCTTCCCCCTCTCCTCCGTCTAGGATCTAGGGCGTATAGTCACTCAGGCAATCATCGAGGGCAACATCCATGAGCTACTCACCATTCAGTTGGACGATGATATGCGCTACGGGGAGGTGCGACTGGGTCATATATTGCTCTATGCCAAAGTCGTAGATCTGCCCACTGTAGTCGAGAGCTACAAGACAGCGGATACGGTGAATGTGTATAAAACTGCAGATATTAGTCAACTTTTGATTTGCTATCGTGAACCGCTTAAAGAGCGTGAAAAGGAATTCGATTTGGAACTGGATACACTCGATGGGGAGAAGGATTACGATATGTACGATGAGGACAAGGAGATGAACATCAACAGCAACAACAACAACAACAAAGACACTAGCAATGACAACAACGACAAAGACAAAACGGCAACAACATCGACAACCAAAGAAGGAGAAGAAAAAAAGGAGATTGTGCCCACAGTGGATGTGAAATTCCTTTATCCACACGGTCTGACTCCGCCATTTCGTCATCTACGCAAGCGTCGCCTGAATATAGCATTGCGCGATAAGAATCTCGATCCGCCAGAATCGGATGTTGTTAAGGATGTCAAGTATCTGTTGCGCATGGACAGCGAGGCGGAGCGAGTGGACTATGAGGTCATCGGGGATGAGGAGGTGAAAACCGATTTCGATCTATCCGATAGTCGTGGATCTTATGATACCGATACTGACATCGATATACTCGATGAGGATTATATGTTTTAAGTTGTCTCATTTACATGCAGACTAATCTGATTGAATTTTAGCGCCAATTTGTGCAGCAGTGTTGGTAAAGTCAGAAAAAGTGTGTAAATTGTCTGCAGTGTAGGTTAAGGTAAAGTATTCTATGAATTTTGCTATCCTGCGATAACTATCGGCTATTGTTATGAGTGGTAAATTGGAAGAATTATTGCGAGCAATTTATTACGATTAATTAATTTATAATTATTTTAAAAATAAAGTGAAACTGTTAAAATCTCAGGTTGAGTCAATGTAAAGAACTTATGAAATAAGAAGTTTATTGATATTTATCGATATTGTGCCGATAGTAAAGCGAGAAACTTTCTTAATACCATGACTATAGGTACTTTATATGAATGATTATTAAAATTAAGATGTAATTGGATATGTCGAAACATATCGATGATTGCAAACGATAGTTAAAATACAGCGACACTTATATATCGATAGTCCTTAACCTTACTCAGCATAGAGTACTAAAACTCACACCTAGAGAAACTGGTTCAAGGTCAAAGCATTTTGCTCAAGAAGTGCATTAATAAAACTGACATCAGCTCTGCGAATCTGCGCATATTAATGGGTGTCGAACGGGTCAACACGCTCGACCAATGGCAGCGACATCACTCACACACACACGCACACCCAACACACACACCCAACACACACTGGAATCATGAAGTCTGCCATGCGAGGCGTCTGTTTTCTCAGCGCGCGAACGTGCCAAAGAAAATAGCCGCAGCAAAAGGGAGCAAGAGAGAGGGAGCTAGAGAGAGAGTGAGCGAGAAAGAGAGAGAGAGAGGGAGCGAGGGAGAGCGAGAGTGATGAGAAGGGGACGCAATAAATCACTGGGACGAGACAAAGTTGACCCAGTAAGTGAACCCGATAAGACGACGACGACGACGACGACGACGGCGACGAAAGTTCGCCTCAAGTCAAGCCGAATTGCCCCCGGGTGCGTAGGTGTTGGACGTGAACGTGCACGTTAAACACGACAAGAGGAGAAGAGAAGAAGCAGAGGCGGCGCAGATGATGGGGGTGCGCAAATGCACCTTGAGCACGGTAATTGCTTTGGACGGCCGCTGAAAGCCCAAACAAATTATAAATGGCGCTGGCCCCGGCTCAAAGGATTAAACAGAGAGTGAGAGTGGAAGACAGAGAGAGAGAGAGACAAAGAGAGGGGGTGCGCGGGACGGGGGGTAGTCAAAGTTGATGGCTGCGACGACGATGACGGTTGAACAGTTCACGCCGGGCTCCACTTCAACTCGCTCATTACCCCGCCCAGTGTCTTATCTTGGCGCTGTTGATCCATCAACGGGATTGCCAAGGCGGCCGTCTTTGTCTCTCTCTCTCTCTCTTTCTCTCCTTGGGCCTTTTGGTGAAACATTTTCTGATTGCGTGTGCATTTTTAATGTCGCCTGGCCTTTTGGCCTTTTCGGTAGGGTAGGAGGTGCGAGAGGGACAGCTACAATGTGTACGCACTTCATTCATCAATGCGCCGCGGCCCAAAACGATGGCAACGCCAAGACAAATGATGATGTCTGCCTCAGCCTCAGTCTCGGAGAGAGCCTCGTAGAGAATTGCCTCCGCTGGCAGGTGGAAGAAGCCATGTCCGTTTCTTGTCAGTGATGAGCGCGTGAGCACGACTATCGATAAGTCCATTTAGCAAATTCACTAGAGCAGGCAAATGGTTCAATTGGTGAAATAAGAAAAATGCAGAGGTTTAAACATTTAGATTAAACTAAGTTAAATTCGTTAGTTACTAATAAAATAAAAATAATTAAAAAATTCATTAATTATCGATAGCTCAAACTTACTAGAGAAGGCACAAAATGCTTTTGGTATAAATCATGAACAAAAATTAATTTTTCTTCAGTTTTTTTTATTCTTTTCCTGCAACTTCCTTAAAGAATTCACTTTAAGACTAAAAAATCTCTTCTGGAGTGCGTCATAAAGCTTATTAGTTTATTTAACTTGCTGAGCACGCTCACATCTCTAACGCTTAATGCTGGAATACCATTTACCGTTACCGTTTTAGCGCCCCTTTTGTTTTCATTTGACTCCCCTGGCTGCTGCTGAGCCCCCTTTCTTCCTCTGGGCTGCTGACATTTGCCCTGGCTTCGCTTGCGCACTGGCACCATTACTTTGATTTTTATAAATTTTATATGGCACACGCCTTTGCTTCAACTCCAGCCACGCCCCCCGCCCCTCTACAGAGTGGGGTACGCGCGGTACGGTGAGTGCGCTCACTAATGAAATATGAATAATTAATATTGTGTGCTTCTTTTTGTTTTACTTCATTTGGAGTTCATTATTTTTGGCTCGCTGCATTGCTCTCTCACTCTCTCTCTCTTTCTCTTCTCTCCCCTTCACTTTCTCACGCAGCTGTGGAATTTTGTATCTTTTCACGGTACATTTGTGTTGTAACTGGGGATCTTACGGAATCTCAGAGTTATGCATTACAGAGGTAGCACAAGTGGAAGCACTTCAGTGCCAAACAAATGAATTACAGAACTAAAGAGGCTTATTAATAAGCAAAAAGTGTAGCAATTTTAAAGTAAAATCAGTTGGGAGTGAAGGGTATATAAATTAGGTATGGTGAGAGGCATTTGATCTTTCGATTGTTTTAGATTAAGAAACATAAGTCGTTACAGTTTCTATTAACAATCAAGTACTCATTTTACGTTATATATTTCTATACCCCCTTTTTTTTATTTAGATTTTATTAGTTTAAATTTAATATTAAGAACACTTCTTGAGTTAATTATATGACAGAAAATTTTTCATTTATTCTACCAACTGCAGTATTTAGTGATATAAAATAAATTTTATTTATGTGATACTCAAAGTAAATTAATTAGCTTAGTCAAAATTTGAAAATAGCTTAAAAGTAAACAATAAGAATATTTGTTCATATGTATTTTATTTAGTATTTTTAATTGCAATCTCCACTAACACGCAACTATCGATAGCACTCATTAGCAAATAAGCGCCCACTACACAGCGATCGTGGTGAATGGCAAAAACCAAGATGGCTCCCTTTGTTTACATTTTGCAATCGAATTGAGCAATTGTTTTTGTTACAGCAGCAGCAATCTGCGTACATTTTATAGCCGCAAAGCGTGTAAAAAGCCTTGTGCAAGTAATTAAAGCAAAAGGCAAAGCAAGGTACACAAAAACAAAGAAAGAGAAACAGAGAGAGGGAGAGAGAGAGAGAGCAAGTGCCGTAAGCCAAAAAAGCAGCAAAGGCGACCACAACTTGCGGCGATGCAGTGGAAAATGCGAGAATGGAATGCAAATGCAATAACAAGAACAACAACGACAACAACAAATGCGACACAGACATCTGCGTGTTAATTTGCCAGCCGATAAGACGCCCGACAAATGTGAAATGAGATGCCGGAGTGGGTATGATACGTTCTGTTGATACTACGTTTTTGCCCCGGCCGCACTGCCAGGCACTTCTTCTAATGCCCCGTTATTTGTGTCGCACAATTTAGCATGTAATTATGCAGCAGCCACACGCATAAAAACACTGCATGAACTTCTCTGTGTGTGTGTATGTATGTTTTTATTTGTATTTGTGTGTGTGTGCTACGTGTGCGATGTGTCTGTCTTATGCCAAGTGCCTGAGCTAGCTGAAATCTGAATCCGATTCTGAATCCCCAGATTCCTCCTGCATCAACACCTCATGGGTGTCTGTGCTAGCAATTTAGCTGTTTTACGGCTAAATTTAGACAGTAGAGAACTTTGCTTGATATTAATATGGCTTGTTCTCGGTTACTATTAAACTTAACAAAGGAATTGTCATTGTATTCTATTTATAACAAATCTTTTCTTTATCTTCTGTAGGAAAATTTTCAGTCGTGGATATATAAACCAGATGTATACATATTTAAAAGACTATAAAACTGAAGGAAAATCGTAAACTTAAAACCTCAAATCTTAAATTTAGTCACTACCCACAAAATATATTTAAAAGTGACTTTAAAATTATAACTTACTAGTAAAATATACTCACACACATTATATTTTATATATTACATATATATTTTTATTTTATTTTCAGCTCAAATACTTCATTCAGTTGGCAACTCTGGTGCGTGAGCGTGGCAAATGCATTTTGCTCTTTGAATTTTAATTGCGCCGTCGACACTTGACATTTGTTGCTAAACAAAATTAAAGCGATAGATCCTCGACAAAAAAATAAACCCACAAAAAAAAAAAACATGGTGAAAGGAGGTAGGAGGCGGGGAGGAAGTGAAGGAAGACAACCCCTAGCTTAGCCTGGGACAAGGGTTGCGGTTGCCCGTTCTGCAGTCATAACGCTTTTAGTGTCGTCGACATTGACTAATTTGTCACTTTTGTCACTTGGGCGCTGCTGCAGAGGCGTCGAAAAAAAGGGGGGAGGCAATGATGAGGAGCACGCGGAGCACGGGAGAGGAAGAGGACGCGCAGCATATGCTGGCAACCCTTTTCAAGGACATTTTGTATTCAAATAATGTTTGACGTTTTTGTTGTCACTTGTCGCTATCGTCCCTTGCACTTGGTCCGTTACGTGTACCACGACGGACACTGCTATCTCTCTCCCACTCTGTTGCTGTCTGTCTCCCTCTCTTTCTCTTTTTCTCACTCTCTCCCTTGCCCCTTGGTTTATTTTTGTTTTTATTAGAATTGCGAGTATTTTGTGCGTCGCGCGCTTTCGCTCGAGTCGTCAACACTGCCCAAACTTCGGGTCCAGCCCTGCCACGCCTCCCCTGTCTTGTCCCTGCCCGCGCCCACAGCACGTAGCATTTAAAATTCTCTGGTATTTGGCATTTGCACGTAATTAGCTGTTAATTTGGCCGCCGGTTGGCAACTGAGCCGCGAATTTTCCACTTTCCACTCGACTTGAACTTGTCGCAATTTGCGTCCCCCTCCCCCTCCCACCTCATTGACAGTCGGAGGAGGCGAAAGTAAACAGAAACACAATTTGTATGGTGAAGACAAATAAACTTTAAGTCCTAGCCTGAGGTTAGTTTTGAGTGCCGGTTAAATGAAACGTGCACAACAATTTTGGCAGGTAATCAACAACGTTTGCATTTAAGCCCTCGTGCTAATTGCTTAACTTAAAGTATTGCTTAACCTCAGGTTAGGATAAGTTTACAATTAAGTTGACCAGAACATACAGTTTTGTTTTGTTACATGTGAAAATATTTAGATGTAGACTTTTTTTTAGATTTATCCTCGATTTGCATAGATGAAGCTTAGATTTATTGAAGTTCGTGTTAAACTTAACCGTAACTTTTGCATTTTATGGGAATTCATCAAACTGGAATGAAAAGTGTCAGTGAATGAATTTAACCAATAGTTTATCTAGCAAAGTAGAGAAAAAATTTGTTTTTTGTTAAAGTACAAGTTAACTTAGCATGAACCTCAAGTCAAATTAATTCAATAATCGAAAATTCTGCAACTTTTCGTTAATACTTTCCTGCTAGGTTAGTTGACTTGTCTGTTACTTATTGTAAGTGTTTTAGATATGCTAAACAATGTTACAGTAAACTTATTGCTAAAGCTCTAGTTAAATTGACATAAAGTTCAAGTTAATTATAAGATGTGATTGCAAATTCTCTTACACTCAAACTGGCTAAATAAGTTGTTCAGTTATTTCAAGTATTCTAGATCTGTTTTATATATATTTATTCGAGATCTGTTTTATATCTATTTAAACTAACCGAAAGTCAACTTTCACATAAACTTCAAGTCAACTTCCAATTAAAATCTATTATTCTTTTGCAAACAAGTGCTCTCTGGACCTAACTAGTTTTCTTATCTCTCAACTTTGGTCATATCATAATGAGAGGAAGATCTGTGACTGCTATAAAGTTTATAGCATTTGTATTTGTAGCATCTGCAAATCCTTTAGCTGTTGTTGAAGTTTAATTATAAAACGCAGAAACGCAACTAATGCCTGAGCTTATCGCAGCGAAATCTAACTAACAGGCTACCTGTCTCACTCACCCTCTCTGCAGCTTTCTCTCTCTATATATACATATATATATCTCTCTCTTTCTCTTCCTCTCTCTTCCTATGTCTCCTTAGAGGAACTTTAACTGCGGCATTGTGCTACATGAGACGATGGGAACAGCAGCACGGGTTGCTTGCTTGGCACTGCAGCAATAGGAGAAGCAGCAGGAAAGAATGGAAGAGAGGAAGAGGGGGGGGGGGTACTACGGTGACACCCCCGCGGATGACACTAAATTACTTGACCCGGCCGCACCAACCACAAGCAAAGGTATGGCAACCGTAAACTTTGCAGCTAATTATAAATGAAATCGGATATCAAAGACGACTGAAACACGCCTTTGTGCAACAACAGGCGGCACAAGCGCACACATACACACCCCCTCAATACACCCACACATATATTCACGCACACATAGATAATGACAATTCATTTGAAGCCAATGAACGGAGACTGCGCTGCGGTTCTAACCAAACAAACAAACAATGGACGCCGCTTGTTGTCCTGCATTGTGGGGCCGGGGGCAGAGGTCGGGGGCCAAAGGCGGAATGCGTCAAGTGTGGACTACGCGCGTTGTGGGCGTGGGCGTGTGCGAGAGCGCGCGCGCTCGTAGGCGTGGCACATGGCGGTTGGCAAAGGCAAAGAACAAAGTGGAAAATTCATAAAATGTCATTGTCGCTTTATTAAAACGCGCCAAAACGCAGGGCCAGAGAGACACATGGATAATATGTGTGCTGTGTGTGTGTGTGTGTGGTTGTGTGTGATTAAAGGGATGAGGCTGAACGACGGGGCGGGGAGACGGGAGTTTGTTTTGTTGGGGCGCCAACTACGTTGTCTGCTTTCGCCATCGACAGCTGTTGGCGTCATTTACAAAAGCTTTTTGGCCGTTTTATGGGATTTCGCAACAGTTTCATTTTCATTTTGGCCAGAGACACACAGTGCACAGTGGTTGTAAATATTGAATTTATATTTGGTAGCGCTACTTATTTATTTACAGTTGCTTCTTCTTCTTGTTTATACTAAAAGTAATTTTCAAAATTGTCAATTTTATTTTTTTTTTTATTAATTTTAGCTAGAGGTCTGGAACTACCACAGCTAGTGTTAGGAATTTTGGCAGGGCGATGCTTCTAACTGTAAGAATGCTGGACCTATGTTGCAAGTTAAGCCACATCTATTTATGGGCTTGATATTCAAAAAACTAGCTAGATCTTTGCATCTTTAATAGCTAAAAGTAGTAAGTTTTGCAAAGCTATGTTTCTAGCCGTAAGGTAGCTTAAGATACTTTGCAAGTTGTGCCCTATTATTTATTGACTTTAATATTCAAAAAAACTAGCTAAATGTCTGGAACTACCAAAACTGGAGTAGGGAAATTTTGTTCACAGATTCATCTAGCAGTAAAATAGCTGAAAACATTTTTTTAAATTCAGGCAAACGAACTAAATACTATGATATTGAAAAAACTAGCTAAATCTCTGGAACTACCAAAGCTAAATTCAGTAAATTTTGTACACAGATTCATCTAGCAGTAAAGTAGCTAGAAAATATTTCAAAATTAAGGCAACCTCAATAAACGCTGCTTTATTCAAAAAACTAGCTAAATCTCTGGAACCACGAAATGTGGAGTCAGTAAATTTTAAAAATAAATTTTAAATAATAAAATAATAAATAGATGCCTCTAGCAGTAAGTTGACCTAAAACACCTTGCAAATTAAGCCACGCCCCTTCTTTTCATAAGAATATCTAAAAAATTCCTCTACAAAACCACATGTGCTTGATAAGGCTACGTATTGTGTGGCATTTAGTCGTTGCTTTAACCACTTTGACCAATGTGCAACTCCGTCGCACGGTTGACGCTGGCGCGGGGTGTCAATTGGGTGCGCCGGGTGAGTGGCAGCAGCGAAGGGAGTGTGGGGCGAGGCGAAGAGGGGTCTGCATAATGCCGCCATTAGAAGTTGGAAGTTGCCGCCAAGCACTTGCTAACGCCAAAAGATGATGAGCAACGCACACATGTGTGTGTGTCTCTCTCTATGTGTGTGTGTGTGTGTGTCATGTTGCGACAACGATAATAGCTGGCAACGTTTGTTGATTCGCCTCTTGCCATCTACACTCTATACGCTCCACGCTCTACGTCCTCATCATCATCATCGCCATCGCCCATGCCTCATGCCCCTCATCCCGGATTCCCTTTTTCCCTATTTCTAGTGTGCTCTATACCTCGTCCTGGTACTCATGCCTTGTCCTCGTCCTGGTGCTGGCACTCGTCGTAGTCGTCGTCCTCGTCCTTGTCAGCGTCATATTTGAACTTTTAATATTGACGCCATTTAACACGTTCTGCTGCAAATTTTATAAATGACTCTGTCTGTCGCTCTGAGGTTTACCCCCCTCATTCTCATCTCTCTCTCCCTCTCTCTCTCTCTCTGCTCTCGACCTTCTACGATGGCACCCTCGTCATTTCTTTGGGCGTTGATTTTGTGGTCGTGTCTGTGGTAACTAACGAATAATTGAATGCAATATGAATGCATTCGAATCACATTACGGAACGAAGACACTTGCAGTCTATTCTGAAATTTGTCTTCGCAGAGAACCGGTTCACAAATTGGTTCATCAAGCAAATTTGAAGTTTTGAGCGCTTACATCTTGTAAACCAGCTTGGAATCTGTCGAACAGTTTTTTAAATTACTTCCATCTATCGATATTCTGCTGTCGAACCGGTTCGGCAGTGACTTAGAACTCTAGCAATACCTTACATGGTAAAGGTTTAGGTATTTCGTGTAAAAATTTATACAATTACTTGTACTTGTTGTAGGTTATCTTCATAAAGCCCCAAAAAAATATAAATCTCTAATTAGTGGCTTTGAACCGGTTCAGATGCGGTTTAAAATAAAATCACGCCTTAAAAATAATTTTATCTTTGTTTTTTAGCGATAAACTAGCAAGCTATAAACCTAAAAACACGAATGAGGTAGAAAAATGCCTTGCGAACCGGTTCACAAAGTGGTTCAGCAGCATAACTCGACAACCACAGCAGCTACGAAGCTGCAATTTGGCTCTACTTAAAGCTTAAGCCCAGACAAGATTACACCAGATAAGTGCAACACATGTAAGGTACTCACTAAATATCTTAACATATTTGCAAATCCTTTCGACCAACAGCCAAAACTGCAGCTAAAGTTGAAGCCAAGTAGCTGTCATAAGATGCTTGTGGCTTTTAGTGTGGATTGTTTGTGAATTAGCTGGAGATCAAATCACTTAAAGAGCGCACAGCTCAATCTCAGGCGAGGACAGCGAGGGGGGGGGGAGAGTGAGAGAGGGCAGCTTAAAGGATGCCAGAGCAACTGACACGAGAGACGCTATCGAATGTCAGGGAAGTGTAAGATGTGTGTGTGAGTGTGTGTGCAACAGACACTCATATCGATTTATAAGTTGCCACACACACACACACCGACACACACAAATGCACATGAGGAGCGACACAGACAGACAGCTCGGGACGCTGTTCGATCATTACACAGCAGACGTTGCCTGTCTAGCAAGGAAGGCGGCAAATTGTGCAGCCTGTCGCTGCCTTCGTCTCCGTCTCTGTCTCCATCGCCGTCTCCTGCTACTGCTACTGCTCCGCCGACAAGCAGCAACGAGGCAGCGCGTCATCTTGTCAAATATTTCGCGCTAAATTAACACGACAGCGCGCCCAAATGGAGTAAGAAGATGTCAGCCGGGCCCAGACCAGACCAACCCAGGCCAGCTCAGGCAGCCCCAGCGCAGACAACGACGCGTTGCCTCAAAGGAACCAACAGAACAGAACAGAAAAAAGAGAAACGTGAAAAAAGAGTCAAGTGCACACACATAACTCAAACAGTTGTGTGTGACTCTCTGCCTCTGTATGCGTGTGTGTGTGTGTGTGTGCCTGTGTGTGTAAGTGCATAATTTGTTGGCTTTGTGCTGGGCCCTGCTGGTTGCCATGGCATGGGAGCAGCAGCAGGAGCAGGAGAACTTCATCGCAACAGCTGCAAAAGTTAACACAAACAAGCCAAGTGTGTGTGAAAGAGAGAGAGGGAGACAGAGAGAGAGAGGGTGAGCGGAGGCGACACGGCATATTATTAAAAATGATAGCAGCAATTTAGGCGCTGGCGTAATTAAAATTAGCCCAACCTAATGATGCATCATCATCCTCATTATCACCAGCAGCAGCAGTAGTGAATATGAAAACAGAGAGGAGGGAAAAGAAAAAAAGGGAGAGAGAGAGATAGGAAATATAAAGACAGGAGAAGAATACATCGTCAAGAGAAATCTGCCAGAGTGCAGTACAGAAAAGAAGAGCAAACTCTACAGAAAGAAAGATTTCAGAGAATGTAGATGAAAGCGGCAAGAAAGGTTAAGGTTTAATACCTTTGAAGTTCTATACTTTCAGATTCACCCTATACAAGTTATGTGTGTACATATATAATGGTTCGATTTCCCTGCTGATGCTGATGCAGAATATAGCTACTTAAATACTTTATAAGATCGCAGATATCGGAGTTCAATACTCTTCTGCAAGCGTATAAAAAAGTCCATTTATTTGAAGATTCCTAATTACAAAAGACTGCAAGAAAAGTCCACAATTATTTCCAGCTAATTTTCCTAAAGAAAACAGTTGAATTATCCTGCATCTGCTTGATGTGATGAGCACAGAGAACTTGCTAAACTCAAACATGCACAGACATGATTGATTTATCGCACTCTCAAAATACTCGAGAAGGGGAGTGGAGTCACTGGATATGGCAAGCGATGACGTCATTATCGGCACGCATATGGCGCAAATGATTAAAGTCATCAAAGCAAAAGGAAAAGCCAAAGGGAAAGCTGCAAAGAAAAGCGCAAAGCGAGAGAGAGAGAAAGAGAGAGAGAGAGAGAGAGAGAGAAAGAGAGAGAGAGAGAGACGAGAAACAGCGGCAGCAGCAAAAAGGCTGAGTGAGGATAGAGGGAGGAAGGAGGCGTCAGCATAAATGCGCATTAAAAGCCAATAACAACAGCCGTGATGAGCACAAAATTAATTTACAAACATTTGATGGGTTTATTGGTACGCACACACACACACACACACACACACCAATACGTACACACACTGCACCACATGGCTGCAAATGTTTGCCCAATAAATGAAAATCGCTAAAAACGAAGCCAGACTCGCTTGGACGGCGACTGTGATAGAAAGAGCGAGAGAAGGAGAGAAAGAGAGAGAAAGAGGGGGCGAGCAAGAGATGCAACAATAAATGCGCGCACTTATTAATTAAAAGCATACATTAAGGCGCTTCAATTTCATTCGCATTTTATGTGCGGCGGCTACAGCATAAACCCCGATAAATCCCATAAAACCCAATCCCAACCAAGCTGAGAAATCCACACGCACAGCACATTTCGAAAGAGCCCCAGCCAAATCTGAGGCTCATCAAAATGGTGCCCCTTCACCCCCCCACCACACACTACCTCCCCTTCTCGGCTTTGTGGCAAAACTATTAAATAAGTTGAAAGTTTGCATTATTTTGCTTTTATACTTCATCATAATTCCAATGCGAATTAAAATGTTCAACCGCAAATTCTGTGGATTCCTCTAGGGTTCATTACTTCGATACAGTTTGGAATTCGCAATAACAAACGAAACGATATTAGAGGATTAGTTGCAGTTTCGTATAACGAGCCAGCGTGCTTAATCCCAGCACTTAAGCACTAAGCCAGACTAAGTTATGACGCTGAACCACTTGCGAACCGGTTCACAGCACTTGCGTCTGTCGACTAAGACAGCAGTTTATTCAGTATGCAAAGAGTTTTCTGAAATAAGCACAAGGTTTTGAAAGTTACGTAAGTTTTTAAGTTGAACCACTTGTGAACCGGTTCAAAAAAATCTCTATCTGTAATGTTGTGATAAGTTTTAAGCAGAAATTCAAAGCGGTTTTTAAGATTATTCTTAAGACATGTAAGACTTTTATGTTGTCATGTTGAACCACTTTTTGAACCACTTAACCTCTATATGTTGACTGAAACATAAGTGTATCAAAAACCATAAGAGCTTTCTGTAATTATTCTTAAGATATGTTAATCCATGCTGAACCATTTCTTGAACCACTTCCTGAACCATTCTTAGACTGGTTCAACCTCTATTTGTTGACTCCAACACCAGTTAAGCAGTAATTTAAAGAGCTCTTTGGAACCAATCTTAAGATATCTTAATCCATTATGTTCCCATGCTGAACCGCTTCTTGAACCACTTCTAAACCGCTTCAAAACCTTAAATCAAGTTAAAAATTCACTATTGATAAGTTTGTTTAAGATTGTCAGATTTCACACACAAGCAAATCCAACAGAACCACTCTTCGAACCGGTTCGCCTCATTAAATATTAAAACAAACCCAACAGAATTGTTGCGTAGCAATTTGTTGCTGCCTGTTTTGGCAATTTCCATTGGTTCCACTTGGAATACGAGGGTCGTTTGATAAGTCCGTGACTTTTTGAATAAAATATATTTTTTCGTCAAAGAAGCGTTTTATTTCTCAACATAATCTCCTTTTAGCTCTATACATTTAGTCCAGCGTTTTTCCAATTTTTTTATTCCTTCCAAATAATAGGTTTTCTCAAGGCCCTCAAAATAGTCGTTTGTTTCTGTGATGACCCGAATCTCTTACCGCCGAGCCATTTCTTCATGTTTGGAAACAAAAAATAGTCACAGGGGGCTAAATCTGGAGAATATGCTGGATGGGGTAGCAGTTCGTAGCCCAATTTATGAAATTTTGCCATTAGCACACGAAATTCACTTTTTTCCATTTTCGTTAAAATTCACGAGATCGTCTGCTTTCAATGCCTATAAAACGCAAACCAAAAAAATCTCAAAATTTTACAGTCAGCTGTTAATCGATAACTGCTGACAGGAGCAGTGTTGTATTTAGAGCAGGTGCGCGGCAAATACAAAAAGTCACGGACTTATCAAACGACCCTCGTATAATGTTGCTTGCACAATATGTTTCTCATATTCCGATCCATTTATTCAATTTCGCACTACACACACACACACGCATGCATAGTGTAATTATGCAAGCGCAGGTGTGCCTAACAACCCTAACCCATTTGAACAACCCTTAACCGCAAATTTTATGATGTTATTTGTGGTGTAACAATTTCAAATAGAGCGAGCTCGATTTTGTTTTGAATTAAATTCGGAAATGTTTCGTCAATTGATATACTCGTACTGAACATAATTGAGTATCCTGCGCTGTATTTGTGCGTTAATTAATAATTCCAGAGCACTCGGAAATATTAGAAATTGAGGTTACACAATGGAAATTGGGAAAACAGATTCTCCTCTTCTACATACACTGCCACTTTCTTCTTCTTCTTCTTACTCTCCATATACTTTCCCCACTTCATTACTTTAGGCCATTTATCTTAACTTATCTGGCCACCGAGACAAATGAATAGTTATAGCTGTAGCCATATAAAACATACGTACTATGTACGAAGATTGAATCCACTATTCCATGCTCAGCCGATTGACTTTATCTGCATATTTGCTTTCTAATGATTTATTTATCCGACTTATGGACATGGCACGTAGTGCTAGAACAACATGCGAGCGAAATACAAATAAATAATTTTTGCAACAGCTGCATTTGAAAATTTTCAATACCCTGTACTGGACATGGCACCCCAGAGAAGAGGGGTATGCTCCTGCGCGGTACTAATTAGAGTTTTTATTGATAGCGAACAAAATATATACAAATTTTGTGAAAAAGAGAAAAATATTAAAGAAAGTAAATATTATTCAAACTAAATAAAAAAAAATAAAAAATTTCTAATTAAATGAATATATTTTTGGATTTTCTGACAACTTTAACTCTACAAAATCTTCAAATTTTTAGAACTATCAGTAAATTTTCTTTTTATATATTTTAGATACTGAATAAATTATTATTATGTAGTTCTTGAAGGTTTTCGGCAGTTTTTGAACCTTTTCTTTGTTAAGTTGGTTTAAATTTTCAATAATAAAATATAATGTGAATTTATGATCTTGAACCTTTATTTCATAAAAAATATTATAATATAATTATTTTTATATCACATAAAGTTTTAATATTTTCTAAATAATACTTTACTCAGTTTCAAAGTCTTTGCAGGTGAAGCTCCAGTAGATTTACGACAGTTTTATGCATCGCACTTTCTTCTATCACTACTCGACACCCTCTAGGTCATTTGATAGTCGTGCATACCGCGCACAACTGCATTCTTAGTTGTTTTGCAATAAAAATGCGCCTTTTATGCCATTGAAATGCAGCCAAACACACGCACCCACTCACACACACACACACTCGCAGACACAAAACAAACGTGGCACAACACACACTTGCCCACACACTGGCAGCAAACTACCCCCCTCTGCCACACATGCTGCTGCTGCTGCTGGTGCTCCTGCTGCTGCTAATAGTTGTCTGATCCTGGGGCCCCGAAACGAGTTCCTGCTGCGGTCGTTCAATTAAATTTGCTCAATGCATGCGGGTCGATGTTGGAAATGGAAACCAGGACTACGCGGAAGGCGGTGGGGGGGAGTTGGTTGGGTTTGAATTTCTATCACTTCATATTTCTTTCTATTACGAAAAGAAAGAGACAGAAGGGGGAAGAGGAAGACTGAGTGAGGGGGGAGGGAGCGAGAGCAGCTCAATTAATTTATTTGTTTGCCAAGTGCCCGGAGTTATTATTGTATTTCAGGCGCACAATTTAAATCATAAAAAGCTCTTGGAAACGGGCACAGGCAGCAAGGGGGGCGTGGCAGGGGGTAGGTGTTGCTGTTGCTGTCGCTGTTGTTGTTGTTGTTGTTGTTGTTGTTGTTGTGTATGGCACAGTCGGACTTGCCCGGGCACAGCTACAGACACTCACACAGAGAGTCATATCGTACATTATATGGCCTATTAATTACCAAATACCGTTAAGCCCATGGGCCCCGAGCCAGCAAGTCGACCTACTCCCCCTACAACCCCCTCTAACCCCACTCCCTCCCCGGCCTCTGCAACGTTGTTTTCAAATTGCATTTGCACTTGTTTTTATGGGGCCAAAGCCGTCGAGCCACAGTCGATGCCGTTGCCGATGCCGAAGCCAGGGCCACGGCCACGGTCAGGAGCAGGACCAGGACACCACCAGGACAACCCGACATCCACAGGCCATCCAGTGCAGCTGTCGGTCTGCCACAGCCGGGGTTGCATAGAACAGAGGGGGTGGGAGGGGAGCATACGTAGTTCTCTAGTCCTGGGGCTGGTCTGATTGGCCGCTGTGTGTCTGGCGCATTTCACATGATAAATGATGCAGCAGACTAAACGTTGAAAACTCCCAGCGCGAGAGTGTGAGTGAAGCAACAAGGGCGTATTCAAGGGGGTACGAGAAAAGGAGAGAGGGATGAGCACGTAGAAGGTGTTCGGGAGGGGGGCAGGTCTGACTGAAGAGCTGCCAGAGCGCGGCACTTGCGAGCGCTAACCAGCCTAAGCCAAGGCAAACAAATTGAAGAATTTGCCAGCGACGAGAAGAAGAAGAAGAAAGTATGAATAATGTGCTAAAGCAAAATATCAGCTAAAGATAAGTGAGCAACAAAGCAGAGAGATAAGCTGCAGGCATTATGCAGAAACAAAGGCGTGAGGAAAGTGCGTTGAAAGATGAAATCTACTGTACAGTTTGGTGTTTCCATTGTCGGAAGCAAAGAAAATTGTGAAGATCAATTGAGAAATATAGAACATGAATTAGAAAGGAATATAAACAGATATTTTAGTAAAACAAGGTTGATTGAATATATATGTATATAAGCTGGAACTATCTTGCCAGTTTTTAATAAATATAATAATTTAGAATGTATACGAAAACCTTGATTTAACAATAAAATATAATGAATTAATATTTTGTATAATTGCGACTGAATTTTTTTTACGAGTTCAATTACAATTGGTGTTGCCACATAGTTAGGTTAAATCTTATTCTACCAAGGTTACCAGCTATTTACAATATATTAGAATACGTAATATAATGTATCTTCTACTCCTACTTCAATAAGAAGCTATAAAAATAATCCTTAAATATTTAAAATAATACTTTGTTAATTATGGAAAATAAATTGAACAATACACAACAAATTTCGTATATTTTAAAAAATAAGTAGCCGCTTTTTACTGTATTTAAACAAATTAACAGCCAAAATAAAGCTAAGCGAGATTTAGTTCAATTCTCATATTTATTTTATAATGAAATCCACATTTTCTCCTGCGCCAAATCAATTTTATATGTTGCCAAGCAGAGAACCAATAAAATATTTAAGAAAATCCCTCTCTGCAATGCAAAACTCCACTCAATAAAAAATATTTATTTTTGAAAATTGCAAATCTCATCAGTTAGCAATCTATTTTCCACTCAAGGTATTCACTCTAAGTCAAAATCGAAATATTGTAATTACAAAAAAAAAAAAAGAAATAAGAAATAGAAAGCAGCTTCCATGCTAATGAACGCAGAGTAAAGCTTCTTGGGGAAAATCCTTCTAAATTGCAACAGAAGCCGCACTTGAAAACTGCAAAAGCTGAAAAGCTATTGTGATGCGGGGCAGCAAGGGGGAAGGAAGCGGGGGTACGAGGCAGAAAAATCGTAATAATGTGACAATGGAGGATGCAATAGAAATGGAGAAAAAAGAAAATATAAAATAAAGAGGCAGATAGAGGGAGAGCGAGAGAGGGGGAGAGGAAAATTCCATCGAAGACCTTCAAGTTGTGCCTGGCCAGAGGAGAATCAATGCATGTCAGCAGAGGCTCTTGCGTGAGTGTGCGTGTGGGTGTGTATGTGTGTGTGTGTGTGTGCTCTGCCATGGTTAACAATAGATAACTGGGCCAGTGAACTGGTCCCGGGGCATTGTTGGGAGCCCAGCTGGAGCAGCTACGTCGTCGTCACGAGCGCACTTCCTGCGGCAAAAGCCTAAAAATAGCTACGAAATTATGAAGTGAACGATGCATGTAACACAAAAGAGACCCCAAAAAATATTCCGACGCATATTGTTATCGACGGACGGACGAAATCGGATATGTGCACACACGCACACACACAAAGACACGCATGTATGTATGCAAAATGTATAATTAACCATACAGTGCGACAGGGACAACAACGAGAGAGAGAGAGAAAGTATGTGTGCAGAATGTTACGGCCGTTTACACAGTCAGGCGCCTGGCACTTGGGCCACTCGCCTTCCGGAGAACAGAAGCAATGGAAGGTGGAAAGGGGGGGAGGGGAGAATTGGGGGAGCCGCAAAGCACTCACAGAATTTTGGACATATCGTATACCCTTTATCGGTTTGTGGGTAGTTCGACAAAGCTTCCACTACTGTCTTCAATTGAAATGCTATCGGAAATATCGCACTGCTAAAGTAAATATCGTTTATCGATAAAAATATGCCGATTACTGTTAGAGATCAGTAGCGGAACTATCACCAACCAATGCAGTAAACTGTCAAACGCGTTTAGACATTTTAACGTATTGTTATCGATTAATATAATCGATAAAATATGGAAATGTTTTTGTTTTTAGTTTGAGCTGCTTTGCTATCATATTAAAAGGAAGTATAAAGGAAAATATCGATAATTAATCGACTATAAAGCTGAATGTTATAAATTGCAAATAATTATATATCGATTAATCAAAAAATATCGATAGCAAAAAGCAATAAACGTGAGTTAATAAACAAAAGTATAGGAAATGTAAATAATAAAGTTATGATGATGTAGCACTGACTGCAGCAATCGATAACATTGTTATCGATAGTTCAGAAAGTGTTGTCGCGCTTTGAATGAAAAGGTTTCTTGAAATATTTGAAGTACCCTTCGAAATATTCAGCTAACTTGCGCACAATGCCAAAACAGACAAATTGCAATCGATTATTATCGACAAATTTGATAAAAGTTCATATTTTCGTAGCATATCTGCGGTGCGTCATAGTTTTCTGCTCTATTTTGCTGTCAGCTGGCAACAATGAAACGGAAAATGTTGCTCATTTTTTGTTCTCTGGCCCTGTGTCGAGCCATGGACGATTGCTGCGGTTGCGGGCGTACAGGGTGCTACGTAGCATCCCCCCCCCTCATACTCTTCCCGCTAACAGCTCCACCCCCTGCTAGTATGCGGGGTGAAGCGGTTGCGATGTTTTGTCAGTGAAATGCTGCACGCTGCTCGCAATGCTGTGGTCAACTGTGCACTGGACACACACTCGCCTCGGCTCGTTCTACACTCTGCGAGTGTGTGTGCGTGTGTGTGTGTGTGTGCAAAAATATGGAAACATTTGGCACTAATTGCATGTGCTCAGCAGCAGCAGCAGCAACGGCAGCAGCAGTAGCTGCGACGTCGGCCACGTCCTGCAGCTCGTCCTTAGTCCTGGACAACAGAAAGAGCGACAGTTATGACAGCAGAGCCGCAGCACCGCACAAAGCACAAAAGAAATTGCGCAAAAATCGTTGTAACAAAAGAAGAGTGCACCAATACACACACTCACACATGCACAGACACACACACACCACACACACACCGCACACACACATGCGTTGTTAAAAGGGACAATTGCAGGACATCATAAACGTTTGCGAGTCGAAAAACATGGTTCAAGTCAGCCCCGTCGCACTGTGGTGCAAAACCATTGGAAAATTACTCATTTTTACTTTGTTCGAGGTGAAGTTTTCTTAGTTTTAATTCAATTTTTCTGTCAGGAATATGGCAGATTATAATATATCAATTAAGTATAATTTAAATTTGTTTAAAAAAGGTAATGAAAAAAATATCAATTAATTTTTATTGGTTTCCTTCAATTTCAGAAAGTAAGTTACTTTAAAATATGTAAATCGAACGATTTACTGTATTTTACACTGTATTATAGAAATTAACTATATCATTATTATTAAGTATTTGATATATAAACTTACATATATTATAATATTTTTTATTCATATTTTAATATTATTAGAAATGAATTGAATTTCTCAGCAACTTTCAGCTGAAAGATCTCACTCAAAGTTAGCTTTATTTTTGTATATTTTATCTCTGATATAGTTGCAAAGTATGTGGTATATTTGAATATAAATATAAAATTTAAATATCGACTTAAAGAGCAGCATAAGCTATATACGTATATAGTACATATACAAATATATTTATTTAAATATACCTTTTATTATTTTTTCCCCCTTAAGCTCTGATAGCAAAAAAATCCCAATTTCAATCTGTTAATTTCTTTAAAAAATTGCAAGCCATTTTAAGACCACCACCTTGCCAGGTGTCGTCACACTGTGCACCGCCCACTCACACACGAGGCGACTTGCCTCGACAGCGAAACTTCAAAAGTCAGCCAAAGGACGAGTGCCAGCAGCAATCCTGTTGCTCCTGTTGCGGCTTCCTCGGCTGTTGCTGCTCTTCCTCCTTCTCCTCCTCCTACTGCTGTTGTTGCTGCTGTTGCTGTTGCTCTTTTCTAATAGTTGTTACACATACGCGTAAGGGCAGCATACACACATAAAACGACACCGAGAACAACAACAACAACGACAGCAACTGTAGCAACAAGGGCAACAACAACAATGGGCAACAATGGCAACAAGGGCAACAACAAGGACATCGACGCCAATGACAATACAAAAGGAAACCCGCGACATATGTACGTCGACTGCGGCATGGGCTTATTACGTTTTTCAATAAAAGCCATCCACACACACACACATACAATACAGGCATAGAGGCAACACTCACACACACACACACACACACACAATTTTATACACGCACACACATTCATATATATTGCGACGTTTATGAAATTCGCCTGGCAAAATGTTGCTCAGTTTGTTAAATTGGGCTCTGAAACACACACTCAATACACACACACACACACTCCTATGCACACACACACACACAGATGGAGACAGACAACCTACCACATTTCGTTAAGCTAATTAGTTATATTAGACCAATCTATGGATTTAATATAATGTAGAAAATTGTAGCATGTCTATCCTCAGGCGCATTTCGTGTGCTTCTCTCAATTATTTGCGGCTCATTTTTGAACTAGATCATCTGAAACTGTCATCAGTTTGTAGACTAATGAACGCATAACACAGTTGATTACCTTGCGTTGCCTTAGGACACTACATCAACAAGCTGACTAGCTTTGATGAACGACAAATCTTTGGCTTGAGGCGCATTGGAACTTGTTCTGCGGAAATGTGCTCCATTTACTTTTTGTTTAATGCTACATAAGTATAAATTTTAAATTGTCTACAGATACAGGTACACAAGTAAAAGCTTAATATTTATTGATTTATATATTTTGTTATAAGTCTTAAACTACAAAAAGTGAGTTAATTATGAACTAGTTCCTCTAGAAAAGATTCCAAAAAGGAAAATTTCTAAAACGAACTTTTTTTTTTTATTTATATTATATCATATTTTATTCTTATATTTGTTAGTTTTTCGCAATGGAACTAGTTATTTTCCGTCATTAACTCAATTGTGAACTAGTTCATTTAGTGGGAAGTATTTTAAACTTAATTTTCATTGTTATAGTGCTTATTTAATGTGATTAACCTCGCTATATTTGTCAGTGGAACCAGTTCCTTGACAGTATGAATCAGTTTTAATTCAATAACCTTACTTAATACAATTGTGAACTTTTTACCAGCTTTGAACTAGTTCTTTTTCAAGCCTCAACTGGTTGCACATCAAGTTTCATCATTGCTTATCTACACGTATCAGCAATCTCATTGCCGTCAAATCTGAATGGCTTAGCTCGTGAACTTTGCTAGTTATATCACTCGGAACCACTGCTGGTGAACCATTGCTTCTTGAAGCATTGTGCAATATTTAAAGTGCTGCGCTTTAGCCTATGACAAATAGTTTCGCAAAAGAAGTTGAGAGAGCTAAAGGAGTAGAAGAGAGGTAGAGGTGGACGGGGGGTAGAGAGGTAGAGAACGATTCCCTGCCACAGATCAGTTCATTTCACAGTCGAGCTATTTCACGGCATCGTTTGCTTCAATTGCCGTCGGCGGGTCCATAAAGCAAATGGTTAAGTGTCGCCATACGCATTCGCATGCAGCAGCAAAGGCAGCCCGAGAGGGAGAGGAGGAGAGGGGGTGTACGAGGGTTGTCGTCGTTGCAAGGTGGAACGCCAGTGTTATCGGGCCAGGTGGTTTTGCTATCTTTTCGAATGGATATGCCCAGTGCAAATGTCTGCCATTTGCAGCGACTGTAAGTTGTTGCATGTTGTTGCTGTTGTTGCTGTTGTTGTTGCTGCTGCCGTTGAATGTGTTGCACATTGCACGCAGCAGCAGCACAGTGCGTTAAATTTGAGTAGCCGACAACTTCTCGACACCCGCCTAATGCCAGGCAGCTGCCTGGCTAATTGGTTTCGTGCCATATGAAACGCATCATATCATCAGTATCGCCATCGCCATCATCATCATCGTCACCGAGGGCAAAGGGCGCAGCCTCCTCCGGCCAGACACAACTCAATTCGGCTCAACTGAACTGACAAAACATTCGCATAAACTTATTCCAGAGTCCCGAAATCAAAGGAATCGAAACAGGAAAATAGTGAAAAGCAGCAGCAACGAAATTTCACTGGGCTCGATGGTACTTTAAATACACTTCAGAATCTGTGAAGTTTAGGTATATCAGAGAAAACTAATGATGATTAAAGCAGATAGAATACGCAAACATTCTTTTTAAAAAACAAATCGGGAAAAAGCTACCTAAGTATATCGATAGTAATATATCGAAGTATCGATGAATTCTTGTCAGTAACTCGTCGAAATCTTTTTGCAGCTTTTTTTAAATCTTGAACTTCATTTTAACCAAACTTTACTATCGATTACTGTTTATCGATAGTTAAAAATATATCGATACATAGTAATCGTTTCATTTTTAAAAAATGTAAACACAAACACAAACAATCGATAGTAACCAGCACAACAATCGATAGTCCGATAAATAACGATATGCTGTATTTGCGAGCAAATCTCCTTGCTACTTGCATTGTAGGGTATTCAAAATAAGATGTAGGCGAAAATTTATTGAAGAGCAAACTCATTTGACTATAACTTATGATTGGATTATCGGTTTAGTATGGCATTTGACAGCAGACTGGAGCGTTGCTCCCCCTCTCTCTCTCCCACTCCCGCTCTTCCTCGCTCGCCCACTCTCCGTGTGTGTGGGTGTGTGTGATAAGACATATGTCTATGCGCCTATATGCAGGCTATGCACAGTCTATGACTCTCGCTCGCAGCGTGTGTGAGAGTCTGTCTGTCTGCGTGTGTGTGTTGTTGTGTGTGTGTGTGGAAGTCATAAATGCGCCGCAGACAAGCGGAAAGACACAGCCAAAGATGCTGGCTGCCAGACTGCCAGCAGAGGAGCGGACAGCGGTACAGTGGGACAGAGGGACGGACGTGTGGGAAAGACTAGCTGCTCTTTTTGGCTCGTGTCTGGGTTCGGTTCGGTTTGTGGCTGCTTTTTGGGGCTCGTTCGGTTGCTTCATTTGGCTGGCGGCATGCAGCAACAGCAGCAGCCACTGTGCGCAAGAGTGTGTGTGAGTGTGTGTGTGTGTGTGTGTGTGAGTGTGTGAGTGTGTGTGCGGGAGTGTGCAAGCCTGTTAGGGTCTGTTTTATTGCGCCATAAACACGCACTTAAGCGCATATACATAGATACACACACCACTACACACAGCCACACACATACCTACACACGTGCCCCACACCCCCCTCCACGTCTTCCTTCCTACCCATCCCAACCTTCAACCCGGCGACCCTTGGCCCTGGTACCCCGTTCCAAAAGGCTTCTCTCCTCGTCCCGCTCGCGTTTGCTGTAACTTTGTGCAGCCTTTAGGAATGTGTAGCCGAGCGTAAAATTTTGATTTTTCCAACCACCCACACACACACACACACACTCCCACGCACACACTCCCACACACACTTGTACTGTGCTCGCACGTTGTGAATAAAAATCATATCTTGCATACAATTAGCTTTAATATTTTAGCACTTTTCTTAATGTACATCAATAACGCACAGGATAAAGCGGCAAAGAATGGCAGCGAAGAGGCTCAACAGGAAGAGCGAATGAGGCAGAGAGGAGAGGGGGAGGAAGAAGGAGAGCAGTAGTAAGGGGTGTACATGCAAATGAATGATTTATATGGCGACTGTTAGGAGCCAAATGTGAACAGTTTTCGTGCACATTCTTTACAATTATTGAGCCTAATAAATCTAGCAGGAATTGAGAGAATTACGAAAAGAAGCGGTGCAGAGAGAGAAAGAGAGAGACAGAGAGAGAAGGCAGTAATAAACTTAAGAAATAAAGCTGAGCTTGTAAAATGTGCAACAATTTTCAAGTTTATACAACAATTCAATATGAAACATGGCAACAAAGTTGGAAAATCATTGCCAGACAACCAGATATCGAAAGTGCCATATCTAAAACGTCATATAAAAAATTTTTAATTGTGTCATACGTCCGACTAACATTTTTTTGAAGGCCATACCTATGTTTAATAAGCTCTTCATGTGCCATACGTATGACGAACAGGGTGCACATGTAATATATCAATTCGTATATCAACAACAGGTTGTCATATAATCATACTTTCCCAATTACAAGCCCCCCATGTGTCATACGTAAGACAAACAGGTGACATATGAAAGCTATCGATTTATATTTTAACAACAGTGTCATAAGAGAAGTCTAACCAATTCCATAAGTGTCATACGTATGGCCAACGTGTGATTTACGTATGAGTTGTTCAACAGGTTAGCGAATCCTCACACTCACCGAATTTGCAGCTAAAAATATGACGCTGTGTCTGATGTGCACGTGTAATGTGCAAACAACTCTTTCAATTTTGCGATTTCTATTCATATTTCTCCCCAATCACAGACACATATGGCTGTCAATGACAGTGACTGTCAGTGCATGTGGAAAGTGAAACCTAAACAGAGTTATAAACGTGCAATATGACAAGCCATAATAGTCTATAAATAAGTCGTGTATATAATCCAAGGATATGCCACAGATGAAAGACATTCCAAAAGTGAAAACAGCTTGGAAGGAAACTTCAAGTTGCAGCAAGTTCACGGAGATTCAAGGAAGAACCGCCGCTTAAGGCCAATAAAGTCCGAGAGGATATTTCGCAACGGTTTATTAGATTATATTTTATCACCCTTTCGACAGATTTTATGGTCCATAGTTGTGGTTGGAAAGCAAAGACTTTAATAAATTTCGTTTCACAGCAAGTGTCGCCACGACTTCTGTGGCCGGAAGACAGCGAGGGGGCGGTGCTGGGGAGGCGTGGCAGAGGCAGGCCAAGTGTTGCGCCAGAAGAGACGCAAAAATCTCGGCGTAAACTAATTATGTCTGCTTTTTAGGCGCTCAGGCAGCCGAGGCAACACACATACTCACACACACACACACACACAGACTGCACGCATAGATATTGAATTTCTAAAGGAAAGCAGAGGCGTGGTTAAAGGAAGGAGAAGGGGGTTCAAACTGAGAGCAAACGCAGCCGAAACTCGCAACGTATTCAACAAGTTTTGGCGTTAGTTTTTCTCTAGTTTTTCTTTTTAAGTTTTCAAATATGATTTGCCATAAAAAGGCTAAGATTTTTCTAACGGTATTCATGTGTGTGTGTGAAGAGCGAATTCATTATAAACATTTTGTTACAATCAAATTCCTAACGTAGATTTTGGGGGCAAGCGTCGCTTATGCGGCATATTCAAGCGACTCTCTGCCGTCGCTCAACAATGTCCTGCAATGTTAGTGGCCCGTTAGTCGCAGTATAACAGTTATGCTACGGTTAACAGTGCAGCGAACTGTTAATGTTAAGTTAACAGCGGTTAAGAGTAGTTGATATGCTCTTAAAAACAAGATTTGCGCTCTTTAGCTGTTAAAACAGCGGCGCGTATAACAGTTTTTATACTAGTGGGTATAACAGTTAGTCCGGCAGTAACATTATTATTTATTTAAATAATATTTAAATAATAATTAGACTGATTTTTGCTTTAATTTGCGTGTTTCTAGCTATAATTATGCTTCTATGTGCACTTCTTACTTAGTCGAGACACAAACCTTTCGTATAAGAGCTGCAACCCTTAGACCTCTCTCTCTCTCTCTGATTCTCTCTTATGGCACTATCATAAATCACAACGGTATTTGATTAGCGTCACTTTCTGCTAACAGCACAATCAATTCCCATTCACAGTTAACATTTCCTCGCTCTTTTCTCTCTTTCCCTGCAGTAATGCTCTCTTTGATTACGACGCATGCGCATGGAGGGAGTCTCTTTTCTGTTAACAATCACAGGATGTTTTATAGCTATCCTCTTTGTTATACTTGTAGCACACAGTGTGCCATAAACCACAGCGCACTGAAGTAAGCACTCTGTGGTTTTCGGAGACTCTTAATGCAGGAAATGCTGTTTCCGTTGGGCAGGTTAAGGTAAAATGGTTAACAGGTTGGGAAAGCGATACACAAAGGAGTTAACCAAATGAACTACGGAACGGGAGAAGAGTAGGTGGGATCTTCAGACATTTAGCTAGTTAGTTAGTCAGTAAACATAATAGAATGATGCTCAAAGATTTAGATTACCTAAAAAAAGAAATATTGTTTGATTTTCCTGGTAAACTAAAGTAGGTTTAAAAGTCTAGCTAAATTATACGGTAGAGGTAGCTAAATAATAATAAGAGGTGCAAGTATTGACCGTAGTTCTAGCTTACTATCTACTTAAATATAAGTTCCAGTTAAATCGTTGTGAAGAAAATAATAGCTTTGTAGCTAAAGAAAAGAAAGCTAAAAGTGTCTAGCCAAAACAAAGAGTTGTTGCACTTTACTAAATTTAAAAAAAGTACAAAAAGTATTGGGTAAAGTTACATCAACAGCAATGAAAGCTAGCCAAATCTATTGTAGCTAAGTAAAAGGTCTAGCTAAACCGAGAAAAAGGGTCAAGCCAAATGAAAACTACGAAGGTACAGCTGAATGAAGAGTCTAGCTAAAACGTATGAAAGGAGTAGCTAAATAAAAGAAGAGCTAGCTAAATGCAAAGCTAACACGATCGAATGCTGGCAAAGAAAGGCTGCCAGGTAATTCGTGTTACACTTAATAGTGAAGGACTTCTTGAAGGAAACAGAAGCGATACATGTACCACATATTGCATCAATCAATCCGCTGTGTGACTGATCAATCTGCCAAGCGATGGCAACTCGTTCTAATTTCCGCAGCAAATGCAACGACGACAATGAGAGTGGACAGAGGGAAAGGGAGGGAGAGGCAGCTCAGCTTGGTTGGCGGTTGCATTGGGACGTGCTCAGGGCGGCAGCTCTGCATGCGTATGTGTGGGGTGGTGTGTGTGTGTGTGTGTGCGCGCGTGTCCCAACAGCTGTAATTTGTATTCAAAATGGGGCCTAAAATGAAATTATCGACCACAGACGGATTTCAGACGTGGATTCAATTACAAAACACACTTTGGATAGTGGCAGTCAAGTGGCAGCTATGCCACCAAACTCCCTTTCCTCCCCTTCCCCCCGGCCTCCGCATCGTTAGCTACTCCCTTTAGAGGCAGGAGGGTGGGAATGAGAGTTGGGGTTGGTCGAGAAGTTTGGCTGCTTGGTTATCTCCGTGCGCTAAC
Organism: Zaprionus indianus; assembly: GCA_018904595.1. Lineage (NCBI taxonomy): Eukaryota > Metazoa > Arthropoda > Insecta > Diptera > Drosophilidae > Zaprionus > Zaprionus indianus. The sequence continues at coordinate 341,560 of JAEIHA010000344.1, forward strand.
TTATGCAACAAATACAAATACAAATACAAATACATATGCATAAATTGCTGTCTCCATGATTATGTCTATGTGTGTGTTAGTGTGTGTGGGTGTGCGGGAGTTAGGGGAGAGAGGGGTGTGGAGTTGTGTCTGTTATGAGATTTGCTTACGAAATGAACATCATTATCGAGATGCTTGCAACACGCACACAGGCAGCACTTAACGGCCAGTTCTGACGTTGGTTAATTAGTAACACACACACACACACACACACACACACACCTGCTGTACATGTGTGTGTGTGAGTGTGTGTGTGGTTGGCATACGCTTTGTCTCGTAACGTAATTGCCCTGTATACAATTGTAATTATAAACCACTAATAAGATTCGAACACGAAACGATTTTCAAACTCTCCACCTCCGCTCTTCCCCCCCTCGAGTACCCTGCATCCTTTCCACGGGCTCCACGTGACTATCTCATCTCCCTACCTCCCTTAGCGCCAGCCATGCACATCGTCACATCAACAAGTTAATTTTGCATTTTGCGGGTTAATGGGCGTGGCAATTGTAGACTGTTTGTGTGTCTGCGTGGGAGGTCTAAGCTTCCGTGAGTAGTTGCAGAGGGAGGTAGGTTGGGAGGTACCTGGTGAGGTACTGAAATTATTGTTGTATCGCAGCAATGTGAGTATTTAATGCGATTAAAATGGCAAAGAGCAGATTGGTCGCGTACCTTAGTCAAAGTTCATTCGATAATTACAACACAAGGTGTTCACGCATCCCAATTGGCACTGCTTTCAAGTCCAGTGAGGTTTGAAGTGGGGACACCTCAACTTCAACCTCAACCTCAACCTCCTGCTCGGTACTGTCTTATCTCCTCTTCGTTTGCCACTTAATCCCCATCGAACTCAAGCCACAATGCCAAGTGCTGCCGCTGCTGTTGCTGTTGCTGTGGCTAATTGGTCCTTTTGTTGCCTGGCAATGTACCGTTATTAACAGAGATGTTCCCCTCCCTCCCTTCGTACCCCACCAGCCTCTACGCAATCACGCTGTGTACAATTGGTGTTAGGGGGATAACTGTAAATACAGAATGGGATGAGGGTGTTACTCGTACAACACATTGACTTATAAAAAAAAAAATCGAGAAATTCAATTTATAATACTAGCAGTAAATATTTAGTATTTTTAGTAAATTTTTAGTAAGATTTCTAGACATAGAAATATAGACATTTTTTTATTTGTTTTCTACGTATATTTTGGCTTAGTTTATGTTGCCTTTTACTAATGTAGTATTTTTTAATTTAGATTTCTCACATGTATTGTTAATTTTTTTTTTTTTTTTTTTTTTGTACTGAAAGTTTTACTTGTTTAGCATATATAAGATTTTTTTAAGATTTATAGATATAGAAATACATTTTTTAGATACTTTTTTTTTTTCTACATATATTTTAATACAGTAAATGCTGGTTTATACTAATGTAGTATTTTTTAATTTGATTTCGCACATACATATATTGTTAATAAATTTTTTTTTTTTTTTTTTTTTTTTTTTGTATTGAAAGTTTTATTTGTTTAGCATATATTTGTTTAATATATTTTCGTTTTAGTACTTTTTATGTAGTGGTTCTATGAACTTGTATGTATCACAATACTTGAAGACTATATTAAAAGTTTCACCAACTTCTTAGTATTTTTATTAATTATTTGTTCAAGTTAAGTAAACGTAATCTATGAAAAGTAACTACCGCGCAAGTTGTCCCTTATTTATGTCCCTTATTTATTTTCTTGCAGTATTTTTGCAAGTGCCTAGTATAACGAACTAATTTCAAAGCTTTCCCTTCAGGCTGTGCACCAATTTCTAATGCGATTTGATTTGCGCAGGCGGCTGCAACAAGAACGCGAGAATGCCGGACGCGAGCGCCGGAAAGGATTGCGCTGGCTTTTCCACTGTTTCTGGGGAAATGAAAACGAAAATGGAAATTGACAAGTGGACAGCCAGACGACAGAACAACCCGACGAAGAAGATGCAGGGGAAAGGGGGGGAGAGACAAGACGAGACGAGACGAGGGCCAGCCAAGCCAGCGAACGCATTCATATGTGAAATGGAAAAAATTATAATCCAAATAAGAGAATGCAAACGCAACGAAGAAAGAGAGGCAGAAAGAGAGTGGGAGGAAGAGGGGGAGTGGGGAAGGAGGTTGCAGGGCGTTTGCTAAGAAGTTGAATCGATGACGGATATGTGTTGATGGGCAACCAAGTCGCCAGAGATTGGGTCGATTGGGCTCTGGATTGGACTCTGGACTGGACTGGAAACCATTTTTTTAAAATTTCTTAAAATTCAATAAATATTTATGAGTTGATAATGCCAAAGTGAGGCAACGCACACACACACACACACACACAAACAGCTGGCTTGGTTGAATTAAATAGATTAAGGATACGAGTGGAAGACGAGAGAGAGAGAGTGGGAGAGCGGGAGAAAGCAGGCACTCGACATCATGCAAACATGCAGAGCTGGACGAGAGAGAGAGGGGGAGAGAGAGGGGGATAGAGGAATTTGCCAGGTTTACTGGTGTGCGTGACTGTGTGTGCATCTCAAAGTTATACAGCCATGCGAAGTAATGCGCATAATTCATATTTATTTATTGCATCTGTTCATAATCAGGTAAAGGACAAACAAGCCCAACTGCATTCCATTACATGTCTACCTTCTCCCTCTCTCTCTCTCTTTCCCCTTCAGTCTATCTCTCTCTACGGCTCATTTGAAAATTTCATAAATTTAAGTAGGCCACGGCAATGAGATTTCCCTGACCTAACAACTGTTCAACCTCAACACATTCAGTTTGTTTTTGGCTCTCGTCAAGTAACAAATCGGAAAATTTTCAATTTTACAAAATTGTTTTAGTTATTTTTTCGTTTTTTGTTTTATTTCCTTTCAAATTGATTTCGGTGCAAAATGTTTTGCGAAGTTAAATTGTCTCGTCTTTTTAAAAGAGTTTTGTAACAACACAATACATCCTTTAGAATCCCTTTCAAACTCGTCTACATACATACGTGCGCTTTCGATTTAGTTAAAAGAAAAACCTCTTGTCCTTTTTGTAAGTTCTCAACAATTGAAAAGGATCATTATTCGATTCGATTCCTTTTCCATTGTTTCAACTTGTTTTTATTTAGCGTTTCTCCCGTCACGCTACTACTGCCGTGGGTGAGTTAGAGTTATCCTAATGGTTTCTCATACTGCATCTACTTTGAAGTGTGAACTTCTCTCCTTGCAGTTGATAATTGATCACATCTGCTTGCGCTGACTTATTAATACGATTCAAATCATATATAAAATATTGACCACCTGCTCAATATACGTGTATAATACTAGTGACGGTACCCATGCTATTGGGTGTTGGGCACAGCAACCTATGGTGTGTGTGGCTTGCGTCAAGAGGAAACCTTTCAATCCTCAATACACTCGCGATCTTTGGGCTAATAGACGGTAAGAGTGCAAGTCAAGGAGAACCTTCTTTAATCCAAACTAAGCTTGCAGAATAACGGTACCACGTTCTTGCATAGCGAACGGCTGCGCTTGCGTTATATTCGGAAGTTTTCCCCAAGAAACGCGTCAATTCGGAACAACAACAACAACAACAGCAACAATCTTTAGCAACAATTGTCAAAAAAAAAAAACTCGTTACCCGTTCACTCTGGGCCGGAATACGGGCACACAAAAAATGAGTTTAAATGAGCAGAGTACCTGCAGAACACATTGCCGTTATTATAATTCAAGTACATAAACTTTATTATTCAACTATGGTAAGTATTGATCGGCTTAAGGTAGCACCGCAAACACCGCATACAGATCTCACTTTCTTACTCTCTTTGCAGGTCGATTAATGCCTTCTCTCCTCTGTTAGAATGCGTAAAAAAAAAAATACTAAATTTAATACACAATTCACCAATACCATTAATATAATACACATTTACACACCATAACCCCGATAAATATATATAAAAACGAACAATGGAAGATTACCACAAAATCCTGACACAAAATGTAAAGGTAAATAATATCTTTGTGGAATCTCTCGAATATTTATTTATGATTCCTAAACTCCTCAGCCTTACTCATTCGGAACGGTACACAACATCTCTGTTAACAATAGAAAGCGTTGGTTGCGTCACAAAATAACACGAAACAAGCTATTGCTATTTCTTGAATAAAACTGTCTGTTAAGCGTACTTTGTGTTGCATACTTTGGGGGAGGGTATATTCAAGAGGGGCTTCAAAATAAAGATTTCTATAACTTCTCAATGATCGGATCGCAACCAAAATTGAACTACACTGCGAGTTTTATCGATCAAATCCAAAGATAAACTGGATACACCCCAATCCCAAATAAACATACAATTCATTAAATCGATATTTGCAGCGTATCTTATGTTCTATCAGGCTTTTTGTTTTAATATTTCTTTTGCTTGGTTAAGGAAAAAGAAATTCATCAACGGAATTATTAGAAAAGTTTTCTAGTTGGCACCGTTATTGCGCGTTTGTGAGGTTATGTAGTGAGAGTGGTGGGGTATGCCATATGGATGCGGCTGATATACCCTGTCCGGGCTAAAGCAGTTTCTTCGTTCGATGGGCCCAACCACAAGCCGCCAATAACGTTGAGCACGTCGAACGCGACGACGAAACAGATGAACAAACTTCGACAAACAACAAACAAACAAATAAACTCACTATGGGCGGGGGGGCAAGGGAAAGGGGGGAAGGGAGTGAACTGCTTGGCAGGTTGACTGCGGCTGCTGTTGGGCCGATGGGGATGCCAACTTATTTATAAAAACGAACGACGAGCGTAATGAAATTCTGTGCATATTCTGACGTACGCACACACGCACACACACGCACACACACACTTTTTGCGTGCATAACTGTAAGTTCGTTTTGTGCGATTGTCTTGTACGACTGTGTGTCTGTGTGTGTGTGTGTGTGTGTAGTTCGTTCTGGCTCCGCGCGATGTCGCGTACGTGATGTTCATATTTTCATAGATTCAATAATTTATAAATTTTATGCTTACACACAACAACACACACACACGCGCACCCTCACACACACACACTGGCAGTCTGTGTGATCTCTGCGCTGATTTGGCAGCGTCTGTTGCCCTTTCGACAACTTTTATTGAGATTCCTTGAACACCTCTTGTCTACCTTCTCTCTCTCCCTTTCTCTCCTTCCCTTTCTCTTTCTCTCTGGGGAGCAGCTGTGTCTAGCTTGGCGGCCATTGACTTCGTCGGTCATTCGCAAATCTCAGCGTGATATTTCGCCTAATCACATTAGCTGAAAACATTCGGAAAACTCGCCAAATAATCAAGCCAAATTAAGCTTTAAAAGTTATTTTCGCAAATTAAAAAGAAGCCACAAATCGATGCGCAGATTAATTAAGGGTACTTGATTGGAAGGCTAAGTATATAAGTTTTACCTATCAATTTACAGGGTGCCTTCTCTATTGAGCAGTTAAAATTTAAATTTTATAGACTTAACTTCTTTAAAAATTATTCATTTATTTTTTTTTTTTTTTTTTTTTGGACTAGTTTTTTTCTATAACATTAGATTAAAAATATTAATTTTTTTTTATTCTTGGCTCTTCAAATCTAGTATATACCACAAATATACTGCTACAACAATAAATACCCTGTACACCATGGCTAATTTGATTTACATGCGAGGGCTGTAAACAAAAATTGTGTAGTCTACTTTTTGGGGGCGACATGTAACGCCTACAAAATATGCAACAAAATGTGAGTATGAGAGGGAGACAACGAGAGAGAGAGAAAGAGAGAGAGAGAGAGGGAGGGAGAGCAAGAGAGAGAGGTTGCACATGCAAGTGTGTGTGCGACAAACAACAATAGCTTGGGCAACAACAACAACAACAAGAGGAACAAGGCGAACCGACTAAATAAAATACAACACGCAGAAAACGACGTCGACTCGTCGACACTTTCAGTTTTTTAACTCAATTTTCAATAAAAACAGTGCAGAAAACTTTTTTCTGTGTTGTTAACTTAATTTCGCTTGGCGCTCTCTTGTCGCAGCTAGCACAGCTCGATGCTAAAAGCATTTCATTGTTGTCCAACTCGTTCCAGCGATACCCATTAATCGAGTTGCAAGTTGGGTTAGATACGTGCTACAAACTAGCTACTTGCAGCCATTTTGTATTCTTACTATTATATTTATAACATTAATATCATATAGTAATCTAGCGGAATTATTGATATAACCAATGATATCAGAATTATAATAAAATTTCAAGAGATAAAAGTCTGAGAATTATTTTGCAAACAGTTTTCTGCGTCAAATTTAGCACCTTCAAGGGAAATAACTGTATTTTTGAACAACAAAATCTGTTAACTAAAAGATCTTTTACTGTTTAATTTGGTAAATAGTTTCTCATCTATTCTAATTATATCTCTTCTATTCTTTATCTCGTCAAATTCATAAAACCCTTCCACAAAACCTCATAAACATTTTCTATTTAAAATCTCTGCAATTTCAAGTGTTTTACAGGGTATGCTTCAGTTCACACCTCGCACGTTGTAACACTTGCTTTGCTGTTGTTGCATTTGCTTGCTGGACGGGCAAGTGTGTGGGCGTGGCATCCAAAAACCGAGGCAACGGCATTTTACACGCACTGAAAGATTTCACTTACAGCAACGACGATGGCGACAAACGAGGGGCGCAACGCAAATTTGCCCCAAAAAAGGGGGCGTGCGAAAGGGGGCTAAAAGTCTACAAAATGCAGTTAGTGTCAAATGTGAGTTAGTAGCTGCAACACGCAGACACACACAAAGAGACAACACACACACACACACACACACACATGGCAACTGCAGCCCGAAAATTCCCAAGTTGAGCGCAAATGGCTTAAGAGTTTCCTTTGCAAACAACATTTGACGAACAACAAGAGAGAGCAGCAGATAAAGAAAGAGAAGGAGAGAGAGAGGGAAAGGGGGGGGGAGTGAGACAGAGAGTGTGTGTGAGCTGAACTAAATAAAGCGCTGATACAGTTACAGTTAAGATCATTTTGAGCGCATTGTCCATAGATTAGCTGATGTTCTTCGCAACACAAAGGAATAAAGACTGTGAATGGAATGCGGTTTAGGGACTTTGAAACACTTCACGGATGGAAAAGCTCTTAAAAAAAATCAAGGAAAAATCCTTTTAAATTATTATTAATATTTAGAAATAAAAACTTGAATAAAGAGCTCGAGTATAAATCTTATTTGAGTTTACTAATTAGAGGAAGAAATCAGATTGTGAAGAGTTCGTTATAAGTAAGACTATTTATTATATATATCTATATATTTATACGTATTAATCTCAATCCCCTTTTAGTAGCATTCATATAAGAAAACTGTTGAGCAATACCCTGGGAAAATCTTGCCACAATTCCTCTCTCGTTTCCCACTCTATTTCCATCTCTATATCCTGCATTTTACAATTCCAGGTAAACATTGCTCAACCGAAGTCTTTATTCATTAGTGGCGCCATCTAGCGTACGTCCCCGGCATGTCCGTTGGCATGTAAGACCAATCAGTTTTTCCAGGAAAATCTTTGCTGGGTGCGCGCTGTGAATAATAACAAATATTCGTACTTATTTGCGAATCATATCAAATATCTTGGATGGGCCATCGCTCATGTGGCTGAATAGAGTAAGAAAATGCCAGTGTGTTTGAGGGAGAGGCGGCACACACACACGAACACCCGCACACCCACACACACGCACACACAAATGCAATTATTATTGTTGTCATTTTTAGTCACTAATCACTCTCGAATAACAGGCCTCGCCGATACCGTAGCCGATGCCGCCGCCGGCAGCGTCATAATAAAAATAATGATGTGACATAAAAAAGAAGGCAGCGCGACGCTGCCACAATCGATCCGGGTGCGGGTGTCTTTGTGGGTGTGCGGGTGTGTGTGTGTGTGTGTGCTGTTGTGTGTGTGCGGTTGTGTGTGTTGTCATAAATCTTTCATTGATTGCAAACGAAGACATCGAAGACAACGTTGACAACGACCAAGATGAGCCGTAGCAGCTGGCAAGAGAGGGAGAGAGAGAAAGAGTGGGGGAGAGAGAGGAAGCGCGCACGGAGAGTGGGTCAGACAGTGGCACACGGCGGCGGCGGCTTCTTCCGCCGGTGGTTGAAGTTGCCTGTTGTGCCAAAACAGCAACTGAAATAGATATAAATGTATCGGGCTGTGTCGCCAAGGCAGTGCGCGGCGCTGTTGCTCATTTCGCGATACCCTACACTGTGGCGGGGTATATCGGGCAATGGGTATGCGATATGAATTGTTGAGAGTTAACCAAATGTTGCCAGTAACTTTCAAACTCTCAAGCTAAACATAAAGTGAAGTAAGTTTCATTAAAAATTTGCAGCTTAAAATGCTACAAATCACTCGTTAATTGCTGAGACTGTTTCGAGTCATTTGAATGTTTTGAGTTACTTTTAAATAAAAGATGTAAAGACCAAAAGGTTAAAGTACTTCGAATGATTCGAGTTACCTAAAAACATGAGTCAAAGCTGTTATTAAATATTCAAAAAATTAAGTTGAGCTTAACTTAAAAAAGAGGTCGCAAATATTGAAAAGAGTTTCGAATGTTTCAAATGATTCAAAACACTTGCAAATTAAAGTTTATTTTGTTTGTAATTAATTGAAAACATACGTCAAATATTCACAAATAGCAAATTAACACTTGAGTATATAAAATAACTCCAATTAATTAAAGTGATTCGAATGACTTGCTCAATACAATTGACTCGTCTAACTCGCCAGTCTATTCGCTGCTCCAAATGCCTGCTAGAATCCTAATACTCTGCTACACTATACTCTATGTACCTCTTGGCCTCTTTCTCTCTTTCAGTGTGTGTGTGTTCGTGTGTCGGTGTGCTTTTGTGTTCGTTTATCTTGTTTATCATGGATTTCATTATGGCTGCGGTTGCGTGTCTTTTGCTTTGCGGTGGCTTATGTCGCCATTCGATTTTGAAAATGTAAATCTCTTGTCCTCATCCGCATCCTTATCCTCGATTCTCATCCATGTACTCAACGCGAAGCGACTCGACTGCGACTCCGACTCCGAGTCGACGAGTCGTCGATGGCGCTGGCAATGGCGATGGCGTTGGCGGCGTCGTTTGTCAACATGTCAGCTGCGCTGATTGGTGATTTCGATCTGAATTATTAAGTTGCTTTTAATGCGTTTGCTTTTGCTTTTGCCCCGTTGCGCGTTGCTTTTGCCTTCCTTATTCTGTTCTTTTTTTTTCTTTTTTCGTTGCTGCTTTTGCTTTTGTTTCGGTTTCGATGGCCGTGTTCGATTTTATGTGGCATACTTTCCAGCGCAGCCCGCGGCACATCGCGAAACAACAAGCAGCAGCAGCAGGAAAAACGAGTGCAAGTGGATCACTCGGATTCGCCTGGTGCTCGGTAATTGGTTCTTTGCATTATTTAGTGACATTTGACGTAGATGCTAAGTATTTTTCGATTGCCACAACCACGGCCACAGCAACCGAGAGAGAATAGGGAGAGAGAGTGAGAACAGATAGATGGCAATCTCTGTGGCTTTTTTGAAGTGTGCTTCCAAGTGCATTCACAACTTCAAATGCACTTGCAATATTATAAGGAAATTATTATTATTAGGTATTGTGGTAAGACCCCTCGAAATGTAATTGAACTTGTGCGGAGTTTTAAGCAGATATACTGAATATTTAAGGTTCAATTCATGTACAAATCATTCAAAACATTTGCATTGTGAGAGAGTGGGAACAATTAGATGGCAATCTTTTGGTTTTTCAAGTGTATTCACAATTTATATATTAAATGGTTCTTAAAGCTTAAAAGAAGATACGCTGGAGATTTAACAATCTTTTGTTTGGAGTATTTAACATTTATTAAGTGTTCAAATCATTTGAATCATTTGCAATACTTCTAATTAAATCGAATATTGAAAATCATTTGAATTAAAACTGAACATTAATTAAATGAGAATTTTTAAGAACTCAAGAAGATTGTTGAGGCTTATTTATACTTCGAATCATGTGAGTCATGCAAATCATTCAATGTATTCACAGAGATTCACTATATTATAACTTCGTATTTCAGTTATATGTATTCTAAGTAGTATCTGATTCTCTAGTAAATGTCTCTTTTAATGCGCATGCAAATGTAATAATCTTTTTTATTTTCCATTTTTGTTGTTTTTCCAAAATAAATCGAAATTTCATTGCACAGTCCCCGCACCCCCGCACCCCTGTACTTCCCTTCCGGAACAAAAAGGATTACAGACAGGCCACAAAACGGCAAATGACTTTGATAAACCGTAGTCGAGTCTATGAGATTTACGAGCTGATTTCGAGAGTTACAAATACGATACACCAGAGAAGTTGTGAATGGGGGAAGGGGAGGGGGCAGGGGAAGGGTTGGGCGAGGCAGGCAGAGTTACTTGAGACGAGACGAAGTCGTCGTCGTCGTTGTCGTCGTCGTCAAGTTGTCAGTGGCAAGAAAACTTTCAATTGCATTTTGGGCCAAGTTGCTTGGCTTATCTTTATTATCGCCGCTGTTATTATCCACAACAAGGCCGCAGGGGCGTAGAGAGGGGAGAGAAGAGATGGGGGCGTGGCCAGGGGGGGAGCTCGTAAAGTATGTCATGTGTCATAAATGACAGATTCTTAGGCATACTTCATTGATCCCTTTTGGCCGCAACGTTTTTACGACCACGACACACACACACACGCACACACACACACATGCTTACCAAATTGTTGCAGTATCTGTCGCACACACACACACATGCACACGCTCACGTAGTGCGTGTTTGAAGTTTGCTTTTGATAAATGAATGGATTTTCAAAGGCGACGTTAATGAAATACGCACACACAAGACGCCCCAGTCTGGGCCTGGTCCTGGTCCTAGTCCTGGTCCTGCTCCTTGCTCTGCTCCAGCTCAGCATGTGTCCAACTAGTGCGCACTCCCTCTATCTCTCTGTCGGTCGCTGTCTCCCTCTGTCTCTGTGTGTACTTCCATATATCCTTCAATCTATCAAACTCACGTGTCCGTCGTGTCTCAATTTACTCGCTTAGTTTATGTTCAACTGGCGGCGCTTTTGCTGCCAGCTCCTTCTGCAGCCCGTAGCCCCTTGCCACATGATTCCCCCCTCCCCCTTTCCCACCACTCTCTTTCCCTCTGCGCCCTTGACTGGCGACTATTTTGATAGAGTCCGTTTGGCATATTTATGAAGTCAACGCAGCGGGCATTGAAAGGACACAGACGCACACACTCACACACACACTCTTACACACACAAAAGGGTGAGGAGACTCTGACACGGACATAGACACATGACCCCGGTTCCTTTTACAGCTTGTCCTGTGCCACAGCGCTTGTTTGTTTATTTTTGCATAAAAAATCAAGCATTAGAAATAACTAGTTTCCCAGTTTCCGCAAAGAGAAGAAAGCGAACAGGAAATGGAAATAAATAGCTGCAGTACTTACAAACGTACTTACATACAAAGATGATTAAAAAGCCTTGCAAAGTAAGGCTAATTGGTAAGTGCAGTAGTAGTTCACAAATTAGTTCAGTTCAACTGAACTGATCTGTTAAGCTGACTATCGTTCATTTGAATGCATTCATCGTGGAACCTCGTGCAACTGCTTTCGATATTTCGATGCATAGTAACTAAGTAGTTCGCGAGTCTGATCATCGTTAAGCTGCAGCTATCGATACAATTTAATCATCGCACTGCAGCTCATTTGCCAGTAGCTATCGATACTTTCATTTAAAATGAATATATATATTTTAAAGACTTTTTTCCTGTTGAAAGATTAATGTATTTTTGAGGTCACAACATTTAATACAAGAGAGAAAAGTCGTAACGTTTAAATAAGAAATGAAGTTATATGTGTTCTTTTGCTGAAGTTTGTACGCGCCAGGAGGGTCAGGAGGGATGAGGACAGCTTGTGTAATCTGGGGGGCGGTCTGGAGAGCAGCTGTCTGGGAATGGCGCCAGGCCTGGAAGCGCATTATGAATTAAGCACAAGGCGGTGCTCAATAATTGCAAACTACTGAAGCATTTAATATTTTGAGTGCATTTCCGCGTTGCGCGCCGGCCGTGAAAATACACAAAGGTGCAAGATGGGAAGGAAGAGCGAATCCAGGGAGATTGCACGACTAGCGCATATGCTGTAATATTCTGTTATTAATACATTAATTAAATACTAGCTTTATTTTATTGTACAATTATTTATCGCACTTAAAAGATTTAAGGGAGCACCGCTGTTAATGTCGACTTAACCTATCGAACTATCGCGGCCATCGCCAATGCGATTGTAAACAAAGGAAAGATGAAAATTGAAATTTACAATATGAACTGAAATTAAGTGTGCTGCTTACCCCGCCAGCTGTGTACAGGGTATGGCAACAACAACAACAACAAATCGAACATGAAAATCGAAAGTCCGAGCCGGACTCGACTCCGGCCTGGCCCTGGCCGTAAAGTTAATAAAGTGCCCTGGAGGCGATAAACAATTTGCGTTTGCGAAAAGTCCAACCAAAGTGAAGGGGATGAAGCAGCGGAAGAGGGAAGGAAGTGAGGGGAAGGAGGGTAGTGCGCCCAAGGCGTCGGCAATGCCTGCACACGGCCCAACGGACTGCGAACTTGAAATTCTAATTGGCATTTTATGCCACTGGACCACGGCCATCAGAGCAGAGCAGAGCAGAGCCACGCCCACCTCGCCTCGCCTCGCTGCTGCTCCTGCTGTTGACGACGAACAGGTGTGAAATCGTTGACGAATTCTCACGAATACGTTTAATCCGCTTTCTGATTTTTGTTGCAGCAGCCGGCAAAGTAGTGGAGGAAGAGGAGGAGGAGGTGCAGGGCAAGTGGGCCCTCGTTGAGTTTTTGCGGGCGATATCATGTTGGATTAAAAGCACCCTTGCCTCGTGTGCGTCCCCCCTCCTTCCCCTGCCCCCTTCTGGTGCGACCCTGCGCTGCAAATTAATTTCGTGTACATTCCCTGCAGCCTTTTGCAAGTTTGTGCATGTCGCCTGCATGCGTGTGTGTGTGTGTGTGCGAGTGTGTGGCATATCGAGTTACCCACGTGTGTCCATCACTTGACCCACCATCTCCCCTCGCTCTTCCCCTTGTACGCTTGCGGCAACCGCAAATGTTAAAGCGTCGCGCGGTGACTTTATTTTATTGTCTCGTCGGGGCAGGGGCGTAGGCGAAGGGGTTGTGGGGCAAAGGCGTAGATCCGCTCTGGAAATTATACAAAAACACTAGATCCTTTTTAGCATAACAGGATTGTGCTGCAAATTGAAATTAAACCCCCAGTCACCCCGCCTCCTCTTCCCCCAATCACTCTTCTATTTTGATTTGCCTTCACGCTTCATTTAATTGCGATTATTGCCGCCATCGACCTTTCATCGGCTCCTTCTGCTCTTTACACCTGGCATTATCCGGCGATTCTAGTTTCGAATAGAATATTTTGTGGCACCCGCAATTTGATTTGCTTATTATTGCGCTTTTGGGACGCGAAGGTTGATTCCTAATCCTTAAAGTTTACTTTTCTATAGCATATTAGAACTATTCAATAATATTACCCAACTTTATAATGATTTTTTTGTTCCTTTTAAAACACTCTATAACAAAAACGGCATAGCGTCATAATTCCGCCGCCATAATTATGGCGTCCTTAAGCGTCATAAGATCGCGCGATATTATGACGTTTTGGCGCGGCGGATTTATGTCGTTACCCCAACAAAAACTATTTATTTAGTCTTTTATCTTTTATAACATTGAAACGCAATGTTCTTCTTTATAAACATTAACTATTTCTTAAGGCACTTTAAGCCAACTATAACACGTGAAGTTAATAATAACACATTTGCTTTATATACAAATTATAATTTTTATATTTTAAATGCATTAACAGTTGTTTGTAATATTCCACTACTTAATCATAAGAGTAATCAATCAAATAGTTCTTTTACATATCAGAAAATCTATTCGATCCCAATAAGAGGTAAGCTGCTAGTCTTACATATAAAGAAATTGACTGAACAATAAATGTTGAAAACATCGAGTGATTTTAAACTAAAATAAAATTAAATCTTTTAGATACGATAAACCCTTCATCATAGTTAAAATACCTTCAGTATTGCATGAGGAGCACATATCGTATATGCATTAGGATAAGTTAGTAGTCTACACAGCATTACCTTTCCTACATTTACTACAACAAAGTAAGCAAAAGTTCAAATTAAAGAAGAGCCTATAAATATCATATCTAATATAATCAGTTCCAATCTGAGTCTGCTGCCTTAGTTCTACAAGGTTATAAACATTCCCAATATTCTGTTAATCTGTATACAATAAGAAAAATTAATTTGGCAGAGAAAAATACTTAAAATTTTACAGCACTTTACAAAAACCTTTCAAAGTACTCAGAAATTCCTTTTGAAAAACTATAAAATAGTTTAAATTGTATTCATTGTCACGCCTCGTTTATAGCGCTATTTGCTGTCCCTCTCTCACGGCAACACGCTGCAAGTACATAAAGGTTTTCTTATTAAAGAAAAGTGTGCAGTATATAAGATTCCCTATAATGGAAGAAGGAGATAGGGAGAAAATCAGAGAGAGTATTAGTAAAAATAAGTAGTATAAGTAAATTAATTGAAATACTTCGTTCTTTGGATTTTTGTTTGTAGTTGTATTGTGCTTAATCGCGTTATATAGCGTAAGGTATCTTCAAAGTATCTAACAATGTTTATATTACAGGGTATTTCACACATCGAACCATGTTTCACTATACTTAAGTCGACAAGGTCACTGGCTTTTGAAAATGCGCCTTGTTTGACAACTCGTTGGGTTCCATAATCGTAAAACTGTAGATGGTTATACGGTCTAGGGGAGTGAGATTGAGGATAAGAGGGTGTTATAAAGGGGGTGTTTAGGGGAAGGAATACATACATACATACATAAATGGCGATTAAATCTTTATTTGGTACCTTGACGCACGCAACGCAGGATATTCGGTTACACGCGAAACTGTTGACAGACAAGTGACAGCGGAGATGTCCATGCACCGCTCCCCCCCTCTCCTTGCGACCCCCTGCGGCTCGATCGTGCAACCTGATGATTTAATAACTTGACGAGCTGATTAGGGAAGACTCGCTTAAAGGGGTTGGCATGAAATTCGCATAGAGGGGTGTGGTGAGTTTGCCATGCGGACAAAAACTAACCACCAGGGGTTGGGCGCTGCTTGTTGCTTCCCATTGTTGTTGTTGTTGCTGCGTTGTCAACGCAGCGTAGCCTCCTCGTGTGTGTGTCTGTGTGTGTGTGTACAATGTGTGTGTGTGATTGATGACAACTCGAATAAGCGATGATTGATGCTTATTTTACACTTTTCGTTACAACACACGGCGACACATGTTTATTCATGCACGTGCACGAGTATGTGTGTGTGTTAGTGTAGCTGTTTTTTTCAGGATTATTATGAGCACACGTTCTCGAACGTCTCCAGACGCCGCAGCAGCAGCAACAACAATGGCGTCGCCACTGACGCCGACGCCGCCGTCAACGAGCCGCAATCATCAATGTCAGGCAATCTCTGTTAGTGTATTGGTAATCGAGTGTGCCTGTGTGTGTGTGTGTGTGTGTGTGCGTGCGTGTGTGGGAGGGTTCTTGTGGTTTACTTATTGCTGCGCTGCAATACATCATCGCGTTGGCAGTTAGCCGCGCGTCGCCTGTTAGCTGATTCTGCAACATGCCAACAGCAACAACAACAACAACAACTCACCTCAACACCAACGGTCTCTGCCGCTGCCTGTCGTGCGCACAAAGTTAGTGCCGCCACCACATGCTGCACTTCACATATGGCAGCCTTAAAGTCTTAAATTGCTGCACAAGTTGCATTATTATAATATTATTATAATTTGTATTTATTTATTTCTTCTGATTGGCACAGAAACATGCTGCACATCGATTGCGCGCCTTTTCGATCGTTGTGGCTGCGCATGTGTGTGAATGGCAATTAAGTTTTCATCGAAACTAGTTCATTTGCATAGGCGTCCAATAAGTAAATTAAATTTAAATTTGAGTAGTATAAATTTGAAATATATTTTAAATTATTAATTTATTAAAAAAATTCGCTTAATTTTATTTTGTTCACACAACATTTATAAAACAATTGGAGCAGTTATTAAGATTGTTTTGCAAGACTTATCGATAGTTGCTGATCGGTTCATTGCGAATTCGCCATGCGCAAAAACAGGCATCGCATTACAAAGAGAGAATTTGTTTAAATTAAATGAATTATTAAATAGTTTAAAGTAATGTTAAGTGTGAGGTATAAATCGCAAAATATTTATTTTTTTAAATTACAAAATGTGCACGGCTTATTGGATTTTTTAAAGGTAACTGATTTTGCTGCACACACACAAATATACATAAGACATACAAACACAGTAAGTGAGTGGAAATGCATTTAAAAATGTAAATTCTATTAGCTAAATATCTATGTATATAAACTATGCTCATTGTTTTGTTTATTGGTTGATTAATTTATGAAAAAAAAAATGTATTTTGTTGGCACTTTGCGGAAGGTTTTTAGTCAGTGTTCAAGGCGGTGCGTGATGGAGCCCACGCAGGAAAAAAATGGCGGCAGGCGCTGTGTTGGGCCGCGGCTGCATGACGTCAGCAGCATGGGGCAGGGGCCAGAGCTAGGGAGAGAGAGAGAGAGAGAAAATAAGACAAAGTATGAATATACAATACCATGTAAGTCTGAATGACTCAGCAGAATTGCACTTACCTTACGATGCCGCCTACGGAAGCGCTGCCGATGAACCTGCGCCAACTTGCCGCTTGAGAGCAGTTCGCGTCTGCGCTGCTGCCAGGACTGCAAGACATAGAGAGATCAGTATAAGGTTAGTGTATATCTCTCTCTCTCTCTCTCTCTCTATCTTACCTGTAGATTGACATCGTATTTGATGCGCTGTGCCAGCTGTGCTGCCTGCTCATGCAGTTGACGTCGCAGCCAATCGAGACCGCCCTGCAGCTGCGCTTCTGCCTCCATGTGGCATATGTGCAGCGGACTGCCACAATCTCTTGCCAATTGCTCCAAGCCGAACGCATACTCCACGTCGTAGAGCTGCACGCCCTCTCGATGTTGCGTTGCAACCAGCAACACCGGTTTGCCGCGCAGTGACGCATGCTGCAGGCAGCGTTGTAGCAGCGCAAAGTTATCCTGCAGCTGCGCTTCGCTGCCGCTGAGATCGAAGCAGAAGATGAGTGCATGACACGAGGCGTAATAATGCGGCCAAATGCGTTGCATGTCCTGGCTGCCACCCACCTCAGTCAGCAACAGCAGACTGCTGTAGGCTGACGCCAATGGGAGCTCAGTGGCAGCCGCTGCTTCAACGCGGTAGCAGCGCACACCGTTTGTCGCCGCCAGGTCATCGGGGTCACGCTGTCGCTGGCTCAGTAGATGCCCCAATTGAGTTTTTCCACTGCCCGTTGCGCCAAGCAGCAGCACTTTGAACTCTGCTGTCGCCTGCGCTGTCGGCGTATTTTCGCAGCAGTAGAAGCAGCAGCAGAGGCGCAGCTTAGCGCACATCAGACCCATTTGCACATGGCGAATCCGCCGTATTTAGTTATGTTTTGATTTTATTTTAATAATTTATTTTTCTTTTTGTAACTATTTCCAAATCTCGTTTTGTTTGTTTACGTGCAGCGGCTGCCAGCTGACTGTGTCCAAGGGTCGCCAGGGGCAACCGTTGTGACCATTTGTCGTGGCCATGCGTTGTTATGGTTAAGACACGTAGTCGCTGTTAACATGCTGGCTCTAAATAAAACCGTTAGTAATACAAAAAACCGTTACATTTCGAAAGTAAAAATAAGAGAAGCTTTTTATGTGAATTGAAATGAAATTGAAATGCATTGAAAGGCAATTGAAATGGAATTGAAAAAGTCATTAGAGAAACTGTTAATTTAAACTTTGAACTGTTAATTTGAACTGTTACTGCGCAGCTACTGTTAGTTAAAAGTACATTACAGTGCCACTGTTAGTTAAGAGTACTCTGCTATTGTTTCGAAAAAGTTCTGCTGATGTTAAAGCTCACTATTTTGTCGCCAGGTGTCGCTTTACTATTTTACCCATTTATTTATTTTACCTATTTATTTATTTTACCTATATATTTATTTTACCTTTATTTAAGAATTTTACCTCTATGTTAAATTTCCCCATAAAAAAGTATCTTATTTTTCCCCATTATTAAAGGCAGTTTGTAAGGCATACCGAGAACAATTTTAAATACATATTAAATTTATTGTGTAAATTAAGTGAAGTCATCAATTGAAAGTGAATGCGATTAAGGTGAATAAGTGCAACGAATATGAGCGTGATTACCGTGAATAAGTGTATTAATGCCAGTGCCAGTAATGAATGTAATTGAGTAAACCGCAGTGTGAACAGGTAGGTTCATGTAATTGCAGATATTCAAGTATCGTCAGATGTAACCTACACTAATTGTATTTACAGCCGTCATATTGGGATCATTCGAAAGAGTTAACCGAGGTAAATAGGAATTATTTGTACGACATACGGATAATGCGAAAAAAAGGAGAAAGATATGTAAAGAAAAATATAATTAAAAATTCTTAGACATCTGTTAATTCCGTGGCGAAGTAATATATTGGATGAATGGATATTACAAGACATGGAGAAAATATGAATGAAAGAATATATGCTGATGCAGCGCAGCTATAACCGTCTACACCTCTATATGTATCTGCAATATTAAAGAGAAGGATACTCGTGTGATTCACTAGCAATGGAAGCTGTACAGTGACACAATGTTACTTTGGTAACATACTGAAAATGAAATAAAAGGGATTTTTATTTTGAAGACTCTTTCAACGTTTTTTATAGAATCATCAAAAAACGTTACGTCTTTGCCATGGCGACAAGTCAAGTGCTTAAGGGATATTTCTTTGAGCACCTGAGTCAGCGTGAAATGCGTAATTTGAAATGCAAAGCTTTAATTGTGAATGTAAATTAATGGAAAATTAATTAGCCTGCCTGTCAAGCGTGACGTTAAGAAGACGCATGAAAGTGCTTCTCAGATTTGAGATTCACTTTTGATGAGAAATTCTATCAGTCGCGCGCGTGTTTACAACGTTACCACGTTTGTATTAGTAACTCTTCTTTTCTGATTTTGGCAAAGTGCGCGCTAATCGCCGTGTGGTTCGTACACGTTCCAGTCGGTAGACTCTCTAAGCCTTTCTGAAAAGAAGCTCTTTGTGTTATTGCATCGCCCGAAACCGTTAGGCACTGTTAACATAATACAAACACACACCCACACACACACTCCACAGTGCGAAGCACCCCAAGGAAGTGGAAGTCTCGCAGAGCCTCGTTTCAATTGAAAAGTAAGCAAGCTAAACGTTCCCCGAACTTTGTCGCCTTTTGTGACCGGAGCGAACGTCTGTAGCCTTGAGGCATTTGCCGTGCCACTTCTCCACCTTCTCGACTTCTCTCTCTCTCTCTCTCCCTCTCCCTCTCCTCATCGACATGCATAAACATGTACCATACGTGTGCACATACTAAATACATACGAGTACACCTATGTATATGATGTTGTTAGGGGTCTTGGGAGCTGACATTAGTTTGCGCTTGCCATTGCCGTCCATTTTAATATGCGCATTAATGCGGCACAAAGCGTCGCGAAAAGTGACAACTTGGGAGCATCTCTTGGCCCGAAGACTGTGCATAAAAGTGCAGTAGTGGAGGAGGGTAGTGGAGGAGGAGGAGCAGGAGTAGGAGGTGCTGGTAGCGGTGTCATATGCAAATACCTGCTTGCTGCCAAGGCAGTTGATTGCCTGCACATGTCTGCAGCATTACAGCTGAAGCTATATGCATTAACAAGGGCGAGGGCAGCTCGGCAAGTTGCCCAGCAAGAGATCGGATTCAAAACAACTCAGAGACTATTATTGCTAAATAGTGCAGAATATTTTGATTACGTTATCAAAGAACCAACACGCTAAAATCAATAATCAATTAACTGACATTGTTAGATCGCACCTCGCATATGTGACTTGGCGTTTTCTAACGCTTAAGTCAAATATTTGTTGGTTGGCAGTGGCCCGCGACGCGGCTCCTGGTGCTAAATGAAGCGACACTGCGTAATCGCCTGTCCTTGCTGCGCCTCACTTCGACTTCGGACTTGTGGTCTGGGCAACAGCAGGAGGCAGGAGGTGCTCACCCGTTGCCCACCTAGTATTCGACGACAAGGACGATGGGCCTTGCGGTTCAGCGGCGGCGGTTTTATTCGATTATTTGTGCGCAGCAGCATCATTTCGTTTGCTTTCCGGTTGTTTTCCTTTATCCTCTGCGACTCTACCGCCTCTTGGACTCGCGCGTCAGCGGACTTGACTGCTCTTTGACTACGCTACATGGCGGCGACGTCGTCATATTTCCTTCTTTTTTCGTTGTTCTCTCTTGCTCACTCTCTGTCTCTCTCTCTCTCTGTCTCTGTCTTACTTTTCTGCACTTGTCGAGTCGTTCACCGTGGAAAGTTTAGTGAGCTTAGCACTGGGCGCGCCAGCTTGCCTCGGATTTCATTTCCGGCATGTTGCGGTTACGTTAAGTAACGGAGATTGCATCGCTAATGATGCAATTGTGTTTGGCGGAAATGAAAGCGGTTTCGTGTGACGACTTGCGCTCGAGCCCACCGCAAAGTACATACACACACACACACACACCTTAATACACTAGCAGCACATCGCTGTGTGTACATATGTGTGCATACTTGACCCGATAGCTGATGCTAGCAAAGGATCTGAAAAGTTAATGAAGTTGAAGAAAAGTGTAAATTAAAAACTATGCGACAACTAATTGGACTTGATTCACCCGTTGAGCTTCCGAACGGAAGTACATGTCATATTAAGAGCCGCACTGCGTTCAAGGGGAAATGGCAAAGGCAGCAAATGTTTCAATATGGAAGGAAGTTCTGCTTTAAGATAATTTAAGAGCTGTAGTCCGGAGAAAAGGCAACACTGAGAACAATGTTAGTCTCGACAATGTAAGATTCGATTTAAAAACTAAAAAAGTACAGTTTTTTCAGGCTAAAAAAAAGTATTAAGCTTTTTTAAAAGACTTCTTAGATACGCCCGAGCCCAATTAATGGCCCGGATGCAGTGAACAATCTGTTTTACTATAGTCCCCCAAACTAGTTTGGATAAATGGAAAACGAAAGTTCAAGTCTTTTGGAAAACGCGACAAGTGTGTAGTGATCTCGTTTATTGGGTATACTACGATTACCAATCGTTAAATTGCAGATGAGGAGAAGGCCCACGAAACGTTTCGGGAACTGTATCCGCAAGGCTGCGAGAGCAAAGAATCGGCGGTAATGAACGTCAAATCGCCGCCACTGCCTTCGAAAACCAGTAAGCCGTCGAAACTTAAATCAGGGGCCAAACAAATGGTGGATGATTCAAATTCGCAAATGAGCGAAACTTCCAGGATCGAGACTCCAGAAAGGGACCGAAACTTGTATATGGACAGTCTCTATCAGGAGATAATTCATAGATTTGATGGTTTGCGCGAACGCATGGAGCACAGCGGCATTTTATCTATTGTCGGATCTGAAGTAAGCTGCCAACAAATATATATAAAAATATATAAAAGTATAAATAGTTCGATTTCTATAAACTTTGACTTTCCCAACACACGCAGCACTTGTTACGCAGGGTAGTGAGGCAACAGGATCAGAGCGGTAACATGTTAAATCGCGTCGAGGAGACCAGTATGGTATCTAATACTGGACGACAAACCAGCGGGGACGGTTCGCAAGGGCCGTGCCGTGCAAAGTGCTGTCTTAAACATAAATCGGAAAATCTGGAAGATACTTCAATGCCCATGTTAAACGATGAATCCTCCATACCCGCAATGAGCACACGTGTTAACCCGCAGAGATTAACGAATTCGTTTGGTACGAACATATGCCTGGATGATATTACTGCACCTTCTTTTGCGCAAGACTCACGCAGAGGATCGGGTAGTCCGTACACGCAACAGGTTGCTTTTGAGAGTGATATGCCCTGTGAGTACTTGGACAATGTGACGATGCCCTCGTATGCTGGTTGCCCAGAAATGTCATCGGCTTTTCAGTCAGCATATATGCAAGATGATCAGTGTAGCTATTATCTCGAGGATATACCCATGCCGTCATATACGGTTGTATCGGTGTCGCAACAACAACATACCATGCCGTCGGAGTGTTTAGAGAACATCACTCAGCCATCGTATGTTAACAGCATGTCACAGACGCAAAGTCAACAGAAACCTGATTTTTCTATGGCTTCTCTAAACATTTTCGATACATCTGGTCCTTTTTATAAAAACAGCAGGATGATGATCAGTGAAGAAGTATCTAGTGCACCTGGAGCAGGAACATTCATGCGACAGCAGCAATCGATGCAATCGCAGAATATCTGTGATGAGTCAGCACCGTCCTTTGGTAGTAGATTCGAAGCAGTATCTGTTCCATGTTTGCAGGATATATCAATGCCATCCTATGCAAATGTGTCAGGGGCTTCAGGAGGACAGCCAACAATGCCATCAGAATTCTTGAATAATATTACGCAGCCTTCTCATAATCGAAGAGTGTCTTATGGAACTACTAACGATATATCAGCTCCTTTATACGGAACCAATGGGATGATGACAAATGAACGATTAGAAAATATAACTATGCCATCCTATGGAGGAGTTTCTTCTGCTTTAGTTGGACAACAAACTATTTTGCCTTGCGGATGTATAGAGGATGAAAGTGCTTCTTCTTTTGGACGCAGAATGTCGCTAAACAGAATTCAAAAATACAGGCCTTCGAAGAATGCTTCAAGATCAACAACTCCAACCAGACAACAAACTATGCCTTCTGAGTGCCTAAATGATATGTCTATGCCCTCATTCGGAGGAGTATCAGTAGCGTCAGGAAGGCAACAAACTATGTCCACATATGGAGGAGAATCTGGATCCTCAAGAAGGCAACAAACTATGCCCTGTGAGTGTCTGAATGACAAGTCCATGCCTTCTTACGGAGAAGTATCTGGACCGTCAGGAAGGCAACAAACTCTGCCTTCGGAGTGTCTGAATGACATGTCCATGCCTTCATTCTATGGACCATCAGGACCGTCAGCAAGACAACAAACTATGTCCACATTTGGTGGAGTATCTGGATCCTCGCGAAGGCAACAAACTATGCCTTCTGAGTGTCTTAATGACATATCCATGCCTTCATTCGGAGCAGTATCAGGACCGTCAGGAAGGCAACAAGCGATGACCACATTAGGTGGAGTATCTGGATCCTCTCGAAGGCAACAAACTATGCCTTCAGAATGTCTAAATGACATGTCCATTCCTTCTTACGGAGAAGTAACTGGACCGTCAGGAAGGCAACAAACTCTGCCTTCGGAGTGTCTGAATGACATGTCCATGCCTGCATTCTATGGAACATCAGGACCGTCATCAATGCAACAAACTTTGTCTACATATGGTGGAGTTTCTGGACCCTCGCGAAGGCAACAACCTATGCCTTCTGAGTGTCTTAATGATATGTCCATGCCCTCATTCGCAGGAGTATCAGGTGTGTCGGGAAGGCAACAAACTATGCCTTCGGAGTGTCGGAATGAGATTTCTATGCCTTCATTCGGGGGAGAATCTGGATCCTCGAGAAGAAAACAAACTACGCCGTGTGAATGTCTGAATGACATATCCATGCCTTCATTTGGTGGAGTATCAGGACCGTCCGGAAGACAACAAACCATGTCCACATTTGGTGGAGTATCTGGATTCTCGCGAAGGCAACAACCAATGCTTTCTGAGTGCCTAAATGACATGACTATGCCTTCATTCGGAGGAGTATCCGGGCCATCAGGAAGGCAACAAACTCTGCCTTCGGAGTGTCTGAATGACATTTCCATGCCTTCATTCGCAGGAGTATCAAGACCGTCAGGAAGGCAACAAACTATGCCTTCGGAGTGTCTCAATGACATTTCTATGCCTTCATTCGGGGCAGAATTTGCATCCTCAAGGAAGCAACAAACTGTGCCCTGCGAATGTCTGAATGACATATCCATGCCTTCATTTGGTGCAGTATCAGGACCGTCCGGAAGACAACAAACCATGACCACATTTGGTGGAGTATCTGGATCCTCGCGAAGGCAACAGCATATGGTTTCTGAGTGCTTAAATGACATGTCCATGCCTTCATTCGGAGGAGTATCTGGGCCATCTGGAAGGCAACAAACTATGCCTTCTGAGTGCCTAAATGATGTATCTATGCCCTCATTCGGAGAAGTATCTGGGTCGTCAGGAAGGCAACAAACTATCAACGGATTCGGCGAAGTATTTGGATCCTCAGGAAGACAACAAACAATGCCCACATTCGGAGGAGTATCTGGATCGTCAAGAGGACAACAAGCTATCAACGGATTCGGCGGAGTATCTAGATCCTCGAGAAGGCAACAGCCTATGCCTTCTGAGTGCCTAAATGATGTATCTATGCCCTCATTCGGAGGAGTATCAGTGCCGTCAGGAAGGCAACAAACTATGCCGTCGGAGTGTCTGAATGACATTTCTATGCCGTCATTCGGAGGAGTATCTAGACCGTCAGGAAGGCAACAAAGTATGCCTTCGGAGTGTCTGAATGACATTTCTATGCCTTCATTTGTGGGAGTATCTGGATCCTCGAGAAGGCATCAAACTATGCCGTCTGAGTGCATAAACGATATGCCCATGCCTTCATTCGGAGGAGGGCCGTCAGGAAGGCAACAAACTATGCCTTCGGAGTGTTTGAATGACATTTCCATGCCTTCGTTTGGAGGAGTGTCTGGATCCTCGAGAAGGCAACAAACTATGCCTTGTGAGTGCATAAATGATATGTCCATGCCTTCTTTCGGAGGAGTTTCAGGGCCTTCAGGAAGGCAACAAACTATGCCTTCGGAGTGTCTGAATGACATTTCGATGCCTTCGTTTGGAGGAATATCTGGATCCTCGAGAAGGCAGCAAACTATGCCGTCTGAGTGCATAAATGATATGACCATGCCTTCATTCGGAGGAGTTTCAGGACCGTCAGGAAGGCAACAATCAATGCCCTCTGAGTACCTAAATGATATGTCCATGCCTTCATTCGGAGGAGTTTCAGGGCCGTCAGGAAGGCAACAAACTATACCTCCTGAGTGCTTGGAAAATGTTACACAACCTTCGTCTCGACCGTTAACGTTAGATCTGAAAAATATCACAATGCCGTCTTTTGGAGTTATTTCTGGTGCGTCAAGAAGACAAGAAAGTGGACCCGGCACGTCTCGAAGTAAAAATCAAAAATCGATGCCCACAAAAAAACTTAACGACATGAGTATGCCCTCTTCTGGAGCAGTTTCAGATGCTCCCAAGGCAAGACCTCAAAAAAAGCAACAGCCAACAATGCCATCGCAAAGTATGAACACCATGTCGGCTTCTTCTTTTGGTAGTCACGGATCCCGTAATGCCCGGGGAAAAACTCTGAACAAACATCAGCAAACGATGCCATCCCAGGATATTAGCGATATTACGGCGCCTACTTTTGATAGTAGCAGTGGAAACAGGACGATGACTAGCGAGTGTCGCGATCAAATGACAATGCCGTCGATCTGTGATGTCAGTGAATCGTTTAGAAGAATGCAGCACGCCAGAAGCCTATCACAGGGAGCAAATCCAAGGCCTCAACAAAATTCATCTGGCACTCGTAGAGTAAACATGGCTTGTGAGTGCCTGGCTAACGTATCTATGCCGTCAGGTATTCCGAACTATAGTTTCGATCAAACTATGCCCAGCCAGTACGTGGATAACGTAAGTGCCCGTACTTTCGGAAACTCTATTCCCCAGGGCTTAGGTCAACGTCAACAAATGTCCGGAAGTGGACAGAAAATCAGTATGCGTCGCACACACTTTAATGTCGACCAGTATCGCAGCGACGTGAATGCGCCTAACTTCAACAGAACATTGGCAAGTTATCACCAACGAACGATTCAATGCCCAGATGCAATGGCCAGCGAGTACCAAACGAACGAGACGATGCCTGCGATGCAAACAGAATCCTCTAAGTTACGCACGGTTCATAGTTTCCCTTGTCTTTCCAATCCTCAGCAGATTTGCGACATTTCAGAACCTTCTATACAAGGAGTTAACTATAGCTATCCCGATTCACAAAATACCGGGCAATACCTTTATGCACGACAGATAAACGGTGATAGCAGCCCAGCGAACCCATTGCCGCATTTGCTATGGGGTGATGAAACAAATTTCTCTGGGAATATCGATCAAGTGACTTCGCCATCTATGTTCGCTGATAGTCGATTTCAAGAGCAATTTGAAAGAAGCAATAACAATCAATCGACAAATTTACAAAATGATGGCGTACAGATTAGCAAAGTTGATCAAGTAAATAAATCCGGAACTGGTAATAGACCCGGAAATACAAGTCCTGGAACGACATCGACCCCAAAAACGAGCACAGCGAAAAAAAATGCAAAATCACTGAATAATCCTAAAGTCCAGAGTTCGGTAAAAGGAAAAGTTGTGATTTCGGTGTCGAATACATCAGTGAAGAAAGTTAAAGGTAAAACGAATGGGACTACGGCGTATAAAAAGTCTTATCAAAAGAGTAATACCCAAAATATTGACGACCTAATGATGCCGATGGTCGAGAGTATAGAACAAAGTGGGGCGCCGGGTCCTTCAAACCTCAATACGTTCATTTCGCAGATCAGCGAACCAAGTTTCGGACCTTCTTTGGAAACTTGCAATAATAATAATGACACACCCAAATCGGTCCGTGAACAAAGATCAGTATCCCGCAAGCCTGTTGAGAAGAAAGATTTGAAAAGTCCAAAGAAACAACCTCGTTAAGATTGAAATTTAATGCGTGTTTAGCCTGAAAAAATTGACAAAATTTAAGTAGATAATAAATTGAATAATAACTTAAATAAGTTGAAGTATCAGCAGCCGATAAGGTCCATCTGGCATGGGCAGCGGGGAAGAAACAGTGAAGCAAGCTCGACTGTTGCTTTCTCATTTGTTTTAGTTTGAGTCATTATAATAGTCTAGCAAGCTAATTGGACAAGTTGTATCATTTTCATCAGTGCTACTTCCCCCTACCAAGTTTGTCTCGTATCTCGGCGCAAAGTTGTTTCCAATTGTCAATAACTTGAGAATATTGAGACAATTTGCTCAGGAAGTTGTGACACCTTGGGTTGGGGTAGTTGTAGAGGGGGCTGGAGATTGTTTTCCGTCTGTCATAAGAAAAACGCAATAAATGCAAAATAATTCACGGCAATAGTGACAAAGCCAATAAGGCCAAGAGGTAGAAAAGCAACAACAATGAAGGTTAGCAGTAAAGGAAAATTCATAGACATAAGAAGGCTGAGCGTATACGATGGCCAGATATGCTTTAGTTTGGATTTGATTGAGTGAGTTAAGTGAATACTCTTGAGAAAAGAGAAAGAGATTTACTAAGAAAAGAGGACAGGGCAGGGCAGAAAATACTGAGTAAATTAGATAATCAATTTAATTTCGAGTCTCTTCAAATGATCTAAGTCAATTCATTTCATTCAATTTACTCGCACTCGTTTAACTTACTCAAGTGCAAATGATTTGTTTGGACACTTAGCTTTATGTCTTCATAAGGAAATGCTTTCACTCTCAACTATGTTATGTGCTACTACTATCAAAGCCGCTTTAAAAATATCCTGTACTGGGTGCTAAAAGAAACGACGGCGGGAGGAAAAAAAAAGCGTAATAAAATTGAAAACAAATAAGTTCAGGAACCAGGAAACGCCAGCGGAAGCGCGTTCATTGTTAGCTTTTGTCGTTGTTGCCAGGGCATTTTGGTTGTTGTTCTCGTTGTTGTTGTTGGTTTTTACAGAAAGCCAGCCAGCTAGCGATGGGGAGAGGAGTGACTGTGACTGTGTAGGAGTGTGTGGGTGTGTGTGTGGCAAGAAGAAGGGTAAAGCGTGTACGCCTCGAGGGAACCCAGAGAGCGCGTCGTTCGAGCGATGTGTGGAGCTATTTAAAAACAATTTATTTTTAGCAACTGCGCAGCGCCAGCGGCAAAATCAACCTGTCGCAACAGCAACTGAAGCAGCAGCAGAGGCGTCTCGGGGGCGTGAGCTGTATTTGTGTGCACACACACACACACACACACACACACACAGGAAGAGAAGAAGAAAACTCGTATGTCCGCGCGTCTGTCCGTCTGACAGGTATGCAAAACATGAAGTGCAGATGCTTCAGATTGGTTTTCCAATTACTCAACATTTCAATGCAAATAACACAGAGCCACGGTGACGGTTAACGCCAACGTTGAGGAATTTAAAAAAAAACCAACACCCACAAACACACACACATGTATTATATATCACATGCAGGTTTAGGTGTGTGTGTGTGTGTGTGAGTGTGGGGCCAGCAGCCAAAGCCCAAGCCACATATTTTCTTCGATTTTTTGCCAAAGATAAAATTTCAATCACGTTTCTTCACTTTCGCTTAACACACACACACAGGCACACACATGTTTATGCTCGTGTGTGTGTGTGGCAAGCAGGGAAAACAAGTCGAGAGGGCCCAGCTCAGCCCAGCCTAGGCAAAGTCATTCGAAAGTCACTAACTAATGATTTGTGTTCAAAGAACGACGCTGTTTGTGACTCGACTTCGATACGATGTGATGCGATGCGATGCGATGTCAGCTCTCGATTCTAGCTCAAGATATTCTGCTATTCAGTTAGTGAGATTTACCGTTAGCTCTTAGGTATTTCGCATAGCGAAAGAGAGTGAGAGAGAGGGCTTTTGACTAGCTCCTTTTTGTTTTGTGTTTGGATCGGGGCGCTTGAATACGTAGTTTGAATTTTGAGTGCGACTCGCAGAGTTTGGTTAAATTTTAAGTATCGTTTAGTTATCGATAGAATCGAAGAATGTTAGCTAATTATCGAAACTATCGATTGATATTACTTGAACAATATCAATCGGTAGCTATGATATATAAATTAAATAATTCGTTAGGTCAACTTAGGTTAATGACTTTTCTATATGGAATTTAGGGTCTTTTTTCGATATAGCGAGTTTGTTTTGAAATCGGGCAATCTATCGATAAATAACTCAAATTTGATATCGATACTATCGCTTGACATCGCTTGAACAATATCAATTGTTATTAAGCATAGTTTAAAATAGTTTCTTATAGAAATTTTAAGATCTTCTTGGTTTTCTATCGAACAACCTATCGAAAACTAGCACAGTCCTGAGATTTTAGAAAAAATACTATCGATACTATTGGTTGACATCACCTAACAAATTAAAGCGATGTTGACAATGCTACAGTTTCTTAGGCGAAGTAAGGCAATGTAATATTCTGTCGGGTTTTTGAAAACTGCTATCGAAATCGTAATGAATTTATGTTCCACCCCATTATCAATCCTCAGTTGGTTATCGATCAAAGAACCTTTATGTTTCACAGTCCAATCCAATTTCTCGTTCTTGTCTCTTTCTGTTATTTCAAATTTCTAGCTTGACTTGAGTCTGTTGCACGTTTTTTTAATTATTATGCTGAAATAGAAATCTGCGCTTCAATCAACATTTTTCTCTCGTATTATTTTCCGCATGGTATGTTGATGACACCCTGTGTGTTGTTGCTATTGTTGTTGTTGGTTGTCTGGGGATTTGACCCGCTTTGCCTTGATGATGATGATGATGATCACGCCCCCCGCCGCCTCGCAAGCACTGTTTGCACCTGTGGCCTGGCTTGGGTTTTCTGCTGTCGCTGTTGTTGTTATTGTTGTTCAGTGGAAACTTTATACGCTCACAGTGGGGGGCCGTAGGGAGGGAAGGGTGCTGAGTCAAAGGACCCCCTCATAGGGACAGGCATGCCAAGTGCGCTGCATGGCTTCGGCAATTAGAGAACTAAATATTTGTGGCGCAGATAGTCAACGCCAATTTGTTGGGCAAAGAGTGAGAAAGAGCGGGAAGGGGAAGCGGGGAAAGGCTGGAGGGTGCAACCCAGGCCTCAAGCGACTGCACTCGAGCTCTCTGTTACCTTTTATCATCATCTCCATCAGGGGCTGATTTACGTGGTGCATTTATATTGCAAGGGCAGCCACTAAAACTTTTAAATTACAATTTACAGTTGCTGTTGTGCGAGTGTTTATGAGTGTGTGTGTATGTGTGTATGGGGGTGTGCACGTGTGTGTGTGTGGGGGAGTGTGAGTGTGTGTGTTGCATTTAGTTGCTGCTGTGCTCATTGTTTTTCGCATTCAAGTGGCTGTTAAAATGGCTTCAGCCTCAATTGCTGCATCCGGCAACGTTCTCTTTCTACGAACCTCCCTCCCTCTCTGTCTCTCTCTCCCTCTCTCTCGCTCTCCCTCTCTCTCGCTCTTCGCTTCTAGCTTCTCCGCGCTGCACTGTGCTGGCTCCCTTGTCCGTTCCCTCTCTCTCTCTCTCTCTCTCTCTCTCTCTCTCTCTTGCACACATGTTGCTTGGGCTGCCACGCCCCTTAACAGATGCAGCCGCCTAGTTTTTAGGCGCAGCAAGACACAAGGTTCCTTTCTGCTCCCTCTTTCTCCATAGCTAAGCTTCATTGCAACATTTGCATTACGCTGGCTTGGGCTGACAACCCTGTTCGTACAACTCTGGCAACCCTGGGCTAGAGCCAGTTAATTGTCAAAGTTATGCGAGTACAAACATGTCCGCGGATTTGGTTTGGTCGCCTACTTCTGGGCTCCACATGGCGCAGTCATCGCTGAGCCACTTGACATAGGCTTTCCCCATAGTCCATGCCATCTCTCCCCATCAGTCCGCCTATCCGCCCACTGTTCTAGCCAACATTCGAGTGCCATGCACAGCTCACTTCAAATTGCAATTCTTTCAAGTCCTTTCTCTTTTCTCTTAAAGCACAATTCAAATTGAAGCTGAGAAGCCAGGAAGGCGCTTTAAGTTCCATTTGTTTAGCCCGCGAGAATTGTAAAATTGTTCAGATTATAGTTAAAACTAAATGTTATTAGTTCGAAGAACTGAAATCAGAAATAATCTTCAGTCAGGTGCGGCTGAAGGTGTTTGCATGCAAGGAAAACAATGGCAGAGTGTGTGCGGAGAGTGAAGTACTCATCGGGGAGGTTCAATAACATTTCGTTTATATTACTCTCTGTTCTACGTATATGCAGCTTAGATTTCCTTTGCATTTAAAGAACTATGATAAATGATGTTAGGAATTTAAAGAATGAATTTGTAAAGTTATCAAAAATAATGCATTGATAGGTGCATTCAGTGTTGCCAGATCGGTGAGGTTTAATAACATTCTATTTATATTACTCTCTGTTCTACGTACCTATATTCAGCTAAGATTACCTTTGCATTAACAGAGCTATAATAAAAGATGTTAGAAATTTAAAGAATGAATTTGTAATGTTATCGATGATATTTTAAATAATACTTTGATAGGTGCATTCAGTGTTGCCAGATATTTTGTAGGTACCGTTATAACGGTATATGAATTGTAAAGCAACTCTGCTTTGTCAGCTATCGATTGTAAATTGTCGAGTCACAGCAATCTGGTCATAAGTTGATGACGAAGCAAACATTGTAAAGCAAAATCCTCTAGCAGAATATAGTTCATACGCTTTTTTCTCGATTATCACATTCAATCCAAAAGCTAAAAAGAAAAGAAAAAGACCCAAGTGGATCCATAATGGCTAGCATAACATTCAAGGGTCAACCGACTGTGGTGTTGCGCACCTACCAAGTGCTGCGCATTGGCAACGATGAGAATGATAAGAATTTGGATTTCTGTCTGAACGACAAGGTCTATCAATCGCTTTTTACACCACTGATCTATATCTATATCTATATCTTTCTCTCTTTGTTTCTTTTTCAGTCTGTGGCCAAGCTGCATGCAACGCTAACTCGGGGAGAGAAGGGTCTCTACCTGGTTAACGAGAGTCCGTATGGCTCGTGCAGCATTAATGGCTTACGATTTGGAGGTCCCTATCTGGTCACATTTCGAGATGCTATACATGGCGTTGTCAAGTTGCGCTTTGGGCGCGTCGAGGCCTTACTGCGCGTCTCTGGCAGTTTAGGTACCTCATAGCTCCCACTCCCACATTTCGTAAGCTACGTGTGTGTGCGTGTGTGTGTGCATTGTGTGTTCTTCATCCGAGTATTTCATACCAAATATTTAAACAATTAATGTAAATTTTCATTAATTCGGCAAATATTTTGTAAGACTTTTTATTTTAGAAATTTCTGTTTTAGAAAATGCAGCGAAATTATACACGAATCCAAATAAAAGTCAAAACATGTACAACATGTGTGAAACCATAGATATCTGTTGCTGATTACCTTGATGTTGTCTATCTCTCTCTAGTTTCTTAACTCAAATTTTACGCATATGCTCAAAATCAAAGTCGGAAAGTTTTTCTTCAGTTTTCCGTACAGAGTTTTCCCAATGCTAAAAGCAATATTCGCACGCTCATAATTTACAATACGAAAGTTTTCCACTGCATAGGGGAAGGAAATTATTACTTACATCAAAGATTTGCATATATTGTCGTTGTGTGTGGGCGTGGCAAAAGGCAAAGACATGCAGGCGGGTGGACGGGGAGAGAGGGAGACGAAGGTGCACTGTTCGTTTTAGGCATGCGATTTAAGGCAAATTTGTCGTTCACCAAACCAAGCATAAAAGACGGACCAAATGCGAGAAGAAAGCCAGAGAAAGTAAAGTGGAAACGACCCGAAAGATACGCTATAATTTCGCATAGGTAAGTAATGAAGAGTCTGGACAATTAAAATACCTAAAAGAAATCTAAATATTAATCTTTCTTCTATTCAATAGAATATGACCGTAATTTATGCATACGAAGAGCCCTTTAAATCTCGCTGGGAATGCAACTGCCAGACTGGAATCACAGTTCTTCAATCACTGCACACCTTTGGCTCAACTTTACAGGGTATATTTTTTTTTTGGTAAAAAAAAAAAAAACAGAATTGCTGGCAGAAGCGCAAAGTAAAGTAAAAGAATTCGAAGAGAAAAGTTTGCCTTCAATGAAATGAAATAAAATTGCATTACAACGGACGCAGGATGGGGAAACGTGAAGCGCTTCAAGGGCGCGTTGTTAGAAAGAGAGGGGGAATGGAGAAGGGAGTGAAGGAGTCGGTTACACTGTGCGACGTGTGGCACAAAAACTTTCGCCGTGTTGCCCCTGTTATACAGTTCTGCAAATGCTGGCTTAAGCAAAGTCAATGAACGGCAGCGTTCTCAACTCATACACACACGCACCTAACACACACACACACCCACACACACACGCATAACAGGGCGTATAAATTTGTTTAACCCGCACATGTGTCAAAGTTTTTTAACCCAATTTCCGCAATTAAGTTTATATCATTCACCCACCTCAACGACAACGAGGCGCGGCCAACTTAATATTGCATATGCTATGGTGTCAGCCAGTCAGTCTGTCTGTCTGTCAGTCAGTCAACCTATCTATCTGCCGTCTGTGTCCTCCCTTTGTCCCCCCTCAAAATGGTCTTCTACGTGCCCCATATATGGTACCGTATCCATCTCTGCGCTCGCATCCCAGGAGCGCCGACAACGCGACATGTAAACTTTAAACGAGCTGCAGACGCGCTCCTGATGCGAAAGAAAGTCATGTGTCAGCTGACGTTTGACAGTCACTGTGCACAGGCACACAAACCACGCACACACATACACGCATATAAGACAAAATGGTAGCACAATCCTCTACTCGCCATCCCTTGCCCCTAGCCCTCGATTGCGTGAAGGCACCCGTCAAAAAACACAAAAAAAAAAAAAAATAGGGGGGAGCCAAAAAAAATGCGAACAAACAATTTAATACAATAGTCCAAGGATTACTTGAGGATTACCTGTATAAAGAGATCTGCAGATTGTGAAGGCGAACAAAATGTAAAAAGGAGAATCGGAGGGAGGCGGAGGAAGCTAGCGGAGTTTGGGCGGGCATCGGGCAATGTTGACTTTACAGGTGAGTCAATATGTTATTGCTGCATCAAGGTTAAGTTGAGCTAAATTTGATTTCCCTTAAAGGTGTGTGAAAAGGGAATAGATATACGTATGTGTCATATTAATCGTAATCATTGATTTCTACGATAATAACAAGTTTATGAACCAGGTACGTGATTATGTGATGTAAAGAAATAATAAAGTAATATTAATCTTGCTTTCAGATACTGCAAATGACTGATTTGGATAAGGAAATAAAATCTGTTAATCCAGAGGAATTAGCTGCTAAAAGAATAATTGAAATATCTTCATTAATGCGGAATAGAAAAGTTATTCAATAATTTTCTTTCTTTTCAGAAATTACAAGTGGAATAGTTGCAATGCCAGGTAAGTGACCGAGTGAAATATCTTATGAACAAATTATTAACATGATATTTATCTTGATTTTAGATACAGTATAATTCGCTTAGCTGCCTCGAGTACTTTGCACAATGCCTCGATGCAGGTAACTTAAAAATGCAGCTAACTTTTCTATTTCTATTTTCTATTCACACAAAAAAATGGAAAAATAATGCAGATATCTTGCCGATGCAGCTAACTATCGATGCAGCTAAGCGAATTATACTGTATATTGCAATCATCGGCTTGGTATTGCATAGACCACTTGATAAAGCATTCATTGTATCAGCGTCCAAAAGTACATGATTTGGATAAGGTTAAATAAAAGTTAACCTTGAAGTGTAGATAAAGGAAACCTTTGTGGCCAGCATCCAAAGACGTAGGCGGACTTCTTAAGAAAACCAACGGAACTTGAAACAATTTCTTGAAAATAGAAAACAAGAAACCCTTAGAATACACAGATATAGAATATAGCGCAGGCTGCGCACACTGTGTGATAAAATTATAATAAGTGAAAAATTTGTAAATAGGAAAGTGTTGCATGAGGACAACGAGGCCGAGCGCCGGAGACAGGCAATTTTCCAGTAGGAAAACAATGCGAGAAAAGGCGAATGAGCCAATATTTGGAATGTTTAAGGCGCCGCTTGCAGTCGGGTCACAGACCTCACACACACACACACACACACACACACACACTGTGTATAAACAGGCGCAGGCACAGACTGAGATAAGGACTTACGGAAGGAAGCGCTGCGATTGTCAAAAATTGTTCAAAGGATGTTGGGCTGAAGGACAACGAGAGACAAAGTGGTTGAGAGAGAGGGAAGAGGGAAGGGGGACAATGTCTTGGAGAACTGTGAGCTGCATTAAATCTCTATGCTTGTTTGTTTTTCATATGTATTTGCAAACAAGGACATGCCAGGACGTACGACACATATGCAGGCTCGTCTCTCTGTCACTCGCTCTCTCTCTCTCTCTCTCTCATTCTCTCTCTGTCTCCTCCGGTGTGTGCAGCGCGGCTTTGCGTTAGTGGAAAAAATAATTCTAACAGCAACTCAAACAAACAAACAGGCAAACAAACAAACCAGCCAACAACCAACATGAAAAGCGGCCCAAGCACCAAGTACAACAACGCCAAACTATGGCAAGGCAGCTCGACGATATGCTACCCTATGCTGTTGCAAAGCCACAAGATTTATATATGATAAACATTAAGATAAATGAGGAACAGAGCTTGGCAAGGTAAATGTGCTAGCAGATACGCTGTAAATTAGGAACTTTATATCCTTTTGCTCACAGCGCTAGCATATTCACAGTAAATGGAGTTTCTAGAAAATAAAGAACTCCTTTTAGAAATGGCAACTAAAGCTAGTTATCGTGAATAACCTGTTTAACGATATCGATGGCATTATCGATTGTTGCAGAGCTGTCAAAGCCCCTACTTACTGTCGCAAATCCACCCAATTTTATTCATTCAAGGGATATCAAAAGTAACCCAGTCACACGGGAAAGAGAGAACGAGAGATGGAGAGTGAAAGAGGGACAGAGAAAGAGAGAGGAAAACAAAGGCGTGAGCTGGGCACAGCATTTGATGTTTGCGCTGTGCAAACTTTGGCACGAAAAACTTGGAACGGGAAGGCCCAAAGACACCTGAGCGTGTTTTCCAGCCATTTCGCCAAAGCCGAGTGCAACTTTTGTGTGCTAGCTCCTTACACGTACTCTCTTCACTCTTCTCCATCCAGCATTGCATCTTCCCCCCCTCATCCCATATTCCAAAGATATTTTTCTTTCTATTCCCGCATTTTTGCATCTGTCTAAAGATCGATCACGTGTTTGAAAAGCGCTGACAGCAGATGATATGTGTGTGGGTGCTTCATGTCTACTTTTCTCTCTCGCACACTCTAACTTTGCCTGTCTCGCTCTAGCTTTCTATTTGCCTCAGCCCCTCTTTATGCCAATTTTGTTTGCATACTTTCCATTCCAAATATATTTATAGCAATTTTTTCTTGTCATTGCTTTCATGATGTTTGCTGGCAGGTGTAGAGAAGTGTGTGTGTGTGTGTGCGTGTGTGTGCGGCAGCGTGTATTTGTGTATGTGTGCCTCTCTTTATTCAATCATTTCATGCAGCTCAGCTACACTACTCAGTTTGTTTATCTGGCGATTGACCCGCAAGAGAAAGCACATAGACAAGGAGCTTACGAACCAGAGAGAAAGAGAAAGAATTACAGCAAGAAAGAGAGAGAGGGAAGCTATTCAAGTTGTGCCAGCTGAGCAGCTTTCGCACACATTCCCATTTTTTTCTTCCACACACACAATAACAACAATTTTTGGCGCTCGATTTGATTAGCAAAGTAGCAAAAGGTATTTGTTATGCATGAGTGTGTGCCAGTGTGTGTGTGTGTTTGTGTGCAAGTGGTACAGGGAATACTCAGTGTGTGCTTGAAATACTATAAAAGCTGCTATAAGTACAGGCAACTGTGCTATTTTCTGCACCTTTCTCTCACTCCTCTTCCCCCTCGCATCAATACGAAAGTGCGAAAATCATTGCATTACACGCAAATATCGCATGTAACATGTTACTCGGGAAGAAGAGCGGGGGGGGGGGAGGTAGTGAGGAGTCTTCTCTGTGGCGTCTTTTAACTATTTCCTTATGTCTTTTTGAATGCTCATTTTGCATACAAAATATATTTTTGCATTTATTTATGCATTTTCTTTTTTTTTTGGGTTTCACTGCTGTGAGTTCTTCTTCAAGTCTTTTCGGTTGCTTTCTCAAGTTTTGCATGTGTGTTGTTCTTCCCGTTTCGGTTTGCTGTTGTTTCCCATAACTTATAACTTGTGTTTCTTCGTTTTCACAGTCTGTTACTAGGGTTCTCTTCGTCTCCTTGTTGTTACCCTCTTTTAATTGGCTTTCTTTCGTTCAGTTTTAACTTTCTTCAAGTTTTGCTCAGACATTTCTCTTTTTCATTCTCTTTTCTATTTACTTTTATTTCTTTCCATCTTTCTCTTCATCCGATACCCATATTCTCTTTTTTATTTAAGGTCTCGTTCTCCTTCTTTCTTTCTTTTTCTATTTGTCACTTTCTTTAACTCATCTTTCTTTCTTTTTCTCTATATATTTCATAAACTTATTTTCGATTTGATACTTCTCCTATACAAACGAATATTACTTTCACTCTTTGCTTCTCTTTTTCCCTCTCTCTCTCTCTCTCTCTCTATTTTACTTTCTCTCATTTCTTTATTTTCTGGCCTTCTTGCACCTCTTATTTTCATTTCCATCTCCTTCGCCTTCACATAAGAACTTAAATCATTAAGACCATCCTCCCTTTCCCTCTTTCTCATGCTCTTCCCCTACTCTCCCTCCTTGCTTTCCCTCCCCCCTCTCGACCACTCTTACTGCCAAAAGGAAGTTAAATTCGCCATGTGAAAATCTTTGATAGCACATTCCATCCATATTGCGCAATACATATTGCACAAGTCGTGCATTGCAGTTATGCCGCGCCGTGCCGCGCCGTACCGAGCCGGGCTGCCTGCTTTAATCTACACCCCCTAGTGGCTACACTGGCTCCCCCTCGCTCTCTCCTCCAACCAATCTGGGCACCCAAAACTGCCATCGCATAAAGTGTGAAATGCCAAAATTGTCGTTCGTTGCGGTTTTCGAGGACGAATTTCACCCAAAAATTATTGCAATTCTGTGACTTTGGCTACGTGCACTACACAATATATATATACCCAGTACATATATAGATTTGCGATGCTAGTGTGTGTGTGTGTGTGTGTGCGTAAGTACATTTTGTGTTTGTCTTAGTGCTTTCGCTGCTGGCAGCGTGAAACATTCATAAAGTTGCCGCACGCTTAAGTAAACAGCAAAAGTGTGAAATGATTTCATCTGATGATGATTTGGCTTTGGCTTTTGCTTCGTCTTCTTCCTCTTTACACACACACACACACACACACACACACACGCACGCACACAGAACTGCTCAAGTTAACATGGCAAACATTTACAGTTATGATTACGTTTACTTGCCACATACGTGCGGTAATGTTGCCATTTTTGAGAAGGCCGCAGCCACCGCTCCATTTACAACTGTTGACCACAAGGCGCAGACGGAACCCTCTTCCCACTCTCCCATCTGCCCCTTTGCATCTTGCAGCTGCAACCACTCAATCGTTCAAATTTCTTGAATAGTAATCAATGATAATGAATTACTCATTTATCTCCGTTTCTCTACAAAGCAGGACAGCATGAAAGAGAGGGGAGAGAGAAAGAGAAAGTAGTAAAGTTTGCGGCGTTATCGTTTGCTGTTTATGTGGAAATACACATGTGTTTCCAGTCCATTACGTTTTTAAAAGTAGAACTGAATAATGTTTTAGACTACCATTTATATCTCTCTCTTTTTCTTTCTTTCTTTTTGTGTACATCTTTCCTTATCTTCCTCTCTCTTTATTTATATCTCTCATCATTATACTTTATCTATCTCTATGTCCATTTTCCCAATATCTTTCTAGTCCTAATTAAATCAGAAGCTAAATCACATTTTTATCTGTCTTCGTGTTACTTTCATTCTCTTTTTTCTCTTTCTCTGGTTTCTTTACTTTTATCTCTTATTGTTATTGTAACAGCTTCTTAAACGGCTCTGCCTTTTTTTACTCTCTCTATATCGCTCTGTTTCTCTATATCTTTATACTTATCAATAAATTAATCGTGCTTTCTATCTCAATCCTTACTCTTCAACTCCAGTTCTTTTATCATCTCCATCTCTCTGGCTCTCTTTTTACTTTAATCTCTTCATTTGTGAACTGCACCTTATGTAACTCTGAACCTAAACCTCAAGAGACATAGAAAGAGAGAGAGAGTGAGAGTGAGAGTGAGGGGAGCGAGCCAGGGAGACCCATGAGCAATGCGCCTCGTGGCGCCTTAGCTTATGTGTGGATCAAGGGTATTAACTATGAAGCTCGCCAAATTTCACTGGGACTCGGTGATTAGCTAGGCGAAAAGAAAAAACACAAAATGTGGGCCAAAGTGCGAGAGTAGAAAAAGAAAAGGACGAACGCTACAATCGGACACTCTCGACTGTAAGATACCCTTTAAAAAATCGCCACATAACAATTTCAGAGAAAATCTTGTGCCATATTAGGAACTGACTTCAGTAACTTTTTTGTTTATGGAGATATGGCTCAGCCGGCTCGGCATATGATTCTAGGTAAGAATATATTTAATTTGTAATACATTTGCACAAAGTTAATATACCCATTTCTGACCATTTTCAAGGGTACGTACGGGGTATGAAAATAGGCTATAGCGGCCAAAAAGAAATGGCAAATTTCACACGTTTCATGTGAACAAACAGACAAAAAAGCGAACAAAAAAATAAACTGGAGCTGTAAATACCCTATAGAAATCTTATTGAACTTTTCTTTATATATATAAGAAACTTGAATTGTGTTTGCGCTAAGAGACAGTGCCTACAAAATTTAAGAGGCGTAGCTCTAGTACTGTCCACTTAAGGAGTTTAAAGACAGACAATTTACACTAAATACTATTTCGAACTTGCTTGCTTGGAATTCTGATGGGATCTCTAGCTTACCTCGCTTGAGAATGCATCAAATAGACTCCTTGGCCACTTTGTTTACAGGGTATATTGCCAGCAGCTGAAAATGTGCCGCAGCGACGCGCAGAAGTATGCTATGCTTTAGATAAGATCAAGTATGCGCCCAGTGTGCCGAAGTGTGTGTGTGTGTGTGTGTGTCTGCCTACTTGTTGAGCATCTCGCACGGGCAACTAACGAGCTGAGTCTGCCAGCATAAGAGACACACACACACACACTCGCACACATACTTACTGGAGTCGAGAGCGTGCTAAAAAGTTTTCATAATTGACGACATGCAAAAATGCTGCTGCGGCGACGACGTCGGCAGTTGCTGCTCCTAGTTGCTCCTTCTGGCTCCTGACGACGACGACGACGACGACGATGATGATGAAGCACAAATATTTTACGTCATTAATTAGCGCATGACAGAGCGCTTGAAACTATTACGTAATGCGATAATACCGACTGCAACAACAACAACAAGTATGAACAACTATTACGTACATACGAAATTTTTAATGAGCAAGACAGCATGAAAGAGAGAGAGGGAAAGAGCACTAAAGCTTGCGGCGCTATCGTGTGTGTGTGTGTGTGTGTGTGCAGCAGGCGCAACCAAATGATGCAACCGAACAATAGACGCTGTTGCCGTTAGTTTCACGACTTTCTTTTTCAATTAAATTTCTCTTGATTCTAGCTGAATTTTTTTATTATTTTTATGCTTATACCCTGCAGCCATGCGAACACGCAAGAAAAAAGTTTTCTGATATGATGTAAGAGGAAAATTAACTTGGAATTTGGGGATACCCTGGAAACGCAGTTCGGTTTTGAGTCCAGTACGTTTTTAAAAACGAAAGTGAATAATGTTTTGGTCTTCATCTCTCTAACTTCGCACTTTATCTTCGACTCAGTCTCTGTTAGTATATATCTCTCTATATTATGCTTTGTCTTTCTGTATCTGTTTCTTCTTTTTTCGATCTCCTTCAATCCGTAATTTAATCAGAAGCTAACTCATTCTTTTTTATTCATTATTTCTTTCTCTTTTTGTTACTATAATTCATTAACTCTGTTTTCTTTATACATAAATATATCTATTTCTTTCTATCTTTATCTTCCTCTTTTCGTCCTTTCTCTCTATCTTTCTCACTCTTTATCTTCAGTTCTTTTATCAACTCCCTCTCCGAACGTAAACCTCAAGTTCTCCCCGTCCAGAGTGGCCGCTAGTCGTGCCCTTACTCCAAATTTTTTCCGGCTCTAGCTACTTTTTTGCGGAGATTTCTTTTTTTTTTCTTCTTTTTTTTCAAGCTGCGCTAATAATTAAATTATTTTGCGCAAATTTCTTACAGTTGTTGTCTCCCACAGACACAAGCAGATTAGATAACTTATCATTAGGTGGCAAAAAGTTGGGCTCAACCTCAGCCTCAGTCTCAGCCTCAGTCTGTAGCTGGCTCTGCTGCTCTGCACGCACGCACACACGCAAACACACACACACACACACACACACACGCTGCGCGATAATGAGAATTTAAATCGCAATAAAGTGCCGAGAAGCAGAGCCAAAGAAATAACAAGGAAAATAAATGTTAAGCGTGAGAGAGAGAGAGCAAAAGGGTGGGAGATGGGGAAGGCAGAGTGAAAGTGTTGCCAACTACACGACAAGTGTCTAAGTGGAAGCTAGTGTGTGTGTGTGTGTGTGTGTGTCTGGGGTGTGTGTGCATGCGTTAATAAAATGTAATTTTGAAGCGTATTAAGGCGAATTTTGTGCCGAGTCAGACGAGTCGCAACGCAACGCAGCAACTGCGTCTGTCTGCCGTTGTCTATGCAACTAGAGGGATTAAAACACATTCGTACCCACACACGCACACACACACACACACAGATACATTCACACAAACAAGCCACTGTGCTGTTGGTGTTCTTAAACGCAGTTACCCGAGAATTTCAACTGTTGAATTTCAGTTGAAGTTTTGATTGATTGTTTTGAAAGTGCTTTCCCTCTATGCACGAACATATTTGGCGTTCCTGCTGTTTATTTTCTAGCTAACTCTCTGAAACTGCAGAGATTTTCAAATGAATCTACAAAAAGCAGGGCAACTTGCAAAAGTTATCGATAGTCGTTAGTTAAGTTGAAATAAACCCTATTTCCGTAGTGATTTGAAGTGATTGTAGATGTTTATGTAGAAAAATGACTTGCTTAGTTAAGTTCAAGAATGGTTTCAAGATAGGTAGTATTTTATTTTACGCTTTTGTAGGAAAGTATCGATAAATTAGGAGTGTATCGATTTCAAATAATTATTTAGTTTTGCCAAAGTTTTATTAGTTTTTTTATTATTTTATTAAACTGTTTTAAATAATAAAAATATCGTATTAAAAACTCAAAACTTACAAATATTTTGTACGCTAGTCCAAATAATCAAAATGATTTATTTATTTTGACTATTTTTTTGACAATTTCTTCTTTATCGATTAGTTGAGGAACTATCAATGTTGAAGATATCATATTTGTCAAAATTTTTTTGAAATTAAATATAAAAGAGCTTTTATATCGATAAATGTTTTTGCTGAATTTAATAATCGAAACGAAGTTTCTATTTGCTGGAACAGCTCATCTGAGCAAACTATAGATCTTTGATACATTCAAACTAAGACCCACACACATGCTCAGATGCACACACACTCACGCGCTAACTAACTAGCCAGCCAATAAAGGGGCAGAAATGCTTATTAGCATTAGAAGCGTATTATGAGCATTCATACAAATACGCGTTGCGCCGTCATTGAGTGTGCGTGTGGATGTGTGTGTGTGTGTGCGTCTGTGTTTGTGCTGCAAGGCGTATTAAGTGCAAACACACACACACACACACACATACACACTGGTGTAAGCGCATTAACACTAGGCGTCGGTTGTCTAAGTCGAAGTCAAGCTGCATTTTGCTTTGACATTTGATTACTGGCGACTGTCCGTGCCGCCTGTCCTGCCCCTGCAGGTCCCTAATCAATGCAACCCTTCTCCCTCTGTGAGTGTTTGCAATTTGCATTGTGAAATTCAAGAGTGTGGTGTGGGCTGTGGGTTGTGGGCGTGGCCATAATCCACCCCATCGACGCAATTCGGTCGTTAATCAGATATTCGTATTATTAGTTGGCTTTTGTTGCGGCGAAATGTGCAATTTATGTTTTGCGCCGATATCGATAAATGGGAATTTTGATCTACAATTAGGTTTAAAGCGTTAGGATGCGCGAAAGTTGTAGGACAATTGAGAAGCTGAAAAGGGATTTTAAGAGGAAACAGAAGAAGACGGAGATGAAAAAAAGAACTGAGCTGAGAAGATCAAGTGGGAGTCCGAAAGAATGACAGAGAAGCAGATCTAAAGGCAGAGTGAGAGATAGATTTAAAGATAGAGAGAGAGAGAGAAAAAGACATGAAATTTAAATATAGAAAAAGGAAAAATTTAAGATGTGAAACAAGAAAGGTGGGAAAAGAGAGATGTAGAAAATAATATGGAAAGAAGTTGAACTTTCAAAAGTTCTGAAAAATAACTAAAGAAAAACTGAACCAATCGAATGTTTTTGAAACTTTTTCATTCACATGTTCCAACTACAAGCTCTAAGTTCTCTTGAGACCATGCACTTTCAGTGCAAGTCTCTTGAAGACACTCTCATTAAATCTCATCAGTTCAGCTTTAACCTCAATGCCTGTCGTAAAGTTCATCAACTTTACCTTGAATGCGGAATGAAGCGAAGCGAAG
This sequence comes from Zaprionus indianus, assembly GCA_018904595.1. Taxonomy (NCBI): domain Eukaryota; kingdom Metazoa; phylum Arthropoda; class Insecta; order Diptera; family Drosophilidae; genus Zaprionus; species Zaprionus indianus. The sequence continues at coordinate 385,368 of JAEIHA010000344.1, forward strand.
CTCAGCCCTTACTTAGAGTGGATATGCAAAAGGCGTGTGCTAATCAGTTCAGTTCCTGTTCCTACAGAAACGAACGAAGATGTAACTAGTAAGCCAGACTGAGAGGGACAGATTGTGGAAAGAGAAAGAGAGAGAGAGAGAGAGAAAGGCGCAGCATTAGCTGGGTAGTTTGAAGAAGATATTAAAAAGCTTCTCGCTAACAATTTGGCCGGAAATTACAATTTCTTTTGAAGCTGCAACAGATTCTCTAGCGTCTCTTCTCGTTTCTCTTGCTCGCTTCTCTTGCCCCTACTCTCTCTCTCTCTCTCACTCGCTGATTTTTTGTCGCCTTTCGCTTGGGCTTTTTTGCATCGATAACAAAAGGCAGCATTATTAGAGTGTTCCTTTATTTTAATGCCACATTTCACACCATGTGGGCGGCTGCGGCGGCGCCTGAAGCATCCTACAAGAGGGACGCGAGGGCTGGCACGGGGCGTGGCAGGTGGTGGCCTGGTGCATTCCATTGTGTGTGCGTTGTGCGCCTTTTTTTTTTTGCTGCTGCTTCTGCTGCTGCTATGAGCTCTTTTGTTTGGGCTTTAGAGGCTTCGTCGCCCACTTCTCTGACTACTCCAGCTGAAAGGCAATTGTTGTAGTCCTGATAAACGCAGGGACAGACAGACAGACGGACGGACGGACGGACGCAGAGACAGATGTGAACTGACAGACAGACAGAGAAAGAGAGAGAGAGAGAGGGAGACAGACAGTGTATCTGTTGTTTTAGCCCAGTCGCGACTTCTTTCACGTATCTGTTGCAATTTTTCCATTATTCCAAGAGCACAAGGCAAAAGGGAATGAAGTGGAGGGTGGCGGTGGCGCCCCGAGTGAGGTTAGATCGAGTTTTGTGTTCTTAATCAAGCATTGACGCCGCCGCCGCCCCCATCTCACGCCATCATAATATGGATTCATATGTGTAAACATGTCAGCGCCTGCATAGACATGCGGCTGCATGCAACTCGGGGGCAACTGAGCTGTCAATGAATTCATCCCGTATCAGCTTCAATTACAAACGTATGTTAGGAGGCTTCCGAATTGGTTGAATGGACAGATGTCAGCAGTCGTCGTAATTACTATTTCTATAAGACAAAGGGATTTTGACTTTATGATCAAATCTATACGGATGCAATATGCAAACTATGTATGTTTGTATGCAAATCGGATATCAACGAGCAACAACTGGTGTTAAAGCTAATTTATTGTTTGTTCTGAGGAAACCAGAAGTTGGAAATAGCAACAAGCAAAATATAATCATATGTGTCAAGCTTCAGCAAGATAACTCCTTATATGAGATATATGTTTGCCTTACAACAGACAGACAGTCAGATAGATTGACAGACATGGCTAGTTCGACTCCTCTGTTGCTGCTGATTCAGAATAAATATATGTTTAAGGGTCGAACATGTCAGCTAAGATGCAAACTCCTGGTCAAAACTAATATACCCTCTTTATATAATTATAAAACAAGTTAACTGAAATAACTTAAGTACGTAATTAAACGTAAGTATTTAATTATTTTAAGTGTAATAAAGCCAACAAAATTTGGAACGCATTAAAATTGTTGAATATTTTCAGGTGCAGCAAGCCAGCCGCCAGTGCGGATCAAGAACTTAGTCCGATGGGCGCACTTGGGGAGCACTTGATGCATCCGAGCGATTTGAAGAGTCGCCTGAGACAACACAACTGCACCCCTCTTCCGCTCTCTCTCTCTCTCTCTTTCTGCGTTGGCAAGCCACATCAAGTGTCGACTTTGTGATCAGATTTTTGGCCACAGGACAAGTTGGACGAGAGCTGGTCGACCGGACGTGGAGCACTTTGAACGCCAAATTAAACAGAGCGCCAGTCCGTGAACTTCAGAGTCAACTAATGATGAGGGAGGTGGGAGTTAGGAGGTAGACTCGACCGGCGACTGGTACTAAGAAATTGATGGCAAGCCGAGACAAGACGAGATGACGACGACGACGAGGACGAGGACGAGGCAACGACGACACGGAGGCGAGGCAAGACGAGGAGAAAGACAGGACATCAACTAATTGAAATTGCGCGCCAATTTTGTGGCTTGTTGGACGCCGTCGCTGGCTCGCATCCTGCCTGCAGCATCGTGGCACTTCGTCGGGGCTCGGCAAGAGTCGCTCGTATGACATGCGCAGAGCTCGGCTTCGGCAGCTGTGCGAAACAGCTGTCGTGCGGCTTCTCGTATTGTCTCGGCGCGCTCGGCTCGTGCGTTGTCGTTGTCGTTGGTCGCACTGCGCTCGGTACACTGCGTGCTGCGTTGCTTGTACCAACTGTTAGTGTGTGTGTGTGTGTGTGTGTGTGTGTGTGTCTTAAATTCGCTAGCCAAAACATCGGCAAATGCAGTCAGTTTCGGTATTTGCAGCGGGCAACGTGTCTCGTCTCGTGCTGCCTGCGACTTCGCTGTGTATGTGCGCTCGCTTCACAGTGTCACGGTGTGCGTGCGTGTGTGTACGTGTGAGTCGTGCGTATTCTCGGCTCGGCTGGCTGGCAGCAAAACTGGCTGATTCAGTGACCCAATGAGCCGGGCAGCGACGATATCGTCGTAAGTTTCGTTACGGCAGTTTCGTTTCACAGCGCGCGAAATTCATACGCCGTGTGTGCCGTTGCCATTTTGCCGTGTATTTCGCAATATTTTCGCCTTTTCGACCGACCATAGAAAAATAAAAACAACGTTGCGCGTGCTTCTTCACACACAGACGCGTCCGTTTGTTGTGATTTTTCGATTCTATCCAACGCCGACACCGACGCCGCCGATTCAAAATAAATTGTTGTACGTTTCGGTTGGTTGTTGGCTTGTTTGTTGTTTGTTTCCCGTTGTCGTTATTTCTTTTTTTTTTTTTTTTGTATTTTTTTGGAAATACAGTTTTTTTGTTAATGTGCGACTCGTAAATTTTGTCATTGTTTTCTGGTGGCAATTGCAAAGGCGCAACGCAACGCACGCATCGCGGTGGAGCAACAAATAGTATCGTGTTATGCTGCAATTGCTGCAGTGATAATTCAAATTCTAGCCACATCGTGTTAGTGTTACGGTAAAGTTGTGTAGTTGTGTGAGTGCGTGATCGGTTTATATCGCAACTTTTATACCCATTAACAGCCGACGGCGTTAAAACAAACTCTGAACTTTGCAACATACTAAAGTGTTTTCAAAAAAGCCTACAAAACAATTGAACAGGTAAGTGGAAAAGTTGTTTTTTTTTTTTTTAAATAATTTAAAGGAAAAGTGTAATATTTTTAACTCGTGATCAGTGTCAGTTTTGAAAGCTGTGTGTATTTAGAAAGTGCTGAAGTGGAAAAGAATTTAAAAGAGGAAGTGTAAAGGAAATTTTTGAAATGAATTCATGAAGTTTTTTGAACTTTATTTAGAAAATTGTGTGGTACAATATAAGAAAATATCAGATATATATAAAACCATATTTATCGTGATTGTTAAAGTGTTTTTGCAAGAGGAAAACCAATGAAAAGGAAGATTCACCGACGAGACCGAAACCTTTGGGAAATATCAGTTTAATGGATGCCAGCCTTCATTCACTGCCTCTCTTTGATCTAAGCCTCGACGTTGAAGGTGAACTTGCGGCATTAGCTTTACACTTGTTTATGGCCAACTGTACGGCTCGAGGGAATAACCTGTGTCCCCAAGCCTGGAATGCCACTTGGTGACCCGGCAGCAAAAAAAAAAAATGTATATAAGCTAAATAAAAGCGAAGCAAACGAGTTCAACTAGTCCCAGGACGCTGCACTTTCCATGCCATCGAAATCGAAAATGTTGCACAATTCGACCCAAGGGTCTAATTCGATTTGAGAACTTAAGCCAAGGTGGCCTGTCTAAAAGTGGGCAACAACAACAACAACCGTATAGGTAATAAATTTATGCAGGCAACGTTCATCTCGTCGGATTTCGTCTGTCTGGCAATATCGAATAGGGACTGCGATAATAAATGCATGCGATATGCATTTTAGTTTAATTTAATTAAAATGTGTTTATTTATGCACTTAAACTGCAACAAGAACAGCGTAAAGTTGTATGCATAAATACTAAAGTGCGTATTTAACATGCACCATAATCGAATGCATTTTACAGGTTGCGCATACGCAGCGTCAGCCAGAACAAATCAAATTTGTTTTGTAACAACAACAGCAGCAGAATGTTAAAATCCATGTGAATCAATCTAGCTTAAAATGCTTGTAAATCTATTTATATCTATTGATATCGATAAACAAATCGACCTGTTTTGGAAAAGTATAAATATTTCTTCTGATCAAAAATATAATGATGATTACCAACGATAGATTGTAGTAAGAATGTACAAATCCATGTTGATTGATGTTAGCCATCGCTTCTTGTTATCGATGCAAATCGATGGCAGTTACTATCGATCGATAAATAATCGACAAGCCTTAATTTGTTTAAATCCCATGCAATTGAACAATAGTTTCACTTTGAAGTGACTTAATAGACCATCTGTCAATCGGTTAACTTCAATACATCGAGCGATTGTCGTTTGTCGATTGTGTGTGCTGGTTAGGGTAATCGACTGTCGATAGACCCGATTGGTCAGAAACATAATGCTAATAATGCAAGCGCCATTGCATTTTAATGAAATATTTTGCTGAAATATTATTTACCTGCAATCTACAATTAAAACAAATCGACTGTTTGCACAAAATGTTCTATTTGCCAAATGCACACACAAAATGTGCAGTTCTCTCGTTCTCTCTCTCTCTCTCTCTCTCTCTCTCTCTCTCTCTTTCTCTTGGAGTAATTAAAGAGCGAAAGCGAAAGGTTGCAATCGAAAACATGTTTGTCAATATGGCAGAGACAGAGGGAAGCAAAAATAACAACTACAAAAAATAAGCAACAACAGCAATAATAATTTATACGAATATAATTTATACATACATACATAGTATATGTTGTACTATATGTGTTTTTGCATTTACAATAAATAACAAAGCAAATAAATATTGAATCAATGCACACAAACCTGTCACACACACACACACACACACACACATGCAGAGAAATGCACTTACGCACGCACAGGTAAACTGGTAATCCGGAGGCTGGTTAATCCTTTCAGGGCTCTAAACGTCGATGATCTATGCGGATTTTCGTGCAGACAAGCAGAAAATCGGAATTGGCCACTTTTTGGTTTTATAAGCAAATTAAGCTTGAATAATATAAAATATTTAAAGCGCCGATCGAAAGTAGGTCAGCTGCATCGATATATACGATACCATACTAACATATATGTATACATCGTGGCTCAAGGATCTCGCCTTACTCATGGCTGGAAATATGATAATATTTGGATTATTCAAAAATGTTCAACAATTTGTTAAGCGGTGCGAAAACATGAGCTTTTCGCTTATCAATTGTCACACTACGCTGCTTGCGTGGTAGCGAGGGGCTCTCGAGAAGTTGAGTTAGTCGCCCCGTGTGTGTTGCAGTTGCTTTCAATTTCAAATGAAACTAAAATATTTATGACAGCCATTGGATGCTTGTTGCAAAGTAAATACGGCGACATATGCACATGCATGGCACAACAATGCAAGCACACACACATGCACACACACACACACCTGCAGGACACTCTTGTATCGTGTGTGCATGTGGCGCAAATCCCTTTGATTATCCCTGTGCATTCACAAACGAAGCGGCAAAGTCCGCTCGCTTTACTTTCGCAATAAAATTGAGCAACAAATATGCATGGCAATAACAGCAACAAGAACAGCTACAGCAGCGGCAAGAGCAACAAAAACACCAACAACAACAACAGCAATAAGAGCAGCAACAACTTTAACAACACTACGACAGCTCTTCGTATTTCGGCCAAACACGGAAGTCTTTATACCCTTTTCTTTGCAGAGAGTTACAAGACGAAAGTTAGCGATAGATTAGACTGTAAATACATATACAAATGTTACAAATAAATCAGTTCATATCTCCATGAAGCTTAACAATAACAAAATTGTGAAACTTCATGAAGATTCAACCTAAGATAGATTTAAATATTTTAAACTCATAAGCATGCATTGAATCATAATAAATACTAGATATTGAAACATAAACTTATAAATTTTCCAATTCAGATATTATTCAGCACTTCTGACAATCGATTCGTAGTGTATTTAGGTTTCGTTGTGTCGCATGCTCAAGTGCACGTTCATGCTTGTCTGGCTGACTGTTTTGTTTCTATTTTTGCAAATGGTACAAAAACTAAATAATGCACACACAAACATGCAAACACCCTAACAAAGGCGCACACAGCCTCACTAGTATACACACACTCTATATACACAGTTTCGTGTGCCGCTTGTAACAGTTGCAATTGTTGTTGTTCGTCTTAATTTTGTTGTACTTGAAGCATCACTGACTTTTGCTGGCAGCATCAAGGAAGGTGGGTTGTCTAGGGTCAGTTAACCCTAAACGCGATAAGCTAAAAATACTTTTAAACAAAATACTTCTATTACAAAAGAGTTTTAAGTCGAACCTTAATGCATAGGCTTTAACGTAGAGAATTTTATTTGTTGTATAAGTGTTCTGTGTTCTGTTATAATAAAATAACCCAGAGCCCTGCAGTGAAATAGATATTATTTCATGCAAGTAAGTAGGCCTAATATCAAATGTGAAGCTTGGAAAATAACAAATGAAGTCGAATCCGATGAAGTCATTCAAAATTGTTGTCATTGCCCTCTGTTGCAGCATAAATTGTTGCACACATTTCACTTCAAACAGTTGAGACACAGCTACCTCACTAAAATAGGTTTTCCACCATCCCACTCTCTCTCTGTCTCTCTAGGCAGTTTTTCAATGGAATTTGCAATTTGAATTTAGCCACAAGTTCGGCCACAAGGCTGAAAGGAGTCCAATATCGATATCATCATTTATCGTAAAATGCATGTGTAAAACTGCAAATTTACATTGCAGTTGGGCGAATTGCAAATTAAATTAAGATGCAAAGGACTCGCAGGCTCTGGCCGGCTGTGGGATAAGCAATAAACAAATTGGTGCAACCACAGACTGATGGGCTGCTCTTAATCTGTTTTCCCCTACTTCTTGCTCCCCACAGATCCATTGCATTCTCTCTGCTTCGAGTGGAAGCATAAGGGATTTAGAATACGGTATTAGTTGTCAATGCAGCTGCAATTTGTCCATTGATTGGCAGTTGATCGACGTGTGCGTGTGTATGTGTGCACTTTGCGAGTTGCATTAGGAATAGTTTATGTACTAGTAATGTTTTAGAATTGAATTCCCTGCAATAAGATGTGGGTTATTAGTGCTGCCAAATGCTTACATACAATATCAAAATGCATGACTGATTTGAATTGCACTCATTCGAATTGCAAGTATCTGTACTCCGTAAGAAACTCAAATGTCTCGTTCTGTTCCTTAAAAAGTGCATTCTGGTCTTAAAAACCATTTCAATTAGTCCGACATATTCAATGCACTTGCAATTAAAAAGTTCATTAATTAATCTGCGAGTCGAATATTAGTTAATTGTAATTAACTCACAAGTTCGAACGAGTTATCTGGCTCTGTCTGTGGAACTTATTTTCACTCATCTTTAACTAATGCACTTAAGAATGCAATTCAGCTTTCAAGGCTAACTTCTTTTTATTTCCAAGCTTAATTTGAAGTATTTACTTGTCTTGGCCATGACGGCAAATCAACTTCTAAATGCACTTGGGACCATGTTGTCTCGTGGACCTTTCGGCCTTGTTGCCTCGTCTTGTGATCTATGCAAATCGCCTTCGTGACGTCACCTCTCTCGCCTCATTTGGCCTGAACACGTTTCATTTGTAGCGACTTCTGTCACGTACGGCGGCCTGATGATGACTTAGACTCGAGGCGCTCATTTGATAAGCTAATTGGCGAAAGAATAAGTGGTTGAGCAAGGGGGAAAGGCTCTCAAGTCGGTCTAATTGTATTTAATATTAATTAAATAATTTCTACGCTTGGGTCCAGTTTCAATTAACTGCCCCTAGGACTCCCCAGCCCCCCTCCTCGTTGGTATTTCTTGCAAGCTCACTCTTCGATTTCTGGTGACTTTCGGGAACTGTGACTGTCCGCTCTCTCGAACCTAACCTCAACCCCCAGCCCCCGTCGTTGCAGGCTCTTTCTACAGGTAGCGCAACGTCCACGTAGATACACGTGCCATTCTCCGGGGAATACATCGATGTGCAACGTGTTTTTCCGGTTTAATACCTTTCTCAACTGAATACGAATGGAAATAACGGTACATGTGCCAAAAAAAAAGAGGAGAAAACCTCCCCAATACCCTGACAGATTCCCTCCCGGCCCCACCGCTTCAAAGTCGAAGGCAAACAGAAAGCATCATGAATCCCATATCGCGTTTGCTTTGCTACCCTCTTTGGCTCCCTCTCTTGCTTTGTGTTGTTGTTGTTGTTGTTGTTGTTGTTGCAGTTAAGCACGCGTCGCTTTACGTTGCGGGCGTGACGGGCAACGGGCAAAGGGCAGCATGTGTATGGAGGCGCGCGAGGTGGGCACAGGCGAATGTCGAATTGGTTGCTGTAAGCTGGCGGGGTTGCCAGCCGTTTTTAGCCAAACATTTTCGGTGAATTCCAGCAATTTTCTGCCTTCACTTTGTAAACCCAAAAACTCAAAACCGAAAAACCAAAAACCCAATGCCAAAGCCGACGCCTAACGGTAGTCAAGCGGGTCTCAATTCCAAACTAAAGGGAATTCGGTTTTCGCTTTGATAAAAAAACTGTTACAAAAAAGAATTTTTTTTAAAACTATTATTCCGAAATTGTACAACATGATAAAAGCTTACTAATACAATGCCATACATGTTATATGGTTGCTATAATCCACATGTCCTTGATTGAATACTCTTTTCTTTCGATCTATTTTACCATATGATTGCTGTGGTCAACTACTTCATCATTTTTCATATAGTGTCCTTATCTTTGCTTTCATCTGATCTGTGGAACTGTTCGATTTATTTTCGTTATAAACAGACTTGGCAAGCAAATACATGCTATGAGAATATTGCAAACTTGCCACGCCTACCTGCTAAAGAATAGTATATTACCTCGAGAGTATCTAGCCATCGCGCTTTTGACTGTTTCAGGTTTTTCGCTAACGTATTTGGTTTATCTCTCTGTGTCGTGTTTATGCATCTCCCACGCACTTTGTCGACGCCCGTTGGCTTGTGCTCTAGTTCGACTACCTTTTGTTATTGTTGTTGTTTGCCGAGAGCCGCAGCCACGCCCACAGTGGCAGTGCTACGCTGAACGCCCCAATGCCGGCAAGTAGCCTTGTGGCCGCTTTTAGTTTTTGTGCCGCATTTTGTTAACAATTTTGTTTGCTCTATGTAGATGGTGAGGGAGACACAGACAGAGCGGGAGGTGGGGAGAGAAGGAGAGAGAGAGAGAGAGTCGGAGGGGGAAAGGTACAAAGCACTTGTTGTTGCTACCTGCTGGCTGCGTGCAAAGTCGCGTGCCGAAAATCGCTAAATTTTTTGGTTATTTCCGTTTGCGTTTATGTTTTACTTAAATTCCCTTTAACCGGCCTCAACATCCGACCGACGAGTCGACACCGTAGTAGTCGCATACCGTAACAGTTACCCGGAAGTGTGCGTCCCCCTCTGCATAGCCGTCTACCTTCGCGTTCGTCTGCTTTTTGTTTTGCCTTTTTTTTTAAGCAACCCAACTCCGTGTCCCGCCCCACGGCCAGAATTTTATGCTGTTGCTTTTTAGTTGTTGCCGCTGCGGGTTTTCATTATTCGCAATCTCACGTAACGCCAAATGAAGTCGTAAAACGTCCAATTCGAAACGCATAGCCCCCCCACTATCTTTCTCTCTCTCTCTCTCTCTATGTGTATATGTGTGTGTATAGGGGGGCAATGGATTTGCGAGCGAAAACAAATTGTTAAAGTTATATTATAGGAATTACAAGTACGTTTGATTAAGCGTCGGCTTAGCACCCCATCGCATCCGCCTCCGCCTCCCACGATATTCGTTCTTCTTCCTCTCCTCACCCTTTATTCGTTGCTTCATTCCTCATGCCCCGTTTACCACTTGCCACTTGAGGCATTTAAATTATGCACAAGTCCCGACAAGACCGGAACCGGGTCAGGGGGACAGCATGGAAGAGCAGGACGCATTGCCTAAGTGGTTTCTCATTTAGCCGCGACGCATAAATCAAGCATTAAAATAAACAAACAAACAAACAGGAAAGAATGAACAAGACGAAGATGCAAAAGCAACAAAAGAAAAGACAAAGCATGCTAGAAATGAAAAGAAAAGACACAAGGCAAAAATGAAATGAAACTGAAAACAACACGATAAGCTAAACAATAAAATAAATGCAATAATTTCGTTGTCAGTCAAGTCGAAGTGATGACTACCCTTAGAAACTAGAATAAAGAGGGTAATATATCTAAGGGAGTTCCCTCAGTTGATATTGCATCTTTGTTTTGAATGGAAACTTTAACAAGTAGACGTATGTCAGTCGTACTCTGACGACAGTCGAGATCTCTATTTGATATGCTGGAACTAAAAAGAAGTAAAGAAGATTAAAGAGGGTCGTCGGGTGTCTTGCGAATAAAATTCTAAGTTGTAACACGCCAAAGTGCATGTTTTTTTGAGGTAGTAAGCCCGTTTTGAACTAGCTTGAACAAATTTATTCGAATATCATAAATAATAAAAGTAAACTATTTCTATTATGAACTTACATCGATTGTGTAAATGAGATGAGATGAATCTCTCTACAATTTGTATTTAAGATAAAGCAAAGCTTAGGGTTTACTCTGAAAAGAACTGGGCTTTTGCAAATGTCTCTTTATATGGTATTTGGAACTTGAGAAAATGTTAACACTTTTGATGAGAGCAAAGAAATAAAGGAAAAGGGTAATGCCTGAACTGATGATAGAAAATGTAAAAAAAGGTTAAGTGAAATTGCAAATTAAACTTATTCAGTTATTTTTCTTTCTCCTAAACAATTGTTTAATCTAGACTTTGATTCTGTTTTGCTGAACAGATTGTGTGACTTTAGTTTGCGGCATACGTAAGCTGCCTCAGGTCGCAAAGATTCAGATTCGAACTACACCTGACAGAGTTCGACCTCGCTGGCATTGGCTGTGAAATACCCTACAAGGGTAAGAAAATATTTCGATTTTCTAATGCACAAATTCTACGTTACTTTATTGATGGAAATTCTCAAGTACAGTTTGATTTTCATGGCTAAAACAAGAGTTTCAAATGATAAACAAGAAATTAATTGAAATTCAAAAAGATTAGTAGAAAAGAGAGTATTTTATACTTTAAAGCGTCAACGTTTATCGAGACGATCCAAAAATATTATCTGGATTTCGGCTCGACAAATTGCATCAGCTTCGCTCTAGTATTTATCTTCTGTCCAGTAATCGGGTTCGGGAATTTTCTCTGCCGGTATTTCGTCAATCTTTGAAGCCGGTGGTGGTGGTGGTGGTGGTGGTGGTGTTGGTGTTATTTCGACAGATTTGCGAAAGTTATCCAATTTATGGGCAACATCCGATAGACGACAGCACTGGACGTAGCCGTAGACAGGGAATTGTTGCAGCTTGGCGAAGAGGCTGCTCTTGAGCCAGGTGATTTCATCACAAATGCTCTTGCACATTCCCGCACGTTCGTTGTTGGTGAGCTGTGATTAAATTTGGTCGATAAATCGGTCTAATCAATTAATCAATCAATCTTAAGAAACACTTACAAAAGGAGAATTGTGACCAATTGCAACAAACTCATCTGTGGAATTATTGGAAGGTTGAAGGGCACGCACGTGGGCCCAGATGAAAGCCGGCACTGTAATTGTATTGCCCGAGCTCAGTGCTATACTGAGTGTGCGAGTCTCATTGCAACTCTGGTATAACGGCGTCGAAACACTGCCTGAAACTCCGACACGTACATCGTAGTTGGTGTTCTCGCTTGCGATCTTCAGTGCGTTCAGGAAATTTCTCCAGTTTCCGGTACGTAGGGGGCGCAACCACAGAATGTTAAGCATCGATTTATATTCATCGAGAATCTGGCCAAAGGCATCATCCTGAATTAAGTTGCTGTATTCAAATGTTTCCCCTCCGAACATTGTCTGAAACTGTTTATCATTGCGAATAGCATCATTGACAGCCTCTGCTCTGTAGAGATTCATTGTGATCATTATTTAAGTCGTATACCCTTCTCATGAGCTATGTACTCACCCAGTCCCCTTAAACATGCCTTCGTTATAGTCCACTTTAATGTCCACACCTACTGAGTTCATTTGACCGATTTGCGTCTGTATTAAAAAAGAAAAATAATTATTTGTGTGAAGAGCTTATGCAACTTTGATTCGATACATACACGCGCGATCACCATCGTTTTCGGAGGGTATGCTGTGTATCCGGCATACTTCAGCTTCTGTCCCAACAGATCGTAGCATATGGCTACGTTTTTTATTGAGCCGAATTCCATTAAATTGCTACCAACCACAAGAGTCATGTCGCTACAATCGGGCATAGCCGAAAGACTTTCAAACAACTCATATGCCTGCCAGCTTGCACATTTAATATCAGCCACTTTCTCATTGCCGTTATAATAAAAATAACCGTTTCTGTCGCATTTGACTTTCATGTGTGCTTCTTCCAATTCATATTGATAATTGCCTCTGCAAAGAGTATAGATAATAAAAAAAGGGTTTTAATATAAATGTTCACCAATACTCAGGACCTTCCGCAATCGGTTTGTTTTGAGGTAAGTTTGTTTGATTTAAATGATTACGCTATTCCGTATTGGAATCCTTTGGGACAATAAAGATGAACAGTCTGCGAAGAACCTCGTTTGATTTCTTTCTCGTCTGTTAATATGTTCTTTGATCCGAAGTGGCCAACTACTTTTGGAGCAGGAAAACTTGTGCTTAATGTGCATTCTGCCTTAACCTCCGACTGCATGGCATACAAGGCAGCCAAGCCAAGTAGTAAAATAAACGCTCCCATCGTGATGAGCTTGGCAATAGCACTGTATGCCAGAGCTCTGAGCTGGCCTGCTTAAATAGGCGAATAGCGCTAGAGAATGAGATAGAGGAGATTCTGTTCATTGCACAGCCCTATCGCTGTTGGGTCAGAGCTGAGGCTGATGCTCAGCAATTTGTTGATAAGACGATTGCATTCTGCGTAATATTTTGTACCTATCAAAAAATTTATAAAGGGCATATTTCATCTAGTGACGATAATAAAATAATTATGATAATGGTTATATCGAAAATATTTGGACTAAGTAGAATGATCACCAAGTCAAGTGCAACCTTTTTAAAAAATCTATGAATATATGTTGTTATTGAAAAGCAAACATGTATACCCAGCTGATGCTTTTTTTGCCTGGGTATGAAAGCGTGTGGCTTATCTTTTGGTTGTGATGAGATGTCTATTTGCGCATTAAGTTCTCATGAGAATTTTAAAAAGGGAAATCACATGAAATTCATATTTTATTTTCTTTCAACTTAAGTTAAGAATTGCGTCGGAAAATTGAGCGTAATCATAAAGGAGACCAATATATAGATAACTATGATTAGCATGTATATTCTGAATGGGAAACAACAGGGGAATCGACTTAGCTATGTCTGTCGACGACGAAAGGTTCTCGAAGCTATTTTTGCTGATTGTGATTTGATTTGTCTATATGAATATACAAGTATGTGTATTAAATATACCTCTCCATACCTTGAAAGCTGTTAAATCAATTCGACCCGAAATTAGCAACATAAAGAAGGCGAATCATTGAAATATATTTATTCTTGTTCAGTATCAACATTTTCTACGTACTGAGGAGTTTCAGGGTGATAGATAAATGAAAGGCTGTAACTACATAAAGATTATTTAAACCTAATACCATTTTTCAGAACTAAATAGCACTACCTATAGTTGGAGTATGAACTTAACTTTCTTTCTCGATTATATATATATATAATTTTGACAATGTAAAGACCAGAACGGAAGGATTAACATTGATAGACAGTGTGAGAGGTCAGCGTATACCCTACAGATCGGGCATACCGTTCGCTTTGGCTATTAACAACTGTTTGCGCAAATGACACTGCAATAAAGCATTAAAAAGAAGGCAAAGGCAAAACATTAAAAGATACAACGTAACCAGCAGAAAGTCAAAACACCCATACGCACACATTATTACCCCCCCACCTATTCCCCCTTTCTCTCACCCTCTCTTTCTCTGTTTCTTTCGCACTCTAGGCTGTGCTGTGTGCGCCTTTGTCTCCAGGCCTGACCGTTGGGCAGGCAATGTCTTATGCACAGATTTATTATGTGGCCATAAATAAATTACAGGGCCAAGCGCCGCCACACAGAGTGCACATAATAACACTGCCAAGGGGATTGAGCGGGGTGTGTGGGGTGAGAAGGAAGAGAGAGAGAGAGAGAGAGAGAGATGAAGGAGGTGGAGTGGGCTGGTAAGACGTTGACCAAGTGCCCAAACCGATGGCAAAACACACAAAAATTACCAAAAATGCTTTGCCAAGGGCAATTCAAGCGTGACCCATTGTTAACCCGACAGCAGATTGGCGGACTGCCGGCTTTCTCTCTCTCTCTTTTTCGGTGTGATAAGGGTTAAAGGGTCTGTCGACAGGGTCCCGGCATCATCGTTGTTACCATTCAAAATGCATGAAAATGTTCAACGATCTAATTAGTGCTAAAAACTGTGAGAAGCAGCCGCCTTATCTGCTCACGCCATTGGTGTGGGGAGGGATGGGGAAGAAGAGGGAATGGGATAGACTAACTGGTACACTATGTTATATGATAAGCACAGATTAGCTGCCAAGTGGCTGAGCAGGCTTGGGGTACACTTAGCGAAAAACTATCACAATTTGTATGCCCTTCAGGCGGTCATTATGGGTAGAAGATGGAAAGCAACACTAATGTACAGTATATATATTCTCCATTCTCATCAGGAGAATCGAAGAATCCTTCTTCTCATGCCTGTCCGTCCGCTCGTCTGTCTGTATATCTGTCTGTCTGTCTGTTGCAACGCAAACTCTTTCTTTTTTAAAGCTTCTTAGTACTGCAAACTGTAAATTAGATGAAACGAATCGAATCAGACCGATATATCGTATAGCTGCCATACAAACTATCGGCCGATTATTTTTATTTGTCAAGACAATGCATCAAAATTGACTTTAATCTGGCATTTTATACATACAAAATGTATATATAAAATTATATTATATTGAAATCAGACAACTATAACATTTAGCTGCCATAGGAACAATCTGCCGAGTTGCAGGTTTTTGTATAAAAAACCGTTTTGATTTTTGAGAGTAACTTAGCTTATCAGCGTCAATCTGAGTGAGGCACAACAATCAATACTGCAACATTTTATATTAATAGTACATGAACAATCGGTGGAGATAACAAACTGCGAGTGTAGTAAACCTTCGGCGTGCTAAATGTAAATTTTCCTTTTGGTTTTGATTTAAATTATCAATTAAATAAAGGTTATTGCCCAGACAATGAGGAGATTCAATGAATTCCGTTAAGAAATATATAACATACCGCATGGTATGAGGTTAAGTGTGACCTTAGATATGCAAATCTCTGCTGTGACGCGGATAAGGAAGTATGCGAAACGTTTCGCTTGGTCACATCACGCGTGTGTGCCACAAATTGTATCCAGCTTAACGATCGTAAGTCGCAGACCACTTTGTATGCGATTAACTCGACAATAATTTATCTGTGTGTGTGCGTGTGTGTGTGTGTGGGAGAGAGAGCATTGCTCGTTGCGCTATTTGGCCACACTTAAATCTGGCACGCCCAATGCCCACGTAAATAACAGAGACAATGGAAGAGCCGAGAGCACTACGACAGACTCCGGACTGCAAATGAAGCTGAAGAGAAGTAGCAAGCAGTAGGAGTAGATGATGTAGGGAAGTAGGAAGGGGGAAGGGGGGGGGGTTAGGGGCGTGGAAGGGCGTAGAGAGTAGGGAGTTGCGTGACGTGAAGAGTGTCTGACTGTCGGGCTGGCAATAAATATCAAAGCATTTGTTTGCCGTCAAAGGCAAAAGGCTGCCAGGTTGCAACGCAGACACGCCCATTCTGTGGGCGTGTGTATGTGTGTCGAGTGTGTGTGTGCGTGGATGACTGTCAGTCGCAGTCAAAGTCGCGGCCACAGTCGCAGTCGCACTCAATGGCTGCGGCACGTGCGCCGTAATTTGCGCATTTAACATTTAAAGCTGCTCGTGAGGGGAACGCGCGCACTCTCTCTCACTCCCACTCTCTCTCTCTCTCCCTCATTCTCTTCACTTGCGCTCTCTCTCTCTCTCTTTCTGTGGTGTCAGGTGAACGGTACACGGGGGCGTATGCGCAATAAATTTAACGAGCTGCCATTAGAGACGACGAGGCCAAGATGTCAATGCGGGCAAGGCAGGGCAGCGAAACTTACGCCAGGCTAATGATAAATTGACTTAATTAGTTGACGTGCCAAGAGTCAACGCACACACACACACACACACACACATCTTTCGCACACCCCGACACATACACACACACACACCAAATTTATGAATTGTCGCCTGAAATTTGCAAGAAAATTTTTCACATTTTTTAATAAAATCCAGCAAGACTTTGTCAAATGCAAATCGATTTAGAAGCACACGGCAATTGTTTCAACATACCCTGTATATGTATTACAAATGGGTATATTGAGACGATGGGTAGATAGAGTGCAAGACTGATAACGTGTGCAAATGAAAAGAGTACTAAGAACGAGACAAGGTAAGAGGTTGCGTGGAAATCAAAGATAAGTCTAGAAGTTTCACATTGAATAAGTGAATCGTAGAAACTTTCGTTTGCTTATCTTTGTGCCACACGAAATCTAACTAATCTAACTAATTCGAAAGCTTATATATAATTCAATATAAGACTACACAACAGTTCCATAAGAGTCGGGTGAATAAGAAACCACAATAACTTGATTTCAGCTGCGTATCTAATTCATTTTCCTACAAAGTATTTTACAAGCTGACAAAATTGCGTGAATTCTTCTTCTACATCTCTTGTTGTTGTTTGTGCTAACAAACACGTGCTTCACAGCATGTTATGCTTGGTTTGGGTGAGGTTACAGAGGAAGATGAGGGGGGGGGGTGAGGTGACAGAGTGATGGTTACGGGGGTTGAGGGCCGTTCAGAAAGGGAATATATAGAGTGCGATATACGATAATTGAATCCATATTCGTAATGAGTGCACGCGTGAGCGAATTCTACTTGAATAACCACCCTGTACCGCTCTTGCCCCCTTCCTTACCGCTTTGTGGCAAGAACGAAGCACACGTGCAGCAAATCAACTTTGCCAAGTTTTCGTTTTCGTTTCGATTTCGTATGCAACATGCGATGTTTGCGACGAGAAAGACGTAGAAGAAGATGAAGGAGACAAGAATTTTGGAGAACAAGTGATGTGCGACTAAAGAATACCCTGTGCGCAGAGTTACGGACTCCGTGACATTCTCTAGACTTGCCAAGTGAATGTATACTCTCCTCTTATGCATTAAAACAGGGTGTAGCAGTATGAACAAAAAAAAAAAAACAAACTTTCTACATTTTTCAACAATTTAATTTATTTATTTTGGCACTCGTGTTGTAGTTGTTGCTGTTGTTTGTTGCTTGTCGCAATCGCAGTCAGCTGGCATGACATGGGTTTCCCTCAACCCCGTCCCTCACTCTGCCAACCTGCTGCCATCGTCCTTGTCCTTGTGATCGAAACGCACTGATAGCCTCTGTCACTCAAGCGAACTGGTTGACTGTGTTTGCTTCCCGGCTACTTTTGGGATATCGCCATTCGCTAATCTGGACAGCCGACTTGCTGTTGTTGTTGTTGCTGTTGTTGTGGACCCACATAAAAAGAAAACAACTTTCACACACACTCACGCACGCACGCCCACGTTCACGTCCACGGCCGGCTTTCAATTAACCCCCTTAGCCCGCAAGCACCTTGTCGTCTGCAGCTCTTTGTCCGCTTTGACAGGCTTAAAAAAAATCTTTCAATTCGCAAAATCATTAAGAAAGTTGAAAGTTCACGTTCATTTTGGCAATCGCTTTGTGGCTCGTATTCTTACTCTCTTGCCCCAAAAAGTGTGCTATAAAGTTCATGCTATCAATTTGATAGTTTTTTTCATTTAGATATTCGTTCCAGTCCAATAAAAAACTAATTATAACATAAATAAATTTACTAAAAAAAAGAAAAAAATAAAAATAATTAAATATAGTAAGACATCAGGCAGCTTTATCTAAATATTAATGATTATCTATTAATGATTATTAGGGATAAAAGGGAGAATAATCAAAACACTCTAAAAATTCTACCACGTTCCCATGTGCCATCAATTAAAAGCTTAAATATATCACTATCCTCTATAGTTTGTCAATATAAAACTGCACATAAATTCTACAATAGCAAATTTAAACACAGAGCTAAGTAACTCAGCTGAGTATCTTCAGTTTTGTATCTTCTTTTCCTTTGCACACTTTCAACTTTTAAGCATTTTGTGTCATCAGCCACAGTTGAGTTCACAAATTATTCGCTTTTCAACATTGTGAATTGATTTCTCTCTCTCTCTCTCTGGCTTTGTCTATTGTTTCCACTTGTTTGTTACAATGAGAATTATCGTTTTTCGGGCCAATAAGCTCTTTACTCAAAATTGCCAATTAGCCTAGAGTAAGAGGGGAGGGGAATATGGGATAGGTGTGTACTTAATATACATAGAACATATTGTTGCAGTTCAACAAATTCGAATATTCGTTATGCGCGATACCCAAAAACCAATCGGATTATAACAAAAGTCTTAAGCCGATTTGCATTTGGCATTTCGATTGTTTTCGACCTTGACTTGGAGCAATTGAAGGCAAACCTTTTCTGTTTGTACTCGTGCATGTGTTTTGCTTAGTCTTCAGATATTTAGTGATTATCTGATTATTGTGCTATTATTTTGCTTTGATTTCTCTTTTGTTCTGCGGGATTTTGGTTCATCAAAATTGCAAGTTAATACTGTGTACTGTATGTCGATATATGTATATATTCGTGTGTTGGTGGCGTAGCGCGCTTTAATTGTGAATGAAATTAGATAAGAATGCGAACACAATTGCGAGCGCGATTGGCATTTGCTGCTGCTGCTACAATTTGCCTTGTCGGGATGTGGCACCTGCCGCTTAATCTATGCCACAATCCGTTGAGCAATATTGAGAATTCCCTTTGAGCGCAATTTGCCAATTTGCATTCTGGCGTATTCTCCGGCATTCTGGCTTTAATGTGGCTTTTACCCCACATTGCGTATCGGGGAGTACTCGCAATGCGAAAAGCAAAAGCCAAAAAGCTGAAACAGACAACGAAATGTGCAGTAGATCGAAGAAGGCACACACTACGAGGGTCGTTTGATAAGTCCGTGACTTTTTGTATTTGCCGCGCACCTGCTCTAAATACAACACTGCTCCTGTCAGCAGTTATCGATTAACAGCTGACTGTAAAATTTTGAGAAAGCTGCGTTTTTTGGTTTGCGTTTTATAGGCATTGAAAGCAGACGATCTCGTGAATTTTAACGAAAATGGAAAAAAGTGAATTTCGTGTCAGCATGGCAAAATTTCATAAATTGGGCTACGAACTGCTACCCCATCCAGCATATTCTCCAGATTTAGCCCCTGTGACTATTTTTTGTTTCCAAACATGAAGAAATGGCTCGGCGGTAAGAGATTCGGGTCAAATGAAGAGAAACACAGAAACAAACGACTATTTTGAGGGCCTTGAGAAAACCTATTATTTGGAAGGAATAAAAAATTGGAAAAACGCTGGACTAAATGTATAGAGCTAAAAGGAGATTATGTTGAGAAATAAAACGCTTCTTTGACGAAAAAAATATATTTTATTCAAAAAGTCACGGACTTATCAAACGACCCTCGTAGCTATGCTCATATGGATATGATAGAGAAATCAAGCACAGCAGCGTGGTTTGCTTTACTGTGAAGAGTATAGAAAAGGGTGACCATAATTTCTGTAGATTGCTTTCACTTAAAAAGGCTTGT
This sequence comes from Zaprionus indianus, assembly GCA_018904595.1. Classification (NCBI taxonomy): domain Eukaryota; kingdom Metazoa; phylum Arthropoda; class Insecta; order Diptera; family Drosophilidae; genus Zaprionus; species Zaprionus indianus. Next base: position 405,463 of record JAEIHA010000344.1, read on the forward strand.
TTCGAGTTTATCTTTATCGACGCAGTCTGACTTAGTAACTATGTAGAATGAGAATACCATACTGCAAAGGAATACTGAAAAGGATGCCCATATTCATACTGCACGGCTGTGCAGAAAAAGGTGACCATATGTTCCAACGAATTTTGCTAAAGAAAATTATATTTTGTATCTGTCTAATCTCGTAACCAGTTGGAGGTATCAATGATTTGGAAATCATTTCAACTTAGGGTTGCCATACTGCAACGGAACAAATAAAAGGGTGACCATATTAAATACGTACTAAAGCTCGTAACAAGTAAACCTCTATAGAAATCTTGGGGCTTGGCAACCAACCAAGATTTCGGTTGCTCTGCAATAAAGTATTTTAGGAAAAGGTGACCATATTTTCTGCTGATTGTTTCTGAATGAAATGTGCACTTTCTTCTTTTTTTTCAAAGCAGTCGGATAAATGTACATTATATGTTATATATCAATCAAGCCCAATCAGAGTTGCCAAGCACAAGAAAAAGGGTGCAAAATAGAGTGACCTTATTTGTACTTTGCTTTTAATTTCAAGCTTGAATCAAGCTGAATTTGAATTACAATATTCTTTTCCCAGAAAGGGTAGCCTGAAAAAAGAACCAGGTGACAAAAGAATGATTTTTCATGAATTAGGTAAAGCTGGCTGTACCTACACTCCTCCCCTTCCCACACAAGTTCTCCTCTCCATCCCTCTCCCTTAAATGGAGATGACATTTTTGCGACGAATTTATTCAATTTTCAAATGCGACTCAAATTGCGATTTCCACTAGCGATTTTTACTTGCTACTCCCCGACAGTTGTGTGTGTGTGTGTGTGCGTGGGGTAGTGTGTGTGTTTTTGGTTCTCTTTTTTTTTGTGCTTGTTTTGGGTGCGCTGTTCTTTTGTTTTTTGCTCTGTGCACTGTTCGTTTTCGCATTTCGAAATGAAAACTCAGTTCCAGTCGCAGTCGCAGTCACAGCCGTGGCACAGTTTAATTCACGTGACAAGCCAATATTAAATGTGATTCAGCTGCAACACAAAAGAGAGAGAGGTGAAAGACAGAGAGAGAGAGAGAGAGCGATTGCGAGTTGAAGAATACAATCAGAGAGAGAGAGAGAGAGAGAAAGAGAGAAGGAGAGAGCCCCGCTGAGAAATATAGACGGAGATAACTTGGCATTTAAATCGATCGCCTTCTTCCCTTCTCCTCCTTCACCTTCGGGCAATGTCTGTCAATTTTGTTCGGCTTTCAGTTTTCCGTTTTCAGTTTCCCGTTTCCTCAGTTTCTGTTCCTGTTGCAGTTGCAGTTGCAGTTGCAGTTGCACAGTTGATGTGTCTGTTTCTGTCTCTGTTTCTGGTTCCGTTTTGGGTTTTCAGTCGCAGCTGCAATTAAAATTGAATCAATTATGATTTTGACTTTGCCAGCCGCGCTGAGTGTGCATATCAATTGGTAGGAAGCGGGCCTGCTGTATTGCCTACAGCCTGCAGCAACGTTGTCAGCAGATTCTAGCCACAGCAACTAACCGCAAATGTCTTCACTAACTAATATTTTGTACTTTGGTGTTGAAGGAAAGTTCTGAAAATCATTGAAAGAAAACTTGAAATTAGCCAAGAAAAATATCAACTTAAAATACGAACAGATTTGTATTGAATTAAAGATCATTTTTAAAAAATATAACTGGCTAATTAAGGAAGCTGTTAAGGTTGCACCCTAAGTTCAGTTCAGAGGCAGAGAAACGTGATCAGGTCGCTCGCTTCGCAGAATATCAATAGATAAACTCATTGGGGATCTGCTCTGCAAGAGGCGGCACGTGAAGTAATAAGCTCTGCTCAGGCTCGAGTTGAGTGCCACAATTTGTGTCCAATCCCATTTAGAATTGCATTGCGAGCGAGTACAGCCAAGTAGGGAATTGTAAGCAAAGGGGAAAGGGGCAAGGGGTGGCTACAGACAAGTTTTAAAGCAAACAACTTTACTGTTGCCGTAACCGTAACCGTAACCGGAACCGTTACGGTTGCTGCCGAGCGGCAGCGCGGCAAGTTCAATATATATGGCAGTTGGCGTTGACTTTTGATCGCTTTCCTCCACACACACACTCGCACACACACACACACACACTCAGTTGGACACACTCGAGCACACACTCAGTCACACGCATACAGACAATATGGTCAGGGGCTACTTTGTTGTCGCTGGGGCGAACGTGGCGTATGCGCAATATTTGTATTACTGTTTCATATGTGGACAGAGACGGGGCAGAAAAAGAAAAGTATGAAGAGAAGGGGCTGGGGGCAGGCAGGGAGAGGCAAGGAGAGAGAAAGCTCACCCAAAGCCAAGTCGAGTTGCCTCGAGTTGAAGTTGGAGCTGAAGCTGCGGAGCTGTTGCTGTTGCTGCTGCTGTGGTCCATGCCACGTGTCCTAGTTATGGGCGAACGTGTGTGCCAGTGTGTGTGTGTGTGTGTGTGTGTGTGTGTTGGGAAAAGAAAAACGGCATCAGTTATGGCAAACGAATGCGACGAGGAAAACGAAAACGCCGTTCGCCCTTAACTCAAATGTACAACATCAATAAATAAAAAATAACCAGGCGAAAGGATATAAAAAAGGATAATAAACAGAGTCCCCTAAGAAATCTATAACTGAGTGCGCCACATCAACATTCACACACACACTCGCACACACATTGCAACATTTTGCGCTGCTGCCTGAAATTGCCAGCGACAGGCACAGCCACAGCAACGGCAACATCGATAAGGACATGTTTGTGGCTGCTCTAAGAGCGCTCCTTGCTGTCGCTGTTGTTGTTGTTATCGTTGTTGCTGTCCAGTGTTGCACAGTGTTGGCAATTTGATGAGTTTTCCGCCAAAAGCAAGCCAGAAATTGCTCGTGTCGGGACTTCGATTTGGCTTGCTCTCTTATGACTTAAAGTTTATCGATATGTCTGATAGTGTTGCAAAACGATTAACACACTAGCTAGTTATTAACTCCGAGTTAGCGCAAATCGATAAATTAGTCTTGCAAAATAAACACAAAAAGTTGACAGACTTTGAGTGAAAGTTTCATGTTTCTTTTCCTATTTTGCCACAATAGTTTGTTGGGCAATTTGGCCATATTCGTTCTTGTGTTTTTTTTTTTCGCTCACTTCCAGCAGTTTGACAACTCTGTTGCGGTTGCTGTCGCTGTGCTGCTGCAAACACACGTTCGAATTTAAACGATGTTGCTCTCGCTCCTCCAGCATATAGAGATGTCGCCCACATAAATTTCCATATGGCAGGCTCATGCAATATGCAGCATAACCTCGATGAAAAGGCGATAAAAGACGCCTCCTAATGCCGTTTGCGCCCGTTGACTGGCACGACAATCCAGCACGACACCACGCCCCCCCGCCCCCGTGCACCGCCCCATGCCCCGCATCGCCCACTCACAGCTGCGCTGTGTCTTTGTCCATGTCGATGAATAAAGCAGAAGCTGGCGCCTATCTCGCTAATGTATCCCGGCCAAGTTATGACTGACAGTCGCAACAGCAGCGTCGAGCGGCAAGTCGTAAACTCAATTTCTTGCTACTGTCAATGCAGCACGAATGTGATCACACACACACACACACGCACACCTCGCATTGTGGCAATGACATAAATGAACGTTCCAACTGCGCTGGCAAGTTGATTGAATGCGGTTGCTGCGACTTATCAACAGCTCTCCTCGTTCAACTCGTCTCGTTCGTTGCCTTCAATTGGGCATCCTTGTGTTTCGTCCTGAAGCTGCCAGAGTTGTCGCAGCGACGAAGTAAAGTAACTGTTGACGCCCGTTGAGAGTGTGCAAACTTTGCGATGCGTGTGGAAAACTTTGCAAACGCCTTGCAAACGGCACTTAACTATTTTAACGATGAATTTGTAACTAAATTTTGAATATTTTGATGCGAGTTTGCCATCTACAGTGTTAATGGCATAAGAGATGCCGAGGCAGTCACAATATGTATGTCGGTTAGTGTGAAATTTGTCAATTTCGTGAGCATATCAACTCTATTAAATACTATCGATAACAGACTAGAGATAAAATACTATCGAAACGTTTATTGAAGGGTACGGCTATCGATAACTTACTCAAAAACAAAAGATATGCATGCAATGCATAAAATTACAAAGAGTGAGGTTTATCGATAAGTATGATACGACTTCCATCGGGTACAAATACTATCGATAACTAATACATTTGTTACTTATTCATTTATCTTTGCATATAAATTGATATTGACAGACTACTAGCATAAACTACAATCGATTAAAGTTATCGATAACTTTATTTTATAGAAATATTTGTGCATTTAAAAGTCTTGCGATTCACACGAATGAAATAAGAAAGAAACAGAAATTGATTCAACAAATTCTCTTAGAAACATCAATCGAATTTTACTCATTGATTTTCTTAGATAATTATCGACTTTTTATGCCACTTGGCTCAATGATTTTTCACTCATTTTATATATTGCAAATATTCCACTTGTATTTCAATGATTTCGCAATGGAAATCGCATTTTATTTTGAGGTCGCAGGCACTCAAAATTGGCGGCAATCGTCAAGAGTTTTGAGTCATTAATTTTGCAATTATAACAGGCTTGTTATCTCTTCAGACGTTTGCCAGGTAATCTATGGCATAACGTGAGCACTCTCCCCCTGGCTCCTTCTTCTCTCCCTCTTTCCCTTTCTCTCTCTGTGCAGCTTGTGTATGTGTCTGTGTGCAGTGAACTGTGATTTGGTAAAGATATTTAAACTCCTTAGTTACTCGAATATTTAATACTCTTGTAGATTAGCAGTGGGTAAAATTATGATAAAAAACTTTATATGTATCTCAATAATTTACTGTGGTATCCATCTATATAATATTCAATATTGGTACAATAGTAATACACAATATTATTATAGATTTCATGATCCCTTCTTTCGAGACACAAACTAGTTCGATTTATTGTTTGTTTATAATGCCAAAATCTGCTTAAAATATAGACAAACCTCCACTCTGAATGAGCACAGAGAAATACAGTACGAAACTGCTCTCAGTCGACGTTGCTCCTGGCGTCGCTGCTGCTGTTTGGTACTTGCAACATGCGCCAAATTAAAACACCGCAAAATGTCAAGTGGCACGAGTTGCAGGAGACACAAGATGCATTTATTTTAATGAGCATTAAATGATGTGGCAAGCCGCCACCGATGATGATGATGTTGATGATGATAGTGCTACGCCCCCCCCACCCCCACTGCCAAGACCAGTTACAACTTAATGATGCCAATCGACAACTATGCACAAAAGTATGCAACACATTTTTGCAACAAGCTTTTGCGCACCACAACATGCTGCCACACCCTCCCACCAGCCGCCCCCTTGGCCTCTTGCTAAGCCTTGGCAAATCACAATTGAAACAGTGCTGGAGATGACTACGAAAGGGGGAGGGGGGAGGGGGCAGGGCAGGGGGCGTGGCTGGTAGCTAGATTTCATGGCATTGCTGTAAATTTATTGCACACACACACAAAAATCTTTTGTGCATTCACACACGCACGCACACACTGACACAGCCCCCCCTTTCCTCCCCTCCTCCTACGCGTGCCAATCGTTTTGTGCCGCATCCGGTGCAGCAGTGGCAGGGCGGTGGGGGGGTGGGTTGAGTTGAAATTGAAACAAATGTTTTAGAGATATTTATTTGCATAATTTTTTCGGTTGCATTTTTTATGCGCTTTTCGTATATTTCCCCCTATTATTCATGTGCAGCAAGCAGACACGGCCCACAAGCAGCCGCAGTTGCAGTTACAGTTACAGCTGCCACGCCTCCTAATGCTGGTTGCAAACGCCCTTGCCTCTCAAATGGGAACATGTAATAACACATACGTTTGTCGTGTTCCATTATGCCGAGTGTTTTTTGCCCACTGACAGCTGACATGGTCTATAAAATACTTTTCCCTTGGCAAAAAAAAAAAAATAAAAAACAAAAACTTTCGATTGAACTTTGCCATTGCATATCATACATTATCCGAAGATATGCAATGTGTCTGATTTTAAATGGAATTTTCTCTTGAGGTCCGCTTAGTTCTGGATTTTAATTTCTAAATATTAAATAAGTCAATTTGCAGAGCTAAGTTTAGATAGACGAATTTATTTCAACATTGAGTGCTCTAGAGTCTTAGCAGGATGAAGAAAATATATTTATAAGCCATTAAAAAAAGTAGTTCAACCTTAAAACGAGTATTTGTATCAGAGATCTGCATGCGGTGGTCTTTAGCACCGCAAACACTGCATGGGTAGTTCATTAAATATACTCTCTTCTTTCGTACCTTTTTGACAGTACTCTTTCACTCACTCACCTACTAAAGCATACTCAATTACTTCAAATTAACCTAGGATTAGTTTGAATAGTTACACAAGAAAAATGTAAAATATTCTCATGGCGATTTTATGCTATACTTTTGATAAGATATGATATCAATTTCAACCAATTTCAAATAAAATTTAACCCTCTCTCTCTCTCTCTACTCTCCCTTTTTTCTCCCTGAGCACCTTTTTGATATGCATTTCAAACTGCTCTTATCTGCTGTTGAGATTCTACTGCGTGTTTACTGTTTCGATATATCGTTTACTGCTGACAGTTTGACAGCAGCAAATCGTTTATTCCCGATTTGACTAGTGTACTAATTTCTGGCTAAAACTATTGAATATGTTGCAAAAACTGATTGAGCACAATGATAGAAATGATTTAACTCCAGTTTGCTGTTTCGCCATTATATCGCCAAATTTGTACAAAGAGAAAGCAGTGGAAAATATATATGTTTTACAAATTGACAATAAAACAAAGAGAAAAACAGATTGTAGGTGAATTCACATTGGCGAATGTGAAACACGGAACAGCAGTTTGATAATGTGCTTCCTCTTTGAAGTTCCTCTTATCTTGCGTTGAGGTTTCACAGCGTATTTACTGTTTCGATATTTCATTTGCTGTTGACGCTTGCAGCAGCTGTCATTAAATTGGGTCAAGTGTCAAATTTTTCATTCTCTAAATACACACACACACACTCGCACACACGCACACTCGCACACATGTGGTAAATGGACATGGATACCACAGCAGGCACTTTAGTCAATTAGCAGGGCGAATGTTGTGTTATTTTTACTCATTGTACGTTCAACTCTTGTTATTGTTGTTGTTGGGTGTGTGTGTGCGTGTGTGTGTGTGTGTGTATGGGCAAAGCCTGTCGCATTTTGAAGCTTTATGCATTTATTTATGATTTCAAGCATCGCCACAAAATTTATTTCTATTTTCAATTTTTATTCTCATGTTTTATGCGCATATTTGCAATTTTGGTGTTTTTAGACCATTTCCTGAATTTACCCAGTTTTCCTAAATATATTTTATTTTTTTCCTATTTCGAACACTCGCTTGTTATCTCCCTATCTCTCACTCTCTCTCTCTCTCTCGGTGTATGTTTATTTTTGTTTGCTTTAAATTTCAATATTGCGTTTGGTGACTGAGTAAAATGATGTGAGAAATTATTTATTTAAATTGCGCACAGCCAATGAAAAGCAATAAACAATTTACACATTTTCTATCTATGCTTTGTATCTGTTTTTCTTATCGTTTTGCCACAGTTGTTGTTGTTGTTGTTGTCTCTAACCGTTTTCCGTTATACAGGGTGTTTTTGCTAATTGGAATAGAATATGAAAAATTGCAAAATTTGCACAGAACTTAAAGAGAGAGGGAGAGATGCAGAATAAATAAACTGCAAAAACAAAAGCTAAATAAACTTGAGAAATGTTGAACTGTATTTTAAGAGAGTTTGTTTTGCGGTTATGAGGATTATTCGATTTCAACTTAACATACTTCATGTTATTGCCACAGGGCTTATCGTTATTCACATCGAATTTCATTTGCAAAACTTTACAAAATGTTCGAGTTCAGATAGACATAGTTGGATAGCAGTGAGATATAATATAACTAATGAAACAAAGGCTGAAGCTTTTACATTGAAAATGCTTTCAACTATTACAACTCATCTAGATACCCTGTAGAAAACATTGAAATGCATATAAAGTACTTAGAAGATCGTTGAACAACCTAAAGTCATTGAAAAATCTCTGCTTAAGTATATTCACTTACGATAATTACAATTACAGGGTATTGTGCTGTTGTGCCAGCAACTTCAGCAAAGTTTGCAATGTTTTCTCTGTTGTGCTTCAATATTTACATTCAATTTTCGATCATTTCCTGCTAAATTCAGAGTGTGTGTGCTTGAGTCTGGCCCTGGGTATGGGCAAGTTCATGCGTGTGTGTGTGTGTGTGTGTGTGTGTGTGTATTGATAATTTATGTATTTATTAGCAGAGCTCAATAACAAAACTAGGAGACGTTCACAACTGCATTAGACAAATAAAAGAGGCCAAGAGTGAAGGGGAAGGGGAAAAGTCTGTGAGTGCAACAGAGAGTGGAGGCTAATTAAGCCACATTTCTGTCAATTATTTGCAGCTGCCCTGAAGGGGGTTAGCAACAACTATAACAACAACAACAACAATAATAATAATAATATTGCAGCTAACTCGGCCAACTCGGCAACTTGAAAGCAACGCTTGAGGCTTGCTTTGAGCATCCTTCAATCAGTTGGAAGTCAAGTGCAAATCCCTTAATATTGCAACGACAAGCGGCAACAACTTATCATTGTGCTTGGACCAATGCAGTCACTGTTTACAACTCAGCATGTTATCTCCCTCTCCCTCTCTCTCTCACTCCCTCTCTCTGTCTCTAGCATGTTTCCTGTGTGTGCTATATATGATTCGAGTTGCTGTTGTTTCTCATACCTGCTAGAACTAATCGTCTTATGAACAGATTTGCTGCCTCAAATCTGACCCACTCTTCCTCCCTCTCTCTCTCTCTCTCTGTGTTTGTTTGAATCACTCATGCTTTGCCTGTACCCATCTCTCTCTCTCCATCCTTCCCTTTCTCATACTTCAGTTGCATCGATGTTGCCTGTTTTAAGTTGCCATTGATTTCGTTTAATACGAGGTAAATATGGACAGGCGACTTATTAGCTCAACATCTTCTGGCCTTGGATGATGCGATAAGATTCTCCTTAAAGAAATGAGCTTAACGTTGGAATATACGAGGGTCGTTTGATAAGTCCGTGACTTTTTGAATAAAATATATTTTTTCGTCAAAGAAGCGTTTTATTTCTCAACATAATCTCCTTTTAGCTCTATACATTTAGTCCAGCGTTTTTCCAATTTTTTTATTCCTTCCAAATAATAGGTTTTCTCAAGGCCCTCAAAATAGTCGTTTGTTTCTGTGTTTCTCTTCATTTGACCCGAATCTCTTACCGCCGAGCCATTTCTTCATGTTTGGAAACAAAAATAGTCACAGGGGCTAAATCTGGAGAATATGCTGGATGGGGTAGCAGTTCGTAGCCCAATTTATGAAATTTTGCCATGCTGACACGAAATTCACTTTTTTCCATTTTCGTTAAAATTCACGAGATCGTCTGCTTTCAATGCCTATAAAACGCAAACCAAAAACGCAGCTTTCTCAAAATTTTACAGTCAGCTGTTAATCGATAACTGCTGACAGGAGCAGTGTTGTATTTAGAGCAGGTGCGCGGCAAATACAAAAAGTCACGGACTTATCAAACGACCCTCGTAATTAACTTACACTTGAGTAATTGTTGTGGATGGAGAAACTTTCAATGGCTTAAGACATTTATGAAGTGGAAGAGGTTTCTCATGCAGAAAACTATTTTAAATATTGAAGAAACGCATATAGAGAAATGCGACTTGAGCAGTATAAGGTTCATTATGATAGAAGTGTAGGAAAATAAGACTAAAACTGAAACTAAAATATTGCAGAAACTTTATTATAATTATGTATAGTAAGTTGAAGAGAGTTATGTTTAACTACTGAACTTATGTTTATTTGTTTACAATAAGTTTATTAGCAATTCATTTGTTGTTTCATTAAATAGACCTTGTTTAACATACAAAGTAGATCTCTGTACTACACGTAACACTAATCCCAACTTTGATTGAGCCCAATCGGATGAGGATTAACTTGAAAATGAATCTAATTAAATCGAGCTGCAATTTAATTAAACTTGCGCAATACGACAAAATTTAATGCTAAATGAAAACTTGGGCAAAAGCTAATGAAATATTCAACTATTACATGTGTAAGAGGGAAAGGGGATGAAATGCTAGTGAGTGTGATTGAGTGACTGAACGAGCATGTGTGTGTGTATATGTGTGTGAGTTGTGCAAATGCAACACGTAGTGCTGGTTCCAATCTCACCATGAATAACTAATTACACTTGCAATTAAAATGCGCTGGCAATTAATTAACGAGTTCGAGACCGAAACTCGAAAACAATCAAACGGCAACAACAAAAACTACAGCTACATGAAAAGGAAACACAACAAAAGGAACAACAACAAACAAATGGAAAGAAAGAAAGAAAAAAAGATGTTGCACTCACTTCATTCGTTTCATTCACTTCACACATACATAAATATTGATTAACATTGGATTAAGGCAGTAGTTGCCCAAGGGCCCAAACAAATCGAATTCGATTTCTCGGCACAAAGCATTGCCATGAAGAGTGTAAAGCAAAGAAAGAGAAATAGAGAGATGGAGAGAGAGAGAGAGAGAGAGCTGCGAAAAGGATTTCTCTTTGAGGCAATGTTATTCCTGCTGGATTACATTTCTTATTTATTTACAAGTTTGCCCATCCAAAAGTGCTCGAAGCGAAACGAACTCTAGACAGGGAAATGAGAACAGACTAGTAAAGGATATATATAAGATAATACCTTTAATGGACCATATGCTATAGACAAAGGTCGAAGTGTTAACTCGCAGTTAATTAAGCCATAGTAAGAGATGAGCCAAGGCACAAAAACTAGATGAGAAAGAGTGAATATAACTCAACTAAAACTCATGCGATCTCAATGAAATTTGTTTTTATATGTGAAAAATATATCAAACTTAAAGTATGCAAAACTTGAGTAAATTAACTTGAAGGATTAAGAAAACATGCAGTAATACATTATTTGTATGCCCATATATCATTTTGAGGATTTAGCAGACATATAAAAGTGCAAACCTAAGTTGCCTTTATGCATGAAGAGAGTGCTTACAAAAATTTAATACGCCTAGCTTCAGTGAACTCGGAGATCTCGTCGAAAGAGTTCATGAGCTAAGCCACTTAACTGCATTCCTTTGTCTATAAAGACTTTCTCCAACGTACTTTGAATATGTATTTTCCTTAGCGAATCTATGCTGAAAAATCTTAATGAACTGACTTTATTTATCGTTATCGAACTTGGATACATAATACACCTAGAATTAACTGTGGCTTGTTCGCCCCGTTGTTCCTGCTGTAATAAAGAATTTTTGCGGCATTTGCGTTTTTCATATGGTTCAACAGGGGTAGGGGAAGGGGAAGGGGAGTAGGTGGCGGAGGGTCTGAGCAGCAAGTGAGTGCATAATGAAGTTGCTGGAGCTGGAGCTGGAGCTGAAGCTACTCTCGGTACGGTCTATAAACCAAATGTTGGTCTGCTACCATGTTCGGCTCTCCATTGGTCGCCGTTGCCGTTGGCCAAGTCGATTCAATGTGCCCAACAGAGCTAGAGCTTTGTGTGGAGACCCAGCCCCCCTCTCCACTCTCCCGCGTTCTATGCTTGCTCTTTGGCCTGTGCATTTTGTTGTGTAGCAGGCCGAGGAACGAGGCAACAACAACAACAAGAACAAGAACAGGAAAATGTTATGAATATTAAGCACCTTTTGACTTTTGTGCATAGATGTTATAGGCGGCGGCAGCGAAGGCGATGGCAATGGCGATGGCGTTGGCAAACGGCGGTGTGGGCGTGGCAGCTACCATGGTAGCTAACATGTTCATATTGTGCGGCTCTTAAGGAAGCGCCATGTATCGGCACAGAGCAGTTGAAGGAGACGGAGCCGGAGAAGAAGAAGTCGGCAACGGGAGGGGGCTTTCTCGTACTTTCGCATCATGGCACATTACCATTCATGAAATGCAATTTCGCAGCAAAAGGAAACGCACACAGAGCCACTAGAATGCGAGGGAGATAAGGAGGGGATTGTGGCGAATGGAAGGGAGAGAGAGAGAGAGAGAGACAGAGACTGTTAGCAGAGAGAGAGAGCGAGAGAGAGCGCAGGCAGAAAGTGCTTTTTTTGCTTGAATGATTTTTAGGCGCAACGTTTTAATGTGTGTGTGCCTGTGTGTGTTTGTGGAAGTGTGTGTTTATTAGAAGCTCATCTTGCTGATAACACTGTGTGTGTGTGTGTGTGTGTGTGTGGAATATGCATGTGAACATTGCCAGCCGTTCAGTAAGCCGATTTCTCCGATAGGAATTTAGTTTGCTTGCAGTTCAGCAGAAAATTTCTAGAAACACACACAGAAAATTAGTATACCAAATGTTTCGACATATTTTTATCAGCAATATGGAAATCGAGCAAAGTGCAGCAGCAACAGCAGCAGCAGCAATAGCTACAACATAATCCAGCAACAGCAACAACAAGAAAAACAACAACAACAACAAGAGTAGCTGCAATGCATGAACTTTAAGGCTTCTGCAAAGACTAATTGGCCTATTTGAAAATCAAAGTAATAAACAGAAACTGAAAATACAGTTCGAAAAATGCAGACTGGAAAAAGGAGATTCCGACAGAGATTCTTACAAAGATATTGCTGTTTCATTTTGGTTTGTTTCCATGGCAATTCGATTGGTTTCAATCATTTAGGTCGGTGATATGTAGTTAGAGAGTACATATCACAGGCCTGCAACGGTTTGTTGCATGTTTACAGAGGCATCGCTTTACGATTCTTCAACAAAAGAAACTTTGTTGCAATTCAGTTTAATTTATTGATACTCGTACATAGAAATGAAGGGAGTATCTTCTACTTCAGTTGTTGGTCGCAAGGTAGCGCCAATAAATGAATCTTCTGTATTTAGCAAGTGCAATTCTTTGTGTTTTTTATTGTGTCATTCCATCTTGTTCCTATAAAATATTGTTTTCATTACATTTCATTGACATTTATTTCATTGATCGCTTTTACAATTGCAAAGTTTCAATATCAACTTAGTTTTTTCGCCTCTTCATAAATAGTTCCATTCCACGACCTTATTTCTTTGTTTCATTCCATAGTTTTTTGTTTTTCTATTCTAAATAATTTCGTTCCATTCACACAAATTAATTAAACATGCACTGAGTTCCATTCTATTCCACTTCGTTTCATTTAAGTCTTAGTTAACATAATTTATACTTCATTTATTTCAAGCTTAAACTTGATTTTCCTCTACTCTGCACTCACTCTTCTCAATTCCACAAGTGGCAAGTGCCTAACTGGGCTAGTAACATCATGCGAGGAGTTATATTAAAACTAGAACTTTCCATTAAAGCGACATTACAAGTGAAACGAAGAGCCTCATTCGAAGACAGCCTGGCATGCCAGTGGGTTAAATAATCAGGTGCCATTGGCAGAGTCAACACTCTTTCAACCAACCTTCTCCTGCTCCTCCACTACTGTCTCTTGTGCTTCCCTCCCCGCGTGCCGCCTTTCATCCTCCCGCTGGCAGTAAACAAAGACCTCGGCAAGAGAAAATTGTAACCTTTGATGAAAGTTTTTGCACAACTTTGCAAATGACGAGTAAAGGGAAGAAAGGAACGGGGAATGGAACGAGCGAAACGACTCGATTTTCATTATCAGCAAAGTTGGCCGATGCGGCAGCCATTTTCTGCGCCACGCTAATTAACAGACCCGCCATGGTGTGAGAAGGGAGAAAGAGACAGAGTGTGGGAGTGGCAGAGAGCGAGAGGGGGAAGGGGGAGTCGCTTCGTTCGGTTTCGCTTGTTGTTGCCGGCAAAAGTTTGCCACTCTTTTGGGCTAATACGCATGCATACCTAATTAGGGTGGCGACTGACTGCGAATGGAGAAACCGAAACGGAAAGGAACCACAGCGAGACATTGAAAGCGAAACATGAAAGAGACTTAACGTGTGGCGTGGAAGGTGTGTGTGTGTGGAAGGGAGAGGAAGTGCGGTGCGACGATCGAAAATAGCTTGAGAGAGGAAGGGAATCCAATGAAACGATATGTGGAATGAAATAGAGTGAAAAGTTGGGTAAGTAAAATGGAACTGTGTGAAATGAAGGATTAGCTCTAGATATGGAATGTAATGGAATGGAATACAATATGGTGGAATGGAGTGGAATAGAAGGAACTAAAAGGGATTGAAATATATTAAAATTATATGGAATGTAATGAATCATAGTGGAATGAAATGGACTTACATTGAACAGAGTGGAATGCCACGGAATGGAACACAAATGACTGACAATGAAAAAGAAACTATTAAGGCATTTTCTTCACTCTTTCTCTCTCTCAATCTATCTCTCTCTTTCTCACTCTGTTCAATTTCTAGAATCTACTTCTAATTCCTTACTCTCTCTTTCTCTATTGGAGTCTTTCTCTGTTGTTGATTTTCTCTCTCTTTTGCTCTATCTCTCTCTCTCTCTCATATGCTCTTTATTCCTCTCTCTCTCTCACAGTTTTCATTCTCAAAGTCTTGTACTCTTTCTCCCTCTCTCTCCTTTTCATCCTCTATCTCTCTTCTTTCACTTCCAAAACTCTCTCTTTCTCTTTCGCTCTCTTCTCTAGCATTTGTCACAGCACTTTATTATTTCTGCATACATTCCCTCACTTCCCTCTATCTCTGTCTACCTCTCTCATTCTCTCACTCATGACATATTCCTCTTGAGCCTCTTTTTTGCTCTGCATCTCCTCAATGTCTCGCTTAATTTGTACCTCTTTCCTTCTCGCCATATCTTAAGCCTTCCTGTCACACACTCTACTAGCTCATTCTTTCTTCCCCTCTCTCTTCGTTTCTCTCTCTACCACTCTCTCTCTCTTTCATCGTGTGCCCTATAATGGACATTTGGCCCATTGCTTTTCCCATTGCCTGGGTAAACATCCGCATGCCGTTCATTTTGCCCTTTTGCCCCGTCTCCCTCCTTCGTTGTCGCCTTGGCTCTCCTTTTGTGGCAGGGCTATAAGTTCATGTCTATTGTGCGAGCGTAGGTTAAGGCAGAGAAAGGGGCGTGGCAGGGGCACAAGTGCAGCGCAAGTGGAGCGTATAAGTAAATGGCGCGCCCGAAAATAAATATGAGGCAGCAAAACGTAGCCCCAGACTGAGACCGACGAAGGCAGAGAGAGAGAGGGAGGAATAGGAAGACTTCATACCCAAACTGAGGAACTCAGGAACTCAGAAGTTCAGGCTGTGGTGGCACGCGGGCCCAACCAGTCAACCAGTCAGCGAGTCAACGAGTCCACGAGTCACCGCGTCACTCAGCCACTAAGGCAGCCATCTGGGCAGCAGCAGCAGCAGCAGCAGTTGTAGGTCAGGTGTGCGGAGAGCTGGGGCGGGGGACAGGTGGGTAGACCGTGTGGCAAGCAGGCAAAATGAATAACAACCAAGTGAGAAGCGAGAGTAGGAGCAGCAAGAGGAGGAGCAGGAGGAGGAGCAGGGGAAGGTAAAAGGCCACATGGCAATAAAGTGAAATGCCCGCCGTGTGCCACTTAATTTGTTTAAAGCCCCCGGTTGCAAAGTCTCGAGTAGAAGCTTAAAGAGTTTTTGCCTCTTCTCCTGCAGCGCCTACCCCCACCCCCCCACTCCCCACTGCTACTTGGGTCTGCTCCAGCTCCTGCTGGCTGTGGCTGACAGCAGTGGAAATAACTCAACTGCTACAAGGCATAAGGCACAAGGCACAAGGCACATGCAAACTTGCTCGATAACAAGTCGATAAATATTGCCACAACACTGGCCGGGGGCTAGGTTAGGTGGGTGCAAGTATACCCTGTAATTTAGATGAGGCAATTTGGGTGCAACAAGTTATGGGCATAAGTAGCAAGGTGTTGTATCCTCTGGGGTGCTATGCGATCTGTCTCTTTGCTTAGCTATGAAGTGAGGGTAGTAGAGTGACTGCGAAGATACCCCTCCTTAGAAAAAGAAAGAAAATAGTAAACAGCAGATATACCCTGTAAATGTACAGTGGCATTTGCAAACTTAAATAAGCTCAGCTTATCATGAGTTGTGAGACAGTTAAATCGATTTCCTATAGTAAAATTATAAATTGGTAAACCAGATATGCCCCGCTCTCTTTTTTCTCTCTCTCTCTCTCCCTCTCTGTCTTTACTTCTCCCTGTTTCCCTCTCTCTCTCTCTCTCTCTGGCATTAGCTTTCCACTTCAAGTTTCCATTTGGGCAATTGCAATGTCATATTTGGTTATCTTTAATTTCCGAGCATAACAGAAGCTCAGCCACAATTTCCGTTAGCTCTACCACTCTATTGCTCTCTCTTTCTCTCCCTCACTTTCTCTATGCACTGCCGTCTCTTTCTGTTTCTGTGCAGCTGTTTTAGCTGCTGGAACGATGATTGATGATGCTGGCACTGCCGCTCTGGACAGCAAGGCAGGTGGGCTTTCTTTGCTTGACAATAATTTTTCAAGCCAAGCAGCTGCCATTTAAATATTTATAAGCTTCCGATGCGGTGCACAACAGCTTTGGCAACCCTCGCAAAACTGCCAAACACGATAAGCTTGTCAAAAAAAACAAAAAAAAAAAAATAAGAGAAAAATGAAGAATAAAAGAAAATTTGCGACAAATTTCTTAGGGGCAAATCGGGCGCGTAAATGCGCTAAATCAACAACACGACACCAAAGTCAGTCAGAGGGGAGGGAGGGAGAAAGAGAGGCACAGGCAGAGGCGGGATGGGGGCGAGCAGGCAGACAAATCCGGCCGTTAGCTTCCTTTGCACTTATTCAATCAAAATCAAAATCAAAATAAATAAACAGAAATGTTGTAACAAGTCGCGACTTGAAACAAAACGACATACACTGCTGGGATTTCAAAGAGAGACAGAGTGAGAGGGTGGGCAGATAAGAGGGAGAGAGATAGAGGGAGGGAGACGGACTGAGTCTTTTCAGCCGATTGTCATGCGTCGCATTATTGGCGGCACTTTTTGATGTTTGATAAGCAAATATTATTGATAAGCAAATAAATTGCAATTCACTTGTGATTCGCTTGTCGCCTCGTTCCACTCTGCCCCCTTCTCTCTCTGTCCTCTCTCCCTGCTTGTACTTAACTCGATTCTCGCACTCTCTTTTTCTTCTTCTTCTTGGCAATTCCTATGTGATTTTATTTGCAATCAAAGTGCAGTCGCGCGCTTTGAATTTGCTGACATAAAATTGGTTCATCTCGCTGCCTTCTTTATGACTCTGGCTCCCAAAAGTATCCACCCACTGACCACCAGCCTTCCTTACTCCTTATCCCTTTCTCTTTCTCCCCCCACAGCCTTGTCTGGCATTTCGATTGCCTGCTGTATCTGTTTATTCCCGCCTCGCTGTGCTTGATTTGTAGTCTCTCGTTTTATATTCCCAGACTTTCCATTGCGACTTTTAATAGGTTTCACCCTCGAGCTCAAGGGTTTCCGAGTCGTTTATATATTTTTATAATCGCTTTTTCTACGTTATTAAAAATAAACAGCTAAAGCGCTCTATATAAATGTTGTAGCTATTTAAGTAGAGCTTGAAATCGTTATCTGTTTAAAAGAATGTGAATGAACTATAAAGTTATTGAATATATGTAGTGTATGTAGTATAAGTAGTATAAGTAGTATAAGTTGTATAAGTAGTATAAGTAGTATAAGTAGTATAAGTAGTATAAGTAGTATAAGTAGTATAAGTAGTATAAGTAGTATAAGTAGTATAAGTAGTATAAGTAGTATAAGTAGTATAAGTAGTATAATAGTATAAGTAGTATAAGTAGTATAAGTAGTATAAGTAGTATAAGTAGTATAAGTAGTATAAGTAGTATAAGTAGTATAATTAGTATAAGTAGTATAAGTAGTATAAGTAGTATAAGTAGTATAAGTAGTATAAGTAGTATAAGTAGTATAAGTAGTATAAGTAGTATAAGTAGTATAAGTAGTATAAGTATAAGTAGTATAAGTAGTATAAGTAGTATAAGCTGTATAAGTTGTATAAGTAGTATAAGTAGTATAAGTAGTATAAGTAGTATAAGTATAGTATATAAGTAGTATAAGTAGTATAAGTAGTATAAGTAGTATAAGTAGTATAAGTAGTATAAGTAGTATAAGTAGTATAAGTAGTATAAGTAGTATAAGTAGTATAAGTAGTATAAGTAGTATAAGTAGTATAAGTAGTATAAGTAGTATAAGTAGTATAAGTAGTATAAGTAGTATAAGTAGTATAAGTAGTATAAGTAGTATAAGTAGTATAAGTAGTGTTTACGGGTGCACTGATTTGTGCAACCGCCTTACTTTCGTAGTTTATTTTGCTGAAAAGCAAGGGTTTAAGTTTATTAATTTTATTTGTGCCGCTGCACTTTTTACGTGGTGTTTGTGAGAAGAGATTTATTTCAACTGATTTGATTTAGACTTAACAGCTGTTAACACGAGACTTAACAGCTGCTAACATAAGATTTAACAGGAGCTTATCATAAATTTAACATATGCTTAGAACATAGATTTGGACAGCTGATTCTAATCGTATGGCAACCTTGAGCAATGAGATAAAGCAGTGATCTGCCGCCAACAAGTAGTATAAGTAGTATAAGTAGTATAAGTTGTATAAGTTGTATAAGTTGTATAAGTTGTATAAGTTGTATAAGTTGTATAAGTAGTATAAGTAGCATGAGTTATATAAGTAGTATAAGTAGAATAAGTTGTATAAGTTGTATAAGTTGTATAAGTTGTATAAGTAGTATAAGTAGTATAAGTAGTGTAAGTAGTATAAGTAGTATCAGTTGTATAAGTAGTATAAGTAGTATCAGTTGTATAAGTAGTATAAGTCGTATAAGTAGTATAAGTTGTATAAGTTATATAAGATGTATAAGTTATATAAGTTGCATAAGTTGTAGTATAAGTAGTATAAGCTGTATAAGTTGTATAAGTGGTATAAGTATGTGTAGTATATAAAGTATATGTAGTTTATGAATTATCTGTAGCATACGTGTATGTAGTATAAGTAACTTGTACTTACTTATGTGTGTCATAGCAGGCCTTATCAATGTTAAGGTGCCACTCAGTCTATCTGTACACCAATTTGTCTACCAGTACAAGCCCACTGATCTTTGAACCTACGTGAGCTAGGGCTATCAAATTTAATAGAGGGTCGTTTGATAGTCACTTTTGTATTTGCGCGCACCTGCTCTAATACACCTGTCCTGTCAGCAGTTATCGATTAACAGCTGACTGTAAATTTTGAAAGCTGCGTTTTGGTTTGGTTTTATAGGCATTGAAGCAGACGATCTCGTGAATTTTAACGAAAATGGAAAAAGTGAATTTCGGTCAGCATGGCAAAATTTATAAATTGGGCTACGAACCACCCCGCATATTCTCCAGATTTAGCCCCCTGTGACTATTTTTGTTTCCAAACATGAAGAAATGGCTCGGCGGTAGAGATTCGGGTCAAATGGGGTCATCACGAAACAAACGACTATTTTGAGGGCCTTGAGAAAACCTATTATTTGGAAGGAATAAAAAATTGGAAGCAGATAATAGAGCTAAAGGAGATTATGTTGAGAAATAAAACGCTTCTTTGACGAAAAAATATATTTTATTCAAAAGTCAGACTTATCAAACGACCCTCTATATAGACTGAGCTACTGATAATACAGCTAATTATACATTATACACGTATGCATTGCCTCTAAGTGAATCTAATCTACTGACCGCAATTAAACTTTGCTGATAGAAAGCTGTACATATTACATTGTAATTAATTTTTATTGAAAAAGTAAAGGGAATAGCTGAACTATCAATAAATATGTGTATATATTATACTATTTTATATATAATTAATGTCGTGAATGATAATAACGCATTAAGTTAACTTAGCAAAAGCTGTTGATTTTCAATTGCACACACCTGATTCGACTGCAGTCTGTTAGCTTTGAAGAGCATTCGCTAGTGGAGCAAAGCAAATGGAAATGTGATGGATGAAGAGGGTGCTCTACCATAACTTCATTTTACATAATTGAGGGACATTAGTGCGTATCAATTTGCAGCGGAAGCTTGGTCAGCAGACTCTCTCTCTGTCTCTCTTTGAGAGGAAAATGCGATTAGCTGTTGCCATCAGTTTAATGAACCCAAGCAGAAGGTTTTTACTTGTCTTGCTTCAATCGTTTCATCCTCCTCTTCTCCCCGCTTGCCCCTTTATCTTGGTCTTGCCATGCCGCCACTGAACACGCACTTATTCCATCATTGTGCCTGACATGCTTACTCAATGTCCTTTAGTCTGTTATTGTTATTGCTACTGTTGCTGCTGCTGCTGCTGCTGTGCCTTCATCAATCATACGCAACGTTGACACGTGCTCAGAGAGCGTAAAGAAAACTACGAGCCTGAGAAGAAAGCAACGAAAGGACGTACGAGAAATATAAAAACAAAAACAAAAAAAAAAATAAAAAAGGAAAACGCAGAAACCCAACAAATTTACGCTCCACAACTTTTCGCTTAGTGTCATAACTGGGCTTTAATGAAGCGGCGCTGTATCCTTATCCCTTATCTACCCAGCTCCCCCCCCCCCCTTACTGTCGGCCCCCTCTGTCGGCTGGTTGTTGTTTTTGGGTCAAATCGGCAGGTTCTTCTATTGCTTCAGTTGCCGCTTGCAACGAGCGAACGTTGCAACGTTGTCCTGGCAGCCATCGCAACAATTACAAAACTTCTAAGCCGAGCTGCATCCGATTACGCGTTGAATGCAGCACGAGCCAAGCAGTAGCAGCAGGGAAGGGGGTAAAGAAAGGGGCCTCTTGCTATGAAGAAGCTACAACGACAACATCCATAAAGTACGAGAAAAAATGTGCACAAAGTTTTATTTAACTGCACGACTCGCAGTTTCTCGCAGCCAAGTTACACTTGCAAAAAACGTAAAGCAGATCGCGAACTAAAAGTTGCACTTTTACATATATACACACTATATACTTAGTACTATGTGTATATAGAGTTGCCTCTATCAGATAGCAGTGAAGAGCAGTGCTTAAAACTTTGCATACTCTTGCCAAGGCAAACTGTATGTGAACTATGATGAAGGCAGAGAGCTTAAGTTGAGCGATACTTTTATCTAAAGGTATATTGAAAGAAAGTAAAGTAGCATTTTTAAGGGTATTCTTTTTAAGGTTCTTAAGGAAACTGTTAGATAAATTAAATTATGTATTTAGAATGAGTTTAACACAAAGCTTTGAAGAACAGCTGAGTAAAAGAATTGCAAAAGTCTTTGAAGTTAATTTTCAGCAGTAATAGAAATTAAAGAAGGTTAAACACCTTTACTTCCTTAAATAACTGATGAAATCTATGATATCAAGGGTTTTCTAAATCAGTTAAATGGCGTTTTTATATTTTAATTTTAGTTTTATTACTAAGTCAGCAATTGAAAAATAAAGTTAAAATAAAAAAAAAAGGAAAAATAAGAAAAGAAAAAAGTAAAAATGACTGAGTTTAAATTTGAATGCAACTATAAAGATTTAAGTAAGGTCCCTGAATAATAAACTAAATACCATTGAAAAGCATTGTCGAACTATCGATGACTATCGATTACAGTCATTAAAGACCTTCCTCATTGCAGAGTATATACAAGTCGAGCACTTGCAGTGACTTTCAACAGATCTGTAATTAAGTTTTGTGCGAATTTAATTAAAATTTCCAAATCGCAAATTCCACTCAACTATCGCTAAACTATCGCACCAGGCGATATATGCAAACAAAGTGTGTCTGTAGACGAGAAGATACAGTGCGCAATGGTTCGAGGCAGCGCATTTATTGTAAATCGACTATCGAGTCGCCAAAATAGTCGCAAAATAGTCGAGTGGACACTTCTCACAGAGTGTGCAAATACTCGAAGCACCCCCGCAGTGTGGCAGGAGGAGGGGAGGTGGCGGTGGTTTGTTCTGCAATCCAAGCAGCGAGTTCAATTCACGGCGACTTTGCCAATTATTTCGCTGAGTGCAACTGAGAGGTGGCAAAAGGGGAGAGTGGGGGCAAGGGGAGGAGGGTTTTGTGATGGGTTTTTGGCCTTCCAAGTCGCTGGGTCCGAGACCGTGTCGTATTTTGTTCAAAGTTAATATTTACATGCCACGAACGCAGGCGACGCTGGCAGACAACAGCAGAGAAAGCTGGAGAGGGAAGATGGGAGAGGAGTGTGAAGAGGGGAGTGGTGGGAGGAGACAGGAGGAGGAGGAGGAGAAGGAGTCAGGCAGAGGCAGAGGCAGACGTCAACGGCAACGGCAACAAATTCTTGTCATTTGCAGCTGCTTTTTGAGGCCTGCGAAAGTATCAACAACAACAACAACGACAACAACGAGAGTCGCGCTGCACAGAACGACAACAAGGACGTTGAAAGGAGCCAGTGCAGGGGCGTCGAGTATAGAAGGGGCCAAGGGGGCTAGGCAACTCGCCCGGTACGACAGTTGAGCGTCAAGTTTGTTGGCTAGAAATGACAACTTCAAGTTCATAAAAGCGCAACTAATGTGCATAAAATACTTTTGATATATACGTATACATACAACGAACAACAACAACAACGAAAACAAGGAGAACAACAACGCACACCCTGTAAAACTCAGCTACCCTCTGCACTCCTTCCACCTCCATCTCCATCTGCCCTGACATGCTTGGCATTTTATTTGCCTTGCTTCCTCGACGCGCTTCCCTTTCATATTTCGTAAACAAACATCAACGGAAAACTTTGCCTTTCTTTTTCGCATTTGCCTCAGCTGCCTATTCGCCCCCCACCCCCTCTACCTCCTTCTCATCCTCCCCCCTCTTGCTTGGGCCGGTTTGGTGTCATCTTTTGCGAGTTCTCATTTTATTGTGTTCGCGTTGTTGGAGACTCACACACAATTTTTTGTGCCTCTTTGGACTGCGCATTGTTTTTCCACCATACCCTGTAAATTATGATCTGCCTAGATATGGTAGGTATGGTAGGTAGACAGATCGAATAATGATGGATGATTATTGACGAAGCTTTGATACAATTATACAATTTTTAAAATGAAAATTTCAAAATTTGTCAAATTTGAATGCAGATCGAATGTAGCAGAAAAACTATGAATAAACGACTTCCTCACCAAAATCGGTTTATTGCCATATTATTTGAGTTCAAAAGGGGAAAAAGCTTAAAATTAGGGTATTTTTCGATATTTTCCACAATTTTCATCGCAAACACTTTTGAGAGCACTTTTTATGCAGATTATGCTTAGCTCTATCGATTAAAATCAAAAAATCAAAGTCAAAAATTTTGAAAATTTTTAAAAAATTTTTTAAGGGGGTTTGATGGATTTTTGTCGAAAAAATAAAAAATTTTAAAATCGAGTCAAATTTGAATGCGGGTCGTATGTAGCAGAAAAACCATGAATAAAATTACATTCCTCACCAAAATCGGATGATTATTGACGAAGCTATGATATTTTAAAGTTCAAAAGGGAAAAAACCTAAAATTAGGGTATTTCTTCGATATTTTCCACAATTTTCATCGCAAACACTTTTCAGAGGACTTTTTATGTAGATTATGATTAGCTCTATCGATTGAAATCAAAAAATCAAAGTCTAAAATTTTGAACATTTTTAAAAAATTTTTAAGCGGGTCTGATGGAAAAAAAATAAAATTTCAAAATTGGATCAAATTTGAAAGCAGATCGAATGTAGCAGATAAGCCATGAATAAAACGACATTCCTCACCAAAATCGGATGACTATTAGTATGGAACATCTGCAAGTTCAAGTATTCCAATTGCGTGGTATCTGATAGTTGTTCAAGGCAAACACATTGGCGTCACAGTGGGGAGTTAGTGGGGGGGGGCGCAGTAGTGTGAAGTGTTGGGCGGGGCTTGGGCAAATAACTTTCAAGAAATCACACAAAAAACTTTTCACATTGACATGTTTCCAGAAGTAGAAGAAAAAGTCGCTCTATTAACCCCACAGTCAGAGACTGCCCCTCCTCCTCCCCCACCTCAACTCAGCTCTGGCCTCCCACAATACACACAGAGTTGGCCGTGGCAATCGCAGTGGCGAATTTCTCCCTGGGCACATCAATTTGCGCACCCTTTCGTCCATTTTGTTTGCCATATTTTGCTGCCATTTATCTGCTGCTCCACCTCTCTCTCTCTCTCTCTCTCTCTCTCTCCCGTTACCTTCCCCTTCCCTCGCCGCCCCCTAGCCACACGCGCCACTGTCCCTGCGGCATTGTTGTATTGCATTTGATGGTTGGCAAAAGTTTCTTGTTTATATTCGTTTATTGTTTATAAATGCTTGATAAGTGCTGCCCCCCTCCTCTCTACTCTTCCCCTCCTCTCTGCCCTCCCTTCTGCCGCTCTGCCTGTTGAACCGCTACTGAGCTGCAGCGAGAAACCACTCGACACAGCATCGAAACACTTCGCAGATCGCATGACGCGCAGGTGCTTGTCAAACAGTTATGAGCCCCATCAGCTACTGCGATAAATAAATCGATAAACAGCCGCATAAATATCGAGTAAGACTGAGAGAGAGGGAGAGTCAACTAACTTTGTAGAGCAGAACGGGGAAGAGGGGAGGCTGGGGAGGGCAAAAAATATGGGAGGGCAAACTTTATTTCGCAACTGAGTGCAATTTATTGTGCGCAATTTATTCGTTTCGCCAGCATATTTATTCACTGCACTCATTCGCAACTAATTTATGTCACAGCAGCTGTCATTGCTTTCGCAGTGCGCCTCCCCAGTGGGGCCTATACAACAAATACAAATACATAGATATACAGATATATAGATATATAGTGCATATAGCCAACTGCACTCGGTACTCGGCCCAGTTGCAAATCAGTTTTGTAATTAAACACACTGTCGCCCATCATGAAATATGTAAATGTATATGGATCCCATTATGTTTCGCTGTCTGAACACAGTTTTTCACTTTGTGAACGTTCTTCGAAATGATGTCAAAAATTGTCGAATTTTCAAATTTACGAATTACTTAATAGTTTAAACGATTTTGCTTGTACTAATTTCAAGCGTAATTTGTCAATTACCTTTGGTGTTTTTCCTCTTTCATCTTAATTACTTGGTTAGGTTTGAACACAAATCATTGGGCTGGTAACTTTGTGGTTTGTAAATTACCAGCAATCGGTTTGGTTAACAGGTTTGTTGTGTGCTCATTTCAAAATGTATTTGCGATTTAGCAAAGGTATATATTGTTTGTTTAATTCAATATTAAAGTCATTTTATAGCCAATAGAATAACTAGCTAGTTGAACCGGTTCGATATGTATAGTTTAAGTCAACTTTTAAGTTTAAAGAACCTACATAAAAATGGGTAAGGTGTTTTGAGAGAAACCCTTAAATAACCGTACCTTGTACCGGCTCGAAAAGTGGTTTAAAAACCTTTACAAGCCAATGCGCAATTAAAAGGATAATATACCATGTATATTGAAGATTGAGACTTAAGCTACATCACTTCATTAACCGGTTCACCAAAAAACCTAACCAAATCTATGCAATCTCTTAAAGAATCTAAAGTTCTGCATCGGTTCACATACCATCAGTTTCTTGCCGATGGGAGGCACAATCTTCCTCCCTCTACTTCCTACCCGTTCGATATGCAAACCCTGAACCGGGTCAACGAACTGAGCTGTAAGTCAATTTCCTCCATTTCTTTAGCCGATGTTTCTTTTTCGAGGTCTTGCAGCAGAGTGAAATGCCTGAGCCTTAACAATTAAATTCCTTTGGTTGAAAATTTTTGAAATTTCAATCTGAATATTAAGTCGATTAATGCGAGCCGCAACACAGCTTAAGAGGATCAAGGGGGCAGGGCAAGGGTTGAAAATTCCTCAGCTCGGCACTTTTGCATTTTTGTGGGAAACAACGATGCGCACGAGGAGAGGAGTGCTACTGAGAGAGAGAGAGAGAGAGAGAGAGAGTACGTACGATCCTATTTTGGCAACATTGCAACATGGCTGACCGCTTCGGCTGTGGCCAAGCCCACTTAAAGAGGGTTAACAGCAGATGATGGCAAGGCAGTGCAGGAGGGAGCGGGAGGGGGGGAACAGTATGGGGTCAAATGCATTGGCAGAGAGTTTGCCAGAGAGAGAGCATTATCTAAATTTTTATGCGAAAACTTTTTGCCAAGTGTAGTGAAGTGCAAAAGCAAAGCCATTACGAAATGCCAAGCTAGCCAAGCCACCCGCTGGCAACCCTAGCACTCCCCACCCTCCACTCCCCCCCGTAGACCTCCTGCGGACAACGGAGTGCAGACCGTGTGCCGGCAACTTTTTCATCAAACGTGGCTGGTTACCCCTCTCCTCTTCCCCCAACAAACTGGAATTGGATGTTAGAGCAACCGCAATGTTTAGCTAATTTAACTATGTCGCCGGGTTGCCTGCCAAATAGCTAAACTAACGACACTTGGCAACCCTGGCACAGCGCGCACACACCGAAATTAATTTCGAAAAGAAGTTCCAGAACTGCGATGAGAAGGAAGAAAACAAGAAGAAGAAAAGAAAAGAAAGTTTGGGGCAATGTCAGGTCAGGCAACTTTTAATAAACAAAATTAGCCAAAAGCAGCCGAAAAGCTTTGGTCAAATAAAAAGCGAGATAAACGAGCTGAATCGCACTTACGCTCGCTCTAACACTCGCACACCCTCTTTAACCTCCCCCCCTCTCCCTCTCCTCCCTTCTCTCTCTCTCTCTATATATATTTTTTGTCGAACTTTAAGTCAGTTTAGACAGCTCGGGCAGGAGGATGCAACGAGTGAAGGGTATTGGGTCTGGGGTAAAGTGAAGAGAAAGTTCGTTCTTTAGTTCTAGTTGTTTTTTTTTTTTTTTTTTTTTTTTGTTTGTCTGACCCACCATCTAATTGAGTTGTGGTGCGTTGTGTGCACGTCTGGACATGTCTCTGCATGATTTGACATGCTCTGCAGCACTTACTTGCGGCAAATTTGTTACTTCAATGGAGCTTGAAGTGCTGCGAGCGAGGGTAACAGAAATGTTGAGCCAACAAGAGGCGATAAAGTATTCGGAGCACATTTGTGAACCGGTTGTCGAACTAGGCGGTTGGAATTGAAATAATGAGTTGACTATTTATACCTGATACTTTTAAAGGTACTAAGTTCTAAATGAACTAGCTACCTTAAACCGGTTAAAGAAACAGAGTTCAAATTATAAAAAAAAAAGATTCCTAGATGCGTCTTGGTAAATCACAGTCGAAATGGTTCTCTAATGCTAATGAACCAGTTCAAAATGAGTCACTTGGATTGTGTGGAACCAAAACAATTGTATTTGAACCAGTTCCAGAGTCATAAGTCAAGAACAGGCTTATAACCTTAAAACTGTGTCAAATGGAATCGCAATCAAACCGTTTGCTGTGATGAACATTTTGAACCATTAATTGAACCGCTTTAGAACCGTTACACAGATGTATTTCGCTCGTGCTTCATTTGAACTGCAGCTAATAGCAAATTGACCTTGAACCGGTTGAACGCAGCTATGCTTAATTTGAACAGAATCGGAAACAGTAACGAAACTGAAATTGAAACCGAGAATTGCTTTGGCTTTGCACTGCTCCCTTTGTTTGCATGCAGCCTCCCATTCGCTTGCCTTCAACACAAATCGTCTCCCCCTCCCTCCCCTTCGTTCTGTACATTCAACATTCCAAATCGGGATCTATTTCAATTGCGATTGCAAAGCTGCTGCTAAATTTATTTGATGCTGCAGCAGGTGTGCGTGCTAGGCAGTGCTAACAGGAACACAGCACGAAGAGAGAGTAGGAAGGAAGTTGGGAGTGTTGCTGGCTGGCTGGCTGGCTGGCGCGGTCAGCTCCGCAATCCCCCAATCCCAATCCCAAATGTAATCAGTGGCCATATTCATTTGCGTCCAGCGAGGGAGCAAGAGCAGGAGCCGAAGCTGCTGCAAATATTTGGGCAACATGTCGCTGGGCGCAGATAAAACGCTTCTGTCACGTGTTAAGCTCGTAAATAAAATGCACACCCGCACACACACACACACACACACACCAGCACACACACACGCAAGGCTAAGCTAATTAAAATACAGTGAGAGAAAAAATGAGGAGGGGAAGCGACTGCCGTTTAATTTGAGGCAATTTGCAAGGATGCCTCGCCCCATTTGCATTCGGCTGTTAATCACGATTATGCATAATTAATTCGAATTATGCGCAAACACAAATTAATAGACAAAATATGCATATTGCATCAATTAGATGTGTGAAGTGCCGAGACAGAGACAGCGAGAGAGATAGAGAGAGAGAGAGAGCAATGGTCGCACTGAAGCGTTAACCACAAACTGATAACCTTGTTTCATCTTTAAAGCTGCCCCAAATGGAGTTATCGTGAAATATGAAACAAGTCTCAACAAATCCCCGAACAATGGACAGACACACACACTTACATTCCCACCCCCACACACGCACACACGCACACACACTCGGCCACAAAGCAAGCTACAGGACGTGTTGGAGCTGAAAAGGATTCAACGCTCCACTTGCAATTTCCGTTGAACATTCGCAACGAAAAATATATAAAATAAATCTTTGTTTAAATACCCAAAGAATGTTGGCAAATATTTTCTATATGTGCGTGAGTGTGTGTGGGTGTGTGTGTGTCTGTGTGTGTGGGAGTGTGTGAAGAGCAGCTCTTAAGGGTCGCTATCAACGCTTCGTGTGAAATAAAAAGGCTGCTCCCCCATAAATAATATTCAACAGCATCAAATCCGCTTTAAAACGAGTCAGCACCAAAATCACCAACACCCTCTTATCCTCTCCAAACTCTACCCCCTCCCCACCCTACCTGCCTTCCTTATGTCCCACTCGTTTGGGATCGGACTGGACTGGTCATCGCCTTGGCTATAAACATTAACCCAACACAAAAGAATCAACAGCAGCAGAAGGAAAATGCCATTCAAACACTTTCAACTGTAAGACGAGGCAGGGCGATTTGAGTTAAGGACCTTTACGGTAGTGCTTCAATAGGGTATATTCGACTAAATCGTACCTAGTTGAAGAAGTTATACTGCTTATTCAATGACATAGTTTATGTTAAACGCACAGATAGTGAATGGTAGCAGCTAAATTAGTTTTTGAAAGAATTAAGATAACTTCAGTGGAGAAAACTCATTTGTTATACAGCCAAATTCCAAAATAAACTAAGACAAACAGACACACTGTCAGACAAATAGACATACAGACATATATTTAGACAGACATATAGATACACAGACGGACAGACTCATAGACAGGCAAAAAGACGGACAGACAAACAGAAAGACTCAAGACGGATGTAGAGATAGATTCATAGACAAACAGACAGACAAACGGACAAAAAATTAGACAGACAGACAGACAAACATTCAAAAAGACAGAAAGACAAATATACAGAAAGACAGACAGACATACAGACAGACAAAATACAGATAGACAGACAGACAAGCAGACAGACATACAGACAGACATACAGACAGACATACAGACAGACATACAGACAGACATACAGACAGACACACAGACAGACATACAGACAGACATACAGACAGACATACAGACATACAGACAGACAGACAGACAGACATACAGACAGACATACAGACAGACAGATACAGACAGACAAAATACAGATAAACAGACTGAGATGTCTTTATTGATTTATCTGTTATTAAGGTTCAAGAATATATATACTTTACCTTTTTATTCCGTTCGAATGAGTAAAGAAAGTGAAACTGACCTAGATACTCTTGAAAAAGTCTTAGCATGAAAATACTTATTAGCCGAAAGAAGCTGACATCGATATACTAAATCATTTGCGGCTTGAATTTCACAAATTAAACTTATGCCTGACTCCTTTACAGTAGACTACAAAGTAAATTAACCAATTAAAGTATGTCTGGTGAACATGATAAGCTGTCGCAGCTCACTTCACTTCAAATGTCAACACAAACCTGCTTGTTCACTTTCCAAGCCGTTGATGAGCAGCAGCGGCAAAGAAGGATGAAAACATCAGCGATTCAAATATGCCAAATTAAAGCAATGTTCTCTCTGTGTGTGTGTGTGTGTGCAAGTGGGCGGGCTAGTGGGCGTGTCGCTCTATCTGTGCGCGTTACGCCCTAATAACCTACAAAATAGTTGGCTCAGACACAAAACAGCTCAGCGTGTGTGTGCCTGTCTGTCTGTGTGTGTGTGTGTGTGTGAGCCACATAACTTGAACTATGCAAAAACAAAATAACAAAATGAATGAGCAAAGCAAAAAAAAAAAGGAAAGAAAGAGGAAACGCAGAAAGGGAAACACACCAAGCGGCAAACAAAAAGCAAAGCTGACTGACAGCAGCGACGGCGACGGCGACGGCGACTGCAGCAGAGAAGAATTCACAAAAAAAAAAAAAAAAAAAAAATAAATAGAGTCTAAAAAGGAAATGGTCTGGAGAGAGAGAGCCGAATGGGGGTCATAAAGTGTGGGGGCATAGGTACAAGGAGGGGAGGCGGGGACGGGGGCATGGTTAGAAAACGAAGCCAGACAAAACTAATCGCAGTTTCCTTGCGCCATTTCTGCTTGGCATTTTGCTTATCCGTTTTAGCTTTGCATTTTTGCAGCCGCACAAGGAATACGAAAACACTGGATTGGGAGAGAGAGAGAAGGAGTGGGGGGGGGAGGTGAGAAGAATGCAAATGCTGGCGTAGTATCGATGCGGCGGATGCACACACCCAATGCTGGCGCTGAGAAACCCCGTTGGCAGCTGCCCAAACTGGCTGCCAGAGCAATCGGACAGACAGACAGACATAGAGGAGTATTCCGATTTGAAAATCTCAGCATTCGAATTGCGCAGCCAGCAACAAGTTCAAGTTGGCACACGCACAGCGAATACCCTGTAAAATGGGGGAATAAATCTAACTAAAGTCAGCAAGATTTAGATAGAGGAAATTGGAGGATAAAAAAGCAGATCTTCTATATTTTACTAGATTTTTAGGGGTGCTCAGCACATTTATTATAATTTATTAATTATTTTTAAGTGTTCCAAGTGCATAACTCTTTTCTGACAAGAGTTGAGCTCTTCATTCTAAGCATACATCAAATTTAGTATATATTCTTGTGTTCCACCAAATTTCATTGATATCGATCAAGTGCTAAACAATTTTTGCGAGGTATCCATCAGTCACTTACTCTGTCTATGCCAAATGAAAATGAAATGCAGCAAATTTTCATAAATGCCTCCACGTAGTTAATCTCTTTTATTTGCCTGCTGGCATTAACAGGTCGCCATCCCTCCTTCACTTGCTCTGCTCCTCCTTCTCTAACTGCCTCTGCACAACACACATATCGCTCAAGATAAACAATCGCACACATCAGTCAAGACAACATGACGTCATGTCAGCTGTGTGTGTGTGCGTCTGTGTGTGTGTTTTTGACAGGCATCAAGCTTTGCAAAATAAGTATATCATGCCAACGATTCATCCTTTATCCTTGATTGACCCGATTCGGGCTAGAGCCGAGCTTATAGTATACATACATATGTCTGACTACCCGCAGTTGTTAGGAGGCAGTTCGATGCCATCGTCGACAACTTCATTTGCAGAATTTGAATTCCAGAAATTTGCGTGTCGTGGGCGCGCGCTCGCGAGCTACGTAATTGAAAATTGAAAATGCTGTCAAGTAAACGGAAAATTGGCGCTGTCAAGTGCCTTGACACATTAAAGGTGCATGGCCAGAGGGGACAACAAGTGGGAGAGAGAGAGAGAAAGAAGGGACAGACAAGTGCTCAATATCAGTGGAATTTTCTAATCAACGTAATTCCAACTAAAAGTTTGCATCCACTGACAATGCTACGAAACAAAAAAAAAAAAAAAAGGAAAAACAACATGTGCAAGTATGCAATGCAATTGAAAGAGAGGAGCAAAAAAAAAAACAAAAGGAAAATGCAAAAGCCAAAATTAAATTCATAAACTCAGCTAGAAATGAATGAATGAATGTGGAATGATCGCCGGTTAAATGCCCTGCACTTTTGTTTATGAACTAAAAGAAAGAATGTGAAACCTAACTCAACCCAAAGCCTTCGACCGAGAGAGACGGAGAAAAAGAAGCAGATAGAAAAAGGGAATTAAAAAGAAAGAGTAAAATAAAAAGATGTTATTTTTCAAATATACAAAATACTATCGACAATTGAAAAAGAGGCAAAGAATCAATTGAATAAGTTTGACGCTGTTTTCACTTCAGCAATCTTATTACTATTAACAATCCAAAAACAGAGAGGAGAGAAGAAGGAGCAGTGAAATAAACTACAATTCAATTCAATACTTTCTTCAACAATCATACTACTATCGAATATCCAAATACTATCGATAATTCAAATATTATAGACTATACTGTGGACTATGAAGTCTTTAAACGCCTTGAACCCCAACCAAATCTAATCAAAGATGACAGCAATTAAACCGAAATCAATATCGATGAACTGCAGTCAATAATAATTACTATCGTTTGTTGCAATTAATTACCTGACTATCGCATGCAATTCATGTAGCGACAGGCGATATTTATTATTCCATTTTATCGCCCTTTATGCCGTCAAACTGTTTTTACTATATCATTCGCTGTCATAAATAGTTTGTCTAATTGCAGCCATAATTATATATAATTATGGTTAGGTAAGCCATGCTTGATACGCTATAATTAGCTGCAGGCAGAGACGTCATCAGAAATGCAAAATGCCCTGCAGCATGGGCCACGGCAGAGTATCAAAAGGGGGCATGGACAGGGGCAGTGGCAAGCAAGGCAGGGTTGGTCGAGAGAAGCCAAGTGAAGGCGAAACGTGTAAATGGAATTTATTGTTATGATTGCAGTTTGACCTGGCAGAGACTCACACACACACACACACACACACACAGAAAGGGAAAGAGACAAGCACACACACACACACGCACACACACAGACACATGAGTTGTGGACTGAGCCTTAAAGTTAATATTTAGTTTCAAGGCGAACCATTTGGCAGGCAGAACCAGGCAACCAAGTGGGTCAAAAGCGGCCAACAACAAGACAAACTGCAAGCCAAAAGGCGAAAGGAGAGAAAGAGTGAGAGAGGGGGGGGAGAGCGTGGGAGTGCAAGAGAGATAGCTGAAGGTGTCCAGCAGTGGAAAGCCTGTTAAACTGTTGCTGCAAAGTCCTCAAAAGCCAAGCGTGTCCTGTGGAGGACATAAAAACGTAAAATGAAAATGAAAACTGCAAAAATTGCACAAAACCAACGAAATGCATTGCCAGTGTGTGTGTGTGTGTGTGTGTGTGTGTGCGTGTGAATATAGCATATGAATATTATGAATACTGTGCATACTTATGGATTGTACTGTAGGCAGGACAAAACTCAATTAACTTGCTTCAGATTGAATTTTGCAAATTGTGTGGGAAATACTTCTTGGAAAAATACAATTTT
Source organism: Zaprionus indianus (assembly GCA_018904595.1). NCBI lineage: Eukaryota > Metazoa > Arthropoda > Insecta > Diptera > Drosophilidae > Zaprionus > Zaprionus indianus. The sequence continues at coordinate 438,948 of JAEIHA010000344.1, forward strand.
GCCAGCCTTTGACCCAGGAAGGAATAATGAAATATTAATAGTGAAGCTAAAAGTTGGGCAGTAAGGTACATTAAATACTCTGCTGACGATTTAACCAACACTAGTTTCTACTGTTGTAAAGGCAACTGATAAGTAGAGAACATTTTAATTACTTCTTACAACTTGAATTGAAGGCCATTGTAAAATTAATGTGTTGACTTATTTCTAGGATTTTTGACATCGTTAGGAGAGACATAAATCTAGAGAGTATTCTATGATCTTAGAAAGGTAGAATCCACCAATATAATTTAGGTTTTTAAGAATGAAAGCAGTGAACAAAATGCAGAATAAAATGGAATTATATATAGAACAGATCTTGAACTTCAGAAAGTCTAGATAAAGATTGCAGATCTTTAAAATTGGAAAGTATAGTAGACATCCCAAAAAACTTAACCTAATCTCGATCAACTTTGAGCTCACAATATGAACAAACTCCCAACCGAATGACTTTCTCCGAAACTAGGTATACTTGGGTCATTAACTTAAGTATAATTTCCCGCGAACTAAGTAAAGGAATAGCTAATCACAAAGAGCATATTTAATGAGAGCAATTTCGCATACTTTGTACACCCCTTTCCATGCACTATACTCCGTTCTATATGCAATCACTGTATAGACCAGACTAACATATAAAGTATATCTGGAGGAGTATATGCAACTGTGGCATAGAGACAAATCTCGGTAATCCGATTGCTATCACATTTCATTTGGAAGTGCTTAAAATTTTGTTGTTGCACACTAATTCGCAACCAGTTCTAATGTGCACCGCACTGTGTGCTCGGCAACTCATTTCAAATGAAATTAAAAGTTTTGCGCTCCCCCTCCCTCTTTCTCTCTCCCCTCTCTCTCCCCTCTCCATCTCTCCCTCTGTCTTTTTTCGTTCGCTCTCACCTTATTTCACGTTTGCCCAGGAGCTTCAGCTTACCTCCTGCGCTTCCTTCTCCTGCTTGGCACTTTGAAAAGCATTTTCAACTTCAGCTTCAGTTGAAAACTTTGCGCCGACTTTTCACCTCGATGTGTGAGAGGGAGGGGGGAGAGAGAGGGGGAGAGAGGGGAGAGGGAGACGGAGTGTCTGTGCCAGCGGCAGTTTAGATTTGCATTTAGGAATGTGTTTCTAAGCGCAGCTTGGTGTGTGTGCGCGAGTGTGAGTGTATGTCTATGTGTGTGTGTGTGTCTCTGTGTGTGTCTGTGTGTTTGTCTATGTGTGTGCGTGTCTGTGTGTGTGCGTGTCTGTGTGTGGATCGCATACAAATATAATAAAATTGCCCTTTGGAAATTAGTTGCGCTCTTGCTCGCACATCACACGCCACTGCCCCTGTAAATGTAGGTAAGGCCCTCTCTCCCCTACCCGTCTGTGACCCTCAACCCCCTCTCTTGGCACGCCCCTGAACTCGCCTTTGTGCGAAAAACAAGAGCAAATAAAGATGTGGCAAGCGGAAATTTAATATTGATTGTGTTGTTGTGTGTACAAATGGTTGCGCTTTCAGTAAATTATCGTGATACACACACACACGCACGCACACCCTCCCACACACATCTACCCACATAGATTGCCAGAACTTGACTAGAAAGTCTCTTGCTCTCCCTCTCCTTCTTTCCATCTCTTTCGCGCCTTCACTTTGCGGCTGCGGCTTTGATTTTAGTTTGCGGCTTTTGCGTTTCATATTTTCAGCCGAATTTTTGGCCGTTTCCAGTGTTAGCCAAGTTAATTAAAATACTTGCTTGATTTCCTGCAGGGATTACAAGCTGCTCGCTCTATCTATTTCCCTCTCCATCTGTCCCCTCTCTCCCTTTGTCTAGCATGTTGCGCACTCTATTTCCATTGGCTTTCACTTTTACCTCCTCAAGCACAAAGAAATCGCCTTATTTCCCCAAGCTGATTTTCAGTCTGAGCTCTTAAATGGACTTTGAGTGAACATTCTTAAATATCTTTAAACTGTTTTTGTCCATTTTGTTAAGGGGAAGGGAGACATAATAGTATCAGTGGGGTTACACAGGTACTGTGCATGTAGTCTATTCAAAGGTTCCTTTGTAGTTTATTTATGCAAAGTATGTACTGTATTGTCAAGGAACTCTTTATATTTAACTAGTGTAAGTTCTTTTAACTAGTAGACAAATGTATATTGTATATACTTAGCTATAAATTGTGATTGAATTGCAAATCTAAATTGATGTTAGAAGGGATTACAACTTGTTGCAGTTTTGTGAAATATTGTTGCATGAAGACCAGCATTGATTTTAGAAATAATTTAACCTATCAGTGCCAATTAAAGTGAGACAGAATAAGGAATATAAACAATTCCATTAAATTCTACACCAATTAATATTAAAAGTACAAGATGAATACCGAAGGTAGCTTACTTAAATTTATATTTAACTTTATCTTTCATTATTCAACTGAATATTTCTGCTTGATGAAAGTCCAAATGTTTCTAGATTATTTTTGTTATTATTTTTTATTTACTTTGATAGAACATAATCCCTTCAAATAACTTGTAAATCAAGAATTTTTGCCTCTTTTCCCTTGCCTGAAAAAATTTCCCTTCAACTGAAATGAAATGAGGTAACCCAATACTTTCGATTCTAATTAAATTTCCTAAAAATTTTTCGCCCATTTTTCCCTGCAAACAATGCTTAGTTTTATTACGTCAAATTAATTGCGCTAATTTCCCGTACGAACGATACGTAAATTCCATTTTACTTTTCAATTTGATTGTTGGCGGAATGTTTTCCCCCTCATATCCAATTGATTTCGACTGATTTCCGCAACATTTTCTGTTAATTTGCAAACAGAAATTTTCCAACTCATTTTGCCCGGCATGCATTTTCCATTTAAAAGTAGGCGTAACCTGCACTCAACCTCCTTTTCTCTCTCCGCCTCTCTCTCTTTGTCTGTTTCGCCCCTTTTCTAATGGAGCCTGTTGCAACATTTTTGCTTAATTTGCTTATGGAGCTGGCGACGTAGCATGAGCCTGATGCATTCCATAGAACTGCTCGCGGTTAGCCTGCTGTGTTCGCCTAGTTCCCGGCCTGGCACACTCTATTCCCTCCTCCCCCTCTCTGTGTCTCTGTGTCTCTGTCTCTCTTCCATTTCTCGGCCAGCAGTTCATCGTAATTGAATTCCGTTGCGCGCCCGAAAGTATGCCACATGCAATAACAGGCGAAATTTAGGCGAAAACGTGAAATTGCCTGCGGTTTTTTTGATATAAACCCAGCACTTTTTTCACTACCTACCTCTCTACCCCTTCCCCACTCTTCCTCCCCTTTGCCACGCCCTCGCTCAGTGCTTTCTTTCTGCGGTGTGGTAAGGAGGGCATGGGGACAAGGCGGCCAGGGCTTTCCGGTGTAACACGCCAGTGACAATGACAGCAACACTGACAACGACACGGGCAACAACAACACCAGCAGCAGCAGCAACAGCAACAGCAGCAACAGCAACAGCAAGAACAAGAACAAAAGGGGCAACAACGCGAACAAAGGGAAGCGAGACAGCAACAACGATAATTAAAAATAATTTGCCGAGCGAAGGCAGACGACAAACTAAAATGCAGCGCACAGAGGCGACATCAGTTGACCAATACACACACACACACACACACACATAGGCATGAGCGGCACACATGTGAGCAACACACACACACACACAAGCGCAGAGACATAACCAACACACTTGGTTATGCACACAGGATGATGCGAGAACATGCAACGCATTGGATATGGATAGCGATAGGGATAGAGAACAGAAGAGAGATAGGGCCTCAAAAGGGCCCGCAGAGTGTAGGGGGAGGGGGAGGGGGAGTGCAACTGGTACAAGCCGCAAACACGCTGGTCAGCACACACACACACACAAACACACCGCACACACAGCACACACGTAGGCCCATCAACAGCAGCGACATGCAGTCAGTCAAAAGGTGAAAAGGCGAAAGTAAAGCCGCTTGCCCCGGCTTGGGTCGTGATTAAAACTGTAAATACGCGCGAGCACTCTCAGCTCAGCTCAGCTACCCAGCACCAGCCCCAGCCCCTGCTCCTGTCCCTACCCTGGCACTGGCCTCGGCCCCGACTGCTAGTCCAAGCCGCAGTACCAGCTAAATCCAAACACTAAGCCAAAGCTGCGACTAAGGGCAAAGATGAACCCAAAAAAAAAAAAAAAAAAAAAACGTTTGTTATAAGCGGTGCGGGCGTATCGTGACACGAGAGGGAAGAATTGAGGGCAGAGCAACGATAAAGCTGCTCAACTATCGAGCTATCGCACTTTGATGTTTGATGATGTTTTTGATTATAAATCATTAATAAGTTCACTCATTGGAAGCTTGTGATTTGATTAGTTTATGCTGAATCTGTAGAGAAAAGAATTGTATAAACTGTATTGATAAACTAGTCGATAGAATAATCGATAAACTACTGTTACTGTCACTGTTTATGATAGACTCAAGTGCAGACTTCTTATTAGATCTGCGATACCTATACGATTTATGGGAAAAGTTAACCTAGGACAACTTAAATCTGTCCATCCTAAGCTGATAAAATTTTTGGAATTCTACACTACTTTAAGTACGGCTTAAGCATTGTTTTTATTGCCAGTATATAACATCAAGTCAATACTTAACATCTATATAAATCTATGCTATAATCTGTACTACCTCAACTCTCTCTTGCATATCAAATCGTAACAATTTATTCTATCAAAACGTTCATTAACCCAACAAATTTCGTGCCTTTTTAGCCTGATTTAAGCTGCAACCATCTCTAGTTTACAATGAACCGAGCACACAGGGCTGCATACAAAGAGAGAGAGAGAGAGAGAGAGAAAGAGAGGGGGGAGAGTGTGAGGCACAACCACACAGAAAACTGACATGAGCATTTTTAAGTTTGAGTGACACGAAGTGAAGGCACAAAGTGCTTGCCCAAAAAGACGGACAAATGCAAAGGGAAGAAAGAAGAGTGTGAGAAAGAGGGATTGAAAGGGGGGCAAGACCAAAGACTGAGCTGGCGGACACTGCAGGAAGCACTTAATGCAAGTGAAAACTTGCAAAAGCAACGTCAGTGGGTCGCTGACGAAGACTCGGCCTGGTCCTCAGCCTGTGCCTCTGCCTGTGCCTCTGCCTGTGGCTCGGCCTGTGTGACTGGGCTAAGGTTCGTTCTTGGCCCGACAGGGCAGACAGGCAGCACAGCTCAGTCACTCAGTCAAACAAACAAACAAACAAACAGCAAATAGCCCAAGTGAAAGTCACCAGCAAGGCAGAGAGAGAGAGAGAGAGAGGCAGAGAGAGAAAGTGAGAGCGAGACAGACTAAGATAATGGGAAATATGTATTGTGAATTGAAATGCATTTTACCATTTACCTTCTCCCTCTTCCTCCTCCTCCTCCTCCTGCTCCTTCTTCTGCTCTTGGCAGAGTGTTAAAAGCATAAATATCATTTAATAACAAGGATTATTTCTCACCTGGAAAAGTGTTTTATATTGGGGTCAACGTTTAAAGTGTTGCCCCAAGCAAAGTGTCTGTGCCTGTGTCAGTGTCTGTTCTGTGTGTTTGTGTGTGTGTGTGTGACAGTGTGGCAAAGGCGATTGCAATGACACAAAAAGTATAGGGAATGAGAAGGGATTAAATTATTGTCAAGTGCTTTGCTAACTTAAATAAAGCCCTTAAATCGTTTATCAGGTGTGACATATATGAGTGTGAGGTGTGCCATAGAAGGAGTGTCATAGTAAGTGGAAGTATGACAACTGAGTTGAGCTTTATGAGAAGCTGTTCTTTATTGTTTACTAATTGAGAACTAAGAAAGAGTTCTTGATTGTCTTAAAAGCGTGTCATATAAACGTATAAGGCTTGTCAGATGAAGTGTGGCATGGACAGATGAAGGTATGGCAAGATATATAATGACCAACCTAACTTAGTAGCTACGGAAAGTGATCAAAACTAACAGGAATAGATTGAAGAAAAGCAGGCATATTTGTTTGTATGTCTGTCACAGTTTGTCATATTTGTCTGACAACTAACAATGCTGTTGTGCAAAAAAAATCACATAAGAAAGTTTTCAGTTGTCGCAATTTGACTTGATATTGTTACATTTTTTTTATATAATATTTTTATGTGACATATTTATATGGCATTTTTATATGACACATTTCAATGACATCTTGCACAACGTGTGCGAAAAAAAAAAAAATGTTGCGACACCAGAATCCATTAGGGCGAGTGCCACCCAAAACTGTCACAGAATGTCAGACACAGACATACAGGCGTTCTCACGGAAATATGATACTGCTATAACAATAACACAATACACCACACCCATCGCCCCCCCACCTGCCCCACCCCTGAACATTTCTGAAAGCTTTCACGGCTCATTTGAAATGCGTAAAAATGCATGAAATACAAATTTGATTGGTTTCTTTTTTTTTGTGTTAATGGAGTGTTTTACAACACTGGCACATGCTTGAATTATGCATAATTATATTGTAATTAAAACTAATTAATTCATAAACAAATGAATAACTTAGAGCGAAAACAATTTAATTAATTCGATTTGATTTCGAGCAATTATTCATAAGTTTAACACATGTTTGGCTCCTGGCGAACTCAGATCAATAAGCTCGGTTGTGCACGGGTGGGTTATGTGTGTGTGAATGTGTGTGTGTGTGTGTGTGTGTGTGGGCGGGCACTGTGTGCACTGGCAATTTAATGGTGTCAGTGTCATTTGTGGCTCCAGGAAATGTGCGGCTTTTTAATATATATATCGCATTTCCGTTTTATTATCGTGAATGGCGCTGGCCCTGCTCACTCTCCCCCTCTCTCTCGCTCTCGAGTTGGCGTCAGCTGCTGCCTGTCTGACCCGTCTGCCCTGCACACATAAATATTGCGCCTTAAAGGGTATCAGCAAGTGCAGTAAAATCGAATCATAAAATATTAATACATGCAAACAGCAGGGAATAAAAGGCAAACCACAAGTAGTATAGCTCTCTGTTTCCAGGAATGAGAACTAGGTTGGCCAGCCAAGGCTGCAGATAGTTATCTCCAGCTGGTACTCTTGTTGTAGAAAGGCATTAAAAAATTAGTTAAACTTTGGATTATTTTGCAGTTTCCTTCTGGACACTTTACTTAACTGTGAGAATCTTTTTATTTTATTTGATCTTTATTGATGATTTACAGAATTGCAGAACTGTCCTAGTTTTACCTTATCTCCGTTTATACTTTGCTGTTTTGTTCAATTCTCTTACAAAATATAATTCACTCGTGATGATAACTTACTGTATTGCAGGCTTCTCTTGTCTATACTTGTTCCACATTTGGCCAAACCAAACTATAAATTTCAAATATGTTTTCATTTTCCAACGGTTTGCGGGGGGAGTGTCTATCAAGTCCGCCCGTTCACAGCATGCACACACGGTTTACCAGCTTGTTAGTTGTGTTGCTTTATTTTCAAGTCGAATTTTCATTGCTTTTCATTACGGTTTGGCGCACATTTTGCGCTCAGTGGCCAACTGACACTCAACGCATTGCGATTCGTATAATTTATGCATCAATTTGTGCGTTTTCACGTGTGCGTTTCTTGTGTTTCTCCGCATGCATGTGGCATACACACACACACACACACACACAGCTATACAAACGCACAGTGAGACAGCCAGACGCACACATTCTCACGGGCATTCAACGAAATGCCAAAACGCGAAATGAATAAAGCATGCTTTGTTAAATACCCTGTAAATAAATTGCATAAAGTTGTGACGTTATGAAATTTATGGAGAAAGATATTGTAGATAAATCACTAGTTGGTTTTTTAAAATATGCAATAAAAATATAGGAAATTAACTTAAAAAAAAGAGAAATAAAAAAATAAATTTATTAACAGTCTAAAATATATTTTGGCTTTGCTAACCAGAGCATAATTCGCTATTCAAGCTGTCATAAATTCATTTACAGAGTTCGAGCAGAAAATAAAAAAAAAGAAATGAGCTGATGAATTTATTATGTATCAAATAAAATTAAGCTTATGTTAAAAAATTACAGTTTTTAAATGGATTCCTTGATAATCTTTTAATTCATTTATAATCCCTTGAAAACTGCAGCACAACCTCAGCGGGCTTCCACCTACAGGGTACAAAAAAGTGAAAAACTTTGCCGGCATTTGCTTTTGCTACAGCTACGCAATTGTAGGTTTCTATCTGCCCCTCTCCCTTGCACACTCTCGCTCGCTCTCTCACCCGCTTCATTTTGAATTTTCGCCATTTGTTTTTGGGTTTCTGGTTGTTTTTTTTGTGAATTTCCACTGCGCTCTGCAGTTGTGAAAAGTGAAAACGATGCACAGCAGCAATAACCGCATTGAGACCAAAAATATGTGCCAATTTTTATTATGGGCGCAGTCAAATGGCAAAAGCCAAACGACAATACCACATGACGTCCTAGAAAAAATACCGCTATGAACTGCGAGCGTTAGACCGAAGAGAGAGAGAGAGAGAGAGAGAGAGCAGGCAATAGAAAAGAGCAAGAGCCAGTGGCAAAATAGAGTCGAATGACCATTTTGGGCTGGCTGAGGCTTTCCCACTGCTGCAGTTCATATGGCACAGCGATTCCTATGTAAATCGGTTTGAGCCTACGGGGTACCTTTATGATGGGCAGGCCTAACACAGGGTGCTACTTAGTGGAGTTCTAGAGGGGCTTTTAGATTGGTGGATTTATTTGATAGCATTTGTTACTTACTTTTGCAAACTTCTGTAGAGTTGATTAGAATAGAGCATGTAATCGAAAGCTTTATGTAAAGTATCGATAATTTATCGATAGAATACTAATGTATAAAAGTTTGAAACCTTAATAAATCGACAGTATACTTATATATAAAAATCCATATCGATTGATATATCCAATGTATAAAATAAAACAAAAATCATTTGCATCTATAAAATCGAGCACTAATTAAAACCTCCCCTGACTTTCTTACACAATCGATATAGAAGAGCCTTTTTTTAAAATATCGCTAATATATCGACAGTAGAATAATCTGTAGCGATGATATATCGATTGTATTGCATAAAATTCAAAGCAGTTACCTCGAGAATATCGAGCATAATTTAAAACACTAAAGCGATACATAATCAAATATACTGGGTCTAATTTTCAATAGGTTGACATAAAATATCGATACCATATCGATAATTAATTATTTAGAAGATAGTTCTTCAGCCAATACCAAGCACTTTTTAAATCATAAGTGTTTAGTTGCACTATTACAGCTATTTCCCCTTCAACTAAAACAAATAATTCTATTTTTCGCTGCCAAAAACATTCCGATTAACTTCAAATACCGATGAATAAATACGCAATCAGTGTTTGCCAAATATTTCGATATTTTTTTTTAAGTTTTTTGTTTGTAGCGGCAAATCACTTTCGTGCAAAACGTGACTCTCTGTCAAAGAGAAATTCGTAGTAAGCCCTGATACAAAACAACAAACTGATGCAAAATTCTGCACAGAGTTCAATATGGAAACGATATTTAAATTGATTAGATACAGCACAAAAAAAGGTTAGGTAGAGTAGCCAGAAAATGAAAATGAAAAAGGAAAAGCAAGTGAAAAACAATTTGGCGAAAAACGTGTAAAATTGACAACCTTTTAATGGCTTTATACTCGTATCTGAACTAGATTTTTTCGCGCTGCACTTACTCCACTCCTGTTTAATATTGTCGACCAAATCACAAAACGCGTTTCCATTATCAATTTCCTGCGAATGTTTTGTGCATCGTGGAACTATAAAGGCTAACAAATTCGGCACGAAGTATTTATTACACGTGACAAATGTGCTGCAGTTTTGTAGAACACTTCACGGCTCTCTAAAAGTGAACTAAATCTTGAAATAAATTTCAAATAAATTTTATTTAATTTTCCATTAAACTGAACTTGTGCAAATTTGGTTTGTAGCAACTTTAAACTGCCTACAGAAGTACAAAGCAAACCACAGTCACTGTTCGGCTAGGGTATATTATAGTTGCATAGTTTGCCTGCGGGCCATGGAAATATTCATGCAAAAATTGTCAACCTGTTAGCGTGGACGGGGGGCAAAGAGCAACAAAATTCGTATATTGTTAAAACAGGAATAAAAATAAAAAGGAAATTCGAGAGAAATGTTACGGAATATTTCAAAACTATTTTCAGCTGCTGCTGCACATTTAGCTGCATGCCTCTGTATGCGGGTATATGTCTGTGTGTGTGTGTGTGTGTGCGATAGTTCAATATTCATTGGCCGTAATTTGATTGAAATAAGTGAAGCGCGCTTTTGTGCGTCGCCCGAGCGCGCACAGGCAACGCAATGCGGGATGGAAGGAGAGAGGGAGGGAGAGAGGAGGCAAGAATTGCAGAGGCTAAAAATAGGAAGAGAGGGGAGGAAAGAAAGGCGTTACAGTTTGCAGTTTCATGATGAAATTTATGAAGCATTCGACCCGCCAGCGCAGGAAATTAAAATTACGTATTAAGCAGCGCTTTTATGTGTGTGCAGCTAGCCCTCTCCCTCTCTCTCTCTCTCCCTCTGGCAGTGTACCCCAGTGTGTGTGTGCGTGTGTGTTTGTGTCCCATTGCGGCACATACATTGTCATTTTAATGGCACTCTTATAGCCATATTAAGGCAACTTTAAAAATCTGCTGATGAATGGCTGAGCACGGTTCACACACACACACACACACACACAGACACCTGCTCACACACACCTCTGCACAAGCACTTAGCTGCTGTAATTACATAATCAATAGTGATAAAATAACATAAAGCACTGCTCAAGCGATAAGCTCTTATCAGCTTTATGCTGATGTTAATGGCTGCGCTAGAGATGAGCACTTTGCTGACGGGGAAGGGGGCCTCATAAACAGGCACGATGAGGGGGGAGAGGGGTGCTATACTTTTGTTAGAACTCAGCACTTTATTTTGCAACGGCAACTGACAGCACCCTGCGAACTGACTACAGAACTACGAGAAATGGAGAGAGAGAGAAAGAGCGCTGTCAGTGCAGATTATTCGCGAATCAGTTGAGTGAAAACAACAAAAAATAAATCAGTTGCATACTTTTCAGCGCCTCAAAGGTAGCGCTTGAAATCCGCAACAGAAAGTATTATAAAGCTTTTACACAAGCCGGGTATATACATTGTGGTCAGCAGCTTGACTGGCTAAGAGGGGGAGGCTTATAAAGGATGTATATATGAAACAGGCGAGCTCATCAGGCTTGGAGTTACTCAAGGAATTCTGCCTTCTAAATGGGTGTTTACTTGATGAAATTTGATAGACATGCTAGTCACTGTTGAGTGTTGCTTGAGATTTAAAATTAGTCTAAATGGAACGATATATTATTGTTTCATTTCTTTGTTATCATAGACAGTTTCTATCATCTTCATTAAATATTAAGATATCGCCCTCAAACTCATCGTATCACAGCCTAACTTAGTCTCTACTAAGCTATCAAAATTACATTACAATCGGCACTCTAGAACCCATAGTTAGCATGGAAACAACCTGTAAAAACTATGCTTTGCATGTACTCAAACTTTTTCAATTTTAGTGTTAATATTCCTTTCATATCCAGTGAAAATTCCATGAATATCAGTTTATTGTATGCCAAGAAATTGTTGGTTAAAGTTGTGGCTTTTCAATGAAATATTCTGCCAAACACATAGCGCAGTTTTTACAACCCTTGACGAGCTCTTCAAATATGTGAAAATAATGCAATTTTGCTGCGTTAATTGACCAACACACACACACAAGCACACACAAGCACACACAAGCACACACACGCACGCACACGTTATGAAGTTTCTTCATTAGGCTGCATGCGCTAAAAAAAACCGCATAATGTGGCGATAGTTTTTTGCGATTACGTCTCATGCAATACCCTTAACAGTGTCTGTATGCATGTGTGTGTGTGTGTGTTTTGTGTGGGTGTGTGTGTGTGAGGGCCTGCAGCAAATTGGTAGCTCTAATTTCTCTCTCAGAGGCTGCTGCTCATTAAATTTTCATAGTTTTCCAAACGCAACCGAATCCGAAAATGATAATTAAAATGCGCCCCAGCTCAACTCCACTAGCGAGGCGCTAGTCTGTGTGTGTGAGGGCTCTGTGTGTGTGTGTGTGTGTGTGTGTTTATGTGCATGAATTATGCGCAAGCACACTTAACACCCAAACGACCCGGCTTGAAACGGGGCATCCTGCTGGGCTCCATAGTGCAGCAGGACGCACATGGAAAGGGCGAGCGATAGAGTGAAGGGCCAGGGGGGAGTGTGAGAGCAGGAGGGGGAAGTACAGGAGGAAGGACAGCTCATAAATGCTGTGGGAGCGAGCAAAAAGGATACACGCAGGATGTGCCAGCCCTGCACAGCAGCAGCAGCAGCAGCGCTCGACGTCTCATGCCTCATGCATAAGAAACTAAGTTCTGGCGCCAAAGACCAACGGCTTACGCTGCGTATGCGTAACCCACAGTCGCAATTGCCTAAGGTGAACCCCCTAAAAGGGTGTGTGCGCATTATAATTGGAGTGAGTAGTATAATAATGCATAACTGGATTATATAGCAAGCTGATCCGCTTACGTATCACGCCGCGAATTGAACTTCAACTGCTGCAATCGAGTTAAAAGATTTCCCAACTCTTATATTCACTGTACACGCACAGCCATTTCGTGTGTGTGTGCGTGTGTGTGTGTGTGTGTCTTCGACCAGGTGATGTGATTTATTGCACTGTGGTAACTTTCAGGTATCGCTGGGGTGAGCCAGCTCTCACTCTTTGTCTCTCTCTCTCTCTCTCGTTTGCTTTTTCTCGCCTAAGAGACAAACCGCTAATTTGTTATCATTTATCACCATGCCGAGGCGAGGTGTGCGTGTGTGCGTGCCAGCGTGTGTGTTTGTAAACAATTTGTAAATGTGTTACATTTAAACCGCAAAGTAAAGTCCCAGCCCACGCACGCCCCGCTCCCCCACTCTCCCCCTCTGTGGGTTCGTCCCTATTTTTCTTCTGATTTTGTCATTGTGATAAATACTTTGACGTCAACGTAACATGTGAGATTTGCACGTGTGCCTGTGTGTGTGTGTGTGCGTGTGTGTTGTGTGTGCATTTGTGTTGGCTTAAATAATGAAAAGGGACCAAGGATTTGGTCCAGCCGCTGAATAATGACAGCTCGCTGCGTACATAAGCGAGATAAACATTTTTTATGAATCGCGTATTTCATTTGTGACTTACGACAATGCGATAATGCCCCCAATCCCCCCAATGCCCCTGCCCCTTGCTTCGTTAACTCAGGTAACCCTTACCTAACCTGGCCTTTAATAAGGATTAAATTACAAACAAATTTCTCTTCCCTCTGCCCTGCGCTTTAATTGCCTGCGCTTCATCTGTTCGAATAACAAATCAATTTGGGGTTGGCTACCAAAACCATTTGTCTTTCTCGGCACACACGTTCATATCTTTCTCTGTGCTCTTTACTCTCTCTTTCTCTCTTTGCACCTTCTGCCAACTGTCTTGCGTTATTATTGATTGTTCTTTGCACTTTGATTGATTTCCCCTCGATTCACACAATTTTGTTTATCGCAAAAGGCAAATAAATCTTTCGATTGAAATGTGAATTGTAATAATACAAGAGAGATGAGTCTGATTGTTCTTATTCTTCTTCTTATTTGGCTGTGTGTGCATGCAGACATTTCTTTAAACTCTGCATAATAAAAATCTATTAATGAAACTCGTTGCATCAGACGCACATACGGACACACGGACAGACGGACAGGGGCTCATTTGATTCCTCTGTTGATGCTAATTCAGAATATAAGTAAATGCTTTATGGCGTCGTAGATATCTGCCAAGGTGCATTGCAAACTCCTGGCCAAAATGAATATACCCCCTACAAGTTATAAAGATGAAATATCTAAGTTCAGTGCCCAAAATGAGTTGATCAAGTTTACAAAACTAATACGAACACAATGTTCTGCTGTCGCCAGCAAACAGTTTGTCATTTGTTTTTTAATCAGTTTTTGGATAACAACGACGAGTACAAAATTCATATTTTATTCACTTTCTTTTAATCAAAGATATTACACATATCTTCCAAATTGAACCGAAAAATAAAACCAACATAAAAAGAGAAACATGTCGAACAATAATTACGTGCTGGCATTAACCGTTGGCGCCGCCAGTGTATTACTCATCGGCTATTTAATTTACTACGATTACAAGCGTCGTGCCGATCCGCATTATAAGCGCAAATTGCGTGAGCGTCGCCAGAAGATGAAACAGAAATATCCCATGGTAATGAGCTCAATAATGGATGATCTGGAATCATATGACACATATATGACCAGAACAACCAACATGACAGAGCTGAGTCCCTTCGATATGTCCGATCATGAGATAATACAGAACTTCTTTCAAAATGAGGTTAAACTGAGTGAAGAATTCTTTCGAATGGGCAATCTCGACGAAGGACTTGCGCATATGGCAACGGCAATAATGCTATGCGCTCAGCCCGGGGCTCTCATGGAGGCCATGAAGCTGGCACTACCGAATCGTATATACAATAGTCTGGTGAACAAGTTACCGCAACTACAGCTGATGGATACGGCTTTTGTCGACATGGATTTGTCATTGGATTGACTGGATTAAGTATCGATATAGCAACAACATTCTCGCCATTATTTTCAGGCCGTTTTAGATTTTTAATATATACATATGTGGTTTTAATTGATGCGGATTTCCAAAATCTTTTCAGTAACATTGACTACTTAAATTTGAATTAATGTGTTTATATTTTTTGTTGGGAAAGTGGGAAGCTTTAATTTATATATCTGCATAATAAAACACTTTGATCGCAGTGATTTAAGAGTTTGGATGTGTTAATAATTGTTTTATTTATTAAATAACATGCCCAACTCATTGTAAATAATGAAAATCGGATTCAAAACTAAACAACTGAAGTGGAAGACACACCAAGCAAATGCAGCCAAAACAAATCGGACTCTAAGGCAGTTCATTATGATTGCAACTTGATGAGGCTTGTACTGCTCTTGACACTGCTGCTGTCGTTGTCATTATCCATTATCTGCTCTTCACTCAGCTGATGCATTAGGGGCATAATTAAGGATTCGGGCAACGATTCATGCAAACTTTGCAGCATCGGCTCTGGCTGAGTGCACATCAGAATCGCATTGGCCAAATAGCTAAGTCCCTCGGCCACATTGCCGCCGGTACTGAACTGATCGCCCAGATCGATTGTGTTGAACAAATTAACCGAAGAGAGTTGTAAGACCAAATCATTCATATCGAAATCCTCCATGTCGGAATCAGCATCATCGTCGTCGCCTTCGGCATCGAAATATGTCAATTTATTTAGTTTACTTTGGCATCGTCGCTCGTGCACTTTCCGCTTGTACTCGGGATCTGTGCGTCGCTTCATGTCGTAGTAGATGCAATAGGTGACGATCAGGGCACCGGTTGTGCCTGCCGTGAACATCAGCAAGGATCTGCTAGTTGACATTCTATTCCAGTTACTGCACTTGTAAAAATACCAATATAAATCTCTTTACGAATAAAATCTGATTCTGTTAGCAACTGTAAATTTACTATTAACTCTTTTGCTGAGAGCGCCTCAATACATTTTTTTGGGTTTTTTGTTTTATTTTTTTTTCTTTTTTTTTTACAAGTTTGTGTTTTGAGTAAATAAATGATTTGAAAACATGAAAAATGATTGGAATTTCAAATAACTCTCTCTCTCTCTCTCTCTCTCTTAGCTGTTTCTCTTGCAGTCTAACATGTGTAACTACCGAATGAATTATGTCGTCAACCTTTCCCTCTCTAACTCTCGATTTGTCTCTTTTGCTCTTTGACTTAGTTCAATATTATGGCACTTCATTCCCTTTTTTTCAACACATTACTCTATCAGAAATGGGAAAGAGCAGCAAAGAAAGGACCTATTTGTTTATCCTTCTCTAACTCAAGACATTTGTCATTTAAATTATTTATATATAAAAATCTTCAACTCAAATATTTCTATATCTTCTCAAAGTTGATGACTGCAGATTATGATGTATTATAAATAATATGTCATGTATAAGGTTTATTCACAAAATTAATGCGTAACATTTCTGCCTCATTTTCATTGCAGGTAACTTTGAAGAAATTGTGCCAAATTGAGAGCAGCTGCAGCAATTGGCTTGGCTCATCTCGGCCTGCTCCCAGGGCGACCATCTTGAAGTGAAGGTCCTGGTACTGCCTGTTCATGCTGCTTTTAATGAAAAACTTCTAAGTGAGTGTGTGTGAGTTTGAGTGTGGGCGTGGCCCTGACTCTTTGCCATTTCGCTGTGAGCCCGAAATGAGCATATGCATATTTCATAAGACCTTTTCTTTTGGTGTTTTTTTTTTTTGCTTTTTTTGTTATTTTTTGTATTTCTTTCTCTCAAGTTATGTTAAAAATTTTATTACAACTCCGTTGGCCGCTGGCCCATAAAAGAACTTAAGAAACTGCAGAAATTGTTGCTGCCAACATAAGAGGCAGAAAGGGAAACACACGCAGAAATAGGAACAGAAACAGAAACAGAAACAGAACAGAGCAGAAGAGCGGGAACAGTAACTGGCAGAGAAATGAAGGAAAAGAAATGTGTGAAGAAGAAATTGTGATGTGCCCATAACGAAATTTTTGCTGCCGCCATTTCCCGTTTGAAATTTCCTTTTCTTACCGTAATTTGTCGGTGATTCATTTTTCTGTTTCTTATTTTTCCTTCATTTGCCTTTCGCATAGTTGCAAGCCGAGTTTTCCACTCACTTCCTTCATTCTCCTTCCCCGATTGCCTTTCATTAGGCCACACAAGCTGCAGCCTTGCCTATTGTGTTGCCCTTTATGCCGCAGTGGGTTTCTCCCTCTCACTCTCTTTCCCTCTCTTTCTTCCTTTCATTTTATTAAATGCTCCTTGGCACTATTTCGGAGTCGTACTACCTACTTGACAGAGCCCCGGGGCGACATTAAGAGCAGACACGAGGGAGCATGTTCCCACCGACACGTCGACGTGCGGTTGCTCTTTGCGAAATGTACTGCAGTGGTTTGTCCTCAGTCCTTGGGTTGAGTTTGTGGTGCACGGAACATGATACCCTTTTGCAAGGGTTGTTCTATTTGAAGCACTACTTGAACATTTCTTATTGCAGCTTATGCTCATATTATTAATAAGGCTCAATTTCAGCACTATTGCATGAATAGCAGACAAGCTTTAACCCTGAACCTCTTTTGAACCGGTTCAGCATATCTAAAACAGCCTCCAAATGAACTCTTTTTAATTTTTTATTGCAGTTCGCATTTTAATCAATATATAAGTAAAATTTCATTATTGTCGCAGAGTATTGCATTTTTCTGAACCACTTTTGAACCGGTTCAGCATATCTAAACCGTCCTCCAAACAAAGATATAATCATTTTTGTTTGCAGTTCAATATTTAATCATTAAATTACTCGAATTTCATTACTTTCACATGAGTAACTGCCATGTTACGCTTCTGAACCACTTTTGAACCGGTTCAGCATATCTAAAACGGCCTCAAAGTAAATTCAAACTTATTTTTGCCACATCAATCAAACTGCAACAATCAATTTGCCTTAACTTATCCAAAAATCTATCACCGAACCACATCCGAACCGTTTCAGAGCATATCAACTTGCTAACAAACCCCGCTACTAACGCTAAAACACTCTTAAACTATATTCGCAGTCTCTCTCAGATGAATTGAACACTGAACTGTGAATATAACACGAAAATTAAATTTGAACCACTCCCGAACCGGTTCAACGTAGCCATAACAAATTTAAAGCAAATACTCATTAAACTTTTTTGTTGCACATATCAAACTGCTGTTGTGAATTTGTTTAACACTCTGAACCCCTTTTTGAACCGGTTCGCAAACCTCTTTGACCCCGCTTGAAAGCCTCGTTGCCTCGTCGCTTGGTCGTGTTCGTCATTAGTTAAGTCAACCCTCATTGGAATTTTTGTCATTTCCGTAGTGTACACAAATTTCGCGTGCTTTTAATTTTGTTGTTAAAATTTTGTTTCCTTTTTCTGTTTGTTTTGCCTCCGGTTTCTTCTATTTTTTGTTATTGTTGTTGCAGTTTTTTCTTGCTTCCCGCATGCGACGATTCAGGCGTGAAACAAGCGTTGACAACACCAGCAGCAGCAACAACAACAAGTGCTGCTAAGGTGTGCTGGGCTATGTGTGTGTGTGTGCGGTGTGTGTGCGGTGTGTGTGCAGTGTGTTTGCATGTGGGGGCAAATAGCATAAAAACGGAGCGTATGAGTGATACAAGTGTAAATTTGTTGAAGTGCTCGGAGAGAAGGACAAAGCAACAAGAGAAAATATAAAAATAGCGAAGCGCAAAGAAAGAGTTGCAACTGAAGAAGGTAGATGATAGAAGAGGGATACCCTGTAGGGGTGGTGGCATTGAAATTAAATAAAATGAGTAAGGGGCCGAAATTGGTTGGAAGGGAAGGAAAGAAATTTATGTAATTTTTCATTTTTATGAGATGTTTCTAGTTAACTTTTTCTTTCTGTACAGTACGATAAGTCTGATTATTTTATAGGTATAAATTCGTTGATGTTCTTGGCATAATATCCATTCATTTTAAAGTCTTGTATGATCTTTCTGCATAGTCCCCATAATTATAAAATTTCTTTCATGATTTCAATTCGATAATATTCTTTAGCAAAATCTCTTTTTTGAAATCCAAAAGATCTATTTAACTGATATATGAAAATTATAAATGATATATAAAATATACAAATTGTTGACTACTACTTGAACTGTCAATATTATAAAGTCTTTTAAATTTATCGATAGTTACCTTGATAGCTTTATGGCACCTCCCTTTATACCTAATAATGAGTTGCCCCCTTTAAGCAAATACTTCGCTGACAGGGTATAACAAAGCATAAAGCGTAACAATTGCTGACACATACACACACGCACATGCACAATTGCAACATTAAGCATAAGTATGTATACTTGTGAGTGCGTGTGTGCGTGTGTGTGTGTGTGTGTGAACGCGTGTGAGTGAGCGCCGAGTGCAACTCATGTATTTATGAAGTGTCAACAGCTTCGTCATGATGCATGGGACCTTAAGCTATCTGCTCACAGCACACTGCACACTACACACACACACCTGCACACTCACACACACACACACACCCATACACACACTGGCTGTCTGATGTGTGTGCACAACTCTTGTGGCTGCTTTGGCCTGGCAACACAATTTGTGCGCGTTCTGCTTCTTTTTGCAGCTGCTTAATCGCATTTTCTGCATACGTAGCGCAAGATTTGCACTCGCTGCCTTGAGGGGCCTTACCTCCTCCCCCGTGCCACTCCCCCTTCTTTGCTCATTACGGGCAATTAGTTGAAATTAGGCAAAGCCAGGATATCTATAGAGTTCACGTCGCATCATTAAAAACTTGTTAATTTGCACCTGAAGCATCAGCGCGCTCAAGCTTTGCTTTGCAGACATGTTTGTTTTTGTCCTCACGCGACGACAAAGTTGAGCGAGTTGCTTGGCGCAAAAGCAATCAATTAAGCGCATTAGAAAGCACTTTCAAAGGTCGCGAAGAAAGTGAAAGTAAAGAAGTGAAAACGTTGAATAGAGTGCAAGCGATAAGGCCAACTTTAGATATTCGCCTGGAAAAAAGTAAGCAAACGATGAATGAAGTGCCAAAGATAAAGTCAACTTTAGATATCTGCCAAAAAAAAAAGAGAAGTACGTATCATATACGCGGCAGTTCTTGGCCTTTTTCAAGCGCGTTGCAACTCAATTTGCAACGACGCAAAGGGAAACAGAAAAACAAACAACACACAGACACAGAGGGAGAAACAGAGAAAGACTGAAAGAGATGAAGAGAGATGCCGACAACAACAGCAGCGAAGCGAAAAAAACATGGCAGACGAACATGAGAGAAAACACATGAAAACACAAACCAAATGGAGGCGCGACAAGATGAACAAAATGGCCGACAGTCAGTCGAAAATTGTGTTTCTGTGTCAAGCATAAATTTCTGCACTTCTCATCGCGACTGATGATGATTCTGTTGCTGCTGCTGATGATGATGATGAAGACAAACGATTATACAACTGCGAATGAGACTCAGACTCAAAATGCGCATGAGGTGAGAGGCAGAAGTGGAGAAGGAGAAGACGCGTGTTGAAGGCGAAGACTGCAGACTGCAGGCTGCAGTTGATGATGCGATGAGATGAGCTGAGTTGAGATGAGACAGGACGAGTTGGGACGAGGCTAAGGCTAAAGATGAGACTAGGGCAAGAATTGAAGATGAGATTTGGGCTTCGGGAAACACAAAGGGAGAGAGTAGGAGAGAGAGGAAGAGGGAGATAGGGAGGGAGAGAGAGAGAGAGGGAAAAAGAGAGACTTCAGGCGTGACAGCTTTAAGTGTCAAGGGAGTGCAAGTGTAGAGTGTAAAACTCAAGCAGCGAATGCAAGAGAGTACAGTGGAAAGAAGGTTGTAAATAATTAAAATATCTATACAAAACTGAGTCAAAAAAGTATGTTAATGTATGTTTATATGTATATTTGTATGTGTAGGAGGTAGCTCGATCTGTACTTATGCTATAAAGATTGAACAATTGTTGATGATGGGAAGTAATTAAATCCACATTAACACCTCAATCAAGATACGTATGATGATATTATCATACATTCAGTTTGTGTGCATATTATAGAGTATTTTTAAGTTCATCATATTATATGTTTTATCAAATCAAAGTATATCATATAATACTTTAAAATAATGCATACTTTACTACTTATATGGAGCACTGCTATTTAAAAGTGGGAATTAGCATCAGAAATAAAACTGAAGTCTGAGTTAAGAAATTACCCTAATTAATAATAGTATTTTTAAAGGGTATTCCCTAGCACATCATATAGCATATGCAGTATCAAACCTTATTGTTGCACATCATATCATTTAATCTTATATTACATTAAAAATTCAATACATTCTACAATACAATACTTTCTTCCTTATACTCTTACCTTCTTCTAAGAAGTTCCCTCTCAATTATGCATCCTTTTGCTTTGCTCCACTGTGCCTGTTTCTGGCCTGGCGCTGTTGCACTTAATGAATGCCGCCGCCTTCGTCGCTGCCGCCCCAGGGCCGAGTTAGCGCCAACGCACTTATATCATTTTCTTGGGTAGTGCAAATAAATTATACGGAAATAATTTCATTTAGTTTGTGCAACCAAAAAGTGGCAGCAGTGAGACGAATGAGAATGAGAATGCGAGACGAGAGTGCACCTAAAGGGAAAGTTCTTTTTCTCTCTCTCTCTCTCTCTCTCTCTGCTTTCTCTGCAGCTTGCCTGTTCTTGCTGCCTTCTGCATTTAATTCGAAATGCTGCTAAAAGTGTGTGTAATGGCAGCTCGAGAGCCGAAACTGCATTTCGCTTGAATGAAGCACTTAACTCGTTCGGTTAGACTTCTCAAGGTTGTTTTCCCTCCCCTCCCCCTCCCTTCCCCTTAGCTCCCGCCTTTGCCTCTTTTCCTTAGTTTTCCCTCGAGGCTTGGATTTGATTTGCGTTACGTTACGTTACGTATACGCACAGTGTGTCTGTGTGTGTGCACACATCAGTCAAGCTGCCCTCGGGGGACCCGAAAGCACAATCAGAAGCCGCAGTCGGTGTGCAAAAGCAGGAAAGGGATTTGGGGGGAAATGTAGGTATTTCTTAAAGCGACGTGGGTAAAGTTGATTATCTAATTCATTTGTGACTTGTGAGTGAAGGAATCTCTCTCTCTCTCTTTGGTCTCAAGACAATTCACTTTTGCTTTTGCCAGGCAGTGCTATTTAAATCATTCAGTAGTAAGAGCAGCATCTCTCTTACTTAGTTGCTAGGATCAGTTACGATTTTATTGCTTCGTTTTTCCTAAACGTTGTTCTGATTCATTCTCCACTGCACTCATGTAAGCTTTCTAGGTTTAACTCTTGTATCAGTTTGTCTTTTGATATAGCAAAATGGTGCCTCTCTTTATTCCAAATTCTCATTCGATCTTTCTTTAAATCATTCTTTTAATTAAAATTACTTCTCTTTATTTATTCCCCATTAATTCTCTTTATGCATTGCTATCTCTTATTTCTTTATCATTATCTCAGATATAAAATCTCTCTGCACTCTGCTTTCTGTGCTTCTTTCCTTATCTTTATGTCTATCTATCTCTTTTCATATTATTTTCCTTTTTTTCTCTCTATTACTCACATGTATTTTTACTGCAGTGTCTTCTTTCCAAAAACATACACTCGGCTTCTTCGCTCCTGGCGAATTTTGCTATATCTCTTGTTGCACTTGCCCAATATCTCTCTCGCCCTCTCTCTCTTTTGCTCTCTCTCTTGGTCATTCAACACCTTTGCACCTCTTGTTGTTGCAATTTAGTTGGAAAGTCCATTTGAATTTTCCTCTCGAGCGCCAGCCGCAACACTTGCACTCGCCAAACAAACTTTTTCTCTTTTTCTTCTTTTTTTTTTTTTTGTTTTCTATTGGTTTGTTCCACACGTATATATATGTTCTATATATGTATGTGTACGATGTGTTTTATTTCAGCTTTTTCTGTTGCTCTTTGAAATTCAATAAAATCAACCGAAATTGGTAGTCAATAGTGGGAAATACTAGTGCGGGGCTATATAGTCTATATATATCTAAGTGTATAGGGAGTGTGGTTGCCCGACAAAAACCGCATGGTTTGCCTTAAATTGTTTTTCGACAAATTCCGTGATGAGTTTGCCCGAGAAAGAGAGAGGGGTCTAGCAAGCTTCGAACACATTTTACAACTCGAGTGAAGTGCTTAATTACACACACACACACACAGGAGAGAGAAAGAGAGAGAGGGAAAGAGGGCAGCAAGAGGCGTTAACAATGGCAAACAATGCGCAAATGGGCAAAACAGGAAGAAGAAGCTAAATAAATTCGTGTGCGGCGTGCAAAGGGAGAAGGAAGAGAGAGACAGAGAGGGAGAGACGTGCTGTAAAACCCGCTACAAAATCAAAACCTCAAAACAGCTGCAAAAGCAATAGGTGCTTTTTCTTCCTCTTTCGCAGCTCCTTTTTCTATTTCTCTCCCCCCTCCCCCGTCTCCCACACTCCACCGACTGCTTTTACTGCTTTTAGTTGGCCATTAGTCTTAATGACTTGCGAGTGCGAGAGCCAAACAAATAGTCAAGGCCCTGAATGAGTTGTAGAATGCGAAGCGTCAAGAAAGTCCTAAGAAACTATTTAGCTTCAAGAGGGGGGAAAGCGGCAGAAAGAGAGTGAAAGAGAGAGAGAGTAAGAGAGAGAGTGGAAGTTCTAGTGGCAGACAAAGACAAAGAATTACCACAGGCAGCTGGGAAAAACAGCTTCAGTCTTAAGTCCCTTTGTGTTTCGAATTCATTGTCCGTTTAACATTGTTTTTCAAACTGTCCGTCCATCTAATCACGTTCATGCGCTGTTTCATATCGTGATAATGACTTTGAATTGAAGTAACTCAACTCAAAAAAAAAAAAAACCACACAAACAGCAAAGAATGTCAGGGCGAAGCTGATATTGATCGAATTTAGCGGGTAAGGTTAAGTTATTTGTGGCTTTTAAACTCTGCGCAAGCTAGGTTAGGGTAAAACTAAGTGGGTTAGCTGTGCTGACGTTCATTTAAGATTTTTAAATTGGATTATTTTCGGGATAGTTTAAGAAGAGTTAGCTTGGCTGAGATTGAATTGGTAGAGGGTATAGATAAGTTTACTTTGGTGTTGTTAAGTGAGGTTAGGTTTGATGTAGTTAGGTTAGGTTAGGTTAAGTTAGGTTGGGTTAGGTTCGGTTAGGTTGGGCTTGGTTAGGTTAAGTAGGGTTAGGTTAGGTTAGGTTAGGTTAGGTTAGGTTAGGTTAGGTTAGGTTAGGTTAGGTTAGGTTAGGTTTGGTTAGGTTGGACTTGGTTAGGTTAGTAGGGTTAGGTTTGGTTAGGTTTGTGTTAGGTTTAGGTTAGGTTTGGTTAGGTTTGGTTAGGTTTGGTTAGGTTTGGTTAGGTTAGGTTGGGTTAGGTTGGACTTGGTTAGGTAAGTAGGGTTAGGTTAGGTTAGGTTAGGTTAGGTTGTGTTAGGTTAGGTTAGGTAAGGTTAGGTTAGGTTAGGTTAGGTTAGGTTAGGTTAGGTTAGGTTGGGTTAGGTTGGACTTGGTTAGGTTAAGTAGGGTTAGGTTAGGTTAGGTTAGGTTAGGTTGTGTTAGGTTAGGTTAGGTAAGGTTGTGTTAGGTTAGGTTAGGTAAGGTTGTGTTAGGTAAGGTTAGGTAAGGTTGTGTTAGGTTAGGTTGGGTTAGGTTAGGTTAAATAAGGTTAAGTAGTGTTAGGTTACGCTAGGTTAGGTTAGGTTAAGCCAGGTAAGGTTAGGTTAGGTTAGGTGAGGTTATAGTTAGGTAAGGTTAGGTTAAGTAAGATAAGGTAAGGTTAGGTAGTGTTATTAGGTCAAGTTAGATTGGGTAAGGGTAAGGTAAGGTTAGGTTACGTTAGGTTAGGTAGTTTTAGGTTATGTTATTTATGAAAATTGTCGGTTAATTTAACTCGGAACAAGTTTAACTTCTCTTAAGGGTGCACTTTAAATTTTCTTCCCAACTACAAGCACTTTTCTTGCCTTTGTACTGCTTCCATCCACTCTCCATCTCGAAGCGGCCTTATCAGACAAGCTGTGGCGCATAAACACGACAGCTGTCTGTTTATTTCGCATTGCCACTGTCTGCTCTGCTCATCTCCTTCTTCCTGCTTGCATTCTGGCGCATTGTCGCTTTCCTTTTTGACCTATTTTGTTTTTTGTTTTATGCATTCTTGTTTTTTGTATTTTTGTCAGTGCATTCTGCAACGTTGCGAATTATAAACAGTTAAAAGTTTACGCGTCTTGCCAGCCAACTTCACGTTTTAATTCCACTTTTCATAAGAACGGTAATTTTTAATGAGCAGCCACAGCCGCCGCAGCATCATCATCATCAGCAGCAGAAGAAACATCGTCATCCTCAACATAATCATCATCATCATTATTATCGTCCTGCCTCGACTGCAACTGGAGATGGCAGCTCGAAGGCAGCTCCGGCTGCTGCTGCTGCTGCTGCTGCTGCTTTATCATGCTCGCCCGGACCCGCCTTCCGTTCGCACGATGCATCCTGCTGCTGCTGTTGCTGATGCCGCTCCGAGGCCAAGCGGAGGAGCAAGTGGCGGCCAGGCTGAACGGCGCTGCCTTTTTTGTTTACGACAATGAATCGCGCGCGCCAACATCCTGCAAATGCGCCTGTTTCTTGCAAACCAAGTGACCCGCCTGCCTTTCGCTGTCTCTCTCACTCTCACTCACACCCCTTCCCTCTCCTTTTCTCTTTCTCTCTCTCTCTCGCTCTCCCTTTCTGTCTCTTTTGCTCCTGTTGGCCATCGTACTCCGGAACTGTTTCCCGCTTTCGCTGCAGCTTCAGTTTCAGTTCCAGCATTCAGCTGCACTTAACCCATTTTTATACCCTCTGCTGTTCTCGCGATGGCTGCAGGGAGTGTTGGACAATTGCTTAAGGTGTCTGGGTAATAGTGCCAGTTCTGGTTGCGGTTCCAGTTTAAAGTGTATATATTTTTTGTGGTTCTGCAATTGCTTTCTTTCTTGAAAGGATGTTTTAATTTACCTGAAATTTTCTCTTTAAATATTTTACCATAAAGAAAGTTTTTTAGGGTGAGAAGAATGGGAATAAAATATTAATCAGTTTACTTTAAATTATGAACTTTCTTTATCATTTATACTTTAAAAGTGTCTGAAAAATTTTCTCTCTTTAGGTTGAGAACACAAAGATCAATACAGAAGATTATGATTTTGAACAGAAATTAAAATCTAATTGAAGTGAAGATGGAGAAGATTCATGACCAATCAAAACTTAAAAGAAGAAGGTGTAGAGAAGGTCGAGAGATGAAAAATATAACTGCTTTCAGAAGAAGATGAAGAAGCGAAGGTCGAGAGCTTAAAAATATATCTCCTTTCTCCTCTCAGTCCATCCCTCTTCAAACAAACCAAAAAAACTTCTCATATTTATATTCCTTCAGTCACTTATTAAAGATCTCAGTAAGCCCCACAGGGTATACCGTGTTTCACGTTTTTTTCCGCACACTTTTTTTTTGGCTGGAGCCGAGCTGAATGGCGTAATTTGCACGCATTCGGTGTAGTCGTTTAGTAATTTTCCATAAATTACCCTTCACACGCACACAAAGGCGCCAAGGCGCGCTCTGGGAGCTGCTGCTGCCGCTGCTGTTGCTACAAAAAGGGTCTGCAGAGAGAGTGTCGGGGAGGGGGGGTCGAAAACAGATTCACACGGATTTACTGGCACACTTACACACAGATACAAATTATCATTATCGGGCACTTCTTGAACCCGATGCCGAGGCAAACAAATTCGTTTTAAATGATTAAATAATTGCACAGATTTTCGCAGCATAATTCTGCGCAAATTTCCCAACCAAAAAAAACAACAACGCAAACAGCGGGGAGGAAGGGGGTGGAGTTACGCTGATTTGTATACCCTGTAATGGTGGCGAGGTGGCAAGTGGGTCAAGGGAATATTCCAACATAAATATGCAATGTTTATATTAAGTTTTGAGCCAGCAAAGTTGGCGGTGGGAAATAAAATAAAACAAAAAAAAAAAAGAAAAAAAAACAGCTCATGGCAAACGCAAGCTGAGTGCGTATTATCTTATACATTAAGCGGTGAATTCAGGGCGTTACGAGGGGGGTAGGGGGCGTGGCAAACTTGTTTAAACACACTTAAGCTTTGCTGAGATTAGAGGATTGTCTGTGGCAAGTTTACTAACTCAAAGTGCTGCAGAGCCAGAGATCTGCGCGGACCAAGAGATGAAGCACATGGAAACCCATTATGATGTTTATTAATTCATGAACATACTTATATCGATTGTTCAGTATTTCTAATTGATGGTTAAACCTCTTACAGACCCAGATTAATAAGAAGTTTGTCTGCGATAAGTTTTTTAATTCAAAGTGCTGTAGAAGCAAAGATCTGCTTGGAATATATAAATTTTCCACATGGAATCACCATCGCAATATTGAATCATTTTATTAATTCATGCAACTCTAATTTCGTTGTACATCCCAAAGCACTAATAGACCTATATAGCGCTGAACAATACCCACCCCCACAGGGGGAGGGGTGATTTCAGGAATATATTTTGGAAACAAGCCTACATTATGTTCCCAAATAAATACTAAACGCAAATTGGCAATACTAGTTTGGGGAATATTCGTACTGCATTTGTGCAATAATTAAAAGTAATTGGTTTAATTCGTGGCAATTGCCCCCAGGGTTGCCACAGTGCTTTCGGGCTCCACTCAGGCTCCGTTAGGTGCATGCAAAATTTTGCGCAAATTTTGCACAAGAAATTCACGAAATAAATAAATGAATAAATGCATTGTTCGAATGGAGCAGTTGGTCGCCAGAGCTACGCGTTGGTCGGTCGGTCGTTTTGGTCGGTTGTTTGGTTGGTTGGTTGGTTACTCGGTTGACCCCACGACTATTGAGAGTTGCATCCAGCAATGGCTCGGCAAATGTCAGCCAGCAACGGCAGGCAGCTAGGCGGGCAGGCAGGCAAGCTAGCGGTGGTAACCCTAATGAAACGAGGACGCATCCGAGAGGTTGCCCCCGGACGGTTGGCTGCACTTGAAGTGCATTCAAGTGTGCGCTGCGTACAATGCAACAGTTCCTAAAGTGGGCACACGCCGAAGGGGCGGGGCAAGAAGCATAAGAGCAGAGGGAGGAGGAGAAGGAAACGAGTGAGCAAGAGCGAGAGAGGGAGAGAGGGAGGGAGGGAGAAGCCCACAATCGGTTTGACTTGGGGTAAGAGGGGGCGCCGTTGTGGCTGGAGTACAGTGAGGCAAACGATGTCTAGCCAAGGAATTATAAACTTCTTTCGATAGTTTGTATTTCTATGCAAGTTATCGTTTATCGAAAATATCGGTTTTGATAATATACTTTGAGAAATCATTCGAAAATTATTTTTTTTTACTTTTACTAAATTGTGTCATTAATTTTAGTAAACAAGGTTATCGATAACTGATTGAAAAATGGTAAAACGCCAATCGATAACTGTTATCGATAGTACAACTTTTTTAGTTATCAAAATTCAAACATTATGCGCTCTGATTATTAAGTAGCAACGATAACTAATTAATCGATAACACTTATCGATAAAATAATCGATAAATTCGATAAGTTTATCAATCAATGCTAAGCAAATAATTAAATCAGTTACTCAGCAATTATGAGCTTAGTTTTCAAACCTTTTGCTATCGATAACATTATCGATAAGAGCAAATGCATTTGTAAGCAGCTCAAAACATAAGTTTCCACTGTGTCACAACAGACAACAAGACACACAGCAATGCACCGCTACACACACAAACACACACACAAAGAGAGCAGAGTCCCCCTCCGCACTGCCACTCCCCCTCTCGCTGACGCCCATTTGCGACAGTTGCAGTTACAATGCAGGCAGATAAACAACGGCAACAGAAAGCAACACTTCAAACAATAATAATAACACAATCAAGTGCCTGTTCACACACGTTTTTCGAGTGTGCTCGTGAGGCAGCTCATCTACCTTGCCAGAGACACACACACACACACCCAGGCACACTCACCTGTCGTTGCACTAGTTTTGAGTGCACACATATGTATGCAGGGCAGGGCAGGACGAAATTACGTATACGCAGCGTGTGCCACGGGGTGATGGTGCTTCATGCCGGCCGGTCTTTGCATTCTTTTCACACATGCGTGCCCAAGAACAAGTTACACCCAAATACACACACACACAC
Organism: Zaprionus indianus; assembly: GCA_018904595.1. NCBI lineage: Eukaryota > Metazoa > Arthropoda > Insecta > Diptera > Drosophilidae > Zaprionus > Zaprionus indianus. Next base: position 467,830 of record JAEIHA010000344.1, read on the forward strand.
GCGCGCACACGCGCGCACACCCACACGTGCAACACTCACCTGCTGCGTGGCAAGCCCGTCTTTATCTTCTGCCCCGCCCTGCTGCTGCGTGAACATTTTAAGCCTTCAAGCCATCATCATCATCATCATCATCATCATCATCTGCCTTTGAAGCACACGGGGGCAACATTTTGTAACAATAGCCAGGCTCAGTGGGTGTGCCTGCCTCCGTGTGTGTGTTTGTTTGCTGCCATGTCTGTGTTTGCTTTAGGTAATCATTTCAACGTGCTCATTCTTGTCCGCGTGCTGAGCGTCTGGCAAGGCTGCAGCAACGTGCAACGTGCAACGTGCAACGTGCATCATCATCAGCAGCACCAGCAGCAGTAGCTGCGGGGGGCAGTGGTTGAAAGGAGATGTGCAGCAAGTCAAGCAGTCAGCAAGCTGTTCTTGCATTCCGGCTAAAAGCCAAGCAAAGCAGAAAGGGAGTGAGCGAGAGGGCAGAGTACTTTCTCTCCCTCTCTGTCTCTTGGCTCTGCTCTCTCCCTCAAATCCCATAATAAATTCGAGTTTGACTGCCTTCGGCTGCAGCTTCTGGCCAGAGCAGTACACAGACTTACCACAAACACCCTCACACACACACACACACACAGGCACACACACACACCCTCACACACACACACTACGCACTGGCATCACATTGAGGGCCAAGCTTGAACAACAAAATAAAGTAAAACCAAAGCATAAGCTAAAATATTTTCTATCGAGAAATATTTCATAAATTTCTCCAACTATCGAAACTATATACACAAGGAGAGAGACACGAAGGGAAAGGGAGGGGGGAGAGACACGAAATAAAGCTAAACTAGAGCCGTAGCAATGCAGCCACAATCATCGCAATGGCATAGGTCAGTTCGTTAAGCTCATTTCGAATGCAAATTGGTTGAGCTTGAATCGGTTTATGACAGCTGGCCGGCCAAGTCTATTAAGTGTTTTCGTTTGGCAGCTTAGTGCAACACATGCAACACATGCAACACATGCAGGCAACACATGCATGCAACGCCAGCTAAATTGCACAAAAGTCTGACTTCTCCGCATACTTTGCTTTGCCTTAATTTGGCTGGAAAGTTATTTGTGGCCTACTTACAGGGGCCGTCGCCATAATTGAAGTATTTGACATTTACAAATTGTTGTCATTGCCAAATTGGAATATATTTAGTGCACTTGAGTGACTTGATACCTGACAGACAACTGGACTAAGGGAGCAGCTTAAGGAATAACAACGAAAGGTATCACAAATTTAATTACAGTTGAAAATTTGATCAAATTATTAGTAATTTGAGGCGAAGAAGTCAGAGATACTTTGAATACTATAGGCATTGAAAGTCAATCAAGCATTCTAGTTAAGGATATGATAGTGAAGTTGTGAAAGTATAGAATATCATGAAAAGTAAAGATAAAGATATCACTTCAAACTGAGCAATAAGAAATGAGAAGGAGAACGAAAACAATTTCTTTACTCTATGCATAACTGCCATGTTCTCTTTCTCTTCTTCTGTTTGGACTTTATTCTTAATTAACTCAATTAATTCTTTTACTTTTTATCATTTACTCTCTCTCGTATCATTTATTATTTATCATTTACCCTTTAATTTCTTCAACTCAACTCTTGCTCAGCTTAAAGTCTACCTGAAGTTGCCTCATACTTCACTCCCAAGCCCTTTTGCCTCCTTCTCCATCATGTGTGCTTGACATCAATATTTGTGCCAAAGCGAGAGAGCAACCACAAAACAAGTATTATGCACTCTCTCCCTCTCTCCCTTCCCCTGCTTTCAATTCTGCCTGGGCTACTGCTCTTCTGCTTTATCAGCTCTATCTGTGACAGCTCGACTTCTATCTAGTCCATAAACCTCAAGGCTTTGCATAAAAAGTGGAGCTGAACAAAAAAATATACACACGTGATGCTTTTGAGTTTAATCATTTACCCCAAAAAAAAGAAGAGCGATGACGAAGAAGAAGAAGCAGCTAAAATAGGGAGAAACAGCTTTAAAAAAAGAAGAAGAAACAGCTAAAGAAAAGTGCTGAGTGCAACAGCAGCGACAACAACAACAGCAACAAAAGCCAGTCGACGTTATAACCTTTCGCTTATGTATGCATGGTGGCTGCAATTTATGTGCACAACACACACACACGCACACACACACACACGCATGCATAGCTACCCACACCTGGGGAGAGATAGGCACGCATCCTTGGCACGTGTTTGTGTGTCGGCAGAAGTCAAGTTGGAAAATGTTGCCAGCCAACAGCTTCTAATAGTTTCTGCGTTCGCTTTGGATACCCTGTAAATGATGAAACTCGGTAAAAAGAGTTGGATGCATTAACGGAACTAACTAAGCACAAATAGACTTATTTCTGATTGTCTGCTGCGTGCAATTTAAAGTCTTCCCATTATGACAAATATCTTTTATCTTTTTGACAGCGCAGATCTCTGTTAATATGCGAGCTAGCTTAATGAAATTTGGCATGCAGCAAGCCTGAGTACCTTAGCTAAATGTATTTATTCTCATAATCACGATACCCTATTGACCATGTAAAGTACAGGGTATTTTTGGCATAATTATTAAAGTATTTCCCTGAGTTCTTAACTTTCTTACTCAATTTGAAGCATTACAAATTTCCCATTTTCATATTGCCTTTACAGGGTATCTTCTCGTTGAGTTTACTCATTTTTGGCCATACCTACTTGACTTTTTTGCACTCATTTTACGCAGTTCTGTTCGTTTTTTTCAATGGCAGCCGCCATAGCTGACACCATTTTGTAAGCCAGCTTGGTCGCAGTCTTCTACCCTCTTCCCCTCTCTCTCTTTCTCTCCCTCTCTCGCTCTGTCTTTAGTTGCAGCTGAAAGAATTAAAAAATTGTGTATAAAATAAACTTTTACTCTTTGACTTTGGTATTCGTTATGCATTTTGATGCACTGTCCTTGTGGCTGCACGGGACCAAAGGACTCTCACTCGAGACAGACGAATGGGGAGAGGGGCAGGAGAGGAGGGGGGGGAGGCCCGCGTCAAGGGAGCTCAAAAGAAACGAAAGCGTGCACTGAACTAGTTCATTAACAGCTTAAATGAATTTGAACTAACGATTTAACAGTGATACCCTGTAATTTGTGAACTTAACTGCAGTTCATATGAGCTCTGGGAGAGAGAGCGAGTTGGAGACACGCTGTACTTCATGGCTTGTTTAACTCTGCGTATACTTAATTTCTTTGCAATTAAAGACACTGAGAAAAGAAGGAGAAGAAGAAACAGATGCCAGAATTAATGTATGTGCATGAAAGAGAAGGCAAAAGAGACACTAAGATACCCTGGCTGCGTGACTGGCTTCGTTAACTTTGCGTATACTTAATTTTATTTACATTAAAGTGACACGGAGAGAGAGAGACAGAGAGAGACAGAGAGAGAAAGAGAGAAGGGGAGAGTGAAAGCGAGCGCGCACGTTTGCGCCTCTAATGCAAACGTAGTGAGCTGCTACGGCTTGTGGCGCCGCATAAACTTGCAACATTGCAACAGTTTCACTTTAATGCGCAGCTGCTGCCTCAGCCTCAGAGTGCGCAACAGCTTTTGCTGTGAATTAAAACCGAAATATATGACGCAAAATGTTGCAGAAACTGCGGCCTCAACCAGGACAAATGGTTGCCCCCCTCCCTGGCCTGCCCCATCCTCCATCTTGCTGCCCCCCTGCCTGGTTGCTGCTGCTCTTTTATCCCATTTCCATTTCCAATCCCATTCCTGTTTGCCGGCCATCTCTGAGCTTGCCGGGCACATTATATGCGCCTACGCAATTATTTTGTATGCTCCATTTTAACAATTTAAGGGGAGAAACAAGTGCGAATAGTTTCTGCTACAAAATGAAATGGGTGACTGGCAGATACTGTGTAGTTTAAGGGAAGAAAATGAGATGATGTGAGGCAAAGATAAGAGAGGGGAATAAAGGAGGTAGAGACAGATTAGGCAAAGCAGGAAAGTGAGAAGAGCCATGGAGAGTTGATAGAGAGACAAATAAGAGAGAGAGGGAGAAGAAGGGAGAAAGGATAGAGAGGGGGAGAGGTAGAAAGAAAGGCAGAGAGGAGCCTCAAAGAGAGAGGCAGATCAAGAAAGAGAACAAATATTAATGATGGAAGTTCATATATTTAAGTTAATGAGGATGAAGCTCTTACTGAGAAAAGATGATATACTGCAGCTTAAGATATCAGCTGAATGTTCAAATATATATGCTATATATACCATATATATTCTTTATACTTTATGTAGCCAAAGTTGAGCTTCAACCTGCATCTCCCAAACAACCAAACTTGCCTCTGCTCATTAACAATCTACAGGGTATTTTGAAAGAGACGAGAAAGAAATGTAGGCAAGTGAAATGTGAAAATGAACGAATGAATGAGGAACGACACTGCCCCGCTTATGATGCACCAACCCCCCCCCCCGCTCTCCTCTCCCATGAGCACCCTCTACCCCTTCGTTTCCCTCACAAATATATGGCAAAGTGGGGCATGAAAGAATCACTGGGATGCAGCAGAATGCGGCATGTGTGTGAGTCGAGTGTGGAATGCAATGAGCAGTGAGCGAGGGGGTGCATGTATGTATGTGTGTGTGTGTGTGTTGGTGTGTGTGGAGTACGCTTTCATATGCACGGTTAAGTACGTCGCAAGTGTGGAAAAATCAACAGCAAAGAGTGCCAAAGAGAAGAAGCAGCTGAAGAGAAAAGGAGAAGAGAAGAGCAGAGAAAAGAAGTGAAGAGAAGAGAAGCGAAGAGGAGCAGCGAAGAGTCAAGAAAATATTAAGTTAACCAAGCAGCGCTGCTCGCTAAAGTATGCAATGTTCATTTTTTTCGCTTTCCCTCTGTGTGCGTGTGTTTGTGTGTGTGTGAGTTTGTTTTCTTTTTTCCTTCTTCTTTGAACTTTTCTACTTCTTCGGCATTGCACAGCAGAGCAGCTATTTTCTCATTAGCAGCAGCAGCAAGTAGAGGGGACTCTGTTAAGGAGGGGAAGGGGGAGGCGGGAGGAGGTGCGAGGCGAAGAAGCACTTGAACTTTGTGTGCTCTTATAAATATTTCTTGAACACTTTTTTTTTTTTTTCTTATTGATTATTTTAAGCAGAAAATTAAGTTTGGAAAAGAGAGAGAGAGAGGGAGTGCGGGAGTGATGGGGATAAAGGTAGAGATGGGAGAGGTAGAAGAGATGAAGGAGATGGGAGAGATGCCAGAGATAATATAGATGATAGAGATGATAGAAATGATAGAGATGATAAAAGTGATAGAGATGGTAAAGATGATAGAGATGATAGAAAAAGTAGAGATGATAGAAATGATAGAGATAATATAAAAGATGAAGATGATAGAGATGATAGAAATGATAGAGATGGAAGGGAGATGTTAGAGATGATAGAGATGGCAAGAAAGGTAGAGCTGATAGAGAAAGAAAAGCCAATAAAACCAGCAGTAAAGAAAGACAGTAGAAGGCATAAGAGATTGAGTAAAATCTCTTCCTTAAAGAAAGAAAAATACAAAGCCAGAGAAATAAAAATTCAGAAAGAGAAGGACAGAGAGAAGGATGGGCAACAAACAAATCAAGTAATCAATAAAGAGAAAACGAAAGAAAGACTTAAATTTCCTGCCTCAATTCTTCTTAAAGCCTTTCTCCTTCCTTGCACCCTCTCAAAAAAGAATCGAAGCCCGCCTCATTACAGTTATCGATTCATCGCTCTCATATTGCACTTAATCACTTATTCATTCCGCGTACACATATTCATATTGTAAGTACTGAATAGTTTCTTAATTGAGTGTCGCCTGTTTCGATAGCAGAAGAAGAAGAAGCAGCAGCAGCAGCAGAAGAAGTCGCTGCGTGGCGGGCAACGCACGCGCCGCATTACTCATACGCCGCATTGGCCAGTGAATCACTCGTGCCATTTCCTACTCCTCCCCTCTCTCCCCCGTCCCCTCCTGCGGCATACAAAGGCAAAAAAAGCATCAACAATTGCCGAAGGGGGGCGTGGCTGGGGGATTGAAGTGAGGATATTCAATTCGATTCGTTTCATTTGGCTGCGATTCATTTGGTTTCATTTCGTTTTGTTTTGTGTGTTTGTTTATCGCTTTTCGTTGCGTTTCGTTTTCATTTTCATTTGTCGTCGGTGGAAAATTGTGCGCATTTCCTGTGACATCAATCGGACGAGTGAGGGAGAGGGGGAGAGAGGAAGAGAGAGGAAGAGAGAGGGGGAGAGCTCTTCCATTGCCAGTTGCCCTGCGTTGCCTTTCATTGTTTTTGCCACAATGGTTATGCATATTTATGGGGCACAAGGGAGCGAGAGGGAGAGTGGACCGAAAGAGAAGGGTAGGGGAGTCTGCTGCGAGGGTCGATCGGTCTGTTTTGATTTCTTGTTTGTTTGGCAAACCGCAAAAATATTTAATTACATGTCAAAAAGTGTGTTCCGATATGTGCGGCATGTCAACAGAAATCAACTGGCAGTTCCCGCTGCGGTGTGCCCTTTTCACTGCCAGCACTTAAACACCCTCTCCCTCTCCCTCGTGCCACCATCCTCCCCCCCTTTCTCCCTGTGCCCTTTAGAAACCTGCTAACGATTTTTGGTGGGTAAATGTGCTTGTGTTATGATTAAACATGCAAAACAACCTCATTACCAGAGCGGGTAGAAAGAGAGAGAGAGAGGGAGTGAAGGGGGAAGAGGGGTACAGCTGTATTGTAAATATCCTTCACACACACACACACTTAGTTAGAGATACACTTATCTGCTCGTGGGCCACATAATTGCTTCCTATGTGCAGCGACGTCGTGCCCCCAAATTATTGACACAGTCGTCGTTGGAGCCAAGGTCCTCCCCCTGCCCCTGCCCCTCTGCAACCTGTCTATCATTTATCTAATGAATGCAAATATAGCCACAATAAGTGTTATTACAAACACACGCACACACACACACACACACTACTACACACGCACAACAAGTTTACATGTGGGCAAAACGTGAAATGGCAAAATTAATTTTCATGTTGTGCTACCTAAAAATAACGCGGCTTCATTAATGACAGCACAAAACAGTTAAGAATGGGGAAGTAGGAAAGTGTAAAGAAACCAAGAGGAAGAAAGAATGCAGAGTCATAGAGAGAGGAGGAGTGTATAAATTTAGACACAAGAAGCTTGAGGTGCTTGGGCCACGACCTACACAAGTTCGTATTAAATTTCGTTAATTGATTGTGCGCCCCCATTGCAAAAGTGAAGTTCATATGCAGTACATACATATATATACATATATATATCTATATATAGTATACCATATCTTATAATTATCATTAGCGCACACAGTGTGAAGCTCTAATCGATTAAGTCGCTGTTTGTTTAGCGGCAAAACAAATATTGCGAGGTTTCCATGCGCACTTTGCGGAGTTCCTCAAACTTGGGGAAACCATATCGGCTTTCTTGTGTAACTATTTAGATTGAATTTCAAACTTATAGGTGCGTTAAGTAACTGAGTTAATCGAGCGTATAGTGAGTAAGTGTTTTAAAGTGTTGGGGGAAAGTTACCAGTCGATTTTGATCGGGAATTCAATTTCTTGTCCTAGTTAACGATTCTTTAAATGATTTAACTTATTGAGATTACTGAATACGAAGGTTGTTTTACAATAGTCGGTTCATAACCGTTTCGAGAGTAACTTTCAACAGTTTGATGTGTCGTCAATCCATTGAAAGATCTTAAATAAAAGAACATAACCGATTCGTAACCGATTCAAACCCGGTTCGTAACCGATTCATTACCGATTCGTTATCGACTCGACTGTTATTTGATACATTTCAATTAAAAAAAGATCTTAAATTTATTTCATAACCGATTCATAATCGGTTTGCAACCGGTAATAGTAATCATATATAAATTGACTGATTACGTCCACCGATTAATAACCGATTCATAACCGGTTCATACCCTGTTCATAACCGATTCATAACCGGTTCATAACCGATTCATAACCGGTTCATAACCGATTCATAGCCGATTCATAACCGGTTCATAACCGGTTCATAACCGATTCATAACCGGTTCATAACCGATTCGCAACTTGCTCTTAGCCCATTCATAGTCCATTCACAACCCATTCATATTCGATTCATAACCTATTCATTACCGAATTATAGCCAATTCATAACCGATTCATAACTGATTCGTAGTCAATTCACAACCATAACTTTATCAGCTCTAAACCGATTCAAAAGGTTTCGAAATGTATTTTCTTATGGGAAATGGAAACACTCCTTGCACAATTTCATTTTGCTTCCTTAATCCGATACAACCGTTTCAAACCCGTTTCATATATTCTCATGCAGCTTTTGCCGGCATTATTATCCAACAAAATTTGCGAATTTGATCCACAAACAGTTGAAGCTGAGCCAAGCTGAGTTAAACCAAACAGAATACAATTAAAAATCTATTAAAAGTGCCAACAAGACTGGACAGGAAGGAGCAAGACTAGACAAGCTCAAATCGAAGAACATGGGGGGGAGGTGCTGTGGTAAAGAGAGAAGGAAGAAGAACTTTGAATTCATTAGAGTGCCAAACTCCTTTTTCTCCTCCCTCTTTCTCTATCTTACTCTCTCCTCTCTCCCAGTGGAACTGAGGCCGTATTAATCCTTTCATTGTCTTTGGAGCTGCAGTTAAACTCGTGTCCAGCCTGCATTGCCGACTCAAACAATTGCGGCTAAGTTTGCCTCCCTTTCTCTATCTCCCCCTTTCTTTCTTTACCTTTCTCTCTCTCTCTTTCTACGTTGTTTGCTTGTAGGACATGCAGCTGCGTGTGCTGGGCAGGTGTCTGAGCTATGTCGAGCATGGGAATGTTTATTACACATGTTCCTGTTGAATGGCCTGGCTCCCGGAAGGGGGATTGGGGCAGGTGCAACTGGGCATTCCAAAGGAGTCGGCTTGGCATTGCAGCTAGTCCAGGTGTGACAGCTGACATGCACAAAGAGAGAGTGAGAGAGAGAGAGTGAGCCAAATTGAAATGGATCTCTGAGGGAGGGCGGCGAGACAGTTATGAAGCTAACGAAGTGAGCAAAGCGCCAGAAGAATGTTAAGAGTGCAACTCAAGACGGACAGGAAGCAATTGATGAGAAATAGAGAGAGAACTCAAGATGCCGGAAAACAGAAGAAAATGTCAACGGCCATTTTGTGCAGATATGAAACATTTACAGAAAGAGAAAAAAAGAAACTCATTGAATCTTAGATAGAAAATGAAAGGAAGAAAATAATGAAATGAGAAGCAGCAAGAATGGAAGAATTGAAGCTGCGGTCAAGATCAACTTAGAGATCGAAGCATGTTTAAGATGTTATTCCTGATAATGTTATGAGTATCAGCAGCCTAAATAGGGTTACCAGGCATTGAGAAGATGGAAGCATGAATACGCATTAATATATTATAAAAATAAATCTATTTTTTAAGGGCTTATCAATTAAGGATTTTAACCTTTCTTGTATTAAAACTAGCACGAAGTCGATACATGTGACACATCTGACCCAAACGATTTCTACAATATCTAGTTTTTACTTTTTTCCTATTGAGTGCATACTTTTAGGGAGAGACTTCAAAATCAGCACATATTAAGACTTTCTTAAATAACTTCTAGCTCAATTGTCCGATCGCAATTAAATTTTCAGAATTTATTTGTCTGTGAACAGTTTTTCTCCTGCATTAACATTAAGCATGGAATTCGATAAGGGGCAGCAGGGGTCGTGGCCAAAATTCCCAAAATAAACTTGATCTGCGTTCAATCTGCAAAAAGAAAGAGTAAAGGTGCTTAGAAAACATCTAATAAGCTTGTATACATAAGTCAAAGTTCTAGTTTTTTACACATTTGAAATCTATAAATCAATCTGCCTTCAAAATACTCTCAATCCAAGCACAAATCTCTACAAATTAACTTTGAATCAAAAAACTTTTTGGATAAGGTTGATGAAATTTGAAAAACACGCCAAGTTGGCTTTATAGTTATGAATGTGTTTGTTAATCCGTTTGGGGGTTTGCTCAGCAGAGGTCGTTGCACGACCGTTGCTCTAGTTTGGGCCAGGGCTTAAATAAATGAGAGACAGAGACACAGAGAGAGAGAGAGAGAGAGAGAGCAGCAGCTGAAGTAGGTCCAGTTATGGTAGGTTAACTCTGCAAGTAATGGACCACTTGTCGTGCCCTTTTGAGTGCATTCAAATGCGCACTCATCAAATCACAAGCCAAATTGTCAGCTAACAGCTGCCCCAGACCCCCGCTGTCGTAAATGGGCGATGGGGGTAGCCTCGTGTGCTGACGCAGAGCTACTTCTGCTTCCTCTCCTTCTCCATACCCTTCTCCATCTCCATCTCATTCTCATCTTCTACAGCTTCTGCTGTCGACAAAAACGACTAATAACAGGCAACGTTTAAGAGTCGAGCTTCCATTTAATGCAATTGCTATTAAGTTCACTTGACGCCAGAAGCACGACCAGAGGGAGAGGGATAGAATAAGAGAAAAAGAGAGGGAGAGGGAGCGGAGGAAAGGATACCAAAAGGGCCACCACAATCCACAGTCCAAGACAGTTTCAGACAGAGATGGAAGCGTGCTTATGCCAGCAGGGAAGCAAGTTGACTGAGGCGAATGACAGTGAAGGGAAGCAGCGCATGTTAGATATACATCTATATATATATTTATATATATTCATGTTGCACGGCTAAGACTTTGAGCTATCTGCATGCAAGTTGTACAAAGCAGACTGCTATAAATTCAAAGCTGCTTTTTATGTAATGTGAATGCTACTTCTTAGGAAGTCTCAATATAGTTTTTCGTTTGGAATGTTTTGTAACATAACTCGTGTTTTGTTTTTTGCTCTAATAATTGTAAATTCTAGGTTTGTATTTATTGAATAAGGAAATGTTAGAAATATAAAACAAAAGTTATAGATTTTTTGATAAATGATGTTATTGTCATCAATTTTAATTTCAAACCTGGTAAAACTGAACTATTTGGGGTTAGGTTTTTGAAAAACCTAATAAAATACTTATTGAGCTTATAATTAATCGAAGAACTATCGCCAAATATATGAATTATTGCTTAAAATGTCAAGTGAAGTCCGAAACTTGATTGCTCTGCGTATTTAAGTTAGTTGTATAAAAAATAATTCCAAAAATTTTTTTTGTTTTGAACAATCGTAGAACTATCGCCAAAAATAAGAACTATTGCTTGCAATGACAAGTTAAGGTTAACCTAACTATGTTCAAAATAGGAATTTGAAATCCGTTTATCGTGATAAAATGTATCTTTTGAGGTTAGCTAACATTTCCTAAAATTGTTTCTTGAATATGTTTACAAACTATCGAACAACTATCGTTAGATTTTGCATTTATTCAAAAGTTATCGCCTTCAAAGGCAAAGATTGTAGGTTAGGTTCGCAACTGTGTGATCCAGTTGTGATCTAGCTATCGCATTAAAATGTATAAGGTTTGAGGTTTGCAACCTTTAACTTTAATGTTCAATTCTACTCACAAACTATCGAAAAAATATGAATTTTGCAAATATTCATCCTAACTATTTATTGAATGCTATCTAACTATCGCTTAAAAGTGTATACATTTTGAGGTTACCTTTTCAATAACCTTCAAGTTTTTGGTTGAAATATGCAAATCGCATCTCATAACCTCACTAGGAAAGCAGAAACTATCGCAACTATCGCACATACGAACTACTATCGCTTTATAGTTGACAATATGCCTTTCCACTGTCACATCGCTAGTTTCGCGTTGAAGCCTTGAATAATCGCAGATGGTGGAGTGTGAGAGAGAGAGGAAGAGAGGGGGAGGAAGGGGGAGTGGAGGTGTGGCAGGCCAAGGCAGGCCCTGGGGCTGAGTCAGTGAAGTCAGAAGGTCGCCGGCTGCTATTTATTTTCATTTTCGTGCATTTATGGTTTTATCTCTCTATCCGACACTACCCCCCCGCACTTACTCTCACTCTCAGTGGCTCTCCCCCCCACTCCCCCCCTCTCTCTCTCCCTCTCTCTCTCTCTGTCTGCTGTGCTATTTGTGAGCTATACTCTCGACTCATGCTGACACTTTGTCGTTTTTATCGTTTCAGCGTTAATTCGGTTAAGCACTTAAAGCGCACCACCCACACCCCCACCCCCCGTTCGCCCTGCTAGACGGGCACGCCCCCCACCTGGCAAGGTTGGGCTGACAGCGCCCAGATGCCCATGTGGCCCAGAGACACGGGCCAATGACGAGGACAACAAGGCAAACGAGAACAAATTGCGGGTAAAGTTACGTGCATAGTTCAATTGAAGGTGAAATCCGAGAGCCAAAGGAGACCAGGGACAGCCAAAGAGAAAGAGAAGGAGAAGAAGAAGAAGAAGAAGAAGGGGAAACACACATAGACAGGAGACAGCAGGCAGCAGGCAGCTGGACAGCAGCAACAACAGCAACAGGAGCAGGAGCAGGCGGGAGCAGGAGCGGGAGCAGGACAGGAGCAGCAACAGCTACGGCATGTCCAGCAGTCATTCCGGCACAATTGGCCGTAAACGCGTCGGCAGCGGCAGCGCTGTTGGCAGCGAATTTTACTACGGCTCCACCAGTGGCTCAATGGGCGGCGGCGGCGGCGTCGGCGGGTGGTGGGGCACCAGGCGGGGAGCAGCAGGCGTTGCGTCGACAGCGGTCCGCCGAGTGGCACAGCCATCGACATGGACACGGCTATGGCAGCAGCAGCGAGGATGAATATCAAAACACCGCCCAGGCCACGGCATTCGATACGCAGCTGCTGGCCCAGCTACTGCTGCAGAGTCAGCAATTGGCAAGTAAGTGAAGCGCCCACAGATATCAATATCGACGGCTAAAGATACAGTTTAGTCCACAAGATACAGCGATAGACAGATACAGATATGGCTTATGAAAGAGTGCATAGAAGGCAGTTTAGATACATGAGTAACTGCTCAAGATACAGTTTAGCGGTGGAGATACAAATGAGTGACAGTTTGAGATACAATGAAGAGTGCAAGATACAGTTGAAGGTTATGAAATGGAGCTTTAAATACTTTGAAGTTGCAGTTGCAGTGTTGAAAATGCAGTTGCTTGAAAGATAAAGATGCAGCAAGCAGTTGCACTGGCAAAGATACATTTTAGAGTGAGAGCTAAGATACTTTTTTAGTTTATTTGTAGTGAACTTAGAGCTGAAGTTACAGTTCAAGCTAAGGAAAGAGTTAAGATACAGCTTGAGTTAAGAAGAAGTCAAAATACCTAAACATCTTTTAAGGTTACTGCTCTATACTGACTCTAGTCAGACTCTAGATACTTTATATGGCAAAAGATACAACTAGAACACAAACTAGACACTGTTCCAGATACAACTGGATAGCTAATCAAACATTTAAAGGCCTAAGATACAGTCGAAGATAGTTTAGAAAAGCTTCACTGCATCTTCAAGTGCCTCTTCCCTCTAGATACAAAACAAATCAAGTGCAGCTACAAGCTAAAAAAAAGCAGTTAAAACTGCTATAACTGTAGCTGAATCTGCAAAAACCGTTTCATAGTCTCAGCCAAGATACACAATGTATCTAAAGATACCCAGCACGAAGACCAAGGGGAGGGGTCGTCTGTTTGCTTGCTGGGGTCAAGTTGAGCTTACTAAATATTCATTATTTGCTTCAAATTGAATTATTCATTCATCCATGCGAAATGAATGCGGGCCAGACACGCCCACTAACTACCCGCCCACAACCTGCTTGTCCAACAACCTCTTTACCCTAGAGCGGCTCAAGGCCAGCCACAGTTTGGCCACACACACACCCTGTAAAGACATAAGACTGAGGTTTGGTTGCGACTCGACAGAGAAAGAGAGAGAGAAAGGCTGAGTAAGAAGAGTAAATAGAAGTGTGATAGTCCCTTGTATACCCTGTAAAGGATGCATGCAATTCCTCACTACTCTACCACTGTCCACAGGGTATGCGCTAGTCTAGCCACGGAAACTGGAGCGACATTGTTCGTATTTTATTTGGATTTTGGTTTTGATTGGATTCGCTGCGGCGCGACAGGATTGAATTGCATTGATGGATATTTCGGCAATGAGACAGAGACGGAGGGAGGGAGGAAGGGGAGAAGGGCAAGCTGCAGACGAGTGGGGGAGAGGTAGTTGAGGGGGACTTAACAGAGTAGGAGATGCGGATTCCTTTTGTGGCCGGTTCGGGCTCATTTCATTGAACACAAAAATCACTTGACATTTTGTTGCCAGCGACGTCGCGTGGCGTTGCTGACTACGTTTGGGTTATACCCTGTAAAGTGACAAGCAGGAAAAGCTGGAGTACATAAGAAAAAAACAGAGAGAAAGGGATAGAGTGAAGAAGAGAAAGGGAGAGGCAGAAATGAGAGACAGCCAAGAATGAAAGTCAGTCGAGGCCAAGCGCAGCTAAATGAATTGAATTCATACGTTTTACAGGGTATATTCTTGTAAAGTAAAGCATTGGAAATGTCACGGATTTCAATTAACAATCTCAGCAACATACAGGCAGCAATGTAGTTTACAGCGTATCTGCTAGTCGACTACCTTGAAAAGGCCTCTTGCCATGTCAATGCCTTTTCATGTTTGTTTAACGGACTTTAATTGAAAATGCTGACAAATGCCGACAATTACGTTTAGACAATGGCTGTAACGCAACGCTGACACTATTTTACAGGGTATCTGTTGGGCAGTAAAAGCTTGTAATGCTGCTAACCTACTTCAGCTGTGTTTTTAATGAAGAAAGAGGCAAAAAAGAGCTAAATAGTTGTTCTTCATAGTAAGTTAACTTCTACAGGGTATTTGTTAGTCCAGCACAGCTCTTAATGGATTATAGCTTTTGTCTGTCATGCACTGACATGCAATTTTATTAAAGGAGAGTTAAAAACAAGCAGGCAAGTTAGTCACACTCCATATTAGTTATTTTACAGGGTATCTATGAGTCGAAAAAAGCTTATTGTAAGCAAATGAAAATTAAACATACATTTGAATGTAAAAACTGACAAGTTCAGGCATAAAATGCTTGTTATGCACAGTGGTTTACTTTTTACAGGGTATCTATTAGTCGAAAACAGCTTGTCATAGTACAAAAAACTTCTGTCTGTCAATTAAGGGACATGCTCAGTTGAAAACAAGCAGGTAACCTTGCCATACACATCAAATATTGGCTTTTACAGGGTATCTTCAAGTTGGAATCAGCCTATTTATATTTAAGGTTGCCTGCCTATCAAAGTGATGTTTCGTCTAGGAAATTAAATTCACAAGACAGACAATAAGGTGTCAAATATATTTACAGGGTATCTGCTAGTCGACTACCCCACTTTCGCAAGCCTTGTTGCCACTCTCTACACTCATTTCACCTGCAAATCAGTCACACTCTCAAGCGTCTAACACATTTCCAGGGTATTTGCTAGTCGACTACCCTGTACTGTTGCTCTGCATTCACTTTCGCGGCTTGCCATTGTAAGAGACATGGCAAATAGACACAAAGTACCAGAATGTCGCGTCAATCCGAACGGAAACAATTGCAGCATTTTGAAATATTTACACTGAGCGAAAATTGGGTCAACTTTAACGCGCGGCAAGGCGAATCTGTTCCAATTTCAATGAAAAATCATTTAATTGGAGTGGCGAGTCAAGTGCAAAACGGAGATGGAAATGGACAGGAAAACAGGGCGCAGATGAAAGACGAAGGAGGTAGGGAGGGGGAAGGAGGAAGAGGGGGAGGGGGGGGGAAATGGAGAGAGGGAGTCTGCAGAGGGAGACGGAGATTAGGCAACTTTTTGCCATCTCAATTCAATTACGAACGCAGCTGAAAGTGAAAATCGAATGGAAATGGAAAGGGAAATGAAAAATGGACAGCTGGGGGAGGGAAGTGGGGGGTAGAGGGTGCTGTGGAGGCGTGGCAGACCAGGAGGGAAGTACAGTGCGGGGCGCGCAGTCACTTCGCAGTTGGCGCCTAATCGAAGCATAAAACGCAAATCGCCGCCGCCTGCTGCGCAATTTTTTATGTTTTTCCATTGCATACTGCGTTTGCTGTGCGTGTGTGTGTGTGTGTGTGAGGGAGTGTATGTGTGTGTGTGTGTGTGTGTGTGTGTGTTTGTGTCTGTGTGCGACTGTTGTTTGTGTGCGTTGCTTTTATTGTCTGTTAATATTTAATGCAATTTACGATTCATTTTTTACAACCTCATAACTCTCGCTCTTCCTCCTCTCTCTCCCCTCTTGCTCTTTTCCTCTTTATCTCTCTCTCTCTTTCCTTCCTCCTCTCTCTCTGTTTCTTTCTCTCTCTGTATCTTCTTCTCTCTCTCTCTTTCTTTTCCTCCTTTCCTCTGCCTGAGCTTCTCTCCAACGTTGGCGTAGGCCGGCTAAATCTGTTGGGATTTCCACTTTGTCAAGACCCCCCACAGCGATAGAGCAGGCTAAGCAGTCGCGAATTAAGTAGAGACAGAGAGAGAGGAGAAAGAGAAGGAAACAGAGAGAGAAAGAGAAAGGAAGAGTGAGAGAGAAGGGGACAGAGGTCACATTGACATGCATATAATTTGTTTACTTAGAGCTTTATTTGATTTACATGACAAGAAGTTGCGATTCCTTTGCAGTGTTTTATACTTGGGAGTATAAAGAAGAAGAGATAGAAGACGAAAGAGAAGGAGATCTATAAATACTTTGGGAATAGTGTAAACAGACTTTTAATTGTGCTGTATTATTAATACATATTGTACTATAGTAAACCTTAGAGCTGGGGAAAAAAGGAGAGAATTTAGTAACTCTTTGCTACAAACCTAACATATTTAACTGGCCATGGGTGTACAATGTCTTAATAGCCTTGTTGAGAATATATGTATATACATTTTGGCCAGGAGTTTGCAATGCAACTTAGCAGACATCTCTAACCTCATAAAGTATATACATATATTCAGAATCAGCATCAACAGTGGAAACGAGCTAGCTCTGTCCGCTTGTCCGTATATCCTTATGTCCGTCTGTTGCAACGCAAACTAGTCTCTCAGTTTTAAAGCTATTTAGATGAAACTTGGCATGTATGCTTCTTATGGCTGCACCTTGTATATAAGATGGAATGAGCTGGGTCAGACCAATAACATCGTATAGCTATCATACAAACTAACGGTTGATTTTTGTTGTTTGTCAAGATATTGCAATCAAATTTACTACATCAAACTTTTTCTTCGATATTTAATTTGCTTATAAAATTTTATTAAAATCGGACCACTAGAACATATAGCTGCCATAGGAACAATCGGCCGAAATAAAGGTTTTTTCATGAAGAGCAGTTCTGATTTTAGGAATAACTTAACTTTCCAGTGCCAATTACAGTTAAATACAATATTCTGCACCATTTAAGATCATTAGTAAAGGAAGAATCGGTGGATATAACAGTTTACTTTAAGGCTATAGTATCATTTGACAGGCCGAAGGTAACTTTCGTTCTTGTGTCTCTTATCTTTGTTTAATCTTCTAATGTTTTATGTCCTGAATTTTTACAGATTAGTTTCTAAAGTGGGTTCTGAAGAGTTGGATCTCAACAGTTGAGTCCCAACAGTAAGGTCTACTCAGTTAGGTCAATTCAATTAGGTCAATTCAGTTGGGTCCACTCAGTAAGGTCTACTCAGTTAAGGTTGAGTCTACACAACGAGGTCTAGTCAGTTAGGTCTACTCAGTTAGGTCTACTCAGTTAGGACTATCCTGTAAGCTCTACCCATTTAAGTCAGACTAGTAGGGTCCACCTAGTTAACACTACGCAATTGTCCCTATTCAATTATAAAACTTCATTCTCTGTCGATATTGTCAACACTCACACAAGATCCAATCAAAATCCCCTTCAACTTGCATTAATTCTCTTTTTCTCTCCCTTCTTCTCCCTTTCTCTCCCCCTCCAGGCATGGAGCACTACAACTCCGACTGCGAGCCCGAGTATCTGCGCCAGCGCAACAATCGCCGCAGCGAGGAGTCCAACCTGGAGGTAACCTACGCGCAGCCGCATCGCCACACAGCAGCGGCAGCGGCAGCGGCAGCACAGTCAACGTCAACGTCAACAGCGGCCGCGCAGTCGCCGCTGAAGCTGTCGACCGTCTCAGCCAGCAGCAAATACCAATCAAATGCCAATTTGGGTCTCTTCCCCAACAGCAGCAGCAGTGGCAGCGGCAGCACGCTGACTGCGGCAGCGACGTCAGCATCGCGCAGTACAAATCCATTTCTGAACGCCAAATACGCAGCAGAGGATGTCGCTGTCGAGGCTGCCTCTGCCTCAGCTCAGCCCAGCAGCGCTGCATATTTGCTGCCCGCATCGGCGTCATCGGCATCGACAGCGGCGTCGTCGGGACGCAGTCAACGCAGCGCAGGCGCAGCGCGCAGCACACTCAATCGACTGAGCGGCATGACCAGCAGCAGCAGCGGCGCCTCAGCGCTGTCCGTGAATCGCAGCGATTCGTTGCGCGACAAGGCGCAGTTGGCAGCGGCGCAAGCGGCGGCAGCAGCAGCAGCAGCAGCGGTGGCAGCAGCACTCGATGCGGAATATGCAGCGGACATCGAAGGCGGCGGCAGCGGTGCTGAGTCAGAGGAGCCGCCGCCAGAGCCAGCGCCGCCAGAGATTCCGCCGCGCACGCAGTCGCTGCTGATGTCCTTGCGCAAGCATTCCGACTACAAACTGAAGTACGAGGAGAAGGGGGACCAAAAACACGAGGAATTCATTCCGACCAGTCAGCTGCAGAAGGGTAAGTGAAGCTCCAAGATTTCCCCCTTATTTTTCTAGGGAAAGTTTTGGGAAATCAAAAGGAATTTCCTGCGAAAGTTTGCGATGTGTTTTGCAGTTGGGGAAAGCTCGAAAAGAGGAAGCTTAATGTTAACTGAGAAAGGGACTGTTAAGTGGGAAGTGACTGTTAACTAAAGGTGACTGTTAAACTGGGAAGTGACTGTTAACTGGGCAGGGACTGTTAACTGGGAAGTGACTGTAAAGTGAGCAGGGACCGTTAACCCTTTGAGTGTCTGTTACCTAAAGTGTGGTCTGTTAACTACAGAGCGAGGCAATGTAAGAAGAGCTTGCACTGTTGACCTAATGAACGCATGCAGTCTGTTAAATTACACATAAGGACTCAGGTTTAAATGTTAATCTGTAAATTCTGTCTTAACTAACTCTGTCATAGGTCTCCCACTTCCAGTCACACGCTGTTTAGGCACAAGTTGTGTTAAGTCGAGCATACCAACTGTTAATCCCTCTTTTCAATCTCTGTTAACAATAAGTTTGCCCTATTTACATTCGAAGTCAACTCTGTTCGCTTCCAGGCTCTGCTAAATTGCAGTTTCCTTCTATAAAAGCTTCAATTCACCTGTGTTAACTAACTGTTAACTGCCTTTACAGTGAGCTTAAAGCTTTTTTAGTAAACTCGACAGCGCTTTCAATCATTTATTGAAAGTCAGTTGAAAGTGTGTTGATTTGTAATTGAAAGTAATTTGGGGATATTCATTCAATTGAATCTGATTGTGTAGCTAATTTCTTTTTTTATTCATCCTTCTTTTCGCAGATTATATTCTCAGCGATAATCTGCGCTCTGTGGAACAACAGCTGAAGCCCATTTCACCGGGCGATTCACAGGGGTAAGTTGTAGGTTCTCTATATGCAGAAGGCATCTTACTATATGGCATTTATGTTACTCGGCAGTTAAGCAGGGCTAAGTTGGTCTAAGAACTAAGTTGTCTAGAGATTAACATATAAATATATAATATATATAGAATATGAATATGTTAGAATATGAATACATATTTAAAATATAAACAATTAAAATATTAAAACTTTTAGCTAACACTTTGATGTAATAATAACAATATATTTAAATACTACTATGTAAATACATTTTTTTTCAGTATATACACAGTACTTTTTCTTTAAAGCACATTATAGTATAAATATTGAGACAATACAAAGAATCTTTTCTTAATTAAGTTACCCTCTCTGAAAGTTAACTAAGCTGATAAGTTTGTTGCTAGTCTCTTAAAACACAGGGAAGGTTCAATAAATAATAATAAAAAAAAAAAAAAAATACCCTCTAAAAAAACCTGAATATATTGAACTTTATTCCCTTGATTTTTGGGAGTTCGTTATCTCCTAAGTGCTTCTATATTTATTAAAAGTTCATGATGAGCTTAAAGAGTAATTTTTTAAGGATCTGTTTGGGAGTTTATGGCATCTATTTACTTCATCGGATGCCCGCTCAATTCACTTATATCATTTGGTAATGGAACATCAAGTGTGTCTCAATATTGAATAGATTCTACACTCTTCTCTTTCCACACTCTCCAAGGTACCCCAAAGAAAGCATCAGCTCTGTAGTCTCCAAATGACCTTCTGTTTACCCAAAGAAGTTAAACATTGTTCCCTCCTCGAGCTAAGCACCTTGTGAAGTGTTGCAAAGTGTTTGTCAGCTCTGCAAACTCTGCCACCCTCGAGTTATGACTTCGCTTATCCGACTAGCCTGAACCAACTAAGAGAGAAAGATTTGCTCTGACCGCAAGTTGCAAGTTGCAGCTGAAGTCGCGATACAGCGGGTCACAGCTGACTCCAGTTGACCACAAGGTGGAGCTGAGATTAAAGAGGAGGCGAGAAGGTAGCAGCAGCACAACAACTCAAAGACAAAGAACTTTGCGGGTAGAGCAGCAGCAGCAGCAGAAGGTGCTGGCAACAGCAACTGTGCCTGCCTGCCAGTTGCAACTGGAGCTGGTCTAGGGAGGGAGTAGAGCAGGGGGGGTAGCTAGAGTCGGGGTCGAATGTTGTCGCTTGGTCTCTAATCTGCGTGCCAGGCCAGCGCTACCCTGCTAGGCTGCTACCTTCTACGTCTGCTTCTCTCCCTCGCAGGCTGTCGAGGCGCCGTTTGATGCTGACAAACAAAAACAAACGGAAGAAGTAGAAGGAGGAACAGCGCGATAGATGAAAGAGAGAGGGTTGAAGAAGAGGGAGAGAGAGAGGGAGAGAGAGGGGGAGAGGGAGAGAAGGGAGTGTAGACAGAGGCACCGTCAGCAGACGAAACCGAGCTGCAGCAACAATAACAAAGTAAAGCGAGCCTCATGTTAACGGCAATTAAATCCGCAAATGGTTTCGCATTGGCAGCAGCAGCAGCAGCAGCTACTCTGTGTGCCCTCCACCCTACCCCTCCCCCCTCTCTCCTCGTACCCTCTCTACCCTTACCCCTCCGCACTGCGTATCGCATCTACGAGTGCAACTCCATTGTAATCCCTGGCAGAGACGTGGCCCGAAAAGCCGCAACGGCGCCCAAAAACTTCAAAATGGCTGCCACGGGGGAATGTGGCAATGCGCTGCCGGTCTCCCTTTCACCCTCCCCCTTCTTTATCCCTCTCCCTCCCACTCTCCTACTCGCCCCCCTCTTCGCTGTGCCAGCGCAAAAAGATGTCCGTAGCATTTTGTGGTTTTGTAAGCGGCTTTCGCATCGCATTTTGTTTGCGCTTCACATCGGTCACACCGGCGCCCTCCTCCTCCTCCCCCTTCTCTCTTTAGCTACCTTTAGGTTGCCTGCCTGGCGCTGGCTGCCACCTGCTGCGCCGTCTACATGTGTTGCGTTGCAGCATAATTAAAGAACTCACTTGCAGATTACGTGGTTTTATAGCTGGCTACCTTGCACCGCTTCCCCTCTCCCCCCTCTCTCCCTCTCTCTCTCCCTTTCTCTCTGTGTGCCTGCTGCCTACCCCCTTTGACCTGCGCCCCTGACTGCAGCTTGGATATGTCTTCTTGCGGCCGCTTCTGCTTGTTGTCCTCGGCGATATCTGCGCATTCGTTTGTTTTTGTTTTTGCGCCAAGTATCTGTGCCTCCCCCTTGCCACACCCTTCACTCCCCCTCTCTCTCCCTCTCTTTATCTCTCTATCTCTTTGCTTACTCAAAGGATTACGCCGTAAACGTTTCATGTAGCAAATTTTCAACGTCAACGCGGCTAATGTTGAGCTAATGATTCTGCTGGTGCTACTGCTTGTTTCTTCTACTTGTTTCACCTGGAAGAAGGGGGAGAGGAGGGGAGAGAGAGGGTACAGAGAGACGATAGAGAGAAAGGGTGGAGAGCGAGGTTAGAGGGCAAGGAAGCTTGGTCTAGCAGTTAGTTGAGGTAAGACAACAACTCTGAAGAGGCACAAACAGTCAAGACAACTCAACCCTCGAAGGGAGTTGGTTGTGTAGTGAGAAGGGAATGAAAGGTATCATGAATCAGGAGGAACTTTCTTTGTGATATTGGTATATGAAAGAGGGTAAATTAATACCTTCACATCAAGAGAAAATATAGATCTATATATATTTCATTATCATGTGGAATCAGTACACCATCTCGAAGAAAAAAGGTTAAAGTTGTTGTTAGTTAAAGGTAAGTTTAAGGATGTATAAAAAGGTTTCTTAAGATCTAACTCTGTATTAATGAAATAGCTTTATGATATATGGTTACTCTAAAGATAATTAATACATTAAGATGTAACTAGATATTAAAGATAATATGGAAAACATAGTTCAACAAGGTGTTATACAATTCTGTAGCAAAAACAAAGTTCAAGGCAGTTCAAGGCTCTATTAAACATCATATTATCATAGTGCAGTTGATGTCTAATGAATAAATTTATCTCTCGGTTGTCTGGTCTGTTTTGTTCAACGAATTTCGCTTCATAATGTTTATAGATCAAGGAGACTATAAGATATAATGAGCTCCTCAATGTAACATGCCTTAAACAGGAAGTAACCTTTCAATTTCATGTTCATTTCATCTCAAGAAACAAATTAACAAAAATGAACTTGACTTCATTCAGCACTATAATATTAAAGTTACTCAATAGATGAAGCAAATTGAAGATATTACAGTAAGTAATAGATAAATCAAATTAAAGTTAGAATATTCATTAGATCAATAGGTAAAAACAATATCTACTTTCTTACTCTTCTATCCTTTCTACAGTATATCCTTCCCAATAACCAATCCATTTCAAGCAGAACCCCTCATTAAATCGCCCTCAAAACGGCACCTTATCCTGTTTAAACTTTATTAAACATGCTGCAAAATTGCACAATGATTCACTAATGAACTGCATGTGGAACTAGTTCAATTAGTTCCACTTCAGTTCAGGGCAGAAACTGTCACACACGAATGTGGAGAACTTTCAATTTGACCTCCTCCCTACTCCCCCGACAAACCGAACCGAACAGGTGCGACCGACTGACCCCACTGGGTGCAACTGTTAACGACAGTCCAAGACGACGATTGACAGAGAGAGGGAGAGAGAGAGAGATAAGGAGAGAGGGGGAGGGAGAGCGTAGCAGAGCCCGTGTCGTTGACAGTCGTCAGGCGCGGCTACTTAGATGGACATAAAATTATGATTACAGCAAATGCCACATGTCACACAGTTATAAGACAGTTTTGGATGATGCCCCTTCGGCAGAGCAAAGGGGGCATGACAGCTGCGGGATTGAATATGCTCTCATGTGTGTGTGTGTGTGTGTGTGTGTGTGTGTGTGTGTGGAGCTCTTCTCCTTCTGTCCGCCAAAACCACATGCAGTCAATAACCGAGCCTCAGACTAACGACCATTGGCAGGGATTACACTGCAAAAAAGAAGAGAGAAGATAAAGCAAGTGAACTACTCGTTAAGGGAGTACAAGACTGGCAGTTACTGTGTAGGTTATGAGTTTTTTATATTTATAAATGATTATATAATAAATTCAAACTTGCATAACTCAGTTATTTTCTTTGTAATTTTGCTGAAATTTGGAGGAAATGAAGTTAAGATATTTAACTGTGCATAAACTGAGTTTCATAAGTTTATTATAAAAACTATAGGTTTTAAACGTTTTTTGTTTTTCATCTATAAACAGAGAACATTTTTGCTAAGCAACATCATGAATTTAGCTGAGTTTCACTTAAAGACTAGCTATATTTAAAATCCCCAGTCTGCAACTGCTCAGCTGCCCGAGTTCGCTGGGACTAACTATGTTAACTCATCTTCTACTCAAGGGATTTCAATGAAATTGCTGCACAACAAACTTGAAACACCTTTGAATACTTCTACAAAGTTTCAACACTGTTAATACAATATTCTAGCTTTAAAACAGGTTTAACCTTTTGAATAGTTTTAAAATTAGTTTGACAAGCTTTAAACTCAGCTGAAAGTCTTCACACTACAGAACATAATTCTCTTGCTGCCTCTCACAGCTAACTACAGGGTATCAAGACCAAAAAAATAAAAAGAAAGAGAGAGAGAGAGAGAGAGAAGTAAAATACCAAACGAATCCCAAAGTAATTCATTACAATAAGCTCACGAATGTGCCATAAAAATCGCGTGCTTCGCCAGAGAGACTAGTCCAAGGGATTGACGACGACGACGACGACGATGAAGGCGGCTTCTTTTTGAGTGTGTGAAGGGAGGGGAAGGGGGGGGAGGAAGTTTCGAAGAAGCAGCTGCTGCGGCAATGGAAAGTGACGTCGCTGTTGGCATTTCCAATTGCCACAAACGAAAGGAGCAGGAGGAGGAGGAGGAGGAGAAGGAGGCAAGGCGAAGATGAAGATGAAGAAGATGAAGCAGAGGAGGAGGCGCAGTCCTGTTCTTAATACACTTGGCAGACTGTCTAACTGTATACGGTATATAGCATACGTGTATATGAACATGTCAGCGATGCTTTCAATCCAATCCACCCCCCTCCCCCCGCCTGCCTTCCCCTGCTCTGTCTACCCAAGCCTGGTTTGATTGAAAGCTCTGCACTCGAAGCATGAAATTGGCAATTCGAATCGTTTTAGTTGTAAACTTTCGTGCACGGCAACTGCAATTGTTGTCCCTTTCTCTCTCTCTCTCTCTCTCCCTCTCTCTCTCTCCCTTTCTCTCTCTATCTGTAGTGCTTCCGCTTTGGGGCGTGGCCACATTAATAGGACATTCCTGCGAATTAGTTCGTCACTTCAACTTTGATATTTTCTTGTCTTGCGACTCTTTTCAATTTATGATTGAACATTGACACAGCAATTGAACAGGAGGATCATTGACAGCAGCTGTCAACTTGCTTGCGATTTTATGGCAATTAATTTCACTTTCCGTTCAACTGATTTTTTGAATTTTCAACTTCAGTAAAGCGAAGAAATTAAATATTTAATTTGTTTCAATTTATTGCACTACGAATTGACAATTTCAATCAATTTTCCTTGTCAATCTAAATTGAATAACTTTATTAAACCATTTTTAGAGAGTTTTCATTTCAATTTGTCTTTCAATTTTAGTAAAAAAACATTTTAATTCCACAAGAACGAAACCTTTTTCATTTATGAAATTCTTCCTCAATTCAAACTTCCTGTTTGAAACATTCTATCAATAAAACAATTTCAATTGTATTGATTGCTTTGTATTATTTATGTAAATTATTTTAGAAATATATTTCTTACATTGTCAACATGGAACTAACTTCAATTCAATCAAGGTTTCAAACGAATATTTCAATTAATTAATTTTCTAACAAAAAAAGAAAATTTAGCTTTATTTTTCAAGAGGTTTTTTTTTTTGGTTGGCTTCTTCACCTGAAAAGGTTGCCTGTGGTGGTCGAACAGGTTTTGTTTCAATTGTGCACGTTGAATTGATTTATGTTTTGTTTGATTTTTTAGCACGCCCTCGCACGAAGCTGCGGAGAGGAAGAGAAGAGGAGAAGAAGAGGAGAAGGGGCTGAATAATATCTAAGGTATATCATTGGCAGCTCGTTAACTCTTCGAAAGTTGAAGTTGAACAAGAAGTTGAAGGGGCACAAGGCTGTGTAGAGAGGAGGGGGGAGGGATGATGCATGCTGACAGGCGAAGACGTATGATGGAAATTAATAAAACAAGCGTAAACACTTAAAAGGCGCTGCGCGGCAAGTTGCGAGTGACTCAATCGATTGAAGCGCCTCGACCTTTCAATCCATTGAAAAAAGGGAGAAGCAGAAGGAGAAGAAGAAGAGGGGGGGAAGTGAAAGGAAGGCAGGCGGGCAGTCAGGAAGAGGGCAAAAGTAATTGAAAACAATCATTAAGAACAGCGCGAAAGAAACTGAAATACTTAGCAACAGCGCTGTCTGCCTCCCTCTCTCTCCCCCTCTCTCTCTCTCTCTCTCTCTCTCTGTGTTCCTTTGTTTATCACTTAATTATTACCGTACACACACATCTGGATAGTCGTAACTCCAGTTTGAAGACCCTTTCGGGTTCGGTTACGGGTTACGGGCTACGACGGGTCGAGGTGCTGCGATTTTCACAGTGGGAGACGCAGTTGACCGTTTACTTTTTCACTTCATTAAAGGAGTTGAACAACAACAGCAACAACAACAATAAGAAGAACAACAGCAACAACAACAACAATAAAAGAAACAACAACACCCCTGCGAGTCGTTCAACCATCGCGATGTCCCACCGAGTCTCCGGTCTCGAACCTTTTTTCTCTACGCACTTTTATTTATTTCTTTATTAATTATTGTTCTTAATACCCGCTTACTGCAAATGTGCAGGGTATTACGACTTGTTGGAGGCAGCTACGACTGCAAAGTGTGCGTAGATACGAGAATTCAGTATTTTTGTTCGTATGAACACTTATATCTTATAGATTTTAAGACCTAGAGCGACTAAATTTGCTGTGAATATGTATTTTAAGTATCCTCAGCTAAAGCAGATTTAAGAACTTGACCACGCCCACTTCCGCCCCAATAAAACGCTAAAGAAGAGCTTAATTTTAAATCTAAAATCTTTTTATTTGCGTAATTTCAATAATTATCATACTATCAATAATTTCCAAAACTTTTTAAGAAAAAACCTAAAAATTATTCTGTAAATACTTTAACTAGACGAGTTAAAACAATTGAATTAATGGGCATCTCTTAGTCTCGCACACTGTACACTTCTTGCTACGTTCTTTGCCTTCAACTTGGCCTCAGTTTCAATGCGAGAACGCCTTGTCTGATTTGCATAATTTCTTCCTCTCTGATTGCCACGACTCGACTCGACTCGACTCGACTCGACTCGACACTCATTCGGCCCATTTGTATTCGCAATTAGCTCGACTTTTTCCTCTTCAATCTGCACCCCACTCCCCCACCACCCCTCCCCTCTCTCTTCACTTACTTCTTTGCCACCTAGTGGCTCCCTTTGGCTTTCGCATATTATCAATTTCGCGTAATTATCTTCAATTGTTTAATCGCCCACTGATTTGGCTTAATTGCAGCCAAATTAGCCCGCCAGGCGAGTTGAAATTGAATTTGCCAACAGTTGAACGACCAACACACACACACACACCACACACACACACACACACCAGTGTGGAGTTGAACTTATCTAGGCTTTTCTTTCTCAATTGATGCATCGACATTTGATTGCAATTATTGCAAATTGAAGAAGTTTAGAGTTCAATCGATTGATCAACAAATTAATTGAATTCGCGTTATCAAAATATTGAAATTGCATTGAAATGAACCTCCGCAATTGAAGCTAGTTGAAGAGCGGCAACTTCTGTGTTGATTGAAGTATTATGTGAAGGAAATAGGATTAAATGAAGTCCGCAATTGAAGCCAGTTGAAGAGCGGCAAACTTCAATGTGATATATTGAATTAGAATTGAAGTTGATTAGCGAAGTAAAATGAATTGAAGAAAGGCGAATTTATATTGAAACGGAAGTGAAGAAGGGCGACAATTGAAGCCAGTTGTAAAGTACATTGAAAGGGTTTAAATAATTAAATGAATTAGTTAGTGTAGTCAATTTTTGGTATTACAACTAGTTGAAACAAGTCAATTTTAGATTGAAGGATTCTTAAAATTGTTGAACTAAAGTTAAAACTAATTGTGCAGCTAAAATTTATTGAAGAAAAGCAATTTTTTTATTTGAACAATTCAAAATAATGAAATAAATAAATAAAATGTGAAGAAAGTTCCAAGCATACTTTAAGTTGAACAGAGTTGAAAGAAGTTGCATTAAAATGAAGATTGTAATTTGTGAAAATTTAGTTGAAAGTTTGTGGTTTACATTCTGGTTGAATGCAAATTGAAAGTGTCCTTATCGAGCTTCCACTTGAAATTGAATTGAAAGATTGATTAGGTTATATTTTGGTTGAATATAAAATTAAACGTGCCCTTAAGGAGCTTCAGCCTGCATTGATTCAATTGAATTTTTATTGCGATAAGTTTCTTTTAAATTAATTTCTTTAAGATTTCAATTCAATTTAAAATATACTTTCAATTAAAAAGTCCCTGACTACTTTCAATTTCAGGCTAAAATCAGCTAACATTAAATTCATTCAATGTTCAAATTGAATTGGTTTAATTTGCTTTGATTTTAAGTAATTGAAATGCACTTTCAAATGCAGTAAAGACGCTTTCAATTTCGGTTTCAATTTCAATTTGGATTAATTGAATTAATTTCTTATTGTGGGCCCAATGCACTGTCCCCTCTCTCTCCTCTCTCTCCCCCTCTGCCTCTCTCTCTCTCACTGTGCACATAAATCATATGCGTATCATCATATCATTTTTCCCAAAAACAAATGTTAACAGCAAACAAGAACAACAACAACAAAACCAACAACGATGCGTGCCCACGCAGTAGGCAAGAAGAAGACAACAACAACAACAAGGGCAACAACATGAAAAAGAACAACAAAAACAACAACAGTTATTTGTCCCTCTCTCAAGTGGCGCTGAGAGCCGGCGCTCAAGTGCACACACAGACACAAACACACACAACGCATGCACATGCACAGGCAATGCGTGTGAGAGAGTGGGAGAGCGCGAGGCATCTCATCGCTCATCTGCACGACGACGTCGACGCAATTAATCTGCCTGACTGCGACTGCGGCTGCGTCGTCGTCGTCGTCGTCGTCGACAGCGTCGCCTTTTGCGCCAGCGCAGCTGTTGACAATGTCGTCGTTGTCGTCGTCGCTGTCGCTGTCGCCGCCCGCTGCGCCCGTTGATTGACCTTATTATTTGTGCGAGCGAGGGAGAGAGGGGAATGTCCATCTGTGCATGTGAGTGTGTGTGTGCGTGTGTGTGTGTGTAACTGTTATAACGAACTGCAGTTTGGCACTTCGATCATTCCCGCTGACGTGCGTAAGAGGGTGAAGGATAGAGGAAGGAGAGAGAGGGGGGAAGAGGTGTCAAATTACATCTTGAGTCAGCGCTGCTTGCGTCGTCGTCGTCGTCGTTGCGTCGTCGGCTGCGCCTTATGACGTTCATTTGTAACACGCCAGTTGCGGCAGAAGCTGCGAAATTAGTGATGGCACTGCGGGTGTGCGATAGTTGGCAATAGTTTGCGCAAATCATAAGAATTTAGTCTGTTCTTGTCATTAGTGATGGCACTGCAGGCGATAGTAAACGATAGTTTTAAGCCAGTCACGATTATTATTCTCGCTCTCCCTCTTTTTATCTTTTCTCTCTGTCTCTTTTTCATTCTCTAGCTGTATCTCTCTTTGTCTGCCCTTCACTTTGTTTCTCTACTTCTCTGTAGTAATGACACTACTGTCGTGCAATAGTTACCGATAGTTTTTGCATATCTCCCTTTAAGCCCTCTCTCTTTCTTCTCTGCGTCTCTCTCAACGAAGGCAACGCGGACTTCTCTACAGTCTCCGTAGTCGTGCAATAGTTACCGATAGTTTCGAGCAACTCACGAAGATCTTTCGCCCTCTCTCACTCGTTCTTTCACTGTCTCCCTCTCTCTCTCTCTCATTCTCTTCCTCAACAAGTTGTTTCCGAATCCTAGTCAAGTTTGCAACCTTTGTATAAGAGTTTTACCATAAACTGTTATACACTGGCTCTCTTAAGGTATCGCATGAAGAGCGCAATTTCGCTTAAATTCAGTTACATAAATCGCAATTTTGTTTAGCTTCAAATGAAGACAAAATACGCTGAAGAAAATATAAACAAAATATGCCATAAAAAGTGAAATTAAATTTGAAAAATAAAATAATAATTTATAATATTTTTTTATTTTTGATAAATTTCTTAAGTTTTCTGTTTATGTCGTTGCATTTCCATTCGCCAATTAAACAGAAACTTCATAAAGCCGCTGTTATACGCTGGCGCAGCAGTAAACAACATTGCGAACAGCTGTTTAGCACAGTGACGACCTGTAGCAGCAGCACAAGCAGCAGGCAGAGCTAACTAACAGCAGCTTAGCAGCAGGACTGTTAACAGTCAGTGCTGTTAATACTCTCCGGTATAACAGTCACGTGGGCGAACACATGCCAAAGAGAGTGGAAGAGAGCTCAAAAGAGCGGCACAGGCTGCGCTGTAAGAGAGCGCAGGCTGCTGTTAAACAGGCAAACACTGTTAACTAACAGAGGCTAGTAATGTTTACTGCGAGAGAATTTGGGAAACCCATTAGAACTATAATTAATTAATTAAGAGCAGTGTTTGAAAAGCTGCAGTCGAATTAGCAGAAGTCGCAATATTTTTGCTTTTCACTGCTTCTGCTGCGAGCGATATCAGAAAGTGAACAATTGCTTCTGCTGCTGCTTCTGCGAAAATCAGAAGTCGCAGTCAAAGCATAAGTAAAAATCACGCAGCGACGAATATCAAAAATCAGCAGCAGTCGCCGTTTTTCGTTTTTTCGCTTTCTGCTTTGCTGTTGCTTTTGATCGTGGACGTAAGTCGCTGCTGCAGCTACCGACGACTTTCGGAAGTCGTCAGCAGTCGCAGCAGCATAAATCGGCGCTTTCGACTGTTTGCTGCTTTTGATTTTCGTTGCTATTGCTGCCGATCAACAGTCGCAGCAGCATAAATTGGCGCCTTCGACTGTTTGCTGCTTTTGATTTTTGGTTGCTATTGCTTCTGACCAACAGTCGCAGCAGCATAAATTGGCGCCTTCGACTGTTTGCTGCTTTTGATTTTTGGTTGCTATTGCTTCTGACCAACAGTCGCAGCAGCGTAAGTCGGTGCTTCCGACTTTTTGCTACTTTGATTTTTGCTGCCGAGCAGCATAAGGCGACAGACGCATGAGGCGACAAATTCATTCAGTAGCCGCGACTTGTATTTAATTACGAATGACTAAATTGTTTGGAAATTACTTATAGCGTACTTCTTGTACTTTTTTATTTTTTTGACTTTCTTTTGTGTAATGCTTATGAAATAATAAAACTAATCAGTTTTAAAAAATTATGGAAACAAAATTAGCAAAAATAAAAACATAATAGTATATGAGATTTTAAAATGATACAGGTTTTAACTATAATTTTACTTATTTTATAAACCACTAAGAGTAAGTTCTTCGTTTTCAAAAAGTGGCAAAGTATCAATGGCCATGTCCAAAAAGGTGGGATTTAATTTAACGAGCAATATGTTCTCAAGAACATCCTGGCTTAATCGATTGCGGTAGTCGGTAAGCACCAGCCTCAGAGTGGAGAATGCTCGTTCAATCGACACCTGTTATAAAATATGAAACTATCTAAGAAGAAACCTAAATTATTTATGCCATTTTCATTTACCTGAGTTGGCGGTACGGCATAACAAACGTTACTAACTGCGTATAACTCCTGGTCAGTATACTGCTTTCCTTTCCAGTAAGATAGCACGTCTGTGTCAAATCTTTGATATGCAAGTTGTAGATTTTCAATTTTTGTGTACACGTCTATTGAACTATTTACTTTTGATTGAACGCCTTGCGATAAATAGGCCTCTAACATTTCGTCTTCTTCGTCATAAATGAAGTTGTCTATTTGATTAAAGCTGGAGTTGGGAGTTGAACACATATTGCCAGTAGGGTTCAGACTATATAGTCTGTCCCAAATTGATTTTAAATGATTTATTGCGTCAGTTTTTTGTTGCGGAGACAATATATGTTGAAAGCGGGGATCCAAAAACAAGCATGAAACTACAAATTTATTATTTAACAATGTTTTTGTTCGTGTTTCTATTGAATTTAAAATTTTATTTCCAATAGTTTTTGTTAAATTGTGACTTGAATCATTGACTATTTTTTCGGTCGATATTTTTAGTTTAAGCCATTGGGCGTAAAATTGCCATAATGTAGTTGCTCCTCTTGGAATCTTTGTATGGATTTTTGCAAGGGACTAAAAACATTACAATATGTTTCAATAAAATCCCAAAACGAGGCATCTACATCAAAATTCTCTTCATCCGTTCTGTTTTTAAGTGACTCAATTTTACTTAAAATATCTTTCGCTTCCAACAAGTTTTTTAACATTATGTACGTGGATCCCCATCTTGTTGGACAGTCTAACTGTGGCACTTTTAATTTTTTAAGCTCAAATATTTCGCGATATCCATTCGATGGTTTTCTAATATATTTAGTCATATTCCTACAATTAAGTAGGTATTTAATTATGTCCAATGATTTAATTACATCGAGGGCAACCAACTGTGCTGTGTGTGCAGCACAACGACAAACTTCAATATTTCCTATTACAACTTTGGGAATTTTTTCTATTAACTCTATTTTATCTAAATAATCGTCGTTGGTGCACTCGTAATCATTCTCTTCATTGTTTTGTTCAGACACAAATGACAAAATATTAGTTGCCTTAAGCATATTTGCGCCGTTGTCAGAAGTAATGGATACGATTTGATTTAAGCTTATATTATATTTATTAAGCACTTTTATCACTTCGGTTGCAAGATTTTTGGCTCCACTTGATCCTGCACCTTTCAACTCAATCATTCCTAAAATAATAGATTTTATTTGAGCCGAATTTATATACTGTGCACTTATTCCAAAAATATTTCTGGACATACGCGTTGCACTGTCTATTTTCAAAGATAATAACGTATTTTTAAGTTCAGCTGTTATATGTGTTCTTATATTATTTGCCACTATTTCCAATGTATTTTTACAGTTTACTGCGTTTAATTTCATCATTTTTCCTTCAGCTGTTTTTAGACCTTCACAAATTGGATCAAGTATGTTTCTCATATTTTGTGAATTTAAAACATTGAAGGGAATGCTATCATCGGTTACCAATCCTATATATGATCTTATTAGTTGTTTTTTATTTACTTCAATTTTTATTTTTTTTTCTTATTATTTTAGAACAAGAACTTGTTGATGAAGTTTCAAGGTTTTCTAAACTAATCACATTAACATCAATTTTGTGTTGTTTTTGTAAATGTGCTTTTAAATTTGATATTCTATTATTTTTGAGAGAGCTTTTACATATATTACATACAGCTAAGCCCTCGACTGCCTTATTTTCAAAATATTTCCAAACTTCACTTGGTGCCATGGTTAGCAGAAATATGTACGTGTGAATCAAGCAGCAAACGTTTTACAAGTAAAATTAATATGACGAAATAAACGCTGCGACGGCTGCGGATGACTTCCAAGAATTTGTCGCCTCATGCGTCTGTCGCCTTATGCTGCTCGGCAGCAAAAAGTCGGAAGCACCGACTTACGCTGCTGCGACTGTTGGTCAGAAGCAATAGCAACCAAAAATCAAAAGCAGCAAACAGTCGAAGGCGCCAATTTATGCTGCTGCGACTGTTGATCGGCAGCAATAGCAACGAAAATCAAAAGCAGCAAACAGTCGAAAGCGCCGATTTATGCTGCTGCGACTGCTGACGACTTCCGAAAGTCGTCGGTAGCTGCAGCAGCGACTTACGTCCACGATCAAAAGCAACAGCAAAGCAGAAAGCGAAAAAACGAAAAACGGCGACTGCTGCTGATTTTTGATATTCGTCGCTGCGTGATTTTTACTTATGCTTTGACTGCGACTTCTGATTTTTCAGAAGCAGAAGCAGAAGCAAAATCATGTGAAATGAAACTTACGGCAGTTTTTTAAACGCTGATTAAGAGTAATGGAAAGAAGAAAAATAAGAAAATATGAATTGTTAATTAAAAAATAAATATATAAAATTTATAAATATTTTTGTGGACATAATAAACATTTTCCTGTTATTGTTATATTTCTTTAGTTATTAAATATCTTATTTTTACAAATGTTTGACATTTTTTAAACAATTTATTATTCCAGAACACTTTTTACATATTTTTTGTGAAATTTTATTTAATTTTACTCATATATAATTTTTATATTTTACTGAGAACCTTTTTCTCTTTTTTTTTTATTTGTTTGCCTTTTTTTATTGTTTATTAGGCTGTTTACATATTTTTTTTTTATTTTATTATTATACTTTACACTTTTTTACACATATTGTGCATTTTTATTTATTTTTATATATTTCCAATTATTTTTAGTTATTTATTAACTTTTACTTTGCCTTTGCACTGCAGTCAGCAGCACTGACCGCAGTTAACAGCGCAGTTAACAGAGCATCTTCGTTGTAACACGATTGAGAACACGAACTACGCGTCACGTCGCTGCCGACGCTTACAGAGGCTGCGAGAGCGCCACCCGCATGCTTTACATCTGCCGCGAGAGCGACAGCACACACTTGCACCCTCTCTCTCGCTCTCTCTCTCAGGCTGGCAGGCAGGCAGGCAGCAGGCGCTAGCAGCCTTAGCAGCAGCACAGGCGGCACCAGCACAGTCAGCAGCACTCAGGCAGCGCAGCGCAGCAGCAGCCAACGGTTGTCGTCGTCGTCGGCATCGGGCACGCGTTTAGTTCTGTGCGATTCATTGAAGCGTTTGGACACGTTCACGGTCGTTGCGTCGTCGTCGTCGTTGCGTCGTTAATATCGTGTGCGTCGACGTTAGCGTCTCTGCTACCGTTTGTTTTCGTCAATTCGTGTGCGTGCGAAAACGTGTACGCGCGCGTCTGTGTGTGTGTGTCAGCAAAGCAAAGCACATAAATATTATTGCATATTGTTTGTGTTCCTCATCCTCCTCTCGTCCTCCATTATTTTTTTGCAATATTTTTTTTAAGTGCAAACACACAAAACAACAGCAAACACAACAACAACAAAAAAATAGAGGAACAAGAATTTTGCAAACGAAGAGGCAAAGAAAGAGATAGCGATAAAGAATTTGAATTTGTTGTGTAAAGTGCCGCAATAACAACAGCAATAACAACAACAAGGAGTTTATTTTATTGGATATTCGAATAAGAAAAGAATAAACATAAGCAAAGCAGAAGAAGGAGAAGTGAAGCAAAGGAAAGAACAACAAAGCAAGTGCAGCAGCAGCGCCGCTTTGGCGGCAGCGACGGCGACTGCAGCGTGCAACGTGCGGCGTCGACGTCTCCTAACAAAAACAAGAATTGAAGGCGGACAAAAGGAAAGAAGCTGCAAACACGAAGAAGAGAGGAGCAACAAATGTAGGTCAAAGTTTATTATAATATATGAAAAATATTACCAAAAAAAAAAAAAAATAAAGGGGAGAAAACTCTTTCCTTGTGTGGTGCGTGTTCCTTTTTTTTTTGCGTGTTTCCTTCTTTACGCGCTTTTCGTTACGCCGCGTTTACAGTCACAACCAAAAGTACTTGCACTTGGCCTTGCAGCAGTTAGGTGACAAAAGGACAAAGTAGGAGGCAGATGGAGATAGAATTGCGAATTTAATGTTTAGGCTGAATTTTTAAGAGTTATTTTGATTGAGTAAAATTAGCAGAAAAGAATCAAGCTAAAATTGGCAACAGTGCAATTTACAGTTAGTAATAAAGTAAAAAGCCAAAAAATGCAGCATAAGATTAAGCAAAGGCCAAAAAAAAGGCTAAATTTTTAGGTTGAATATACAGAATTATTTTAAACTGTGCATGAAATGAGTAAAAAAGGCAGTAAAGAATCAAGTTAAAATTGGCAACGGTGCAATTTAGAGTTAGGACTGAATAAAAGCCAAAAAATGCACAAAGGTTAAGCAAAGGCAAAAAATACTTCATTTTTAGACCAAAATATACAGAAGTTGTTTTAAACTATAAATGAGATGAGTAAAAAGGCAGAAAATAATGAAGTTAAAATTGGCAACAGTGCATTTTAGCGTTATTATGAAAATCAATAGCTAAAATTGACAAGTATTCAGCCAGAACTATTGGAAGTAAAGGAT
This sequence comes from Zaprionus indianus, assembly GCA_018904595.1. NCBI lineage: Eukaryota > Metazoa > Arthropoda > Insecta > Diptera > Drosophilidae > Zaprionus > Zaprionus indianus. The sequence continues at coordinate 503,776 of JAEIHA010000344.1, forward strand.
TTGAAACAATGTAGCAATGTAATGTAGAATGAAGTCAAGAAAGTATGCAATTGAAATTGAGAACAGTAGAAATTAGGATAAAAATAAAAAGCCAACTTCCTTGCAAGTGCTAAGAGCAAAAAGGCTAAATAAGTTTAATTTTTGACTATGAAGTAAAGAATTTACAAAAGAATTGTAGCCAAGTTAACCTCAAGGGAAGACCTAATTCTCATCTACATGAAATCAAAATTCCATATAATGCACAAAGATAAATAGAGAATGCGGAGGAGCGGCGGTGCATATGAAAGTTCTGTGGAAAAGAAGATAGCGGGAGAATGCATGTGCGTGAGTAAATTTGCTTGAGAAGATAAAGTTTTTTTCGGGGAAAAATGTAAGCTTCGAAATACGAAAGAATTGAGATAAGAAAATTAGGTGAAGCAAGGAAGTTTACAATAAAATTGAAGCAGAGAGAATTCTAAAGAGTTGTAAATTAAAGAAAACAATTGGAAAGTGTAAGAAATAAAACTGATATTGTTAGAAAAGGCTAAAATATAAAATCAAAATAATTTCTCAGGCCAAAAAAAACAGAAACAAGTTTTACAGTAAATAAACAAAAATTCAATTAAAAACTGACAACGATTCCATTAATTAAAGGCAAAGTGCAAACAGACAAAAGACACACGCGAAAAATGCCGAGAAACATGAAATGAGAAACAAGAAACGAGAAACATGAGAAGAATTATAGTTCTTATGTTGTATTATTATTATTATTTTTTGCTATTATTACATATTATGATATTTGAAGAGGAGAACCAGCAGATGAGCTCTAGACAATTATGTTTTGTTTGGTTTACCTTTTTGCTGTGTCTTGTTCTCATTCTTGTCCGCCTTCAACTCGAACTTGGTAAATAAAGCCGACGGCAAATGAAGTCAAGTAACATATCTCAATGGGTTATAGTAATAATGCGCAGTAGGTCAGCAAACTTGGCCAATTTTTAGAGGGAATTCCGAAAAGATTTTCAAGTGAAAAAAATTGAAATAATGAAAAAATATTTCAAAGTTCACTAAACCTTAAGAAAACATCAAATATTCTATTAAAAATAATACCTTTCTCTCCTTGTTAAACATCTAAACAGTTTTCCCCGCTAAATTTGATTTTGTAAAATCTAGCTGGGGGAAAATTAAATTTGAGGCTGCCCCGCTTAACGCGTTTGTCTCGTGGTAAATTTTGTGGAAACCTTCCTTGGCGAAAACTGTCGAGTGTAAGGAAATCAAAGACTTTTCCAGCCGAGTAAATTTCACATGTGCGCGCGATGAAAATTAGTGCAAAAGAAAAGATGCCAAACATAGATAAGAAACTGAATGGAGAAAGGGTGAATTTTAAATACACACACACACACACACACGAACATGTAAGGGTTCTTAAGTTCTTAAACAAGTTTAGTTTAGTTAACTGTGAAAGTGGCAGCACTGTGGAGTGAGTGAGCAGTCGATTGCATGAGGGAATAACGATTTGTAAGAATTGCAGGATTTTACTGCTAAAATAAAGCTAAATAGAAAATCTAGCATAAATTGAATTGATTTTATTTTATTGCTTGTGAAATATTCAATTTCAAAAGTTAATTTAGCAGTGAAATGTATCTTTGATTTTACAGAAAGTGAAGAATATTTTTGAAATAAATCTAAAATAGATTGAAATATTTTTTTTTTTGTAAAATTCTTAAGAATTGACGAACCTTATCACCTTTTTGTGAAATAAATCTTTTAAAAATACAGCTAACTAGAAAATGTTTTCTAGATTGAACTAATTTTCATTTATTTCATGTGAATTTTGGTAGTTTTTCTCTTAGAATAAATACAAATTTATAACAACTGCTAAAATAAAGCTGAAATAGCTAGCTAGTTTTTAGTTATTGATAGATTCTTATGCTTGGAATAAAACTAAACTGAAATTGATTAAATGCAACTGATTTGCACTTTTAAATCATTTTCTAGCTTTGATAAAAAATTCTCTTTAGTCTCTAAGATTGAACAAATTTTAATTGTCTTTCAAGTTCACTTCAAGTTTTATCGAGAACATCTGTTTTTCTGCAAATAATTTCACTGTTTCTTGAAAATAAACCCGCTAAAACCCCACACACTTTGTTCAACAAATATCATATCATAACATGTTCTTCCCATTCCCGAATATGATTGATTATTATGTGCAGCACAAAGTGGCGCAAATTCTAAAACCGAAACGAGCTCGAATTTCGCACAGCTGGCGTCAGCCTGTTTAAAGCCAAAGAAAAAAAAAGGCTTTTAAAAAATCAAAAATGCTCGTCAGCTGCTGTTGCTGAAAATCCGTGAGAGTTGGAGGAGTTTCGGTCATCAAAGAGCATCATTATGATCATCATTAACAGCAGCTGTTGTCCAGTGAAAGATACTTTTGCGTAGTTGAGTTGTATCTGTATCTGTTGGATGCAACAGCAGGTCGTGGCGCAGCGCGTGTACCTGTTAGCGGAAAAAGGCCAAACAGAAATGATGCTCAATTTGTGAATGTATCTGTAGCTGGCAGCAAATTGTATCTCTGTCTCTGTGAGTGAGTTTTGTATCTTTTTGACTGAAATTAGTGCAGGAAAAGTGTCAAAACGAGTGCTGCAAGGTGCTGACTGACACATAGAGTGTGCAACTGAGTGTGCGAGTGTGTGTTTGTGTGTGTATCTGTAAGCTACACTTGCAAATTGTTGTAGTTATAGATACAAAACTGAAAATAGCAGGATTTCGCGCAGCAGCCACTTGAGATGATTTATGATGCCAGTCAGGCAGCTACAACACTCACTCACACACACACACACACACACACACATACACACACACACACACACACTCACGTGTACGTAACAAGTGCAGACAGGCAGCAGGAAAAATAACAAAACCCTAAAAAGGGGCTGCCATTGATAGCAGCAGTCAGCGCCTGCTGCCTCAGCCTGCTCTGCTCTGCTCTGAGTATCTTTCTCGTGCTCTCCTCTCTCTCTCTCTGTGTCTCTGTCTCTCTTGCACTCTTTGTCTTTGTCTTCGTCTACGGCTCAGCATCTCTCGCATGATTGTGCAGAAGCAGCCGCAGCGGCTACGTTGCCAGCGAGGAATGTGCGCTGTGCGCGCCTCTCCAGAGAGAAGGTGTGAAGACCTGGAACAGGGACGGGGCCGAGACGGGCCGAGGCAGGCGGGCAGCCAGGCAGGTAGGCAAAAAACCTTGAATTGAAAAATTCCAAAAACAAAACATGCAACAGCAGCAGCAGAGCAAGAGCAACAACAACAAGAGCGACAATGATGCGGCTAAAACGAAATTTTCACTAAGCCAAAGAAGCAACGAGAACGAGAACAACAACAACAACAAGTTGAACAACGTGCGTCCAGTCGTGGCAGGTAAAACAAGTACAGTGGCTGCTAGATAATTGCAACACTTGAGCCACACTAAACTGTTGCTTTATAGCTAAAGATACAGCTGGAAAGTTGTAGATACATTTTAGTTTTTTGAGTTGAGCAACAGCAACATTTTGAGACTGTAGAAAAGTTAAATAGACTAAAAGGGATAATAGAAATATCTGCTAAATAAATATGTAACATATTTTTGCTGCAAATTTAGCTATATTATTTAGCGGTAGAGTGTTCTAGTTTAACCTTTTTCTAGCTAAACTTGCAGAAGCAGTTGCACAGCTCACTTTGGACCAAAACAAAGACTTTTAAAAGGATGAAACTAGTAGAAATGAAATAGAAATATATTTTATATATATTTTCTCTAAATCTAGCTATAATATTTAGCCACAAACTGCTATAACTTAGCTTTTTTTCTAGTCAAATTTGAACTACTTTGCCAGCCTATTGTGTACTTACTGTAGCTTGTATCTTTAGACGAACAGCCACGGCAGCTAACCAACTTTAGCTGGCTACAAAACCTTCTTCGCACTTCACCCCCTCCCGTCCCCTTCTTCCATCCCCCTCAACTTCATCAGGCTGGACTGGGCAACGAGTCGGGGAACGTCGTCATTACCGTCATGCCTTGTCATAGACAACATCGTTTATTTTCCTCTTTCGCTCGGCCAGTGTTGGCCAGTTTTTCCATTTGGCACCTCTTTGCCAGTGTGCCTGTGAATCAGCACAACTGTTACACACACACACACACATACACACAGCAGTACTCCCCTTGCTCGTGTTCCCCTCTGAAAACACTCGACTGATTCGCTGTTCGTTATTGTTGTTGATTTTGCGTTTTGCGAGCCTTGAAAAGAAGCTGAGGCGCTGCTTCTTTTGCACTTTTTGTTTTTGTTTCTGTTTTCTGTTTTTGCTCACCAAACCAAAGGCCGCCGGGCAGCAGGAGAGACGCACAGACAGGACGGACAGACGGGCAGGTAAAAGATGTGCGTACCGCAGGCTTCATTCTTCAACTTCATCTGCTTCTGCTTCGTCTTCGTCTTCGTCTTCATTCTCCTGTTTATTTTCATTCTCTGCCAGCCAAATGTGGTTTATCAAATTTTCCAAAACACACTTTCCCCCTCCTCCCTTTTAAAGAAAGAGCAATTATTTGTTTAGTTTAAATCTGTGCAAATTTTTGTTTAGAATTAAATATACTAAAAATATATTTTTTGTTGTTTTTATTAAACAAAAAGCGGAAAATTCCAAAAATGTTCAAGCTGAAAATTTGATTTTGTTGCATGAAATTGTTTTGCACTTTTCTTTTTTTCGAGCAAAGAATTTTCCATACTCAAGATGTTGATTCAAATGGAAAGCGATTGACATAATTCGATTACTCCTGCCCCTCGCACTCCATCAATCAGTTCGCTCCCTCTCTCGTTCTTGCTTCCTTTTGTAAGCCACAAACTGAGGGAATTCAAAATATGCAGCAGATTTTACCATTTATTTGGAATTTTCTATTTTGTTTTAATATGTCAAGTAAACAAATAGCCAAAGCTATAAAAAACAACAAGCAACAACAGCAAGAACAATTCAAAAATTCGAATTTTCAAATGAAAATCGATTGCGTTGCACATTAAAGTGAATTGGAGCGTGCGGAAGAAGGGTGAAGGAGGGGAGGGAGGGAGGTATGGAGACACATAAATCTCTTTAATGGAGAATGAAAAAGAAATTGTATAGGAAAACAAAAATATGGAGATTAGAGCGAAGCTGTGTGACAGTCGATAGTTTGACGATAGTATGCGATAGTAAGCAGAGCAATAGAGTTGAGGGAATTACGAAGGATTAGGGGATTGTGTTTAGAGAGTGAGAGAAGTGAAGAGAGAGACTGAGAGATTGTTTATTTGTGCCGATAGGGAATGATGGTGATGTTGGTCGATAGTATGCGATAGTAGGCAGAGCAAAGGAGCTAGGCAAATGACAAAGGAGGGCATTTTGAAGAGATAAAGACTGTCTATTTGTGCCGATAGTAAGTGCTTAGGTTAAAGTTCAATTGCAACTTAAACCTGTTGCGAATTGCAAGAAAATACTGAGCTAATTTAAGACGAGCAAATGGGTAACACAGAGAGAGAGAGGGGGCAGAAGTGAAGGATGCTGCCAGTGCTGCACAGGTGGCATGCGGCGTGTGGCAGGCGCCGAAGGCTGACGGCAAAAGGAAGAAAGTGCCACTCCAGGAGTCAAGTGGCTGTGGTTGCAAAAATATTTGCCCCAGCACGAGGTGAGTCTCCGTTTCCCCTTTCCCCTTCTTCTTCTACTGCCTCTCTCTCTCTCACGCTGTGTGTGTGCTGTGCAGCTTAAGACGTTGCAGCTAAAAGCAGCTTAATTAAATTTTACGTTGCCTCAGCTTCGAAGCTTCAGTGTGCGAGAGAGCCCCCGACCCAAAGACCCGCAGAAACTGGAGCAGGCTGCTGCGACAGAGCAGAAACATTGCAGTGCAGTGCGATTTAAAGAGACTGACAACTTGCAACTTGTGCTGCAGCTGAAGCTCAGGCTTAAATGCCTGTGAAAACGCATTGTTGCAACGCAGCGTTGCCAAACTTCTTCTGCTCCTCCTTTCCTTCTTCATTTTTGGGCTTAGCGCGGGCTTTTTCAGGGCTCGCGCCGTGTGTCGAGTGTCAAACTCGCGAGTAACTCAAATGGGGCAGGCGATTTGACTGTCACTAATGAGTTGCAAGTTGCAGAAGCATACACAGAAAGAGAGGTAGAAAGAGAGAGAGGGAGAAAGAGTGCACAGACACTCCTAGTCTCTTACAGACGCTAATCGGCTGTAATTAGACAGCTAAAGAGAGAGACAGAGCGAGTGAGGAAGACAGCGAGAGAGTGCAAGCAGCTTAAACAACTCGAGCTTATTATCCTAGCATGCACATGCATGTTAAAACATGTTTTAACTTGCTTTGTCTTGAAGCAATCAACACTTTAGATACTGAATGATCTGCAGTTAAGTATTGTAACATTTCATATGAAATATAGACTAATATTAAAGGTCTCTAGAGTTATAGGTCTCTATATCTTAGCCAGGCATCTTCTTTGACCTATTTCTGATTCAGAAAGTTAAGTTTACTTCTCCAAATGACTTTTGAAATTGGAAACTTATACACAGCTAGTCAAGGTCTTTGGCTATTTTGATTTTATGCGAACTTCTGCTTCGATTGGGTCTCTAATTGCTTTGGTTGTCAATCAGGGAAGTGCGGGAGGAGGAGAGCAAAAGGAGAAGGAGAGAGAGAGAGAATAGACAGAGAGATATAAATTTGTGGTCGTAAATCACATTGAGAGAGGCGCCTTCTTTGGTATTATAAAACGTTGCAATTATAATGTTCAACTTTTGCCCAAATATACAATATAATTCATGCCCGGGAAGGGGAAGAAAAGTGGGAGAGAAGAGAGAGAAGGGAGTGGGAGGGGTGGCGCTGCTTTCGTAGTCATTGTCTTAAATCATTTTCATTTTGTAACTGCGTGTTTTATGGGCCGTCGGTTTATTGTTTCTTAAAATGTATAAAAATAAATGAGCTAAATTGTTGCTGCGAGGCGCTGAAGTGATTTGCCGCCGCAAAAATGTCCCCCCTCCTCTTCCCACTTCCATTTCCTCTGCTCCCCCATCATCTCTACTTCTTTTCTGCACATTTTATGACCACGAGGAGTCGGCAATGGAGTCCAAGTCGTAGTCGTTGTCGTTGTCGCTGTCGTGGAGAGCGTGACTTTGCTTCTTTTGGTTCTCTCCTGTGTTTCCTTTTCTTTGCTTACTTTTTTGTGTTTTGTTTTGTTGTTGTTGTTGCTTTTACAATTTCCCCTAGACCTATGCATATTTATTGCAAAATATATTATGCGTATAATTGTTGTTGCTGACGATTTTTATGATTATTCCTGCCCTCTAACAAAAGGGGGTATTACACTTATGCAATGCAGCCAGAAGAAGCCATAAAAAATGATATGTTGCCTTGGCTTTTTGGCTACAAAATACATTGCAATAGATCAGCGAAGAATCTTAGCAAAAGCGAGAAAGGGAAACTTGGAAGTGTCTAGCTTAATTATAGTATTCATTGATATTGATTGTTTTTTACAGCTAAAACTGCTTGGAAAATATAAATAATTAACATGCCTAACTATTCTTACCATAAACACCCCTTATAAAGCAATTTAATAAGGAGCACACACAAATTCCCAAATTTTAATAGTTCCCTTAGGTGCTTAGCTCCAACTCCTCCCTCAAAACCTTAACTATTTCTTTCTTCTTTGCGAGCTTAGAGCATTTCAAATACCACGACAACTCTGCTACTGCTACTGCTCCGTCTGTCTCTTCTCTCTGTCTCTCTTATTGCCAGCCCTCTCAGTCCTAAGGTTTTCCTTCTGTGGCGTCGCCAAGTTTTTCGCTTTGTTTCTTGGCACCTTTGCGCCGTCGTTTGTTGAATCAATTACATACATTTGCCTCCCGGCCAAATTGCGAGTGTGTGGTACCCAAAAAAAAAGCGAGAAAGAAGCAGCACAGGCAAGAAGGAAACCTGCAAAGAAACTGCACAGAGGCAGCCAAAGAAACAAAAAAAAAAAAGAAAAGCTGGAAAAAAAGCGCAGACTGCCAGGCAAAAATGGCAAATTATGGCACCCCAGAGATGCGCGATAAAAGCCCATTTACTTAAACTGAATATTTATTATTCCTGTCGGTCCCGATGAACCCCCTCTCTCTCCCCCCCTTTCTCCTTCCTCTCTCTCCCACAAGTCGCGCTGTGCGTTGACTTTTGCCCATTTCCTATGCAAAACGTTTGCTTCTGCCTCTTTTTGGTGGCTCTACTACGTGGCGCCTCTTCTGCCAACTTCTTCTTCATATGCCGCACGTTTTTCATTTCCTAGAGCAAGATGGAGAAAGAGAGAGGGGGACACGAGTTCCTTATGGGAGTGTGTTGTAAAGTTTGTCCAAGTTTGATTGAATTGTGTGAAAAGTCTCGGCTTAATCGATATTTGGCAATGGTTTGGAATCGAATAATTACGCTATTCAAGTAACTCTAGCTTTTGGCTGCCTTCCCCACTCGCATTGAGTGCTTTTGGGCGCCCAACGTGGGGCGGTTGAATTTGATATTTTATGCCATTTGAGCTCGCAGCCAGCCTGGCTCTGTTCTTCTAATGAAGTTACCCCGAGTGCGTAAAGTAAGACACAAAAGGACAACGATGAGGGTCCATAAAAAATACACGAATGCCATAAAAAGCAGAATAGAACTAGAGAGCATGGACATAAAAACGAGCGAAAAGGTGTTTCGAATCCCAGTTGAAGACCCTGGTGTTGCCACATAAGATACGCGTACGGACCGTGGGCACAAAGCAAACAAAATGCCAAATAAATTAATGAAGTCAATGAGCGAAAGTGTTTCATAATTTTCATTGCAAGCACCGATAACAGACGCCCTTTCCCAACTTCTCTCGCTCTCTGCCTTTGCCCATATGAAATATATGGTGTCTGTCTCCCTGCTTGCCCCCTCCTGCCTGCTCCACCCCCTCCGTGTTGTCTAGGCGCACCAGATGAAGAACGAAACGAAACATTGAGAGAGAGCGAACGAAAAAAAAAAAAAATTAAATAATTTATGTTTTATGTGCGCAGGAAACGTTTTTCTTTGCCACAGAGAGCGGCGAGCGAGGGTTGCTCGAATGGGAATGAAGGGGGATGGGCATGGGGATGGGGGGAGCGACATTTGGAACGACTCAAGTGATTTAGGAAGTGTTTGTCTGCGTTACGCTTGGTTAGTTGATAAAAATCAGTCGGCGCTTGTTTCGCCTTTTGTGCCCGCACCAGGCAGGGCGTGCCCCAAAAGTACCAGGAAGAGAGCAGAGAAGAGAGAGAGAGAAAGAGAGGGGGCTAGCCCGCCTAGTCATCAGTGGGTCCAGTCCCATGTTGTCTATAGCTCGGCGACTTAATTGCATCGACTAAATTGCATTTTAAGCGCTCTTCGTTTCGGTTTCACCTTCGCATTCGCATTCGCATTCTCGTTTTCATTTTGGGTTTTGATTTATGCGTACGCCTCCTTCCTCTTCTCCAGTGAGTCATAAATGTCAAGCTGCAAAATGCCGATTCATTTTTAAATTGGCGCCCAATGTGGGGCCCACAAAGAGAGGGAAAGAGCGAAGTAAGTTTTGTTTTCTTGATGATTTGGCTAAAAATCGAGCAAATTGCATTGTTGCGTGCCAAATATTAATCAAAGCCGATAGAGATACCTGAAAAGAGAGCAAAAGATACATTAGATGTGGCACTGAGATACTTTCATGTACGCGCCGCCGCCGCCGCCGCTTCCTGTGCCAGAGTCGAGTCGAGTCGAGTTGAGTTTAAAGTGCCATTAACCCACAAAAATGAAGGGAAACAACAAAGCGAAGCAGTCCATAAAGTACGTGCTGTAAGGCACTAGCTGTAGCTACAAATGTATCTCTATCTGTAGCTGTATCTGTATCTCCATCTGTAGCTGTAACCGTGTGGCATGTGCAGCACTCATCATCACTGTGTGTGTTGCCAACTAATTGCAAGTTTTACCCATTGCTGCGTGTCAAAATATAATTTTGATTTGCCAGCAAAGTAAACTCGTAGATACATTGGTACACAGAAAGAGAGAGAGGAAGAAGGGAGAGAGAGGGAAGAGATAGTACAATGAAACATAGATAGATACATAGATACATTCGCCCAGGGCCATTAATCGTTTTTGTTGCCCATTCGACTGTCATTTTGCGGTACGAATCTGTGGCAAATGTGCACAACACGTTCTTCCCTCTCGCTCTCTACCTGAGGAGGGTTGTTTCCAGCAGCAGCAGCAGCTGGCAGGACTCGACCAGCCAGGCAGGCAGGCCTACACCAGGATATACCCTCGATATCTGACTACATCGTCGTCGTCGTCGTTGTCGTTCACCTTTTGCCGGGCACAGCGCGATAAATTTGAAATAATTTGATGCGTCTTGTTTTATTTGACAGCCAAACAAATTCGTCGCCCAGGGGCTACAAATAGTAGTCCCCGGCTCTGCTGTGTACGCTCCTCCCCTCCCCTTCCCTTCCCTTACCTTCTCTCTTTCTCTACCTCCCTCCCTTTTTCATTGCTCTTTCTCCTAGCCCAGCTCGGTCAATGTAAACAAAGTCGCAAGGCTGTGCGGCAATTAAAAGAAATTGTTTCGTTGTGTGTTTCATGTAGGGAAATTCAATTTGTAGATTAAAGTTTCCTCTATTTGTTTTCTCCTGTCCCCCTCCCCCTCCCTCTCTCCTCTATCTACAATATATCCCTGTGTGTTCTCTTCCCCAGTTGTTGTCCTTTTCCCCCCTACCTACCCTTTTCTGCAGCCACGCGCGCACTCCTGCCTGTGGCTGCGTGTTTGTGCTCGTCCTGTCGAGGTGTCCATTTTCAATTGTGAGAAAGGTATAAGCTTCTATTAAATTGAAATAAAGCTGAAATACGATTCGACAGGGAGTGCAAAAACAGGCTGTTATACCTGCAGATACTCTGTGTGAAAGTGTAAGGCATAGAAAAGTGAAGTGTGTACAGGGTATGGCAAACTGAGAAACGTGAGAACGAAGCTTATAAGGCAACTTGTCGTGGGTTTTGGGACTAATAGATGTACTAGAAACGAATTGAAAGCCACTACAAGGGTCTTTAGTAAGATAAAATATAGTTTAGCTATTAATCTACTGCATTATATGTTTTTTCTTAAAATTCGCAACAGCTTTTAGCATAGTTCACCTGAAATGAAATGTACAAATTTGAGTTAACCCATTGAACAAATACTGTGTTGAACATACTTTCTCGCCTTTGCCTTTCATGTTTTCTTCTATTTCTTGTCCACCCCTTCTCCCTTTCTTTCCCCCTCTTCATTGTAAACAATATAATCGCAAGTATTTCAATTTTATTGAGCGTTAAAGCGCTCCGGCTGCGTTAACTCGCCTGCTTTATGCGTCAGTTGCAACTAATATGCAACTATTGCCAGTCTCTCTGTCTCTCTCTTTCTCTCTTTGTTTCTCTCTCTTTTTCTTCATCCCTGCTGCGACTTAACTTACACTTTGGCAGCTTAACTTTGGCCGTGCGTCCCTTTGGCCATTTTAATATTTGCATTATAAGCACTTTAAACCATTTAAACTTGGCCCTAAAGGCGGCCGGGATAATGTGCCGAACAGAAGTGGGAAGCGCAAATAGACGATAGAGAGGAGCACAAACAAAAAAAGGGAATGCCAGAAAAAAAGGGGAAAAACTTCTGCTAACAACAACAGCAGCAAAAAGGGAAAACTCCAATTGCTGAACCAAAAAAAAAAAAAAAAAACTAAAAGAGAATGCAATTTCCGCACAGACGCACACATTTTCCGGTGCGACTGGCGTTGAATGAAAAAAAAAAAAACGAATACAATAATATATTAGAAATATAAAAAAAAAAAAAAAAAAAAAAATAGAAATTACAAGAGCAAAATCGGTTTAAAAACTGGATTTGATGTAGAAAAATTAAAAAAAAAAAAATGAAAAAATTGAGAAAAGGAAGCTGAGATGTTTTGTAGATATAGTGCAGTATATATGCTCAAGCTAAGCAGATGTGCCAGTTGCATATAGAGGGGTTTGTGTATATAAGTATTATATAAGTAGTAGTGGAAGGAATTTGCGAAAATTGGGTTTGGCAAACGCATTAAACTTTCATTTTTCTGTCAAGTCAAGGATAACTCCCAAAACAGGGGCACGAAGGGGGAGGAGGAGGAGCAGGCTGCAAGTGGAATGCAAAATTTGAAAAACCAAACGCTGCCACGCACACATAGAAAATCAAAGCGAAAGTTGGCTCGACTTTTGTCTGTCTGTCTGTCGCTGGGTGTGTGTGTGTGTGCGCCGAAAAACTTTTGTCATGAATTGAGGCTGGGGAAAATGTGCGAGAAAAACATATCAAAGCAATCAAAAAGTGACGCCAGAGCAATTGAAAACTTTTCGCATCGACTTGCAGAGGGAAAAAGCCAAAAAAAGTAGACAAAAAAAATAGCGAGGGAGAGGAGAGGGGAACCCTAGGAAAATTATTATAGAAAATGCGAACGCATCAATGCACTTGTCGCTGAGTGGGCGTGGCAGGCAGACGGGCAGGCGAACAAAATCAAAGCCAAAGCGAAAGAGTTCAAAATGCCAATTGCCAAATGACATCCTTTTGTTGCCACGCCCCCTTAGCTCCCCAGTCCCGCCCCACCTCTCTCTCTCTCTCTCTCTGACTGCTTTATGTTAATGGCTTTGTTTGCCATTCTCCATGGACGCTGGCCAACAATTTTCGAGCGCCAAAAACTGTGCTAAGCTTGCACTCGACTGCATGAATGCATAATATATATATATATGCATGATATATATATATATTTACTTCAATTCAGTTATATATAATACTCTGTTATATACATCGCTCGTCGCCTAATGTTCCTATTTTGCAAAACTTGCGCACAAACTTAAATAATTTGCACATAAAATATAATTTAATGTCGGACCCCCTCGCCTCATAAAGGAGAATGGTAATGGGAGGAGCAGGATAGAGAGGGGGAAGGGGGAAGGAGTATCAACTGTAGTTTTGGTTGGTCTGAAAACGAGGTCAACTTTGGATGTTGTGAAACATTTTGGCAGTCAGCTTGAGACTTGGCAGAGAACTCCTCAAGGGGGAAGGGAGAGAGAAACAAAGAGAGAGAGAGATTGCAGTGGAAGTTAATATATGCAAGGGTAACGGTTTAGTTAAAGCTGTACCAGAGAGAAATTGAGCAAGGGGTTGAGAGGGGAATGCTGTGCAGCATCGACACAATGCAAGAAAATGTTTAATTGCAGTAGAAGTTTTGTGGGAGGTGAAATGGCATTGAAGATGTTTCTTCTCTATCTTCATAATTTACTTGAGGAAGAAACCGAAAATTCGCTTCTTTGTTTGTCTCATTTGTATATTATCTCTGTTTTATAACTGTCTTTCTATCCATCTGTATCTTGCTATACATATTGATCTTTACTGTGCACAAGTCTCTCTTTCTCGATCTTGCTTTCTTCATCTTTTTATCCGTATGTGTGGCTATTGATCTGTCTGTTTATTTAAATATCTATCTATCAGTCTATTTATTTCTCTGTCTATCAATCCATTCATCTATCTATCTATCTGTCTGTCTGTCTGTCTATTCATCTATCTATCTATCTATCTATCTTACTATCTATCTAACCATTCACCCAACCATCCATCCATCCATCCATCCATCTATCTTTCTTTCTATCCATCTATCTTTCTATCATCAATCTCTCTCTACTTCATCTTGCTTTTTATCTTTATATACTGTCTAATTGCTCTACAGTCTCAGTCTCTTATACCTTCTCTATACAACTCTCTCAACACCCTTTAAAGCTCTCACAGTCTTTCTACCTCTTCAGCCCATTGCACTTTTCTTCCTCTACCTTGTTGCCTAATCTCCGTATGCCTCGTGCCCCACTTTGCCAAAGTTTGCTTAGTATTTCTCTTGATCCGCTCAGCTACTAAAGAGCTTATCTCAGTTTTGTCACTCTCTCTATCTCTCTCTGTCTCTGTCTCACTTCCTGTTGCTCATTACTCACACACACCTTCCGATTGCCAGTGAATCCTTTTTGCCAGCCTCTTCATCAGTGTTTGCTGTTTAGTGTCAACACTTTGCTGCCAAATCAAGTTAAGCGGCTACCCTTTACATCTGCTTCTCTCTCTTTCTCTGTCACTCTATACACCCTTCTCGCACTTTTCACTTCCGTGTGTGGGTCGCAGTGAAGTGGCAGCAACGCTCTCGGGCGCGTTTGTGATTGTTGAGCACGTTGCACTCATATGGCTCGTCCCCCACGCCCTACTCCCCATTCCCCCCTGCCTTGCCTAGTTGCCTCTTAGCTTTACCTGACCTGGTTCTGCTCTGCGTCTCCCCTTCCCCCTCTCCGTTTCTCTCTTTTCTCTATCAAAGCTGCGTTTTTTTGGTGCGTTTGCTGTGCTTGACTGCATTTAGCTGAGCTGAGCATCTGTATCTGTATCTGCATCTGTATCTGCATCTGTAGCTCTTGCCATGAGTGTCTGTGTCTGCCACTGCAACTGCTATATAACTACTGTATCTGTAGCTATATATCTCAGCAGCTGTTGTTGTCCCGTATTTAAATAGCAAATGATTAGCTCAATTGGCTTCAATTGAGTGAAGCAGTTTGTGAATGCCCAAATTGATGCTTCTCCCTTCCCATATTCCCCGAGAAAATGTGGAAAAAAGACAAGAATTTATGAAAATATTTCTTGAACTCTAGAACGCACCTCTCCCCCGCCCCCTCTACGCGCCCCGCGCGCTAAGCTGGTGCGGGTGCCACGCACATTCATTGCAATCAGTTTGAGAGTTGCCTTTTTCGAGGGCCGTTTCAAGTGTTGTGCAAGTTGAGAATCATTTAGAACTTCTGCTCACTGCTAGTGTGTGACTATGTGTGTGTGTGTGTGTGTGTGTGTGTGTGTGTAATTACATTGATTTGAATTGGCCTCAAGCCCCAAGTGCCCCATCATAAGCAAATTCTACAAACTTGACTCGGCGCGTTGAGTTTGCACTAGAGACAGATTCCCCCTCCCTCCTCTCTCTCTCTCTTCCTCTCTCTCCTTCTCTCTCTGTGGCCCACATCTTCAAGTGCCTCTTCTATTAATAGACGCGTCTGCACTTGTTTGTCATTCTCCTCATCTCCTTCTGGCTTAGTTATCTTAAGTTTTCATTGGAATTTATGAAAATTGATGAAAATGTTTTAAAATTCTATCAATTTGTTTACATTTTTGCTCTAAAATATTTGAGCTAATTATGCTAGATGATCTCACATGGCAAATAATGGGGCACTCTTTGATCGCAAGTGTAAATAAACAAAGATTTCGATTAGGAATGATAATCTTAAAAAATGAAGAGAGATTTTTAAATGTTGCTGAAGTATTTTCCAGGAATATTATCAACAGTCGAACATGTGTTGTCCCTGCGGATTTAACTTGAGGTAAATCTGTATATCTGCCTCCCTCCCTCTCTCTTTCTTCCCTTCTCCCTCTTTATGCATTCTCAGTGTGTTTTCTTTGCTGTCATTTGGTGCGTTTAATTGAACATCTTCTGCTCATATATCTCTCGGCTGCCAGACAAACTGGCGGCATGCAGCTCCTCCTTTTTTTTTGCTTCCTGTGGTGAAAACAAATCTTTTTACAGGGTATTACTGTGTGTGTAGGGTATGTTGATTGTGTGAGAAAGTATGTAACAGTAGATAAAGTAGCTTAAGCTCTGTTTAACTATCTTAAGTCGAAGTTGATGAGTTGAAAATTGGTGAACTAGTTAAGAAGGCTCTCAAGAGGGATTATATACTGCACTGCAAGGTATATAGAATATATAGGATATATATAAATCGACTACTTCGATATCCTTCCTCACATGCAACCCTGTTGAAGTGCATTAGCTGTTCGTCTTGAGGAAGTTTACACTTCTCATTCTTTTGATTTCGTTTTAGTATTTTTGCACGTAACTTGCAAAATGTTTTTAATGATTTTAAGCATTAAATTTGCTCAACGTTGCGTGCCCATGACCTTTTGGTGTTTTTGTGTGCACCCACAATACACACACACACACACACACACACACGGAGGCAGGCAGGCAGAGACTGGCAGCGAGTTGCAGCTGCAAATTAAAAGTTAAACGTTGCGTGCTGCGCCTGTTTATCTTACGGATGCGCCCTGGGATGCATCACTCACTCAACTCGAGCGTAGCATTTAACTCATTCGTATAAAAGATACAAACACACACACAGTCGCACACACACACACACACGTACGTCGCACAGTGGGCACAAACAAACAAAACTGACGGCAACGGCGGCTTCTGCCATTCATGATGTTGCACTCGATTAAAAATTTTCGTGTCCCTCTGCCTCACTCACTCGCATTGGCTTCCTTTCTTCCTCTTCCCCTTCTTCTCTGTCCCTCTCTCTGTGGATGCTGTTGCTGCTTCAGTTCGTCGTTCGTTCGTTCGTTGTTGTTGTTGTTGTCGCTTTGTTGCAGGAAGTGCTCATCTTCATTGACTTTGTTGCCGCCGCTGCGTCGTTCCCCAGACGGAGACGTTGACACTGCCGAGCAAGCGCTGCCAATTTACATTACTCCAACTGCCTGTCTTCCTCTCCCTCTCTCCTTCTCCTTCTCTTTCTCTCTCTCTCCCTGTCTCTCTCTCTGTAGCTGTAGCTGATGCTGCTGTTTGCTAATTAAATATCTATGAATGGCGGTTTTTGGTGTTTGTATCTGTATCTGCAACTGTTGGATTTAAAGCAAGCAAACATTACATAGCCACCTCTCTCCCTCTCTCTCTCTCTCTCTCTCTCTGTCTGTCTCTCTGTCTGTCTCACTCGCACTGCATTCGCATTTTAATTTAGCATCTTCAAATTGGCACAGGAAATTGCTTTAATTTTCATTGAGTGTTCTTCGCTGTTGTTGCCTCTTCTCTCTCTCTCTCTTCTGCCTCTGCCTCTGCTCGGTTGATATTTATGCGCGCGTGCCGCGCCTACTTCACCAGTGGCTCCCACTCCCCCCTCCCCTTCCATGGCATAAAAACACTTAAACGATTTTCATTAATATGCGTAGCAGCAACAAGAAGGAGGCAGAGAGAGACAGAGAGAGAGAGGAAGATCGTGGGTGGAAACACAGACAAAGGTGTAGAACAAACGCAGAGACATTACAAGAAATTTGCGTGCAGTTTTTGGCATTTGTGGCTACTGTGGCAAGTGAAGGAGGAATATAAACCGCAGGTAGACAGAGAGGGAGAGAGTAAGATGGTGTGGGAGAGGGAAAGCAAGTGGGAAAGAGTGTCTGAGCTAAAATAGACGCCTAATTGTTATGTGGCAAGTGGAATTCGAAGCAGTTGCAAGAGGAATTACTTGTGATATCGAACAAAGTGACGTGGGTAGTAAAATTAACTATTGAAATTAATAGAATAAGAGTAGGATAGGACTAGGATAGGAGTAGGATAAGAGTGATATATGAATAGGTAAGGAATATGATATGAAAGGAATTGCAAAAAAAAATGGCAAAGGATTAGAATAGAAATGGTCATGGAATAGAAAAGAAATAGTTAAGAAAGAGTCAAAAAAGAGTTAAGAAAGAGTCAAGAAAGAGTCGAGAAAGTGTCAAGAAAAAGTCAAGAAAGAGTCCAGAAAGAGTCATGGAAGAGTCAAGAAAGAATCATGGAAGAGCCAAGAAAGAGTCAAGAAAGAGTCGAGAAAGACTCGAGAAAGAGTCGAGAAAGAGTCAAAAAAGAGTCATGAAAGAGTCAAGAAAGAGTCAAGAAAGAAGCGAAGTCGAGAAAGAGTCATGAAAGAGTTAAGAAAGAGTCAAGAAAGAGTCAAGGAAGAGTTGAGAAAGAGTAACTAAATAGGAATTAAAAAGCAATCAAACAAAAGTAAAAAAAAGTAAAAGCGAATCCATAAACAAATCTTCAAGAAATCAAATAAGAATCCATTTTAAAAGTAAAAGTAAAGTAAAACGGAAGCAGTCAGGTGTCTACAAAGCAATCTATAACATAAGAAAAGAACTTCAGATACTCTTCGTTGCTGCAGACACGTGTGTGATTAAAGACATCACGATGATAATCGGAAGCGTGTGCTATTATTAAAAATGCATAAGAATGGGAATGAAAATGAGAACGAGAATGGGAATGGAAACACATGTAAAGCGAGCATAATAAAAGCACTAAAACTGTCCAAACACTCGATGTTCTCTTCCGGCTAAAACATGCAATTAAATTGTAGCTAATTCTCGAGCGTTTTTAATGACCACAAATTAAATCAAACACACGAGGAGGTGGGAGGGTGGGGACAGGCCTCAAATAGAGCACGACTGCTTAACCCCAGCTAAGGGGGAGAAGAGAAGCAATGGGGGGAGGGAGGGGGCAGCATAAAGAACTGGGGCGCGGAATTAAAAACCAATGAAATGTCATGAGAAAAGCCAATTGGCGGCCCCAAGAGGCGACGTTCGGGGAATCATCGTCACCTCACTTCACCTCACCCACTTGAAAATCAAAGAAACACACACACACACACTCACACACACACGCAGAGGGGGTGGGGGAGAGGGGCAACACTTGAGCGCATTTCCCAAGCGCTTTTGCATTCGCAACGCTTTGATCTATGAACAAGAAAAGAAAAGAAAAGAAAAACCTAAAGGGAAAAGCTAAGCGGGAAAAGGTCGTTTTACTTAAGAATTCGCACAGCAAAGCAGAAGAATGTATGTTGCAGGGGGAAGGGGAGGGGGGAAGGGGAGAAGTAGCTGAACTGAATCGATTGATTGGCGCTGAGCGCCTTAGCCAATCGCAGGCCAAAACCAAAAAACCAAAATCAAAAATGCCCAAAAAACAAAGAAAAAAAAACAAGTGCGAAACCAAAGAAGCAACCAAACGGAAAGCAAACAGAGAAGAGCAACAACAAACAACAGAGCAACAACAACAACAATTGCAGATCTCTCAAGTTGAGGGAGAAAGGGAGAGCAGGCAAAGGGGAAAAAGGAGAAGGGGAAAGGGCTAAGGGGCGTTGCGATTTTTGCCTATTTTTATTTAATTTTTTGACCATTTTCTCAAGCTAAACATACAGATACAAAGCAGCCGAGACACACGCACACACACAGCTAAAGATACAGCAGCTAGAGATACACCAGCTAGATACAGATACACGAGCTATAGATACAGATACAGCGCGTGAATTTTATTGCGTTTTGTCGCCTCGAAATTGCTCCCTGGGGAATTTGCGCTGCCTCGCTCGACGCGTTCCAATGGATACACTTCGATTTGCTAGATTTGACAATCTAGCTGTAGCAGTATCTATGTATTTGTATCTGTGTGTATCTGTGTATCTTGGTATTTGTGTATCTGCTGAATGCGATGAGCATTTTCATTTGAATTTAGTAGCGCATCTGCCTTTTTGACTAATGACGAACGGACACCCACTCGCCTCAGCTCAGCTCGCTCGCTCTTTCACTCACTCTATCTCTCTCCTCTGCCTTGGCACTCCCTCTCGCTCACTCTCTCCCTCTCTCTGCCCCCTTCTGGACTAGAAAGTGTGACCCAACTTTTGGCCCATTTGCAAGATTCTTTTGACTTCGGCAATTTATTAGAAATAATATATCAAAGTGACCCCGCCTGCCTGCCTGCCACTCCTCCCTCCCCCCCTTCCACCTTCTTCCTGCAGTTTCCAAAGTTTTCGGCATTCTCGATTTTGTCTTTGGCATATTTGTCAGTGTGGCATTACTAATTGGTGATTACGAGCGGAAGTCGACAAAATATTTCACTTCATTTGCTTTTATTTATATTTTGGTAGAGCCAAAAACAACTTCAAGCGAGTAGTTTCGATTGATGGATACCCTGTATTGTATTGAAATTAGATTAACAAGCAATTAATACTTTTTGATGGTATTGCTGCAGTTTTGACGTGTTAGTTTGCTTTGGTATGAGAATATTCCATTTTAATGGGGTTTTATGTATATTGTAAGATTTCCAATAAATCTTAACTTGTTTTAATAATATGAGTTAAAGGAGTTTGTATAACAAATTTCACAGCTCTAGCACTTTTAGTTCCTGAGTTCAATGAGGTTTAATTCTTTTATTATAATGTTTTCGATACTTTTTTAAACAAACTACAATTCATTTGTTTTATAATGTATTCTGCAGTCTCTATACCAAATTTCACATCTCTAGCACTTGTAGATCCTGAGTTCCTTGAGGTTTTATTAATTTACCATACGTTTTTCAACACTTCTACAAACAAACTACATTTATTTTAAATGATATAAAACATTGAAGTCTCTATACAAAATTTCACAATTCTAGCACTCATAGATCCTGAGTTCCTTAAGAATAATTCATTAAATTTACCATACGTTTTTCAACACTTCTACAAACAAACTACAGTTAATTTAAATGATATAAAACATTGGAGTCTCTATACCAAATTTCACA
The DNA here is from genome assembly GCA_018904595.1 of Zaprionus indianus. Lineage (NCBI taxonomy): Eukaryota > Metazoa > Arthropoda > Insecta > Diptera > Drosophilidae > Zaprionus > Zaprionus indianus. The sequence continues at coordinate 524,135 of JAEIHA010000344.1, forward strand.
ACTCTAGCACTTGTAGATCCTGAGTTCCTTGAGATTTAATTAATTTATTATACGTTCTTCAACACTTTTTCCAACAAACTATAACTCATTTGAATGATATAGTATACTAAAGTCTCTATACCAAATTTCATAACACTAGCACTTGTAGATCCTGAGTTCATTGAGATTTTTGAATGAACTTCAATCGATTTGCTTGTTGAAAATAAACTTTATCACTCCACATGCCATTGGCTGTATGTATGTGTTTACAGGGTATAAAGAAAATAAACATTTAAGAGCAAAACATAGAGAGAGATGGCAACACAGAGAAAGAGCGATAGAGAGGGAGAATAAAGTTGCAGCGGAAACTGAAGTGTCTAAATTTAAATCGAGGCGAATGAGTTGGAGCAGTGCCTGTAGGCTATAGCTGGATTTGTAGCCATATCTCTCTGGCTGTAGCTGTTTGTTGGCTTGTTTTGTGGCTGCTTTTCATCAATGGAGCTGAGTAGCTGGCGCTGTGCCAATTATTGTTGCAGTTGTCACGTTGGCAGCGGTGGCAGCGGCAGCCAGTTTGTCATGTGGCCTGTCAGTTTCGGGCTCCCTATATAGTCACCTCTCTTTCTCTCTCTCTCCTTGCTGTCTCCCTCCCTCCCTTTGCAGCCAATTTGCATGTGTGTACAAATTTTCATTCATTGCCAGGCGAAATGCAAATAAAACTTAAGCGCAATGCCAAATAGAAATTTCAATTGCAGTTCTCCAATCTCGAGCAAATACTTTTATATCTGCCTGTGTATGTCTGTGTATCTGTGTGCGTGTGTGAATGTGTGTGTGCCCCTTATTGACATTAGCATGTGCTGGGCAAAAGATACTTTTCACTTTGATGCTTGTGCGATGCAATGATTTCTTCCCAGTCAACTGAGTTCAATAACTTGACTAAGCGTTTCCGCTCTTTGCATTATTAATAAAATACAGAAAATACAGTCAATGCAGAAAAATTGAAAGAAACCAATGAAATACTAAAGTATTTTTGGTATTTACTGCATATTGCTTCATTGAACTGTTGAAAAGAGAGTGTTCAATTGAAAATATTGCCAAGGTGACGAGTTGAGTAAGTGTTGCATAACTAGGTTGGATCTTTATAAATTTTGAAGATGTTTGGTATTTTTTTAGAAATATATTAAATCAACAGTATAAAGTATTAAATAATGCCAAGTACATATTAGTTGGGCTTATAGTGTTGAAAAACTAAAGAATAAATGAAAATATTCATTGATATTTTGATTTTATGTTATATTCAAGTTTAGAGTTTCATCTTTGATGCTTAAATAAACATATTGAAGTAATAAGTTGAACACCGTATCTTTATAACATTTAGTATTAGAAATAGATGCAGTGTTTAAGTGTTGCAAAACACAATGAAGCTCTCAGGAAGAGATCTATTCATGAAATCATAGAAATTTATAAAAGAAACTATTTCAAAGAACAGAATACACTTGTTTAGTTTACAAATACTGTGCAAAATAAATAGTTATACAACACTCAAAAAGAGTGCTATATAAATTTAATTGTTTTTTTGCTCAATCAAATGCCGCGTGTGGAGAGTAGAGAAGAGATAATAAAAAGGCAGTTTATCATCAGCTCCAATGCTGATATATAGAACAGTTACAGACTGTAAAAAGCACGAAAGCAGAGTGAGGAGTGTGGTGTAAAGAAAGGAGAGTGGGGAAGAGGGCGGGGGTAAGTTGATGCCACACTTATTAGAATGCATTTGCTAATGAAGAAGCGCAACGTTGTCTGCGGCTGCTGCGCTTTTGTCGTGCCATCAAAATTTCAACGGCAAATGCGAGACATGGATATGCCCAACTGCGCTACAGAAGGGGGAGGGGGTGGTTTGCCTACAGAGGGGGAAGGGGGAGCAGTCATGCAGCCTAGACAAGTGCAATGGCCGCCTAATTGCGCTGGCAAGTGCCACACGAGGGGCAGCCGAACATGCCAATCAACACCCGTGGCAGATGTTGCAGCCAGAGACGGGGGAGAAGTAAGTGTGAGCAGAGAGTTGAGGGGGAGGGAGGGGAGGAGGAGTGCAGCGGGGCCATTGCGCCCTCTCCATGCTGTAGTGCACTTTGTTTGTAATAGTTTTTCGTTTCGGTTTTGCTGCTTCTTCATTCCCTTTTCTCTTTCTCTCTTTTTTTCGGTTTTCGGAAAGTTGTTTTATTTGCCATCAGCAGCACCAGTTCGTTTTATGAGCTCTGCAACTTTTGCAGCACTGCCACTCCACACCCCCCCCCCCCCACACACTTCTCTGCTTATTTTCATATTTTGTGTTTTTGTTACACTTCTTAATGGCTGAGGGAGGTGGGTGGGGGAGGGTAGCTCGTCTCGGGTAATTTTAGTGGGTACAACTCATGCAGCTGATAATTATAATGGCGCTCTTGACGCCTTTATTACGTGTAAAACGTTGCACAGCCAGCGCCATGTTGATGGATATGACAATAAACGAAGACTTCCAGAAGACCAGAAGAGCGGCACATGAACAGAAAGAGTCGGAAGGAGCAGAAGAGAGTGCAATGAGTGAGGCGCAGGCGTAGGTGGAGTGCGCTGAAGAAAAGAAAAGATAGAAAAAAGTTCTAGAACTAAATGAATGCAAGCATATTATAAAGAAGGTGAGTTTACAGAAGTGAGATCGATAACTTTTTGGGGTTATCGGAGCTAGGAAAATGAATTTTTAATTCTTAAAATGAAGAAGGAATAAGAAAAACTCTTTGATATCTCTAACAATCAATAAGAAAGAGAGAGAAAATTAAAATAAAATATATAAATGAATCTATGGAAATAATGCCATATCATTTTTATAATAATTATCGAGTTTAGATATTTTTTAGTCGAGTTAAGATCTCATTTTATTTGTATTAAAAATGTATCGATAATATTATTAGTCATCGAGTTAAGATCGTTTTTTGGTCGAGTTAAGAACTGATCTTATCTCATTCTTCCTAGTTGAATTCTTCTTTTCTTGCTAACAATTTTTCTTGCATTATGCAAATAAATAAAACGATAAATATATAGCAAAAATATGTTATCGATAACTACCTATGTTATCGGCAATAGATCTACCTCATATTAGTTCAATTCTTTTTCGATCAGCTAAATATACTTTACTCTAAAAATGGTCTCAAATAACTTAACAACTTTTCGCACTTCAAACTCCTTGACAAACATCTTTTCTTTCTCACCCATTTCTCTCAGTGCACGCACAGTTAGCGAGCTGTCATCGTGCTGCTGTTTCTCGCTCGTCTCGTTCATTTGGCATGCAAATGCGCGAGGCTCCAAAAGAGTTTATCGCCCGGCTTTATCGCACGCTGTGGGGCATGCCCCAAACTGTTGCCTCCGCTACCTCAGGCTACCTACGTTGCGTCAGATATAACATATATTTTTTGTCTTCTTCTTCTACTTCTGTGTAGAGGCTCATTTGAAATGCAAAACCTTTGAGACAATCTTCACCACAGCAGCAGCCGCGATAAGCTGATCGAAGCTCGAAGCTGTTGTTGTAGTTCGTTCTTATTTTTTAACACCTCTTGAAATTCGGGCTAACATTAACGAGCCTAACCCACACCCCACCCCCTCTCGGGGGCATGATGTTGCATGTGTGTGGCGTGTTTGGAGGTCTACGCGGATCGGCGGTTGATCTCTTTTTGTCTTCTGCTCTCTCTCAGTTCGTGTTCTCAAGCTTAACTGTTTCACTCGAGCGCGACGAAATTCAACTTTCCACTCCTCTCTTTCTTTTCATTCTTCCCCCCCCCCCTCTCTCTCTCTCTCTCCGCCTCAACTCTTGTATCAATTTCCAGTGCCTGTTGAAGCGACAAATGTGTCTGCGATTTGTGTGGGGGCGAATTCTCTTGTCATTGTCATTTGTGTTTCTCTGCTTCTTCGAAAGAGTTGAGGCAGTAGAAAGAGGGGGAGGGAGAGAAAAGGTTTTTCTTTGTAGAGACAACACGATCCCATCGTTTGCTGCCTCATTTGGTGTGGGCCGAACGCGATGCAACGCAATGTTACAAGTTTCAACGCTACTCCCGCTTCACAGTCTTTGCCTCAGTCTCAGTTTCTTCCTCTCCTATTTCTGATATTTTAACAAGCTGTCAGACAATTTGATGGGCTCGAGTTGAGTTTAATTACGTTACGTATATCGTCGAGCGTCGAGCAATCAAAGCAATCAACCCATCAAATGCGCCCTATCGATTACATGAGCCGCCGACTCGACTCGACTCGAGTTGCCTCGCCCCGACAGACCCCATTGAAATCTGGCGATATGTATAGACAATTTCGAGGGAAAAACCCCATGAAGATTTAAACTGAAATCGGGAAATGAAATAAGTTCAACCATAAAAACCTTTGCACTCAAATCAAACCTAATCAAAGTGATCAAATTAGACATTTCATGACTTAATCACACTTAGCAAAAGAGACAATAGATCTTTGATGACAGATGATATTTGAACTTTGATTAAACTTCAAAATTAGCTATATTTAATGACTTTAAGGCCAAATAAATCCGCTAAAAACTGCTAAAGAACTCTTCAAAAAATAATAAAGTTTCAACTCTTCAACGATGTTTATGAAATTTCATTGGAAATATTTTATTAAATTTTCTATTATTTTAATTGGGAAGTTACACTATATATTAATTCTTTAAAGCCAAAAAAATGTCAAGGAACTCTCCTTAAAAAATATATAAAACTTCTTATCAAATCTCTTCTGAAATGTTTCTTTCTAATGCAAAGTCAATAATCCAATGAAGTGCAAAAAAAAGAAAGTTCAAATTTGAACTTTTTCTTTAACTTTTGCGGTACCGAAAGTGCTTTGAAAAATAACAGATATATATTTTTGAGAGTATCAAAACATGTTTGAAGAAAAGTGTCTCAGAACAAGAGACAGAGGCAGAGAGAGAGAGGGGAACAGAGACAGAAAGAGAGAGGGAAAGAAAGACAGGGAGATAAAATACAACTTTTTTCACTTAGTACTACTTAAACAACAATAAGAAAATTGCAGAGCAGAGAGGAAGAGGAGTTTTCTAACGTAGGGGGAGCTTAAGAGCAGGGAGAGGGGGTAGAGAAGGAAGATGAAGAGGTGGAGGAGGAGAAGGAGCAGCAGGAGTCCCGTCCATATAGGTGAAAATATCATCAGGCTGCGCTTTGCTTTATTAGCTCAAATTTTGGATGAGGGTGCCTGCTCCTACAGCTCTCTATTGTTGTTGTTGTTGTTGTTCAGGGTACCTTCTTTTATACTTCTCTGGTTGTTGTTGTTCTTGTAGACTTTACGAGCTCAGTTGCTGTTGTTGTTGTTGTTGTCTGATAGCAATCAAAGGCACGAAAACGCCAGCGAGAGTAGCTCAAGTTGTAGTCGAGCAGTTCTTGCTCTGCCTCTGCCTCTCTTCCCCTCTCTCTCTCTCTAGATTTGGCATAATATATGGACTATGTGAAGCATTCTTTTTTTTTGGCAGCCTCCTTTTACACTCCTCTGTGTGTGTGTAGGTGTGTGTGTGTGTCTGCATATGCTATTAGCATGCGCTGTGTAAATGCTTTCATCTCTAGCTACTGCAGGAGATGTTTCTGTAGCTAAGCATACATGTATCTTTAGGGTGTGTGTGTGTGTACTAGGTGTATGTGTGTGTGTACTAGGTGTATGTGTGTGTGTGCAGGGAGTGTGTGTGAGTCTGTGTACCTTGGCCCTCGCAAAATTCCTGCAGCATTGTCGACTTATTTCATTTTCAGTTTCATTAAATAACAAATTGCGCTTTTGTCTTATGTCTGCCAGCTCTGCTCTGTGTGTGTGTGTGTGTGTGCGAGTGTGTGTGTGTGCTTGAGCTTAGCTTAGCTACTTTTTATGATCTACTCTACGTTTCTTATTAAATTTGTTCTTTGTTGTCTGGCAGCAATAAAAAGTAAATATTAAAGTCAAGAGATGAAAAGAAATTTGCATTAAAATTTCTAATAAATCAGCGATAAATTAAGCAACAAAATATTTTTAAAACTTTAAACTAAACTAAAGCTAACTAAAAATACTCTAAAGTAACTGAAAAGTCAACTTAACCAAACTTAACTCGCAACTTTCTGAGCAACTGTCTGTCTTCCTCCTTCTCTCTTTCTCCGTCTGCCTGTCTGTCTGTCTGTACTCGCTGTCTGCCCTTAAAGTTTTATGTTTTCAATAAATATTAACATTTCTTCAACTTGCAACCCCCACGCAGAGACTCAACCCCCAGACGGCATCTTTGTCTTATCAAGTTTTTCCCTCTTTGTTGCTGTTATTTTTAGTTGGTAGTCACCATTTTTCATATTTATGAAATGCCTTCAAAGATTTTAATCTCATAGAAGAGCAAGAGCAAGAGAGACAGAGAGGGGGGAAAAGGAGAAGAGAAGTGAGTTTGGTAATGTTTTCCCTTTCCAACATTTCTTTTTTTTGCGACCCAAAAAGAAAAGTATCTCATAACTGCGGGCGGCCTTTGTAAGCACCGTTAAATTCTTTTTTCACATGCTGCTTAACGCACATTACCCACAACACGCCAGCATGTGTGTGTGTGTGAGTGTGTGCGGTGTGGTGTGTGTGTGTGATAAGTTATCATTGCGCGTCAACCCACTTAAGAGGAAACGCAAAAATGTTCAACTTGCGACGCTTTTCCCACACTTGAACCTTCACATTTTCATTCCTCTTTCATTTCTCCCCAAATAGCTTTTGTTTTTTTTTGTCGAAAATTGACAAAGCTGAGAATTCAATTAGTTAAGCTTAGCTTTAAATTAATTATTGCTTCTTATACGCAAAGTATGCGCTTAGTTACAGTCAAGAAACCTTAGGAAATACTCAAAAATTAAAAACTGAAAGAGAAAATGACGATAGATTTGCATGAAATTTTACACATGGTGAGGCTATAGCAGAAGCTTTGAGAAACCCAAGAGTCGCAATTGGTTATGGTTTCAAAACCTCAGGATAGACTTAAAAATTAAAAATTTAAGGGGAAGTTTACTATAGATTTGCATAAAACTTTAGACAATGCAACTTAGTGAAGAAAGCTTCAAGAAACCCAAAAGAAATATCATTTATATTTTATACTCTGCAAGTTACAGTAAAAACTGCCTTTATAAAACGGAGATCCCATCCCAATGAAATTTAAGCATAATTCAAACAGTCAGCTTAAACTATCAATTAATGTTGCAAGTCTATTTGAAACTAAGAGAACATCAAATCTATTACGCTATAAAGCAATTTACCGACCATATTTCTCATAAAAACAACACGTAAACTTCAGAGAAATCAACTCAAATTTCGGCTAATGCAAAGTGATGGGTATAAGTGTTGGTAAATGCACAAAGTGTACTAAATTATGTAGACACAAGCTGAAGGAGGAGGCACGAAAGATCCCCCTTTTGGCTGTGTGGCAGTCAATCAACGAGTCAATGCAACTTTGCCACATGTGCGCTGGTTTCCCCCTTTCTTCTCTTCTCTTCATAATTTTGGAGGTGTGAACACTCTTTCCAGTGATGTGTGCGCACAACGATCTGCAGCAAGATCACTGAAGAGTCATGGAGAAAGGAAACGAGGGGAAGGGCGTCAGAACATGCGACAAAAAGTCATAAATTTAAAAGCAATAAAACTTTCAAGACAAATAAAAATGCCAAGGCAAGTTTCGGGGAGGAATCAGTATTGCAGACTCTCTACAAAAGAGAATGTAATGCAACAACAACAACAACGATAATAAAGGTCGCATAAATCTTGAGGCACGCAAAATATTTAAACAAAAAATCAAGCAAGCAAAGCGAGTTGTTGATGAGGAATACAACCCACAACCCGCACTTCATTCCAATTCAGATTCTTCATTCTTCATTCTTCACGAACGCGTGCGTGCGTGGAGAGCGAGAGAGAGGCTTGCGGTTATACTTGAGCTCCTACTCTCCTCCGTTTCCTCCTCTTTCGGTTTGTGCTAAGGTTGTTTATCTTTCCGCTGTGGCAAGACCTTGAAATGTGCTCGCATATGACAGGGGCGTTAATTTATGTGAAGTTTCCACATAGAGAGAGAAGAAGAGAGAGAGGGAGAGAAAGAGAAGGGGCCCCGGCCAGTTGTAATGATCCCTCCGTACATGTGTATATTGTATATTTATACATACATATCTGGCATGTGTATCTCTTTCTGCATTTTCTGTACGCTGCGATGCATTCAGCCGGTTGATTGTTATCTTAAGATATCAATTTGATTCTCCCGGCCCGGGCTGCTTTTCACAACCTGAATGGATTCGTTGTTCTCTCTCTCTCTTTCTTTAAAATATGTCTGTTCTTTCTCAGATATTATGAAATGTTTAAGTAACTGAGAAATTCGTATGATCTTAAGTATTTTGCGTTTGAAGTTGAGTGTGTAAACAGTTTATTAGCTGTTTGTTGGTTATCGATATATCAATAAGCGTACTTAAGAGAGTTTTATGTAGCAAATGGTTCACTTAACTAATTAAATTCATTTAAATAAGTTAGTTAAACTTTAAATTTATCATTCTCAGCCTACTATCGGCTTAAAATGTTATCAATAGTATCGATAAACGTCCTTTGAGCAGTCTTTTTGAGTGAATAGCTCGCTAAACTGACTTAAATCGCTCAATAAATTTTATAAGTCTTTCAATTAATCATGTGGAGTGTACTATCGGTTCAATATGTTATCGATAGCATCGATAAACGTACCTTAAAAAGTCTTATTTATTGCGTTACTCGCTAAATTGACTGAGCCCACTCAATAAAGTTAATAAATATTTCAGTTTATCATTAACAGCGAACTATCGGTATGCTATGTCATCGATAGTATTGATATTCTGCACTTAACTTACCAAGTTATGTTTCTAACTACTTATAACGATTACATTATTAATACACATGTTACTGCACTCAATCCACATCACTTCTGTCTGTTATCGATAGTCTCGATAACATGTAAATCATGCTAGAATCGCTTAAGTCATATTTCAACAGGTTCTTTTAACATGCAAATGCTGCCAATTAGCTGCCCCAACAAAAATCAATGCATCCCCCTCCAACTGCAACTGCATCTGCCCCTCCCCCACTCACTATCCCCCTCTCTCTATCTACCATTCTTGCTGATGGCTGCACTTCTATGACACTTTGAATGGGAACAGTTCACAGTTGTTGTCACTTTTTGGGGTCGCTCTCTGCGGCTGCTGTGCTTAATTGTTGTTGCTGCCGTTGCCCCGTTGTTTATCTGGCAAACATAAAACAGAAAATGAAAAACCAAATAAACGCTAATTGGAAAAACATATTTTATATGAACTGAGCCGAGACAAGAAAAAGAGACAAGAGAGAGAGAGAGAGAGAGAGAAGGGGGAGGGAGATGAGCGCACGCACTTCCCACTCGTAAAAGCTGGAAACATTTTTCCGAAAAATGCCCAAGACTAAGCAGAGGAAGAAGAATAAGCAGCAGCAGAAGAACAACAAGAAAAAGAGGAACGAGCATAGGCAAAGGAAAAAGGGGAATGGGGGGGGAACTGGGGAAGGGGGAGGCTAAGGCAATAACAAGCAGACGTCGAGAAATAAAATCCACACATAAAAATGTTTTGGGTAACCCTTTGCTGCTCTCGAGGTCTGTAGGGGCGCGGCATGTCGAGTCGTAGGAGGGGGCGGGAGGGCAGGGCAGCGCACAAGCTGCTGAGCTGAGTACGAGGAGTGGGGGAAGGGCAGGGGAGCAGTGGAAAGGGGGTACACCCGCTTATGTTGTCAAATGAAATGTTTCGTGTTGCCCATGATGATTATTTCTGACATTTGTGGCAAATGTGTGGCAAACGAAATGAGTGTGTGCGTGTGTGTGTGTGTGTTGCCCCTCTCCCCTCTTTCTTTCTCTCCTCCTTCACTGCTGCAATTTATTTATAAACAATCAAAATCGTCGCCCTTTAATTGTTTCATATGCCAAACGAAATCAATTTTAATTGCATTTTCTTGCTGACATTTCGAATGCCACGAACGAGGGGCGGGAAGGGGAGGCGTGGAGCTGCTACTTGCAACACAGCAGAGCACAAACTCGTTTGGCACAAAACTCGCTTGGCCAAAATTGAAGTAGAAGTAGCCGAGAAGGAAGCAGCCAAGACAACAACAAGAAGAAAACCTGCTCCGAACTCGTTTGGTAGCATTTGGCGGGTTTTGTTTTTCGCGCAGCGCTTCTTTTTAGCCTTTTTTTCAGCCTTCTAAAGAGAAGGCGGGGGGCGTCAACATGATTTGCACTACAAAACAAAATTTAAGGAGCAGCTACACAGCATCAATGCCAGCCCCGCCTGCTCCTGCTCCGCCTCCTACTCCTCCTTCTCCTCCTGCTCTCAAACTTGTCTGCGGTTCCCCACGGTGCAAACCTTTTTTTCGCGCTGCATTTTTTGCGTAGGCAGCGTGAGGCGAGTGCAGCGAACTGGTAGCCAGCAGGCAGAGATTAATGCGGCTACAGTCGGGTAGAATATGGTGATGAAGAGAGGGAGAGGAGGAGGAGATGGAGGAGGGGGCAGAGTGGCTGAGCTTAGCTGGGCAGTTAAGGCCAAGACAAGGTTTCGTGTCTGTTGCGAGTAAATCTTGAACTGAGCCCAAAAAAAGAAGGCAGCAGAGGAAGACAGGGAGAGAAAGATAGAAATAGAGACGAGAGAGGAAGAGAGAGCAACAATCGAGATGCCACAAATGGTAGCAAAGAATGAATGAATATGAATAGAGACATATGGCCAGGGTTGAAGTGATGAAGAGAGAGATGCATCAGGTCAAGAAACAAAGAGCAAACAAGTGAAGCCAAATGAACTAGACTTATAATTGCAGTTATAGCTAGAAATCGGAGTAATAATAAAAGTAATAATGGGAGTTATTGCTAAGAGTTTTGAGTAACCCAAACTAGCTGAAATTTCATAATAAGGCAGACAATTTCCCTGCACTTCCCACTGCACGATCATCAGGAAATATGTTATAAATATTTCTCAAGTATTTCAATTATTAATGAGCTGCCGAATTGCTAAGGGAAGAAAAATGCTGAACGCAATTCTGTGTAATTCCTTTTTACACTTGTCATAATTTCATAATCATTTTTGGGCCTGGATGACAGCAAGAGGGAGAGAAAGAAGGAGGTGGGGTGAGCATGAGGAATGTAAGCAGAAACCATCAACTTATATGTGCGGATTGTCAGGCTTCTCCTCTTGTACATCTTTGTGTACATTTCGTTTGGCTTGGGTGAATAAGATGCTCTGTACTTTTAGCTACTTTACTGCTAAAGGGTATATTGGCTTTGAGGATGGTTTTAAGGAAGGGGAGTTTGAATGTTGATCCAGAAAACAGATCACTTACCTCTAATAAGTTCCTGAGAACACTCTTAACCCCCTCGCAAATCAGCCTTAACATAAGAAATGTTCTTCCAGCACAACCCATATAATCAGTTTATATCTACAGGGCATACAGTTACCTTGTGCAGGGTATACAACAGTCGCCTATGCACTTACCATTAGCTTGCCTTATTTACTCTTTTTTGGGGTTTCAACTTGTCTTATTTTTTTTTGGGGCACATTTCGCGCTGAGCTTGTGTTGTGTTCGTGTGTGTGTGTGTTTATTTTTGTTTGTTGTCGCTTTTAATGAACGTGAAATTGTTTTCGCTTATGAGCAAATGTTTCATTAGCCGCCGCTGATGGACGCCGCTGCTGTTGATGAAGCGACACGCTGAGCGAAAGATACAAATGTATCTTGAATCTATTGAAAGTGTGGCAAGTTGTTTGCTTCGATCGTTTGCAATCGCAATATGCAAGCTCATCGTTCGCAGTGTGTGGTGTGTCTGTGTGTTAATTAATGCGCCACGCCCACTGGTCAGTGTGCTGACGCCCTCCCCTTTTCTTTTGCCCATTCGCTTTTGTGGTTTGATTAATGGAAAATTAGTTGCATAGCTGCGTTAGATACGTTTGCCATGACTCTTTCTCTCTCTGTCTTTCTATCGCAGTCTCTCCCTTCTTCTCTCTCTTTCTCTCCCTCTCTTCCTTGTGGTTAAATTGTAGCTACAACTCTGCTTTGCTTCATTTTGAGGTGTCGCTTTGATCTGTATCTGGTCTATCCCAGACTGGCGTAATAATTCAATTTTTCTGCCATATCATAAATTTAATTTGAAATGAAAATCCTCAAGATATGCTACATTATGGGCAGAGAGAGAGAGAGAGAGAGAGAGGGAGAGAAGTGAGCTGAGGCTTGGTACTTTACTTTTCGACCACAATAACGGATTACATTCCAAATTGTTTGGCTGCCGCTCGTCTGGGCCACAGGCACTTGGCCATGCCCGCTTCCCCTTTCCTCTATTCATGCCTTGTGTACTCCTCCCTCCTCTTGCTGTCCTCCTCTCTGTACCTTCTTTTTCAATATTACACGATGACTTTGAATATTTGTACTGTGCTCTGCTGTGTTGTTGTACTTCATCATGGGTGGGATTTTGTGATTAGAGATACAAGCAGCAGATACAGATACAGCGACAGCAACAGCAACAGCTCGAGCTATACAATAAAGAACAATTGGCTTGGCGACCCGAACATTGTCAGGGAGCAAGTAGTAACAAATATGCTGAGCAGATGAGGAAAGAGATGCCTCAGTTCAGTATTAAGAAACGCTAGTTATACTAGATACCTTACTGTAGATACAGCTACATTTGCAGATGCTACAGATACTGATCGATATTAATGAACACAGAGAAAACAGACAGAGAAAGGAATTCAGATACATTTGCTGCAGCAAAAGATACATTTACGGCTGCAAAGATACAGATACATAGGCACACTTATTTTGATTGTTTGCCGAATACACAACCAGGCAAGAAGGCAGGGGGTGAGGGGGGGACTGTTGTATAAGCACTTGCCTTTCCAATTTCATTTCTATTGTGTAAGGGAGACGGGCGGGCAGAGGATGATGCCAACTTGAGCCACGTTGAGCACCCAAGAATCCACAAAAATTAAAATCGATACACAAAATTATTTCACATTGCCATGAGAGTCTCTCCCTGTGTGTGTGTGTCTGTGTGTTTGTGCAGCATTTGCTGTGAGCCTTAAATTTTTGGTTTGAATTTTCAATTGAGCATGAAAACTATTTTTATTTCTTGGGGATTTTTTTTTATGTTGTTGATTTGCGAACAGATTCATTAAGCGGTTGAAGAAGTGAGGTTAATTTGAGGGTTTGGAGATTGATTGATTAGCTTGGGATGGCTGGAATTTTAATGTTGTAAATTGAATAACAAACCCCAAAATAAAAAAAAAAAAAAAAAAAAAAAAAAAAAAAAAAAAAATAAAAAAACAACGTCAGCGTAACGAAAAGCGTAAAGCAGGAAAAGGAAACGTAACAAACTGCATCACACAAGGGTTGCCACCCCAATGCAATGAAAACTGTCATTTAATACAACTCTACAAATTCTTCTTTCAATTTAGGTCAACAACATCAACCTGAGCGAACGAGACAGCAGCAGAAAGAGAGAGATAACGAATTCATCTACAAAAATATGTGAAGCAGTTCGCAACAGCAGACACAGAAATAGACAGCAAAAGAGTGAGAGAGAGATAGCGAGAGAGTGAAGAAAGTGAGTGAGTTGAGTGAGTCGTGAGTGACTGACTGAGTGCAGCAGGTGAATGAATATTTGCATTCAATTAAAAGTGCTGTCGGCGGCAGCGATGCCACCCCCACTCCCCACCACCCCACTGTGCCCATGGGCCATGCCAAGCCACGCCCAGTATCGCCTACAGTGGGGCAGCCGCAGCACCAGCATCAGCAGCGCTTACTGAGAAACTGATAACGCATAATTTGCAGCTGATTAATGAAATGCAAACGCATCGCAAACGTGGCCAATAATAATTAATAATAATTACAAAAATCACACTCGAAAAAAAAAAAGAAACGAGAGAGAACGCAGTAAATACATATTTAATGCAAATGCAAATGCAAATAAATTAAAATATATTACGCATAAATACCGAAGTGAAAAGGGCAAAAAAAGAGTAAAAAACACACAAACAAATAAAAAAACGATAAAAGCGTAAAAAGAAACCAAGTTGGTTTTTTTTTTCGCCTATCATAATTTGTGAACCGCAGTGAATCGTCGCAGAGATACCAAAATGACTATGAAATCGATGAAGTACTCCGATTGTGATACTATAATGGATGGATATAATCCGGTGCCGCCGCCATTGCCGCGTCGCGTGCCGCCGGTGCGCAACATTTATGCCGAACCCTTTGCCCACGAGCCGAACCATTCCAGCAGGTAAATATATTGTATGAGTTGTGTGCGCAATATCGATCACGATAACGATAACGATGGCAGCAAACTCAACAGCAATCATGCGTTAAATATTGCAAGTTTTATTGAATTAGTTGTGGCACTCGAGGTGTGCTGTGTGGCCGATTAGAGGGGCAGATGTGCACGCTTCTGTATGTACATGTGCTCTGGCAACCCTGTCGGGGAAAACTAGTTATCGATATAGTTATTTAAAACAACTAACAATCTTTTAAGAAACGTTCTTTAAACAAATAATAAATCTTATACTCTGGGAAAAAATATTATTTAAGTTTAGATATATTTTTAGAAATATATATTTATGTTAGGAATCGATTAGAATATGTATTATTATAATTATTATTTTTGTTATATTTTCTACAAGACATTCCAGGCTTAAATTTTACCCTTTCATCAAAATGATTGAATAAAAAAAAAAAAAAAAAAAGTAATATTATTTATAAACAAATAAATAAAATACAAATCTTAACCTTCTCTGCAACAAATTATAGTTATTACTTAAGTTTAATATGCATACTATAATTGTATAGATAACTTCACTAGCCTACAAACTGAAGCTATGATAAGTGAAAACATCTTTCCCTCAGTCTCATCCCACAGAGCAAAACATTTAAGCATCTTAAGCATCTTTGATTTCGTCTTCAGCTAAGTATCTTTATCTAATGCGCTACGCTTGAACCACTTGCGAATTATTAACTCAAACGTTAAATACGCCGTAAGCCACATTGCGTTGTAAATCTGTGCGGCGAGTTGCTTCCTTTGCAAAACTCTTTCAACGAACACTTTGCGGTTAAGGCAACATAGTTACAGTTACGTCTTGTACGAGCAACAGCAACAGCAATGGCAACGGCAACAGGAATGGGAATGGGAAGAGGAAGGAGAATGGGAACGGGATTACCTACCTACAACCAGCCAAGTGGCAACTGCAGCCCCCCCTCTGCAACCATTCACCCCGCGTCTAACTTCAGCTTGGATGCTGAGTTGCCAAGTTGCATATTAAAAGAGAAATGTCGCGCGAGTATCTTGTCGAGTGTACAATATGCATTTTGATATGCTAACGAAAGGGGCAAGGGAGGAAGAGAGTGGGGTAGGGGGCGTGGCATTCCTCGAGTATCTGCATAAAGTATAAATGGATGCGAGACGCGAAGTTCGTGTGTCGCATATGGATATTGTGTATATCCTTTTCATAAAACGAGCTTCAACAATGCCAAATAGCCTCAGTCCGCAGTGGCGTAGAAGCAAAGGGTGGTGGGAGAGTAAAGGAGGGAGGGGGGGGGGGTTGATAGAAACAGCATTTGGAGCTGCTGCTCATATCGCATATCACAACGGGCAACAGAGATAGCGGGCTAGTGGGAGTGTGGGAGTGAGCAAGAAAATGGCCAACTGGTTATGGGAGCGTATGTAGGTGGCACAGTGGCGGGTTATAAGAGGGGGTGGGGAACAGGAAGGGGGCACTCTGACTCTGTGTGGTAAAAATGCGGCGCAATATGTTTGCCTGTCAGTTTCATGCATTTCATATCGAAAACCATTCGTACTTTTACTTGAGTGAGTTTTATGAGCAACGAGCCAACAGCTGAGCCTGTGCACAGCAGCGTACTTTGTGGGGGAGGGGAAGGGGGAGGGCAACAATAACAACGACTGAGTGGATACATCTATGATGATACTCCAGTGTGTACATTGTACACGAGAGTGGGAGCAATCTCTTCCCACCCCCCAAACGGACAGAGACGGACGCATCACTGGCCCCGTTTGTATGCATAGTTTTTCGACGAGCGGCTAGACAGCCTTAAGGCAAGGGGAATCGAGAAGGGGTGGACGGGGAGGGGGGTGCCACTGCAAAACTACGAACTGGGTTAGCATTTTTTCCTGAGCCCCCCTTTGTTGTTGTTGTTGTTGCTTTTCGGGAGCTTAGCACACAAAAAAAAGAAAGAATGAAAAAAGAAGAACAGAAATGTGAAAAAAATATTATTTCGTTGCTTCAATTTTTTTCGTAGCTGCTTGTTATATTAAATGAAAACTCCAATTACTTTTTATTGGACTACTTCAAATGATATGAAGTCGGAGCAGAACAGTGGCAAAGCCACACACACATATGATATGATGTGTGTGTGTGTGGAGTGTGGCAACCTTTTGGGAGCCTAAGCAACGAGCTTAAGTTGTGTATCGATGCGTTTTGGGCAAACAATTTGCATAGAAATAGAACTTGAAGAGGGTCCTATGCGAGGGAGAAACAGGTATATGGTAGGGAGGGGGGTAGGTGAGGAGAGGAACGAGGCAGCAGCAAAAATGTGTGTGCCGCTTAGGTTTGTCGTGAGTTCAATTGAAATCTTTGTTGGATTTTTACTTTGAAATACTGCACAACTTGGAAGTGCTTTAGTGCCCGTGGTGTTTCTAATTTAGCTAGGGTATCTTGAGGTCTTGCACAGAAGAAAGGCCTTAAAAAGGTATATGATAGCATGTAAAGAAGGTATAAATAAAATACTTAACCTAACATTACTCTAAGTCTAGTCTATGAACATATAAGTAAAGTATCTCTAAGGAATATGGACTGAAAATATTTCAAATAAGTTTTATATTATATTTAAGTTAATATTTTATTATAGATTATATAATCATTATTATATTATATTCATATATTACACGTACATACCTAAGCCGTAAACTAATTCCCAAACTATAACTAGAATAATTAAGTTACTACCTGCCACATGAGGCATTCTACTTAGAATCAATTTCTGCCGAGACACACATGATATTTATCTCATTTGCACACTTATGTACTTTGCTCATTAAATTATTAAACACATTTCAATCTTCTTCTTCTTCTGTCTCTTTTCACAGGTAAGTTCCTTGATGAGTTATCAAAAGTTTGTACTGTGTCCTTCTCAAGTCGGGTAAGCTTCAGTCCGAGGGCTGAATTCCCCATTTCCCTGGACTTTAAATGGCAACAATTTAAACAGAAACTGAATTTAAGAGTCCTTTGGGTGTTTTGATGCTCGTCGCAAACTTTCAACGGTGCCAAGTTGCAACCGGGCAGCCACAACTGCCTTGCAACCTGCCATGGCCAGAAATATTCAGAGTGTACCATAAACGATATACATATATAATCTATGTGTATGTGTGTGTTTGTGTGTGTGTGAGTTTGTATTTGTATGAGCTGAACTAACATTTAATAATTCAAGTAGCCCAGTGGTGGGCGTGGGAGGACAGCAAACGCCCCTAATGACCTACTTCACCCAGGCAGGCACAGCAACCAATGTGGGGAGTATTGACCTAGGGTTATACCCACTATTGATGCAGTTTTAATTGTGAGTAAGGATTGTAGATATTTAAATATATTAAAGACACTGCTGGGGTTATTAGCTAAAATTAATATTAATTAATTGAGCTAAAAAAAAAAAAAAAAAAAAAAAAAAAAAAAATTAATAAATTTGATAGTGAGTTCAATGAGTTAGCTAGCAAATATCATGAACTAGCTATAGTAGTTCCTCACATCACTCTGATAACGGTAGATCAACCAATGCTAGGTTATGTTGAATTCCTAGAGCAGGGAACCATAACTACAGGGTATATGAACTACCGGCTGAGCACATCATATACATAAGTAATTTCCATGGAGCATTGTGGGTTTCACTCAGGATTCAGGTGCGGCGTGCACGGAGAAACTTGTTTTTCGGAGGTTTCAGATTCGGGACTCGCATTGGTTTGGGGCTCTTGGCTTGGCTTGGCTTGGCTTACTTGCAAGAAGTTCTCAGTTCTGTTTGCTTCGACTACGGCTTCCGGTTTCCTGCTGCAACAACAACAACGACAAAACTTGAAGTGCAGTGAGAGAGGGAGGGGAAAGCAAGAGAGAGAGAGGGAGGGCTGAAAAAATGCGCAAATAAAGAATAAAAATTGTATTGCAAAATATGCGAAATATGCTAGAAGTGAGCTCAAGCAGTGGCGTAGCACAAGTGCATGATTGAGAGGGGGATGAAGGGGGGTGGGGGAGGTGCAGCGGGGATTGGCAACAAAGTTTTGCTGTGTGTGCAGGGAAAATTTGCATGCAACATGAAGGAATGTGCCTGCCTGCCTGCTGCCTGCCTGACGGTGGTTGCCTTCGCCACTGACAAATTTTCCGGCGTACGCCCAACGATCCGGACATGTGCATGACCTCTTGACCTAGTCGCTTCGCTTGGAGTCGACTCGTCGAGTCGTAGTTGGCCCCGGGGAGAAGAAGCAGAAGGAGAAAAAAAAAAAAATAAACCAAAATGCGCAGAAAAACAGGCAACAAACGGACAATGTGAACAGCTCCTGTCCCAGTCCCCAGTTCCCTGTACTCTCTCTGCACCCTCTGCACTGCCCTCCGCCTCCCTTGAGGGCTGCACGTAGCACACGGCGATGGGAGAGCGAAAGAAAGGGAGAGAAAGAAAAGTCTCCTGCTTTTGGCTACCAATCAATATGCCCAGCACATGCCGGGGCCGTAAGTATGTAGCCATATGAATGACAACAGACATACTCATGCCACGCCCCCTGCCCCAACACTCGCTTCCCTCTCTCTCCGTCTCTCTCTCGTTGCATCAGGCAAATGTCGTCCCTTCTTTCTCTCCTCGCCTGCCCGGTACATTATGATTGAAATGCTGAGCTTGATATGATTTCTTCGTGTATTTATTTATACGCTGCAAGAGAGAAAGAGAAAGGAGAAAGAGAAAGAGAGAATGGAGGAAGTAGAGGGTAGACACAACATTTGTTTCGGACAGTTGGCAACTAATTTGTTTTGAAATGGACACCAACTGGCCAGCTCCCAGTGCGGCACAAAGGTCAACAAATTGAATAAGAATTACAAGTCAGATAGCAGAGCCAGAGAGACAGATGGGGAACAGGAAGGCGCACAGTGCATGCTCAAAGTTCTTGTACAGTCGAGTTGATGGCAAATAACAGGAGTTGACTTTGAGAGACTTTTGTAGACCATAATAACGTAGAAATTTATCTAAGGGAGACTCAAATGAAAGAAATTGAATGTTGAGAAGATAAAATGTATAAGGAATGATATATTTTGATGTATATAGAGAAGATTAGTGTTGGAATATATATATATACTATATATATAAATTAAGATGGAAAACTGTAGAGCATAATGTGTATAATATATAAATCAGAAGAGGTAAATGGTCTCTAAAAATATATTGTAGATTGTTTGGAGTATCGAATACGTTTAGAATGATCAAACAAAACCTCCCTGTATAGTAGACAATCATATTTATTTTTTAAATGTTAAAATGTTTAATGGGTAACACTAAAAAAAAAAAAAGAAAGTGTTTCAACCTGATTATGTTATTCTTCCATACTGCTGATTGATTTGAATGCCCGTCGCTTACTTCCTCATTTCTTCCTTGGTGTTGGCCGACGATAGTTCCTTCTTATCCTTTCAATCCTTTGTCTTGGGCTTCTCTTTTTGCGAGACCTGGGCCTCTGACTGATCTGATGCGTTTAGCGGAAAGACCTTTGTATCGGTCCTCTTAACCTTACCGAGCATATCCAATTGTGATTGGCTTGCGTCGGCCATCGATCTAGGCTCTTTGATTACGTGCAACGAGTGTTGCTGCGGCAGTGCAGTTTTGGACTTTTGCTCGGATACTGCTTTCAACTTGGCGTTGGGTGTATCAGGCAATTTGACGCTCTGTTCGGTAACAGCAGATAATTGATGTGAACTGGCAGCAGGTACTGCCCTCGATGTTATTGGAGTAATATCAACAGCGCGTGCCGTTGATGTTGTAATTGCCGTTGTGGTTGACTGTCTTGATCGTGCTGAAGGAGCGCCGGCTGATTCAGCAGCAGCAGCATTAGCAGCATTAGCAGCATTTGCAGCCTTTGCAGCATCAGCAGCAGGTGGAGCTGGGGGGTTAAGTGAATCGGGTTGACGATCCTGGGCAAAGGTTGTGCCGCCAACTAATTGTGTCAGTCCCAGTGTGGCGAGCATTTTTCTTATTGTTGACGGTGGCGGAGGTGGTGGTGGAGGTGGTGGATTAGGCGAGACTATGTTCTTTATCAGTCTGTTCATTCCCAAAATTTGTGCACCAGCAATGGAAACACTTGATCGTTCTGGAAAGATATTTAGAGAGAAGGATCCAAGTGAATTATTTAAATATTTTCGACCAACACTAAAAGGTTTATATTCTAGCTTTCTCTTACGGTATTTTTGACTGTCTGGACAACTTTAACATCGCACTATTGATTGACTATCGCATAAACTATCGGCCAATCTTGGTTATCCTGTAAGATATGATAACCAAAATTAACCTACTTTGCTTTTATTTTGATAGGAACAGACAGTATGAGATACATTCAAATTTGACTACTCTATCGTGTAGTTACCATCGAAACCGTAGAAACTATCGGCCGATCTTTGATATTATACAAGTTACAGCAACCAAACTCATCATAGGTTGGTTTACTGTCGCTACCTAAGCTATATAAAAGAAATATCGCTTCATCGTGTATCTATCGTTGAAACTATCGGCCGATCTTTGTTGTTATCAAAGGTATCGAAACAAAATCAAACTAAACCTTGTTTTTGCTCTTTCTTAAACAACCTAGCTCAATTTTAGCAACATCGGACCACTATATCACATATATATCGGCTCACTATATCACTATTATAAACTTACGTGACGATTTCGAGGGGTCTTTCGAGGAGTCTTTCGACTTCAGCGCTGGCTTAGGCGGAATTTTGATTTCTGGCTTATCCTCTGTTTTCTTTGACCGCGTTTCGTAGATCTTAGACGGTCGGACCATTGTGAATGATTTGCTACCAGGTATGACCTTTTTGGTTGCTTCGTTTGCCAGCTTCTTAACTCGATTTTTGAGCTTCTTGCTAGTCGACGAAACTGTGCTAATGCGACTCCCTGCACGTGACAACTTTGGCGATTTGGCAACCACTGCCGTTGTCGATGGCGGCGAATCCACTGTAAATGTTGTGGTTCTCGACTGTGGTGAGCCAAGTGAGAAGTTCTTCGTTGACTTTGAGCCGCCTTGTGCTTTACCCAATATGCTTGTTGCTCCAACGTTCTTCGATAGATTCATGGAAGCCATTGATGCTGCTTGTTTTATTTTCGTTGGAGTGCGAATCGATGCTGATTTAAATACGCTGCCTTTTGGCGACATAGCCGATTCGGAGCTCTTCTTCAGTTGCCGTTGCGCCCTGTAGATGCGCTCTCTCTGCGCATTCTCGGCTATGCGAAGCTCTTGATTTTGTTTCTTCAACGTTTCGTGTAGCACGCGCATCTCCTGCGTCAGTTGGACGCGACGTAGCTCCAGTGCCTGTAGCTTCATGTGCTCCTCCTCGAGTGTGTCGAACAGTTTCATGAACACGTTCGTCATACTCTTCATGTGCACTGCGCCGGAGGGCTGCTTCCTCTGTCCGGAGGTAGACATGTTTTTTGTTGGGCTTTGGGGCTGTTGGTGCTTAACGGCGGCAACCCGATCTATACCAGCTCCACCACTGCTCGTTTGTTAAATGCTTAGTTTAACAAGGCATGTAAACGGAAATCGCGTCTGCAGAATGGACAAAAAACTATTTTTGGAATTTAAAGAAACAGAATGCAAAATGTGTTGAGGCTATTTTGTTGTGTGTTTAGTTAGGTTCTGTTTGAAATGCCAAGTGGGCAATGGCAGTGCCTACTGTCATGTGGAGAAGGTAGTTGGATGTTGTTGTTGGGAACTGGAAGGGAACCGACTTCAGCAAGGTTTCTTTCTTGTGCAGAAGGGAGAGAGTCCCTAGTCAGTTAGACCCTAACCCTTGAAGGGAACTGACTTCAGCGAGATCTCTTTCTTATTGCTCTAATTAATCAACAGTTTATGATAAACTTTTCTCTCTCTTCATCGCTCTTGAATTACACAGAGGAAGAAGAGGGTCGTAGGTCAGTTAGACCCCTCTTCCCCGATACATTTATAATACACAAACGACCCAACCAGTTTCCCTAGTCATCAACCTGCTTTCTTCGACTTACTTACCCTTCATATCTTTCGCTTTTCTCATCTCAACTATCTATTAATCTCTCAAATATCAATCGTTTCCTTGTCAGCACCTTCTCTAACACGATTCTTCTTGCCAACTGCTACCAATCACCAGCCCCTTGCTGCCAGTGTGCTCTCTCCTTCCTTTACCTTCTGTCTTTCTATCTTTATCTTTCTACTTCCTTTCTACCTGAACCCAGTTAAGCCTTTTTTACGATCTACACTTGAAGTAGTCGCTTCACTTTTATCTTTATTCACTGCACTCTCAACTCGAATCTCGCTTGTTTCGATACGCCCACTAAATGTTTGCTGGGGGTAAAGGGTTAGGGTAGGAGAGGATTGAGGGTTGAAGGTTTGCTCGACGTTGTTTGCCTCATATTTTGGCAGACAAACTTCAAACTATTGTTGTCCCAAGTCAATGAACTGGCAAAAGCGCCTAATATTCACAAACACACACACACACACACGTCACACACACCGTTTCACTGCCTTGTGTCAGGTGTGTGTGTGTGTGTGTGTAGGAGTAGTCGCTGTGCATTGTGCGAGGCTCCGCCGACTATATTAAAAGTCTATTTCTTTGGCAAGACAATAAACTTGCTCTAGCCGACGACCAGTTGCCAGATAGAGAGAAAGAAAGAGAGAGAGAGGGAGAGAGGAGGAGGGGGTAGCGAGGGGTGCAAGGAAAGTTCTCTCGCAGCAGATAAAGTACGCGACGCGTCTTCAGTTGCAACAAAGGCAGAGCGAGCGAGGCAGCCATGAATGAATGGGCCAGCAGGTCCTCCAGCTACTACGTCGGGCTATTGTTCTACATCGCGAAATAGCGCACATAAAAAGCCAAAGAATGGGTATATAAATGATAAAAAAAGCAAGCAAGCAAGCAGAAGAAGGAGTGGAAGTAGCAGAAGAAGTAGGAGCAGGAGAAGTAGCAAAAGAAACGCAAACGAAACGAAACGAAGCGCACAAAACTGACAGGCAACTGGCAGGCAGCAGCGAAGGCCGAGCGAGGGGGGTTCAAAATTGGAATGAAATGCCATGCCAAAGTATCTTTGCTTGGCACGCTGCTTCCTCTCAACCCCCCCACAACCGCCTCCAGTTCCCTCTCTCCCTCTCACATCACGAACCGCGCCCCAACAATGTGCGACTGTCAATTTCAGCGACATTCACGACGTTGCGCCGGCGAAAAGGGTTAAAATGTTTCATTGCCTTTGCCGAAGACAACATATGCCAATAATTTACGCAATTTAGTCAAGCAGCGAAGAGGGGAGCAGGACGGAGAGAGTGTGAGAGAGAGAGAGAGAGGAAAAGGGGCAAACAACTTCAGTGCGAACAGAATTTGTGTAGGCGCCTTGACTGGGCAATGAGTTGGGCTGGACTAGGACAGTCACTGAGAAGGAGAAGGAGACTGGGACTAAGTCTCGTCAATGTGGGGGTCTAACCCCTTGCTTGGTTGTGCCACCCACTGAAGGGTTAACAACCACTTCCGCACAGCACCCAATACAATACAATACACAGCACCCTCTGCCCCGCCCGGGCACACTCCTCCTCCTTCTCTATCTATGCCGAATTGATGCTCAATTTTATATTTTAAATGTTATTCAAATTGTGTCACATTTTTCAGTGTAATGGCCCGGAATCGTATAAGAATGTGTCGTAAGGGTTTGTCTCTCTGTCTCTCTCTCTTTGTCTGTCTGTCTGTCTGTCTGTCTGTTCTTGCTGCCTTGTGCTTGTTCTTGTGGCATGTTTTGGACACAGCAATCCCTTAGCCTTTTCTTATTTATTGTCTGCCATTTTGGCAAGCCAGCAAAATCGTTGTCCGGAAAAGGGCAGAAAGAGAGTGGAAGGGAGCGTGGGAGAGGGTTCTGAGAGGGTGCTGTGTGTGGAAGAGGAAGAAGCGGGCAAAGCAAGCCGTAGAAATGCGCGACGTGTAGTTCAATAAGCAGGCGATTTAACAGCGCTAAGCTAATTAGCCGCCAGAGTAGGAGTAGCTGGCACTGAGACTGATGAGACAGAGAGAGAGAGGGAGAGAAAGAGAGTGGGGGTAGTGGGAAGTTGGAGTCACTGTGCTGACCCCAAAGGTCGCAATGTGGTCAGTGCACGGAAATTGCGTCATTAACAGGCCGCTTAACGAGCCTGCTACTCGCTCTTCTCCCTCTCTCTCTCTCTTTCCCTTCCTCTATCGCTCTCTGTCTCTCTAGTGGAATGTGGGTTAAGCTCTGTGCGGTTACTCGGCTTGACTGATGGCCCAGACGCTTTACCAAAAGCGCTGGCCGAGGCTTTGATTTCAAGGAACGTAGAAAGAGAGAGCGGGAGAGAGAGAGTGGGAGGAAGTGCTGGAGAATTAGAGCCTAAAAGATTGTAGGCCAGATTGATGACAGGTAATGGATAGCCAAGGCTGGAAACCCTATAAAGATTGATTAAGTCGCAGCACAACACGATAAACAAAAGATCAAGCAAGGAAATAGTGCTAGATTAAGTGGGGTTTTGATTAGGTATAGAAGAGGAAAGTAAGTGGGGAAGAAGGTACAAGAAAGAGGGAGAGAGAGATGATTGGAAGAAAGCTTCTTAGAGTCTAGAGAGATTTCCTGAAGCAAACTCTTAGGTCTGCTCGGGAAAACATTGACAGAATATAGCAAATAGATAAACTAGATCTGCCAAGGTTGCCAAGTTGATCCATCAAAGGGAAAGAATGGAAAGAGAAGAGAGAGAAACAAAGAAACCTTCCTAGCGCAACAACTGCAATGTCACCCTTGAGATCTACACAATGTTGTGCACGATGTTCTCAGGCAATATCGCGACTAGATAATCTTGCACTGTGAAAAGACCTCTCAAGCAATCGAAGGATACTCGAGAAAGCGAAACCTTTGGGTAGTTTCGAGTGATATGCGAAGTACTTTCTCAAGTTCTCGTGCAAAAGCAGCTGAAAAGAAAAGAACTACTCCGCCCCTGACTTCCTTGAGGGAACCATAACTGAGGACGTATGTGTAAGACAACCCTGCCTTCCCTTCCCTTCACCCGTCCCCCTGCTGCTGTTGGGTATCTCTTTCAAGTTGTTGTCTGTAATTGAAGCTTGCCAGCCCCGAGGGCGGCTGTGCCACAGTGCCTTGTCTTGCCTCGTCTTGTGTGCCGCCTTGTGGCAGGGTCAGCTTTTTGAAGTTGCCTAATGAGTCGTCGTCGTCCACTTGAAGTATTCAATTCACTTGTTAGTTTTTCCAGGGTAGTGAGTCGGAGAAGGGGGGAGTACAACAAGGGCGAATGTGTTCGACTGTCTGTCTGTCTGTCTCGCTCTAAGTTGGGCCCCGAAGCCTGTTCAGGCTAATTGGACAACACCATGTTTGTTTCGGGCAAGTGAAAGTGATGTGCGGGGCAGATCTCAAGAAAGAGAAGAAGAGGGGTGAGAGAGAGGAAAAGAGAGAGGGGGGAGGAGGGAGAAACGCCGCAAGCCAAAGAAGAAAATTCTCCGGAAAAGAAAAGCCACAAAAAATGCGAAAAACCAAAAAACATGAGCAACATAAGACACACGGCTAATCAGGCACACGCCACGGCTAATGCTCAAGTCGAGAGCCAAGGCAGACAAGAAGCACTGGAAGAAGAAGAGAGAGAGGGAGAGAAGCAGAAGCAGAAGAGAGGGGAAGACAAGCAACAGCGTCGCCAAGTCAGAGACAAAAGTCAAAAGGCAGCGGCATCAATGCAAAGACTCGAGTGAACTCTCGCTACAGTTTCATCTCTCTTGCTCACTCCCTCTCTCTCTCTCTCTCTCTCTCTCTCTTTCTCTCTCTCTGTCTGTCTTCCGCCCACTGTTGCTTCTGCTTTTGCCAGGCTCTTAACATATTTTTGGGTTCGCTTGTTCGACTCGTTCCATGTTTCATTCTCAGTTGAACTTTCGGGCGCACTTTTTATTTCAAACATCTTTTTAGAACTTTTTCACCCTCCCCCTGCCTATGCTCTCTCTCTCTCTCTCTCTGCATCTCTTTCTGCGTGTGTGTGTGTGCCATGATGCTGCACAAAAAACTTCCGACAACAATTCTGCAAACGCAAGCAGGAAAACATAAATCTGGCTAAAGCTAAAACGCAAACTTTTAGCTTGAAAAAAAAAAGAGAATAAAAATCTCGCTCCTTCCCTCTTTCTCCCTCTCTCTCTCCTCTCTCTCTGTGTGTCTCTGTCTGTGTGCGTGCAAGTGATAGAGCGATGCCCCTGGCAGATTGTAAGTTGCTTCAAGTGGGAGTGGCAGGAGGGAGGGGGAGTG
Source organism: Zaprionus indianus (assembly GCA_018904595.1). Lineage (NCBI taxonomy): Eukaryota > Metazoa > Arthropoda > Insecta > Diptera > Drosophilidae > Zaprionus > Zaprionus indianus. Next base: position 550,664 of record JAEIHA010000344.1, read on the forward strand.
ACAGTGGCAGCTTGGTCATCGCTTGAGGTTGACTGCAAGCAAGTTGCCGTGGGGCAACCAAAGTGAAGTGACCCAAGCGACCAATTCCAGGCGACCTTATGTGCTACAGCAATATATGATATGCCAAAATTTAAGACAGATCAAAGGGAATTACAAGCTGCGGAGGAGAGTGGGGAGAGGGGGAGGCGGTTGAGTTGAAAGAGAGACTGTTCTTGATAGTTTCTTAATTAAGTGTGCGGTGTATGTGAAGTTTACTTTCTTACAAGTATGTCTTAAGTGAGATATGGGAAAGGTTATGTTGCAGATATAGATTATAGATATATGTTGTATATAATTATTGAAGAGAAACTAAGATAATTCTAGTGAGTATAGTTGATTAGGTCTATTTCTTCAGCTTTTAAAAGGTCTAGTACCTTTCTCTTGCTAAGATCTTAGGAGTTCCAAGAGAGAGTTTAAAGCACTTTAATACTTACGGGTTACTTGCTCAACAACTAACTATGATAAAGTATTTTGAAGACCTTAAGTCTCCTTCCTCTTTCCATTTCTATAAGTAGGTTAGGTCTATTTAGATTCCTTAGGTCGCTATATTAGCTACCTTTCTTTATATTTTCTTCACGCTCTCTTCATTAAAATCTTTCCAGCTCTTGCTTAAAGATTTATACAGGGAGTTTTCAACTATGTTATGAAGTTCAACATATTATTCAATATATCTTTAACTTATATACCTATATAGTATAGTTGTATACCTCCCATATCTCTGCTATATCTTTCCTCTTCGGATCACTTAACCAACAGTGTCTGAGTAGTTGAGCCAGCTGTGGCTTAGGCTCCTTTTGGTACCTATCACTTTCACTTTCTCCTCTCTTCTTCACTGCCCCAACTCTGTCTCCCTTCACTTTATTCCCTTTCTACTTCTTTATTCCCTTCCTTGAACTGAGAAAAGAACATCTGCCTGTGCTCGCTGGGCAGGGCAAGTTCATTGTTGGAGAACCCTTTTTGGTCAGCCTCGACTGCTGCTGAGGAAGAAGGGGGGCAATCCGGCAAAGGAGTGTTCCAACAATTGTGTGCAGAGACTGGTTCTGTTATCCACTCTGCTGCTGTCCCCCTCTCTCTCCCTCTCCCCCTCTTCCCTTCTCTCTTGCTCTGCTTGGGTTTTGTTTTATGCTTCTATTTCTTTTTAAGCAAATGTCCACAATTCGAACATTTGAAATCCAAACAGGCAACTTTTATGCCACTGACGTGTGCGTTCTCTGTCAGTGTCTGCTGCACACGTATGTGTGTGTGCAAGTGTGTGTGGTGTGTGTGTGTGTGTGTGTGTGTGTGCGCCTGACTGCCATTTGGAGCTTGAGCTTGAAATTTTGCAACATGCCTTCGACATCTCATGGGTATTTTTACGACTATCACACACTGTGGTCACCAGGAGCAGGGGGGCAACCCCTCCCCAGCCGAAAAACCCGTCCAAGCGGCTGCTCACTTCTCTGCCCACCTCTCCCTCTCTCTCTCTCTGCCTCTCTCACTAGCTCTGCCTGTGTCCCTTTTCGCGTTTCTCTAACCATTTCTGCTGTTTGTCCACTGACCGCAGACGACAGAGTGAGAGAGATACGAGAGACGCCGCTGACTGTGTTGCTGTTGCAATGTTGCTCTGTCCTTGCCCCTAACAGTGTTGCACAGCCAGTGGCAAACTGCAAGCGCAGCACATTTTGCCAACATATGCCCCACTGTGCACAAGTTTTAAAGCCCCCGAAAAAAGAAGGAAAAAAAGAATGTTAAGTTGGCTTCCGCTTTAAATGGATTTGGTCAAGTGCTGGACAGCAGTGAAGAGACAGTGTAAGGAAGATGTGGAGAGTGTGTAGCAGAGGGGACAGAGTGTGAGGGAGAGGAAAGTACAGAGTATGGAGCAAGCGAAACAGCAACAGTAGAGAAGATAAACCCGGCAGCTAAGTAACAAGATGATGGCGCACGTGATGCGCTGCTCCTGAAGCTGCACTTGACGCCCACCATAAGAAGACAAAGTCGCAGAAGAGAGACAAAGAGATGGACAGACAAGAGAACAAAGATGTGGAGAAAAAGAGAGATAGAAGCAGGCAGAGGGGGAGGAGGCTTGCCAGCTAGTGTGGCAGCTTTGGACTTGGCTGATTTGCCGCCAATTAGCAGCTAAGTGGATTTGTTTACCAAAAGCCATTTCCATTTGCATTCCAGCTAACACTCTCCCGTCCCCCCCTCTCTCTCTTTCACTTCCTCTACCCCTGCAATTCCCCCTCCCCCTGTACATCCCTCTCCCACTGCTGTGATGTCCTGCCATGTGCTGCCGGCGCGGGCGCTACGTGCCAAGTCAAAACTCGCAGAGCAATATTTATATCGATAAACAAAATATCTAAATGGGCCAAAGAGGGGCGTGGCTAGGTAGTGGAAGGAAGGAGGGGAGGGGGGCAGGCAAGTGGACTATGGCGTTATCTGGCAGCCACAGCAGCAGTCTCGAGGCTTACGGGCCTAATCTACGTGGCATGCGTGTACGTGCGAGGCCAAAAGCTTGAAGAGAGCGAGTCAGAGTCAGAGTCGAGTTAGAGAGGTTAGCTAAAAGGAAGCAGTGCATAGAGGAAGGCGGAGGTACAGCACAGGCAGAGGAAGAAGGAGAGGGGGGGAAGGGGGGTGGCGACTCTCGAGCGACTACGTGGCCAGGCGAACGAGACAAGTTAAATCGTTGCGTTATTGATGGCAAATGTACGTGATAGGCTCACAACGTGAGCTGCCGTTGTTGCTGCTGCTGCTGCTGATGATGATCGGCTTCATCATCATTATCGTATCGTATCGTATCGCATCGTATCATTTGCTGCCTCTCTCTCTCTCTCTCTCTCTCTCTCTCTCTCTCTCTCTTGCGATGACAACAGCTTTCAACAACAATCGAGCCCACCTGTGCGCCATGCTGAGCCGGACGAGACGGCGGCGACTAAAGAAATTTAAGCGCATTACAAACTTTTCTGCCCATCTACCCCCGCTGCTGGCCCCTGCTCCCTCTTCCTCCTTTTCTCCCTTCCCCCTCTCTCACTCCCGCTCGCATAGTCGCGGCATTGTTTGTAAAAAGTTTAGCCTGGCTTTGGGTAAGCGAAACGCTTTTAAGTTGTCAAACAAAGCGCCTGCCAATACAATCCTCCTCCACCTCCCCCCACCTAGTCCCTCTCTTGATATGGATAAATATCTACTTATATATATATATATGTATATTCTATAGCTGGCGACGTGGCTGTACTTAGCTTAAAGTCAAAGCGGCGCGTAAACTGTTTAGACAAAAAAGAGTAAAGTGGAAGAAGGCAGGCAGATGGCAAAAGAGAGAGAAAGGGAGAGGGGGGGAGATGCCTAAGAAGGTGCTGCTGTTTATGCTGCTTAATGCAATTGTTCAGTGTAATTCTCTACCCATCTCACTCTTCTTTGCTGCTTCTACCTCTCTCTCTTTCTCTAGTTTTACCTTGTGCTTTTGCACTAGAAACAGAATCCTTACTCAGCTTCCTAGTCTCAATTAGCTTAGCTTAGGCTGCAGCTGTCCTTCTCTCCATCACTCTCTCTCTTACTCTCTCCCTCATGCTCGCTCTCTCTCTCTTTCTCCTCTTCTCCTTTACTCGCTCTCTGTCTCTCTCTCTAACATATATAAACTTCTTCTGCAGCTTCTTCTTGAAGTTTTTCTAAAGTTTCTTCAAAATCTTTCAAAAGTCAAGGCAGCAGCTCTTTCATATATCAAGATCTTTAGTTAATCTAGTCTATCCATCTCTTTTCTTACCTCAAGAAACACCCCTTTATAATCCTTTTAATACTTCTGACATGCATTTAAGTCTTTAATATTGCAAATTGCTTAGAAGTTCGCTGAGGTTTATCAAAGTCAGCTTAGGTTACTCCTTTCTGACCCACTCTCCCTCTCTCTCTCTCTCTGTCTCTCTCACACTCTGCCACTTGCAATACACCACAGAGAGCATAGTTAATTAACTTCCATTTCAATCAGTTTCTTGTTTAACCCCCCCCCCCACCCCTCTCATTTGCTGACTCATTTGTTGAGCAAAAGTTTAATTAGGTTTCATTTTTGTGGCTCATATATCATCTGATATATCCACTCTCGCTGCGCTACGACTTTTTCAATAGCAAAATAATTTTACAGTTACGAGTATTTTCTTTGGCTCTCTCTCTCCCCCCCCTCCTCCTTCTCCTCAGCCCTTTCACGAAGCAAAGTGAAATCATAAAATGGCGAGAGAAAAAAAAAAGAAAAGAAAACAAAATAAGCAAAGTTCAGTTTTGGCGCAATATACGCGCTCTGAAGAGGTACTTGAAAGGGAATTGCCCCACATAAGGATCGACGGAGTGTGCACGAAAGAGAGAGAGAGAGAGGGAGGGAGCGGGGACAGAGGTGCGTTGCCAGGGTTACCAGCAGCACGCGAAACCGCACAAAACACGCGCCTGCAACTGACAATTAAACATTTAATTAAAAATCAATTAAAAACGTATTTTTGCAATTGCGAAAAGTGAAGAAACAAAAAAAAAAAACAAACACGACAGAGCAAATAAGAGCAGCAGCAGCAACTACACTGCACTGCAAATATATGTAGTCGATTCACATAAATTTATATATGTGTATGTGTGATATATACGCACATATTTCTATCAATCGTTTCTGTGTTCATAACTCTTGGTGGCATCAAATGCGAGTTTATTTTTGCCGCATTTCGCTTTACGATTTCAATTCGTGTGCGTGCTTTTATTTTATACATTTAGCAATACCCAGTACCCTGTGCAACGTGTTGGTGGTTAGGGTGTTTATGAAATAAGTAGAATGAAAGAAGGAGCACAAACTGAGTGAGTGTTTGGGGAGTAACTTTGCTTAGCTTTATATAATTCTAAAATAATGCAAAAGAAACGTTTTTATATGAATTTAAGACAATCGATAGTTTCTACGATAGTCGTTAGCGATTATTATGATGATAGCTTACATTGTTTTGCCAAGATTTGATTTAAAGTTTTGAAATTATCCATAGCAAATCTGTCTAGAAAACTTCCAGCAGCTTTACAATTGAAATGCTTTCCATTACCTTAGCTTGTGTTCGATAGTATGTGCGATAGTTGATAACGCAAGCAGGTACGATAGTTTAGAGCAGGCTTTGTAGCTTATTAAAGGAAATTTGAGTAAGGAAACTTAAATCAGTTGATATTTAATTAAAATCAGAGAACATTATTCACCAGAGCCCATCAAGCGATAGTTTCTAACGATAGTATTTACTAAAATGGGCAACAATTACTCTCTTTTTATAGAACAAATTATTGACCTAAATTTCTATGACCTTTACAGAGTATCTGCTAGTCTGTGTTCTCTCTACAGGCACAGCACATGCGTTTACTTGCTTTTTATTATATTTATTGGAATTGAAAGAGTATAATTTAATTAACGTGTCGTGCTTTATGTGCGTGAACAGATACGGATGCAGCTACAGATGGAGCCATAGATACAGCTGCAGATACAGGCACAGATACAGATACAGATAGAGATGCAGCTACAGCTACAGATGCAATCATAAATTGCATAGATGGATAGCTCGCATAGATGGATGGCTAAATGAATGGACAGTGAGTGTGGGTGAATCGTTCTGTGAATGAGAGTTCGCGGCGGCAACTGCAAATGAACTGCAATCAGAGAGTGGTCGCAGAGGGGGAGAGGGGGTGCAGCGAGTGTCGATGAATTATGATGGGTTCCTGCGTATAAATACAACATGCGATTATTATGTCTGACGGTTTAATTGGCCATCTGTGCATGTGTGCGTGAGTGTGAGTGTGTGTGTGTGTGGTGTGTGTGTGTGTGGGGTGTGCGAATCAAACTGAATGAAAGTGACGAGTTCGCTTTTATTGATTTTCCGTACACACACCCATTTGCACTGCAAGTTAACCCTTTGAACTTGCACCTTTGCATCGCATCGTTTATCATTAAAATGCAATTAAAATTGACATGACATTTGATTTACAGCACGAAGACGAGCCCTGATATATGCTACAAGAACACGGGCCCTACCCAGCGACAACCCCCTACTCCCGCCTACGTCCCTGTCTTAGATGAGTCGTGCAAAGGATTCAAATCAAACACGGGCGGGTCATGTTTACTTGCAGTCTGTCACTGCACTAGTCCCTCTAGGGAATTAGAGAGGGTAGAGGTGGAGGGGGGCGGGGGAAAAGACAATGTGTTAAATGCTGGTATAGTTCTCTGATCTGCTGTGCTTGAGGTCATTGAAACTGTTTAACCTGCAAGAGGGTGAGGTGAAGTCAAAGCAATTGACGCCCTTTCGTGTTTCATTTCATTGTTGCAAGTGTGGTAAAGGAAATTTGAGATGGTTAATTGCTAGTTAATTTCATAATTCGTTGAGCAACACTTAAATGTCTTTGGAGTGTTTCATTTCCATCGTTTCACTGCAGTTTTTTTCTTGTGCAACACTTTATTCTCTTCACAGTGTCTCAAGTCCATCGTTTCAATTTGGTATTGTCTTGTGCAGGGCTTAAATATCTTAAAGCTGTTTCATTTGCATCGTTTCAATGCAGTTTTTACTTGTTCAACAACTTAATCGTCTCAATTTCATCGTTTCAATGCTGCAGTTTTCTGTGAGACACTTAAATCTTTTAAAAGTGTTTCATTTCCAGTATTTCAATTTGGTGTTTTTTTTATAGACACTTTAATCTACGAAAGGGTTTCATTTTCATTGTTTTCCTCTGGTATTTCATCTTACTGCATCTAAATCTGGTGCTAATGTTTCAATTCCATCGTTTCACTTATATATATTGTTCACTTTTAACTAAATTAACCTTGTTCTGTTCAAATTTAGCATAATGCAAGCATTCCATTCCATCATTCCATGTTGTTCCGCATTCCCAATCGTTCCTCCAACTCTTTTTAATGTTTTACTTAATAATCTTAAAATTAATCCCTAAAAGTGTTTCAATTCCATTCGTTTCACTTGCCTTAATTGCACTGCAACAATCGTTTAGCCACAACTAAACTGTTTCACTGTCACACGTCCCCCCTCTCCCCCTATCCCTGCACATTTCTATCACATATCCAAACCCTTCCTCCCCCTTCCCTTCTCCTGTTTATCAACGAGAATTCCAATTGGATTCCAAACCAGGCGAACATTGCTAACGGCGGCCAGCCACAAAAAGGTGTTTATCAACAACAAATGCGACGCCCGCAGCAGGTGGGGACACTGGGGAACAGGTGCCACACGAGGAGAAGAGAGGAGAGGGGGAGTGGGGGGAAGCTGATTGTTGGGACAAGCGATTCGATGCGAGCATTTTACGGTTATTAGAAAAAATTAAAGCGCAGCCCAATTTGCATACGATTTAAATAACAATTTTTTATGATTTCACTCAAATTGGAAACGAGAGAACGAGGGAAGAGGAGAAAGAAGAGCGAAGAAGAGGGAGGAAGATAAACATGGAAAACGAAACGAAATTAAATCGAGGAGAAAAATGGTATAAAAAGCGTTTATGATGTGTCATATGCGGGTCTCCCTCTGCCCCTCTATCTCCCTCTTCCCCCTCTCTCTCTCGGGATTGTGTGGCGTCTTATTGGCTTCATGTTGTTCGATTTCATTGTTGTTGTTGTCCGATTGTTGTTGTCATTGCAACAAAAGAGTCAGCAATAAAACGCTTGACATGCACAGCATGTGCTGCGGGATGCAGGGACCTGGGGCAGGGGGGGAAGGCCTATCAAACAGTTTCTTATTAATTTAAAGCGGAAAATGCAAAAAAAAAAGAAATTAAATAAAAAAAATAAGAGAAAATAAAGAGAAGGAAGTCAAAGCAAAGGCCGCGCGCGCTTTTAATAAGGATGTGAAAAATGTTTCGCATGCTAATTGAGCGAACTGTTTAAGTACCGTTGCAATGGGTTCCCTACCCCCTCCCCTGCCCCCTCTGGCTGCTCTACGCCACTGCTTAAACAGCCTTATCAGGCAATTCGTTGCCATATTTTCCCTTAATTACTTACACCGAAAGGCAAATTTAAAAAGCGGCAGAGGATGAGTCTAAGAAGAAGAGAGAGAGAAGGAGAGAGAGGAGGGAGCAAGAGGGAGAGGCGGCAGAGGAGGGTGAGAAAGAACGCAGAAATCGTTGATGAATCACAGAGAGAACGCCCGCATTTATTGGAAGACGACGAGGCAACAAAAGCGCCGCAAAGACCCCCCGAATCAAAGTGTGTGTGCGTGTGTGTGTGTGTGCGAGTGTGTGTGCGTGTGTCTACATAGCATAAAAACTGAACCTCAACTCAACTGCAAGCAACCTCCCTTCCCCTCCTCTGCAACTGCCTCTGCTCGTGCTGCCTTCTCTGTCTGATTGCAATTGGCATTGAAACTTAACACTGGGCAATGCTTTCATTTGCCAGGCACGTTTCACTTGCCTCCCTCCCCTCCTCCCTCCCTCCTCTCCTTCTCTCTCCTCTCCCTCTCTCTCTTTCTTCCTCACTCTGCCTGTTTCTCCTTTGCACTGGACACTGTGTGTGGCTCGCCCAGCAGAAAATTTATGGATGCAATCAAGTGCGCACATTTCATTTGACTAGGGAGGGTGCTGGGTGGTGGAGTAAGGAGAGGGGGGGAAGTGGGGCGGCGAGGGAGTCAATTAAATGCCAACCGATATTCCAGTAGACGATCGTGCTCAAGACGCTGCAGAGGGACTCGTATTACGCGAGAAAGTCTATGAAACGGGAAGAAAGGTTTAGGTCAAGAGAAAATCTTGCAACAAATTGTTGCAATTGTGGTGAAACTTGGAGAGACATTGGGGTGAACAAATACTCTTGCTGTGCCAAATCTTAAATATCTTGAGTAGTATACAGTAAATACTACCATCAGGTATATAATGATATAATATAGGAAGTTGAGCTCAGTCTTTAATCCAGCCGAGCTTGGAAAATTGACAGCAAAAGCAAAGTTAACTTCCCAAAAGTTATTGCAATTGGTGGCCTATTTGGAAAGAGAGAAAAAGAGATGGAGCGATGCTGGAGATGCTCTTTCTGTAACTGTATATTGAATGAAAAACATTCAACTCTCTCTTCAAATCGACTTCACTTTAAGTTCTGTTGTTTTTATTTTGTTCTGTCTTTGTTTTTTGCGCCGTTTTTTGTAGCATAAATTTTTGGGGTGCGTTGTCAGAAGTTTTTGGCAGCTGCAGCGGCAAAGTAGATTAAAATCTAAATACTCACACACACACACTGACGCAGACACAAACACACTCTCACACATACAGACAGCATAAATTTTGCACAAATAAACCGAATTAAGAGTGCAAAACAAGGCGACCAACAATAAAATACAAAGAGCGACAAAGGGAATAAAAAAAAAACGGACTCTCATGTATACCCTATAGGGAAAGGCAAAGGGGTAACCTAAAAAAGAAGAAGAAAGGAATAAAAAAATGGTATCTTATGCATTTCCTAAAAGCAAAGGGAGTAGAACTCAGTTGGTATTTGTTTATTAAATCAAAGAATATAGAGAAAGTAAAATAGCTAAGCAAAGCACCTTTGTGTTATACCTTCTGGTATTTCTTTTGCACATTCTTCAAAATTTAGTGAAGACCTTCAGTTTGTAGATAGTTTAGGGTGTTCATGAACAATATACAAAATTTTATAAACATTAGATGGTAAACAACTTCAATATTAAAGTATCAAACTGCCTACAGGGTGCTCGTTGGTCGATTACACTGTGTTGGCACTTTTTTTTTTTTTCGCAAAACAGTTAAGTGTAAAGGCGCGTCATGTCAGACACACCGCAAGCGACGCGTTGAGCGCCCCGCCTCTTTTTTTGGACCAACACTTGGTTGACTGGACTAACTTTTGACAAAATGTCGGCACGAAAAAAAAAGAAGAAAATAACAAAAATAACAGAATTTAGCAAAGCTAAAGAGGCAGAGAGGGAGACAGTCAAACTATAGGCCAGGCCAGGCTGAGGGAAGTGCAAGAGGGCGTGAGGGGGAGCGAGAGGGAACACAGACAGCGCCGCCACACACGGAAGCCATAAAAACTTATGGCAAAATATAAAAATTCACCCTTTTTATTGTGGCAAACAACAAAACGAAACGAAAACGAGAAATAAAATAAAATGCAAAACATTTACCCACACACGAAGGAGACAGCAAGAAAGAAAGGGAGAGAGCGAGAGAGGGAGAGAAAGCAACTCAAAGACGAAGCGAATGAACGCGTCGGGCAACCCTTTGGCCAACTAAACTTAAATGCTGAGTTTAGCAAAAATACTAAGAACCACAGCAGCAACAACAAGAGGAGAACAGCAGGCACACACACACACACACACACACACACAGAGCACACACACGGCATGCAATTGTTGTAAAACAAAGGAAAGGGCAATGAATACGGCAAATGGCGAACGGCAGCTGCATAAAAAAATAATAATATAAAAGTATCGGAGCCAGGCGAGGGCAGACCAAGTTGGCATTCAGCATAAATATACCAATTGCATGGACGAGATGTAAGCAAAGGATTTGGCGTTTAACAACACTGAAATAATGGTTCTCTAAAGTCCACACAAGTTTGCGGTTGCGCCACAGAGTGTGTCTGCCAAATTTCATGAGAATCAAGCGAATACTTTGCATGTTATGAGCCTGAACCACTTTTTGAACCGGTTCAGCAGTAGTAAAGCGAAAGATATTGGAGCTCACTTGCTTGTTGAAGAACTTAAGAGCATTTCATAAGGTCGATAGCAAGATAAACGAATTATTTGCTGAGGTATGCAGCTGAACCACTTTTTGAACCGGTTCAGGGAGAGTAACTGGCGGAGAATTAAAGCTTACTCGTTTGTTAAAGAACTCTTAGAGCATTTTATAACATTTAAAGCAAGATTAGTTAATTGTTTCAAGCTGAAATATGCACCTGAACCACATTTTTGAACCGGTTCAGTGGGTGTAATAAGAATAAAATTGCATATTGCATATGCATATTAAATATCTCTTAAGGTTATAATATAACTTAAAGAAAAATATACAAGGTTTTTGCTAAAATTTTCCACTGAACCATATTTTGAACCGGTTCAGATGTAATTCAAAGAAAGCCTGCAGTGCAAACCTTGATGTTTTGCTAATAACGGAAATGTATTCTTACTTATGACTGAGTACTGCAAATGCACTTGGCAATACAACGCTGAACCGCAATTTGAACCGTTCCGCACAGCAAAAGGGAGCAAAAACTACGCACAAGATGATCTATTACGAGCTCTTTTTCTCCCTCAGCCAACTTGTGTTCTGTCATCGAAATGGAAGCACTGCTTCGCCCTGTGCGCTGTGACAGGTGCCTCTGCCTGTCAGTGGCGTAGGGTGTAGAAGGCATTGGAGAAGGGGTTGAGGTGAGGGGAACCTATCGAAACTTATATATTAGCTTGTCGAAAGTACAGAAACAGAAACAGAAACTGAAATAAAAATTCAGTGTGCCTTCTGTTTTCCGTTGTCGTTTATCGTATATTCCCGATATGCTTGCCACACGCCGCTGACTGCCTGCCACATGCCACATGCCGCATGCCGCGTTGCCTGTCAGCTGTTGTTATTGGCATATTGGTTCCGTGTGCGCAAGAGAGAGAGAGAGAGAGGGCACTACGAATTACCGTTGTGCTACTGCTGTTAACCCTTACCCTAACTCCGATTCGACCCTAGCCCCAACCCTTTCCCTATGCTTACCTGTGCAGGAGTCTACTACTCTCCCTCTCACTCCTTCTCTCGCTCCTTTTCTTTTTCTTTTGCTGCCCAAAACAGTTGTACCGCTATGCGGCAAATAAATAAACAAAGACGCAAACAAACCAGTCGAAAAAACAACATACAAAGGTTCCGAACTTCGAACACAGTAGTGCGGGGTATGCGTGACTAGCAGATGCGCTGTAGATTTGCAAGGGGAAAGAATTCTTGTTACTGGTTTCAAGCAAAAATGTGGAAAGTGGGAGAATTCATTTATATTAACTCTTGTTAATAGTTCGGAAGCAAAGAATGACAATCGATAAGATCGATAGTTTATCAAAACGTCAAAGAAGTCGTTGAATGACAAATTAAGCTGATGTTTAAAGACTTTGTGTGTTGAACTGAGCAAACAGGGGAAGCTCTTGAGAGAATGAACTTATACTTACTGCTGTCAATATATCGATAAGTTCGATAACATATAAACATGCTAAAGTAATTGATGTATTACTAATCGAACTAAATTTCTTACACCTTATCACATGCCTAATACTGAACATCTCCTATCGATAACAAACCGGCATTTGCGCTGTGCTTTAACGAGCTTACTCAATTCTATTGCTTCTTAAGTTGAGTATGACCCATACTATATTTGACTACAGGGTATTAGACGCGCACACACACATACGCACCTGGCATTCCTTGCTGCCGTCGCTGCCGATAACAGTGAAATGCAATTTTCTTCTTATGGCAGAGCGTTGATTTCTGCTGCACGCGTCGCGAACTCGACAAAGCTCTCGACCCAACGAACTGAGTACCTTGCTCTCTCTCTCTTTCTCTATCTTCCTACCTCTTTTTCTCCGCCATCTTTCTCCTGCTCTTGCTCACACTGTGCTACGCCTGCTCTCAAGTCGAATTAAATATTCATTTTGTATTGCATTTTCTTGTGCCAGAACAAGACAAGGGGAGGGCAGGGGAAGAGAGAGAGAGAGGGGTGTGGTATAAGTGAGTAAGGGGTGCAAGGAAAGGGTAACAGGGGTTGGGTAAGGCACAAGCACAAAGGGGGGGAGTGAGAAACTTAGCTGCATTTAGCTCGAGAGATTTCGCACGTGTGCATTTAACTAAGTGGCACAGTTGTTGTTGCCCCTTTGTTGTTGTTGTAGCTCCTGTTGTTGCCTTTGTTGTTGTTGTAGCTGTTGTTGTTGTAGTGCAGCTGGCTGCGTTGTAAGGCCAGGATAACGAGCCTGCCTGCCTGTCTGCCTGTCTTTCGCTTTGTCTCTGTGTGTGTCTCAGTCACTGTCTCAGTCTCAGCCTTTGCCTTCGCCTTTGCTGTCTGCCTGCCCAGTGCAGCAGCTACTTACACACACCTACACACACACACACATGCACACATGCACACTCAGAGAGAGATACACACACACACATGTAAGCGTTACCAGCAGCCAAATTGGAAAACAAATTAGCACAATCCTTGCGCAATCCCGCAAGCAGCAACGCCAGCATCGTCGAACAGTGGAGCAAAAGCAATTCGCATGCAACTGACATTTGACACAGCAAAGTAACCAAAGTAACCCTTTGGTAGTTGACAAACCCTAGAAGTGCTATACAAGTAGAAAGCAAAACCTTGAGCAGTCAGCATAGAGAGTCACATCAAGTAAGAGAGAATCTTTTCCAATTTAAAAAAAGTAGAACATAAATTTATAAAATATTTAGAGAGTGCCTGTTTAAAGTAGCAAAATGAAGTTGAGCACCTTTAATTTCCTGACTTCAATGTCCATCAGGGGCGTCAAGATTGGGTACCCCTTGAAACTGACCATACAGCGTATGCAAGTGGTCAAGTCGGACTTCAATATACAATTTATCACACGCTTGATACCCAAATTGGATTGGGCAATGATCTATTCAGCTGCTCAGGAGGTAGATCTTGCTGATGATATTCCAATGAAGCGTCCAGAGAACTTCGAAGAGGATAATGAGTTGCTGGAGAGATTGCATCATTTGCTCTTGGAGGTTGATATAGTTGAGGGACAGCTGGAGTGTCCCGATACTGGACGTATATTTCCCATTATCGATGGCATACCTCATATGTTGGTGAATGAGGATGAACATTTAATGCCCAAGAGATCGACAGAGTCGCAATCTTTGTAGAGTCACTCAATAACCAAGTTACTTTGTTTGTTTTTGTGTTATGTTAGTTTATTTTGCAGTGTTAATCAATTTGTTCGTTAGTTATGTTTTCATGAATTAAATTTTGCAATGTTAATCAAGTTTGAAGCATTTCTTACTCTCTTCCCTTTAATCTCGTACTTCAGCGCTGTAAATCCCTGTTAACCGTTGCAACCCCCTATAGAATTGAGAGAAAATCAACCCAGAATAAAATCGTTAGGCAGACGCGGGTCATTTCCATTCACTGTCGACCCTGTCGATCCCTTCCGACTTCTATAACTATTGCCCAAGGTTGTTATTCACGCTCACTTTGACGCTGAACCACCCCTTTTGCCTCCATTGTTTCCCCTCAGCGAACTACCCTAAACACCTCGCTACCCTCACTCACTCTCCTTCTCTCTCTCTCTCTTCGTTCTCTTTTTTGAAATGGAAATCGACACCATCTCATCGCACAGGCAATAAATTTATAAGTTCTGCTAATGTGCGTTAATGGCTTGTAGTTTCGGTTTTCAAAATTTGTTTTGCGCCTTTTTTTTCGTCTTCTTCTTCTCTCGGTTAGTGGTTCACCCTAACCTCAATAGCTAACCCCCTCGCATTTGTATACAGTAAAGTTTTTTCGTTGCTGCTGTTGTTGTTGTTGGTTGTTCGTTGTTGTTATTTAATTTTTCGTTTGTATTATTAGAGGTTATTATGCTAATTTCTCGCCCGGCCTTCTTAGTCCCCTTTTCCAGCACCTTTCTGGTGGGGAGAGGAGGGTGCCTTGTAAACTCGGACATTATGGCGTAATTAGCAATACCGTTATGTGTGTGTGTGTGTGTCTCGACCGATGCTTAATTTATGCAAAAACACTCCGAGCGAACCTTTACCACGAGGCCCCCATCGAACCGTACCGTACGGCAGCGGGTACCCTTACCCTACCGACCGTACCCCTAGGAATAGCTAAGCTTGTTAGGCGCTGCTTCTTTTTTTTTGGGTTTTGCTTACTGCTTCGTTCTGTTTTGTTAATTTCCACATTGAGGTTATGTCGCTGCGTATCTGGACAATGTGTTAAATGAGTTGAGTATTTGCTTGTTGTCGCTCCCCCCTTCCTTCTCTTTTCCGTCTACGCCCATGAGTCAGAGACGCGAGAGTTACAAGAGTCGCCATTAGAGTTGGTTGCCACTTAGGAAATTAGCAGGTTCCTCCCCTTCTGGCCCCTCGTTGACCACGCCCCGTGGGCGAGAGAAGGATAGAGAGCATTACTAATGCGCCTTATGACGGTAGTAAAAGCTAATGAGGGAATGGGAAAGGCAGAGAGGAAGAGAGAGAGAGGGAGAGTGGGAGGGCAGCTTATGATCTTATTAAGTAAATTGATCCTCAAGGAAAGTTTATATAAGAATTGAAGTTATTTAATGAATTTTATTGAGGCTGTGAATAGTGTAAGTTAGAGCTTTAAGGTTGAGAACCAGACTAAAAAAATATATATAATTATATATAGTATAAGGTTATATATCCTACACATTATAAGGTACTTTATATGTTACATAAATATTCCAGTTAACTTTACTTGTTTCTCTCTGTTTGGTTTTTTGTTTTTCCGCCAACTGAAACTTTAAAGTGTTGCCACTCACTAATTTATCCATCTCTCTCTCTCTCTTTCTCTCTCTCTTTGCAGGTACGTACTTTACACACGATGCTGAATCCCAAACCGAATCCTAACTCAACTTTGGCTGCTAACGACTGCAATGCGTGGTCAGCGCTGTCCAATTTAAGTACAAACCACATATCTCATATATGCACACACACACTCACACTCATACACACACATACACACACACACACACACACATACACAGTAACACTCTGTACTCTCACATAGTTGAGAGAGAAACCAAAAAAAGTTTCATTGCCCAAAAGTCAACTTGAAATCAACGCGCGAGTTAACTGAAAAAGTATTATGCAGTCAGAGACGATGGAAGGAGGGACGGGAGAGAAGGGTATGAGGAGTTGAGCAGAGTGTTAGGGAATGGGGTGTGGTCCCGGCATATCCGTAGTCCAGGCATACCACCACACACACATATATAGAGCCCAGGCAAAGCCGTATCCGGTGCGAGCTTAGCGCAACTTTAAATAGAACCACATAATTTTTTGGTCATGACTTAAAACTCACAACACACACACACACACACACACAGGCACACACACACACGTATAGCTATGGCTATGCAAAAGTTTCTGGACTGCCTTCATAAATGTATGGCGCCTGGCCACGCCCCCCTGCCTGCCTGGCCCCTTTCTACCTAGGAGATATTTTTGTGCTGAGTTTACATTATCAATGAGAGGCTTTTGCGCTCTTTGCGCTTTTGTGCGGCGCGCTTGCCTAAGTAGCCACAGACAGGGGCGGGGAAGAAGCGTGGGGGGGGGGAGGGGAGCGCGCACAGGGACGTAGTGGCCTGACCAAAAAGGGGGCGGGGTGACAAGGTACTGGGACTGCGGCTTGCAGGGCGTGACGTGGCTGGCTATGAAATAACGGCACTAACGACTAGCGCTGGAAAAGTAAGTAATCTACACACACACACACACACACACGTAGTGGCTCTAGATATATGCATAGATACGTGCTCATATGGCTCCTTTGCCCCCATCTCTCCTCTCTCTCTCTTTCTCTCTCCGTCGTTGTTTGTGGCCCGCCAACAGAAATTTGTTGGGCAATTTCCAAGCCAACAAATCTCTGCAAAGCTGCCGCACTGCATCACCCTCAGCATCAGCTGCGCCCCCTTTTCCCCCCTCTTTGCGCGCCCATGCCGGCCTTAGCACAACCGGTTGCCAGCAACTGCAGTGTAAGCTAGTTGCGAGCAGCAATGGGTTAATGTGGCAGCTAGTAGAGGGTTAAGGTGTCGATAATGGTGGCAAATCAGTTAAGTTAGCAGCAGAGAGCAGCTGAGCAGCATTTGATGTTCAATTGATGCTTAAAAGTGCAATCGATATGTTATCGATTAATTATCGATTAATCGATAAATTGGTACTTAGCACATAGGAGCTTAAAAAGATGAAATCAAGTTAATATAGATGTATAGAAACGTTTATACCAGTAATTTTGAAGGTATCGATAACTTATCGATAGTTTTGTGAACACATAAAAATACAAATTTAATTATCATAATTTTGTTGAATACATTGGCATAATAATATACTGGTAATAGGGCCAACTTAGTGTTATCGATAATTTATCGATAGTTTTGTGAAAAATTAATGTTATTATTGAATTACCATAATGTAGTTTAATACTTTTGCACAACAACATGCCGATAATAGAGTCAACTAGGTGTTATCGATAACTTATCGATATTTTAGACTCTATATTTCCTTTATTTTTTTCAGCCTTGCTAAGGCACCCTCGCTCTGCTCAGTCTATTAACAGCAAATCGCGGTTTCACTCAGCCTGCAAGCTGAGCAGGGGACGTAGTTCAAGGAGGGGGCAGGAACGAAGGCAACTTAGTCGCAGTAGGGGACAGGGGGAAGGGGGGGAGGAGTGCACAGAACACACATGCAGCTTGTAACTTGCACATGCAGCCAGCTGCTGCTGTGGTAGCCTAACAAGGTCCAAGCGCGCACAAGGCAGGCGAAAGGGGGAGGGACAAAGTGATAGGGGGGTGGGAATGGGGGAGGGGGCCACAAACTGTCGCTAAAAACAATTTCGTTGAGATTTAAGTTCTGTTGAACAATTTCCGTTCTGGCTTGGCGACACGCCCTCACGCCCACGCCTCTGTGCGCAGCCTGCACTGCTCCTTCTCCCGCCCTCTCTTTCTCTCTTTCTGTTGCCAACTGCCTTGCTGCATTTTTTTGTAGCGCCAACTGGCAACTGTGTAGACACACACTCGCACACACACACACTCGCACAACAAAAACCACATTCATAGATAATGTGCAGCTTGGGCTTGCGGTTATTTTGTATGCTTGGTCGGTCGCCCTCCCCCCTTCGCTCTCTCTCTCTCTCTCGCAGTCTGGCAACGCTGCCAGGACAGCAGCATCATGCCCCATCATGTGGCATGTGCCTCTTTTCACTGTGATTTGGATTCAGGCTGCGGTAGCAACAGCCGAAAACGTCGACAGCGACGCCGCTGCTTCATCCAATTTTCCGTTGTCGCTCTGTCGCCCTTGCCCCCTCCCCCTCCACTCCCTTCCCTTGTTGGTTGCGCTTTACAAAAATTGCATTTTTCAGCCTGTTTCAGCCCTGCCTTGGCCCCCCTCTCTGCCTGCGCCTCTGCACGTTGACAACATCGCGCAAAGTCGTCGCTTTTCTATTGTTCAAACCGAAACTAAAAAACAAAGTCGACAAATTTGAAATAGTCAAAAAACAAGTTGCTGAAAACGTTATGCCACGCCCCCCTCCCCCCGCACTGTCAACCATGCGCACCCCCTTTGGGATGCCGCTGCTGCAACAGTCAAGCTAAAGTTTTTTGGGGCACGATTTTTGGTTAACGAAACAATTTTTGCATGGGTTGCGCGAAAAGTTCTCAGTCCGCAAATCAGTTCATCATCAGTCAGTCTCAGCTGGCCAGCTACCTTCCTCTCTTTCTCTCTCCCCCACTCCCACTCTCTCTCTCACTCCTTCTCTTTCTCTCCTTCGCTGTCTGCCTTGTCAACTTGGCAGACTAATTTAAAAATGTGCTGAGCGCAATCTTTGCTGCCCTCACGACGCCAATGCAAACTTGGCATAATCCAAGTAAGTTAACCCCCCCCCATCTCTCCCCCCTTGCGCTGTTGTACACTCATTATCGGAATGGAATGCCTGGCAGTGAGGCTGACAGAGTTGCCAAGTTGTCGTTGCATGCAACTCGGTAGCAGACTTTGTTATGAGTTATCGATAAATTACATGCAAACCAGGTGGGGCAGGGGGAGTTTGTTATAGAAGTATACTAAAATTCTGAAGAGAGGAAAGAAAAAAGAAATAGCAGAGTTTGCCAGTTATAGTTAAATACTGCAAAAATACCAAATAATGCAAATCAATTGAATTTGCGTGGAGTTAAGACTGGAAAAATACTAGCAACTGTGAATGTTTTGTAAAAATCCTGATAGGTATCAGAGATAGTGTGACATCAGGCTTGCATATGCATAACGACAATCTAAAAATACTAAAAATACTGTAAAGTGAAAGAAAGAACCGAAATAAAATATTTAAAAAATACTTAAAAACCAAAAAGAGCCTATTTTCAACTCAGGCAAAGTTAAATTATATTATAGCAAGTCATTAATACTGCAAAAATACTAAATAAAATACTGCAAAATACTAAAAACTACTGAAAATCACTAAAACTAGAAGAGCTTTACTAATAAATTGATAGATAAATAATGAGAAAATGTTGTAAAGTAAAGTAACTCTAATATGGAAAATACTAAAAAATACCAAAACCTTGAAGACCCTTTTTTGCTCAATTGCTTGGTTGTGCATAATAAATACTAGACAGCTCTTTGCAACATCAAGCTTAACTTTTCTCGTTATAAAAAACCAAAAAAATACTGACAACAGAAGAAGTAATCAATATAAAATACCAAAATATACTAGAAATGCCATAGCGCCATCAAAATTCTTGGCAGTCTTAACATTCCCAGTCAGTCTTTTTCAGTCTCCAGCCCCTCTCTCTCTGTCGTACTAATGCTCCTTTCTACCTCTATCGCTCTCTCCCTCTTTTTTCTCTGTCACTCCCGGTAGTGCATTTGTTATCTGTCTGTTCGCTTTGCTCGCACATTCGCAAACGTTGCAAAAGCCTTTCGCGTAGTTGAACTCACTTTGTGTGAGCTGCCAATGTGCGCTGGACTTGTCAGCGCAAAATCCTGTTAGACAGTGTCATGCCAGGGGGATGGAGAGAGGAGTGAGTGAGGGGGGGGTAACCACTCACGGTGGCATGCAGTGAAGTGTAACGGCAAATGTGATTCACTTGGATTGCAATCGAATGCAATTGAATGCACTCATTTCATTCATAGGCCAATTTAGAGTTGCCGAAACCGAAGCGAAAACAGAAATCAAACTAAATTAGAGCAGCACTACAAGATGAACAAGGAGCAGGAGACAAGCCAGAGCAAACAGGGGAGAGAGAGAGAGAGAGAGAGTGAGTGTGAGGGGGACAGAGAGGGGCAAAACAAAACCGTTAAGTGCAATTCTCTTCGCATTGATTGCGCACTTGATTACGATAAATAAAACGTCAACAAGAGACGACTTGACGAGGCAAAGATGCAGAAAGAGATGGTGGCAGGGGCGGGGGTAGAGAGAGAGGGAGAGAGGAAGAAGAAGAGAGAGAGGAAGGGGGGGAGGCAACAGAACGTGCAGTATGACTAGGCCCAGTGCGCCCTTTTTTTGCAGCTTGTTGTTGCTTGTACTGATTTCTTTTGTCGACTTTTCATCAGGCACTTGCTTCGCTCTCTCTCTCTCTCTTCAATCTGTCTCTGTCTCGCTCACTTGTTTACGGGGCGACAAATCACAGCGTCTCCTGGCCGGAAAATCAGTTGTGCGCTGTCTCTTGTGTGTGTGTGTGTCCTGTGGCAGCTGCGTCTCAAGGCGCCGGACATGCCGTGTCCGTTTGGCCCAAGAGTTACAATTTTGGCCCCAAAACGGACACACACACAGGCACGAAAGTGACTTGCACACACAAGGCACACACACACAGAAGGCACACACACAACTAAGGCACTCATACTCACACACACACGTAGGCGCCTGGGCGTATGTTTGCCATTTTGGACGCTGAGGCACTTAAGGCAAAAGGCAACGGCAAAGGACATCAGACACGGCCGGAAGCGTGCAAGCCAAAGGCTGACTCGGCCTCGGCCTCACCTCCCCCCCCCAGTCTCTCTCTGCACCCCTCTCTCTCTCTCTTACCCAGTCTCTGTGTCTGTCTCTGTTGCATGCCACTAGAGAATTCATTCATGTTGAAATGCGCAAATTTGTTATCAACGCTTTATGCCTCATGTTGCCTCGTGACTTCAGCTTGGGCCACATACACGAGGCCCCCAACCCCCTCTCTATCCCTCTTTCTCTCTTGCACACTCTTGCCTTTACTCTCTCCC
Source organism: Zaprionus indianus (assembly GCA_018904595.1). Lineage (NCBI taxonomy): Eukaryota > Metazoa > Arthropoda > Insecta > Diptera > Drosophilidae > Zaprionus > Zaprionus indianus. The sequence continues at coordinate 571,553 of JAEIHA010000344.1, forward strand.
CAACTACCTCTCTCCTTCTCCCCCTCTCTGTCTCTCTCTTTCTCTTTTGTGTTGGGCAACGCTTTGTTCATTTGTTTTTAGTCGAATTTATGGCTTTAATAACATAACAGGCAACCCTCGCAGTGTCCCTTAAAGCCGCCACGCCCCCCTTTTCTTCCTTCCTCTACCTCCCTCTGTCTGTCAGCCATTTTGTTGACCCAACAGTAAGTCTTGTTTGCGTGTGTGTGTGTGTGTGTGTGCGTCTTGTTTGTTCTTATAGCCGCCTCATTAGATTTCGATAAACTGGTTCAATGCCTGGCCAAGAGGCCTCTCAGCAGCTCCCTCTCTCTCTCTCCCCTACTCTTCCTCTCTCTCTCTCTCTGTCCCTGTCACTCTCTCTTTCTGGCTAGCGCAAAATTTCTAAACAAATTATGCAAAAGGGCTCAGTGAATGCTTGAGAAGTTCTTTGCAAAGAAAAACGCCAGCGTTGCAACAATGAAAGCAGAGCGAAAGAGATGGACAGACAGCAGAGCGTGAGAAAGAGGGAGAGAGAGAAAGAGAAAGGGATAGAGAGTGAGGGAGACGAGCCAGGGCGAGATAAATTGATGTTGCAAGTGACGCAGCTTGTGGCATGTTCGATAAATTATGCGGATATGCGACACCAGAAGGCAGACAAACGGGGAAAGAGAGAAAGAAAGAGAAAAGAGAGTGAGAGAGGCAGTAGTGATACTGTGAGAGTGAGAGAGATATAGTGAAAGATAGTGAGAGCGAGGGGGGAGATAGCAAAGAAAGAGATAGGGCGTGCTAACACTTTGGCCAGGCTTCAGTTTTGGCAAAACGAAACATTAATTAGAATTATCTTAAGTGTGCCGCAGTGCAAAAGAGAGAGGAGAGAGAGGGAAAGAGAGGGAGTAGGAGTAAAGAAGAAGGAGTAGGAGTAAGGCAGGCAGGCAGAGGTAGATTAAGCAGAAGAAGGTAGTGGGAGGCTGAGCTGTTGCCTAAAGGGCCTCCCTCTCTGAATGAATATAAATGTTTAAGCAGCATTTTATGCAAATCATTTGCTATGCCAAGACGCACAACACGCACACACACACACACACACATGTATATAAATATATTTATATTATAGCATACTTGATATATATACACATATATTCCCGCAACTATCGTCGACAAAATGGCAAAGTTTTGCCGTTGAAAAACATTTTATTGAATATGCAAAGTTTTCCCTGCGCCAAGTCGGGCCGCAGTGTATTATAAATTAATAAGCACACACACACACACACACATCCACATCCACACACTCCAACACGCACACACACTGGCATTTATACACACACTCGTACACTGCATAAATAATAAAGTTAAATACGCTTACAAGACGCATTTTGCGGTCTCAGTTTACATTTTCCTAAACTCGAGCAAAACTAACCAACAATTTTGCATTGTGGGTGTGTGAGAGAGTTGTGTGTGTGTGTGTGTGTCAAGTGTGTGTAGTGTGTGTGTGTGTGTTAAAGTCCTGTGCGCCTTGGGTAACATTTTGGGTAATTTGCGCCCAAGCGTAGCATCTGCAAATGGCAACAGAAGTGCGCGAAAAGTTCAAGACGCGAACAACTTCAGGGGCAGGCAGAGTAATTCGCCTCTCTCCCTCTCTCGCTCTCTCTCTCTCTTTCTCCCCTTTTCGCCTTGTCTCCCTTTCTTCTCCGCTCTTTCTTTACCCCTTTATTAAGCCGCACTTACTAAGCATATGAATGCATTTGCGAATATTCATTGAATACTCAAGTGAGCCACATTTCGTTTAGGGAATTGCGCATAAATGAGGCACAATGTCTGTGTGTGTGTATGGTATGCCTATCGCTAATTCCTCTTTGTGTTGCCATTCGTAAACGTTTGTCTACATCTTGTATGTTGTTGTTAATTATTGGATTAAGCATTATTTATTGTCTATAATTTTATGTTTTTTAGTTACTTATTTTTCTGCACTTTTTTTACTTGTTCTCAAATTTAAGTTTTTTTAGTAGTTTTCTTTTAGATTTTTTGTTAAATTTATTTTTTACGAATACTTTAACAGCTTCTTTTGCTTCTTTGTTTTGTGCCGTCATTCGTAAACGTTTCAGCAGTGCCAGTTGCACTCAGAGTTACTTAAGCTCTGTTGACACATCTGGCTTAAGCCGAAGTTGCAGTTATATCTACTGATTATGTTACAGAAACATTTGTTTATGTGAAACACGACACACTCATCCATTGCTCATTAAATCTCACATATTTCTGTGTTGAGTGCTGTTTCCTCTGCACCTCCCTCCATCTCCCCTCCCCCTGCTCAATCTCGTGCTTTGTTTGTCAACTCTATCAAAATTCCAAGAATCGCCATTGTCAACTCTGGCATTGCGCGTTGGCATTCTCCGGGAAATTTCGTGAATTTGATTTAATGGAACATCGGAATCGATATATCAACGCGCGGTTGCACGCGAAACTGGCGACAATGACAAACGGAGGCGGCCTTAACGCACTTAACCTGGTCAGATAGCCTCTCCTCTGTCTCGTATTTTCTTCTGTCTCTCCCCGCCTGGTATATGTGGGCTGCGAAACGTTGGAATGTATCTCTGCCTTTAGCCAGATACATTTCCATGTTGTCCGACGATGATTTATTCGTCTCGACTTTAATATGAATCATTTGCTGTGATTGTCACCTCCTTTGTTTTGATTTATCACTCACTTGAACGCCAAGAAACAAAGAGGGGGAATCTTTAACATTTATTATTAGTTGGAAATTGGAAAACATGAAAAAGTAAATGAAATAAATAACTAACCCTCTTTCTGGCTATCGTTTCCCTTCTCCTTCGGCAACTTAATTAAGACAACGAATGCGGCCTTAAAACGTACAGCAACAAAAATTAGTAACAGAATTTATTACATGTCTTGACGACAGTCCTTCCTCTTTGTGACTCTCCCTTCTTTCTCTCTCTCCCTCTCTCTCTCTCTCTCTCTCTCTCTCTCTCTCTTTCACTTTGTCCTTCTCTTTTTGGAATTCATTCACCGGCAAAACTTGTCAATGCATTGAGCAATTTACGCAACTTTATTCGACCATTTGCTTGCAACACACATACACTGCAATTGAGTGCACTCGTGAGTGTATTCATTAAATGCAGCACAAGAAATTGAAGCTAAGAAGTTAATGATGCAATTAGGTGTCAATTGAGCGTAACCAGAGCGGAAACAATGTAGGTAAAAATGCAGAAGGTTTTAAATGTGAAAAGGCCGATGAATTAATTGAAAAACAATTGAGCTGAGAATGAAACGATATAAGGATTGTATTTAACTTAATTGCTTAACAAATAGTATAAGAAATATTGGTGTGCAAATAGAAAAGAGTAGAGAAGGGGGAACAGAAATTAGACTTAGAAAAAGAGAGAATTAAATTGAAGGAAAGAAGTTATGTATTTTTCTAAGCTGTTAATATTTTGAGAATGCTGCTTTCCTGGAGTCCAGTAAAGTGCCTTCTTAGGTGCCCTGGATGGTTCAAATGTAATAAGAGTTTAAAGAGAGAAAGATTTATCATTTCATAATATACGTAAATAACCTCATAAGCAGCGCAATCTCTAAGTGGGCGCCCAACGTCGGCCACATTAAAATGCTTCAAAATGGTAGTGTAGTGTGTCTTCGACTTGCCAACAACTTTGACAATGACAAGCTGCACTCAATTTGCATACAGTAAACAGGCAACAACAACAACAAAGACAACAACAACAGCCTGAAACAACGTTGATAACAAGGCAGAGGCAGAGGCAAAGGTAAAGGCAAAGTTGTCTCCTGGTCGCGTAAGGCACTAAAAAATTGACTGTCAATGGGGAAAGTTAATGCAACTAATGACAGCAACGGCGTCTCATTGGCAGTGTCTCCCTTCCCACTTTCTCCCTCCCATCTCTCTCTCTCCCTTCACTGTCCTTCTTTCTCTGTCCCACTGTATATTCAGTTTGCCATTCTCATCCGTTTGTCGTCACCTTTTGCCAAGGTGGCAGCTCATTGGCCCATTTGGGCTGCAACTCACCTGGCTACCCTGGCTGTCCCCTCTTCACCCCTCTCCCTCCCTCCCTCGCCTTCCACTAGAGCTTGATTCATTCGGCGACACTCACTCAATTTCTTGCTGATAAACAAATTGAATGTGGATTTGGATACCTTTTGCCCAAACGGAGTGGGAGAGAGGAGGAGGAGCAGGGTGTATTGGTTGGGCAGACAACTCCCCCGGGGAGTTTCGCATACGAAACGGAATAAAAGTTGAAAGCGAATAAATAACGAACGCAAAGAAAGACGCCAACAGCACAAAAACAAAAAAAAAAAGCGCATTGATTTATTTCAGTCAGTTTGTTGTTAACATTTTAACGATTTTGTCCTTGCGTTTTGGTATCTTCTTGCGCTTCTTCTTCTTCTTCTTGTGCTGCTTCTGCTGCTTGTACCTTTTGCCTTCTTCACTGTTGTCGTTGTTGTTGTTGTCTCCGGTGTCTGTCGCTTAGCCAAATTGCTGAACATTAGTCACCGATTGACAAGGCAAGCAAAGAGGCCCAGAGAGGTCCCAGCCCAGCAGAGAGAGAGAGAGGGAGAAAAAGAGAGAGAGGGGGTGGGGGTCCCAAAGCCAGTCAAGCATTGCGCTACCCTGCCCCAGCCCCCTATACACTGCAGTGCTACCTGACTTGGCCATATACAAATCAACTAATTTCCAACTTGTCGATACTTTAATGAAAAAAGCAGGAGAGGAAGGAGAAGTTGAAGTAAAAGAAGGAGGAGGAGCAGAAGCGGCAGCGAATAAAAAGAAACAGAAACCGTAGATAGCAGCGAATAATTCTTATTCTTTGGCTACCGTTTGCACTGTTTGCCTACGGTCCCCCCCCCACCTCCTCTTCGCTCTGCTTTCCTTCACCTACTGCCCGAGCGGCATTTGTCATGGGACTCGAGCGGGCACTCTGGCTAATGAAAGAGAAGGAGGAGGAGGAGTAGGAGTAGGAGTCGGAGGAAGCTGGACAGCATCTACCTGCCTATTGACTAACCTCAGGTGTTGTTGTGCTACCTCTGCTCCTCTCCCTCTCTCTCCCATTCTCCTTCATCTCCTACCTTTCTGCCTTGCTGACCCTTGAGCAGGCACTTGATTAGCACGCATGAATCATAGCTCTGATATCGCCTGAATTTGCATTAGCGTAGAGAGGCTACTCAAAAGAGAAAGCAATTAGATAAGCCACAGCGCGTGAGTAGATGGGGGGGCAACCCTATAAGGTATCTAACTCAATAGCTTAACTCTACCTAATGAGGCTATAGCTAACAATGCTAGATAGAGCAATAAACCAGTAACGAGCTGATATGTTGGCAACTCTGCTGCCAGTTGACAACTCTACTTTGTAGTAAACCAGAACTCACTAACTTTCATTGCTGTGTTTGGCAACTCTGGCAGTCGTACAAAGTTGCACTGAACGCAGAGCAGCCTCAACTCTATTGCACTGGATTTATCCCATCAATAGTGACAACCCTGCATGCTGGCAGCCCCGTGGCAACTCTTGCTAATCTCCGTCTCTCTATCTTTCTCTTTGGCAATGCCGTACCCTGCAGGCACGTTGACAACTCTGTTGCTGACAGCGCGAATTAGTCATCAAATTGAAAACTTTGTTTGGTTTTTCGCTTTGTAGTTGCATAATGGACACACGCGACCCCCTCACCAACCCCTGTCCCCTGTCTCTCTCTCTCTCGCTTGCAGGCAACACGCAATGCTTGCGCTGCTGCTGTTGCTGTCTCTTTCGCACACTAAATTGGCAATTGGGAATGAGATTTAGTTGCCGTGGACGGGCGACACTTGGCGATGCCCGCCCGCCTCTCTGCCTGCTCTGTTTGCATTGCAACAATAGCCCAAAACAAGCAAAAGATATCCTTAACAAACACACGAACACCCTGTGCTACCCCCTCGGTACCCCCCTTGGCCCACACCTTGTGTGTGTGTGTGTGGCTCCTTTTGAAGGCTCTGACGAAAAATTTCAAACACGTTTCAATAAAATTCAATTTGTAGCACATTTCAACGCTTTCCGCTAGCGCCAAAAGCGCACAGTCACCCCCAGAAGGCAGCGCCCCCTATGCCACCCCTCCTCCCCTTCTACTTGGCGCCCCTTCCTGGCTACTCTTCTCTCCCCCCCTAGCTCACATATGCATGAATTTCCTTTTGCACTTGGCACAAACTTCTCCATTCCCCATACGCCTATTTGGCATGAATTTTTGCATGTGTGTGCGTGTGTGTGCGTGTGTGTGCGTGTGTGTGAGTGTGTGTGTGTGTGGGGCGTTGCCAGCCTCCCTCCCTTCTGCCTGCCCCCTCTTTGGTGCGCCCCTGCTTTTAGCATAGCGCAGAATATTTTCGATTTCGCGTTGACTGCTCTGCTTCTCCCACTCTCTTTTCTCTCCCTCTCACTCGGCTCAAGGATATTTTTCATATGTGTCGCACGCACGCACAAAGCAGCAGCGTTACGCCCACTTTGCCCCCATTCCTATCGTCCCCACCAGCAGTCGACGCCACTGTCTTTGGTCGCTGCCTACAAAATGCAAATGCAAACAGCATACGAATTAGTAAAACGGAAACAGGCGTTTGTGTTTTGTAATATTTGCCTTCAAAACAACTCGACTCGAGCACACGCACACATGCTCCCCCTCTAGTTCACCCCCCTCTCCCCCTTGCCAAATACACTTCCCCCTCTCCCTCACTTTACCCCATTTTGCTTGCGCGCTTTTGAATCCACTTTACATGGCAAAAACAGGAAGTAAATTTTCGTGTTGCGGCAGCCAAAAAAAAAAAAAAAAAAAAAAAAAAAACAGAAGTAGTAAGAGCGATAAATGAAACAGCAATAACAACAGCAGCAGGCTGCAGTTTTAGATATTTTTTTGAGAGGGGTTACCCGCTAGTTTTCTAGCTGAAAAAAGCTGAAAATATTGAAGACATTCTCTCGATATTTTGAAAGTTTCTTGAACACTTTCCTTCAATTGTTTACACTTTTTCTATTCAAATTGAACCAATATAATAATGTTGAAGTGTTAAAGATTAGCTACAGAGTATCTACTAGTCAGTCAGCCCTTCGTTCTTTAGCTAAAAAAAAGGTTATAGAATATTTCTTAATATCTTGAAAGTAAGCTAGCAATTTTCTCGAAGAGTTTCCAGTTTCCCTGTTAAAGTTGAGCAAACACATCACAGAAAGTATAACCAATTTACAGGGTATCTAACACCTATTTTCTCTTTCTCCTCTCTCTCTTCCCCCTCTCTCCCACACCCCTCTACCTTGACTTTAATGTGTGTTTTTTGTCTTTCCTGTTCTCATTTTCTGCTGAGCATTAAAATTTTCCTCGTTCTAAATTACCTCAAAGGCACGTAATATTAACCTCACTCCCACTCCACACTTTCTCCCCACCCCTGCACACCTCATGCACCCCCCTTGTACACTCATGCAGGGACGCCTTTGTGAGATGCTCATGCGTTTGTTTGGGTTTAATAAGCAGAGCGCGTGATTTTCATTACCAAAATGTATTTGGGATCTGTTTAGATTTTGCAATATGCCAAGTGCGAAATGCGAAATGAATATGCCGCACGCACACGCACATGCACGCACGCACCCTCTGTCTTCCTCCCACTCTCTTCCCCTCTCACTCTAACTCTATCAAGTGAAATCAATTTAATACACTTTTCATCTGCCGCGAAAAAAAAAGAAAATGAGGAAGGAAATTTGTGAAAATTGTGCAAGTTGTGAGGGGATGAGCTCTCTCTCTCTCTCTCTTTCTTTCTCCCTCTCTCTCCCTTTCAACCTCTCTATTTCCTTTGCCTTCTTTTGCTCTGCTCACTTGGCTTCTTTTCTTGCCCTAATTTATTACATTTTAATGACTTTTTCATGCACACACACACGAAACGCAGCAACAGCTTTTGCCTTTGATGCTGTCACTGGTCCAGGGGTGCAGCTAGCAAGGGAAACATCAGAGAGGGGGGCAACTGCGTGTGCCAACTTGATTTCGTATTTATATGCACGAAAGAGAACAGACATAATTAGGTAGCAGAGAGAGAGAGAGAGAAGCTGGAACATGCGATAAGATCATGACAAATACGCAAGAGATATGCGAGCAGAGATAATGTCACATCGGGACTGTAAAGCTGTAAAGCCACACGGCAAAATAGACTCAGCGATTAGATAGATGATGTCGCAGGACAGTGGGGGCAGAGGGGGCACAACTTGACAGCGAACATCTTGTAAGAAAATTGGGGAACAACTTCTGGAATTGAGGCAGGAAAGAGAACTCAAAGTTGGGAGAGTTGTGGGAAGCTTTGTCAAGTGATTGCTTCCATTCAGTATAAAATAATAATTATATGATATCTGTTATGCCTTATAATATAGGTTAAAGTAGGATGAGTAATATATCTCCTTAACAAACTTCAACGAGGAGGATGATTGAGTAAACCTTGAGAGAGTTTAAGCTAGAAAAGAGCTCAAAGTAGAAGAAGTATTAAAGACTTTCCAATGCCTCATCATAATATGGAACAGTTTTCTATAATATAAGATAAATGATAAATATGATAAATAAGATTCTTATAATTCTCATCATCGTCTCAAACAAGCTAATCCTCCTTTTCATCTCATTAAACAAATCCATTTCGAAATTTCTTGAGCTTCTTCTCAAATGTATCTAAAACCTTTCCCACATTTTGAGGTTATGAAATGCGCAATAAGTGTGACCAAATCATCATTAGCGACGCTTACAATTTAGCGGGAATTTTGCGCAATCGAAACGTTGCGCTCCTCTTCCTGCCTAACTGTCTCTCTGTCTGTCTGTCTACCTGCCTGGCCAGCTGGGTAAACTTACGTGCGACGTGATGACCAAACTAATTACAAATGCCAGTCACACAGAAGCGTTGCAGAGAGGGGTGGATGGGGGCATCGTGTGGCTATCGGTGTCGGCATTTCTATGCGGACTTTTGTCATAAACTTTACAATCTAATCGCAATGATGATCGGAAAGGCAGCTTGATGGTTTCCCGGTTGCCCTCTATGCCCCCCTCTCCTTCCTCTTTCCCTGACTGCTAACCTATAATTAGTGAGCTCACGAGCTCAGCTGGCAGCTGCAGTGGGATCAGCCACGCCCACAACTCGCCTCCCTAGTGTTGAAAACAATCGAAGCCGAAACTCGAGCACCCTCTCGCTCTCTCGCTCTCCCTCTCTCTAATCGCATTATACGTCTCCTTTGTCGAGTCCTATCATTATCATGTGAACTGATTGACTGCCTGATTGACGGACTGATTGACAGCTGTGTGAGGCGGCGAGGGTTAAGAGCGTGAGAGCCAACAACTGTTGAAGTTAACCAAAGGTTAAGGCAACCTCAGGTTGCCAACCTATTTTCCCCCTCTGCGCCTGATGCGATTAAGACGCAAGTTTGGTTCAACTTTTCGTTGTCTTAATTGCAATTTGCATTTTAGCTAGGCTAGTTATACATATGTGTGTGTGAGGCAGTTCAATAGCAAGCGAGAGAGAGAATAAGAGCGAAAGGAGAAGGCAGAAAAACGAGGCGAAGCGAATTTGTAACAAGGCGCCAACAACATCGTCTGCTGAAGCTGCTGCAATGCTTCAAATTCAAATTCAATGACTGCTACAGCTTCTTTTGCCACGCCTCTCTCTGCAGGCGCCCTCCAACTACTTCTGTCTTGCTTTCTCCCCCTGACAGGATAAACATGTTAATTTCGAAAAATGCAAAATTCTATAATCCGATTTAATGTTTTATTCATTTTGCACAAAGGCGAACAGCGAGTGTGGCTGGAAAGGGAGTGAAGGAGAGAGAGAGAGGAGATGTAGTAAGAGAGAGAGGAGAAGTGACTACCTGTGCTGCTCACACACACTCAGACACTCCGACAGTTCACTGACACACTCGCCCAGCTGGCAATTAGAATTTTAAATTTTTTTTGTAACTTCTCGCTCGGTCGCCATTTGTTTTTGTCTTTTCGAACTCACACACACACACACACTCATCTATCTGCTGTCAATACGTGTAGCTGCATAAAAGTGTGTGTGTGTGTTTCTTCTATTTTTATCGACCACGTTGGGCGCATCGCACATTAACCTACTTACGTTGGGCGCCATCTTTGCTCCTCTCCTCCTATTTTTTGTGCTAATGTTGCTCCTTATCCTTGTTAGATATTCAAATTTTTAGTATTCTTACGCTGTGCAGGCACTGTAAGAAGGGAGAGGAGAGTGAGTGAGGGAGAGAGAGGGAGATAGAGAGAGCAAGGGAGAGAGAGAGAAAGCAGAACAAAGGCAAAGCAATGCGCCCTAGTCAGCTTTGCACTTCGTCTTAGAGTTTAATGCGAGGGCAATGATAGAAAGTGCTAAGAGACATCTGAGAAAACAATATGGACTAACTGCAGATACCCTGTGAGTTGATTTACAAGGTATGCAATTTGATTTAATTGCTGAAGACTTAAGAAAATGTTAAGAAAACTGTGTAAAGAAATTTTTTTAAAGTAGAAAAGGAAGTGTGAAGTTGAGGCATACCTTATACCAAATTTACAGGGTATTTTAAGAGTACTGCTGCACTATATGTTCTTCAAGCTTATGTATATGAGGCCTGCTTACTTAAGAAACTCACACATAAAGAGAAAACAAGTCTTGAGTACTCACACCAAATTTACAGGGTATCCGAACACCCAACAAACTTTATCTAGTTTGTATCATTGTAACATTTATATCTATTATGTATCTGCAGCCGGTTCAATTCAAATTGACAGACAAAGATAGATATCTTGTGCACCCTTCCTCGTCCCCTTTGCAGGGTATTAAACAAGTTTGCTTAAGCTCAATTTATTTTGGAATTACCTATAAAAACCTTTGGAAATTGGTATAAATCGTTTGAGCTTCGTTCAAGCGAAAGTCTCTCAAAGTAGTTGTTATTGCTCTTCTAAAGGTTCAAAGTTTTGTGCAGAGCAAGAGAGACAGAAACAGTGAGTGAGAGAGAGAGAGGGGGAGAGAGAGGTTGCCTTGGGCAATTTTGTCGCCTGTTCAGCACCTCGCTCGGCTCATTATAATCCGCAAAACAAGAACAATTCGAAAAGTTGCGATGCTTTTGTCCACTTTGATGGGTTTCGGGATCCCCAAACAGGTTATCCTCTGTCCCTATCCAGCACTCTTTCTGTCTCCCTCTCTCATTGCTCATTGCGTTGTCCCTTTTTGTTGCTGCGCATCTTTTGGCGCTGTTTTATTTACTTTTAATTTACTTTTAATTATAAATTCATGCTTTTCTTCATTGGGGGGATTAAGCTTTAAATAACGGTAAACACACAGCCCAAGCTGACGAGCCCCTTCTCCCCCCCCTCTCTCTCTCCTACTACGCCTCTGGTTTTATCTGTTTTCTCAGTGTTTGTTTTGGCATTTCGAAAAATTGTTTTGGGATGCGACGCGATGCCGCCATGAAATTCTATCGGTCACATGATTCATGACTGCCCCGCCCCCTCCCTTGCCTCCCCTATTTCACAGTCCTTAGACAGCCCTTTTCTGTTTATATAGGCTCAAATTCAAGTTGTGAACCAGTGGCGTAGACAGCGAGGGGGGCAATCTAAAAAACTTCTCTCGCCTTGCTGGGAATTAATTTCAAATTTCACTTTCAATCAAGTTTTTTACTCTCTTTCTGCTGCTGCTGCTGCTTCTTCTTCTCATCGCTGTTATTGAAACTATTTGTGGGCCCCCTTTGTGGGCGTGGCAACGCACGCCGTTTGGTATTTGCAAAGCGAAACTAAGCAAATACCCTGCAAAGGCCACAAACATTTTTCCAACTGGTTGCAACATTTTCTCTCGACTCGCTCTTGTTGTTGCCCTTCTTGTTGTTGTTGTTATTGCGTTCTATTTTCATATGCCACGTGGCTCTTACTGCCACTGCCTCTGCCTGCCCCCTACTCCTGGCAGCCTGCCCGCCCGCCTGCCTGCCTGCTGCTTTTGCGGCTCATCCTTAGAGCTCTGGCTCTCATCATCCTCATCATCATCCCCATTTATGCGCGCAAATATTTGCGCTTTACTGCGTATTTTTCCCTCGATTCTTCTCGTTTCTGTTTTGTTTTGCCATTTTTGCCTACCAGCCTGAGTCGCTCTCCTTCTCTCCCTCTTGTCCTTCCTCTCTCTTGCTCTTTCTCTTCGCTCTATCTGACGCGCAACGCAACGAGCCGAAATGAAAATGTTTAAATGAAAGATTGATTGGATTTTGATGAATTTCGACTACACACACACACACACACTAGCACACACACACACACACTGGCACACACACCACTACACCTAAGCAGAGTCGCACAATGAACGCCTTTTTTTTTTTGGTGGATGCCTCTTTGGCTCAGATTAAAGTAAAGTAAATCAAAGCAAATCAACTTTTTGCACACACAATTTTCCCAACGAATTTCCCTTTCGACTTTTCCTTTCTCTGTTTTTCCCGCAGTGTCGCCACAGCACAAGCGGAAATTGCTTTAGCCGTACTGTGCTGCACTGTGCTGCAAGTGGACGGATAGACAGGGAGAGAGAGAGACAAGCTAATATTCACTTTTCCAATCACAATGAATACACTCATAAGCCAAACTGGTTTTTCCATTGAGAAGGAAGAGCAAAATGGAAAAGATGGGAGCGCTTTTCGAATCTAGGAATAATAATCTACAGTTTGTGAATTCGCTTTTTTCTCTCTCTCTCTCTCTCTGCTTTATTGCTTGTACTAGACAATGCTGTGGAATCGTTCGATTTAGTCTAAGTTTATCGAATGAATGTATTCACAGTGTAAAGTTGATCTAGTTGATACTGAGAAGCTGTCCACCAAATTTGCTCTATAATGTTTGCTATAGAAACTGAGTAGTAAAGGTATATAAGGATGTATTTGGCATTTAATTACACTCTGTTATAAAATGATTGTATTCACTTTAAGGTTGTGATATAATTGATATAGAGAAGTTGTCTGACAAATTTGATGATAATATTACCTTAAGAACTGAGTAACAGTAGGTTATAAGGGAGAAATTTTATATATATCATATAAAGGCTTATCAATGAAAGGTATTCACAATGTGGAACTAAAACAATTTATATAAAGAAGGTGTCTATCAAATTTGATGTTTATAAGTTACCTACATGAACTGAGTTATAATGGGCTATAGTGAAGAAATTTGAAATTATATTATATATAGGCTAATCAAATGACAGTATTCACATTGTGAAAAATTCAATATAATTGATATATACAATACATAAAAAAAATTTGCCAACAATATCTCCAACACAACCCGAGATACAACAGTTTGAAGTAAAAATATCCATATACAGCAAATTACTTTATAAAATAAAAGTTTTCAAATTGTTAATATAATATATTTGATATTGACAAACTCTCCTATCAAATTTCATCACAATATTCACTATACGAGCTGGGATACACTTGTTTCAAAAGCAACAACTCGACATGTGGCAGAGCTGTGAAGTTTTTGTTGATATATCATAACTCAGTTGCCATTCAGCACTCGGCTTGAGGTGCAATAATTCCATTAGACCAAAAGATTTATTTATTAAATTTCCAGCAAATCTCAAGGGAGAAAGGCAATAAAAACGAAGCACAAAGAGGGAGAGAGAAACAGAGAGAGAGCGAGAAGAAGAAGAGAAGGCAACACGCATTTTGCTGCCATTTGGCGAATGCTTTGTGAATGCTTTGTGAATCATTTTTGACTAATGCATGACTACAATTTCCGCTGCCCGATGTTTCTCTCTCTCTCTCTCTCTCTCTGTTATTGTTGTTGTTGTTGCTGTTAGTATTGTTGTTGTTGCTCTGACCACAGACATAAAAAATGCGAATGGGAGCTCGGGGCATCATTAGGATCATATGTCATCCCATTGGCAACGCTGGCCAAACGCGCTGCCCGCGCTGCCAACGCACACACGGAACTAATGAATTTTTCATAAATTGCCAACCACTGCTTCGCTGCCTCTGCCACTGCTGCGCTGCCGCTGCCGCTGCCTCTGCTGCGCTGCTCTGGCTCTGCTGAGGGTGCATTTGGTTTGTCGAGTGCCGCGTCCCGTCGGTGGTTGCTTTCAGTGCTTTCGCTCTGCAGTTGACACAAAAACCAGATTAAAAGATTATGTTGCAAATTAACTCGGGGGCAGCTCGACCTACACACACTCACACACACACGCACACACGTGCATGTGGCACGCCCCCGTTGGCCTCTCTATCGCCCCGCTGGCTATTATTAGATGAGATTTTGCCAGGTCGAACATCGGTGGTTGCCCCTTTGTTGCGCCTGCCTGCCTGCCTAGCGGGTAGTTGCCCTTGCACTTGCAACATCAGCAGCAGCAGCAGCAGCTGTGCGGCGCTGCCGCATCCTTTTGCCTTTTGCCTTGCCGTCTAATTCAATTTATGCGCCGCGCAAATGGAAAATGTGATTTCATATTTCGAAATGCACTAACTAGAGCTGGGTATGCACGACTTATGGTGGGGTGTGGTAGGGAATTAAATAAATATATGAACAATATATTAATATTAATAATTTAGGGTATTTTAAATTTAGCCTTTTACTGCAATTAAACTAGAGATAAGACCTTAATTTAGTAGTGTTACTTTTAATTATAAGATCCTGACAGTATCAAAATACATTATACTAATGTCAAATTTGACTAAAATTGAGTGTTTCTTTGAAGCACTTAGGAAAAGCAAAGGAAAAAGGGTCAGTCTAGTTGCTTTTTTATGCAAGAAAGAACCCCTGACAACTCTAAAATTGAAACTAAATATGATTAAAATAAACTAAATGGTTTACTGCATTAAACCATAAAGACAATAAACCTTTTTAGTACTGAAATCTCTTTCATTTCTGTTTCAACAATTGCAAACTATTAGGAACTATAAAGTCGAAGATTCTTTCCTAAAAGTTAGAGTATTTCCCCGTCGTCATTCATCATGCAAAGTATTCTTCGCATTTTTTATATGCTTATGAGTGTTGAGAGTGGCAAGCACAGGCTGGATTGGCTAAGCTGCTGTAGAAGGACGACGACGATGGCAACCACAACTGGCCACGTGCTGAGTGCGACGTCCCGCTGTGTTGTCCTGCTTGGGCCACGCTTTCATTTTCACTTTTCGGCTATTTCTTTTTACGCTTCTCTCTCCCTCTCTCTGTCTCTTTTTTTCGGGGGTTTGCGTCTTTGATTTTTCCTCTATTAGCTCGATTGATTTTATTGCAACACAGTGGGCATATTTCGATTTATAGTCATCGCTTCGCTGCCACAGCAGGTGGCAGCACCACCCAAAAAGTTGCCACTTAGCGAGCCCCGCAGCCTCTGCTGCTTGTTTTCTATGCTTTGCCTAATCCCACAGCTGGCAAACACCTCACCCCACCCTGCCACGCCCAGTTTGTCTGACACACACAAACGCACACAGGCAAAAACGCCACTTGCCACTTGCCACTCGACAAACAATTAATAAGCGCTTGAGAAATGTTTGAGGCGCTTATCGCGACGCCCTCACGCTTTTTCTAAGGAAAAGAGGAAAGACAGAAAGAGAGAGAGAGAGGAGAGAAAAAGGAAAAGAAACGTTGTCAGCTGATTTAAGGTTGTGCTTGGTGGGAAAGAAAATGAAAGTGGTATAAGCTTGACTAGAGTATATCCTTGGAAAACTTATTTGTAGACGGACATTAAAATACTGAAAAAATGTAGTATACTAAAAAAATACTAACAAAAACTCGAAATATCTATATACTGTGTTTGTTAAAAATATGCCTATCTAAAGAAGCACATAAAAATACTGCCGATTATCAAATAAATAAAAAAAATACTGCAAAAATACTGAAAGATACTAAATGTAAAAAATACGTTAGTGCTGCATCATACAGTTGACACAGCGAAGTGGCTGCCTCACTGACTACAATTTTAAAATTTTAAATACCAAAGATACACAAAAAATACTGCAAAATTAAAAATACATAACATTTCATTGATTTTACCTATTATTAAGAGAATAAGTAGTAAATACTGCACAAGTCAATAAAGTAAATAAATTATAAAAATACCAAAAACACCCCAAAAAATACTAAAATAATACAGTACTGCCAAATTAGCCAACTAAATCTGTAGAACAGCATATTCTAATTTTCATACATAATATTTTTATATAGAATAATAAAAAAAAAAAAATACCAACTATAAATACCAAAAAAATACTGAAATAATCGAACTTTTCATTAAGAAAACCTTCACCTTCCTTCACCTTCCCTTTTACCCTAGGCAAGACTTGCCTAAGCAGCTCCTACCACACACACAGTAGCTGCTGCTCTACTTAAATTAGGTTTAGGGTGACCATTTTACAGTGCAAACAACATCGCGTAGGAGGCAGCAAAGGCATTCGAAGCCGCCTCGACAGCCTTAGCCGCAGATAGAACACGTTTTCTGTGGCACAACAACAGGAAAGTTTCCCCAAAGAAAGGGGAGAGAAGTGTAGGGTGTCTGGGGTGTACGTAGGGTGTATTTATGGCAAACTTTGCTGCTGCTGTTGTTGTTGTTGCTGTTGTTGTTGCTGTTGTTGTTGCTGTGTTTGCTGTTGTTGTGTAAATAATTAATTTGCAAGTGACAACAATTAAAGCCGCTTTTCAAACTCGCCGCGCAGGCTGTAAATATTTAATAAGAGCCATAAAATGTGAATAAGGGGGAAGCCCAGAGGTGGATAACCAAAGAGGTGGCCAGAGGCAAGGAGGTGAGAGGAGGGAGGGAGGCGGGGTGGTCTGCAGCTTGTCAAACAAAAGCAGCACTGCTGGCGTCGCAAAATTATCAACTCAACAGCAGTAAAAAAAAAATAAATAAAAAAAAAGAAGCAACCTCGAAGCAGACGAGGCACAGAGAAAAAAAGGGCCCAGCTCAGGTCGACGGCAGAAAATCGCCCCTTAATAATATTAATTCCGCCGTCATAACAAAATTTAGCGTGGCAAACGACGACGGCGACGCGGGCGACAGCGACTGCGACGCTGGCAGCGCTGTCGAAAGGATGAACCAAAGCTGAAAACTGAAAAATGCTTTGATCATTGGCAGCCAGCGACGGGCGACGGGCGACGCCCACGCCCCCTTTTGGCTGCTCCCTCGGGGTGTTATTAGTCACATGGCATAGTCAGCGGCGTCGGGTTAGCAAGTGGTCGAGAGGGGTAGAGAGGGGGGGCAGGCTGCGAGGGTTGCCAGTTCGCTTCGCTTGCTACGGTTTCGTTTTTCGTTCTTGTGTTTTTTTTTAGCATTTTGCAAAATCATCTGCCATGAGAGAAGAAGAGCGAGCGCGTAACTGATAGCAGAGTTGCCTGCCACAGCAGAGTTGCCTGCCATAGCAGAGTTGCCTTCTTTGCCACGCCTCCTGCTGCTCTCCTTCCCCCTCTCTCTTTCTCCCTCTTAGTCTTTCTCGGACTGTTGCGTTTTCTACTTGGATCATTAACGTCTGGTTGCACGCTGACGTCACAGGGTTGCCACACGCACTGTGGAAGAGGAGAGGGGGGGGGGGGCATCCAAAATTAATATAATGCTGCCCTATGCTGTATAGCAAATTATAGCACAAATATGCCATAATAAGATATGAAATTCGCTTCAAAGATGTAAGAGATATCGCACTGCAGGGAATCGGATAAGGCAGAAAGAGAAGAGGAGAAGGGGATAAGAGGAGAAGGAGAGAAGGGCAGAAGGAGGCTTTCTAATGTGATAATGCTTGACTGAACTGATTGGGCATATAGTGGGCATATATTGTACATGTATCAGATGATACCTTACTATTATAAGCACAAGAAAGTCACCCAGCTGCGGGTTGGGGTGGCTACAAATTGTGCCAGATTTCTTGGCATGGCAACTAATGATGTATTTTTATTGCGGCATAAAGTATGTGTGTATTGTATATGGTAATTTATATATTTTATATTGTATATATTTGTATATATATGGTATTTTGTATATATTTATTGTATCTGAGGAAATTGTCTAGGGCTCTCGAGTAGCTACTGTTGATTAGGGAATGTTTTGATGGTTTTTCGAACTTAAACAGAACTTTAAACTATAAACACTTTAATATATAGTGAAAATATTATAGTGATAGAAAACCTTAAACTCTCCAGCGTTGCCATACTTAACATAAATATATGATTTTTATATATATATTCCTTTTCTGTGTTGAAACAAAAACATAAAACTGTCCAACATTGATATACTTAAATATAAAGCTGTAAAATTTCTATATGTAAACGGGTTTTCAGAACCTTAAGAAAACATTCAACTCTCTATCATTGATATTGATTGAAAATATAGTAATAATATTGTACATATCTTTGTATATAGTATATATATCTTATGATATGTATGAAGAGTAATATCAAATCAAATTTATATTCTCTTTTAATCGGTCACAAACTGTATAAAGATTTTCATAATTTTATTGTATATCTTTGGTACTTTATTACAATATATATTATCTATATATAATATATGTGGTATTTTATTATATTTATATATTATTTTTTACCTAAATTTCTGCTTCATTTTTGGTTCTTTCCCTTGATTCCTTTACTTCCTCTTTTCGCTTTTTATCAACTTTTTCACACTTTGTTTCCAGTCGATAATTTTGGCATTTTGTTTCTATTGTTCTAGCCTCGATATTTTTTATGGCTCCCCCTTTTGCAAAAATGCGTGTGTAGGTGCGTGTGTGACCCAGCAAGCGCCCCATCTCTCTCTCTCTCTCTCTCTCTACCTTCCTCTCTCCCTATCTCTTTTCTTTCGCTGCCTTTCTCGCTCGTTGCGTGCATTGAAGCATAAGCAAAGTGCAAATCGGGGCGCGCTGCACGTTCCCAAAAAGAAAATTGTGCAAAAATAAAAAAAGATGAAAATTATACACAAACACACACACGCGCAGAGACTGCGTGTAAAGAAAAGAGAGAAAAAATACTGTGGAAATAAATCGAGTATGAAAAATTGTTTCAAGGGGTTGCAATTCGTTTGACAGCGCTTCGTAAATTCTGTTTTCTGTTTTCAGTTTCTCGCTTGTTGCTTTTACGCTCGATAAAAATTGCTCACGTGTGTGTGCGTGTGTGTGTGAGTGTGGTCTCTGTGTTGATGTTGTGCAACACTCTCCCCGTCCCCCCTCTTGTACACGCCCCTGCATGCGCTAGTGCCAAGGCGTGATTACCTGCCTCCCTTGGCCCTTAAATCTGGCCACAGGCCCCCCTCTCTTCCTCTCCCTCTCTCTCTTTCTCTGTGTGTGTCTCAAGCAAACTGCCCACGGGACACCCCCCCCATGCTCTACGCCACTGCTCTGCACGTTGAAAAAACCAGAAAATTTAATAAAAGCGCAAATTAATTTTGCGTCCAACCCTCGTTGATTTTTTCCCCTTCTGCTGCCCCTTCTTCTTCTACTACTTCTACTTCTTCTACTTGTGCTGCTTCTTCCTCTTCCTCTTCTCAGTTGTCCTGTAGTTAGTTACAAGTTTGTTCTTGTTGTTCTTCTTGTTGTTGTTTTGGGGCAAAGTTTGGCGCGCTCTTCTCGGCGCTTCTCACTCGTCCTCTCGCTCTTAATTTATGGTCTCTGGGGTCCTGTCTACAGATTTATGCATAATTTGTAAATGAAAGTCAGAAACTAATTAAATTGATTTGCCTGCCTGCGTCTGCCTGCCCCTCTTCCCCTTCCCCACTTTCCCCCTCTCTCTCTGTCTCATTGTCTGTCCAAGTTTGGCTTTTTTCCTGCTGATTTGGCGTCTTTTGTTTCGAGGCGACGTGAAAATCTCAACAGAAGAAAACTTCTTTGTGTATCGAGGGAGAAAGTGAAAGAAAGCAGAAGGAGTGAGATGGGGGCGTGGCAACGCCTGACTACTTTACTATTCTCTGTGGGGCAACTCTGTGTGTGTGTTTGGAGGGGGGGCGCTTAAGTGCGCTTAACCCTAGAAAGCTGTGCGCGCGTTTGTCATTTTTAATGAGCTGCGAGAATGGGTTAAACTCGCCAAACTTGCGCTAATTTCTAATTACATTTTTTGCAGTATTTTTTTATTTGCTGAGAACTGTTGGTATTTTCTTGAAGTTAAGCAGAATGTGCAGACATTTTAGTTTGTAATAGAATATAATAACATTTTAGTTGGTTTTATTTGAGTTTCTTATTAAAGATTCTGCTTTACACGGCACTTGCAGTATTTGATTTGGTATTTTTTAGTTATTTTTGCTGGTTTTTTGTGTTTAATGATCCAAATGTAAAGTAAATGCATTAGAACTTCAAAGTTAATAAAGTTCTAATATCTATAGCAAACTTTAAGTATTTTATTTGGTATTTTTTAGGTAATTTCTCCAGTTTTGTATGTTTAATGAGCAAAATGTAAAATAAATACATTGGAGATTCAAACTTCATTAAGTTCTAGCTACTATATCAAATTTTCAGTATTTTTTTGGTATTTTTAGCTAGTTTAGTTGGATTTTAATTATGTAGAATGTAAGATTTCGATTAAACCAAGTTTAAACTTTTATCCAAATAGTCCAGTATTTTTTATGGGTATTTTTGCAGTATTTTTGAGGTATTTTCCAAAGGGATTCGAATAAATTGCACTAAAATTGCAATTAGAATAAAGTCAGACTTGTTCTTCAGCTCAAGCTTCGTTTCCTTATCTCTTCCTCTCTCTCTCTTTCTCCTTTCTTTTCCCTCTTCTCTCCCTTCATCTTATTTCTCTCTTCTCCGCTGCAATATTTGCACAAATCTCCCAGTTCTCGAAACATTCTCAACTGCAGCAACTCAAGTGCAGCCCCCCAAAAACTTGTGCACAGCCCAAGAACTTAACGAAACTCGAGGCAACTCAACGAAAGTCTCTTTCGGCTACTTTAGTCAAATTTCAATGATTGCCTGTCGGAAACAGAAACCGAAACAGAAACATAAACTCAACAACAATAACAACAGGAACAAGAACGAAGAATATTTTGTGATGAGTGAGAGGAAGGTAGAGGGAGAAGGAGTAAGAAGAGAGAGGAAGGAGGAAGGGGGAAGAGGAGGAGAGAAAGGAGTGCGAGGAAGTTAGTTGCCCTGCCCACACTGATCCCCTTAAGTGATTTGTGCAGGCCGCCTCTGGTCATATAGCATTTTGTAAAGTTTTGTGAGTGTACAAGGCACACACCCTAACACACACACACACTCACTCGCACACACACACACACACTCGGCCAACAAGTGGAACAAAATATAAGTTAGTTTTCTCGCTTAAATTCTGCGTGCATTGTGCGCCCGTTCTCAGCTTGGGTCAAGTCGTGCCGCGGCCAAAACTAACAACGCCCAAAACGTGATTTTCGCAAAATTCACACAAACACACAGAGACACACACACACACAGACACGCACTGAGTGCTCCCACAGGTCGATTTGGGTTCTCGCGGTCTTTCCCTTTTCCAACTTTGCGCGCTGCAGAGTTTTCCTTTTCTGTTTCCTCTTCTCCCTCTCTCTCTCTCGCAGCGTAGATAAAGCCAAACAAAATTACACGCTGTGCGGAAACGTGCTAGAAAAATGAAGCGCGAAATCAATAATAATCCACACACACACACACACTGACACACACTAACACACAGGCACACACACCCACACGGAGCGAAGGTTGTCGGGAAAGAATTACAAGCGAAATTGGCGCACAAAAGACAACAAACTGCAGCAAAACGCTACGTGGCAATGCAACAAAAGTGACAACAACAACAGCAACGAGAGCAACAACAACACGTACAACAACTGTTGCAACAAGAATAGCAACAACAACAGCGACGTGACGAAGTAGAACTACAAGAACAAGCGTTGCCTGCAGTTTGTCAAACAAATCAGCGCAACTAATTGATTGGACTCAGTTGCCTGCCTTCCCTCTCTCTCTTACTCCTTCTCCCTCTACTTCTCCCTCTCTCCTTCTCCTTCTCTCTATATCTATATATCTCTGTCTTCATATTCTTTCTACCTTGTCACTTGCAAAACTGAATATTGCAATTTGATGATACGATAGCATTAAAATGCCACTCCCAGAATAAGAGACACACACACGCACACACACACGGAGCAAAAAAGTGTGAGGCATGAAATGATATACGATATACGATATGGATTAGAACTGCATACGATATGCCATAGATGAGGGATTAGTGTGAAACAGTGAGAAGGAGATGAGGGTGCTGGAGATATTTTTGAGAGGGAATAAAGAAATGAGAAATATGAAGATATTTGTGATCAATGAGGCATAAAAGAAAACTGAAGAAGAAGAAGAAGAAGATGAAGAAGAAAAAGAAGATGAAGAAGAAGAAAATGAAGAAAAAGAAAATGAAGAAGAAGAAGAAAGGAAAGTTGAGGATACATAACAAAATAGAAAAAGATGAGATAAGTTTAGAAACAGTTTGGATATTGTACTTCTAGTCTACTATAACAATGGCTAAGGCTCTGAAGATTGCAGTGTAGAGTAAAGATGATATCACAGACAGGAATGCCAGGATGAAACTAGTAAGATTAGGAAAGAAAAGAAGGAACTATAAAATGAAACAAGCAGCACGTTTATTGTTATATGGAAAACGGTTAAACAAGCTGAGAGAAGGAATAAGGAAGAATTTAATCCATCAAGAAGATAAAGAAAGATAACTCAAGTAAAAACTAAGAGAGCATTAAAAAGATATAGATTAAAGTAATAAATATATTTTCTCTATTTAATATTTCTATCTGATATTAAAGCTATGAGTAAAAATAAGGAGTACATGATGATCTTTACTTATGTACATAACATATATGACATAAGATAATGAAGTTCTGGCAACTATTACTAGAACTGCAAGTTACATTTATCACGTTAACCTAACCAACACTTTAGAGCATTAACTACACATTAACTCATTCGCAACTTTTGTAAAAGCTCCAACATTAAACAATTGCTAAAATTAAAGAGAAATGGAGAGAGAGCGAAAGACAGAGAGAGAGGCAGGAAGCATAACGAGCGAGCTGCTGCTGCCGCTGCTGCAGTTCGAGAGATTTCTGAGTGAGGCTGCTGGCAATGTGTGTCACAGTAAGCAATTATTTTCGCTATTGTTGCCTGCGCACACACGCACAGTGCGACAAGGAGAGGGAAGAGGAATTGTTACAAAATGTTTTAATTTTTTATGCGTTGCATTTAAATAAAAATTAAATTAAATGCACACTTAAAACGGCAACAACAGCAGCAAAAACAATTTGCAATGGCAGCATTCAGCGGCAGCGGCAGCAACAACTCGCTCAACTACAAAATGCCATTTTGAAGTCGCACTCGAAAGTATGCAACACTTTTTTCGCAGCTGCCCTGCTCGAGTGCGCCGGAAATGAGAACGCAGCGAAGTTGAGAGCGGGAGAGGGGGATTGAAAGGGGGCAGAGCACAAGGGTTGACTGATTCGGGGTCAAACTGCGTTGGGGCTGGTCAACAACAACAAAGCACACGCAGTAAGTGAGAGCAAGGCAGAGAGGAAGAGGGAGAGGCAATTAGAGCGAGAGAAAAACGAGCACTGTTGCCACATTTATGCACAGGAAGCATTTGTAATGCCCCCGTGGCGAGGCCAGGCGAGACGCCACACATGTGGCCTGCCTCCCACACTGGCACTCTCCCTGCCTCCGCTTCTGCTCCTGCTCCTGTTTCTTCTACTACGTTTCAGCTGGCGTCCAATCGAATTTACTTAGCTCTCTGCTCGAAAAAATCAGCATAACGCAGTCTATATACACTTCTTATATATTTAGTTGTTACTGCAGCAAATTTCAATGTGAAGTTGGCATTCTAGGCTGAGTTCCTTGAGGTGCGACTTGCTGTAGCGGGCTTAGTGTTGCTCCAAGTAAGCGATATTTATGCTTTAAGTACTTGGCTATAGTTTAAGCACCCCGAGTTCCTTGTGATCAACTGTGTAAAATTAAGGAATGATAAGTTATATGCTAAGAAACTTGTGAGGATGGAACTGCACTGAGATTTTCAAGTCTTGTTTCTAGTGTATATTTAATTTGAGTAGGATATCTGCACTCTAGGCTGAGTTACATGAGTACTTTGAAGTTATGTACAGAAGAACTGCTTGATATGCAAAGATATGAATATATTTAGCTCTCTTAAGTACTATAGCAACTCTGTATAGAATTTCAGAATAAAAGATTAACTCTAGACTGAGTTACGTAAGGATTTTTATGTTATATAATGAAGAACTCTAAAGATTCATAGCTCATTATTGCCTTTAAATACTCTAGCAAGTTTCTACCAAATTTCATAATGATATCTCTTTTCTAGGCTGAGTAACTTGAGGTTGTGCAAGAGAAACTCTTGCGAATCGAACCTATTTATTAGTTTTGAGTACTAAGGAAGTTCTCTAAAATATTTCCTAGTGAAATTCATTTTTCAGACTGAGCAACAAAAGGTTTGCCCAGTGAAAATCTAGTTAATTTAATTACAGAGCCAATGCACTGACTCTCTCTTACTATAACCATCCTCTAATGCCTTTCTATATACTATATATTACTATGATAGTTGCACCGACTTTATTCCATATTCATTTGCAGTGTTTGTGTGCGGCAAAAAGTTTCCCGTCCAGATGAGCTCAATAAGTTTGCCTTCATTGTGAATATACTCTGCAATAATCTACGACAAAACTGTTTGCTGTGGTGTGCACACTTCCCCTCTCTCCCTTTCCCTCTCTCCCTCTCTCTCTCTGTCTGTCTCTCTCTTGCATCTCTGTCTTCGCCACTTGGCAGACTGTTTATGGTTTTTGGCTACAACTTAATTTAAATTGTTTAATTCTATTATTGTTGCTAATAAATCACAGGCACAGCTTGCGCTGTTCGCTGGCTGGCTTAGCGTTTGCTAAGCTGCCCCACACAACACACACACACACACGCACACACAAGCACACACACACAAGCACATTTATCTTATGCACAGAGAGGGAAAGAGGGAGAGGGAGAGAGTGAGAGAGAGAGGGAGCCAGCTTGGCCGCCTGCTGTTGTCGTTGATTTTGTTGTAAGCGGCTTTCGCACTCATTTGCCTCCCTCTCCTCTTTCTTCCCCCCTCCCCATGCACCCCTCTTTGTCTCCCTCTTGCATTGTTGCATGTGTGAGTTATAAATTACGCTGATCTGGTTGCTTTAGCCCAAAGCCAATGTTGGCAACTCTGGCCTCTCTTTGTCTCCCTCTCTCTGTCTCTTGCCTCGTAAATTTGCAGCTTGATTTGCGAAAATTCAGATTTGTTTTTGGGGTCGCATTGGGTTCACTTCTGCTGCCCCTCATCCCCTTTGCAACCTCTCTTCCGGTTTGGCAATTGCCAATTGGACAGCAAAGAGAATGCGATAAAAAAAAATGGGAAAAGAAAAACCCAAAAACCGAAAAATGAAATGCGAAAAAAAATATGAAGAAATTAAAGTGAAAACTTTTTCGGGGCCCGCATCGCAACCGCATGTCAAATGCAGCAGCCCCCGAATTCTGATGGCCATAGAAAGCACACACAGAGAAGAAGGGAGGGGGAGAGGGATAACAGCTCTTGACCAGCTGCGCGACCGCTTGACATGGCCATAAATAACAAAGCCAAAATGGCGTCCAAAGCACACACAAAAATTTGACAAGAGCGAACCAAATGTGATGTGTCAAATGCACTCGACAGAACCCGATGCTACTTCATGATGAGACCCACAGAGAGAGAGAGAGAGAGGGAGAGAGAGGGATGGGGAGAGAAAGGCAGCCTTGTAGAGTCAAGAGACCATTAAAGTTGCTTCGAAATAAATAAATAAAAACTGCATTCCCAATTGCAGCAACAGAGAAGGAGAAAAGGACAAGCTCGAGGACGCGTAATAAACCGATCCCAACTGAGCAGAGTCCATAAAAATTGCCAAACTTGTCTAATTTCAAGTTATTTCCACAGAGCAAAAGCAAGTTGAAAGGGAAGCGGGGAATAGAGGAGAGACTGAAGGTGAGGCAAAGGGAGCAGTGACTGATGAAGTGACTCAAAGTTGCTTACAAAGCTGCAGAGAACTTTTGCTTAAAGAAATGTTGCTTGAATTGAGAGGAAGCAGGAAATTGGGAGAATAGATAGGGAATTATTATATATATATACTATATATATTAAGTGGGAGTAAAGCAATGAAATCTGATAATTACAAAGAAAAGTATAATTACTTGCCTGTCTCTATATCTTTCTTATAAACATGAATCATCATTAGTTGATTGCCAATTGAATTCAAAATGAAAGTTCAATTCAATTTTGCTTGAATCACGGAAAAAATATTTAATTCTTCATTTTATGCTCCCTTACCCCCTCCCTCTGCTTTTGCCATAGCCCTTAATTGTTGCATTTATGTGTATTTATTTTTTTTTTTTTTTTGTTTTCTTATAAATGAAAAGCTTTTCACTCTGCACATTTTTAACAGTTTCAAACAATTTCAACAATTTTCGGGGCAACATTTTTAATTGCAACTTTTGTGCGCAGCTTTTTATTGAAGAGCAGCATACATACATATATGTATGTGCATGTATATATACTTATATGGGGTATATATGTATGTGTGTGTGTACACACACTCGAGTTAACAAGTAACACGCTGCGCGTTGAGTGCGTTAATTTTTTGTTTTTCGCGCTTTTGTCTTGTGAATCGCAGTGCAAATTGTGCCACATACAATGCGTGATTGGCAGCTCGAACTGGGCATACACTTACAAAGGGGTGGGACTACATAGCAGTTGTATATAGTGTGGTGATCTGAAAGAAAGATGTTTTAGAATGGCTTGCAAGGTTTAATTCAACAATTACTTAGCTAATATGTTTACATAAATATAAAAATACAGCTAGAGGCGCAGCCTGTGACTGTATTGAGTGATTTGACGTGCCACGCCCACCTCCCGCTATGCTGCAACGCCCACAAACAGCGCTTAAGCAGCAGCAGTCGAACACAGCGAGGGCATTCAAATAGTGTTGCCTACTTTCGAGCGCAGTGTGAAAAAAATTGTGTTGCATATTTTAATGGGCAACGCGAGCTGCAGCAGCAGGCAATAAAACGCCACAGCAACAGCAGCAGCAGCAACAACTGCACTTGTTTGGGCAGCGCAGTCGACGCCGGCGTCGCTGTTGGCGTCGCTGCCTGTAGCTGCATTTCCGCTTAATGTTGAGCGATAATAAAACACAAACAACAACAAGAGCAACAACACGCGGGCTTGGCTGCTGCGCAACGATAATGAAACAATGGACACCAATACACACACACACACACACACACATATTTATATGTATATGCATACTTGCATTGATTTATGTTTTTTAATTTAAAATTTCCGCATCACTTAACCGTTAAAAATAATAATAATAATAACACAACAACAATATCAACAACAACACAGCGCTGCATTGTGTCAAGTGCCACGCCCACGCTGGCGCCCATGTGGAAAATAAATAAAATAAAATATTGTATCTATATATGAGCGAAGAAGAGATTTAAATATTGCAAAAATTGCGAAAAACTTTGAACATGTTTTAATTTCCGCATTACAAGAGCTCCTCTCTCTTTCTCCCTCTCTTCCTCTTCCTTTCTCTCTCTTTCTTACTGGTACACTTACTTACCAACTCCCTCTCTCTCTCTTCTCATTGCAGACTGGGCGGCCACCCACAACAGATGCCACAAAGTATGTCAACTGGCAGCAACACAATCGGCCACGGCGGCATCGATCGCGGCGTCGGCCTCGGCAGCGGCGTCGGCGTTGGGATGCCCATGGGCGCCGGCACAATGCCGGGCGGTGTTGGTGTCGGTCCCGGGGGAGTTGGCGGAGGGCCGCAAGTGTCGGTGGGACCACCGGGCAGCGGCGTGGTCGGCGGTGGAGGCGGACCGCATTGCCAGATAAGCGGTTCACAGCCATTGGTCATGCCCGGATTCCCGTTGCGTAATTCGCACTCGGCGCACGCACCGCATTATTCGCCATATTCGCCATCCAGGTAAGTCAAGCGGGGAAGGTGGGGAAGGGGGGGGGTTGCAACTGCAGCGGGGCTCAGCAGCAAAAAGCGCCATGTGACCCTGTGGCAGCGAAAGAAGTGGAAAATCGTTGCTTCACTGGAATTATTTTTCTCTCTCACTCACTCTGGCTGTGCCTCACTCTTTCTCTCCCACACCTTCTTTCGCTTTTTATCTCTCTTCTACCTGCCTCCCTCTCTCTTTCTCTCTCTCTCTCTCTCTGCTCTTGCTCCATCTGTGCCATTTTGCAGTTCTTTTTACACTTTTAAGCTGCTCTTCAACTTCACATTTGACCTCCTTCAGTCAATCTGTTCATCTGTTTCTCTCTCTCTCCCTCTCTATCTCTTGCACTCTTTCTACTTCTTGCTGCTTTGCCTTATCAGGCAGCTTTAATATGTAGTTTCCTTATGCTATCAGCTTGGCTTAGCTTTGCTTAGCTCCTTCGTTGAATTTGTTTTGCCTTCTCAGCTTTGCTTTCTGCTTTGCACTGGCAATTGTTTCATCTGCTTTGATGCTTTTCTTCTTATTCTTTATATTATTTCTTATCACTGTCTAGCACATTAGTGAACTCTTCTCTCTAATCTCTCTCTCTCTCTCGCTCTCTCAGTTATTCACCTTCTTTCTTAGCTACTTTTCCCCACTGTCAAGCTGCTCGCATATGCTTCCTTCTTTCTTAAACCTCTTCGCCAGCTCATTAGCTTTCTTCACGTGCTCTTCTTTAGTTCCTTCTCTTTCTTTAGTCTTTCTATCCAATTTCTAGAGATGTGTTCTTCCTCTTCTTTTCTTCAACTTTTTGTATGTCTGACAAGCAAACAAGGTTTTCAATTTTAACTATTTATGAGTTTGCCTAAGAAGACATTATACTCTACCAAATTGCAGATGCAAGAAGGGAGAGAGAGAGAGGCAATTCGAGAACTAACTCGTAGTAGAAGTAGAAGAGGGAGAAGAGCGGCAGAGCATTCTCCTTTCTGCAGATTAACGCATGCATGTGTGTTTGTGGAAGAGAAGCCTATGGCTCTAGTAAACTCCTCTCTAGCTACCTTCCTCTCTCTCTCTTTCTCTGTCTCTCTTAGGTTGTGTATCATTTTGCGTTGGGTTTATTAAAAAAGTTGACAGTTGACAAACTCATTGGTGATGCTCTCCCTCCCTCTCTCTCCTTCTTGCTCTCTCTCTCTCTGCTCACCCTTTCATTCTTTGTTGGTTGTGCGTGTATTTGCCTGCCTCAGCCTGCCAGCCTGCCTGTCAGTGTGCAGTTTGCCATTCGTTGGTTTTTGTGGTCCTTGTGATATGTCAGGCAACTAGCCCCCTCTCTGTCTCCCCTTCTACCTCCCTCTCTCTCTCTCTCTTGCTCTGTATATATTTATATAGATTTATATATGGAGCATGCTGTGCCTTGTGGTTTCTTTGTGCCTGCTGTCGCATTTTAAAATTCCACAAGTGCTTTTAGATAAACAAATCGATTGATGAACAAAAGAGAGAGGGAGAGCAGTTTAAAGCGAGTTTTGTTCACTTGTAAATGATTTGCAAGTGATTTGGGAGTAGTGAAAGAGGTTGTTGAAGAAGAGAGTGGGCTTAATGCAAGGGGAAGAGTAAGCTTAGTATGTGAGTTTGAATATGTTTACAAGCAATGAGTACTTTCAAGTGATGAGTATTTATAAGTACTTGCAAGCTATTAGTACTTTTAGGTAACTGCAAATGATGATAACTTAAAAGTATTTACAATTGATGAATACTTACAAGTACTTGCAAGTCATGAGTACTTAAAGGTAATAAATATTTACAAGTACTTGCAAGTGACAACTACTTGCAAATTGTGTACTTATATGCACTTACAAGTGATGAATGCTTACAAGTACTTGTAAGTAATGAATACATATAAGTACCTGCATGTGGTCAATACTTACAAGTACTTGCAAATAGTGAATACTAACAAGCGATCACTACTTACAAGTACTTTCAAGTGACAAGTACTTGTAAGTGTTTCAAAGTAACGAGTGCTTACAAGTATTTGAAAATTACGAGTACTTACAAGCATTTGCATGTTATGAATACTTACAAGTACTTACAAGTGATTTGAAAACTCAAATGATTCATTCACACTTGTCTACTCACTATGAAGAGTTGCATTCATTGCAATGCTATAAACTACTACCTAAAGCAGGCTTCCAAATGTTTCCGAATGAAGTGTTCATTATGGCACTTGCAAATAATTCGAAAGTGGAAATGATTCGAAACTAACGAATGCTTAGAGAAGCAACGATTAGAGGAGGTTGGTGGCGCTGTTGCTTTGTCTCTAATTGCATACAGTGCCACGCAAATTACAGTTATGCAAAGGAATATGCAGAAGGGGTGGGGAGGGGGAAGGTGGGGGGGCAGTTTCTCAGTCTTATTATGGCCCGATTCCGGGGATGCTTCTGCTGTTGCTGTTGCTGCTGTTTGCTCGTTGTTAATTGCAAATGCAGAGCAAAGTTTGCTTAATGGCTACTCGTGCTGTCTCTCTCTAGCGTTTTTTACTAACTCTCTCACTGTCTCTGTCTTTTACAGGTTTCACATAGATAAGCGCTGTCAGCACCGATGTTCCTGGAAATGCTTGAGCATCGCCTTAATATTCATATCCGTCGTCCTAACCGCCATGTTGGCATACTTTGCAGGTAAGCACAAAGACCAAAGAGGAGTGGAGAGAAGGAGGTGGACATGTCGCTCTCTCTCTCTCTGTCTCTCTTTCTCTCCTTGCTCTGTTCATATCTCTCCATCTCATTGCGGGGTGTGTGTGTGTGTGTGTGTGTGTGTGGACAGTGCTGCGTTGTCATAACGGCGAGCGCAGTTAATGAAAAATACACATACAAGTGCAAATATAGCAGCATACACACCAACACTCACTCACGCACACACACAG
The DNA here is from genome assembly GCA_018904595.1 of Zaprionus indianus. Taxonomy (NCBI): domain Eukaryota; kingdom Metazoa; phylum Arthropoda; class Insecta; order Diptera; family Drosophilidae; genus Zaprionus; species Zaprionus indianus. The sequence continues at coordinate 602,408 of JAEIHA010000344.1, forward strand.
TTACATACACATACACACTCACATGCATACACACACTCCCACACACTCCCTAACACTCTCGCACAACAAGGCAAATACATCAAAGTGTTTGCTTTACATTAGCGTTAAATGGTGTTACTTTACACACACACCCACGCACACACACACACACGCATGCCGAGGCAAAGAAACTTTGCGCTTGCAAACACAACAAGCGCCCCTCGCTGCCTATACACCTGCCCCCCTCACCCCCTGGGCAGCAACTTGTCTTCCCTCTGCCCAATTGACACGCAATTAGAAACCACAACAGCTAATTTTAGTGGGCCTCTAACGGCCTGAGCCACGCCCTCTTAAGTGGTTAACTAAGGTTGAAATTGTAGAAGAAAGTCAGGGGAGAAGAAGAAAGAGGGAGAGAAGTCTTCAATAAGTCTTGAAGAATTGTAGCAGAAGGAACCTTAGAGCTGAAGCTGTAGAAACCTTAGATGAAATAGAAAAAGAACTTTAACAAAAGGTTAAATCGAAGAAACCAAAAGGAAAGTCAGTTAGTCAGTTATTTTATAAAGTCAGTTAGTTATTTTTTTTATTTGGTTACTATAAAGAGCAATCTTTGCTCTCTTTCAAGCTTCTTTTGTCTCTTTTCATGTCCAAATGTTGCTTACTTTAAACTTTTGTTTTAATCTTTCCTTGTTAAAGAGCTTTGATGCCTCTCCACAACTATTTACGCTTCAGCAGTTTTGAGCCACAAAACTCACGCTACCTTCTTCCATCTCTCACTCCCCCTCTCTCTCTCTTCCTCTCTCTCTCTCTCTCTCTCTCCCTCCTTCTCACGCCATTACTGTGTTTGCTTCTCTCTCATTAGCTGACAATGGCAAATTAACAAAATTTTGAAAACGCCAGCGCCTTGTGGCATGCAACACCTATAGACAGACACACACATACACACACACATCTCCCCCATACATACATACACTGGCACACACAGTTGAGCAAACAAAAATGGCGACAGCTCTCGCACAAAATGATTCGTTCAAATTGAAAGCGTCGCAAGCAAAAGCAAACATATAAAGAAAGTCAAAGTTGAGCTTAGACGACAGTTAGATACGGTTTAGCTTACTTTGATATGGTATATAAATATATATATGATAAGGATAACCTGATGCAGTTACTCTAAAGCTTTAAATTACTGTTTTATCTGGGCTGTGGGCGTGGCATCCCAAATTTTAAGTAGGCATTAGCTGTGGATGATCATTCGGCATCATAATGACAAATTTGGTGTCTTTAGCTTTAAAAACAGCTGAGATTAGGGTGTTCATACAGACAGAAAAAGGCTTAATTGCCCTAGCTACTGGCTGTGCAGTCTGCCACGATTTCTTCTGCCTATCACATGCATTTATACTTAGTTTATATACCACAAAGTAGCAGAGTATGACAAATCTACAAACCTAATGCTGAAACATTTCCTTGCAGTGTATTTTGGTCCAGTCTTTCCTGCTGCTGCTGTCATTGTTGTTGTTGTTTACAACTTGATAATTAAACACGTTGAGTGTGGTTGTTGTTGCTGCTGTTGCTGCTGTTGCTGCTGTTGCTGTTGCTGCTGTTTTTGCTGCCACCTTTTAAATTATATTTACAGGTCAATTTGATTTTTTACTGCCAACCTTTCTGGGGCCAACAAGAAGCGCGGCAACTTTGCCAGCACTGCTCCCTCTGCTGTTCCTTTTTCTTCTCTCTCCCCCTCTCTCTCTCTCTCTTTCCATCACTCTCTTTGCCTGTCTGTGTTTGCGCTCCTCGTCGTCGTCGCTCGACAAAACTTTGCACATTAAAATATGTAAATTTTAATTTGAAACAAAAGGGTTGACGTGCTGCTCCCCGTGCACAGTTCCCTTAACCTACCCCCCTCTCTCTCCTTCCTGTCCCCCTTCTCTTCTCCTGCGCTGCTTTGGCGTTTTATCTAGTGAAACATTGGCACAACTTTTGTGCTTCTCTTGTTGTTCTCGGACACTTTGAACGGTTTCGTAGCTCCCACAGTGCAGCCCAGAGTTGCCAACTTGCTTGATAAATTTGCCGCACACACATTTAATTTATGCGTCCCGAAATTGTTCAGTCTCCTCGTCTACTGCTCTGTCCGTCCGTTTGTCTGTCTGTCTGTCTGTGAAATGAGCCAAGGCGGTGCGAGTGAAAGGGAAATGCGATAAGATTGAGGCGAGGAATCGAAATTGAAAGCAGTGTGAAGCGCAAATCCACTGTGAAGATATTGATAGACAAAGGCAGAAGGGGAGGGAGAGAGGGGGAGAGAGAGGGAGAGAGGGGGAGATATAAGTAGAGAACTGTAGAGGTTACTCCCCAGCAAATAGTTAAGAGTTGAGGCATATCAAGTAGCTTAGCTGTCATATGTTTGCCAGCATTGATATCCCAGGCGGACAAGCTTATTAGAGAGAGACAGAGACAGAGAGTTATTATGCTTGGCTCCTCTAGCAGATGAAAGAACACGCATGACAGCAACACATATGCAAATTCACAAATGACACACAAGGAATATTTTGCATTGTTTCTGACTCTATACGTAATTATCTTTAAGTAACTCAACTATTTGGCTAGCAATGTTGGGCAAATTTGTTGCACATGTGGCAAGGTAGTGTAGAGTGAGTAGGAAAGAGGTAGGTGCAGGGAAAGATGAAGAAAATAGGAATCACTCTGGTATTCTATGGGATTAATTGAACAATATTGAATGTGCTGCAATGCTGCACTTCAATGAAGAGTTTGAATGATGGCACTGGGAATGTTATTGAGAAAGATGACTTAATAAATGGAGAAACAGAAATGAAGAATTAAAGAATTAAAGAAATATAAAAATATAGAAAAAAAGAAAAATATAAATATATAAATAAAGAAATTTATAAAAATACAGGAAACCTTAGCGACATAAGGCTTTGTTTGCTGTCAACATTTCAAAGGTTTTTTTCTGACATAAACTAAAATATTGATATAAGGAAAGTTTAAACTACTACAAACACTAAAAAACAAAGAAGAGCAACTAAAAATGTAGATTAATCTTGAGAATGAAGTTTTCAAAATTGAAGCTGAAGCTGAAGTTGAAGTTGGGGAACAAAAAGTTTGGAGGATGAACGAAGGCGGCGACAGCACGAGATGCTTTTCACACATGACAATCGCCTTGTGAGGGGGTTGAGCTATGCTCCCTACACCCCAACCTCCCTCCCTTCTGCCTGGCCTTAAATGCTTACTCATTGCGTGGGCTAGAGAGGGTGCAGGGAGGGGGGCAGGTTGCGGGGTAAGCGACGCCGTTTGACTTGAAGCGTGCTGCGTTTAATTTATTATCTACGCTTTTAGCAACAGCAGCAGCAGAGGCAACGGCAACGGCAGCTGCTGCCTGCGAGTCGCAGGCACTGATTCACAGCAGCAGCAACAACAGAGTGGAGTGTGGGGAGGTAGGGGAGTGAAGGGGGGGAGCATCGAAAAGTTGCGGCTTCCTGGCTGCGGTGTCACAACGTTGCAAGTGAACGAAAACAAATTTACAACAAACCACGAGAAAAATGTGTGATGCCACTTGGCTGCCCCCCCCCCCCCCGCTCCTCCCTACCTTGCCCTCTTGCCCCTGCACCCCCTCATACATCCTGCACCCTGCACTGGCTGCCTTGGCGCTACACTCATGGGGCAAGGGGGCACTTTGCTTTAGCGCTTTGGCGCACAAAATGAATTTAAGTTGAAAAGTTGTGAACATTTTGTGGCGCAAACGAGGAGGCGGGGAAGAGGAAGTGGCAGCATGGGAGAGACGCCAACAGGCGCGCAGAGTTGTAGAGTGGGTGGGGCAGCGACAAGGGAGGGAGGGGGGGGAGTTGGCCAAAAGCTGCGTGTGGATTTCACTGATTTAATTGTTTGGCAGCTAGCAAAAGGGAGAGCGAAAGAGAGAGGGAGAGCAGGCAGACCAAAAGAGAGAGAGAGAGAAAGGAATATAGAGAGGAAGCAAGAGAGAGGGAGAGAGAGAAAGCAAGGCAGATATAGAGAGGAAGATAGAGAAGGAGAGGAGGAAGACAACTAAAGCATTCGCTGGAAATTTATATTTTAAAAATAATGTATTAATTTCTGTGGCTGCCCTCGCTCGCACAGCCAAACAATGGATCAGTCGGTGTGTGTGAAAGAGAGAGAGATAGGTATGTGTGTATGTGTGTGTGTGTGTATGTGTGCTTGTGCCCGGGTTAGGGCTACACATAAACTCATTTGTGTAAAAAGCTTTTTGTGTTGTTTTGGGCTGCGGTAAATGAATTTACGTTTCCACTCCGCATGTGTGTGTGTGTGCTGTATGTGTCTGTGTGCTGTCTGTGTTTGTGTGCCGTCTGTGTGTGTGGGTCGTTTTATGGTTAAATAGTTTTAAAGCTGCGGGGCTAAGACGGCGGCAGCAGCAACAGCAGCAGGTGATGAAAACGAAGTGCGCGCTTCGTGTGCCTCGTGTGCGGCATGTGGCGCATTGCTTTAGCTTTTAATAGTGGCTAATATTTTTGCAGCTGCTGTGCCCCCCTCTCTCTGTGTGTGTGTGTTGGTCTGTGTGTGCCACGTCTGTTTGCACAATAATTTTCTATTAATTAAGCGCAAGAGGGTTTAATAAAATTAGCAAACACTTGCGGGGGCCGCAGCTGCTGTCTGTCTGCCTCTGTCTCTCTCTCTCTGTGTGTGTGTTTTGGCTGCGTGCGCTAGACATTAAAAAATACACAAGCAAACAGACACACACACACACACACACACACACAGACACACGCGCGTACGCAGCATTGTCAGTTAATTAACAAGCGCAAACGGGGCGTTTGTTTGTTTGCAATGCGAGTGTATGTGTGCGAGTGTGTGTGTGTGCGAGTGTGGGTTGTGCGTTGCTTAATTTGATTTGCATTTGCGTCGTTGCCACGCCTAGAAAATTTACAAAATTGATGAAAAAGCAACCGAGTGTGTTGCCTACTTATGTGGGCAGTGCAGGCAGGATGGTGAGGCGGCAAAAAGTGTTGCCTACTTTCAGAGCTGCAAATAAGCTATGTGAAGAGGTAGGGGGATGGGGTGCATGGAGGGAGCTGGCAAGTGTGAATAGTTGACAAAGGGTAAGCGACAGACACTGCCACACACACACACACGCATTGAAACACACACCCATGCCTGACACCTACGCAGCAAAGGAGCTAAGCCCGTTGGCGATGTCCGAGTTGCTGTCGCAAAAAGTGTTGCCTGCTTTTAAGCGCAAAGCGAAAAGGGAACCCATGCAACGTCAACGCAAAGTGTTGCCTGCTTTTGTGCGCTAGCTCTAATTACACTTGCGGACACATTAGTGTGTACAGTGGTAAATTGACTTGAAATTTCTAGTCCAATAATAAATTTGAAATCAAATTAATTAAATATATTGGTAGAGAAAGAGAGAGAGGAGAAGAGAGAGAAGTAAAGCAAAGTAATTCAAGACTAACAAATATTGCTTGTAAATTTGTTTAATAAACCTTTAAGATGCAATTGAAATTTAAATGCAAAAGGAAACAAGGGCAAACAGTGATAGAGAGAGAGTGGGTGAGGGGGAGTATTGGGAATATTGAGTACACACTGTCATAAATCAAAATTCGCATTATTCATGCATTTTATATGAAATTTACAAACTCTTTCTCCCTCTCTCTCTCTCTCTCTGTCACTTTCTCACTCGCACACACAGTTAATGTAATTGGATATAACTGAAAATCAAACATGTCAATCTTGTTGCTGATTTATAACAATTGATAGAGGGAGACAGAGAGAGGGGGAGGGGGAAAGAGAAAGCCAGAGAGCAAGTTCTTAACAAATTACCGTTGATTTTCATAATTTGACAACGTTTTACAGCATTTATCTCTGCATGCGTGCTGTCTGTCTGCTTCTCACTCTCCCCCTCTCTCACTCTGTTTATCTCTCTGTTTCTCTCTTTGTGTGTGCAAACGACTGTCATAATTTGTTGGCCAATATAACAATATATATTGGCATTATTCGTGCACAGCGTGCGCACTCTGCGTGGCTGACCAGCTGTCTCTCTAGCTGTCCACCTCCCCCTCCTCCCTCTCTGTATGTCCTTCCTTCCCTCTGTCTGTCCCTCTCTCTCTGTCCGTCCTGCTCTCTGTTCGTCTGTCATATCTGTGCGATAATCGACCGCAGTGTCAACAGGACAAGAACGTGAAATGTTGCGGCCAACACCGCAGGCAACGCAGGCAACAACAGCAACAGCAGCAGCAACAACAGCAGCAGCAACAGCCTGTGCCACTTTCTATCACAACAACAAGCGGCACAGCAACAACTCACAGAGGCAGAAAGAGAGGGGGTAGAGGGGGGGTTGGGTGTATAGTTAACATGTTTGACTGGCAGTTGGAGCCGAGAGCGGAAGGAGACGCAGCCAGCCGAGTTGCACACGTTGCCAGAGGGAGGAGAGTGAGCGGGGGGGGGAAGGGGGATTGTTTCCAGGAGTTGTTGTTGTTGTTGTTCTGGTTCAGTTTCTGTTACGCTCCAGCCGGATGCGCATTGCAGTAGTTATCGGAAATAGGTTAATCGATTTTTAAGCGGATAACTATCGGAAACTCATTCGATATGCACTGTTTCACAATTTTCCATGTGTCACCTACCGCACCGCACCGCACCCCCCTCTTCACCCAAGCGTGCCACTGTTGCGCCAGTGCTGCTGGCCACTGCCACGCCCACACGCCCTCCAACATGTTGTCATTTACAGCAGCAGCAGCAGCTGCGTTGCTGCGTTTGCTTATGCGATTTTATTTTGCATTTTCACTTCACGTTGCGGTTGCAGCTAAATTTAAATTGCTCCAGTTCGTCTTTGTTGCTATCTCTCTCTCTCTCTCTCTAGATATATCTTGCTCCCTCTCCGTCTCTCTCTCTCTCTGTGTATCTGTCTCTGTGGCTAGCCCAAAAATTAGATACGCACCGCATGGCTTGTCAATTGTGCTGACAGTCTGGCAGCACTCTCCCTTACTAGCACCCCCTCTCCCCTTCTCCCTCTCTCCCCCTCTCTCTCTGTCTCTCGCTGTCTCTGTCTCGATGTCCTGCTCCCTTGGCTAACCGAAATTGATTGTGTTTTGTGTGCCAAACTTGAACTACTTCACAACTTGCACTTCAATTAAAGAAAAAGGGCCAAGTCTTTTCATCTCTCCCCCTCTCCCTCTCTATCTATCTCTTTTTCTTGCTCTCCCTTTCTCAATTAGTCGCTTTGGTTTGTTCACTTTTTCTGTGGTTACACTCTCACAGGGTGCACCCAGAGGGGGGGGGGGGAACCTTGTCCAATCGCACGGAAATTCCAACTCATAACCGCAACAAAGAAAGTCAATTAGCAAGAGTTACTCAACACTGTATCGACTTGTGTCGAGTGTGTGCATCGAGTACTCAGCATCGAATTGTGAGTACTTAGTGCCAAGCTCAAAGCGACCGCAATAAGAAAGGGCGCAAGAGAGTGGGAGAGAGAGGGAGGGGGAGAGATTGAAATCAGTTTGGCAAATAGTTTTGCATTCGAGTGGCAAAAGTTTTGTGTAGTAAGGAAAATATGCATGATAAATGTATGAAGGACACAAATAGTTTTGTGCAGCGAAGTTTGAGGCACATTTTAAAGGCATTTCTCAACACTGAAAAAAGAGTTCAGTTGCAGCAAATAAAGAAATGATCTGAAGAAGATTTGTTATAATTTTAAATTAAAAAGGGAAGTTGAGGAAATTAAGTTACTTTTCCAACACTGTTAAGTGTTGTTAAATCTAAATTCGATTGCTGCTTTCTGCACTATTTTTAAGGCGTTCTTACAACACCGAATACACATAATTTCAATAAGTTTAATAATATTTTCATGGCAACAATTTTTTTGGAATAATCAAATAAACTTTTGCAACACTAGCAAGTGCTGTAAATCAGGTTTTGGTCTACAGTTGTTCGCAGCAAGGTACGTGAGACCTTAACAAATACGCCAGCTAGCTATCTCTTTCATTGCACACCCTCTCTCTCGCTCTTTTCCTTCTCTGAAGGTGTGCAACGCCTTCTCTGTCGTTTAAATAAATTATTTTTGCTCAAGGAAAGTGCAATTAAGAAAATGCTTCATAAATTTCTCTAACTTTGCCCCCTTGCTCTCCCTCTCTCACCCCTTTTTAGGGTCTTTGTTGGAGTGAGAGAGGGAGGGTGCTCTGGCAACGGGAGCACGTAGATTCAATTAGTTGATCTTAAGTGCAGGCACTTCTGCAGCAGGCGAAGCGTACTAAAATTAACTAATCGAATTCACACACCCTTTCAGGCAACTCCCCCCCCCTCCCCTTCCTCCTGTGCCTGCCTTGGACTCCTGCTCTCCTTATCTCCCACTCTGTTTCCCTTTCCTAGCATGTCTAAATATAAATAAGAACGCGACTTGCTTGGGAGTGTCCACTCTGTGTGTGTCTGTGTCCTGCCGCGTTCAATTGAGTCGTTGTCAATTTTACAAACACACACACATACATACACACACACATATAAATAACACATTGAAATTTATCGACCCTGTCGAGCCCAGCGGGATAGGGTTGCTCCGCTTTCGGTTCGGTTTGGTTTGGTTTGGTTTTGTGTAGCGCTTCCTTGCGGCGCCGCCTGCCACAAATTGTCATCAAATTTAATTGGTGTGCCCCCTTTGCTCCACTGCCTCCTGCCTTGCTTGCACCCTTAGTGTTTGCTCCACTCAAAGAAAGGCGCGGAAAAACTATGCCAAGCTGTGTGTGTGTGTGTGCGTGTGTCTGTTTTCTTTTTTCCTCTGCTCCTTATGCGCTTGTTTGTGTCTCTTGTTTTCTGCCCCTTCCACTTTTGCCTTGCCACTTCCATTACTTCTTCCAGTTCCAGTTGGTTGACCAGTTGTGCGAGCCACTTAAATGAAAAGCTTGTTAACTTAATAGAACTACAGTAGTCCCCCTGCCGCACTGCCACTCTTCTCCACTTCCCCACTCGCCTCAACTATCTCTGGCTTTCTTGGGTCTGGCCTTCATTTCATTTATTTATTAATGATGTTGCGCTCCACACACACACACACACACACACACTCAGGAAATAAACATTAAACTGTATATTTTCGTATGCTCTTTGTGTGCCCCTAAGTGTGTGTGGAAGAGAGAGAGAGGAGAGCGAAAGAGGGGGAGAGGGAGAGAGAAGGTAGCAGGGCAGTTGTGGAGTATGTCAAACATTTTCATATTGCTCGATTTAGCTGTCTAACTTGTTGGGGAAAAGTTCTACAAATCGTATCGAATATAGAAAACTTTAATTGGAATAGTTAGGCTGATATAGCTCCCACCCTCTCACTATATGTCTCTCTTTCTTTGTGTGACTTCAAAAGTATAAAGCTTATTGCATAATTGAGGAAGAAATTTGAGAAAAGAGTTTGGCAGACACTAGTCAGCAGAAAACCCTGAAAACTTTCAAGACTTAATATACCTTAGGCTATATAGATGCCCTCTATAGAGTCTAGAGTTGCCAAGTAGCTATAAAGATATATCCTCCAGAGTCTAGAGTTGCCAAGTAGCTAGCTGCAGGCGCAATAGATCTGGCAACATTGGAAGAGCTTCTTGAACTAAAGTTAGAGCTAAAAATGAGCTCCAACTGTTATACTGGAACTGACTAGAAACCTTTGGGTTTTCAAGCCAAATTTCTTGCAGTGTAGGCAGCCTACAACAGCTGTCCGTGTGTGCGTATGTGCCCTGTCCGTCTATCTCTGTGTGTGTGTCGTGTGCCTAAATTAAAAGCTCAACAACCAAATTGAGGCACGTTCGTTGACGTTAATTTGTCGTGCCTCATATGAGTAATTGCGTGTGTGTGTGTGTGTGTGTGTGTGTGCGTGTGTGTGTTTGGCTCCTTTGTACGTCTGTCTGCAGCTTTGTTTGTTCGCTCACTCGTCCCATCGCTCAGGCAAGACATCAACAAGGACATCGACAGCGACGTCGACATCGACATCATTAGGTCGCATTAGTTCACATGTTTTTCGGGGCGCTGTCAAGGCGGCCTCTCTTCTGTCTTTTCTGTCTTTTTTTTCTGGAAGGGCGGCGCCATGTTTCCTCTTCCTACTGCCTCCTGGTTCCCTCTAGCTTCCTGTTGTCATGTCTATTCATACATGCGAAGGAAGCCTCCTACTTCCTTGTGGGTCCCATTAACATAATTTCAATGTGACCCCGAAAAAGTCGCTTTGTCTAATTGCTTTGTTGAAAGTCAGCTGCAGAAAGAGATGGCAAACGAGAGGAGAGTGGGAGGGAGCGGGAGGAAACATAAAGCATATTGATGTGTTTTATAATATTTTGATTGATTGGCTTACAATTTATTGGCCGATTGAGCAGACATTGTTAACTGATTGAGGGCGCTTTCGCAATTACTTATGCGCTTAGAAAGATGATTTGTGTGCTTGATTGAAGGCTGTCAGTGATTTTTTAAGTGATTGAGTAGGTCGTAGTGATTGATGACGGCAGTTGAGCTGATTGGGTGAGGCTTTAAGTGACTTAAAAATTGAGAGGGAAGTGTGCAAAACGTGTTGCGCATTTAATTTGCTTGTATGATTGAAAGCGACACTGATTGATGAATGATTAATGGAATTGAGTGTATTTTTAGTTAATTAAATATTGAATAGGTACTTGTTATGTAGATTAGAGTTCACCTTGGACTGTTTACTGTTGACTGAGTTTAACTTGATTGAAGACATATATGATTGATTGGCAATTGCTTGTTGTTATGAACTTTGAAGAGGTTTAATGATTGAAAGACCATAAGAAAGCAGATCTTGAGAAATCTCTTTACCTTGTTATCTAACTGCAACTTTGTATACTGCTCTATCAATCATGATTGCTGCACTCTCAGCTTAAGTTTCTGCTTTAAATTGTTCTTCCTTCCCAGTGTCATAAAGTGATGCTCAAATGGCGCTTTTGTAACCCAAATACTCGCGTTGCTTGTGCTGCAGCTGGCGCCAACTGGCAAAGCTCATAAATTTGATAAGTTATCGATAAACGATAGCCACATGCAGCCAGAGGCAGCAGCGTGTAGCATGCAGGGCCCCTTTTGAGCATCGCATCGATGCCAAGCAAAATGCAAACGTGTTAACAACGCGTACTTTGTGTCTGCCTCCCTCTCTCTTTCTCTCTCTCTCTCTCTCTCTCTGCGTGGCACATGTGGTTGAGGTCCGAGTAAAAGATTGAAAGCAGAGACAGTCCCTGTGTGTGTGTGTGTGTGTGCGAGTGAGACGGACAGACATTTGATTTATGGGCCAGTGCATATTAATATGGCGTTAAAATATGATGCCAAAAATTTATGTGTGAAAAAACTGAGCCACAAGAAGCAGCAGCAGCAGCTGAGTAACGGTGAGGGGGTAAGGGGAAAGTAGGGGGTATGAGTAAGAGGGAAGCGGTGGGGGTGGTGGGGACCCCAACCGAACTGCAGCTGTTCGGTGAGCCACAAGGACAGCAGCACCACATACTAAACATTATTGCCGCCAGAGTGGAGCGCACTCTCTCTCCCTCTCTCTCTCTATCTCCTTCTCTCGCTCTCACCGAAAAAGAAGCATCAGATTTATGGCGTGAAATTTAGCAGGCACGCGATTTATGTGCGCCGCATTTGCAGCGACTCTTTCGCAAATCGTTGGCCAGAAAAAACACACACACGCACACATAGAGAAATGCCGCTGAAAACACTGAAAAAAGCTAAGCGAAGTGAGAATAGAATGCGTCGCTGGTTAGTGAGAGGTAGAAAGAAGGGTATGGCTGAGTTAATACCCTATATGCTCTGCCCATACCCAAATGTCCGAAATACCTAAGAAATATACTAGATTTACACAAAATACTAAACTCAAATTGCTTTAAATACCAAAAATGTCATTTAAAGTACATTTAAGTATCCAAATTAATAAGTATATTCCAACAAGATACACAAATTATTGAATAGTATTGAAAAAATAAAAAATACTAAAAAAATACCAAAAAATACTATTATTAAATACTGTAAATTTGTTCTGTCACGCTAAATACTTATAAACACAAAAATACGACAAAAATACCACAAAAATACTACAAAAATACCACAAAAATACCACAAAAATACCATAAAAATACCACATTTCATAATCATCTCTCGCATTGACAATATTCAACTTATTTAAAAAACTACTCAATCCAAATACCCATAAATAATACTGCAGTACTACTAAATACTGCACAAAAAATACCAACTGCCAATCACTGCAACCCTACACACACAACTCGCTGCTACAGGGTACAAATAAACAATAGTGCTGCACACACACACACACACAAATGAAAACAGACGCTTGTTGCAAGCGATTTACAGGCCATAAAATATTCACCAAATGCCCAAAAAATACCAAACAAATAATACTAACTCAATTTGTGTGCATTCTCTTTCTTTCTCTTTCGCTCTCTTTTGCAGCAGTCAGTTCAATGAAACCGAACATGGACAGCTCCAACTGCATCCTAGTCCAAGACGTCAAATCGCAACCGCACGATCTGCGAGGCGGGGCCGGGGGCAAGGGGGGCGACAACAAGGCGCTAGGTGGCGCCACCGCATACCCCACTGAGGAATCGATACAGACAAGCACATCGGATCATGGCAATGGCAACAACAACAACAACAACGGGCAAATGGGCATAGGCAACGGCATTGGTGGCGGAGGAGTTGGCGGTGCAACCGGGATACAGCAACAGTTGCTGTTGCAACAGCAGCAACCGCATGCGATAAACCAACCGCTTACCCCACTAGATGCAACCAATACCCAGTTGCAGGACCATCATCATCAGTTAACCTACGGCGGCGGTGCCATCGGTGTGGGTGGCATGAACGGACAACAGGGTCAACTGCCACTTGGCATGGGTGGCCATAATCCGTTGATGCAACATCACGGCCCGGGCGGGCAGCAACAGCATCAGGGCGGCATGGTGGGCATGGGCGGTGGCCAGTGGCCTCAGGTTGTCGAGCTGAAGGACTTCAATGAGCTGTATCACGCCAACATTCCGGCCTATCAGTTCTGGACACTCGAGTTTCGCAACAAGCATCCGGCATTCATCCGTTTCAACTTCACGCTACCCTGGGGCGCCCACTTTGCGGTCTATTCGCGACGCAATGTGGCACCGTCCGTGACGCAGCATGACTTTGTGGAGTTCATCAAGGGCGGCAGACTGGATAGTCATCTCAGGCATCGTCGAAGTGCACCAACTAATGCAACTCTGATCGAGCAGCAGCAGCAGCGTCAGATGCGTCGACGCAGCGCCAGTTTTGAGGAGCAGGAACTGCAAATGGAGCAGCAACTGGAGCACGAGCAGCAGCTGCCACAGGTGGAGCGTCTGGCACAGGCCTGGGATTTGGACCCTGACGATGATGGCGATGATGATACGGATGCCGATGATGATGATGATGGTGCAGGCGAGAACGTAAGCAGCGATTCAATGGAATATTTCGATGTGGAGACACCGTTGGATCTGGTCAAGCAACATGTGCAGCGACAGGCAGGATATCAGAGTTATGTGGCACATCCGGTGAACAAACGTTCGGCAGCTGATGGTGGCGCCGGTGGACCTGGAGGCGGGTTGCCTGCCCTCGATATGGATGCAATGACTGTGAATGTGTCGCTGCTGCAGTATCTCGACACTGGTCTCTGGTTCATCTCTGTGTACAATGACGAATTGGTGGCACATTCCGTTTCGCTGCTCGCCGAGGAGGCTGAGGGCGTTAGCACCACCTGCCCCAATGATTGTTCGGGGCGTGGCAGTTGTTATCTGGGCAAATGCGATTGCATCGATGGCTATCAGGGCGTGGACTGTTCCAAGAGTAAGTAGACACCAATCTCGCTCTCTCTCTCTTCTTTCTCTCTGCTCTTATTTCACTCATCTTCTTTCTCTCTCCTCCTTCCTGACCACCTCCTTCTTCGCTTTCTTTCACTGCCCACTCGAGCTGCAATTTAAATTAAAAACTTACGCCAAAGTTGAGCTGTCAACATCACCTGCCTTTGTTTGTTTTTCGGCACCCCAATCCGATTTCTCGACTCCCGAGTGCGAGTTCCTGTTTCCCGGTTTTCCCTTTTCTCTGCTACTCCTCCTCCTCCTCCCCTTGAAATCCCAAAAAATAAGAAAAAGGGGCGAAGCACCCAAAAAACTGAATCTAAATCTACTTGCCGGGTCTGGCGACCCTCAGCAACTCGTAATTCTTGCGAGCTCTGTGCACTGTGGGTGAAATAGTAGATAAAGTAGACAGAAATAGAGAAAAAAAGAAAGAACCAATAACAGTTGGATTTATTGAGGTATCAGTAAGAAGGTAAATTTATCGATAACTGTCAGTATATATTAATATATCGATTATTTTACTGTAAACCTCCATATCGCTTTGCTTATGATTAATATACCTTTGGAATAGATGAAATAATCATCAGCAAATCGATACATATATCGATAACATTTGCAATGGTACTAATTAATCGATAATACATCGATAACTATATAACTCTGCTGATCGGATCAATTACGAATCTTTTAGAATCGAGTAAATAAATATTTTCAAATCGATAAACACACCGATAACATTTGCAATGGTATCACTTTATCAATACATCGATAACTTGACAGTTTGACTTGAAGAAATAAGCATTAGCAAATCGATATATGTATCGATAACATTTGCAATAACATCAATTTAGCCATAATAAATCGATAACTGCTTGCAGAATTCAATAATAATCAAACAGTAATTCGTTCAATGCACTTATCGATAGTCCGATAAACCGATAGTTCATTTATGCTTCTTTCTTATCCACTGTGCCCGCAAGTATTTTTATTTATTTTCCGCTTTGCTTCTTTGCCTTTGTCTGGCACTTTTCAATACCAATTTTCCTTTTTCGCTTCCGCTTCTTCTTTTTTACACTTCTCACACTCTGTCCCACTCTTTCTCCCCCTCTCTCCCCATCTCTCTCTCTCTCTTTCTGTCACACATCGTACTCTAATTCCGTTTGGCTTTGACTTCTCTTTGCAGGCGTTTGTCCGGTTCTCTGCTCGGCGCATGGACACTACGGCGGCGGCGTCTGCCACTGCGAGGATGGCTGGAAGGGAGCGGAGTGCGACATCCCGGTCGGGGAGTGCGAGGTGCCCAATTGCTCCAGCCATGGACGCTGCATCGAGGGCGAGTGCCGCTGCGAGCGCGGCTGGAAGGGACCCTACTGCGATCAACGTAAGTGTCAAGCCAGAGATGGGCTGAGGAGGGTGCAGATGCCTGCTCCAGCCTCCGCTGTCCCTGTTCCACTGTCTCTGTCTGACAGTCTTCCCCCCTCTCTCTCTCTCTTTCCCCCCTCTTTCTCTTTGTGTGCTGTGCTGACTTGGCATAAAAATGCTAAAATTATTTATTTGCCTTGTTTGCAATTTCGGGCTGTTTTCACTCCACGACGCCATGTTGACACTGCCCCGATAAGGCACACTATGCGAGGGTGGCTGAGGAGAAGCAGTAGGGAGGGGGCGCGGGGCGGGGCGGTGTGGAGTGGCAAGCATTCGCTGAAGAGGCCTTTGGGCGTGTCATGGTGACGCCAAAATATTTCAGTTATTATGCCGCCCCAGCGTTTAGTTTGCCCTGCTCTCTGTATGTGTGCTAGTGTGTGTGTGTGTATCACTGTTTGTGTGTGCCAGTGTATATGTGTGTGTGTCTCTGGTATTTGTGTGTGTTTTCTTAACTTTAAATTGAGGCAAACAAAGCTAGGGAGCTGAAGAAAAAAAAGCATAGCACACTTTTTTGGGCCCCTTGCAAGAAAGAGCCTGAGCCACAACAGGCCAACTGGCCATGTGTTTGCCGAGCACACACGCACACACACACACGCAAAAGGGGTGAATTTCCAGCCACTTCCGTTAAACGGTAAATTAACAGCATTTTTCGAACTGAAGACGGCGACGAAACCAAACTTGAGAGCTGCCTCAAGTTTTTCCTTTGTTTTCAATGCATTTTCTAATTAGAAAGTCGAAAGAGATATTCTTTTAATCAGTCAAGAGAATGAAAAATGAAAGAAAGGCAAAGGGAAAATATAAAGAATATATTTAGAAATATATATGTATATTCATTTATATATACTCGAAGAGTAGAAGCTAGAATAGGAACAGCAAAGCATCACTTGAGTTTGTTTCAAGTATGTATATGTTAGGTTATAGTATGCCTTATAGCATATAGCATATGGCTACACATACTCTCCATAGAGCAACCCGTGCAGAGCATAGCAAACAACATATACCTGTCTCTTTCTAAGGTTCTAAACTTTTGCTTAACTTTTTGTGCTTTGCTTGCTATGCTGGCACAACTGCCTGATACCCTCTACAGCAACCAATAAGGGCATGAAGTGTGTATAAAAAATTGCATCAAATATGCAACACACTTACAGGCACACACACGCACAGCCACACACACATGCACACCCAGCAGACACGCACAGACTTGTTTGTTGGCAGCGTGTCTCACATGTGATTTTTCTGTTGCCCCGCCCCAACTTGCTTCCTCTCTCTCTCTCTCTTCCTCCCTCCCCTCCCTCTGTGCTGGACCCTTGGCATACAAAACAAGCGACCAGCAAACAGAACAAACAACAACAAGAAGAAGAACAAGAACAAAGCGGAACTTGAAACGTTGTGCAAACATAAAACGTATAAAATCGAATTTATATGTCGAAAGCATATTTCTCATACAAAACGCTCAACAAGCCAAAAAAAAGCAAGAAGCAGAAGCAGAAGTAGAAGAAAAGAAAATACAAGTGCAAGAAGAAGAAAAAGAGGGAGAGAGTGGGAAGAGAGAGAGAAAAAAATTGCAACAACTGCGCAAAATTACCAAGTTGAACTAAACTGGAATTTCATTTTAATGACCACTTTCGTACGTGTCTAACATACTAATCATGTCATGTGTGTGTGTGTGTGCCATGTGTGTGTGTGTGTGTGCAAGTGTGACCTGACCCCGAATACGGTAGCAGACGAGCTTGGCCGGAACCTGCTGCCGGCATGTATCGCCCAACTGTTCGTGACGGGCTTTTGTTTTGCCAAGGCTGTAACGCCCCCTACCAGCAGCCCCGCCCCCCTGTTGCCATCATCTTCCCTCTATGCCCATTTGCTGTTGCCACGCCCCTTACTCCCGCCCTTCGCTCACTAACTGTACATATTGTATTTTTATATACCCTAAAGTGCGAGTGCCAGCGCAATTGGGTAGATTCGATTAGGATCATCAGCAGAGAAGGTTCTATCGACTCTATAGAGAGGCTATAAAGATAAAGATGTTCCAAAATAAATATGAGTTTGAGATTGTAAACTAAGGATCTTTAAAAATACAGTTAGAAGCCTTGGTAAACTTATAGCTAAGCTTTATAAGAGATTATCCTACAAACTTCATCACTTTTCAGAAAAATTAACTTCTATATTCACTGAACCCAAAGATCATTATAGCTTACACTATAATCTTCAGCATACTTGAAGCTAGGCATCTTATGAATATATCCTACAAATTTCAAAACAATCGATAAAGCCCAAGTCTAGTTATCGATATCCTTAGAAGGCGATACCAACGCCAAACTCGCAGTCTGCATGTCTTCACAAGTTTATTCCCTGTTTACACATTCTAGGGTATCTCAGCTGATGTACAGATGATATCCGTTTCTCTGTCTCTGTCCCACAAAATCTCTCTCTTGCTCTCTCCCTCTCTCTCTCTCTTGCTCTCTCAGTCCTTTGTGCCATTTGTATATGTTGAGTTTGACTAACAAACATTTTGTATACTTGTTCCGCATGTGCCACAGATGATTGCCTTGATCCTTTGTGCTCCGGACACGGTACCTGTGTGGCTGGGCAATGCTACTGCAAGGCCGGCTGGCAGGGCGAGGATTGCGGAACGATTGATCAGCAGGTATATCAATGCTTGCCTGGCTGCTCAGAGCATGGCACCTACGACCTGGAGACGGGACAATGCGTCTGCGAGCGACACTGGACGGGACCGGATTGTTCCCAAGGTAAGTTACAGTTTTCAGTATTCAGTTTTCAGTTTACAGTTTACAGTTTACTGCTTTCACCTGCTTCATCACTTTTTAAAAACACCTATACACCTTCCCCCCTTTCCACCTTCCCCCCTTATAGCGCTGCTTCCTTTCGCACACACCTCATACAAATAACCAGCATAACAATTGCACTCTACGTTGTGTTTATTTGTTTTGTTGTATTGTGTTTTGTTTTGTTTTTTTTTTTTGTTGTTTCGTGTATTTTGTTTTGTTTCGTTTTGTTGTGCTGTGTTGAGTGTGTAAGTGTGTGTCTGTGGGTGTGTGTTGTGTTCCGGTGTCGTTGCGCACAACAAGCTGCTTACAAATGATTCTTCAGTTCGAGCATTGAATTCAAATGAGAAGCGAACCAAACGAAGGGTGAGAAATAGCAGAAAAGTGGAAAACTGGAAAAGTGGGCGAAAAGCTGCTGCAAATTTTAGCAACAATTTGAATGGCGAGGGGGGAAGGGAAGGAGGGTAGAGAAGTGAAGGTAAATTGTCTGAATAGTTGCAGAATTTAAGAGAGAGACTCTTTAAAGCTTGAAAATGGCAATTGAAGTGGGTGAAGAGGAAATTAGCTAAAAGGCATAATGAGTGGCGAACTTCAAGAGGTAACGCTGCCATAACAATAAAGTATAGTAAAGAACAGTAAATATTTTGCAAGTATATATAGTATATAGTTTATGGAAGGGGGTATATGAGTGGGGATTAGAGACAGTTTGGGGATGAGGGAAAGTTGTTGAAAGAGTTAGAGTTGTTAATGATGATGATTACCTTAGTAAGATTGATAAGTTGCTCATTTCATACTATATAGAAACATATATAAACACCATATACTTAGTGCATACTATATAGCAGACAATCCTTCAGAGATCTTAGCTATATAGATTACTATCAAGAGTGAGCTGAGACTTTGTGGTTAATTTCGCACTCCTCAACTTTGTTTCTTCCCTTCTCAAATACTAAAAATATTTTTATAGTTAATTTCATTCATTTTTTTGGTATTTTTATTCAAGAAACATACATTTTTATAGCTAATTTAATAAATTTGAGTATATATTTTGGTATTTTTATTCAAGAAACATATGCTGTCCGTCGCCCTTGCAAGTTCCATTTCAGCTCAATCAAATGCAAAGTTTGTTGGGGTTTCTCTTTACGATGCTGGCTGTAAAATGCGCTAAGGAGCTTGTGGTATAGCGAGGGGGAGAGGGTGCTCTATGTGGAGAGGGGGATACGTGTAGAGGGCCCATAAAGTCAGCTGGGAACTAATGCAGTTATTATATGAGCATAAGGCATGAGGCTGAGAATGATGCTTTATCGCATGGACCGAATCCAAATTAGATGAGGCCCCATAAAACTGGAGCCTTCAATTAGGGCAAAAGGCAAAGCCAGCAAACAAATTTGCCGATTACCAGAAACAAGAAAGGCACAAGGGGGATGGGAGTAGGGGGGGAGAGTAAACAACTACAGGGACAACAAGAACTGTACCTGGTTTGCCATAATCATTTCGAGGGCGTTGGAGTCCAATAAAACATGCAGCTTACGAGTTGTGCCCTCTGGGCGAGAGAGAGGGGGAAGAGGAGGAGGGGAAGGAGGGTGCAGACTCCGAGAGAGGACTTGGCAACACAGTGGGGCACGCACGCCTAATTTGCTTAACTTTTTAGCACCGACAGGAGCCGCGATACAGTCCGCACTCTGCACTCTGCACTCTCCCCTTCCCCACTCAGTCGCACTCTGCCCCGAAACGTAATGAAGCAGAGCTTCATAAAAATTCATTATTTATTTAATACGCAGCTCGCTTCCCCCAGCTACCTTCCCCTTCCCCCTCTCTCCTCCCTCTCTCTCGCCCCTGCGCAGAAAGCAAATAAAATAAATTTACGCCTGCGACGCACAGAGAACAAAAGTCAACGACAACGTGGGCCACATTTGCCGGCCAGAGGCGTAGAAGGGGATGGGGAAGTGGAGTGAGTAGGGGTTGGGGTAGACGGGGGGGGGGGTCTACAACTGCCACGTAAATGTTACATTTATAATGTTGTTTTTATGGTTCACTCGGCGGGGCAACATTTTACAGCCAAAAGCGGCAAAGAAAGCCTGAGAGAAAGAGAGAGAGAGAGTGGGGAAAGAGAGCATGTAGAAAGCAGTGAAGAAAGTAAAAGCCAGGCGCCTTAATGAATTTAAATGCACATATGTACAAATATCATAACTATCCCAGGCTTTCCCTCCCCTTCCCCCTACCCTGCCTTCTCATTCCGCATTCCCATATTTCGCCATTAAGTTTTATTTATTTATATCGTATTTACTTGACGCCATTTCTTCTGTTTTTCTCTCTCCTGTTCTATAGCTGTTTGTAGTCTGGACTGTGGCCGCAACGGGGTCTGTGAGTCGGGCAAGTGCCGCTGCAACCCTGGCTGGACTGGCAACCTTTGTGATCAGCTGCCCTGCGACACGCGCTGCTCGGAGCACGGACAATGCAAGAACGGAACCTGTGTCTGCTCACAGGGCTGGAATGGGCGACACTGCACGTTGCGTAAGTACATTTTATGATTATTTATAAGAGACGCGGAACTGGAGCTTATGAAGCAAGTCGGAGACAGAGAGACCTTTAAAAATGAACTAGTTCATGTACTTCGTAATCTCATAATGGTCAATAATTGCAATTATAGATCATTTTCCTCTTCAATGTGTACTTTGGTTTAACTTTTCTTGTCAGAATCGGTTACGAAACTGGTTCACTAGTGTGAGCTTGTGAAATTTCCCCTGAAAGTGCTTTAGAAATGGTTCAAATCGGTTCATTTTTGAAATTCTAAGCTGCTTAGGTTAAATTTTCCAAAATTCATTTTGGTTTTACAATTTTTAAGTGCTTTGTCAGCTCAAAACTCTCAATTTCCCCGAAAAATGGTTCCAAAATGCACCAAAAGCGTTTCTATTGATATAGTTAGTTCCAAAATGAACCAGTTCGTCTAAGTTTAAAAGTTCTTAAGACTATTGAGTTAGCTAAAGTGTTTAATATGCAGAATAAATATGAACTAGTTCTTTTAGTGTTAGTTTCAATGTTAATTATACTAAATAAATATGAACTAGTTCTTTTAGTAGTTCCAAATTGAACCAGTTTGTCCCTGTTTTTAAGGTTCGCCAGTGCTGAATGACATAAGCATTAAATCAACTAATGCTCAACTAATTGTTACATTGAACAAACATGAACTAGTTCTTTTGGCACACTTCAAACGGCTTGCACATTATCGAATTTGCTTGCAAAAGTTTTCTCTTGCAATTTAGTCAATCAAGCTTTTCCCATCATCGACAATCGCAAGTTGCTCTAACTACTTCATAAATGTTTCAAAAGTGGGTTAAATAAAAGAACCAACCGTGAAAGGTGCTGGTTCCACAAGGTGATGCACTTTCAACCGCCAGAGGCTTCAACTCTGGCAATTTGCTTGCCACACGCAGCATATGTGCATGTGTGTGTGTGTGTGTGTGTGTGTGTGTGTGGCCTTCGTTGATAGAGAGAAGCGTTCTAAAGTGGCGCTACTAAATTGCATCAAAGTGCTGGGAAAGTGGTTCCAAAAGTGGTTCGGGAAGTGGTTCCGCACTCGGCTGGCATAAGTTTTGCTCGAGTTGAGCTCGAGTTATAATGATGAAATTTGCAATGCAGTGCGGGGCTGAGTTGCCTTGACCTCTCAGCGAGAATGCAATTGCAGTTGCAATCAGTTGTTGCACGGCCTGTTGTTGCTGCTGCTGCTGTTGTGGTTGCAATTGTTGCTGTTGTTGTTGCTGTTGCTGCTGCTGTTGCAGTTGACCATTTACAACTGACGCTCAATCGATTAGCGTTGCGCCAATTCGAAAAGCGAGCAACCGCAGCTGACACTCGCATCGCGTAGCAGAGGCAGCAGCAACAACAACAGCAACAGCAACTACAACAACAACAGCAGCAACAGCAGCAAAAGCAACAGCAGTAGCAACAGCAGCAAGAACAACAGCAACATTTGTCGCGTCATGTCGCAACGCGCCAAGCCAACCAAAAACATTGCGACGTTGCAGTTGCTATCTCTCTGTGCCACGCCCACTTTGCAAAGGGAGGGGGGGGAGGGGAGCAGTGGAAGGTGGGTGCTGCTGCTGTTCAAATATTTTGCAGCAGCAGCAACTGTTGTTGTTGTTGTTGTCATGCTTTTTTATCAATATTTTTTTGCTGTTGCGCCAAAGTATTTTGTACATGTTTACGCCATTTGGCCAAGCGCACTGCAAAGTGTCCTGGCAACCACCCCAACCCCCCTTGACTCCCTTCCTTGATCTACCCCCCTGCAGCTCCACCCCTGTGTCGTGAGCTTGACAGTTTTGCCGCCGCCATGACTTAACCAACAGCTGAAATACTTCTCTCCCTTCGCTCCCTCTTTCTCTGCTCGTCTTTCAGTTTTTGCGGGCTTTATTTTTGCCAACTGTCAATTGGCAGTGCAAGCTGCGAATTTGGGCTATTGACTGGGGAGTTGCCATCAGAGTGAAGGGAGGTGGGGGGGGAGGCGTGGCACGCGCAGCAGGAGAGACAGCAGTGCAGCATGATAAGTAGCTATCGATTGACAGTGATTAAAACTTTAAAAACAAACAGTCATGTTACAAAAACGAACAGACCTCACCGTGTATCGGCACATGTCTGCGTCTGTATGTGTGTGTGCCTGTGTGTGTGTGTGTGTGTGTGTGTGCAAACGAGTGTGTGTGACGCCCCCTGGCGGCAAGAGCGACGACTCAGGCATGCATGTAATGGCATTACACACAGCAGGAGGCGTAACTGGGAGCGAAAGGAGCAGAAGGCGAGCAGTAGCCGAGCATGTCGATATAGCCCAGTTGCACTTGGGAAGAGAGAGTGCACAGCAGTGCCAAAAGTAATGGCAAGTAATGCGCTGTGGAAGGTAGTTTGAGCTCCTCTTAAGAGAGAAGAAATGCTAGCACAGACAGTTGAAGGTCTAGCTCTACTGATGATGCGTCTAAAGCCATTGTGTTTAACTTTGTGTTAGCCTTAACTTAAATTATGCTGTCGATCTCTTTCTCTCGCTCTTCTACTATAACTCTGCTTCGTTCTCCCCTTTCTACTGTTGATCTCCTTTGTATTATGCCTTTACCAATTGCACCTAAGTCGGTTTAGGATAAAGGGTTAAGAACTTAGGGCTTAGGATGATAACTTTAACCAGGTTTGGTACTTCTTCTTTGTATATCCCTTCTTCTCTCCGGCTCTTCTACTTAAGTTCTTCTTTCTTTGCCTTCGGATATACGTATTATTACGCCTATAATTATTGTGCCTATGTCTGTTAGGATTTAAGGTTAAGGGTTTTAGGGTTAGGGCTATAACCTATACCAAGCACTCGCTCCCTCTTTCCCTTACCCTCTACTGCAGTAGCTCTGTCTCTCACTCTCTCTCTCTCTCCTTTGCTCTCTCTCTCCTTTACTCTCTCTCTCTCTCCTCTACTCTCTCTCTCTTCTTTTTCACCTTTCTCTCTCTCTCTCTTCTACAGTAACTTCCTCTCCTTACCTTCTCCTTGCACAATTCACTTAGCTTTTCACAATATGCTCGCTGTCTGTGCTCACTGTGCCGTACTACAAGTTCAGCTGGGTGTTGGCTATATGTGTACCCTGTTACTTTCCCTCCCCCTCCCCTACTCCCTCCTCCTCTCCCTCTCTCTCTGCCTGTCTGTGTATGTGTGTGTGTGTGTATTACATTTCGTTGACGTGTGCAAAACCAATAAAACTTCCGACGTCATTTCACTCAGGCCCAGTCGAAAGACACTTACCAAGCCAAAAACCGACCCGGCTTCCAGTTGCCGATACTCCCCTCCTCCCCCTTCCCCCCTTTCGGACTCCCCCTCTCCTCTTTGCCCAGCTCTGGCTGGCAATGTCGAACGCCATTCGGCATTCCCAGTGGGAAGTTCCTTCTGACAACATACGGCCAAAAACGTTTTGAATCGATTCAAGTGTTGCAGCAGCGCGTTCCGAAGGGAGCATGAAAGAGATGGAAGGAGGCGAGGTAGGGGGAGTGGGGGGTAGCCACTGGCTGGAGTGGTGGCTTAGACGTGCGAGTCACGCTTGCACAAGCACAAAGTGCCACCCAATATCCTGGCACACACACACACACCAACATTAACTAATACATGCATGTTTGGGATGTATTTTTAGAAAGTACTTAACGACTTTGCAGCGACAGAGACTTTTACATCTATCTCCACACTACTGCCTCGCTTCTCCCCACTCTCCCTCTCTCTCTCTCTCTCTGTCTGTCTCTCTTTCGCTCTCGCGACTTTCACAATGCGGTAAAGTTTATTGAATTTGAGCTGAGATTTGTAACAAATTACACGACTGCAATCCTCCAGTGTAGATACATTTTTATGTCTCTCAATTTCAGTTGCCCCCCCCTTCTTCCTTTCCCTCCCCTCCCCCTTCCCCCTAGGGAATAGCGAAAGAAAAAAAATAGTCGTTGACTTTTTATGCGGCACTTACGTTTAGTTATGTCGCTTCTCCTCGCCCGCACTTTATTTATTTTTATTAAAAGTCGGCGCCGAGATTTTACTATCATTCTAAACATTTTAGTTAAGATTCGTGCTATGCGAATGGAACTAATAAAATTATGAGTAAAAATAGCTGCAAATCAGTGTCGTGTCAATTTCAGTGAGCCACAGTTGAGAGGCAGCCGAGTTACTTGAGGTTTACGAGGATGTTTGCGTGTGGTGAATACACTGTAGTGTCTAGTTCCTTAGCCCTTGGGCAGTTACTATGGCTTTGAACTGGTTTAGCTTGATATAATGTTGAATAGTTGAGTTAGTTGAGGATAATGAGGTTTGTTATGAAGGAGATGTAATCAATTCAATAAAATATATACTCCAAAGTTGATGAGTTGAACCTAAGCAGAACAAATGAGTGTAAGAAATTCGATTGACTTCGGGTTAAACCTAATTCCAGTACAATAACTATGTCAGTTTCCCGTGCTATACATCTTCTATATCCCCTTCAATACATAAACAATATAAACTAGGCTAGGTTGGGTCATATATTTACAAAATCCTATATAGATTTGCATGCCAGCGATAAAGTTTTGGGCTTAAACGAGCGCATTATTTGCAGTGGATTGCAAAGTTTCGCGTTGGCTTAAGCTATGCAACTTTTGACAGATTTCTGCTGTGCCCTCAAACTTAGCATAATGCCAGACAGAGATGGAGAAAGAGAAATAGAGAGAGTGGGAGAGAGAGAGAGGGAGGGAGAGAGTCGGGTACTTAGGCGAGTTGTTTGTGCGCAGGCAGCGTCAGCAGACATCGTTCAAATATTGGCAGCAACACTTGACGTTATTGCCAATATGTGTAGTGTGCACACACGCAGCACCGACTCTACCAGGCTATGTGTGTACGTGTGTGTGCGTGTGTGTGCGTGTGTGTGTGCTGGAGAGTCGTAAACAGGAAGGCAGTTACGACAAGGAAGTCATTTTATGCGCCGCAAACTTTTTAACATACCGGAAGTTGAGTTAGCGTCGAGGTTACCCATTTTGCAAATGACACATGTCAAGTGACATTAACTTTGCGTCAAATGCTGCCTGCTGCCTGTCGTGGAACAAACAAATAAACCCAAGCCCCCCAACCTCCCCCCCTTCAGTTGGAATCCAGCTAAAGAAAAGAGCCACCATCAACGGTGGCATCTATCGTTACGTTTCGTTGGCTTTTTATGTTTACTGTTTTGTAGATTTCTCCACATTTCGTTTACGATGTTCGAGATGTGCGTGCCAAGGGGGTCCTGGGCTTGGGCTCGGGCTCTCTATATCCATGCCCCAGCTTGAGTGCCTGACTGCCTTGCTTGTGCCATCCAAGCCCATCCCATCCCTGGACGCACTTGAGCGCGCCTCGCCTCGAGCAAACATTAACATTATTTTTATATTAATGCGCTTGCTGCCTTGACGGAACCCACTCGACTCGACTCGATGTGGGGCCTGTGTTGGGGCCTTTTCGTGGCATAAAATAAAAAATAACAACAACAACAACAAAATGTCACATGGCTTGACTCGATTTGAATCGACCCTCAAACTACTCGTCAGACACTCGGGGAGCTTCACTTGAATGTCATCATTCGATTTTAATCGTCAGCGAATGCATTTGTCAAGGAGATGGGGGGTAAGGGGTAGAGGTAGATGGGTTGTAAGCCGTTTGCTGCTCGTTGAGAGGGTGTTACGGCAGGTAACTCTTTCTTAATGGTCTTTCTCTGTGTCTCTTACGGTGCTTGCTCTACATTCCAACTCTTTTGAATTGGACTCTCTTTAAAACACTTTCTATATCTTTATTAAGCTTTAATCTCTAAGCATTGCTAAGCATATTTTGACTTTTTCTCCATTCTCCTTTACTTCTCCACTTATACTCATTCTTCAATCTCTTCTCTTGGCCACAGCTGGTTGCGAGAACGGCTGCTCACGGCACGGACAGTGCACACTGGAGAACGGAGAATATCGCTGCGATTGTATTGAGGGCTGGGCAGGTAGCGATTGTTCGATTGCACTCGAGATGAACTGCAAGGATAATATCGATAACGATGGCGGTAAGTACTGAACTAGAGAGTGTGTTAGTCACTTTTGTAGCTTAACTCGCGCGCAACTTGAGCAAGAGCAAAGGCAAAAACATCAATTGCAAACCACAAACCACAATTGCAAACCACCTAATCATCTATGTAGATGGAATGACGGACTGTTCCGATAGCGAGTGCTGCTCGCATCCGGCCTGCTCGGAGCACATAATGTGCCTCTCATCGAACGACCCTGTCGAGGTGCTGCTGCGCAAGCAACCCCCCTCGGTGACGGCCTCCTTCTATCAGCGTGTGAAGTTCCTCATCGAGGAGAACTCAGTGCAGTCGTATGCCCACATGGACGAGTACAGCGAGAAGTAAGTACAATGCCAATTATTCGATTAGTCGACTAGTATATTAGAGTTCTGGCAGGGGAAATCAGAATACATAAGACAGTATATCGTATATGCTATGTATAATTCATTAGAGCGCAGTTTGGGTCCACTGTGATGGCCCCGGGGGCGATAATCTTTCGGTTCATAAGATTTATCAATCTTTCGATCGAATTTTTTTTAGTTGTTCTTTTTAAAAACTTAAGTTAAACTGATGGAAACAGAAGAAGATGATGCTAATAATGACGATGTATAAAGCGTACTGTTAACCATTAATTAAACATTTCTATATATATTATATATACATTCATGTATGCACCAGAATCGCTGTTGCGATTCTCATTCCGATTCTGATACCGAATCGTTGCCTAATCTTACGTTTTGTGGTACTGCATCAACGAAGAGAAAAAGCTCAAATTTTGAATATCAACTGATTTATCGGTTCCTTTTTGTTTCCCATTCTCTTTTCCGTTGTTGTTCGTCTCTTTCTTTCAACCATATATATACATATGTATATACATTATATACCTACATATATATATAGACTTAACATATTCAATCAAAAGAAAGTATGTATTTATTTTTGTTTTATGCTTTAACAAAAAACAAAAAAAAAAAAAAAACTGTTTTTTTTACCTCTAAATGAAATTGTTATCGAAACTTGTTTATATATGTTTTCAAACTTCAACTGAACACATTCAACTAGTCTCAACAAAAAAAAAAAAAAAAAAAAAAAATCGAATCCAATTCTATGAAAAAAAAAAATATGAAAATCAAAATACCCGCAATCACATTCCCACAATCCCTTACGCCTCTCTCCCCTCAATGAGTCTATCATTTATGCGTTGGACGTGCTGCAAACTAACCTCAAAATGTATTGAAAGATCTCTTAAAGAAAACAGAAACAAACAAAATGTTGAATTTTTGATGTTTTTCGTTCTGTCGTATTTTTCCTTCCTTCCGATATTTTGTTTCGTTTTTGGTTCTTACATGTTTTCTTCTACTTATAAGTTCCACGAATCTTTTTCTGGCCTAACCTAAAAAGAAAAAAAAATTGATTAAAAAAATGAATATTAAACTGTCGCTTAGCGCGCAAAATTTTGTCTTAGTTTGAGCTTTTTCTTTTCTTGCCTGCCTCAAAAAAGTAAAGGGTAAAAAGAAAAAAATACTTAGCGCAAATAAAAATTTTCCGTAATTTTCAAATTTTTCATTTATTTTGTAGCCCTTGATTTCGATTTCATTTCCCATTTACGAACTCTACGTTTTGTCTATTATAATACGAAAAAAACAAAAAAAAAAAAAAAATGGTTCATCAAAAACTGTTTCAAAAATCCAAAGCGAAAATAATGATAGCACTTCATTGAGTATGTGTGTTGTCTAGTGTTTTACCTCCTTGTGTTCGTCTAACCCTAAAAAAAAAAAAAAAAAACAAAGAAAAAACTATGAAATATTAAAAAATACAAAATGTTAGTCGTAAAGTGCGAAATCAACAATAATCACAATGAAATTGTGAGAACTATAATTATATTGAAATTAGGTGCCAGTCCCCCGACCCTAATATAAACTACAGAGAACTAAACTTAGTCTTTGATCTGTGAACTTGAGTTCTGTTGCGATTTCTTTCGAGTGCATTCTGTGGGCGAACTGCAAGCTTACATAACCTCACAATGCACTCAAGTATTTTCCGTTTCTTTGTTATCGTTTCACTTTCTGTTCGTTTGCAATTCCTTTTGTACGAGTTCTCTTTATGCGCTCACCTTGCCGTATGTGAGTCAAACTTATATCTGATTTGCTTGGGTTCAGTTTTCGATAAGCGATATAAAAAGAACCATACAAATCTCCATGGTCAACTAGTCGAAAGTGTACTTTTTTGTTGTTGGTTTTGATTTGTCAATTTTCCGTTTGTGTTACGCGAAAGAAAATGAAAAGAAATTAACTCAGAAAATAAACTAACGAAAAGCGAAAGTAAACAAGGACTTAAAACCGTTTTCGAAGAAGAAAACCTCGATGAAAATCAATAGAGAAATCTGACTTGGTTGTGTGTAATTTTCTCGACTCTAGTTTGATTAACAATCTTAAGTACCTTAAGTATTATCTATCATTTCGTAACTGTGTGTGCGTGTCCAAAGCGAATTATGTTTTTTCTTTTAATTTATGTTTTTCAAGTCGTTTAAACATTTTAATTTGTAAGTAATACTCTACGTACGTATGAAATCTATATACTTACTATATGCGATCCTAAGTTTCATTTAACAACATTTAACCAACTAACCAATACTAAAAACGAAACGAAACGATACGATACCCAAAAATAAAAATTAGCCCCAAAAGAAGCCTGACGCCTGCTCTGAGATGAATCCCAATATGCAAAACAAGTATCTCATCGTAAAGACCCAGAAAATACCAACCGAATTAAGTGTGTTTGTCAAATGTGATTTATTATTTCGTTTACAAAGTGGCGTTTAATGTACTTTTCATTTCAATTACACAATTGCTTCAGTTTCAAGCTAAGAAATCCTTTAGGTCTCTATTTGTATCGCTCGGCGATCATCTTAAAAAAAAAGAAACAAAATAAACATTTAAACTAAAACAAATTTAGAAAAAATACAATTTGTATACTGAATCTCTCAACTTGATTAATTCGTTAACGAAAAGCATTTTTGTCTTTTAATTTCTTTTTTATTGTCCTGTCAATTAATTGTGTACTGTCCTACTCTGTTGCTGTGGCTCGATACCTTCATGTTGTGTGCTAAACCAAAATCCAAATAATCGAAATCAAATTTCAACACAAATCAAATTGCATTTCCCCATGTGAAAACTGCAAAACAACCAATCAAATCAAAATGATCAAATGACAAATAAATACCATAAAAAATACTACTACGTTTCGACCTCCGTGAACTTGTAGTCTCTTCTGGAGCTCGTTCACACCTTGGTAAGTCAAAAAAAAAAAAAAAAAAAAAAAAAAAAAACTAAACCAAAAAAACACAAACAATAAAAATACTGAAAGAGGAAACACAGGCGTATTTGGTACCAAAAAAAAATACAGTTTGTAATTTTTGGCTTAGGCCTCATATAGTCGCTGTCTTAAGTTCTTTTCGTTTCTTCTTTGACATTACTGCATCGATTTTCCGTTCTTATTCCATAATGTTCCATTCTAAGCAACATTTTGCATCAAAAGTTTCAGTACACAAGCAAATTTTATTAGTTTCTTCCCCAATCCTTCCAAAAATACCAAAACGATCGGCTGGTTCGAATCGAAGTTACAGCAAATTGCAAAAATTAAAAAAAATGAAGTTAGAAAAAAAAAATAAAATAAAAAAAATTAAGGAAATTAATTTGTCTGCTGTTTGGATAAATACCTAAACCAAATACCGCTTTGAATACCAATCAAATGCATAATTTAGATGCATCGATTTTAACTGCTTTCTCAAGCCACTTCTTTGCACTTTCGCCGCTAGAGGGCGTCTTTAACACTTCAGCTTTTATGGAGACCTTTAAACTACCAAAAGTATTTTTGCCCGCGCCGCATTTTCTGCTGTAATTGCTACTCGACGAGATCCACTTCAGTATTTTACAATACCAAGTCTGGTAATTGTACAAGTATATTATTTTCAATTTCCATATGTAAATAAATTAAATACCAGATAATAAAGACTGAACAAAGAATCGAAATAACACTCACACACACACACACACATTTCCAATGTTCTCATCTCATGGAATTGTTTTATGTTTTGAATACAAACACACACATGGCTTACTGTTTAGGGTCGTGCAAAGAGTACTTTGAAAAAATACCAAAGAAACAAGAAAAAAAAGAAAAATACTGAAACTGCAACTGCAAAAATAATAATCAAGTATATAACGTATTTGTATGTATTTGTGTTATGTGTACGTGTCTATGTGTATTTAGTTGATTATCGTCTTCAGTTTGTTCCCCTTTCTGATTAACCAATATTAACACGCATACTAAACAAACCTAACAACAACAACAACTACAACTACAACAGCAACAATAACAGTAACAACAACAGCTACAACAAATACAAAGAAGCAACACACACACAATCACTCTCTCTGTGTCTTTCTCTAAATGTGAAAGTAACATTTTGTTTTAAGTTTGTATTTTGCATGTGAATATTTTTTTTGTTTTTTTTTTTTTGATTTCAAGATCAACAAAAACAAAAAAGATTCCTCTCAGTCATTCGCTCGTTATACACAATTACAATTACTCGTTATTATCTCCAAACTATCTATCTATCTGTCTCTCTCTCTCTATCTCACACACATACTCTGTCTCGCTCATTCTCTCGCAACAACAAAAAAGTTCACCCTCCAAAAAAATATATAAAAAATAAAAAAAATAAATTACCCAACGAGATTTTCTTTCTCATTCACCAAATCCAAAAGAAAAATCTTGTATGATTCTCTTCGGTTCTCGTTCTCGACCTTTTTTCGTTGGTTTCTTTTTTCGTTTATCATCGACATCGAACCAAGTTATTTCCCGTTCTTTTTCTCTCTCTCTATCTCGCTCACTCTATCTTCTCTTTTTCTCTTACTCTCTCTCTCTGTCTTTTTTCATTCATATTGTTTTTCATTCAGTTTTTTAAGCTTTTTATGGTAAAAAGATAAAAATCCTTTTAACTCATCTCGACTCTAGAAATGCTTTTTCATTTTTCACCAGAAAAAGAAACTTTATCTTTTTCCTTTGGTTTTAAATTAACTTTAATAACTAAGAGTATTACAACAACAAATTAATCAATCAGTGTTCAAGTCGAGACTTGCACAGCAGTGAAAATACAACAACAAGTAGGATTTTTTTCAGTATATATCGTATATCGTATCGCATACGAGAAGAAGAAACAGTTGTATCTGTATTTTTACCTAGTTTACATGTTACTGAACAACTGAAAGAAAACCAAAACGATCGAATAAACTATAAAGTGAAATATAATGAAAAGAAAAACTATATATATATATCCTTATATGTTGAATTCCCCCATGAAAAGAAAAAAAAAAAGAGAAATGAATAAATAAAAAAAACCCTAACAATCCCCTCCCAACGTTATCCCAATTGTCCTAATTGTCTGCGTCTAAGTCATTTGTTTATATGTTTTCCAAATACAACAAAAATACAAAACAAAATCTCACATACACACCTACACACAACTAAACACACACCACGAACTTACACTCACACACTCACCTAACGCTCTATTAAAGGCGCACAAAGAAAACAAAAAATAAAATAAACAAACAAAAAAAAAAGAAAAAAATATATTCAGAAAAATGTTTTATATTTTCTTTTAAATACTTTACAACAATTCAGAATGCAAATCGTTTTTTATTTCATAAACTTTTTTATTTCCACATTTTTTCTCCAATTAATTGTGTTTTTTTTTCGTTCCATCTCGATTAATTCTTTTCACTTGTCTGATTTTAAATTATCTCTAAAAAATAATGTGATATTTTCCATGATGCTGAGGTAATTGATATCTTGAATAGTTTCACAAATTGCTCGGGTAAATCCGCCAGGCCAGTGGAGGCCTATTAACGGCGATTAATTAACTCAAGTAATTAGTTGATTGATAAGCGCATTAAATGCTGATTAATCCAGAAAGTGGAAGAACATTAAAATACAGTATATTATGAGGTTGTATATATGTTAAGTTTATTGTAGAAAGACTAGATCATTTAGTTAATACTTTAATACATTTACACTTATATATGTTCTGATTTTAGATAATCCAGATATTTTCAGCGGAGTTTATCTGATTTCCTGTATAAATACTATGCACAATCATAACTAGTCTCTTTACTTGGTTTCAAGAACATATCATGCACTTGAGCTGAGTTCACTGGGAGAGTTGGTTAGGAAATTCTGATATTATATATGTTTAACTTGACCTTTATGCATACAAATGTAGTTCAGTAATGTGATATTGATATTATCTTCTAGCCTCCTTCCGTTCTCTTCGATTTCCCTGCAATTCCATAATTCTCTCTGGCAACTGCAAGAAATCCTTATAATTTCATGAGCAGTATATTGCAGCTTGCTGTTTATCCTTTTGTCCCCCCCTCCCCCTGTTTGCAGTCGTGGCGTATCTCCGGTATATATACACACTATATATATATATATATACAATATTTATATATCTAAAGGCTTCTCTGACAGCGTATAACCATAATCGCTGGCGACGGCATGGCATCTGGTTTGCAGGTCTCGGCTATAACCCGGGACAGCGACACCGCAACGCAATTATAGGGCAGGGTTGCACAGAGTGTGAGCAAGATGGGAAGGGAGAGGGGGAGTGGGAGACAAGGGGGAATGTCATGGAAACTGGGTGACATTGTTGTTATTATTATTATTGTTGTTGCTGCTGCTGCTGTTCTTCTTCTGCTTTGCTCGAGTTGTTGTCGCTTGCCGATAAAACGAAATCCAAGTAAATGCGATACGGGCGTGTCTTGTCGAGCAGGGCCAGTGGCGTAGAAGGGGGCTAGAGTGAGGGAGGGGGGGCTGGCTAGAGATGCCCCACGAATGTCGCCTTGTCAACGTCTTTGGCGTTTGGGTTTGGCTTTTGTCTGTTTTTACCTCGTTGCCTTTTGTGCTGCTCAAGTGGCACGGTTATGTAAAGGGGGCGTGGATGGGGCAGAGGGAGAGAGGTAAGGGGAGGCAGGCGTAACCAGGGAACAATGGTCGACGGCGACGGCGCGGCACATTGAAAAGTTTTTGCTACTTGCAACGGCAAATGCAAAAATTGTTAACAATAGAAAACGAGGCAGACGCAAAAATGGGCACACAGCAACAACAACAACAACAATGGAGCACGAAGAAGAAGCAGAGAAAGAAGACAAGAAACAACAACAATAACAACAACAACAATAATAGCAACAAGAAGAACAACAATAAAGCTGACTAAAAATTAAACAATAAACAATGGCGGCGACTATAGATTACTTCCTGTTTTGGCTTCCATTTTGGGTTGACTTCTTCTCCACTCCCTCTCACTCCTTTTCTCTCCCTGTCTGTCTCTCTCTGCGCTTCGTCCTTATGGCTTTTGCCTTTTGTCGCGCTAGAAGAAACCATAAGCAAGCGATGCCTGCCCTCTATATATATATATACCATATATATGTATCTGTATCTGTAGCTGTATGTAGATTGAAGTACTTTGGTTTTTTCGCTGCGGTTAGTTACCCGCTAAGTGGTTTTTGTCCCGGCTAATGCACGTCTCCAATTCTCATATTTGTTCGGTTAGTTTCTTGTTCTGTCTGCAGACAGGGGAGCGAGAGGGGGAAAGGGGGTTGGGGGGTTAGATGTCCTTGGCACTCGCCGGGCACTCAATCCGTAGTGCTTCTCTCTCTTTCTCTCACTCACTGTTTGTCTGCAATCCTCTTCGTCCTCAGCTGTCAGCACTTGGCAGCAGTTGTCCTTTGTTTTCAAGTTAAACTGATTAACTAGTCTCCATGCAGACGAGAAGAGAACAGTGAGAGAGAGGGAGGGAGTGAGAGAGATAGAGAAGAGAGTGGGGGGGGAGACAGTTCAAGTGGCGAGTCAAATCTCTTGCATACGAACGCGACTAAATAGCTCTCGACTCGACTCTTGACTCGACTCTCGACTGTCCTTCTGCTTGTCCCCATCATGATGGACAGAAGTTTCGAGCGGGTAGTTGAGAGAGAGAGAGAGAGAGAGAGCTCAAGAATTATGACAGTTGCGTCTTTTTTTTGGAAGAGTTACGAAATCGGACTATGTGCTGAGTAGATAAAGGGGTTTCTGCTGGGAAATTAGTGTTAGAGATTGAAGCAAGTTGAGCTTCTCTTATGCACTTCGAAATCTGTTCTCTCTACTCTAGATGGAACTGAACTGGAACTACGTTAGCTCAGACTGCTCTATTGCATATAGAGATATATATATAAATTTACTGTGCATATGATTAAGTAGATTCTTCTGCAAGAATTGTGAACTTCAATTGAGTTGCCTTTTGCCTTTATCCTTCTTTGTTCTAGCCGAAACTATAAGTCTTCTGTATTCTTCCTACTTTACTCTTTGCTGAAGAATTGTTCACTTCCTTTGCTCTACCTTTTTGTTAGCTTCACTTGCTCTGTTCTTTTCTAACAAAGCAACAGTCTCTCATCTCCTCTTTTTGTTTCTGTAAAGAGTTCTAAAGCCGCTCTCTTCCAGTCTAAACAAGGAATCTTTTCTTTTCTTATTGCTTTTCCCAAGAGAAGACTTACTTATCTTCACTCTAACTTTAGCTCTTCTTCTCTTTCTTCACATTCTTTTTCTTATCTTCCTCGTTGCTCTCTACAAGAGTCTGTTAAGTGAGCTGTCTCACACTCTCTAACACTCTCACTGTCTCGCTTACTCTCTTTCTTTCTGCTGCTCTTCTCTGTCATAACTCTTCAGCTGCCTCTTTTGTCTCAGTCGTAGTCGCATGCAAATGAAAGTCGAGAATATATGACAGCAGATTTATATAGTATGCGACAATATCAGACATATATATATGTATATGTGTGTGTATATACCATATGCATATATACCATAAATACTACAAAATATATGTATAGTCCATATATTTGTGAATACTATAAACATATATGCACCATGGCGTCCTCGTCGTCGTCCTCGTCCATTGTTGTTATCAGTGTGACCAAGCCCGCTTCCTGTCTTGCTCTGCTACCATTTTCCCCTCTCTCTCTCTTTCTTCCTGTCTCTCTTTGGCCTGCTCACAGAATCAGGAGTCGGCGTCGCCGTCGCCATTGCTGGGTGTAAAGAAAAAAGGGCAAAAGCGCAAAAATTACAGCGTACAAGTTGCACATAAACCAAAATTAATACCCGTATAAGTTACACACACACACACACACACAAAGACACAGACAGAGACAGACAGCAAGCAAGAGTAGGATAAGGAGAGTGGGAGGAAGGTAGGAGGACAGACAGCAGCACAGCACACTGCAAAAACTCAAGCGTTGAGGTTAGGTAGGCAGCGGCAGGCAGAGAGCCTTAAATAGCCTGCCTGACTGCCTGCTGGCAGCCTGGCAAAAGGGGGCACCCAATAGAAATGGCAACAAACTGTGTGAGAAGTGAAAAAAAAAACGAATGGAGAAAGGAGAAAGGAGGAGAAAACAGGCAAAAGCCAAAGAGAAATTCGCGGAATTTTGTGCTGCAGTCGCAGAAAAACGAAGGCAACGAAAAACGCAGCAAGCGAAAAAATGTCGACGGGCCAAAAGGAAATACCAGGGGAAGAGAAGGAGGGGAAGTGAAGAGAGGGGGTAAGAAGGTAAAGGGATAACTGCTGTTGTTGTGCTTCTGTGTGTGTGTCCTGCGGGGCTATAGTTATGGGCTGTGTGGTTGCAGGCACTAACGGACGTATGTACAGTGGGCACAGTTGCAGCAGAGGTGTGTGTGTGTGTGTTGTGCACGTGTGTGTGTGTGTGCACTCAATATAATTTAATATTTTTCGATAGCAACAGCAGCTGAAAGTAATTACTTTTATGTGAGATTAGATATATTTATGTGTGTGTGAGAGAGAGAAAGGGACAGCATGCTGAGCGCTTATGACCATAACCTAAAACCTCCCCCCGTCCCCCCTTCGTGCACTGCGCCCCACTGTGCAACGTTCCCTGGCGCTAATTCGACATCAGCAGAAATTTTTAATGGCACCACGGGAGGGCAAGAGAAGGAGAGACAGAGAGTGAGAGAGAGGAACAAAGTGAGTGGGGGGAGGAAGTGCGAAGTAACTGGAGGATCGTTGTCCTGTTGCGGCCAGGACCCATAAGTTTTAGTTGGCTTTACGCTTTTTTATTATTATTGTCCACGTTGCTGTTGCTTCCGTTCCGTTGTTGTTGTTGCTCTCATTGTTCCTGTTGTTGTTGTTATTCCTTTCGCGTCGCATTTAAGTGAAGTGCAAACTGCACAAACTAAAAACGATTTCGTGCACTGTAAACCAGGTTGGGTGCAGGGCAGAGCGGGGACTACAATGGCTTCATGTAACTGTTACTATAAAATGCGCCATTGTTGTTGTCCCTCAGTGCGGCAAACTTTGATGAAACGGTGATTTTTATTGCCCCACAATAGGCAAAAGAAACTGGTGTAAGCTAATTCGAATGGAATAAGCCTACAACCAGTTGGGAATCATAAACCAAATTTGAATTGAGACTAGAACTAGTTGGAAATCACAAATTATAAACTATAAATTATAATTTTAGGCTTCTACATGAGCTCAACTGGGAAAGAGCACTATTTCAGATTAAATTTAAAGCTTAACTTAAGCTAAAAACGGAATGTGAAAGCTTTTTAAAGCTGTTGAAATATGAATAAAGCTCATAACAAGTATAAGAGCAACATAGATCATATATACAGTGAATAAATTAGCTCTAATTTATGCCTTATAAGCAATAAGCAAGAACAAACAGAAGCTTTGGCAAGGTGCTTAAAGCTTTGCTCTGCATATGAAGAAGGCTCTGCAACAGCTTTGAGTTGAAACAAGTTTTACCATAGAAGCTAAGCTGCTTTGAAGCTTTTACAGCAATTTGATTAAAGTTGAAACAAGTATAAAAATTATTTTCTTTGTTTTTTTTTGCCTGAATTCATTAACCAATGAGAAGCTTTCATTTAAATAGAAATATTTGTATATCTTTTTGATTGATTCGGTTTCTCAACAAAAAGTTTCTTCAACTGTTATTAAAGCTGCTCTAAGCAAAGCTCACTTGAGTAAAGCTTTTGCAGCTTGAGCTTGAGCCAGACCATTTGCAAACATTATTGTAATCTTTGCATTGATCACTTAAGCTCAGCGACAACACTTGGTTGCATTCAAGCAAAGGCGTGCGAAGCAGCACTCTCTCTTCCCCTCTCTCTCTCTCTTTCTCTCTGTTTCTCCCTCTCTCTGTCTCTCTCTTTCTCCCTCTTTATAACATGTGTAATCTTCTTATGGGCAAACAAAATGACATCTTTGCTGGCAGCTGGCAAGCAATCGAATCTGTCACCTGCCCTCCCTCTCTCTCTCGCTCTCTCTACTTTTCTCCCTCTCCCTCTCTCGCCATCTGTCTCCTCCTTCTTCGTGACTCAATTTGCTTTGTGTGCGTCAAATTGGACAGCCAAATTGTGGCATAGCCAGGTGGCAATGTTGCCCTAATCTCGGCCAAAATGAATGTCTCTGCTCTGTCTGTCTGTCTGCAGCTTTTAAGTATGCAACACTCCCCACCCCCTTCCCGTCTGCACCCTTCCTTCCCCCTACGCGTATGCAAAGTGACGACACATGCTGCAGGTGTGTGTGTGTCTGTGTGTGTGTTTGGCATTTACATATCGTCTCTATCTTGGACTTATGCCAGTCTTCTGCCCCCTTCCATCCACACCACCCTGTGCTGGCGTGGGACACCCTGTTTGCAGCTTTTATGCAAATTTACAAAGTGCAAATTACACGCTACTAAAGCTTTTTCTTTGCTCTCTCGCACGGCTATCGGACCTCGTGTGTGTGTGTGTTTGTGTTTGTTGGTAAATGGCAAACTTAAAAATTCTATTCAAAGTTTTCTATACTCGTTGCAGCTCTTAAGCCACGCCCCCCTAAACCAACAGCTATTTATTTATTATGTGTGTGTTTTTCTTCTCTCTCTTTCTCTCTCTCTCCCTCTCTCTCTCTTCTCTGCGTTTTGCTCATCTGCCTTTCTCATTTCGTGGGCCGAAAGAAACTCAACCGCGCTGCGTGTCATCGCCATCGACGCCGTCGTTGCCCAGAGGGAAATGTGAAAACGTCTTCTTTATGCACCTGCTGAATGAAAAGGGACACAAGATAGAGAGGGGGGAATGAAGAGGGGCTGACTGTGAGGTGAGGGAGGGGAGAGAAAGAGACAGTCCCTTCGTTGAATTTGAATGCAGTTTGCAAAAGCATTTGGCTGCTTGGCTCATTCATTTGCGATAAACTCTCTTGCGCTCGTCCCACGTTGCCACTGTTGAGTGGCAATCGATAACAAAGCGATGCCAATCGAAGGTGGCAAAAGAGCAGACGAAAATAATTGCCAGAGCGAATGAAAGAGAGGGGCAGAGAGATAAAGAGAAATGGAGAAGATAAAATTCCTTAAGGGAGAGAGAGGGAATTGGAGATGAGAAAATTGTTTATCGTTACTAATCGATAGCACTTAATAGAACCATCTCTGGCAACACGAACGATAGCAGACGGAATTGGGAGAGAACAGCTTGCAAGATATGAACTAGCTTTATTGATATTTATCGATATATTCGATTTAAGCCAGTTTGAGCTGTTGGTAGAGTAATTACACAAGGTTGTAATGCATAAAGAGAGAAGCGGAAACTAGCAGATGGCAACTAGTAAGACATTAACTAGAGTAATCGATAGTTATCGATGGATCTCATTTAGGTATTCTTTACCAATATGATCTTTGCTTTGTTCATCAATCTTTTGTAGAGCCTTATGTGCTCTTCTTCCTTGAGATTCCTTCTTCTTCTAAACGTCGACGTTGAACCAATCTTCAATTTCAATTCTCTTTCAACTTTGTGCATACAGTTCTAATTCTGCCTCTCTCCCCATCTTTCTCTCGCGACCTTTCTCTTTATAATATACAACTTTCGCTTGTATATCTATTTCTCTCTCTCCCTGTCTCTCTTTTTTATATATCTTCTCAAGTTATCTCGTCGTTACTTGTTTCTCGTCATTTTATTCTCCCCTTACTTAGCTAATTATTCTTCAACTAAGTCTGCTTAGCGCGCTCTCTTTCTCTTTATATCTCTTGTTATCCGTCTCTTTATCTTCTCTTTCACTATCTCTCTCCTTTTCTCTGACTCTCTCCTTATCTTTCTTTCTCTCCTTCCCACTCTAAGTTATTGCTACATAAGTCTTCTCTAGTTTAAGAGCTCAACTAATTGAGCTATAAACCAGTCTCGCTCTCACTCTCTCTCTCTTTCTTTCTCTCTCTCACTTTGCAATTCATCTCACTGGAAACTGCTTTCGCACCACTGTGCCCCACACTGTGCATATTTTGGGCCTGTGGCTCTTTAATATTTTTCATACCTTTATTTTAAGCTATTTTCCTGCCACATTTCGCCTTCTTCTTCTCCTTTTCCTCTTTTTGTGCCTGCAAAGAAAAGAAGATGCAAAAAACGAGGCGAAAGTGCAGGAAACATTTCATCAGGCGAGGTTAGGTGCACCCCCCCCCTCCTGCTCTCTCTGCCTGCTAACGGTACATAAAGCACATTTATCGTGGTTACAAAAGCGTAAAAGAAAAGTGTGGCGTGCAGCGTTGCTTCTTTAGCCTCCGCTTCAGCCTGCGTTGAAAAATGTTTCAAAAACTGTTTCAGGCTAAATGAACATAAAGCGACGTTGCAGCGCACACCCCCTCTCCCCCCTTGCTGTGCACACGCTACGCCCATGGCCTGCAGGCTTTGGCTTTGTTTCTAACGTGGCGAGCTGCGGCTGCGGCTGCGGCGGCTTCTCCTGCATCTTTTCAGCTTGTGCTCATCGCACAACGTCGTGAAAATAAAGCCAAATTAAAATTATATACTTGTTGTTGCTCGCCAAGAAGGGGGGGGAGAAGGGGTGGGGGTGAGACAGGCAGTGGGCGTGGCAATGCCCTTTTGTAGTATGTGCAAAAGTCAACTAAGTCTCGTGCTCAATTTTTATGATGAGACGAGGCGCCTCTTCCCGCCACGCCCCCCTCCCCGGCACTGGCACTTTGTGTGTCGCGGTAAGCCAAACGACAGCAACAGCAGCGCCCTCTAGCGCGCTTTATGAATGGCCACAAAGCAGAGACGCCCTACTTGCCACGCCCCCACCTCCTCGCCCGCCACAGCACTCTTCCTCCACGGCAGCAAACTCGAGGCAAAGAAAAGAAATTAAATGCACTTCCTTTATGCGCGAACTCGGCTCATATTTTCACCCCCCTCCCCACCCCTTCTCTTCCTGGCTACTGCCCTGCTCTTCTCCCCTCTCTCTCCCTCCCTCTCCCTGTCCCTTTTCTCTGCTTTCTCTCAGCACACAATGCGCTAATAATGGAAGTGCACTTTTGACACAAAAGGTGGCGCTGTGGCGACAATGCTCCCCCCGTCACTCCCCCTCCCCCCTCTCTCTCTGCTGCTGCTGTTGCTCTCTTTTCTCTTTGCTCCCCCTCTTCTCCCCACCCCCCGCTTGGCAGCATCTTGACTGGTTTATTGCTCATTCGCTGCAACGGCGATTAGTTCAGAGTGCGCTCGCAAAATGGAGCGAGGGAGGCAAAGCAGCGAAAAGGGAGTGCAAAGAGGGGGGCGGGGAGGGTAACTTGCCTCATGAATGAGATTAGAAATTTTGTGGCATTGCTTTCACTTCATTGTGCAGCTGCTGCACACACACACAGCCGCACACACACCAAGGCCAATGGCAAGCTCTGCGCTGTGGCAATAACCGAGATTACTTTTCGGGTTTACCTCCCCCTCTCTCTCTCTCTCTGTCTCTCCCCTTCTCGTTTACCTTTTTGCACTGTGACGTCATAATTTGAAAGCAGCAACGGCAGCAACTGATCAAGCTGCGACACAACACACACACACACACACACTCACACACACACGCAAAGTATCAAAGCCAAGCAAAGCAAAAAAGAAATGCTGCGGCCAACGTGGCGTATGAGTAATTTACTTGTGTGTTAGCTAAAGGGAGCGGGAGCAGAGGGGGGAAGACTGAGACAGGCTAAAGGCCATGCGACCTGCCCTCAAAGACGCGCCTCGGCTTGGCCTTTTCAAGGCACACGGAGGAAGGGGGCGTGGCAGCTTTGGCTCCTTGTGCAGTAAAAATAAATCAAATAAATAATAAATGAAACGAAACGAATCAAATGCGAAATAAAAATCAATGGCACTCAGCACTTCAATGAATTGGAATATATACAAGCACGCACACACAAGGCATACACCCACCCACACACACACCAGCACACACACACACACACACACATACAAAGCATACACACACTCGCTGCAATTTGCTTTTCGGTTTGATTTCAAATAAAATTGTGCTTCATTGAATCGAATTGAAGCAGCAAAAATGAACGAGATGAGGCGCAGTCAGTTTGCACACACACTTAACACACACACAGGCACACACACACACTCACACAGGCACACACACTTATACACACAGTGCTGAGCAGCTGGCTGCCTTGGC
The DNA here is from genome assembly GCA_018904595.1 of Zaprionus indianus. NCBI lineage: Eukaryota > Metazoa > Arthropoda > Insecta > Diptera > Drosophilidae > Zaprionus > Zaprionus indianus. Next base: position 644,457 of record JAEIHA010000344.1, read on the forward strand.
TGCAGTTGAAGTCGACGCTGCCTTGGCATTTGGTCAATTGCAATTAGAAGTCAGTGAAGAGGCACACAGTCTCACACACACACACACACACATACACTCACGCACACACAACTGACCCAAATACTGTACATTATGTGTTTATGTGTGCGCTGGGAGGGAGTGGAGGGAGGGAGGGGAGGTCTGAGAAATTGCAACACTTGAAAAGTTGAAAATGTTTGGAGAACTTGTGCGAAGAAGAACTTTTCGCAGCAGCAGCTGCAGCGAGTGGCAAGTGGCAAGTGGCAACAACAGCTGCAAAATTGCTGCATTTGCCACATGGCACATGGCCATACCTGAAGATGACGTTGCCACGCACCACCCCTCCCCCCACTCCCAAGCCCCTCTATTCTCTTGCTCCTTAGAAACTTTCGACTCCCTTTGCAGCAATAATTAGTGCAAACAATTGAAGCCATTTGCCATTCGAAACTCTGCGCCACAAATTCCACTTTCAAGGTTTCTCTGCAGCTAGCCAGAGTTGCCACCCCACAAGCCGCACAGTTATCGAAACCCGAGACCATCGGGGGGCAACGAGGTCAGGCTCAGCATCTTCTCAGTTCTCAGCCTGTTTTCCTTCTTTTTTTTTCTAACCAAATTGGCAACTACAAAAAAGGCTGAAGCTATACGGCTGCCAGGGTTGCCATAGTTGCCATAGTTGCGAGGCCTGCCTCATTAACTTGCATATCATCTTCAGCTTTGCTGAGCATTTCCAGCGTGCTTGTTATTCTGCTGCTTATTTAATTTAGGAAAGGGAAAAAAGGTCAAGTCTAGGGAAAAGTAGCTAAAAATAAAAGCTAAAGCTAGTTGAGGGAGTTGTGTGTGCGCTGGTACTTTAAATCGATAGATTTTAGCTTTATTTGAGTTATCGCTATGCCACAAATTATTGTTACTCTGGGAAACTATTCAAACCTTGATAGAAATGATACTAATGTAAACTATAATGAAATTTGCACTTAAAAGATATAAATAACTCATTTATATATCGATTAATAATCACCTCTGACTCTTATTTAGCTATATTTATCGATAACTTGAACAGAGCTGCGCCTTATTGCCTTTCAGCTGTGCAAAATATCACATTTAACAGAGGAACAAATAATTCAAGTTTATTTTTCATTTTAACTCTCGTTTGTTATCGATTATGTTTAATCGATAATGGCAGAATATATTTTATAATTTATTTCCTTTGCCATTTAAACACTTAGCGTTATTTTTTTTATTTTTCGTTAAATTTCCCAAAGAATATGAAGAAATATCGATTACAATTTATTTTTGAAAATTCACTTACAATATATAAAATAATCGTACAGTCGTTCTATATATATACCTCAAAACATATTTAAGTATATTCCTACTTAATTCTCATAGTTGTTTCCATGAATATGAATCAATATCTTTCTATATATATATATAATGTTTGCATGACTTTTCAAATATATTTCCCAGCATTTTTAGACTTTCGTTTGCTGAGCACTGCGATAGTTGAACAGTTATCGATGAGAATCAAGAACATACTATCAATAAACAGTTAAATGTTTTCGTTACGATAACTTTACTATCGCAGAGTTTAGCAATCGATAAACCATGCACAGTTTTCCCCTTCACTTTTTACCCGTAGTCGATTTGGCCGCAGTTCAATGTGTGTTTTCCCATGCAGAATGCAATGAAAATAAGCCCGCAGGCTTGGTTCGCCCCCCTTCTTCTCCTCTTACACATCCTCCTCGCTTCCGTTTCCCCCTTCGTCCGTCTCTGGTTCGATAGCAAATCCGAAGTTCCCTCACCTTTGGCAATATTTAATCGATTCCATTGCTGCGAGTCAAATGCCTTTTGCACCTGTACAGAGAATAAAATGTCAAACAAGCCAAACACTTGAACATTTAGCTTTTTTTTATTGTAGCCAATGCAAACACGCAGACACACACACAGACACACAGACACAGGAACACAAACACACACACACACACATGTGAGGAAACAAACAGACTGTGAAAATAGATGAATTGAATACATTTATTTGCCAAGCTGTTTTCAATAATTGAATTATCCAAGCAAAAACATTTTCAGACAACAAATTAAAACTCCACAATGTACACAGACACATCCACACCCGCACACACATGCACACACACACGCAGACACACACTCAAACAGACAGACAGAGATAGACAACGAGTCATCATGTTATATTGTATATTCACATTTTGTATCATCCATTTCGCTCTCACTCAACCTCTCAACCTCTGCATACATAACATATACTCTTCTATATACGATATAATATTTATGAATATATATTTCCTCGATTCTCGATTTATTGCATACGTTTATTTATTTCTCTTCTTAACTAGAGGTTCAAAAAAAAAAAAAAAAAACCAAACTTTTATCGATATTAGTTACCAGTTTAATATAAATATAAAACCATATATTATATACTATATATACATATATATTCTCGATGTTTTTCTTCGACTTTTATTTTATAATTTACCAAAAAAAAAAAAAGAAAATAATAATAAAAACCAAAACCCAAACAGAAAAAAAAGAAACAAAGAAAAGAACCAATTTGCAACATGTAACTAACAAAATGTTTTTCTCTTTTACAAAAACAACTTTGCCTCATCATCAACGTTTTTTGTGCTGCACTTTTTTGTGGATCTCTCTCGCCCGATAGTCGTGTATCGGTTATGCGCGGTCAGGTTATAACGCCCCAGGGTCTTGGAATTGTCGGCATACGCGTTTCAGTGGATCGTGACTCACGCTTTGGATTCACACTGACACGACAAGGAGGCTGGTAAGTTATTAATCCATAATTATATTGAAAGTGTTTCCTTTATCCTTAGGATTAAAGGTTGCACAGTAATCTTTCCTTAAATCAATTTACAGCTTGCAATTTTCATCGTTTTTTTTTTCTCTTAATTTTCTAATGCCGATAAAAGTTTTCAAATTCAATCTCGGGCCATCGGCACTCTCTTCCTCTCTCTCTCTTTCTTCGTTGCTTATAGCTATAAAGCTATCGTAATCCGACTACTTAATATTCCTGAATCTTGGCCTCGCATTTTTAATTAATTCTTGCAGGGAATGGAGGCGCAGGGGGGGAAGGGAGTGCGGAGGTTGTGGCAATTTTTATTCTATTCTCATTTTCATTTCTCATCGTTTGCATCGTTTTTCTTCTTGTGCCTGACGGCCTCTTTAATCTTTTGGCGCTCCAAATGCAAATTACTTACGTATGAGTAATTTTTCATAATTTGTCAGCCAGTTTGGCTTGGCCTGTGCTGCCCGCCCGGCTGTCTGTCCCACTGTTCCCCAGTGCCCCCAGTGTCCCTCTGTCCATCTGCCTGCAACTGGCTTTGGCTTTAGCTTTGGCTTTCTCTTGATTACATTTTGTTAATAGAATTCTGTTGGGCCGGGGCCAAGTGCACGCACAGAGCCAGATAAAATAAGTTATCACTTTTTAATTAAATCTCTTGCTTTGATGTGAAAAACCCCCTAACCACCTCCCCCTCCCCTCCTTCCCCCCTGCTCCTGTTGGAGAGGAGCTGAAATAAAATAAATGTGGTTTCTTTGTTGGTCAAAAACTGACAACTGAGAAAAAGTTAGCAGCACGAGACAGCAAGTCTTTATTAACAGCAAAACAAGTGGACATGCTCACCAAAGTTTTCATATAAAGTATTATCGATATATGTATCGATAAACCTAAATTTACTCTTAGAATAAAAACAAGTTTGGAAATTTGCATATATAATAAATAAAATTCATTCGTTTGTTACATTTAATGCATAAATTACGCAAAGAGTGTGTGAAAATTAATCGATAACTAACATATACATATAATCTCACTGAATAATCAATATTTTCTTAGAGACATTCAAACAATACTTCATGTGATTTCAACTCACATTTTACAACTGTTGCAATATTTATTTAGCCTGCTTCTGCAGTTATCGATAGTTGAAAATACTCTCGATTTATTTAGTGCTCAACGCACGCACAATGCGAAAGCCTTAACAAAATATTTATTCAGCATAAAATACCGAATGTCAAACGAATTTTTGAACATCTCCCTCCGCCCCTCCAACAAAAATTTAAAGCTCTCTAGCAAAAACATGCAAGAAAATGAAAATAGAAAATGCAAATGTTGCTAAAGTAGTAGCAGCACAAAAGGGGTGCAGGGAGCTAAGGGAAAGGGGTGACAACAACAACAAGCGCATTCCATGTGTGGCTGCATTGTAGCCAATCCAATCCAAAGCAATCCAATATATCTAATATAAATATTTTTGCAGTTGTTTTTGGTAAAAAGGATTTCCGTTGTTCACAGAGAGAGAAAATCATCATCAGGCAACAGCAACAACAACAACATCGTTTCTATAGTTTTGTTATTGTTATTTTGACATTTTCTTTTGCCCAGCAAATGTGTGTGTCTCTCTGTGTGTTTGTGTGTGTGTGTGTGTGTCTTTGCTGGCCAATTTAAATAAACATTTCGCAACCGCCGCCTTTGCCTGACGTTGCGCTCCTGATTTTATTATGTCCGGCAACAGCAGCAGCAGCAACAACAACAACAGCAGCAGCAGCAGCAACAATAACAAGAACAACTGCCACACAAATAAAATCTGAGCAAGCGACAGACAAACTAACTGTCTGATGATTATTTGTATTTACTTTTCATTCCCACGCACACAGTGAGAAAAAAAAAATAATGTAGCATACTTCTATGGGCAGCAACCCCCATTTGACACGTGTGTGAAAAGAAGAGAGAGAAAGAGAGACAGAGGGGAATGAGTAGAGCTGGTGTGGGGGAAGAAAGAGAGAGAGGGAGGGGGTCTGCTTGGTGATTACATTTTTACCTACTGTGCCATAATTTCTCATTAGCTCAGTTGGCCGTTAAATGCTCGACGCCAACGTTGACCATTTTTCACATTTGCCTGGTGTGTCGCCAGCCCTGTGTATAGGGTATGTGCGACTAGACAGGCAGCATGTGTGGCAAGTAGATGGTAGATGTATAGCAGTTTCTATATGTATATAAAAGTTGCTTGAGAGCATCTAGACTTTTCTGGTGCTGCAACTCTCACTCTGTTCAACTTCTGTCTCTTTCTATGCCTGTTTTATTCTTTATATTTATTCTCTAATATACAGGGTATCTACCACGCGCAACTTTGTTGCAACTCACCTATTTTTTTGCGTTCTTTTTGGCAATCAACAAAAGCACAACAACAATAGCAACAGCTACGTAAACAATTATAAAACAAGCCAGGCAGCTGTCTCTCTCTCTCTCTCTCTCTCGCATAAAATCACAAACATGTCCTGATTTGCTCTCCTTCCTCTCCCACTCTCTCTTTCTCTCTGTCTCCCTCTCTGTATGTGTCCTTCCTTCTTCGCTGTCAGCTGCTTAGTTGGGGCATAAATTCTTCAGTTTTTATTTATTTTTATTATGACTACTTTGTTGTTGTGCATTTCTCTTACTCTCTCCCCATCTCTTTCTTACACACACTTTTTCGTGTGTGTGCGTTTTCCTTTTTTTGAAGGATTTTAAAGTTTTCTTTCCTTTCGCATTGTTTTCTTTTGTGCTGCGACTTACTTTCGCCTTGTCTTTGGCTACATTCTTACTTTTAGCTGGCAATAATTCCTGTTTATGTTCACATTATTTTTAGCCATTCTTTCTGTGCATGTGTGTGTATTCGTGTGTGTGTGTGCACAGGGCAAACACCAAGCAAAAGGGCTCTTGCTGCTGCAGTGCTCTATAAAATTAAATGTGCAGCCTTCAAAGCCTTCGCACTGTGAGCAATGAAAATATTGCACACTTGTATGCCATAAACCAAATGAATTCCTTCGCCTCCTTCCCTCCTCTTTCCCCTTTCTACTTCTCTTTGTCTTTGTTTGGCTCTTTCGCCTCCTTGCCACCATTTCCCATTTCATTTGTATTCTCATTTAGCTCAAGTTACATTGAAATTAAGTCGATAAAACTTGCTTGCCTGGTTGCCAAATGGGGTCAGTATTGTATATTGGCGCTGTGGTTGGGCAGCAGTGTCAGATCGGAGCCTAAAGAGAGAGAGAGAGAAGGCTTTGAATGAAAGAGGAGAAAGTGTTGGAGAGCGAAAGAGAGAAGAGTGTAAGGCTTTGGAAAAAAAGAAGGACAAGAGAAAAGAGTGTGAGAAAGTGCTCAAAAGTTAGAAGATGCAAAGAGAAGTAGAAACAGCAGATGTAGAAAGAAAGAATTTAGATCAGAAAGGCGAAAGAACAACAAAGAAAGAGAGAAGAGCAAGAACTGATCAACAAAGAAGAAGTTGAAAGAGTTCTTTTTCTCTTTCATCATTTGATATCAATGGGAAACCTTTGCTTTCTTTCTATATTTGATCAATTTAAAGCTAAGCTTCTCTTTCCCACTGCCAAATTGCCTTTCACAATTATGCCGATGCGCATAATTTTGTCGCTCAGTGTTGACTTTTTAGTCCTTTAGCTTTTGCTCCCCCCCCATCCCTCACTCTCAGCAACCTCAACGATTTTGGTTCGCTAAATTACACTTGCTTCCCCTTCTTCACATGTATATTGCTCTCGTTCTCTCTCTTCCTCTCGCTGTGCGTTTATTTGTAGCATACTTTTCGCCGCCACAGTCGCGTTCCCGCTGCTGTTGCTGCCGTTGTTGTTGCTTTTAATGTTTTTGACGACTTTGTTTTTATGGTTTTCAGTATTTATAATGTTTATTTCGATTCTATGCGCTTATTAAGCTTGACAAACACTCGCACACACACACACACACACCCCAACACAATAATAACCTGCTGTGCTCATTGCTCTTGCGGTCGCTTTTAGTAGCTTTTCATGCACAGCACTGAGCACCCTGTAGAGTGTGTGTGTGCGTGTGGGGTGTGCGCAACAGGCTGAATGCTGGCACTACCTTTCTTCCTCTATAAGTATGTGTATTTCTCTCTCTTTCTTTGCTTGTCTCCTCCTTCTTCTCATTTCACTTTTTTTCTACTTTTGTGCGCATTTCTCTTCCTCAGTGCTTCGTCTTATTTTACAAGCTTTCCCCTCATTTTACAGGGTATCTTTCAGTACATGAGCTTAGCTGTTTTTAGCTTGCTTGTTCATTTATTTCGTTTTGTTTTTTTACAACTAAATTTCGCTGTTTTTTGCCAGTTGTTTTGCTCCATTTGTTGTTGCTGCTGTTGTTGAACTTTGACATGCATTGTTGATTGTTAGACCCGCTGTTGTTATTGTTGCTATTGTTGTTGCTGTTGTTGTTGCTGTTGCTGTCAGGTGTTTGTGCTGTAATAAAGGCAATAAAAGTCATTAAACCGCACTGCAAGGATTATGCCCGGCGACATACATACTCGTATTTAGAGATAAACAGACACGAAAACCAGCTGCAGGTGTGTGTGTACAGGTGTGTGTGTGTGCCTGTCACGACATGACTATTACCAACTGTAGTGTGCCCCCCTCTGCTCACACTGCCACTGTCTAACTTGCTGATCTCCTTCTCCCCCTTCGCAGTCATTTCAAATTGCAGCCAAATAAAATGCGCGCCTGAAAATATGCAACGGAATTGCGCGCTGTGTCGCTGGCTGTATGCGTATGTATGTATATGTATATGTGTGTGTACAGTTACAATAACAATAACCAAAGCGAGCAAAACAAAACACAAACTGCGACTTGGCGAAGCGTGACAACATTTAAATTAAATTAGCAGAAATTGTAACAAATTTCGCTTTATTGTTCGCCTGTGTGTGTGTGCGAATGCGTGTGTGTGTGTGTGTGTTTATTTATTGAAATGTTTATAAATGTGTGCGCACACACACACACACACATTCACACACGCGCGGAGGGGAGCAAAAAGGGTTGCGTTTGTTTATTGCAAAATTAAATGTAATTATTTTTCATTTAATTATTTTGCCACGGTGCATTGGCATTTTTTTCTGCCACGCCCACACAATTACAAGTGGGCGCAAATGGCATGTGCACAGCGCACAGCGTGGGTGGAAGTGGGGCGCATGGGCGTGGCACTGCCTGGTTGCATGTGGAATCGATAGCTTTGGCGCAATTTCGCTAAATTGCCGTGCAGGTGTCGGAATCGGCAATCGGCCCACGTTGATTGCTCCATGTGGCGGCGGCGCCTGCAACAATTTGTGGCATGTAACAGACTGACCGGCTACCAACACTCTCCCTCTCTCGCATTCTCTTTCCCTCTCGCTCACAAACACAATTAAAAATCACATTAATTAAATATTTCCAAAGCAAAAAAACTTTTGCCATTTCTTCTTAAGCTTTCTGCGCGACTGAATGCTTTGCTTCGAGCTAGACGATTGTTCTGCTCCCCACTCCCCCCTCCTCACACCCTTCTATTATTTTTCCCTCCTTCCCCCTCTTGGGTAGCCTTTGTTTTCCAACATCATGGCGCTGCTGCTGCTTCTTCATCTGGACGCCGCGTCGCAAAAGTTTTTCGCAACTTTTCTTACGCCAATGCGAAAAATACTCGGTAATAATGAAGGCGGCCCTCGCAATCGCCCATCATTATATTTAATGCGGCCAACGCATGAGACCATAGGGCGCAAAGTGCTAGTAGAAAGGGGGGAGTTTGGGGTGTGGGGGTTGCTCTTCGACGTCTCAACTTATGCCCGTGCTCAAGCAATTGTTCATGTTGTTGTTGAGGCAAAAATCCCAAAGTTTTTCAATTTCAACAAACAATTGAGGTATTATCTGCACAGCATTCGTAGGAACCCCCCCTCCCCCCCTCTCCAAACTCTAGCTGTCCAGTGGCGTAGCTAGGGTGTTGTAGCAGGGGGTGCATTCACTGTGAAGTTCATTAAAATATTAATTTGCATGTTTTGTGCCGTGAAATTTGCTGCACAACTTTTTCGACAAATTTGCAGGGGTGTGTCAGCTTAGGGATGAGTGTGTGTCGTGACACGAATGAGCTGAAGCAAGCTGTTGACTGAAACTATCGATGAAGTTGGTTTTCCATCGATGAATAAACTTAATTGATATACTATCGATATTGATATTTAGTTTAATCTTTAGTATTTCTCTTCATATTTACTCATCATGTTTCTCTTCTTCTCTCTCTCTCTCTCTCCTTCTTGCAGGTTCGATGTATTGGTTAATGGCGGCGGTGCAGTTACACTGCAATTCCAACGTTCACCTTTCCGTCCACTCACCCGCACTGTATTTGTGCCCTGGAATCGCATTGTTGTCTTGCCTCCAGTGCAGATGCAGTTGAGTGATGATGATGAGACCACAAGTCGCAATATCAAGTAAGTATCGATAAAGGCTTCGATGAATAACTTCTTAGAGACACACCATCACTAGTTTGAAGCTCTCATCCATTCCTTACTCACTCCACACTCATCTCTCTCTTTCACAGGGTGGCTCCACTAAATCCAGCACTGACATTCCTCAACTCCATACACTATCACACGGCGGACGAGGCAAACGATGCGAGCAAAGTGTGCATGGATCACGATCATGAGAAGCTCAAGCCGCAACTGATTAGCACATGGATGCCCAACGGTGTGGGCGCCATGCCCGGCAAGCGTGTCATCTTTGCCGAGACACAGGTGAGTGCCTACTTCTCTCTCTCTCTCTCTCTCTCTCTGTCTCTCTATGCCCTTCTTACACTATTAGCCCTTCTGCTTGTGCCCCTAATGCCACTCCTAATTAGCGGTCCTGGCAGCAGCTGGACTCGGCGTAGTTTTAATTAATTTAAAGTTCGCCCTAATGACATTATAACTTTGCATCTGCTAGACAGGGACAGAGAAAGCAGAGCAAAGTAAGAGCGAGAGGGAGGGAGCGTGCGCGCATTACATTTAATTGCTGCATTCGACCCGTGCCAGCTGTGGCCTGTGGCTGAATAACCAACTCACTTAGTGGCAGCGACAATTGTAATGCTCGTTCTCATCCTCAGCTTGGAGCTCCCCTGAGCTCAGCCGTCCCTTATCTGCTTCTCTGTGCCTGCATTTTAATCTCCTTTTAGCTGCCTTTCCCTTTTTCTACATCTGTGTGCTTGCGCAGGTTGTAAATCTTTGACTGCACTCATGCTTCACTTTCTTCTACTTTAACCTCTTGTCCTGCTTTATTCCTTAATCTTTTGTTAGTCAGATAAACAATCTTATTGCCCTCGCTTTTGTTTCCACTTTTCCACTTTTCTTTTGTTGCCTTCTCTATCTCTGCATACTGTGTATGTAAAAGATACGTCTTGAATTGCTTTAAGACTGAAATGTCTTCAACTTTCTATTGAACTTCTTTCATTACTGATGATTAGTTTTATCCTTCTCCTTCTGCGTTCCAATGTTATCTCTCTACAACACCTAACACCCTCTTCTCTCTGTTCTTCCTTCTCGCCCACAGATTGTACAGGAGTCCATTCAAATTCCCGGCTCGGCGCTGCATCTCACCTACCAATCGTCACAGGCTTCGGGCTATCTGAGCATCGTGCGCATGCGTCTCACCTCGGAGACCATACCGAAGACCCTTACGCACGTGCATGTTGGCGTGGAGATCGAGGGTGCTCTGCATGTGAAGACCTACGAGGCTGATCCCAACTTGATACACACATTCGCCTGGAACAAGCGCAACGTATACCGTCAGAAGGTTTATGGCGTGACCATTGCACGCATTTCGGTGGGTTACCAGCACACCACATGCCAAACCCCTGTGTGGATTACACAGACCGCCAAGCTGCAGGGCTACGATGTCGATATCTCTGATATTGGAGGCTGGGGATTGGATATACATCATCATTACAACTTCCATGAGGGTATACTGCAGAAGGGCGACGGCAGTACGCTGCACATGAAGGAATATCCACGCACGGTGAAGGTTGTCATGGGCACTGGACTGCAGCGACCCCTCAACTGTCCCGACTATTGCAATGGCGTGGCCAAGGATGCCAAGCTGTTGACTCCCATTGCATTGGCTACTGGACCCGATGGCAGTCTCTATGTGGGCGATTTCAATTTGGTGCGACGCATTACACCCGACGGAAAGGTCTTCACCATACTGCAGTTGAGCGCTACCCAAGTCTCGTATCAATATTATCTGGCCGTCTCGCCTGCCGATGGACATCTTTATATTTCCGATCCGGAAAGGCATCAGATACTCCGTCTATTGCGGCTGGAGAAGGTCAAGGATCCGAGCATCAATAGTGAACCAGTTGTGGGCAGCGGACAACGTTGCATACCCGGTGATGAGGGCAACTGTGGCGACGGAGGTGCCGCACTGCAGGCACGTCTCTCGCATCCCAAGGGTCTGGCCATTGCGGCGGATCGCACCATGTACATTGCGGACGGCACTAATATACGCGCCGTAGATCCCAAGGGCATTATTCACACGCTAATCGGTCATCACGGTCATCATAATCACTGGAGTCCGGCACCCTGCTCGGGCACCCTCATGGCCAATCAGGCTCAGCTGCAATGGCCCACAGGGCTGGCGTTGAGTCCACTCGATGGTTCGCTGCACTTCATAGATGATCGCCTCGTGCTGCGTCTGACCTCGGACATGAAGATACGCGTCGTCGCTGGCACTCCGCTGCACTGCAGCAATAATGCACAGGACAGTCGTGTCAATAAGACGGCTACGGATAATGTTCTCGGCACTGTGCTGGCCATGGCCTTCTCACCCTTTGGCGATTTGTATATTGCGGACAGTGATTCGAGACGCATCAACTCGATACGCGTTGTCAACACGGCTGGCAACATGCGATACTTTGCTGGCAAACAAGAGGGAACTGGGTAAGTGAAGGGGTGACACTAAGTGAAGTTGCGAGGGGTTTAGAGCAACTGGTAATTAAGTAGGGCAACTTGAAGGGTGGCAGTGAAACTATGTGAAGTTACAAGGGAGTAAGACCAACTGGTAATTAATTAGGAGTGGAAATCTACGGCCCACGTTGGGCGCCCAAGTGCTAAATAATACAAATTCTATAAATTCAGCTCTCTCATTCTCTCTCTTCCTCTGCATTAAGCAACTTGCCAAAGAATAAATACATGGCATGCATTATTAATCTGAACAGGACTAACCTCTTTGGCAGTGAAGCATCCAAGCAGCCTGCCAAAACTAGCACATTTTCACAAGCTTTTACATAATTGTTGGCATATAATGGAACAAAGTCCAACTGGGCTATGCAGCATAGCACACGTAGCAGGCAACAGCAAGCAGCAACATTCATGGCAACTACCCTCCAACTCCTCCTCCCGCTGCTGCCTCTCCCAGTGACCCTTTGACCCATTGATGGATGCCATTGCCTGGGTCAACATGGAAGAAGAACTTGTTTATGCGCATATTTGACCCAATTATGTGAGCGAGGAGGACTCCACTTCGATTCGCCCAGAATGGGCAATGTGAACTGTGGAATGGGGCAGCAGAGGGAGGCAGGGTTATTCGATATTTGCATTTTGGCAAGCGATAGCAGCAGCAGCAGCAGCATCAACTATGACATGCAGGCTGTTATAGAAGCATGAGAGGGTGCCTGGGGGAAGGCAGAGGGTGCTGGGTATGCGGTACTGCTGCTGGGGGCAGCAGCAGCATAAATAATAAAAATTCAGCTGCTGTTGCACAAAATGTTCGCAAATGCACCAAAAGTCGGCAATAAATGCCACTTGCAACTAGGCACAGGCAGCTCTTGTGTATTTACGTGTACCTTGTTTGAGCATCTCTGTGTGTGTGTGCATATGCTCTATGGGTATGTGCGTGTGTGTGTGTGTGTGTGTTTTAGGAGAGCCAATCGATATGCCGCACAGTTTACTTTATTTGACTTGATTAAAACGCTTTTTAAAGCTTCGCCCCAAAACGTTGACCAAAAAATTAATTGGAATTTCAGACATTTGGGACTAGCACACTGCGGTATGTGTGTGCCTGTGTGTGTGTGAATGTGTGTGAGTGAGTGAGTATACAAAGGTGTGGCTATGCGTGTCAATGTGTGTGTGTGAGTGAGTGTGTGTTTGCATTTTGTGCTGCAGTTGAAAGCTGGCAGATTTGCTGTTTATACAACAAAAAACACAGTGAAGTTTTGGAAGAGCTGAGGGAATGGAAATGAAAATGCCAGTGAAAATACAAACAATGAATCAGTATCCGTAAAACAGTGTTGCGAAATGAAAGAGAAACAAGCCCGAGAGTAGTGGGAAAATAGTAGAAATGTCAGATAAATCATAGGGAAATGAATATGAGTGAAATTAAATAAAAATGAGCGAAAAAAGTGTTAGAAAAGGTTGCAAAACAACTTTGAAATAGTTCCCTAGCAGTGTTTAGAATCCGAGCCATATTAAAAGTTCATCTTGCTCAGCTTTCTCTCTTAAAGTACATTTCTATAAAAGCTGTAGAAGCCTTACATTCTTTACACTTTCAGTGTTGTAAAATCTAAAGTTGTAAAATTGAAACTGAGTAGAGAACAAAAAACTAAAATGGAAATCAGTGTGAACACATATTGGCTTCTCTCAACTTCTCACAACTGTGAGTAAATACTGTAATAGGGCTTACCTCATCACCCACTGACCGGTTTAACTATGTATGTTTGCAACACTCCACCTAACCCGGTCTCCCTCTCCCTCTCACTCGCACTCTTACTGCTTCTATTTCCTGCTCTTTCTCTTTCGATTAGTGAGTAAAACAAAAATTGAACAAACTAAAGCAATTAATTTGGCTCGCAGTTGTGTCTGAGACAGCCCCAAGCTGGATATGCACACACTCTCACACACTCTCACACACACACACACACACACACACACACACACACAGACACACATGGACACACGTAGTGGCACAACAAATGTTTGCAACCTTATGCAGTGGCAGTTTATTTAATCTAATAGAATTTCTATGGCGCATAGTTTGATGGAACGCACCAAAAAGAAGGGGTAGCCCAAAGGGGCGTGTCGACAAGCACGGGCGATGGGTTAAGGTTATTCTTTTTTAGATAGTGCAGGAAGGGAAGGGGACATGGGAATGGCGCAGGTGCTGCTGCTGGTGGTGGTGCTGCTGCTGGTGGGGCGTGGCTGGCAGACGTGGCAAAGTAATTAGCAGACACCGCAAATGCCAGAAACTATAAATCAACCTTTTTATATGGCGTCGGAGCAGGGTCAGGCAGTGCTGGGGAGGGGGTGTTGTGCTGTGCTAAGGTCCTTGCAAGGAGGCGTGGCTGCTGGCGATAAGCGAACGGGTCTGCACTTTACTTTTTGAGCATGTTTATCGAACAAACAATGTCATCATAAATACGCGTCCAACTTGCCTTTGTCGACCCCGCAACCCCGACTCCTCCCTCCTTCTCCCTACACCACAACGCCACTGACAGTCGCCGTGTTCCCCCCTGGACAAGTCTAGGGCGTGGCCGCGACATGTAAACGCGCTGCTGCTGCTGCTGCCTGCGCCACAGATAACGAAGCTACAAACGGCAGAGTGGGATGAGGGTGCAGGTGACGGGGGGAGGGAGGGCCTGTGGAGGAACTCCATGATGGTTCTGGGGTGGTTTAACGCTCTAAGCATTTCCTGTTGCATTACTAACGCTGCTCTCCCTCTCTCTCTCTCTTTCCCTCTACAGTTCACAAACGTGCGACTGTGCGATTGGAAACGGCAGCAATGGCTCCAGCGCTGGCGGTTTGTCGGCAACGGTGGGCAATGGAGGCGCCTACTCAACGACCGTGAATCCGACACGCAATAATGGCGGCACCACGCCAACGACACCAGCTGGCGGAAACGGAAACAATGGCAGCGCAGCAAACGCAGGCAACGGTGCCGGCGCCGGCTCTGGCAACGCTGGTGCCTGCATTTGCGCTGGCAATGGCGGCAACGGCGGCGGCGCCAACTCGGGCACACTGGCCGGCATCGTGGCCGGTGGCAATCTCATGTCCACCGGACCCACTACCACCACAACGGTACTGCTGGGCGCCAAGACAACGGTGGGTGGTGCAGGAGGATCCACACTTGGACAGGCAGCGACACTAAACGACGATGGCACGCTGAGCAATGCAGAGACGCTGCTCTCCTCGAATGCGCGCTTCCAGGCTATCTCGGCCATAGCAGTGGCCCAGGACGGTGTTATCAATGTGGCCGATCAAGGTGAGTGGAGAAGTGCATTATCTATATAGGTTAGATTTAAGTGAGAAGCAGAATAGTGCATTATCTATATAGGTTAGATTTAAGTGAGAAGCAGAATAGATTTGGGATGAGGTTGGAGAGAGACAAGAAAGTGCTTGGGACTCTTCAAGAAAGCACTGAGGATCCTCCAAGAAAGCTCTTAGGACCCTCCGAGAAAGTTCTTAGCACCCTTCGATGAACCTCTGAGGAACTACATGGCACCCGTCGAGGAATTTTTGTGTAACTTCTGAGATACCACTTCGTATTCTCTGAGGAAGCTCTTAGGACCCTCCGAGAAAGCTCTTAGCACCCTTCGATAAACATCTGAGGAACTACCTAGCACCCTGTGAGAAATCTCTGTGTTACCTCTGAGATACCTCTTGGTATTCTCTAGGGAAACTCTTAGGACCCTACGAGAAAGCTTTTAACACCCTCTGAAATATCTCTGTGGAACTACCTAGGACCATCCGAGGACTTCTTGTGTTACCTCTGAAATACCTCTGCGTTTTCTGTGAGGAAACGCTTAAGACCCTCCGAGAAAGCTCTTAGCACCCTTCGAAAAACATCTGAGGAACTACCTAGCACCCTCCGAGGAATTTCTGTGTAACCCCTGAGATAGCTCTTCGTACTCTCTGAGAAAACTGTTAGGACACTCTGCAGTACTTTTACTGTTCCCTCAGAGCAACCTCCCAGGAACAAACTAAGATAGAATCGAAGCCGAGCAAACAGAAGAGTGATATCAAAGTAGACAAAATGAATGTAAAGGAAACTGTTGAGTTAAAAGAAACCACAGATGGAAACTAGGACTAAGCTAAGTAAAAAGCACAAAAGTGCCTTGCCTGAAGTAACTGAAATATGATATATCACAAACCATACATAGAAAACATCAAAACAGAGCGGAGCACAAAGAGGTGCATTAAGGAAAAGGGAACAACAATAAGCTGAAGTGAGAGCACAACAGTTAAGGACAATACAAAAGAAAAAGACAAATAGATAGATGGTAAACGTGAAATATCCCCTCTCCACTACTTTCTCTTTAGTAAATGAGAAAAGAGAAAAGCGCGTGAAACAGAGCGAGAGTAGAAGAAAGAACAAACAACACTTCAAGGCTTGCTTAACTATACTTTCTGTGGCCATTGAAATGCCTGTTTATCAGAGCGGGTAAAGTGACCAATATCACACACACACACACGCACACACACTCACACACCCCTCTCTCCCTCTACACCCCCTCTTTACGGTGATTACCCAGCAGCAGCGGCAGCCTCCACCCCTTTCCAATATTAACGAGCTTTTTGTCATTGCCCTAATTCCTGCCGCCTGTCAACCTTTGTTGCCCGCTCTCAGGTTGCAGAACACCTTTCTATCTCTCACTCTCTTTCCTTCTCGCTCTCTCCTCTTATTGTCTGTTTCTTGCGCTCGCAATTAACGCAACAATTTTTCACACACACCTACACACACACTTCCACACACACACACGTATTGGCACTTAAGCCGTAAGCTTTTAATGAAGCTTATTTACGTTTGCCGATACTGCAGCAAGGTAGACCCTCTCTAAAACCCTGCACCCTCCTCCCATGTCAATTTCTGAATGTCTTGTCTGCACACACACACACACGCACACACACACACACACTCGCAGACACTTGATTAATGCGCGCTCATAGCACAGACTGTCCGCAACTGTAGAGAGGGTGCTAGGGTGGAGTAGGTCGTTCCCCACCCGGCTCTGGCATTTCGCGTAGGGTAGCGCGACCAATTCGTCGAGTAGAGGTAATAAGATTGATTTTCACTTTTTCGCTTTTGCCACCCTTACACCCCCCCTCTGCGCCCGCATTCTGCTACTGTCTACGCCACTGCCCTCTGGGCAATCAGTCACACGTGGCTCCAGCGACGACGGGGCAGCAGCGACGGCGACGGCGACGGCGACTAAAACTTGATTAATTATAGCCATTGATTTGCTTTCCACGGCTTCCTCCACGGCGCGACGCTGCCCCTTCTCCTCTCCCCCCTCTCTTTCCCCTTCTTCGCTTCTAGTTCTCTTCTTGCTCTTGCTACTTTGGCACGTTGTCCGTGCTGCCTTTCATTAATTTGTGTTGCGTTGCCAACGCTGCAAACAGGACATGGCTGCCAGCACCTCTTCCCCTGCCTCTTGCCTCTCCCTGCCTCTTGCCTCCCTCCCCCCCTTAGCCCTGCTGCCCGTTCTCTTGTCGAAATTTATTAATTACATTTTTGGTCTTATCAAATTACGTTTTGCTAATGCACTCAAATTTATACCTTGCCGCTCGGCGCTACCTCTGCCACGCCCCTCTGTCTATGCCCACGTTTTGGGCGCGTTTGTTTTTTGAGCTTTTGCTTTTTCGGGCACAAGTTTCTTCTCTCTCTCACTCTCTCCGACTCTCTCTCTCACTTTGCTTCAACTCTGGTTATTTATTGGCGGCCATTTTGTTTTCTGCTTCCTGCTACTACCTGCAGCCGCCTGCTGAGTGAGTGTGTGCGAGTGTGTGTGTGCGAGTGTGTGTGTGCGAGTGTGTGTTTGTGTGTGGAACTTCCTAATTTGTCCTCGTTCGAATTGTGACGGAAATTGGTTTCGCTTTTTATTGCCTTCCGCCCCTCGAGCACAACACGCGCCCCTACTCAGCACCCTCCACACCCCCACCTCACTTGCCTACTTCCCCCCCCCCCTTCTGCCTTGTTGTGTGCCTCAACCACAATGGCCAATTACAGCAACAACAGCTGTCATTATTATTATTCCTCTTCTTCTTTTTGTTGCTGTTGCGTTTTGTGTTTTGCAATATGTCGCAAAATTTCACTTCCGCTTTTGCTTTCTGCATTTAACAACAAATTTTTCGCTTGGCAAAAGAAACAGAAACATGAAGAAGTAGGAGAAAAAGCAAGAGGCAAGAGACAGAGGAAGTGGGTGAGAGAATGAGTAAGGGAGGGAGGAGGAGAGAGAGAAAAAAAGCCATCTAAATTTGCCAAAAAGGAAATGTTCCATTTGCCAACAAGTCTTCACGCATGTGTGTGCTGCTATTCCACTGTGTGTGTGTGTGTGTGTGTGTGTGTGTGTGTGTGTGTGTGTGTGTATTGCTCTGCCAATTGTTGCCCTGTTGATAAATTTCTATCAGCTACCCGACGCAGCGGAAACAAGCTGCCCCTCCTACCTTCTCCAGCACCTTCCTCTCCCTGCTGCCATCAACCTGCTCTTTTTGTTGTTTTAAATTCTATAAAGAATTCAGTATTTTTTTCGCTGGACTTTAAATGCACAACAATTGGCCCGAAATGAATTAATTAACTAGCAAAAGAAACGTATTTTTCATTCATTCAGTCATTCGTTCGATTGAATCAAGTGAATAATTGAATATTTATCGCGAATTTTTAAATGCAGATATATAAAAAAATGTAACTAAGGTAGCAAAGTGTCAGATACACTAGCACGGTCTACTGGTTTTACAGTTTAACTTTAATTAACACTTGCTGGGGAATATTACAAATTTGTTTTAATCGATAGTCACTTGGGGAAATCATCGATAACTATTAAAAAGAGATGTCTGATATATCTCAGCATTGTAAGAACTTGTGCATATGGATATATTCATTAATTATATTGATGTAACAGGAATACACATCAAACATTCGCAGAAGTCAACAAATTTTACATTTATCGATACTATCGATAGTCAAATAATTGATACAAACAGCAGTTTCTTCAACTAGAAGTAGGAAATCTGTTTTCTTTAATAGTTAAAGAGTTCTCTACTTCTCTCTCTCAACTCCAGAACTTTATTCCGTGCAGAGCTAGCGCAAAAGGTCAAAGAGAGACAGGGTTGCACTACACATAATGCGAACTGTACTTAAATTCGCATTTGAATGAATATTGGCAACACTTTCGCAGGCATATGCCAAAACATCAGCAGCAACAACAACAACAGTAACAAGAAGAGAAACAAGTGAAGCAGGAAAAGCGCTTAAAATCAGTCAAGCTGAACGACAAACCGATAGACCGATAGACCCACAAACCGATACATTGTGCAAGCGCATGGGCGTGTGCCATAAAAGGACCGAGGGGGAGGGGTATTCGCCACAATGGCAACAACCCCTTTCGCTGGCATCGCGCAGCACAAACAAGTTGTTCACTTTATGGGGTCATTACCATTACATTACATTACATTACATTATACAGCAACACCCCCCCCTGCTCTCCTTCTCTTCTCGTGGGGGACATTGGCACGCCCTCGCGCAAGCATTGAAATTCGCTCAATTGTTGGCACTGTGCCAATGTCCTGGGCAAGTCGCCCAAGGGAAAGAGGGAGGAGAGAAGAACGAGAAGTAACTGGAAGAAACTTCTTCAAAATGAGACCCCATAATGTGAGACCCCTCTCCTCTTCTCCCTCTCTCTCCGTCTCTCTCTCTCTTGCAAGCTGCCTCTGTTTCTGGGTAAATGAACTGTAACGCAATCAAATCAACACCGACAACAACCACACAACAAGAACAGCAACAACAACAACAGCAACAACAAGTCGAAGAAAGCGATTGAAATCTATTAAAGATTCGATTGTAATTTGTTGTATACGCGCAATTATTCAAACTGTGCCAATTGCGAGTGAATGTGAGTGCGATTTTATGTTGCCTGCACTCATTAAAGTTGCCACAGCACAATTATGCTCCAGCTTGCAACAGCAGCGGGCACTAAAATAGTGTCACTTGGCTTGGTTTGGCTTGGTAGTTCTTCATTGGCAGTTCCAGTTGCAGCGCATGCACGTTGCTTGTCTATCATTCCCCCCTCTCTCTCTCTTTCTCTCTCTCCCCTTCTTCGTACCTTCCTCTTGCCGTACGCTTTGTCTATCTGTCATCTGTTGTCGTCAGTGTTTGCCATGCAAAGCTGGCAAGCAAGCAAATTTATGCAAATCCAAAGCGATTTTCCAACACTAACTAAAATGAAACGCAACAGCAACAGGGGGGAAGAGGGGCGGAAAGAACGGACAACAGACAGCAAATTGCACAAAAATACTTAAGGCAGGCGCACAACCAGACACACACACACACACACAGGCAGGCACACACACACACACAGGCAGGCACACACACTTTGTTTTTGCTGCAGTGATTTTAAAACTTGAAACGTTTTATGAGCAGGCGACAACAAAATGAACCAACTGAGGGGAGAGAAGGGAGCGCAAGGGAAGCTGCAGAGGTGCCGCGGGGACAGAGGAAGAGGGGGGAAGCAGTAAAAGCAAACAGCTGCAGAAGAAGTTGGCGTTTAGCTTAAGCAAATGCAGCAGCACATCGTGAAGAGAAAGTGTAAAGAGGGGAAGAGAGAGAGAGAGAGGCAGAGCCTCGGGAAAGGGAGCAAACCAATTTAATGACCATTTTGTAGGTATTTGCACAGAGTAAAATACCCTAGAGACAGACAAGTAACAAAGAAAGGTAGTCTAAACTAAAGAGAAGAAGGTAATGCAGACTGCAAATCAATATGCACGAGAACCAGCAGGACTCTCTACAGGGTATAAGTGAGTGAGGGAATTTTCGGGCCCAACAATTGGCCTGCTTTAAGATCTGCATATCTTAACAACAAGTTGAATATCCTGTTTAAGATTCTCTTCTTCTATTTTGCATATTATGCTAAACACTCTACAGAAATCTCCAGTCTCCTGACTAAGAAATGCCTCAGAAATTAAAGCGTAGTGAGGTTTAACCTTCTAAAATTTCTATAAATACTATAAACTTTGCACTTACCCAACACTTTTTCTTCTCCTACTCCCTTCCAGGTTCCCTTCACGTACTCGCACTGGAGCATTATTTGCCTTCACACGATGAGAACGGCGAGTTCCACATACCCTTCCCACCATCGAGCGAGATCTATGTTTTCAATCGCTATGGACAACATGTGGCTACCAAAGATCTAACATCGGGCAAGACACGTTACTCCTTCCTCTACTCCAAGAACACAAGCTTCGGTCGCCTCTCCACTGTCACTGATGCATCGGGCAATAAGATACAGTTCCTGCGCGATTACAGCAATGTGGTTAGCTCCATTGAGAATACACAGGATCACAAGTCAGAGATACAGATCAATGGCATTGGCATCATGACCAAGCTGAGTGAGAAGGGACGTCAGGAGATCGAACTGGACTATGACAGCAATACGGGACTGTTGAACTCACGCTCCTCGGGCGGCGAGACTTACATCTATCAGTACGATGAGTTTGGACGTGTCACTGGCATGATTCTGCCGAGTGGAGAAATCGTACGCATCACTTCACAGTTGGCCGACAACAAGGGACTCACTGTCTATGTACACGCCTCGGTAGAGTCGCTCTTCTCGCGCGAACGTATCGCCGGCGATGCCAATGAATTGCTCGTACTTGGTGGCGTACGATCAACGTTCCTGAAACGTGGACGTGCCCATGCAGATGCTGAATTGAAGGCCAACAACACGTTGACCATACACGGTGCCAATGGAGTTGTTGTCGAAGCTTCCGCGGTGGCTCGTCATCCTCTACTCGAAGCGGCTCTGCCTGTTGAGGCCGAGATGTTGGCCATGTGGTCCCATCAGAGCGTCACCATGGGCGATGGCCTAACCAATTCAATGTACTCTGTTTATAATCTCGTCGGAGATGTGCGCAATCCACAGCAGACGCTCAATCGTGAGATCTGGGTAAATCAATCGCGTGTCATCGGTGTCGAATTCGATCAGTTCACCAATCGCGAGACCTTCTACGATGCACAGCGCACTCCGATACTGATTGTCGCCTACGATCAGTCGGGATTGCCCAAGTCGTATTACCCCACCAATGGTTACCCCGTGAACATCACCTACGATCGCTTCAATCGTGTCGAAGGTTGGGCCTGGGGACCCGCTGAACTCAAGTACAGCTACGATCGCCATGGTTTGCTCTCGGAGATCACTTCACAGCAGGATGGCATCATTTCCTTCGTGTACAACGATTGGAATCTTGTCTCCGAGATCGGTTTGGCCAGTCAGCGCAAGTTTGTGCTGCAATACGATGATGCTGGTGGCTTGCGACACGTTGTGCTACCTTCGGGTACACGACACAGCTTCAGCATGCAGACCTCGATCGGTTTCATTCGTTGCACCTACACCCCACCGGGCAGTACTCGCGCCTATCTGCAGCACTACAGTCATGCAGGTGCTCTGCTCCAGACCATCCTCCCCGGCGATGGTGCTCGCATTGTGTATCGCTATAACGCGGCAGGGCAGCTGACTGAGGTAGTGCATGGCGATGGACGCAGTGAGTTCCAGTACAACGAGGCTACAGGCATGCCCAGCACAGTGTCGCATGCCGAGCGTGAGCTTGAGTACCGCTGGGACTTCGAGTACTCGGCGGGTCTGTTGACCGAGGAGCGCATCGATTATGTGGCCAAGACGGGACTGAGCAATGCCAAATTTAGCTACGAATACGATAGTCAGTTGCGTGTCATCGGTCTGCAGGGACGCATCGGGGGACAGAGCCTGCCTAGCCAGGCTTATGCCTACGACAGACGCACCGGGCAACCCAGTCTGATTGGTCAGTTCAAGTTCAGTCGCCCGGCATTGAATCAGACTCAGCTTCATGATGGTACTGCCGGCTTTACACGCACCGTGGACGGTCGCTTCCAGACGCAACGCATGGCATTGTCGATTCATCGGCTCGAGGTGTTCCGCATGGAGTTCACCTACGGTGTGCACGGACGCATCTCGCAGACGCGCACCTACACCCGCAATATGGCGGTGAACAGCTACACCAATGTGAAGAACTACACCTGGGACTGCGATGGACAACTTGTTGGAGTCGAGGCACAGGAACCTTGGGGTTTCCGCTACGATGACAATGGTAATCTGCTGTCGCTGACATATCGTGGCAATACCATCCCCATGGAGTATAATAATCAGGATCGCATCGTGAAGTTCGGTGAGGGACAATACAAGTACGATGGACGTGGCTTGGTGGCACAGAATGCCAGAGAGGAACGCTTCCATTACAACACGCAAGGCTTGCTGGTGCGTGCCTCCAAGCGTGGCAGATTCGATGTACGCTACTATTACGATCATCTGAAGCGTCTGACCACACGCAAGGATAACTTCGGCAATGTCACGCAGTTCTTCTACACCAATCAGCAGCGACCCTACGAGGTGTCGCAGATCTATTCGCCACGCGATGGAAAGCTAATGTCACTTACCTACGATGATGTTGGGCACTTGATCTACGCCCAGGTGTATCGGCACAAGTATTACGTGGCCACCGATCAGAGTGGCACCCCGTTGATGCTCTTCAACCAGTATGGCGAGGGTATTCGTGAGATAATGCGTTCACCCTTCGGTCACATCGTTTACGATTCGAATCCATATCTCTATCTGCCTATCGATTTCTGTGGCGGCATTCTGGATCAGGTGACAACACTGGTTCACATGGGCGATGGACGTGTCTATGATCCATTGATCGGCCAATGGATGTCTCCGGACTGGCAACGTGTTGCGGAACGTATCATCACACCGACTCGTCTGCACTTGTATCGCTTCAATGGCAACGATCCCATCAATGTGGGTCAGCAGCGTGACTATCCAGCGGACTTTGCCAGTTGGTTGCATACCCTGGGCTACAATGTGGGTAATCTGATGCCACAGCTGGCACGTGACTTGTGGCAACCGCCTGCGCTGTGGGGTCGTCCGCCAACCAATCCCATTGCGCTGAATATGCGTAGACCCTTCGATAATATACCCACCATGACGGTGGAGAGTGGCTTCTTGGCTCATCTGAATGTGCGACGCATGTCCGACTTCGAGCAGCTCTCGGCACCACCACGTTCCGCGCTGAAGTGTGACGTTATGGATCCTTCACCACGTAGCATTGGCTCGGACACGGAACCACCTTTCGGCAAAGGTATTGTCGTGTCACGCAGCGCAGATGGTCAAGCGATAGTATCGAGTGTGCCGGCAGCGAATGCAATCTATCGCGATGTCTACACAAGCGTCTTCAATCGCTCCAAGTTGCTACCCTTCACTTTTGTGGTTCACAATGCCCAACAGGATTCGTTCTTCTTTGTCAAGGAGGAGGCGTGGCGCGCCAGCGAGGATCGACAGCAACTGAAGCGGCTGCAGGGTCAGGTGAACACAACGTTCCATGAGATCACCCGTGAGTCGCAGTCGGGCGGCGCAGCGGGTGCTGCTTCGGGCAGTGCCTCGGGCAGTGGCTCTTCAGGCTCCTCCAATGGTGGAGGCGGTGGTGGTGGTGGTGGTGGCAACTACTTGGATGTAAAGATACACGGTGCACATGCCATCATCAATTTACGATATGGCACCACTGTGGCCAAGGAGCAACAGCGCCTGATGCATCACGCCAAGCTGACGGCCGTGCGCAAGGCCTGGCACCGTGAGAAGGAGGCACTGCGCAGTGGCTTGACCACCGTGCTCGAGTGGACCCAGCAGGAGTCCGATGAGATACTCAAGCAGAGCTATGCCAACAACTATGAGGGTGAGTACATACACGATGTGGCACTGTACCCCGAACTGGCCGAGGACCCGTACAACATCAAGTTCGTGAAGAAGAAGGGTGCCACAGGCGGTGCAGCTGGTGTGCCCAATGCGCGACGGCGACGTAGTCTCACTTGGTCCAAGCCCGATGAGCATCCCGATGCCGAACCGGTTGCGTGTTAGCTTCATCATCAGCATCACATCACGGAGGAGTAGGAGAAGCTAGAGAAGGGGTAGGAGGAACGATCCTCTCTCACACACCACTAAACTAATATGAAAAGTAAATAATAAATAAATTGAAATATTTATATGATTATCGGCGAGTATTATATGGCCCCGAATGGCAGGGTGTCAACTGTACTAAATACTAATTATAATAGGCCTACATACGGATATATACAATATATATATATATATATCTATATATATGTTAATCGAATTCGTTCGTACGTTTTTTTTTTTTAAGCTAAACAATTTTTTTTCGAATCGATTAGATTTCTAGATGATGCGACAGAGCAAATGCATAACGGTAATAATAATATAATATGATAATTATAATAATAATAATAATGATACGTATATAGTATGGATATTACTATAATAGAGCATATAGCGTTTGCTTCTCCATATATGTCTGTATGTGTATGACTATGATATATATGTGCATAGCTATGTGCCCCCAGATATATAGATGTTAGTTATACTAGACAACCTAAGTCCCCCAAGCTATTTATACACACACTCACACAGACACACACACATGCACACATAATGTGTGTTAATGTACATGCATTCAAACACACATACAAACAATAAGAAGAGGTAGAAGAAGAGGTAGTAGTAGGAGAAGGAAGAGCATGCGAGGTGAAGGTAGTTGCAGATTAGAGCAAGGAAAAAAACAAAGAATGAGAAAAAAGAAGAGAAGAAGAAAACAATTTTTTTTTTTGTTTAGTCGTGGTACTCGAGCTTTTTGAGACTGGCATAGTTTTAAACAAATCACCAATACACACACACACACACACATACACAGACTCGACACACTTCACAGATAGAGCTAGAGTTGAGCAAAGGAAAGAAGCTGAAGAAGTGTAGCATACAAGCAGGCGCGTGCTTCGAATATCATACTATCGCTTAAACTATTGAGTGGAAAGAACAAAATCAAGTCCCAAGTAGGTTACTCACTGAAGGAACCTCACAATATTTGTCTTTACAAAGGTCTGATTTTCGATTTCGGCTATGCGATAGTTTCAGCGATAGTTTCTGGAGGGACACGCTAGGCTTGTAGGGAACAACAGAATTGTATATAAGAAAGAAGCAGAAGAGAGAGCAAAAGTAGAAGGCAGAAAAGAGTAGAAGGAAGAACAGAAGAAGAAAGCACAGATGAAAAAGCAGAAGAAGAAAGTAGAGAAAAAAGAGCTGAAGAAGAAGAAAACGTAATACGAAGCACAGTTATTTAGAGGGGGCGTCTCGCAGTTGTAGCTAATTATGCCAAGTTTAGACCAAACCGAATGAGAGGAATGCAAAAGAAAAGCAGCTAGAAAGAGATAGAGATAGAGATACTCATGCTCATGCTATATAGCCAACATTAAAATACTAAACAAATTATGAAAGAAAGAACCCATATTTAAACTATAGAGAATGCAGCAGTTTAATTAAAATGCGAAAACAAAAGAAGAAAAATAATAATAATAAACACACAAACTCACACACACACACACTCACACACAATATGCGCCATAAAACGTAACTGTAACTGTAATTGTAACTGTAACTGTAACCCTAACTGTAACACATACATGCGTACGATACATACATAGCTGTAACTGTATAACGACGCCGCCAATACGAAAGAGAGAATGCAAAACACACACAGGCCAAGCAAAATTAATGTTTGAAACAATTGAAAATGAAAAACATGCAAAATTATAAATTATCGACGAAAAAAAAAACAATTGAAATTTAGCTGAAAAAAAAGAAATGGAAACTTTTTTTTGTGTACACTTAATTAATTTATTACTTTTTTAATTGGGGGGTCGATTTTTTCTCTATTTAATTACTATTAATTTCGAAACTAAGCCAACTATTATGATTACTATTCTATATGTAATAATTATCGATTGTCAAACTGTAAAATTATGTAAATTATATATATCGAATGTTTTGTTATTATTTTGTAAGATTTTCTTTGCGCTTTTCCACACACGAAACGCAAATTGCATTTTACACAATAAACGAGCAGAGAAATGAGAAATCAATAAAAAATAAATCTTATACAACAACAAATACAACAACTACAAATTATGACAGTATTACCACAGCAGTAACTGCCGATTTTATAGCTAAATCTAGCTTGAAAACGGAGCTGATGCGAGAAAGATGAGATGAGATGAGTTGATTTGTTTTTCCATTCACAAAACTCACACAGAAGGACACGAGAAATATTCACATGCAGCTGATTCATTTTCCGTCCAATTGCATGCAACATGGCTTACACACACACACACACACACCTCCCCCCATCTCACACACACACACACACTTACATTGCACACTGAGTTTCTATTTTTGTTTGCGTTTTCAATTGAAATTTTGATTTCGTAAATTGGTGCTTATCGAATTTATTGCAAGCGAGGGAAAGGGAAGGAAAAACAGAAGTGAGAAGAAAGCAGGCGATAACTTAGCTATAAAGTTAAACATTTTTTTCAGGGGGTATTTTTTAGTGCTTAAGTGATAAATAAAGAAAGAAACAAGCTAAAAACCGAAACATAAACTGTATGTAGAGAACTGGGCCTAAAAATTGCTGAATTAGTTGCGAAAAAAAAATAATGAAATGAAATTTTTTAGACAAGAAATGTGGCCAAAGAAAGAAGAGAGCGGAAGACAGCAAAAGAGAAGAGAGAAGAGAAGAAAGAGAAATAGACACACAGAAACACACACACAGAGAAGAAACAACATTGGGCAATTGGCGTTAAACTAAAACTAACGATAGCGATAACGATAACGATAATGATAACTATAGCGATAAAAATACCGATACCGATAAACGATAGCGTTTAGCGATAGTTTGTAACGATACAAATAGAACTTGGCAAACACCGCACCCGACCTAAGCTATCTACACATGTATAAGTATGTGTATGTGTGTACTCCCATAGCACTGTGTGTTGCATGTCCCGTGTATGTGTAGGGTCGTGTGTGTGTGCCACACATACATGCATACGTGCATCAAGCTACACACATACATGCTTGCATACACAGTTCATAGCGTTATATCAAAAGCTTCTCTGCTACTCGTATCGGGGGCGAAATCAAATAGAAAACTCAAACGAAATAAAAAACCGATTACCGATAACCGATAAATTAGTTTTAGCTTGGCAAGAGGACAGCCCTTACAACCGTTAGATTTGTGTATATATTTCGTAAGGCTAAAAAAAAAGTAAACGTAAACTAAAGAACGGTGGTAAACTAGTGTTGTATAACGCCAGCATATATAGCACCAAACCAATTTTTTTTTCAGTGTGGCTTTTCTTGTCGCTCGCATCTAAAAACAAAACAAAAAAACGATAAATGTAAAGAAAATACTAATTATATAGAATACATATATAGATCTATAGAACTACATAACAAAATATATATGGTATGAACTAATTCACACACAATTATCGATAACTAATAACCAATTGGTATTTAACCGGTATGTACTTAGTATTTCTGTGTGTTTACTGTACCATTTTGGTTCGGTTTATCGCGGTTTTCTTCTGTTAATTGGCAACGATCCATGAAGCCCCAATTCGGAGAAATGAATCAAAAAACCAATCCCCAAAAACCCCAAAAACGAAAAACAAAAACCATTCATAAAGAGCAGGAGTCAGT
The DNA here is from genome assembly GCA_018904595.1 of Zaprionus indianus. NCBI lineage: Eukaryota > Metazoa > Arthropoda > Insecta > Diptera > Drosophilidae > Zaprionus > Zaprionus indianus. The sequence continues at coordinate 672,892 of JAEIHA010000344.1, forward strand.
TACCTATTAGAATTTGGCAAGAGTAAAAACAAAAGCAAACTATGAAAACAAAAGAAAACTAAAAATAAAAACTAAATAAAAATAAAAATACCAAAAACGAAAAACGACAAAAAATATGAAATTGCTTCAAAAGCAACAAAAACAAAATGAAATGATACATAAGAAAGCCAAAAGAAATGAGAGAAAATGGCACACGATAAAGATAAAGAAGAAGAAGAAGATGATGATGGCTTATAGAAACGAGAACAAGAAGAAAAGAAACAAAAGAACATGAAAAAGAAATAATTATGTATATGTATATAAAATGGTATTTTAGTATATTTATGTTAGAGGCAAAGTCAAGCGAAAAATACTTAGCGAATAAAGAAACAGGGAAACAATTGAGATAAATTAACATTTAAACGTTTTGCACACACAAACACACCTAAAACACACACACACACACAGCATACACCGTCACACACACACACACACATACAGACAGCCTACAACAACAGAACAAGAAGGAGACGAGGCGAAGAGGAAACGTAAACAGAAAACAAAATTTAGCAACAACAAGAATTTATGAGATATAATAAATAATACTAAATAAAAATACCAAGCGACAGTTATTAAAAGGAGCAGAAAATACCAAGAAGAGAAGATAACGAACGAGAAGAACAAATTATATTTATTAGATGAAGAAACCAAAAGCGTAAAGAAACCACACTTAAAGTTTGTAGAATATCAACTATGTATTTCACAAAATGAACCCAAATAGAAAATAAACCGAAAACCGAAAATACTGAAAGAAAACAAAATACTGTAGGACAAATTCTACTAAATGTAATGAAACAAAAACAAAAACGAGAGAAAAACAAAACAAAATGCATTTTTTTTTTTGTAAACCTAGTGAAAAGCGATAAACCCCTCGCGAAACCGAGCAAAGCGAGGCAAAATGAAGAATATAATGATGCAAAGAAGAAGCGAGAAGAAAGCATAGAAGAAAATGATTCACAAGATACTCGTAAAGTACAGCAGATCGTAAAAACCTAAGCATATGAATGAGTATATATATCTATATATATATATACACAAATATATATACATTACGATAAATGAACAATTATATATGGCATTATATTACCAAGCAAGCGCAAGCGGACATAATAATAATAATAATACGAATAATAATACCGATAATACTAATTATAATACCGATTATCTATGTATATGTATTAATTAATAAATATTTTAAGCGTATTAAGTTGAATTATACAAATATAAAAATAAACCACACACACTTCTGAGGATATCAAGGGTCTAAGAATAAATAAAACTAATGAATTAATTAAAAATAAAATAAAACTAAATAAATAAATGAATATAAAGCTAAATGTCAAGCAAATGAGTGAGTTGTTTTTTATTCCAGGGATGGGTTACAGTTTAGTTTTATAGCGGATATAATTTGATTACTCGGATCAAGCGTAAGTATAATGTGCTGAGAAGTTTCTTAGGAGTGATTTGCGATAGTATTTGTTAAACAAGATTTAGAGATAGTATTTCCCAAACACGATTTATCGATAGTATTGCAGACTTAGCAGGCTATACAGTCTCAGTTTTCCATATATAATACAATACAATCAGGATGAGTTACTTAGACCAAGCGTTAGTATAATGTGCTAAGACCTTTACCTTTCTTTAGGTTTTTCAGGAAGAACTACGATAGTATTTGCTAAGAAAAATTTATCGAAACTGTTAGTAACATCTTTGCAGTATAAATCTAATATCTGCATTCTTATCAGTGTTTTCTGCTAGCTGTAAAAATCAAGTATATATTTTCCTATACAATATCAAATCAAGTTGAAAACTCAAAAATACTTTTAATTAAAGCAAAGCAAATTCAAGCAGCCCTTAGCTCTGCATCAGCTCTACCCCCAACTCACTCCTTCTCTTTCTCTCTCCTCTTTCGCTTCACTCTGTAAAATTTCTCACAATGTATGCCAAGAATTTTCTCTCAGTGTATGCAGGTCGAATACCAAGTGAAACGTTGTTTGTGCTGTTGTTGTTGTTGCTGCTGCTGCTGCTGTTAAATATTCAAATTTATACAAAGCATCTTCAGGTCGGCACAGTTGTTGCCTCTGCTGCCTCTGCTGCTGCTGCTGTTTGCCAACTACAAACTATGTGTCAACAGTGCCTGCCTCCTCTACCAAAATATGCTGTGAGTGGAGGGTGGATGGGGGGGAGTGGCAATGACAAGCGGCACAGCCCAGAGGAGGCTTGCCTGCTCGGCCAGGTAAGTCGTCGTTGTTGCCGGCTGACAGCGACAGCTGAAGAAAACTGCTCTAAGGCAAAGTCGTTCCCTCCCTCTCCCTCTCTTTCCTCTCTCGCTCTCTCTCTTTCTCCTGCCCAGCGCCTATGCAGATCTCTGCCTGCTGCTGCTGCTGCTGCTCGACACCCTTGACTGCTGTGCTGCTGCTGCATTATTTATCATGAAGCGTTGAGCACTCGCCAAAACTGTAGGGTTTGTCCAAGTCTCTGACTATACCTACCCTCCCCCCTTGTGACCCCTCTTACCCTATACCTGACCCGCTTCTCACTCAAATGCAACTGCGGGTCGAGGCTGTGCGCCCTTCTCTGGCCCCTTTTCCTGTCCCTGCTCTGCTTTGCATTTGAATTAAAGAGCAGGCATCAGGCAGCATCATCACCAGCATCATCATCATCATCAGCATCAGCATCGTCAGGCAGCTTGTGCTTTCTTCTTCATTATCTAGTGACTTTTCTTTCTCCCTCTCCCCTCTCTCTCTCTGGCACTCTTCTGCTGCCTCTTCTCGTTTTGTTTAAGTGCCAACGGGAACGTTTACATTTTTTGACAGCAACCGCAGGCACCGCAAACCACTCGCCCCATGCGTGGTGAATATGTTAAAAATGCAACCCGCCACTCTCCACACTTCACTCCCCCTCTCTCCCACCCCGTCTCCCTGTCTCTGTCTCGCTCCCCTCATATGTAATTCAAAGTATGCAACACACACTTGACATTCCTGCAGCTGTCATTGCAAATATTTATGAGCAGCGCGCGCTTCTAATGAGCGAGCAGGAGAGCAAGAGCAGCAAACTATATTCCTCTCTTTCCAGCTACCCACACCCCCATCCTCGACTCCTACCCCATCCACGCTAATGGGCAGCAGGACTCGAGTCGCGCGTAATCAGCTTACGTAAATGTGCCTCGTTGCCTCGCTGTGGTCAAATGTAGTCGGGGGATTTACGCAAAAAGGATTTCCATGCTATAAGCCAAACAAGGAAAGGGGGAGGGGCAGAGAAAGAGGGAGAGGGGGCAGTTGCGTGGGGTTGCTGCACTTCGAACCCTGTTAACCCCAGTGCGTGCGTGGATGCTTGGCAGTTAAGTTGAACAGGTCCCAAGCGAAAGCGTCAAGTCAACCCGTGAACTAAATCCAGTTACACTCAGTTTGGTCAAGAATGAAGGAAAGAAAGAAAGAATCACATATTGTACTGAAGACAGCACCAAGACAGGCCAAATAGCTGAGTCTGACGGGAAAATGGCTAGAGAAATAAAGCCACGTTCTGCTCAAAGTTGAAGAGGGAAGCAAAGAGTAAAGAGAAAGACTGTGATTGCGAGCCAGTTCAAGCAAGTTTGGGAGATATTGAGATGAGGGAAGGGAATCATATAAAAAATATACTAAATAATAGAAATATTGCATAATAATATATATTTAATAATATAAATGATTCATTAAAAAAGTATTGTGCTATAAAGGTTGAATAAATGTAATAAGAACTCTATATTAGTTCCTATAGAGTAAGATAAATGGAAAAACAAACTTCGCAAACAACTGAATCAATTTCTACTTAAATAAAAACCTTTAATAGAACTATATAAAGTCTTGGAGAACAGCCTGGTAATCTCTATATAGTAATGGATCAGAGAGTTACTTTCAGAAATACTTTCATTCCATATTTTTCATATTTCACGAACTATTTAAGCTTAAAGCCTTAGCAGATTTTAGTAACATGAGTCTCCTTGTCTTGCAGGGAACTTCTAATTGGAAAATCTTTAAAATACTTATGACTTTTTGCTCAACTCAATTATCTTATTTTCTCAAACATAAATTATGTCTAAAAAGCACTGTGCTGAAGCTATACTAAATCTATTACAGGATTTTGGCTACCTTTAGTAAATCTAGTTCAACCTATTCACCCGTTCTCTCCAAAACGCAACTTAACCTCATGAAATGCAGGAATTTTTTTTTTATTTTTTTTTTAAAGCCACCGCAAATCTTCTTGTTCTGTAACCTCAACTAATTTGCCGAAAATGACAGAGTAGAAATCCCGTTTGGAGTGCCTTGTTGAGTTTTTGGCCAGGACATGCCTCTCCAAATACTCCAAGGACACTATTGCCAGTGTCGTGTGTGGAGTAACACGAAATCATCGTCAGAGTTTAGAACTATTTGCCAAATGTCTTTGATGCGGCGATGAAACTTCAAAAAGATGCAAAGTCAACATGACAGTTGTGTATGTGAGGGAGGAGGGAAAGAGAGGGAGGGGTGGAAAAAGAGAGAGGGAGGGAGAGAGAGAGAGAGGGAGGTGTGTGTGTGTGTGCTGGCCACATTATTAACTAGTCGACAATTTGCAGGCAGAATGAACTGGCTAAAAAGGGGGCGCAACGAAGGCCTTCACTGTGGGGCGTGACGAGCAGACAGTGGCGTAGCGGCAAGGTGTAGGGGAAGGGGTTAAAGAGGGTGTGCGCAAAGCGGGCGCTGCTGGCGCTCAGGGCAAACTTTTGCATATTTGTTAAATACTTTAATTAATAATTTAGAGAGATAGCAGAGGCAGAGAAAGAGAAAGAGGCTGAGGCGTAACAAAAGGGAGGCACGCGAGAGCAAACAGCGCAGGCCAAGAGCATGGCAGGGGGGGAGGGGTGTGCTGTGCCGAGCTGAGGTAAAGCAGAAGTTGAGCAAACAACTAACAAAAGATCAAGGATTATGCGTGCCCACAGCTCGTGTAGGCGCGTCCTCCTGTCCTACGCCACGATAAGGACGCAAATGGCGAATAGAAGAGGAAATAGAGGGGGAGACAATGGCGGAAGAAGGGGGGTGGGGGGGCGCAAAGGAGAACGAGGACTTTGTGCTAAAAAGAAAACAAAGAAGATTAGACTAAACGCAGGGCAAGAGGGATGGGGGCGGGGGGAAGGTCGCGCTGGAAATGCTCATAAGGCAACTTGATGAGTTTAATTATTTGAATGCTTGAGCTCACACACACACACAGCGAGAGCGGGCAGGGGGTGGGGGAGAGTGCAGTGGGAGGAGGCCAAGGGCGCGCTAGTCAAACAAAAGGCAGCTGCTTTTGTCACATGCCCCACCCCCCGTCCCGGCGCCCCTGGCCCGCTGCCTAGACCAAACAGAGGCCCACATGCTTGTGTACGTGCCAAGCAGCAGAGTCCTTCCGCCAGACAACAGACGTGTGTGTGTGTGTATATATATATATTTATGTGTGTGTGTGTGTGTGCATGTGTGTGTGGTTAACAACTCACAATCTTTTTTGCCATCCGCAGCATTATCTTTGTGTCAGACTATGCCCGGAATGGTACGGAATGTTTTTGAGCCAAGCTCACCAAGAGTTGCCCAAGAGTTTCACCAGCCCAAGACAGCAATGGTGCAACCAAAAGGCGTGGCAAGAGGCGGGGGGGGCAGAGTGAGGGATGCAGTGCTGCATTTGGTGCATTCTGGTCACCATCAAAGTGCATCCAACAATGCACTCTGGTGGCAATTGCATTCACAGAGTTATGACTCAAATTCGAGAGCACTCGCATGCTTTGAGGGGCGAAAGTAATCGAACTGAAATACCCTGCAAGTGGTAAATGGAGGTATGTATTGTATACATAACGATATATTTTAAAGGAAGAATCTGAAATTTATCTTTCATTTATTTTAAGGTTCTTAAGAGATGAATGCAACTAATTTTGCATGAGCTCATTTTGAAAACAATTTAAAGAACTTATAGAAAGAACTTATCGTAGTTCGAGTTTAAATTACCCTGTACTAACATGTAAAGTAACCTAAGGTAATATATAAATCTATTTTTCTTCTTCTTAGCAAGTAAACAATGCGATGCATTATTCAATTGAGAGTTCCGTCGAGCCGTTTTTAGTATGTCAAATGATTGGGAATATTATTGTATAAGTAGAAAGAAGTTGGTAACCTATTTTCAACCTATTTCCATTTCTTATGGAATCAAATGATTCGTTAACATAACAACTACTATGATTATATTATTGTATCATATCATCTACATCATTTACTTTCTTTATCATGCTCAACTATACTTTTTTAAAGTTTACTAAGATTGATTTCACTGCTCAAACTTGATTCCTGCTCTCATCATTTGCTGCCTCTCTCATTCTTTATCTCTTGCTTACCACTAATTTATTGCCGCTTGCCCACTGATCAAGTGCCTATCGAAACTTCCTTTCCACTCATTGACTTCCCATGCAACTCTCTCTCTCTCTTTTTATACCTACCTTTCCTTCTCTTTCACAACTTGCCAAAGGATGCTTGAGGAACTGCATCATCTTCTTAAGCATACTTCAGTATGCGGCAATTCAGCAAATATGCTCAGCTCAATTGTAAAAGAAGCTGCAATTTTGCGGCAAATTTATTGAAATTTTTGGCCAGCCCACAATGCGAGTGAGACGGGGAGAGAGACAGAGCGGGAGAGAAAGAGAGAGCAATGAGTGACAACCACAAAATGTTACCTGATGTCAAAGTGAAGGAGATGTTGCATGCAAAAAGCGAAGAGTGTGTGTCAAATTGGCCACAGGAATGACCTCTTTGATGTCATTACCTTTGCATACACACAGCTTAAGCAGTGAGAGAGGGAGACAGAGAGAGGAAGGGGAAGAGAGAGGGAGATAGGCAGATAAAGGCAATTGTACAATAGAAAAGTCTCCAGTGGCGTGCGGCAGATAACTAAAGCTGTCGCTGCAACTGCATATGGCATGGAAATCGCAATCGCAGCTGAAGGAGAAGCCAGCAGGTGGCAGATGGCAGGTGGCATGTGGCAGCAACACAGGGAACGAGAGAGAGAGAGAGAGAGAGAGAAGTGAGGCAGCAGGAGGGAGGGCACTGCGAGGACGAACTTCACTTAATGTCATCTTAATTGCATTGTTTCAGCCACAAATTACAAAACGAGTTTCGCAAAAGGTAACAAAACGTCGCCAGCTCTTGATGGCAGTTGCAGCTTCTGCTGTTGCTCACCGTTGGACGCCAGTGCTGACTGTTTAGCCATTTTCAAGCTAGTGAAAAAATTAAGGGTACTCAAGCAAGGGATTGACTTTGTGCACACTGAAAAATGAGTTGAATAGAGAAGATTCTAAAGTTAAATGGGCAACATTTGTGGAATTTATCGGAAAAATGAATACTTATATATTTTAAGTAATTTTATGGTATATTGGCTAAGAATCTGTATAAACTTTTACTTATACTGTGTACTATATTGAAGCTTACATAATAAAATTTAACTGGAAGACTGTTTAAGGTGCTTGAGCTACCTAGTTGAAGTTTGTTTATTATTTTTTAATAAACTTAATTTATTTTAAATTAAAAAAAATTAAAATATCATTTGTAAGTTAAATGTTTAATATTCATTTTCAATAATTTCTAACATTGTATAAGAACTCAGTTATCCCCACAAAATGACACGTATTCTATCATTTCTCGACTGTACTTAGCAAAAAAAATTGCATAGAAATGATTTCAACGGTTTCAATTACAAACTCTGACCTAACCTCACCAAATGTAACCTAACCTAACCTAATCAAACCTAACCTAACATAAACACAAAAAACAAACAAAAGATGAGCTCAGATTTGAAATATTTTTTAGCTTTAGAGGTCTAAGAATTTTCCGGCTAACTTTTGGCCATTTTTAATACCAACACTGTCCGTAACTGGCACAACAATAATGGCTAAATGTGTGTAGGAGGTCTGTGTATGTGTGTATGTGTGTGTATGTGTGTTGGTAAAAAGAATCAATTGTGTGTGACCAAATTAAGTTCACTGACTCGACTCGCTTTGCAGGTGTGTGGTTGTATGTATGTGTGTGTGTGTGTGTCCCGCAGTTACTGTGTGTGTGTGTGTGTGTGTGTGTGTGTGTGTGTGTGTGTGTGTTGCCATTGTCAAGTGGCAGCCAAACGGGGATTCATTTGAATTGAGTGGCGCCTCCAATGGACCAAGGCAGCAGCGGCAGCAGAAGCAGCAGGCAGACAGCGAGATCCCAATCCCAATTCCGATCCCAGTCCCAGTCCCCATGCTATCTCGCTTTCCCCTCTCCCCCCCTCTCCCTCCCACTCCCACTTGCCGTCGCCCTGTCGCTGTTTCGCTCTTGCGCTGCCTCCTCCTGTTAGCTAAGCCAACTCTTTTCTGGTTGCCCCATTGTTGCATGCACCACGGCATTGGCAGGTGTTGGCTGTGCTGCTCTTGCCTCCCGCTTGCTTCCCTTCCTTCTCTCTCTCTCTCTCTCTCTCTCTCTCTCTCTCTTGGCGCAAAACTAAATTGAAAACGGAGCGAAGCATTCCCAGAATGCCTCGGCCGCCGAACAGGCAAATGACGCCGGCCATTGGAGACACACATACAGGCTAACACACACACTCACACACATGCACACTCGCTCGCATAATTGATACACACGCCCGTCGAGCCGCTTTGTGATTTTCCACGCGCTGCATTTGGAGCAAAATTTCCCTAAGAAGCTTTTCCAGCTAATTTTTCCGTATGCCCCAAAATTGCATTGCCAGAATTGTCAACGTGAAACAGGCAGGCAGGCTAGAAAGTGGGGTTATGTGTGCAATGAAGTTGAATACCCTCTAGCTGGAAATGAAGAAAAGAACTCAACAAACGCATTGCCCAACACTGGAAGTAATTTCATTTTTGCTATGTATTCAAACTAACGTAATTCGGCTACACTCAGGAATATCGTTGCCCAACACTGAAAACAAAGCAAACCAAGCACCAAGAAGATGAACACCTTCATTTTGCAGTGTTGCAAAGCTCGCTGAACTAAGCAAAACTTAAAAATGCATTATCCAACACTGGCAATCAACTTGTGCAGTGTTGAAAGCTGGTTAGGCTAGTGTTGCAAGTCTGTTAGAAGAGTGTTGAAAAATCATAAAGTCTCTACTCACTGTGTGGCAGTGTTGGGCAACGAAAATGGCCGTTGGAAGCGAAGCATCAAGTAGGCAGTGCGGATAAAATCAGCCATAATCCCGTGTGGTTCTCAAACTGACGAGACGAAAAGTTCTGAAGTCTGAAGAATTCCATAGAATTTCTCCATTGAAGAACGAAAACGTAGAGACATGGAATCGGAGGGTTCAATGAGCGCCAAGGAGGTGACCAAAATGGGTGGCTATAGCAGCGAGGATACCGACACGGAGACCTACAACAATCCGTCGAATGTGACCATGGCCCAGGATCAATATGTGCTCACCTGCACCGAATGCTACAAGGCCTTCCCGGCTCGCAACTTTCGCGGCCAATGTGCCGAGTTTCGTATGTGCGAAACGTGCAAGAACAACAATCCGGAGATATCTCGCTATCTGGAGAAGTTCATCTACGAACCGATGGCGAACAAGACCTGGAAACCGTTCGAGACTCGGCTAAAGCGCGTTACACGAAAGTGCAAGGAACTCGAAAGGGATGTCAAGGAGTACAAGCGGCAGTATTGCAAGGGTTATGAGAACATGGAAATCGATTCACTTTCCGATTCGGACTCGGAAACCGATTCCGATGATGTGGAGCAACCTAGCATGGTTCTGACCAATCCCGTGTCTGAAGCCGTGAAGCCTTTACTCCTCAGCAGTTCGGATTCCAGTTCCAATTCGAATGCAAGCTCCGATTCGGACTCGACTTCTGCGTCAACTTCTGGTTCTAGTTCTGGTTCAAGTTCTGGTTCAAGTTCTAGTTCAAGTTCTGGTTCAAGTTCTGGTTCAAGCTCTGGTTCAAGCTCTGGTTCAAGTTCTGGTTCAAGTTCCGGTTCAAGTTCTGGTTCAAGTTCGGGTTCACGTTGCGGTTCAAGTTCTAGTTCAGGTTCTTCTTCATGTTCCGGTTCGAGCTCTAGTTCAACGTCTGGTTCTAGTTCCAGTTCAAGTTCTGGTTCAAGTTCCTCTAAAACTTCTGGTGCGAAAATCAGGTTCATTTCCAGTTCAGGTTCCAGCTCAGGTTCCAGTTTAGGTTCCAGTTCAGGTTCCAGCTCAAGTTCGAGTTCAAGTTCGAGTTCAAGTTCTAGTTCAGATTCCAGTTCAAGTTCTAGTTCGAGTTCCGGTTTGAGCCCGATCACCTCATCGAATTTAATGGAAATAGAAGAACCCAAAGATGAGAAGAAAGAAGAAATAGAAGAACCCAAAGATGAGAAGATAGAAATGGCCAATCAAACTGGAACATTCTCGGGAAACGGGAAGAAAGCAAAGCACACTGCATTCTCGAAGGGGGAAGAGAAGACCGGCAAGACATGGAAGATTCTACATGGTCTGATTGACAAGTGCGAAAGCTTGGGGGAAATCATCTCATCGTGCAAGTCGGAAAATGCCGATGCGCCGGACAAAACCAACGACAAGCCGAAGCAAATGGGGGAGAAGAAACCACGAATGGGAGATTGAAAACCGAATAAATGCAAATAAAGCATACTGAAAACACACTGTAGACTTTACCATAAAGGGTGGCTGCTTAGGGTATTTGATAGTCGTGTGTTGCTCACCTTTTTGCTTGCCCTAAACTGAAATTATCACTCTCTGGGCAACTTTTAACCGATTCAATTATCAACTCACGAATTGCACTGTAAATTGACCGCAGAAAAAGGATTGGCCACGCTCACGACCCCCAGGCACACACACACACACCTCACACGCACACACACACACAGCCAGCTACCCACAAAGTTAAATTTCAGTTGCTGCTGCTTGGAAAAAAGAAACCCAAGTAAATAAAACAAGTTGGATAAACGCCCCAACTCAAGTGGAGAATTACGGAAATTAATTTTGAAGCATGTTCTCTCAACTTTAATGAGATTTACGTGCGTGCGTGTGCGAGAGGGAGATGGAATGGAGAGGGGGGGGGGGGAGTTGCCTCAATTCTGTGGCTTTAGTGGGTTAAGCGGCTTTTGTTGTTGCCAAGTGACAAAAGCGCAAACTACAAAATGCTAAAAAGCATAATTAGTTGCAAGCAACAGCATGCCACGCCTCCCCCACACCCTACACTACCATCTGCCACGCCCAGAAGGGAGTCCCCCCCACACACACATACACACACAAACTCCTCAGCCGAGCAATAAACTGAAACTATTCGAAAAGCAAATGGAAAACAAAGCAGGTCGTAACCCAAATTTAACGAGCTTCATTTCAGCTGGCGGAAAAGTTGTGCCGGCAAAATGCAATGAAAATCGGCTAATAAAACTAATTTTCATAAGGCAAATCAATTAGGTCTTATCGGGAGAGGGGAAGGCGGGGGAGACAGTGGGTTTTATGAGTTATTTTAAAGAGGGAGCGAGAGGATTAGAGAAATGAATAGAGAAAGGCATAAAGATAAGTGAGAGACGTAGATAGAGCCAGTTCTGATTAGGAGATTGAATTGGGAATTAACAGTTAATGGAACACACGGAATCGAACAATTTCAGAAAGAGAAACGAATAAAGTAAATCTACTGATGTAGATTAAAAAAGAGGGAGAGAGAGAGCGAGAAAGAGAAAAAGCCAGAAACGAAGAAAGAACAATCCAAATGTATTTAACCAATGCAGCTGACAGGAGAGAAACAGAATGAAATAAAACAATTAATTCCTACACATTTTAGAAATAAGAACAGCTGAAACAAACGGAATGGAACACGAAAGGGAAAAGAGAGAGGGAGAGAAGGAGGTATATTTAAAAGGAAATTTCCTTTTTACTGAAGAACTGAGAAAAACGGAACAGAAAGCCGAAACTAACGTTGGAACTCGAAAGAAATTAAGACATAATGCTTCTGCATGCTTCAAAATGGAATGGAACAAGTCATAAGCATATGAAATGAAATGAAAAAATATTAGAGATGTGTTTCGCACTGTAAAACCACGTGCTGTTGTTCGATTTGCCTTTAAATTTAAGCTGCAATTCGACAACCAAACCAAAGGCAAAGTTTAAGCAATACACTCCCAACATTTGGTTAGACGCAATGTAAGCTTTGTATGGATATCAATTCTAAAGGATTACAGACTTGATATCTGATATGAAGAGTTAATCTCAGAGCTCTTCAAGCTATGCTAAAACTTTCCTCTTCCCCTCCAGACTTTATCATTACTCATATTCCTTTTACTACAAAGAGTTCTCGCCAAGTGCGTGTGTCTCAAACGAAGGCATAAACCGAGAAGCGACAACTGAAAACAAGAAAATTGAATTCACAGAGCAGAAAAAGGAGCAAGACACAGGAACAGACAGAGAGAGAGAGAGAGAGAAGGGGAGCAAGGGAGAAGAAAAAGTGAATTAGTGGGCAACAACTGAAACTAAAACTGAAGCCAAAACTAAAAACTAAAAGCTAAAACTAAAAACTCAGCAAGATTAATAGGAACACGTAAAATGTAATTATTTTCCTGTACTTGTGCTATTTGTGCTCGGCGCCAGGACAGTGCACATACAGAGAGCAAGTGGGAGAGAGAGAGAGAGAGAGAGAAAGAAGGAGGAGTGTGAGTGAGAGGGAGGCACACACACGCCTGACATGACAACTTGAAGCATTTTTCCAGCACCAGCCAGGACTCTGCACAGAGACAGACACACTGGGAAAATTGCTGCTGGCGTTCAAGCGTACAAGTGTGTGTGCGTTTGTATGTGTGTGTGGGTGGTGTGTGCATGTGAGGGTGTGCGCGCCTGTGTGTTAGTGTGTTAGTTGTTTCGCCCCAAGTAGTTTTCTTGTGTAATTATAATTGCATAATTTATTTATAATATGATTTTCATGCTGTTTCCCTGACGCACACACACACACACACACACACACACTGAGACACGAGTGCTGTGCTCTGCAGTGGCGTAGGCAGAGGGGTAGCTGGGGCAAGAGAAGGGGGAGGACAGTGCGGCAGCTCCACTCAGCTGAGTAGAGTTTATGTATCAGCAGTAAATGCATTGGCGACGCCAATTCAACTTTCCCACGGACTGCCGCCAACAGCAGCAGCAGAAGCCTTCTCTTTCACTCTCTCTCCCTTTCTCCTGCTCTTCCTTTCACTCCCTTTTCTCCTGTCTCTCCTGCTCACTGCAGACTGCCCCGCTTCTCCTTTTAAACGGACCCACAGGCGCTGGCACATGCCAACAAGCTGGGGCCAGCAAAGCTGCTTTGGGGCTGAGGTAAATGCGGCCAGTGGGAGAGAGAAGCAAGAGGTAGAGACAGAGTGAGAGAGAGAGAGAAGAGTGTGACAAAGAGAAGGAGGGAGAGAGGGAGATGGACTGCAGCTGCAGACAGTTAGCACGGGCTACACGTGCAGGTGCTACGGGTTCATTATATTTGGGCATATAAATTTCACTTGGCCACAAACCAAAATCGGAGTCAAACGGCTCCGGCGGCATTTCGCCGTATAGTATGCCACGTGCACACACACACACACATGCACACACTCACACACAATCACACCACACACACAAGAGTACGCAGATTTGCCTAGTTGAAACCGAAACCGAGAAACTAGTGTAGCCTTTGTCAAAAGCCCTTCATAATCTTGAAACTTGTGTCTAGTTGGAATTGGAACGGAGAAGGAAGGGAAGGGGAACGGAAACGGAAACGGACACGGGACAAATAACAATAAAAGTAACCCGAAAGCCTTGTAAACCGTTTGCAGAGAGATCATCGATTGAGATAGAGAACTAATAAAAGGCATAGAACTAAAGACTCTTAAAACTAGTTCCTATTCGAATACTAAGCTGTAGAGCAACAAAATGGGGATTGGAATAAATAGAACTGGTTGAGGAACTAGTTGTGGAAGCAATAAGTCTAAGCAGCGATTGTAGTGGCTAGTAAATATTATACGAAATTGATATAAAATTTTATGAACTAGTTGAAAAGATTGATTTCATTAAGCTCAAAAAAGTAAAGAACATTTTCTAGCTCAATTTGAAGCATCTGATATGAACTATAATGAACTTAAAAGAGACAATAAGAAGACCTAATAATACAAGTATATTGTCAAAAGTCCAGTTGAACTAGTTCCATAAGTGGTTAAACAGGAACAAAATGATGAAATGAAACAAAAGGTTAATGATAAATTAATAACCTCAATACATATGTTTTTTCGAAAGTTTATTGTACCTTACTGAAGGAAGGGGAATGCTTGTGGAACTAGTTCGGTAAGTAATTCGAATGTACTCCCCCATTTATAAAGTATATGGCTATAAAGAAAGTATAAGCTGAAATTAAAACAAAGGAAATAACTTATAAATTTAAATAAATAATATCAGAAGCTTAAATAAATACACGATTCACTAAAGAGAAGTGACCAAATGCAATCGGAAACAGCAGCTCAGTCGGGTAAGGGAAATGTCTGCCAGGGATATAGTATATAATACTGTCTATAGCAGAAGAGTACAGTGGGTAGAAGGGCTTCAACAATGTTAAACTGGTGCAATGCAAATCGAAGCTTTAATTGCGGTTAATGCGTGGTCAACTGCAGCCCGAGGTGAATAAAAGAAAAGAGACAGAGGGGGGGAGTAAAGGATATAGAGAGAAAGAGTCAGAGAAAGAGGACAAGAGAGAAAGGGAGATATGTTGTAAGCGGAAAGCAATGCGTGTTGCATTGAAGTTGCCCCCTGGCGTGCAAAGGGGGAGGATAATAAACCGTTCTCCCCTTTCCCCCTTCGCCCCCCCCCCTTGCCCGACACACCCCTGTCCTTTACATTATTTGTTTGCATATGCATTGACGTATTTGCCGAGAGCCAGCGAAGCGTGTGATTAAATTTAAAATATTTAAGCATATTTTACGCGTTGACTAAAAAACGCGAATTGACCAAGTGGCGGCTCTGGCGGCGTCGGCGGAGCCCCAATGCGATGAGATGCGATGGCGATGGCGATGTGAATGCGATGCGATGCGATGCGGCACAATGAAAATAATAACAATAAAAAATTAACTGCAAGCGCAAAAAATGGCGCGCAAATTAAAAAGAAGAAGAAAACCGAAAAACACAAAAAGCGAACAACATGCAACAAAAAAAAAAACAACAACAAAAATTCAGAAAAAAACAACGAAAATTCTGGGGAAAAAACCAAAATGAAAGGAGCGAAAAACAAAAACAACGAGCGACTTAAAAAAAAGAAACAGAGAAAATGCAATGAAAATGCGCCATATGAAAATGTAAAAAATGCACGAAGGGAAAATGCAAAATAAAAAGGAAGTTCGATGCGTTGCACGTGCGTGGGCGCGTGACTAGCAGATATCCTGTAAACTGGGCAAGATATCGATAATGTCGTCTAATGTTGACTGGCTATCGATGATTGAAGTAACTGTTTTCGGTTTAATATGAAAAGCATAGATTAAGTTTCTGCTAAAATATCGATAGTATCGATAACATAAACGTCGATATCCCATGGGCATCAAAATAGCTAGTTGTGGCATACCTTTCACCACAATTTCCGATTATTTTAATGTATATATCGATATCGGTATATTATTTATCGTAAAGTTTTACTAGTCGATAGTACGATTATCGATAACATGATTCTACTTAATAAGAACTGTAAGTAGTAGCTTTTTCACAAACCTACACAATCGTCCTACTTGTCAACGATATCGACATACTACTCGTCGATTATACACTTATCGATAACATAACATTACTTAATTCGAACTCGTAGTAGATGCCTTTTCATGACCAAATCAATTGCCTTACTTGTTATCGATATCGATACACCTCTTATCGATTTTACACTTATCGATAACATATTTTTTCTTTATTGGAGCTATTAGTGTAGTAGAACGATATCGATAATAAATCAATTCTCACATCAGTACTCGATAACACACTTATCGATAACGTATTTCACTCTCTCAGCTCAAATGCACTTATTTCTCTCGACTGACCAATGTTACAGGGTATGCTGAACTGCAAAATATAAGCGAGAAAAATAAAACGCGCGCGTGGAGTAAAAAATGTAAGCAAACGGCGCTGAAAATGCGCAATTGTTTACGGCCAGCGGATCGAAGCTTGGTCGCGCCGAGGAGGCGTGGCGCAGTGCAGGGCAGGGTATAGGCCTCGCACTGCTGCCCGCCGGCGTCGCGTCGCTGTCTTAATGTGTGGGTGCGTGAGGGGGGCAGGGCCGCAGGGAGGGGGACAAAGGCTTGCCTGGTTGTCTGCTAGGCATGTGGAAAATCAGCGCAAGCGATGCGAGAGACGTGCAAAGGGAGAGAGAAAGAGAGAGGAAGACTGTAAGAGAGAGAAAGAGAGAGAGAGGGAGAACAGCAGAGAGAGAGTGAGAGTGAAGAGGAGGCGCAGCGTGGGCGGCTGCCACACAATATGTTTCCAATGTAGCACATTTAATATTAACTTTTCGAATTTATTTTTATTTCCGCTTGGCGCAAATACATTCGCCGCATGCGTGTGTGCCTGCCACTGCCACTGTGTGTGTGTGTGTGTGGTATGCATGTGTGTGTGTGTGCCACATTAATTTCGCTTCATTTCTTGCTTTCTTGCAGGAAATTACAGCATGTAATTTGCATTCAGTTGTAAAGTGAAATGGAATAATTTCACGTTGAAGCTGATGGCGCGCCCAGCGTGCTGCTCTTTTTACACCCCCTCCCTTTCCCTCTTACCTTCTTGTTCCCTTACCACTCACTACAGTCCCTTTTCTCCCAGTGTATGTGTGTTGTCGATACAGGCGTGTCTGTGTGTGTATTAATTTCTCAATCATTCAATCATGCATTCTCGCAGGCGTGCGTTGCCCCCTTCCCTCTCTCTCTTTTTCCTTTTGCTCCCCTCCTTCCTTTTCCTCTTCCTCTTCTCTTTACACTCCTTTCTCGCTTTGAGTGTGTGTAAAAATTTGACATGCTTTTAACCAGCGACAACACACAAGTGAGTGCCCCCCACACAGCTTCCCTTCTCGCACTCCCTTACCCACTCTCTCTCTCTCTTTACTTCCCCCTTTCTGTCTCTTTCTATCTCTGTGTGTGTGTGTGTGTGTGTGTGTGTGCAGGAACGCGGAAGTTGACACTTTCCATGTCTAATGGAGGGGCTCGGGTAGCAGCGGAAGCGGCAGCATACCGTGCCACAAGAGTCCTCAACATCTGCATACGCCTCCTCCTCTTCCTCCTCCTGCTCCCCCTCTCCACGCCCACTCAAACAACCGAACGTGAACCCACACCTGAACCTCTATCCAACTCAAACCCCCTTCCTTCCCACTCGTCAGGTAGCACTTTCAGCACCTACTCTCCCTTTCGCTCCCCCTGCCATGCCTTCTCTCTCTCCCTCTCTCTGCCTATTTGTACAGCACTCACGAGTTATGTCATCACATTTCTTTTACTTTTTTTTTTTTTTTTTTTTTTTTTTTGGTTGCCGAAACATAAATTTTAAATCGTTTCTCAACACACACACTCACGCACACACGCATGATGAATCGTTTTCTGGCAGAAATAACTTAAGATTGAGTTGAGAGTGAAGAGTCGCTGAGTCGCTCTCGAAGCCTGATTATGATGCATTATAGCCGAGGAGAGCAGAGGTAAATGTTATGCAAAGTTTGCGTTTTCCCTTTTTTCTAATTTATTGAAGGATCCTAAAGCCGAAGATGATACAAATAAGGCGGAGAAAACTTGCTGAGCACAGTCAATATTGGCAAGGAATTAATGTAGAATCAGTCAAGATGAATAACAATTTGTTCTGCAAGGAAATAACTGGAATTTTATTGTAGTTAGAATAGTGGCCAATATATATATTCTAAGATAAGATCAGCTTACAGCATACGTGCAACTACAACTAAGAGGCATAGTTGCCTTAACTTCAACTGCAACTTAAAGAGCTGAAAAGTTCTTACTTGGAACAAGTCACCTCTGTTGCTCTCTCTCTGCCTGTCTATCTATCTCTTCCTCTCTCACAACTACACCCCATCACTCTGCATACCATCTACAGGGTATTCTACAATCGTACCTTACTGTCACTTCAGCCTCGTCTTAAAGCGCTGCAAAGTTCTTGTACAACTTTCTGCAGGTTCTTTTTAACTTTATGCGATACAAGCTGCGTCTGCTTCTCTGTCTCTCCCCCCCTTTCTCTCTCTGTCTCAATGCCTATCCTACTCTCTCTCTCTCTCTCTATCCCTGTCTTTCTGTGTGGCAAAGCTATTTGAAGAAAGAAATCAAATTAAATGCCCCGGGCTGCCATTTGTAGCATACGCCATATCAAATTATGCCCGCACACAAGACAAGCTTGCGCAGAGACGTAGACGAGGAGAGCGGGGGCGGTGGCAGTCAGTGCGACTGCTGAGGGTCAAAGGGCAATGCGTGTTAGTCAGGTGAGAGGAGGTGGTGGCGGCGGGGGGCAGAGGGGCATGGTGCGGGCAGCGACAACGTTAAATGGCAGCGCCAATGGAATTGAATGCTCTTGCGCTTTTTTGCAGTTTAAATTTTTAATTGAAATTACAAATTGATGTCAACGAGAGACGCTGGACGTGAATGTGAATGTGAATACGGCGCGAATACAACGCGAATGCGAATGCGAGTTGCGGATGTGAAT
Source organism: Zaprionus indianus (assembly GCA_018904595.1). Classification (NCBI taxonomy): domain Eukaryota; kingdom Metazoa; phylum Arthropoda; class Insecta; order Diptera; family Drosophilidae; genus Zaprionus; species Zaprionus indianus. The sequence continues at coordinate 691,597 of JAEIHA010000344.1, forward strand.
ACAAGTGCGACGAGTGCGAATCACTGACCATATATAAATACGTGTATGAAAAGAAAATGCGAAAAACAAAAAAATAAAGCAAGAAATTCACGAGAAGGAGGCCAAGCAGAAAGTTACGACGGAGATACCCTATACAAGCAGGGTATATTGAGTATAGTGTGTGATTACTGGTAGGCATATTGCTAAAACATTATATTCATAGTATTTTAAGCACTTATTCAGTTCAATTTAAATTGCAATCGATTCATTTGAACTACCTTTGAGTGGAGCCACGCAGTTTCCTTTATGTATTGCAACTATAACTTGCAAATTATAATATATCAACCCAAATCATTCAAGATATATAATATATACCTCATAGACCCCCCCTTCCCCCTCTTTCAATGCCTTATACACCCCACACTCAAGTCAAAATACCCTGTGTGAGGTCAGTTTAAAGCACAAGCGAGTGCAGGCTCGACCTCCACGGTCGAATGTCCTTTAAAAGAGGCGCACACGGTCTGCTGGGCACAAGGCGTGGCAGTTGGCCATAAGATCAGGCTACAATTCGACTGTTTTCGTTACTGCTGTTCTTGTTGCTGTTGTTGTTGTCGCATTTAATACGCCAACGTCGCGCCGCGTCGTCGCGGCTCGTTCATTATTAACAGCGACGGCGACAGCTGCAACGACGACGACGACGACGACTGCAGTCGAACTTCGCCATATTGACAGTTATTAAAGCGAATAAATGAATGAATGCAGGAATAAGGAAATGAATGAATGAATAAATGCATATGACAAATTAGGCTGGGTCACAGTAGAGAGAAAGCGAGATAGAGAGAGGCGCAGTAAAGAAAGAGAATACTGAAAATATAAATATCGAAAATGCAAGAACTGAAGATAAATGTAGAGGCCTATAGAGAACCCTTTTCTTGTTAAGTCTTATAAGCATAATGCGTGCTTGAGTTCCTTCTAGTAGGGATATATGTATTGTAGACATCTCTACTGTTTATCGATAGTAGGTCCCACTCCAAACAATCGATTACTAGGATAAAACTATCGAATGTACATCAATAAATGTTTGCTTCCTTTATTTTCAGTGGCACACCTTCAATTTTAGTGTAATTAATTGTCATTGCGCTTCGATAGCTTAAATTCCGCCTATCGATATACGCTTATAAAAGGTCAATGTGATAATTTTCGATAATAACAAAAAAACTATCAAATGTATATCGATAAGTGGTTGCTTTCTTTATCTATAGTATCCTTAATTGTTGTACACTCATTGGCTACTGCCCTACGATAGTTGAAACTCCTGCCTATCGATAACCGCTCGTCACAACATGCTGCGATAGTTGTGATAAGGCAAGTACCTGCCTAACGAGCTGTAGAAAGCCGCCTCGGCCCGCTCACTTCTGCCAGCTTGCTCAGTTGTGCGTGAGTTGATTTGAATTTCAATTTCGGACTGCGTGTCGTGTCGCATTTTGGTCGTGTGTAAGGTAACGTGTCGTTGGGCGCCTCGCCTGGGCCCCCAACGTGGTCATTGCTGCAAAATGTTTTGCTTAACACCTTCACGTGATTCCGGCATTTATTAAATTGCTTTGTACTTTGTTGCCATTTCCTGTGGCGCTGCACGAGACGCCGACGACGACGACGCTGACGACGCCGCACATGCGACGTGACGAATGACGCTGCCGGGAACCTAGAACCAGAGGGGGGGAGGTAGGAAGGGGGCACGGACCAGGTGCCTGCACAATAATGAGGCGTATTTACAAATGCATCGCTCAGGCAGTTGCCGCGGAGGAAGTTCTCTCTATCTCGCCTCGCGCTCATCTCCTGCGACGTCGTTGCCAGCAAATTTGTATTTTAAATTATGCGCATCTCTTGTTGCGGGGGCGGTAGCGGGCGTATCCCAGGGGGCAGAAGGAGGTAGAGGGGAGGAGGGGGAGTACCACGTCCTGCGAGACATGCTCCGTGCGGTTTTAAAATGCGACGCATGACTTTCATTTCACGTTGTTTACTTCGCATGCGGCCGCGTGATTTTCGTTTACGGACAACGCCAGCGAAATGGGAATGAGAGGAGAGGCTGTGGGGGCGGGGGCGGTGGACTGACAGTAGCAGTGGGCCATGGGGCATGGGGCACGGGCACGGGGCACGAGAGCACAGTCTCGACTTCACTTCAGGCCGCGGCACGACGCGGCACGTGTCAACAGTTGGAAATGGCTTTTTAAGGCGCCGCAACGTATGCTGTGCCGTTTCTTGGCTTCAACTTTTGTTTCAATTACCGTTACCTGTTACCCACTGCGCTGCTCTTACCCCTTACCCCTCACCCCCACCTCTCCTCAGGCCTCACGCTGTGACCTGACCTCGCGCTGTGGCAACAGAAAAGTTTTGCTGACGTCTTTTTATGACTCAAGCGTGTTCATAATACGACTCGTGCTGCTGCCGTACGTGGCCAGTGTTGCACAACGTCACAGCACACACACACACAGACACAGACACTTTGCAGCACTGCCACCTCACCAACACTGGCGACATTTACTCGCGCAATGAGACACATTTATCAAATAGCTTGGAGTGTTTTAATGCCCCCTTATTAATTGCAATTCCTAGCTTGCTTTTTATAGCAAACAGCGACTGTAATCGAGACTATCGATAAAGTGCAGGGATGCTCCAGAGATGTCCTAAGTGGATTTCTATGCATAGCTGATTATGAAGGGGTGTTCACATTGTCTTATGACTTCTTATATATAAACGAAATACATTAAAGTTAATTTTATATATTGATTGGAATGTAGAAAGACAGTTCACTAATGATATACCGATTAAGCCTGATTCCAAGGTAATTGTATCACTTTATTGGGATTATATAAACAGTTGAATCATGTGATATATGCACAATATATTTATTTTTCTTTGCATATCATACTAAGTTAGAAAATTGGGCCATAGTTTATATGTTTGTTCATCCCTTTTGAATCAATATATCCAATATCCACAGCATACATACTCAACAAGCACGAATAATCATGGATAGGTATTCATAGCCTCTATTTGCCTTGACTTTCATGCGACTTCACTTTCATCTTTTATAACGTATATCTATAAAGTTCAAAATAAATATTTAGATTGATCAACATACATTAATCTTTATCTTAAATCTAGTTAGAATCCATTTCAAGTAGTTAACAATCAACAACGACAATTTATGCATTAATAATACATGGAACAGTAATACAAGTAATATTATTTCTCATTCGAGAAAGCTGTAGATTAATGTAAATATAAATAGAGACATGACTTGTCGTATCATATGGAAAATGTGCAAGAATAGCTGCAGCTCATCATTAAGAGTAAACGAGATGAAATACGAGTAGATAACCTCGACTCGCACACACACAAATGATTTGCCCTGCAAAGTCGTTGCCTTTTGACAACGAGAGGCCTTTTCTATATTATTAATTTGAGAACAAGGCCGAGTATCATTTGCAATCCCCTCTCTCACATCCTCTCTCTCCTACTCTTTCTCTCTCGTCATTCTCAGTGGCAGAGATAATTGTAATATAAATAACAATAATTGTTATAGTTAAATGTGAAAATGTCAGGTCGTTGAATGGCGAACACTGTGAATGGTGAACAGTGAACAGTGAATGGTGAACGGTGAATGGTGAATGTTTTGTGGCAATGAATAAATCAAAGCTCGCTTGCCCCGGACTAAGTGCACTCCGAGTGCCATTAATAATGCCCGCTGGCCATTGGCATTTTGTTGTGTGTTGTTGCTCGCTCCCTCTTCCTCTCTCTCCCACTGTCTCGAATGGGGTCAGTGCATAACCCGGTTACCCTAGCTAGCACACACACACACACACCAGGAGAGAGAGAGAGAGGGGGGGAGAGCTGCTCTGTCTGCCACAGAGCTGGAGGCATGCATATTGCATGTGGCCTAATGCCGGGCGATTAAAGCCAAGTTGCAAGTACGCAACATCGTGTCATGCATTTTTCAATGCAAACACCAGAGACCGACAGAGACACAGAGACAGAGAGTGAGAGAGACAGACATTAATCCCAAACAATAAATACCAACAAGTTGCAGGGGGGGCAGAGCGCAGGGGGGTGTCCCTCGTGGCCATTGGCATAAATGCATCGTCAATTAATGTAAATTAAAGGCAAAACCGAATTCCATTTCCGTTTTAACAAGACACTTAATTACATAAGTGAGTGGACACACACACACACACACTCGCACTCGGACACATACAGGCTGTGCCCCCAGGGGCGGCAGAAAGGAGAGCAAAAAGGGGTTGGCAAGTTTGGCAACTATGTTTAGCATTTACTTAACAAGATGACGACGAGAAGTGCCCGAGTTATAGTGCATTATAGACATTATAGACACATTCAGTTGGCATTCATGCATATAACTCATACGCCATGTAGAACACACACACACAGACGCAGGCAGAGGGCAGCAGAGCACTTAGCCAGGCGTTCAGACGTATAAACAGCGCCACTTGCCACACGCTAACGCTGCTGCTTCTGTTTCCTGCTTCTGTCGCCGCCTATGCCGCTGCCTCAGCCTCAGTCGCTGTTGCTGCCTCTGTCGCTGCTGCTGTTGCAGCTTTGGCTTTGTCAGGTATTTGCATTTGCATTTTGCATTTGCGAGTTTCGTAATTAAGTTTCAAGTGCAATTCGAGTTTATCGGCTGCTGCCATTCCACATTTCATCTACCTTCATCCCACCCACCTCCTTCACTGCTCCTCTCCAGTTCCTTCCGCCTGCACACACCCGCAACATCCACTCTATCGTTATCTCTGTGTGTGTAATCCAACCAATTTGGCTAGCTCAACTTGTAATACTCGGGTACTCATCCATTTCTATACCCTGCAAGCATTAAAATGGGTTTGCCTAGGAAGGGTATGCGCGACTTTGCGTAGGAGAAACAAACTAGGCAAGTTTGCTAGTTATTTTAGAACTATTCTTGAAGGTTTCCGTCAGCATATAAAATTTCTGTCACCTCTTTCTCTATGAGAGAACTAATCAGCAGACTTTCCCAGTTTTATATGACAATATATGGCAGCCTATGGCAGCGTAAACATTTAGTTCATATAAAAAACATACCAAACCCTTTACGAATACTGCAACAAATCAATCTAAATTCCTTAATTTTACCAAGAAATTTAAAGCCTTTAAACACAACCAAATTTACAGGATATCTGCCAGTCTTACAATTCCACACAACTTGCAATGTGCTACTTGTGCTGCTGTTAGTGTTGGTTTTACAGCTGCAACAATAGTACGCAACAGAGAGGTGGCAGGAGTAAAACTAAAGGTGAAACCTTCAAAATGCATTTTATTGTGGCATACAATTTTGATGCTTGCCACAAAACATGAAATACAAAACAGTTGCCTCTTGTTGTTCAAAGTGTTGTTCTTGTTGTTGTTCTGCTGTTATGGCTTTGGGAATAGCAAAGAATGAAATTTATCAGAGGTTTTCCAAGTGCCAATAGAGCGGCCAAAGCGAAAGAGACAGAGAGAGAGAGAGAGAGATGGAGAGAAATTTAAATTAGTTGATAATTGGGCAGCTGCAACTTTTGCCCCAACTCGCATAAGCTCGAGAAATAAACGAGTCTGTGTGCAAAATAAATCGAATGTTATTCAAACTATTCGAATGATATGAATATGCAGCAAATGAAGAAATCGATAAGTAATCTCCCCCACCACACACCACCATCATCATCGCTTTTTTCAGTCGCTTCCATTAGCCAATCTGTTGTGGACTTTGGCTTTCAACACACACACAGCAGGAGAGCACAAGAGGAGACAAAAAATGTTGGCAATTATGAAAAATGATTATGATTTATTTGCATTTTTTACTCGATTTCAGAGCTATGACAATTTATGGGTTAACATTACGATTATCGCATGGCCAACACACACACACACACTCACATCAGATAACCCTTGCCCCAACCTCACACCCCCTACCTAACTACCTTATGTTCCGCCCCCCATTTCGTGTGCTCGTAGCATAGTCACAAACCCGAAACAGCTGAATTTATAGCAAGTGTTTTATGGCGAGAGAAAGCAAGAGAGAGGGAGGGAGGGAGGTAGGGAGAGTAAGAGCGAGCTAAAGAGAGTGTGGATTACAGAGCGTCGTAAAGTGTTTGTGGGGGATTCCCTACAGCGCTGCGAAACGATGAACAAGATTCGAATAATCGTTTCAGTTTAATTATGTTCGAAAAAGAGTGCAAAAATAAGTGACAGCTGGAATAGGAAACGAAACGAAATGGAATGGAACACAGCACCCAAAGAAGACATTCAATCTGTTATGGCGACAGTAAAAAGTTTATTCTGCAGTTATTGCAAAGCTGTAAAGTTGTTAGCCTTGAGAAAGCACTAAAGTTGATCTAGCTTCGTGGAGGGAACAGTGGAAGGGAACAATGTTAGTTACAGCACTGATCCATCTGGCAACTTACTGACTTATATTACCTTTTCTGTGCCTATTTACAGATGTAGAATGTACTAAAATTCATTTTCTCTTAAAGATCAAATGAAATACACTGGAATCGAAACAGATTATGTTGAATCATTCCCGTAACAAAAAGAACAAGAAAAAACCTGAGCAGAACCTAGTGGAACGCACTGGAAACGAAACATAAATCAATCAAGAAACTTACTTCGAAAAGGAAAAGAACAGAAAGAAAACTAAAAGAGAGTGAGGAAGAGGATAGAGAGCATGAAGTTAATAGAAACATAACTTATACTATATCTTTTTAAAGATACAAGATCTTTCGCTATACTTTAACTATCGGAACGCACTGGAAACGTAACATGAATCGAGTGAGAAACAAGAATGAAGTTACCACTTCTACTCACAGTGAGGAAAGTTGAGCCTTACTGATGTTCCAATTCCACAACGTACCAGTAAAGTGGGAACAACCTGCACAGGAAATAGAGAAAGAGACAGAGAAAGAGAGGGAAAACTCCAAGCGATTGCATGACGCGTTGTGCGCCAGAGTGAGGAAGGAGGGAGAAGGCGTTGCAGGCTGCCTAAAACTTGGCCACAAAATGCAAATTCCGCGAATTCGTTTAAACGATTTTGATTACTTAAAACGCAACAGCAACAACAGCAATAAAAACAACAAAAACAGCAATAAAAGTAATAATAAACAAAAAAGGGGGAAAAGGCACGTGAAGAGGTTAAGGGGAGGAGCAGCAAGGAGGAAGACTGAAAAATACAAATAAATAAAGCGTTTTTATATTTCCGGCGACGTTGCATTCAACAACTGCCTCCGCAACCCCTCCCTCCACCTACCCCTCTCACTGTTTCTGGCCTTAATAATGATGATGTTGTTCCCGGCGCTGCTCACGATGATGATGATGATGATGATGATGATGATGATGATTATTTTGGCTCCGGCGTCTTGCTTTGTCTTTGTCTGTTGCATTTGCAATGGAAATGCCGCTCGTCGGCGTCGACGTTGCATGCGAAATGCATTTTAAATGCGAGTTTGCCGAATGCAGGCGCTGCCACGCCCCCTCCGCCCCCTTCTAAAAGTCGTCGACAATTTGGCGACGACGATGAAAATAAATAAATAGGCAAGGCCCAAAAAACGAGAAGGGACCGTCGACCGAGGCGCATCAGGACTATTCCTATTACTTGACACCCTTATCCTTTATCCCCCCCCCCTCTCTCTCTCTCTTAGTCACTCTCCCTCTTTGGCCTCTTCAGCAGCTCCCCCTGCACCGTAAGCATGCAAATATTTAGATTAATGCAAGACTTTTGCAACAAAATACGCGGCGCGCATATTGCCAAACAAAATTTTTATTTATGCCACAGCGTGGGCAGCAAAGAGGGGGAAAGAGTGGGATGGGGTGCTAAAACTGGGCGGTAGGTAGGGGAGGGGACGAAGGCAAGCCAACTGTCTGGCTAAGTCACTTGTCAGTCGCAACACCAACGACGCTGACAAAAATTAGTTTTCTTTCTCGCGAAACTTTACGACGACGAAGCGGGCACAACAACTTTGTCATCAGGTTGAAGACGAGTTACGGAGGGAGGAAGGGGAGTAAGGGGAAATAAAAGAGCTTAAGCCAGATCAAAATTATATTGTGCATATAGTGTAGGTTGAATTGGGCAGGCAGTGAGGCAATCTTGGAGCTCTAGGCATTACTTTTAGAGGAGATTTAAGGATTTCCCTAGAAATAAAAGTTTCGTAAAGAGCAAAGGATTCTTAAAGGGAAAAGAATTCTTCAAGTAAACAAAATCAGCTCAATATAAAACTCTAAAGACCTATACAATACATAGACAAATAAACATTTACAATACATATCATAAACCTATAAAATTGCAGATTGAAGTATCTACAACTAAAGAACAATCAAGCTCCAAGTGAATGGAATAATTTCTACCAATTTCTTATCAACGTATCTACAACCCATTGAAGAATCCGAAATCTATATTAAAATTATATAAAGTACTCAAAAACAAACTGAAAGAGCATTCTTTAAAAACATGACACCCCTTTAAACACCTCAATCTATCCAATCAGTTGCTACATCAATTCATAAGTTAAATTTGAGCAAATTACTTTTCATCCATTGAAATCGTATAAAATAAACTGTGGGAAACCCAATATATCCGCAAATCATTTGATATTTCTTGGGCATCACAAAAAATAGAAAGAGACATGCTACAAAACTAGCTCTCTCTCTCTCGCCAAATCAATTTCGGCGACCAGACAACAGTCTGAACACTGTAACTGGCCAGGGATTATTGGGAATTGCGAATTTCGCATCGGAAGTAGCTTTAAATTGCGAATCGCTGGATATGACGATGAGTTAGTTGTGTGTGTCCTTTGTGCATGCTTAACAGACGGAATGAAAAACTGAACAAGGCACTGACTGCGAGAATGGGACAGAGGGAGTGTGTGCTGGAGGTGTGGCGAGTGCGAAGGCAGCTTCATCATAGTTGCAAAACGGTTGCCGCTGTAGCTTTTTGGCCGCTTTCGATCCGTCTATATATGTCAAATTAATTGATGACCAATTTGCGTTTTCAATTAAAAGCAGCGCGCACTTTTTTTCGCCCACGATACGATTTCATTTTTGTTTCGTTTCGGTTTTTGCGCTGTTTTTGTCTCTCGTTGCAGCAGCACCATCAGTTGTTGTTGTTGCTACTGTTGTTGTTGCTACAGTTGTTGTTGCTGTTGCAGTTGCTGCCGCTGCTGCTGTCGCCATCGTTTTCAGCACGGAAATTGCCCCTTTTGGCAGACGAAACCCGCCACACTATCGCACACTGTCCCGTATCCCGTATCCCGTTCTCATCCTCCCAACATTCTCTCCATTCTCCATTCTGCATTCTGCATTTTGCTCAATCCTCGCCCGGCTGAAGTCGCGAGTCGTTCCGTTTCCATTGAATTGCGTTATAATGCAAAAAGCTCTTTGCCATCATCATCTCCTCCATCGTTGCCCGGCATCGCATGCATCCATATGTGACTGATGCGCGGCGCGGCGCGGGGGGAGGAGGGGGTAGGTTGGCGCCACCGCCCCCAAGCGCGCTCAATGGCCAAGCTTAACAGCGTTTCTTTAATTAAGTTGCACAATTTGTTGCCAGTTGTCGGCATAATAGACTTTTCGGCCACTTTCCAGTCGGACAGGGGAGACAGACAGAGAAACCGAAAGAGAGACAGCTGCGGCGGCAACAGCCTCCGCTGACAGTTTGCAGTATCGAGTATTGATCACAGAGACACAGACAGGCAGGCAGACAGACAGGCAGAGTCGCGCATCAACCTCATCCTTATGCACATCGATCCAGTGCGCGCGTGCCACCTTCTGATTGCCCAGTTAAATCGCAGGTTTGCATGTTGCAACTTTTTGAAAAACTTTAAATGAATGCGGCTGAGTTCAAATCGAATTTGGACAAGGTAAGAAAAAGTGTAAAACAAATGATTAAAGAATTGAATTGAGAATGGAAGAAAGTGGAAGGAAAAGTGGTGCAGAAACATATCTGTGCATTTTCCAACTATATTTCCATTAACTAATTCCTCTTTCTGCCTCCCCCGCAACTCATAACCTTATTGGGGCTAATCGAAAACTCTCTCGAACTAGAGATAAATCAACATAAGGATTATGCTTGAAATGCGTTGATCTGGACAGTAGTTGGAGTGGGTAAATGGGATTAAAGCAATTCAATTCGCAGTTATCGGCTGAAAGAAGTGCGGGGAGGGAAGGGAAGGGAAGGGAACGAGGCAGCTGCAAAGGGAAAGGAGCTGCGTCATCTTCATTAGGCGGCAACCTGACGACGGCGCACACTTCTCTCCCACTCTGCCTCATCTGCTCGAGCGGATTGGGGGCGAGTTCAAGTGCCAGCCAGTTCAACACTGTGTGTGTGTGTGTGTGTGTGTGCGAGCCTTAGCTTGCTGTATATGGGCGTGTTGAGGACATCGCCAAATGAAGTGACAAGCAACTTAACGCATTTAAATTAATTAAAAATGTGCTTAAGATGTTTTCGACTCTGCCGACGCTGCTGCTGCTGCTGCCGCTGCGATGGCAACAAAAGGCGTCGTCCTCGGCCTCAGTTGCTGTCTCTCAGCCTGTCCCTGACAACGGTAGACTACAACAACAACAACAGCAGCAGGGACAACAACAAGTGGGGAGGAACGCGAAGCGGCGCGGCGCGGCGCGGCGCTGCTTTATCTTGCAGCTGGCAGCTGTAATTAGACAATTCACTCGCCACTTGCCACTCGCCACTTGCAACTCGCCTGCACAGTGCGGCAAATTAAGCACGAAATTCTTGCATCTGATTTGATTATACTAAACTAATTACAGCAAGTCAAAGAGAGAGTACAGAGAGAGAGAGTCCATCTATAGATTCAAATTAACTACATATGCGAGGCACTCAGAGGAACAGACAAACTACTTGACTATTTCTAGAAGTGCTACAAACACTGTCTGCTATTTTATCAATTTAAATAGAGATATAGCCAGCTTAAGCTATATAGATGTATTCCTTAAATTATACAAGCAGAGCCCAGTCTATACAGGTTTTAACAATTTGCTTTGCACCTAAGTATTTTATCAAATTCATTAAGGTTGTTGTCCTTTTTTCTTGATTTCATATGATATGTGATTTAACTTGATTTCATTAGATAAGTTGCTTTACTTAGTTTCATATATGTTTTGTTTACTTGATGATATATGAAATGTTCCCACGGATAATTTTAGTTCCACAATGTTTGCATGTTTCCTATCAAGTTTCCATTACTTTTGATAAGAATTTAAATCTTGTTGGTTGTATCGCACTTTTCTTCTTCAGAAATCTGTTGAGAATAAAGAACATTTAATTAAAAAGTTATTCACAGCTTAATATTTCATTTATACTTACCTGAATAGTGCCAAAACAAATCTGTTATCAAGGGACATAAAGAAAACATTAGTTAAGACTGTTTCAAATAAGATTCTCGAGTATTCTTCAAATTAAAGAAATAATTTTCACCTATTTAGAACGTACTTTCGCTGCACTGTGCTACATGCAACCTCGTTGGATTTCGGGGCAAGGGGAACGGGGAAGCGGGACTTGCTTGTTTTGGGTTTTAGTTGCGCATAAAAATTCTACTAGATTGAAGCCGCGCCGCATTGGCGGTAAAGTTTGCAACAGCGTCAGGGAACTTTGTTTTCCCCAACGCTCGCCGCTCACTCTCTCCCTTTCTCATTCTTCCCTTCTCTCTCTCTCTCACTCTCTTCCTCATACTCTTTGTCTTTTCTTTCTCTCATTTTGCTATTGCTGCTGAGTTAGTTGCCCCGTTGTCACTTGAGAGACTGCAAAAGTGTTTTAGCCTTGCCTTTGCCTTCTTGGCGCATCGACTTTTAAGTAGTTGCCCTACACACTCACACACACACACACTGCACACACTCACACACACACCTATGCAGTGTTAGCTCAGTCGTAGGCGTTAATGAAAATGCTTGTAATTAGTTTTGTTTGTTGGCAACGATGCGATGCAACGGCGGCGGAAACGGAAGTGCGCCAAATAATGCCAACTTGCGCTTTTGCATGCATCGAACTAATTGATTTGTCGGTGTTGACGCGCCCCCTACCGCCGCTACTCCTCCCCCTGTCAAGTACCCCACTTTGAGTGCTTCCGCCGTAATGAATTCACTTCACAAATGCACTCATTCGGGCACTCAGTAGCGCAAAGGTCAGTGATTCAACGGATTAGCGAGGCGAACTACTTAAGGCTGCTCTCGAATAGGTCTTCAAGCGGAACAGGCAACTGCAGATGGTATAAGGGAGGTAGATCTTGAGTGAAGCAAGGTACGGTATTTTTAAGAGTATTCAACTTTCCTTCACTTTTCTTTTACGAGATAAATATAGTAATAATACATTGATTCTACACTAAGAAGTCATGGTCGACCTTTCCTTAAATACATATGTAGTTTATTTCAGCTTTCTTCTCCACTTACCTTTACTTCCAAGACTTGAAGATGGTTTGAAGACAAGTATTCTAGTATTAACCTCAGCTACCTAAAAGTTAGTCCTAAATTATCCCCAAGAATGCTCTCAAATTCAGTTTTGCTTTCTTCAGATTAACTTCTTTTCATTTCCACTCTTCTTTCCTCTAGTTTTAAGACTTCCAAGGTGGTTTATAGCGCAGTAATCTACAAAAATCACAGTTAAATAAGAGTTAGAAGTGATATATTTTGAAGAGTATTTCATTTGACTACTCATTCCTTTTCCAATGTTAGCTTCCTTCTCTACCTTCAATATTTCCCACAGTTGAAAATGATTTCCATGTTTATAACATGTCTACACAAATCTAAGAAAGCAGTGGATTAACTTTAAGAATGTAGTCTAGCTTCACTTTCCTACTCCTGCTTTCTCTAGTTTCATCTGCTTTTACTTCCTTTGTAGACTTTCTAATGGGGCAATCTATTTCGAATTCCTGCCACCAGGTGGTGTCTTTATTTATTTTCAAATCAACCTAATTGCCCCGAATTTAATATCCGCTTTAAGTTTGCCACACACACACACTCACACACACACACATAAACAGAGTAGGCATAAATATGCAACAGCAGACGGACGGAAAGAGGAGGCGGACAGGGGCGGGGGGGTTGGCCAGTTCGATGGGGTCGTTCGGCCGCTTGGCCGTTGGGTCGCTTGGTCGTTTTGGTGTGCCCAAGCTGGCAGCAGGCAGCAGGCAGCAGGAACAGGAACAATTCATCATCCGTATGACAAGCAGTCGAAAGCAATCGTTTTGTCATCTTCTTCTCTGTTGCTAAATTGAATATGGCCCCTTTGAGGCAGGGGCCCAGGAGGCGACAGGGGGGGATGCGTGCTGCAGGCGGCAGTGGGAGATGGATAGAGACATTTCGAATGAAATGAATGAATGAGCACACTCACACGCATTGTAAGTGTGTGTGTGCGTGTCTGTCCCTGTGTGTGTGTGTGTGTGCGTCTCTTCACATATGCATATCTGTCGCCGCATTCCAAAATAACACAAAGAGGCGGCAACGAAGAGGAGAGCAAAGAGAGAGGGGGAGGGAGGGGGAGGGGGGCAGGCGCATTGGTGTCTCACGCATAGTCGCACGTTCGTTTCGAGCCTGGCAGGCAGGAAGGAAGCTTTACAGACTGATAGATGCTAAAGATGTGCAGAACGTGCAGTTGGGGGCAGAGTGTGCTGGCTTGAGGTGGCAGGAGGAGACAACAAAACAACAACACACCCACACACACACACGCACACAAACACACAAGTCTAGGCACGCATACAAAGTAGGCAACGAGTTGACTTTAAAAAGCCTTTGACTAGGCTCAGCAGCTACACTGCGCAAAAAAGTAAGCAAATTCTAAAGGAAATCAAAGTGAAGAAGCTGTAGAAATAAGTTGTCTTATTTAAAATATATAAAAGACAATTTGTAGCCAGCTAAAGTTGATCTAAGTGCTTGAGTTATGTTGATATTATACTTAGATATTTTATCTAAATCATGTATTTGTATTTATTTAATTATTTAATAATAAACAATTATTATTTATTCGTAGTTTATTAAATACTTTTTTCTTTATAAGAAAACCTCTTTTGAAAACTCTCAAAACCGTTGCAATTTCCCGCAGTGCAGCTTATTCTCCTGCTGTCTGTCTGCCTTGCGCTATCTCACTCACAGCAGCTTCTCTTCCTGTCCCTTTCTTCCACTCACTCTAAGTGAGTGTGCGTGTGTGTGTGGATGTGTGTGTGCATGTGTGTGACAATAGATCATCAAATTCATTAGATTACATTTCATATGTCTCATTTGTACTGTGCAAGTGCGGAGGGTCGTCGTCTGTGCGTGACCATTGCATTCATCAAAATAAGCCAAATTCGAGCAACAATAATTTAGCCAAGCGAAGCACACACACACACACACACACACACACACACACTCACACACTCAACATACTGTCTTCTTTTGTTGTAACTGATGCTTCATCATCGGCAGCAACCCTCGCTTGGCCCTGCCTCATCTCCTTCTTCGCCTTCTTCTCTGTCATATACCCTGCCTAATTCGCCAACTTCCTCACACACACACACACATACACACTGAATACCTTTTGGCTCGACCTTTCGGCTCAGACGCTACTCTGCCACGCCCTGTTGAATGCAGACTCCTCCCCCCCTCCTCTTCTGCCCTAACAAACACTTGACCATTGGCTGAAATTTGCGTGTAAGCCAAGTGACGCGGCGTCTAGACACGCCTGTGTGGGTGTTCCTCTCTCTCTCTGTGTGTGTGTGTGTGTGGGAGTGTTCCAACATGTGTGAGTGTGTGAAATATGCTAGCTATAAACAGCTAAAAATTTCAAACTAATTTCACATTTAAAAATAAATCAAATTTGAATGCCAAATTAAGCGAAAGAAGCCAAAAAAGAGAAAAACTTGCGGACAACTTGAGTGGGCAAACTGCGCGACTGCCAAAGTACCCTGTAAAAAAGGAGGATGTAGATTATAATAAAAGTTATTAATGGTTCTTTACTTAACATAGATTATAGGTTTAAAGTTTCTTAACAATATTCATACATTACTTTAAAGTTTCCATTTGAATAACAAATATTCATTTAAATTGTTAATAATCCTTTTCATTTTCGGCGCAAAGATCTTCGAATCTTTCCTTAACAATATGATATGATATAACATAACATTAAAGCCAATAAATTGAATAAACAAAATAACATTCAAATTAATAAAATAGTTTTTTAGAAAATTAAAAAAAAATATAAACAAAATCATTTAAAGATTTTCAACACAAACTTCCCTTAAGTTCCTTCAAAAACTTCTAATAAATTGATGAATGATATATGAAAAAGAGTTTGGTAGACTAAGTTGAACATTTCGCAAAGGCAAACAAGACATTAAGACCTTTGCAAATGAAAATATATGTACGTTATGAATATGTCTGGTTAGGTTTCCTTGGATTTCAAGTTGAGGTTAGTTCGTAAATCAAATTGACTTCAATTAGTTTCGACTCTCATATTTCATTATGTTGCGAAATACCGAAAATGAACTTAATACTCGCATTGTCAATTCATTCGAATCAATTGCTCCACTCGCACCCGCACAGACTCTGGCTGTCTCTTTCGCACAGGGTCTGCTGCTATCGGGCAGATTGTTAAGAGCATCATCAATAATAATTTGCGGTCTAAGCAGAGTCTAAAAAGCAGATAAGCTTGAGGATTACATAACCGAGTCGAATTTGCCGCCTGCAGGTGAAACGAATTAGCTGGAGAGTGGGACCAGAGACAGCCCTCCCAACCCCTAGTCTGTACCCTGGTGAACCCTTCCACAGTACGAGAGATTTTTTAGTCCTGGGCGTGACGCTGCCAAGTGCTTTGCACCGCAGGCAGTAAAGTTGGAGGAGGTGGGTGGGAAAATTATGAAAATTAAAGGCAAAAGCAGCTTAAGGGCAACCAATCGCCGGGGCAAGTTCATCCACGCAACGAGTCCGACAATGGGGCAAATTATGCGCGAAAAGTGCCGGACCAGACATGCCGCACAAGCCGGACCCGGCTTCCCCTTCCACCTCTCTCCCGCTTAGACCCTCGACCAGGTGGCGGTGGTGGCTATAAAAAAACGCACTGAAGAAAACAAAGCAACGGGCGACAGTTGGGCAGAGTGTTGGCGCGATAGATACCCTGTAATTAAGAAACAAATTAGCGAGGAATGAAGATGAAGTGATACTCTACAAATGCTACTAATATAATTTAAGATCTGAGTAGATTAAAGAAGTCAGTGAAAGAAAATAAACTCTAATTTGGTTATCTACTGCAATATCTCTACTTTTATTTGTGTCTGACTCACCCTAATGGATTTCTAATTCAATTTACATGCGCAAAATACCCTGTAGAGAGTGTTCGATTGCAAACAGGGTATGCAGAAAACTTTGCCAATACGCGATGCGGCTGAATGGCAAACATGGATAAATTATGCCGACGCACTCGAGTGCTTATTGTGCCTGCCACACCCGATGGCACGCCCCCACCCCCACTCCCCCTGCCAGCACTCTCCTTTAGCATTTACTGAACACACCCTGTGAAGCAGCTGCCCTTGCCCTTGGCTGAGTATCGAGTGCCAGCCCCGGTTCGCCTCGACATTCTTCCCCTGCTCCACTTGTCTGCTAACGCTTTTTTATGCGCCCCTCAATGCCGTCAATACAAGTTGGCCCTTCTCTCTCCCATCCTCTCTCTCTCTCAGTCTCTCTCTCTCTCTGTGCCTCGCTTCGCCGTTTTGTTTGCCATATTCAAAGTCATAAATCATAAAACTGCTCGAGGATACGAGTATTTTATCATAATCACATCAGGAAGCGAAGCGTCCTTCACGGCAGGCAGGAGGAGAGGCGGGGGCGGGGCGCAGGCTTCGACTCGATTTCGATTTTGTTCAATAGAAAAATGACATTATCCATATTTTTAGCATTAAGTGTTGTCCTTGTTGTTGTCCTCCCTTCCCTGCCCCTGCTTACTGTCTTCTTCTGCTTCTTCTCTTTTTGTTGTAGCTTTTAATTTCTGTTCGCCTTCGCTTTGCTTTCTGCATTTGACAAGTGACTTTGTTATGCGGGGGAGGGTGCATAATTTAAGCAGCTCACACACACGCACACACACACCCTTCCCCTCTCTTTCTCTCTCTGTCTTCCCCTGCCCATAGTAGGCCTGCCAAATTGCATATGAAAGTCAATAAGTCGAGAGGAAAATCTCTCGAGCTCATTAGGCATTCAGGCCGAGCGTTTTAATATATGAAGTGCGTGGCCAACCACGCCCCCCCTCTCTCCCCGCTTCATCCCACTTGGCTTCTCTAGCCACGCCCACTGTCAGCATATGTATGAAAGGCAGCCGAGCTTGAGTGCTTTTGCCTAACTTGATTTGCAAAGTTGAAAAGGAGAAAAAAAAAAATATTGCTCGAAGGAAGAAGGAGGCGGAGCGGGAGGAGGAAGCGAAGGGGAGGGCGAGGGTAGCCCAAAGACGACAAATCGTTCAATCATAATGCTATGAAATACGTATATAGAAAATGATATTAATCAACAGTTGCGAAACAATAAATATGTTGCCAATATGCGAGAGATTCAATTGAGCTGCGTTTTTGGGGCAGAGAAAATGAAAAGAAAATATGAAAGAAAACAAGGCGGGAAAGCCCGAAGATGTCATACGTTGTGGGCAGTTAAAAAATACTGATGATTCCTATGCTAAATATAAGTATATTATAATATATAGTATTACAAAGTTCCTAAACATTGTGCAGGAAAAGTTAAGTGACAGAGGAATCCTTTTTGCTGTAGGATATAACATTTCTTGTGATCTTCAAGAATATATTAATTGTACTATTAAAACAGTCTGAGCGGACACCTCTCTTGAGCGTACAACTCTGTTAGCGCTCTTCCCCTAAATAAAAGAAAAGAGTTTATACTAATATAAGAGTAAGTTACTGCAAAGACAGTTCACAAAAAAAAAAAAAATGAAGAGGAGTATAGAGAAACTGCTCTTAAAGGTAACCTCTCTTAAACGGACAGCCACATCAAGCGAAACATGCATTACCCTTTCCCTGCATAACGTCTACATATCAAAAGTGAACCCTTTGCTTGATTTCTAAAGACATTAGTCCCTCCCCTATCCTTCCCAACCTCTGCCTTCAATATATATTGCATAACTATTATATAACTATTACTTAATTACGATGCGAGACGTTTGAAAGCCGGAAGTCAGCAGGAAATGCCTCGTAATTGCCACAAGTCGGGCAGGGGGTGGAGGGGAAAGGGGTACCTGCCATTGCAAAGACATTCGCAGTGGAAATGCCATACAAAAATTGACAAAAGGCTGCACTGCATCCTGGCAGCACAACAACAACAAAGGGTCCAAAAAAGAAGGAAGCGTAGGCGTTGTCACAGCAGGAGCATGGGCGGGGGCGGGGGCAGTGGCAAGGGCGCCGTCAAGGGGTGGCAGGGAGGTCAGTCAGCAATTGCTGCTAATGCTGCCGTTGCCAACATATGTTTTGCCCAAATGTTGTCATAAATTCTGAGGCGCAGCGACGACAACAAGGCACAAACAAGGAGACAGAGAGAGAGACGAGGAAGAGGGGGAGAGGGAGGCAGACAAAGTGCAAAGAAACAATGTGCAGTGCCAAACAGCAGCACAACAAAGGAAATGAGTGCGGTTGTCTGGCCAGGATGGCAGCCACAAGACAAGCAGGGAAAGACAGAGAAAGAAAGGGGCAGAGAAAAGGGAAGAAGAGGCAACGTAGCCTAGCCTAGTCTAGTCCTGGCCTGCCCTGGTCTGGTCTGCACTTGGCCAAAGTTGGCAAATGATCTGGCAGAAATCAGGTCCAACTCTGACAACAGCTTGCTGCACACACACACACGAACACCCCCTCCACCCCCTTCTGCTCCCTAGAGAGTGCACCCCCCTTTGGGGCTGCCATGCAAAGCGATTAGAGTCGCAGGCCCGACGTGCAGCAGACGGGAGCAATCAGGCAAAGTGCCTGCTGCTGCTGCTGCTGCCGTTGCTGCTGCTCCTGTCCAGTGTGTTGGTCACGTTGCACCTGCCGCACACACCTACAACTACACACAAACTTGCAAACACGCGCAGTGCTGAAAAGAGAGAGATAGCTAAAATAATTGCATAATTTGCATATTATTTTCTGCTAAACATGCAAAAAGCGCCGCGTAGCAACGTGTGTGCAACACACACACACAGGAGACTCCCCCTCCACACTCTACCTCCTGCCCCTGCCCCTGCCCCTGCTGTGCGTGTGTGTACATTAAGTGCAAAGTGTAAATAACCAACTCAGCATAAATCGTGATTACAACATTTTCTCTCTGTGTGTGTGTGTGTGTGTTGCGAATATTTGCGGGCTCGGTTTTGTGGTTTTAATTTAATTAATATTTTTTTGTTGTGTTTGCCTTCCCACCTTTGTGCGTCGCCTCACACACTCCTTCTGTTTTTAAAGGCTTTAAGGCAGCAAGCCATCTCAAGTTCCGTGTGGTCAAATTAGAGGGGAAGGGATGTGGCATGTGGGTGTGTGGGTGTGGCGTGTGTGTGCGCTCCCCTGGGTCGTTGATGAGCCACGTTTGTCAATTAGTCAGTTTTGAATGCAGCAGCTAATGAGTCGATAATTGAACTCGTCTCTCTGCAATTTGCATAGCCTTCAAATTAGGGACCTCCGCAAACCGAATTATGAGTTATATTCACACTCGATTCATCAACTCACACACACACACACACACACACACACACAAGTACACACGCGCACACAGACAGACAGTTGAAATTGAATTCATTACGAGAGCTTGACAAATCAATTGAATAACACTCGAAAGAATTTAACATGCGAGCGAATATTTACACTATTCACTGATTCTACAAATATTTTAAATATCATTATAAATTATTTCTGAAATTAAAATATTGTGAATGAAGATACCTTTGCTTTCAAATTAGACTTCCACTGCACTTACATTTGCTTATTTAAACTCTCAATGCATTCGTAATGTTCGTGGTATGTACTGTATATATATACACATATATGTATAATGGTATATATATATATATGTCTTGCATGAACACTCCAAATTCAACACTGCAAGCTATCCGTGCTAAAGATTCCATTCAAACTCCATTGCACTTCCATTTTGCTTGCTGTTACTAAGAGAAACCAATGTTTAATATTGTCTAAGCCAATATTAAATATACATTAAGCATTTACAGTTACCATTTAGAATTGCGCAATATAACAATTGTGTAGCTTACGCAATAGTTTTGATCCGTTTGCACAGTTTAAAGACGTGCTGATTGGCAACTCTTATTGCCTGTTGCATCATGCCTGCTCTCCCTTCTCTCCTAGACAGAAGGGACACCAGCAAATAGCACAATCTCCTCTTGCACATGCTTCTCAATTTAATATGTTGCATTGTAAATATATTTTAATTAAGTCATATTAATTTTCTTTACTTTACCAGCAAAATGTTAATTAACTAATTTCAAAATGCAATAAGCTAAAGACGCAACTTAATGCGATGCGTTAAGACATCGATCGTGTTGCGATGTATCGCAAGTGGGATCGCATATCGATACAAGGCAAACAATAAGGATAGTCCGCACACAGTAAGGAAGAATAAATCAAAAAACAAACTAATTTAAGGTGTTGTTTTATTTTAAAAAATATTATATAAATAATATATAATAACTGTACATATAATTTACTTACATTTAATACAATAATTATATTTGGGTCAGCATCGATTGCTGCTCAATCCTGGCATCGCCAGCAAGCCAACTGCCATTTACCAACACTGCGCACTAGACACGCACTAATTGCAACTGTTTGAAATTGTTTTTTGTTTATTTTTTTGTGCATAAATTTACAACTTGAACGAAATTTGTGTGAATTGACAAACTGCAAACGATTTCGTGCAGTGTACGCAGGCTGTGCACGGCAAATGCATGCAAATTTATCGCAACTGAACGCTATAAAATGTGTTTACTTTTTTGACGCGCGCGCACCCCGTTCCCCCGTTCTCCCTCGCTTGTTCCACTCTTGCATTCCCCCTTTGTTGCTGCTGGCTTTTTATTTGGTCTTCATTGGCGGTGGCAACAATGCGGTTATGTAATATAGTGCAAATATTGTTCAACACTTGGATAAATAAATTTCAGCTATGCGGCTGGGCACAAGTGCGTCTGTGTCTGCCCCCGTGTGAGTGCGAGTGGGACCACTAGTGTGTGTGTGTGCGTGTGTTAGAAAATGCAAACGTGCAAAATCGCATTAAATGAGCATTAGCGCATTGTTGATTTTGTGCAGTCGCCCTGTGGCCACACCCCCCTCCCCTCCCCACCTCCCGTCACTTGCCCTCCCACTGTGAATGAGGCCTGCGGCGCCATTTGCAATTTCAATTTTCAAAAATGCGTGTGCGGTAAATCTAAAGTCGCAATTTTTTTATTTTCGCGCGCCGCGCGTTTGATCTTCTCGCGAGTGACCGCTGGCTTGGCTGCGGGTCAAAGTTCAGTGGGGCGAGGCACGCGGAAGGGCGTGGGGCACTTCAATAAATTAATTTAAAGTTTAATTAAAAAATTGGTCTTTATTTTCAATTAGTGCAGGCCACCCCTCGCCACACACACACACACACACACACAGAGCCACGGGACAGGCTAGGCCACGCCCCTGCGCGCCTTTTGGTTCGCACTTTAAGTGGCGCCCGCTTTTGCCCGCTTCTTCTTAATTAATTAAGCAAATTAAATTTATGCATGGCCCAACAGCAGCAACAACAACAACAACAACAACAAAAGGAGGGAGGAGCAGGCAGAGGCATAGGAGGAAGATCAGGAGCAGGCAGAGACAGAGGAGGAGGAGGAGCAGGGGCAACGAAAGAAGCAGAGCACAATAATTATCAATAAAGCTGCCGTTTCTACCTGGAGTAGGGGAACCGATGCAGTCAGAGGAGCAACAGCAGCGCAGCTGGAACGGGAATGGAAAGCGGCAACTGGAAGTGAAGCTGGAGGAGCACAACAATGGCTATTAACTTACATTACCCAACAAGTGCGAGGCAAACAAAGGCGCAAGATGCTGCCCAGGAGCAGAAGGAGCACGGGGGCAGCGGGGCCACTCACGTAAAAGAAACATTAACGCGGCATCTCTGGTGACTCCTCCCCCTCCCACTGCCCCGTTGCTCTTGCTCTGGCAAACGCTGCACGCTCGCTTGCTCCCAAAGCTTGTTAGCCTCGGCCCAAGGAGCGCTGGCATTGAAGGAGCACGTGACCTGAAGCAGCACTAGAAGAGGGTTCCACCTCCGCTCCTCCACACACCCCTGTGGCGCCTACTGGCAACGTGTCGCCATGTCGACCTGCATGCAAAGTGCTGCCACTCCCCCCTCCGTCCCCCCCTTCCCCTTCCGTTCCTTCTCGCCTCCTGCACAAGCCAAAAAGGTGAACAGGCCGCAGAGCAGCTGAAAACGAAGCCAGAGCAGGAACGGGAGCAGCAATGGAGGAAGTGAGTGAGAGGTGGGGGGAAAAGGTGAAGCTGGGGTGACTCTTCGTCTCGGGGGCTCGTTCTTTGTGCCCGCTTTGACTCTTGCAGAGCTTCCTTCGACTTGGTTAGAGCTGACACCGGGCACCGGTGCCCCGTTCATGAGGGTCAAATGCGGCGTCCTCTAACTGCACCAGAGCAGCGGCAGAGGCGTCATTTCAAAAGGGGGGAAAGTGAAAGAAAGTGACCCCTCCCCCACCGCTCCCTTCTTGCTCTGCTCCCTGAGGAGGGAATTGAGCAAAATTTCATTTGCTTCTCAGCTTTTGTTGCTCAAACGGGAAAGTGGAAGAGAGAGAAAGAGAGGGGGAGATAGAGAGTAAGAAAGTGGAAGGGTTGTGAGAGAATATTGGCCAAGCTCTACAATTAGAGAAAAGGAGAGAGAGAGAAGGTAGAGGAGAAGAACAAGATTGATGTGTGAGAATGAGGCAGTCTAATAGAGTGAAAGAGGCAGCATTTCATTAAAAGAGACAAAGAAAGAGAAAAATTGTATGAAAGAGTAAGAAAGGTGGAAATTAACAGTGAGAAAAAGGGTATAAAATCTACAGAGAGAGAGAGAGAGAGATATGGATAAAAACGACTAGAGAGAGAGAAAGAAATTAAAACAAAAAAAAACAACAGAATGTGAGATAGAGAATAATTGTAAGAAAGAGAAAATGTAACAGTGATCTGAAATGTTAAAGCAAATCTTCTCTGAATTTCTTTACTATTTTTCTACAATTCTCAAGTATTTCGCATGTCAAATCTTTTAGGGCTTATTTAAAACTATTCTACTTCAAGTTCCTTCGATGTTCATCTAAAATATTTCTCTACCTTTCATCTTTAGCTGCCCCCTTCTTGACTACGTCTCCGCACTGCTGTTGCTCTCTGACTTTTAGCGCTTCTACTGTTGCCCATACAGAGTTCTCCAAGCTAGTTCCCCTTCTTCTCTCTCTCTCCCCTACTCTTTATTTTCCTTTCTGCAGCTGAACTCTGGCATCGTCGTGTCCATTAAAGTGTCTCGTGTAACGCAGAAGGAGGCGACTGACTGCTTCATGTGCTGGATTGTGCTGCTGCTGCTCCTGGTCGAGCGGGACAACTTAATTTCCGCCTAGATTTCAATAACAAAAAGAAGCAACAACAACGCGAGCTGCTGCAATGAATTTTAAAATATTCATAAATGGAGCGAGTTGTGTGTGTGTAGTGTGTGTGTGTGTGTGTGTGTGATAAGTGTGTGCTGTGAAAGGTCGAAAGGTTTTTGCATCCTGATGCACTAATTGCTGCCACAACCACCCCACTCTCCCCATCCCCTGCCCAAGTGGGGCAAATCAATGGCGTTGGCGATGGTTCGTCGTCGTTGTCGACGTCGCTGTCAGTTGTAATAAACGTTCAAGTCGCACCTAAAATACCCCCTACCCTTCTACTCCCCCCTCCCCTTCCTCCAGCCCGTGGCGGAGGGAGCTTAACAACTGGCAGCAGCAATTAGAAAATGTTGCCAACTTAGAAATGCGTGGCGCCGGGACTAAATGGACGTTAATGGCCAGCAACGGCAACCGACTAATAGCAACGACAACAACAACAACGACAACAATTCCTGACAACAACAATCCATGACAGCAACAACAACAACAGTCCCTTACAATTACAACAACACTTCCGCCAACATGGACAACAACAACTATAATAAAATTATCGTTATAGAGCGAGCCCTTTTCAGAATTGCTCATACGCCCAGGTGGACAGTCGGCAGTGGTATGGGTGGAACGGGGGCAGGTGCCACGTTTCCTACCCTGGGCACATTAAAATTAAATTGCAAATTAAACATCAAAGTAGTTCAGGGGCGAAATAGTGAAACGAGTTCATAATCCGATTTGACGACTTGTGAAATGGTTTTAAATGACGCGCTCGTCCGCTCACTCGCTCCCCCACTACACTATCGACACGGCAGTGGCAGCCGCGGGGCACGAACCGGATGTGGCAAGAGGGTGGGGCAACTCTCTAATGAAGCCTCGTTCCTGTGCAGGTGAAGAAATTGTGTGGCAGGTTGTCGCAGTTCTTTGTGAAAGTGAACAACTTGACAGAGAGGGTATGTATGAATATTTATATTATACAATGGGGTAAGTACGAGGGTCGTTTGATAAGTCCGTGACTTTTTGTATTTGCCGCGCACCTGCTCTAAATACAACACTGCTCCTGTCAGCAGTTATCGATTAACAGCTGACTGTAAAATTTTGAGAAAGCTGCGTTTTTTGGTTTGCGTTTTATAGGCATTGAAAGCAGACGATCTCGTGAATTTTAACGAAAATGGAAAAAAGTGAATTTCGTGTCAGCATGGCAAAATTTCATAAATTGGGCTACGAACTGCTACCCCATCCAGCATATTCTCCAGATTTAGCCCCCTGTGACTATTTTTTGTTTCCAAACATGAAGAAATGGCTCGGCGGTAAGAGATTCGGGTCATCACAGAAACAAACGACTATTTTGAGGGCCTTGAGAAAACCTATTATTTGGAAGGAATAAAAAAATTGGAAAAACGCTGGACTAAATGTATAGAGCTAAAAGGAGATTATGTTGAGAAATAAAACGCTTCTTTGACGAAAAAAATAAATTTTATTCAAAAAGTCACGGACTTATCAAACGACCCTCGTATATGGTTTATAATTTATTATTATATATATAATCTCTACTTCAATTAATTATTTGTGTCCCCTAATTGATTTTCAGGCTCTGCTGCTGCATCGACATTCTTAAATTTTAATCTCCATTTCGGAAATACACTCACAAATATTGGATTGCGCACTGTGGAGGATTTAATATTCATAAGATTAGTTTTAATATTTATAAAACATTGTTTATTATATGTTTATAATTTAATTTTAATTATATTAAATTTTTGATCGATATTGTACACAGTGTGAACGATATTTGTGTAACTTTGCAATGCAAATGTTCCTATATCGTGCCTGTATTGATTGAAGCTAAAGTTTGTAGCCTTTGTATATAAATTAAAGTATGTAAGCTCGCTGTATTATTATCTATATTATTATTATTATTATTATTATATATTACTTTCTCTTCTCTTTTAGTGTCTCCTACCCCCTTTTCTTTCTCTATACTCCTCTCTCTCCAACACCCTCATCTTCCTTGTTTTCCCCTACCTTGCCGTCCTTCAACATACTGTCTCTCTCTCTCTTCCCATTTCCGTTTACCTTCTCCTCCCTCCCCACCTTCTCCATTCATCCTTTTTGTTTACATCTCCTTCGTTTGACAACTTCATCTGTTTTTTGTCGCAGTGTAGCGTCGCACTTTGCATTTGTATTTCGCACTTCGGTGCCTACGCCGCGTGGACGGGCAGCGATGGGCATCAGTCAGGCGCCGCCTCGCCTGATGGGAGCAGGGAGTGATTCTAATAGACAGTGGTAGTGGGTGGGGGGCGTGGCAGAGAGCAGTGGCAAGGGGAGGGGAGGGGGTGACGGCCTGTGACGCGTTCCCCTTTGACAAAGCTGACACCTTCGCTTGGTTACACGCGTTTCCCGCTGATGCGAATTGTTGTCGTTGTTCGCGTTGTTCTCATTTTCGTTGTCGCTTTTGTTGTTGCTGGCTGTGGCTGCGTTTGCAATTTTGTTGCCGCTGCTAGTTGTAGTTGTTGTTGCTGTTGTTGTTGTCGACACGCTGCCACCGCCAATAAACATTAAAAACGCACAGCGAGTGAGGAAGGCGAGCGCGACGCGACGCGACGCGGCATTCTTCAAAAATCAATAGACAAGGGCAGCGAGGTGCAGAGGCAAGAGGGCAGGCAAGTGTCATAGTGTGCGTGTGCGTGTGTGTGCCTGTGTGTGTGTGTGTGTGTGTGTGTGTGTGTGGGTTGAGGGTTTCGGGTGCTTTGGCTTCGCTGATGTTGTCAGCTTTTCGGCAGCGGCTGCTGCAAGCGGTCACAGGCGACGTTGGCGCTGCGGCCTGTTCCGGCGGTTGACTGACGTGGCGTATGCGTTATTAAATCTGCATGTGTGTGTGTGCGGGTGTGTGCGTGTGTGTGTGTGTGCCTCGTCTATGTCTATGCGTGCGCTGACAGCAATTTGCGTATCAATATGGGCGCATAATGCTTCGAAAATGATTTCCAAAATTTGCATTTAAATTAAAAATTATATTTGCAACACAAACAGAACATAAGCAGAGTGTGGCGAGGGGAAGCGGGGGGGACAGCTGGCAACTACAACTCGCACACACACACGCAGACACACACACTAACGCACGCACGGCAGGCAGCGTCAAAAAATGCAAATTTTGCGCAAATTTTAGCAAAAATTTAGCCATTAGTTGTTTCAACGTGCGTTGCGCATACGCAGCGTCTGCCAGCCTGCCAACATGACCAGGCCACGCCTCCACCTCCCACACACACACACACACATGCTGCTGTGCATATGTCAGCTGGTCAGAAGGGGGAATGGAAAGGGGGGCAGCCTCGACTCGCCTGTCGCACAGCTGCGGCTTGTGCAGCTTCTGTTTTTGATTAGGCAACCGAAGCGAGGGTAGAAGCAGCAGCAGCAACGGTGGCGCAGCGCAGTCGACAGCAGTAGCAGCAGCAGCAAACGCAGTCACATTTGTTGCCGACTCCCGATCGCTTACGATATTCGCCATGCGGCAGCGGCAGTGGGGCAGCTGGCTTTGGATGCCCTGTAAAGAGAAAGCTATGCAAGTGAGGCATGTTCAATAGGTAGAAGAATTGCGCGCAGTTACGTTATCAAATACGATATTGGCATATCTTAATATTTGTTAAGTCTTAGAGATTATTTGTAACTCAAAAACGTAAGTTTTAATGCGAGTAAAGCTGCTTAAGCACAATATTTGAAGGTTTATCGTAAGTTACGACATTCGATAAAAGTTAAGTAAAAGTTGTAACTTGCATGTACTTTGAATAACTCATTGTTTGTTATGGGAATATCGTAAATTACTATGTGCATTAATTAAAAAATAATTTAGTTGCTTCACGGCTTTATTGTTGCTTACGATATTGGTTTAATAATTCTTCAATACAGTATTGATACTATCAATAATAACACAGCCCTGTTTGCTACCACAGCGTTTTAAAAGCCACCTAGGCACTTATAGGCAATTTACCATCATTTTACAGCACTGGAAATTGCATCAGTGCTCAGAAAGATTGAATAGAAAGTCTCTACAACCTATCTATGTATTATAACAACGTTTAAAGAGCATCCAACAGTTGTTCTAGAGTCTTTTTGCCTGTCTGCTGCTGCACTACATGACAATGTTGTAAACAAGTAAAATTATGCATATTTACCAACACTAGAACTTGAATTGGTGTTATATAGCATATAAAATACTTCGTAAACTCTTGTCAGCTCTAAACAGTTGCTTCTGCCTTTACACAGGGTATCTGCCAGTCGTTCTTTCGCACAACCCTTGAACAGAACTTCAGCTTAATTGTTTGAAATTCGCTTGGCAATTTTCTAGCCCAAATTACGTCGCTGCTGCTGCTGTTGCTGCTGCTGCTGCTGCCGTTGCCGGTTTGGACTTGCGGCAACTGCGGCGCTTCGTTTGTCATTGTCTATTGCGGGCTGCGGCTACACCTGCTGTCCCTGCTCCCCCACTCCCCCCTCCGCCGCTGTCCCCTTCACTTGAACTGTCCGTGCGTCTGCGGCTGTAAATGAAGTTGTGTTTTAATTAAAATTCCAGACTTTATTTCTGTAATTATATTAACTCTCTCACAGTTCGAATTGGTTCGGTTCCGACTGCGTCGGCGACTCCGACTCCGACTTGGACTTGGAAGCTAAAGCTCTCTGGACCCGCCCGCACTCGATCGATCTGTGGCAGGCGTCGGCAAACAATAAGGCAAAGAGATAAAACCATTAACGCCGCCGGACTGCAAAGAAATGCGGAAAACGTGGCGCTGGCATGCAGCGACTGCGATGGCAACAGCGACGCCAGCGTCAGCGTATCCTGCTGTGCCATTGGCAGCTGCTTCTACTGCGTCAGCTCCAGCTCCGTCTACGTCTCTGACTCCAGCTTCGTCTACAACTTCAGCTTCGTCTGCCGCTGCTGCTGCTTCTGTTGTCCTGCCGCCTGCAAATGGTGTTAAAATTAATTTAATTGAATGTGAAATGAAATTTGTTTTGACACACACACACAGCAGTACACACACACAGCAGTGCACACCCACTTACAGCAGTACAGTCACACACACACAGCAGCAACCGGAGCAGCACTACACCCACACAAACTCTCTCTCTCTCTCGCCGCACTGCTGTGCATTCCTTTCGTATTGTTTCTCCCAATTCACCTCGACTCGACAAGAGATCCCAGTTTCCCAACACCTTCTCCCCCTCCCCCTCCCCTCTCTTTGCTTTGCCTTTGACTAAAGATTCCTTCGATACGTCGACAATGTGCCGAGCATATTTCGCATGCTTGCGACATGTGCCTCTGCCTCTGCCCCTGTGCAGCGCCCCGTTGAACGGCCTTGCCTAATGAACAACGCTTTAAGTTGCCCTCGAGCAATGCGAATTAACTCTCTAAAGGTGCAGGGTATATAGTATTAATGGTATACCCCAGTTGGGTAGATATTGAAAGGGTACTCAGGGTGAATTTACTGGGAATAGAGCGGGTAAGAGCTGAGAAGTTGGAGTAGGGACTGACTGGGAAATGAGAGAGGTGCAGGAGATACTCAATAAAGTATTGCTGGTTTGCCTTAGCTCAGTAGATATATATATTTAGGGAGTGAAAGGGTTGTATTTGGCAGTGTATTTGGTATATCTAGTATAACAAAGTTGAGTTGAAACCTGAGTTCAGAGTCTAGAAATGTCGATTTAGTGACTGAAAAGGTGTTGAACACAAGGTTTATTTGGTTTTTGGTATACCTCAGTTGAGTAAAAGTGTGTAGAGTATTCAAATTAAATTTAATTAGGGTAGCTCAGATAGATTTATTTGTCAGACTGATAAATGTTGTCTCACTATGTTGCTGCAGGCAGGAATGGTAGAAGAACTTGCGAGTTTAATTTGCTCTTAACTTTCGACCTTAACTCAAAACGAGAGAGTTCTCCAGAAGCATTAAATACTATATATTAATTTAACTTATGTCACATATATTACTACCCATCAACTATACCCTCTCCTCTCTCCCTGTCCTTCCCTCACATAGTTCCCTCTCTTTCCATTTGGCCCATTTCCTTGTTGCGTTTGAATTTTAATTTTGCCAGCTTTATGTTAATTGAAAACCAATTCGCAGGCAAATAATAAAAAGTTAAAAAAAGTCGATGGAAATGTAAAAAGGAAAATGGAAAACGAACGAAAATCGGTTTGGCCCTCCGACTGTGGCGTCAGGCGGGTCCTTGCGCGGGGTCGTCGCGACGCGACGCAGCACAGAACAAACAGGACGGCGGACACATTTGAAATTGATAGATAAACAAATTGTATGCGCGATGTTGTTGTGTGTGTGTGTGTGTGTATATATGGATTGCACATATATCTGCCGATTTATAGTATACGCCGATGCTGCTCTGTGCTTTTCATATTTCTCTTATTGACTTTGGCGTTTTTCAATTAAATCACGTAATTGATTAAAATTGAAATTTTTATTTACCTTTTATGATTGCGGCAATTTTCCCCCTGCTTCGCATCGACGCGCCTGCATGTTGTGTCTCTGTGTGTGTGTGTGTGTGTGTGTGTGTGTGTGTGTGTATGGGTAGTTTGATCTGTGAACTTTATGCTGTATAAGTGACTGTTATTTGCTGCATGAAATGCATGGATTATCCGCAGATTTGGTTGGATCAATAGTCGAACTTAGCGGCAAATATTATAGAGTAGAGGTGACTTGGTACTTAATGGATTCACTGCTGATTTGGTTAAAATAATTATGAAACTTAGCGAATTAAAGTGAACAGACTCGGCTCGATTATATTAAATTCGATTTGAAGTTATGTTTTATAAAGATCATAACATCGCAGCAGGCTGAGGCACAACTTGAACTTCTCTAGATTTTCCAACCAATCATTCCCTTACTTAACACTACACAACACTAATCCGTTCTGCTCACACTTCGATACTTTCTATCATAATAATAATTTGCGTAAATTAACTGTTCGCTGTGGTCATGTGGTCCTCAATGACACCCTTGGAAATCAACGGCACCATACCCCAGGTGGAGGCGGCCAATGTATGCGCACAGAAAGGCGATGCATCGGTGGCCATCAACTCTGGTAGATTCTGTGTCATGGCCTCGGTGAAGGAAGTGCCTCTGCTGGCCGAGAGTCAGACGGTGCAGAAGATAATCGATATCAATGCGAACGTGGGCATGACCTATGCCGGCTTTGAGCCAGACTTTCGTATACTCTCGAAACATGTGTTCAAGACCAGTCTGGCGGAGGGACTCAACAACATCCAAAGCGTGGGCTTGAGAGTCTCGCGAGTGATGCAGGAAATGACTCATGTGTGCGCCACGCGTCCCTTTGGCTTGGCGCTGATTCTGGCTGGCATGGATCAATTTAATTATCTGGAACTCATGAGATTCGATGCCTATGGCCAGATGTACAGGTGTGGCACTGCGGCAGCTGTGGGCATTGGTGCCCAGTGTCGTGAACATTATCTGGTCGAACAATACGAAAAGAGAATGTCTCTTCGTTCCGGTCTCTTGATGGCCATCGAGGCTCTCACACTGGATGAAACTGAGAAATATCTCGAGTCAAGAAACTTTGAGATTGCCGTAATCGATGTGGAGGAAGGGTTTAGACCGATCTGTGAAAGTGGCGTCAGGTACGTGGTCGGACAAGTCCAGTGTTGGTAAACGTCTGCGAGGATGTTTGCAATAAATAATGTTTGTATAATTTCATAGGTAATAAATATCGATCGTTTTTTATTGTGCATATATCGTTTGATTCACAATGAGTTGCACAAGGCACACTAGATGGCGCCATAGTCTGTAATCTTGTTTCAAAAACTAAAAATCGGGTTGTGGTACAAAAGTATCTTAAAGATACAAATGTATCTTAATCATGCAAATTTCTCAAAAACTAAAAATCGGGTTGCGGTACAAATGTATCTTAAAGATACAAATGTATCTTATGCATGCAAACTTCTCAAAAACTAAAAATCGGTTTGCGGTACAACAGTATCTTAAAGATACAAATGTATCTTTAGCAAGCAAATTTCGCAAAAACTAAAAATAGTTCTATTTACCCCCTGTTTGAGGTCTCTATGTGTTCAGTGCTTAGTGGTATTGCTGCTTCTCTTTACTCTTCAGTGCTGCTAATTTGAACCTTTTTAATGCGTAATAAATATCGATAGTTTTTTCACTGCAATTCGCCACTGTAAAGTCAATTTTTGCTGTTTAAACGTTCGCGTAATTTTATCAATTGCGTCGATTTACAATATTTGCTTTTGATAAAGGGGTAGAAATGTGTTTGTGTGTCTGTTTGTGTGAGTGTGCGTGTGTCTGTGTAATAAATTGTAAAATGATGTTCATAATTAAAAAAAGGGACAGAAGCATGAACACGAATTGTAAAGGATATGCAAAATGTTGCGGTTGTTGTGCGTAATTCAAGTTGTAGTTGTTCCTGCCGCACTCATACCCTGTAAACGGTGCGAATGTCTTTAAGGGTATGTACTGTTTTCGATGAAGAGAACTACAAAGTATATGTTTATTGTGGTGTCAGTTACTATTCCAATTATGATTTATTTCTTCTGCTTTAAAGGGTTGAAGCCTGTTATTAGTAAACAGACTTCCTAATACCCTATGCAGCTACAACAGTTTTTAAAACTCTTCCACACACAGATGAGAGCAGGATGTGTGTTTTCTTTAATACTCTACAAATCTCTGCAACCAATTGAGTTAATCTCATAAGGTTTGTATACTCTATAAAAGCTTCTGCATCTGCATCTCATTTAAACTTCTCATATACGCCACCATTTACAGGGTATCTGCGCATTACATATTCCAATATTTGTTGCGGTTCTCTATTGTTTTGTGTAAGTGCAAGAACAACATAATTGCTGTAACTGTTGAACTTGCTGACCATTTTGAAACGCAACCCCGCCCTCTCAATATCGTTGTCAATTCCCAACTCAACCTGCCACGGCCTGCTTTGGCCTTTGGAGGGGAAGCTGTTGCTGTTGCTATTGCTGTAGCTGTAGCTGGAGTCGGCCTCGTTGCGATTTGCATAATAAATGAGATACAAAAGCCGAGCGGCGGCTACTACTACTACTGCTGCTGTCACATAGCCACTGGCCACGGTCACTGCCAGCCCCGTGTGCCATCTATAATGACGATAATAATGATGCAGATATGTTCGGACAAACAGGGGCTGCCATTATAGGGAGAAGGGGAGGGGAGGTGCAAGGTGTGAGGGGCGGTTCAGGTGCAAAGGGCAATGCTGAGAGTTGATTTCCAAAAAGCACAGGCTGTTCTGCTCTAACAGACAGAGAAAGACAGAGAGAAAGAGAGGGTCACCTATGGCAAAACAATATGCAAATTTTTGGTGCATACTTTTCGGCTGCAGCGTGAAAATCAGACGGCACGGGGTGCCAAACAGGCAAGCCCAGCAAAGCTGCAGGCAGTCAGTCAGTCAGTCAGTCCAATCAAACAAGCAAACAACAACAACAGGCACACAGGCAGACAGACAGCGAGGGGAAGTGTGTGCGAGAGAGAGAGAGAGAGAGAGAGAGAGCTGGCAGCAACAGGGGCGACGGTACATAATGCCTTTCCGGTATCCAATAAACCGACTGCACTTGGACAGCCCGGATTTCCGCCTGAATCATTGATGAGCTATTAAAGTCATTTCTATTTTGCTGTTTGTTGTGCACCCTCTGCTGTCCCTGCCCCTGCCCCCATTCCCCTCTTGGTCGCTGCCTCTGCTCTTTACCCTTTGCCAAGCCTTGCTCTAGCAGTGTCTCCTTTCTCTCTCCATGGCTCTCTCTCTCTCACTGCAATTGCACTTTCGTCTGTTGCTGCTGTTCTTGTTGTTGTTGCTGCTGTGTTGTTGTTGCTGTTGCTGCTTAGTTGTTGCTGTTGCTGCTGTTGTTGTTGCTGTTGCTGCTGTTGTTGTTGTCATCAACAACTTTTGTCACGTTCATATTCGGCAGTTATCACACACAGCGCGTCGGGGAATTCACTGCAAATTAAGCATGCAACTCGTTTCGGGCGGCGAACAGTCGAGCTGCCACGCCTCCTCCGCTCTGCCTGCCTCCCGTCGCTGGCAGCAATTGAAATTTATAGTTAAGAAGTTAGATGGGATTGCAATTTAATCGTTTCAGATTTCTATCGGGTCTATCGAAGCAGCAGCTCTTATAATTATCGCAAAGTATCGATTATTTACAATTATCGATTATCGATTATTTAGAATTATTGATCAACGATTATTTAGAATTATCGATTATCGATTATTTACACTTATCGATTATCGATACTACTTAAAAGAGCTCAAGTTTCTATAAGCTTGCTATTCTTCAAAAAAGATGTGCATAAAAGAGTTAGAATCGATTACTTATAGTTATCGATTATCGATAATTACTCTAAGAGTTGCAGCTATCGACAGCTTGAGAGCCTTTTACATAACTGACGTGCGTGAAAGAGTAAATCAATACACCCATCGATATCTATCGATAGTCCATAAGCAAGTATTTACTGAAACAAGAACTGTTTTAAGACTATCAGTAATAGTTATCGATACTCCATACCATAAACAAAAACAGGCAAAGTCTCAAACTGTTGATATGTTGTGTAATATTTTGCAATATTTTTCCACAACTTATCGCTTGTTATCGATAGTATATATAGCTATTGACACCTATCGATAGCGGTGTTGATTTCAATAAGCCCGTGTCTCTAACTGATGCAACTTGACGCAGAGATAAATAGTATAGTGAAGAAACAGAGGCATAAAGAGGAATAGACAGAGAGAGAGAGAGAGAGAGAGAGAGAGAGAGAGAGAGAGAGAGGGGAGCTAGACTGAGATAGAGAGTGATCGTCTTGGCATTGCTAGAAAAATTGTTGTAAAGAAATTTGATCTTAGCCTCTATAAAGCGAGTGACTAGGATATGTTCATTGTGCTTGATAAGATTTGACGGAGGACTTTAAGTAGCACCCGGGATGAGGTTCAAGGGGGCCAGGCTTAGGGACCTAAACAGTGATTGCAATAAAGCTTAAGAGCCAACAATTGAACTGGCCTGAAACACGAGCAGAAATGGAACGGAGTAGGGATGTGGCAATTGCCACAACGACGACAACGGCGGCGAACGACTTTGACGGAAATGAAAAGATAATTTATCCGCATGTTTCAACATCAGCGTGCGCCACGCCCCGAAACGAGAGAGGGAGAGAGGGGGCAGTTGCTAAAAACAGAATCCGAAGCTGGAGGTTAATGCTAATGCTGGTTATCTGTCCATCCATCAGCCGTGGCCATGTTATGATGTAACTGCCGGGTCTCCTCTCTCTCTCTCTCTCCATCTCTCTCTCTGTCTCTGCCGATACTGCCGGACCTGCTTCTCTTGCTACTCTCTGTCGGCGGCTGCCACTGATGATAATGGCCACCGCAATGCTCCGACTACGACTACGAGTCTGTGATACGAGCAGTTCCTACTCCAGCTGCGGCGGCGGTGACTGTGGCTGCGGCAACTCCGGTTTGACGCAAATGTGTCGCTTGCTCGTCTTGTCGTTTGGTTCTGCACTCGGCAGACAACTGCCAAACATTTTAGTCTGGCTGCACAACACACACACACACACACACACACACACACACACACAGAGTATGTCTAGGAATGCGCAAATATCGATAATATCGAACTGCATAGGGCATGGGCTGCTTGCAACTATCGGATGTATTGTATATGCGATGAGTGTGTGAGATTCGTCAGTATTCTAGGAATTTTTCTGATATCAAAAAAGTTATATGAGTTTCAATAAGGTGCTTCAACCTCAAAAAAAAAAAACATTTGAAAAATCGATGAATAACAAACGAACAAGATATATTTAGCTAAGCTTGACTAAATCTTCTTTATAAAACTCATTTTTAAATGAATATTGCACTAAAATCGTACGGCAGTGTTAGAGTTGCTGTACCTTAACGATAGTTAGACGATAGTTTGACTAAATTTTTTTTCTCTTTCGCTGCATGTTCTTTATAAACACACATTACCCCATCATATGCAATTTTATTGCATAGTTTTAGTTATTTTATACCTATACGATAGTTAAACGATAACTAGACTGAAGATTTACTAAACTCAAATTTAATTATACGATAATTATGCGATAACTTAATTGAGATTCTAACTTCACAAACCAAAACACTCGCCTACCTATTGCCATATCGTAAAGTAAACCCCTTACTATATGCGTATATATCGTATATGGCAAGTTCCATCTCTAGGAACACTCAAACTTATTGTTCTTAAACATCTAAGCATGAACAACGAACGACTCGCCGGGCAACTGGAACTGGAACTGGCCATGCATTGAGATTGGGACTCGCATTGAGGCATTGAGAGAGTTGCAGGGGAGGGTGGGAATGGAGGAAGAGGGTACTATGCTGCGGGCATTGGGCTGTAGCTGTGGGCTATATTTGAATGCCAAGTTGCCAGTTGTCACAAAGTGAGTGAAATATAGCCAAAATGTCAAATGTCAGCGAAAGACATTATTACTGGCTAGTTGATCCGTCTTCCTCGACTCGCTTGTCCTAGTCCGACTCCTGCTCCTCCTCCTTCCCCTCCTTCTCCTTTCCATGCTCCTTCTCATCGTCGACTTGCTGGTCTACAATGTCGACGGCGACTTCCCATCATTGTCCTTTCTTGTGCAGCGTCTCTCTCCTCTCCTCCTGCTCTATGCCTTGTCTATGGATTGTCGCCGTCTGCTGCTACTGCTTCTGGCTGCGTGCACGGCGGAGATAATCGATACACACACGCATCGCCAGTGTGCGAGAGTGTGTGGAGAGTGGGAGTATGGAGGGAAAGGGAGGTTAGCTAGACGGAAAGAGGAAGTTGCACTAGCGAAACCTTGTCAATCCAACAGGCTCTAGAGCATACACGTGCGTGCATTAGAGAGGGAAGAGGTAGAGAGAGAAAGAGAGAAAGGAAGAGAGAGGGATAAGAGAGAAATGAGAAGAGAGTAGTATAGAGAAAGAGTGTATCGAAGGAGGTGGAGAAAGAAAAAGAGGGATAGGAGAGAAATGTGAAGAGACAAGGATGGAAAAAAAGGTTACCGAGAGACATAGAGAGAAGGAAAAAGGGTGTTAAGAGAGAATTGTGAAGAGAGAGAGAGTTAGAGAAAAAGTACTTCAATAATATCAGCAAGCTTCGATACTAAAAACTACAGCGTGTACCCTGCAGGCTAAACCCTTTTACAGGGTGTTCAAGAACTACTTAACATTTTTACCATCATACTTTCCGTATCTGGCTCACAGAACTATTATCTATGAATTCTTATACTAATTTTGAGTTGCCTTAATCATGTAAACCATAAACTAAAGAGATAAAGTTTTTTAAAATTCCGACAGAGTGTCCTTAACTTGAGAGTACTTCCTTCCTTCCAGAAGCTCATTAAAGCACTCAAAGTAACTAATCAGATTCGAATTTGTTTTTCTGGAACCCTTTCACAAAGCCATCCAAATCCCATACGTACTTCAATGAAAATACAGCCCACAGCTAACCTTGCAGCTTACATCATTTGAGTTTAAGAAAATTCCTTTCATTTTCTTCAACATACATTTTGTAACACAGTTTTTCCAGAGCTTGGACCCTTTTGCTCTGTTAGTCGTTTGGAAAATGCAGGTTTTGGATAAGGAGGAGCGCAGTTTCTCTGTGGGCGACTACAGAGTGCTGGGCCAGATAGACGGCGGATCGTTTGGTGATATCTATTTGGGCAAAGATCTGGCGTCGGGCATTCAGGTGGCCATCAAGGTGGAAAGCGCTAATGTGAAGCACCCGTTGTTGGCCTATGAATATCAGGTATATCGAGCCATCAAACCGGCTGTGGGGCTGCCACATATACATTTCTTTAGCGTGGAGGATGATTACTGTGCGTTGGTGATGGAGTTGCTGGGTCCCTCGTTGGATTATCTCTTTGAATTCTGCAGCAAATCGTTCACCATGAAAACGGTGCTCATGCTGGCCGAACAGATGCTACTGCGACTGGAACATGTGCACGGACGTGGCTTCATTCATCGGGACATTAAGCCGGCTAACTTTCTAATTGGACGCGATACCACGTGCAAGCAGTTGCATCTCATCGATTTCGGGCTGGCAAAGAAGTACTGGGATCCGAATACCTATGTGCATATACCGTATCGGGAGAATTGCAATCTGACGGGCACGGCACGCTTTGCATCGGTCGCGTGCCACGAGGGATATGAGCAGTCGCGTCGCGATGATCTCATATCGGTAGGTTATGTGCTGATCTACTTCCTGTTGGGCAGCCTGCCTTGGCAGGGCCTGAAGGCGTCGACGAAGCGACAGAAGTACGAACGCATTCACGAGAAGAAGCGATCGATTGGCAACGAGGATCTGTGCCGCCATCTGCCCAGTGAGTTCTGCGAGTACCTCAACTATTGCTATCAACTGCAGTTCGATTCCAAGCCCGACTACGCACGACTGCGCAAGATGTTCCGACAGGTGATGAAGAAGCTTTACTTAGTCAACAATAAGATCTACGATTGGGACATGATCACCATCAATTACCATCGCAATCAATTCAATCCTGGCACTGGCAAGCGCAATCCTCCGGTTAAATGTACGCCTGACGAGGGACAAAGCGGTTTTCCCATTGTACGCAACGAGAAGTGCAATGTTTGGAACTAGTTCCGGAACCATTCGATAGCATAACTCCTCCAGAAACGTATAAGACAAATTTAACGATATGTATGTATTTTATGTGAAACTACAGATGAAACTCAAATTGTTTGGAACTAGTTCTTGTGCAACTAATCCCGAAAACTATATATTGCTCATTTGAACTAGTTAACTGTCTAAATTCATAAGCTATCAATATGCAATAAAAACTCAAGATTGTACAATACATTAATTTCGAAATAGTGTCGTTTTAATCTTGGCGAACTTATGGCGTCCTTTGAACGTCATAAGTTCGCGAAATTACTTGTGGCGATCTTATGACGCTTAAGACGCCATAAGTTCGCCGGCAGCGAAATAGTGTCGTTTTAATCTTGGCGAACTTATGGCATCCTTTGAACGTCATAAGTTCGCGAAATTACTTGTGGCGATCTTATGACGCTTAAGACGCCATAAGTTCGCCGGCGGAGAAATAGTTTCGTTTTTATCTTCGCGAACTTATTATTATTATTATTATCATTATTATTATTATTTCAGTAATTCGCACAGAAAAAAGGAAACTAAAGGTTGAAGGAAGGAAACATGAAGTCCACTACCAGTTCCAAAGAACATTTGCTAAAAGTTCACCAGTCCCTACATAATTGAGTCAGTTAGCATACTCAAAACTCCACAACTAGTTGAAAAACATAATAACCTACTAGAGCTAAGCGACGTGGCAATTTCTGTGCAATCATAAAACTCTTCTGGGCTCATAATTCCCCCAGTAAACGTGTACCGGAGCCAGGCTCTAATTGAACTGACTTAAATTGAAAGGAGACGACGACTAATTTACTCAGCTTTCTCCTTTTAATGACAGCTAGAAAGAGTGCTCGAAACTTCCGAGAAGTACTGCCGGGGATTACGAATGCAGGAGGAGGAGGAGGGGAATAGGAGAGAAGTAAAATCAATTGGATTTTATTGCTTCGTGTTCGTGTTCGTCTTTTAAAAACAACGAGCAACGGGGGTGATGACGAGGTCTATCACCTTAATTCTCTGTGCAGAGAAATCACACTCCATACTTCACTCTGCAGGGGCGAGAAGGAGGAGGGGAATGAATGAACAGCATCAACAGCCACGCTCCGATGGCGACAGCTAATAAAAATTGTCCAGTTTTTGCAATTTGAGAGATGCTACTGTGCTACTACAACTGCTCCTCGTTGCTCTAACTCTCCATCGCTTAGCCAAGCCCACCTCGTATTGTCCTACCCCTCCCCATCGTGCCATTCTCCCCATCCCCCCTGTTGAGGACAACGTAGAGACCAAGCGGCAAATAGAGCAATTTAAATTGGAACGTGATTATGCAAACGTTTGCGCAGCTTAACTCAAGTGGCGCTCCGTGCCGCTTGGCCAGTTGCCGCTGCACCCCCCACCCCCCCCCCTACACTCCGCCCTTGCCTTTCCCCATCACATATGGTCACCAGTAGAGGGGGAAGGGGGATTGGGGAGTGTTCTACTGGTTAGTGCATGCATTACAAGACTTAAATCAATTTTTAAGGCCATTCGTAAAAGTGCCACAAAGCTTGTGCAGGGGCGTAGCTCAAATTCAATTAGACAGGGGCGTATGGCTTAGGGGGCCTGCAGGGGGTTACCACCATGAGTGGTTTCCTGGAGTGTTTGGACTTCCATTAACACCCTGATAAATTCTTGTAACTTTAATGCAAATATTTGCTACAGTTTGCTATTGCAGCGGACAGTTCGAATTGAGCTTCAAGCTCACTTCAATTAAGTGGAATACAGTGGACATACGATAGAGTGCACAGCTTTGAGGACCTTTCCAATTATTTCTTATAATTGAGAATAGTCACACTTTCACAGTGTCAACAAATATTACATTATTTTTGTAATATTATAAACGTTGTTTAATTTCATTCAATTTCTTAACTTTGTCATAATGTATTAATATTTTTTTTTTTTGAAAAATAAAATTTTCAAAATTTTGCTCGAATTTGTATGCAGAATGATTCTATCAGATAAATCAGGAATTAAATGACTTTCCTCATGACTTTTCAAACTTATATTGACTAGCTTAATCAATTACAGTAAAAAAAATCAATTTTTAAAAATTTTAAAGGGGGCCCATGGCTTTTTTTCGATATTTGCCACAATTTCCATCGCAAACACCTTTGGGGTGACTTTTTATACTCATTATGACTAGCTTTAACAATTAAAGTCAAAAACTAAAAAAAAAAATTTTTTTTTAATTTTAAAAATTTTGTAAGGGGGAAGCATGGATTTTTTTGCAAAAAAATGAAATTTTCAAAATTTTTTATATTTGAATGCAGAATGAATACCGGAGATAAACCATGAATAACATGACTTTCCGCACCAAATTCGAATGATTATTGACGAAGTTGTGTCTGTTGAAAGTTCAAAAATATTTGAAATTTTTTTAAAATTTCCTTTTTTAGTTTTTAATCAATGAACTAACCAAAAGTAGTGTACAAATCTATTCTAAATCATTTTCAAAAATATTTCTCAAATCAAACCACAAAATTGTGCTTTTCAAGCGATCATCGTTATTAGTTCATATTTAAGAATTATGAATCTATAAAGTTTCTGATTAATATGCAAATAATTTTTTATAATCTTATTTAGAGTTCCAATTTAACAAGTAAATAAGTTTTCCCTCTTAATCCCGCCCCTCATCATTAATTACTCTCCTTGCTAGACCCTTCACTGCAGCCTCTCAAACAGCCAGCGCAGTCGTCGCCAACGCATCGAGATCCGCTCGAGCAGAAGCAACATACCAGCCAGGACCATCACAGCGCCATAGCAGCGATAGACACCGGCCAGCAGATCGTTGGTGATGCGTGGCTTGAGCTGCAGATCCTCGCCAAGATCGGCATAGGCAATGTGCAGATAACGTCGTTCGATGTGGCTAAGCACTCCAGAGCTGAGCAACTGATTGATCTTGCGATCGAAGGTGAACTTGAAGATCGAGTTGTGACGAAAGTAGATGACCAACTGATACAGATAGATGGGTTCGTGCACCGGTGCCAGGTGGCTGGTGTTGCGATGCTGCATATTGTAATGGGCCAGATTGTTCAGTAGCGATATCGTGACCAGACGTGCTCCATGTGGAGCCTGCAGTAGTTTCTCGTAGCGCTGCGAGAAGTTGCCACTGATAACGTGCGTGAGCTCTGCGGGATAGAAGTCATGGTAACCGGTGCTGATCAGTGTGTAGTTCTTCCGCAGCAGTCCACCCAGACCACCTGGCAGTGGCTGATGACGTGGCGAGCGCAGCACATCGAAGAGCTTCGCTTGGTAGGCACAGCGCAGCACCAGCGTGAGCAACAGCCAAATCCCAAAGAGTTGTCGCATGAAAACGCCACGTGGTATCCGCTGCTGTGGCACAGGATTGCCAATGAACGAGGCCATCAGATGTTCCAGTGCGTGCTTTGGTCGCACGCGTCGCGGCAGGCAACGAGCAAAGATCATCCCACCCAAGCAGACGCTGAGCAACCAGAACCACACGAGGCCGCGAAAGGGACGAGCCAACTCGCCGAAGGGTCCAAAGTAGCGCTCCTTGCGCACCACGAAAATGAAGTAGCTCTGGTGGTAGACAACCGATGTGGTGAACTGCTTGCGACGCAGGTCCGAACCACTTAGGCCGCCAATGCCGATCTCTGCTTTACCCGATGCCAGCTGTGAGAGAGAGAGTAGGTGTTTACTATCGATAACATCACTAATTTACTATCGACAACACATATTTATATAACTTTCTTCAGCAATAACTTTCCTGTAGGCTTAAACAATATCGATAACTATCGATAGCACTCTAGGGATAAAACACGAAGGATTTTACTGTGGTTGAATACATTCTCTGTATTTTTCTCATTAACTATCGATAACTTTTGCAACTACA
The DNA here is from genome assembly GCA_018904595.1 of Zaprionus indianus. NCBI lineage: Eukaryota > Metazoa > Arthropoda > Insecta > Diptera > Drosophilidae > Zaprionus > Zaprionus indianus. Next base: position 733,759 of record JAEIHA010000344.1, read on the forward strand.
TTAATAAATAAGGCAAAAATAATATTTTATTGTGTTTCAATCATCGATATCGACAAGAGTTATCGATTGGTACCTCGCCGATAATTTTAGCAATTCTTAATATTTGTGGAAATCCGTCAAAATTCATAGCGTTTCATACATTTATATAACTTTTCGGATATCGATAGTTTTTAGAATGTAAGTAGGGTAAATATCGATAAATGTTATCGATTGCTAGCTTGTCAATAATTTCGGCAATACATTATATGTGTGGAAACCCGCCAAAAGTAATAGCATACATTTTCGATAACTTATTGACTATCGATATTTTTCAAGTTCTAAGATTGAGCTCAAAATCAATGTGAACTACTGATTATCGATGATTGTCGATAACTGCAAACTCTCAAAGACTTCAAAAGGCTTCTTAACAGTTAAAAACCTATCGACTATCGATATCGACTTACTTGCGCAAAGCAACCGTTCATGGTGTCCGCACTGAAGATCTCGCTCTTCTCCTGCGGAATGATGAGCCGCACACGAAAACGCAGCGCCGTGGCCAAGAGATGCAACAACTCGCCATCGATGCCACGCAAATCCTTTGTATCGATAAACGCACCATCCGGCGGCAGTGCGGCGCCACCTGCCGGTCGGTACATGAAATGCGGTGGCAACTGATGCCCCGTCACATTGAGGGCGCAGTTCGTCAGGTTCGTGAAGCGCAACGGAAACAGTTTGCCATCACGCAGTTGCCCGTTGGCCTGGAAGTGATTGCTCTCGTATGCATTGATGCGCGGCATGCAATGCTCATCGAACAGTTTGTATGCGTACAGACTAAGGTCATCCTCCGGACGCACTGCTTCCGTCGATCGTAACGCCAGCACAATGACGTTGATAACCCGACGCATCAGTGCCTTGTAGCAGATGTGGGCGACGGAGCTGCGCAACGATGTCTCAGGCTGGCGGGACATGAGCACCACCAGAAAGTAGAATTCCCGCTCGTGCTCCGAGTGTGAGTAGTTCAGATAGAGGCGGCTACGGAGAGAGAGAGAAGGAGAGGTGGTGAGAAACTTATAGATCAGTAAGTGAAGGAGAGACTCAAAGATGGTTGGGAAGTTAAGGAAGAGGATTGAAACAGAGAGAGAGAAAAAAGAAGAAGTAGAGGATTGTGAAGAGGAACGACCGACAAAAACAGAGAGATGAAAGATGTACTCAGATAGAGAAAAGAGAGAGAGAGAGAATGAGAGAGAGATTAGGAAGGAGTAGAAAACAAGATGAGGGAATGCAGATCACACCATTGTGAGAGAAAGTGAGGAAGAAGGATTGTAGTAGAAAGATAATGAGAGAAAAATAAAGATGGAGCACGTATGCTAAGAAGAGAAAGGCATCTAATGAAGAAGAGAGAGAGAGAGATTCTTCCTTCAACTTCCCCTCCTCCTGCTACTCACTCAAAAGCCTTGGCCTCGTTGACAACAAACAGCGTGTAGTCCCAGGGTTGCTCATGTGCCTGGCCTTGGTGCAGCAGAATGGTCATGTGGGGCGCCAGTTGGTGCAACAACTGATCGACCAGTTGCAACTGTTGCTGCTGCTGCGTTGCATTGCAATCTCCGCATTCGCGACGCAAGACCAACGTGTTAATGCGTGTGGCAATGTAGCGCAACGTGACTTGCACCGTGGCATTTGCCAGGCGCTGTGCATCCACATCGAAGCTGGGCAGGCTGATGCGCTGTTGGCAACACGCGAGGCAACCGAAGAGGCACAGCAGCAGCAGCCCGCTAAGCTGCATCTCGAGTGGAACTAAACTGAACTGCAACGAACTAGACTTGGACACACTTCTTGCCACTTCGAAGTATAAGCGGCACATGACGCAGGCAAGCAGCATGTGGCAAGCAAGCCGAGGCAAGGCGCTAATGTAATTGCCACAGATGGGCACGACAAGATTAGCTGCGTCGCTCAGTTAATGCAATTGAATTGATAATTTTGATCAATTAGAAGTAGTTGCTGACCGTACAGTCGAATATTTCCACTCACAAAGTTGATAACTCTTTGGTAACCTTTTAGGAACTGAACACAATGGGGAACAAACAATACCAAAACACGGCTTAATTAAATAATAAAAAAAAAAAACACTTGACTTTATTCAACTTAAAGGAAACTGATATACTTGTTTGTGTGTCAAACCTGTTTGCCAATTACAAAATTTGTTAACTCTTCCTTAACCTAAGAAAAATATATCAAAAGGGCTGATAAGGAAGCTACAATTAGTGTAGTTGTGAAGGCAGACAGACAGACAGACAAGCAGATAGACGGACGAACAGATAAAGAGATAGACAGGCAGACGAGCAGACAGGCACGAGGATAGGCAGACCGACAGACAAATAAGACAGACAGAGAAACAGTCAGATAGAAAAGAAGATACCATAAACAGACATACAAATAGACTGGCAGACGAACAGATAGGGAGATAGACAGGCAGACAGACACTTAGACAGACAGACAGGCAGACAAGCAGACAGACAAACAGACAGGCAGACAAGTAGACAGACAGACAAGCAGATAGACAGTCAAATTGATAGACAGACAAGCATACAAACATAAAGACCAGCAAACTTAGCAGACTGACAGACATATAAGCAGACAGACATAAAGCAGACAAGCAAACAGCAGACTGAAAGACAGACAGACTGACAGAGAGACAGACAGGCTGGTAGACGGACAGAATAGAGGACATACAAGCAGAAAGACAGACAGACACACAAACAGATAGAAAGGCTAGCAGACAAGCAAACAGCAGACTGAAAGGCAGACTGTCAGAAAGACAGACTAACAAACAGATAGGTTGACAGACAGACAAGCGGACAGACAGACAAACAGACAAATTAACAAGATGACAGACATACAGGCAGGCAGACTGAAAGATAGACAGACTAACAAATAGGCAGACAGACACACAAACAGACAAAAAGACTAGCAGACAAGCAAACAGGTAGACTGACAAATAGATAAATAGACAGACAGACAGACTAAAGTTTTTAAATTCAAAACTCTTCATCGATTTCCAAAGGAAACGAAGCTAATAAATTGTCTACAAATCAAAGTAAATTAAATTAACTCAAATTAAATTACTGTCAAAGTTGTCTGCACTTCCCTTTCACATAAATTGAGCAAGAAATTCCTTCATGTCTGAAAAGATTTTTTTTTTTTTTTTATTATCTTGCCTGCATTGTAATAATTGCTCAACTATTTCAAGAATTATTTGCTTTAAAGTGCTTGCGAAATTGAAACTGCGCAAATACGTTCAGGTAAGATGAGCTAATGTGAGGTTATGGACGATTTAAAAAGGCACACGCAGTATGTAATTTGAGTGGCATCGAGACGAGGCGATTGCAGCTTTAAACGAGGTCCCCCCCCCTCTGGTGGTTGCCCATCACTCAAGGCTGGGCAAGAGAAAGAGAGAGAGAGAGAGAGAGAGAGAGAGGGGGAATAGCAATAAGAGCCACAGAACGCGCACTCTTGGTAATTTAAGAAGCAGCACAGGGACACAGCTTGCAATGGCAGAGACAGGGCGGGGAGAGAAAGAGGAGGAGGGGGCTGCCCGCTAGGTTCGCTTGATGTTATTTTACAAGGACACGCGCACAATTTATAATAACGCCGACTGGCTGGATCTACCGCGCCTGGTCTGCCCTGCTCGGGTCTGGTCTCTCTCCTGCTCTGCATCCATTTGACCAGCCAAGGAAGGGGGAGAGGAACTGAGGCAAAGCCAAAGCTGGCGACTTGAGCTCACACACAAAGCTCACCAAATAGAGATGTGTGTGACAGTGTATGTGTGTGTGTGTATGGGTGTGTGTGTGCGTGTGTTTGCAAACGAGAAAAATGAAGCGAAACAATTCCAAGTAAGCAAACAAAACTGATGGAAGATAATCTACTTGAAGCATACTTTAAGGCGTATCTAATGGTCCTTTTAATGTTTAAACACGCTTTCGTCTGTCTTGTCTTCTGCCTTGCCACTCTCCATCCTCCCCTCTTCCTCTGCTGCCGCCCACACACCTCGCCAAGACGAAACCAATGTCCTATGTTTATTTTATCCACATCATCAGCCCCAGACCCAATTCCTCCCACTCTGCGCCCTCTCAGCCCCCCACCATCTTGTGTCCAATGTCACGTCTTCTTCTCTTCTTTTTTTCCATCTACCCATCTTCCCCTCTTCCTTCATTCCTCTTCTTTTATTCACGTCGTTGCGGCTTCTTTTCTTGTGTTTATTTTATCACAATAATTCCACATTTTTGCTTTTATGAATTTTTAATTTGAACTGTGGGCGTACGCGATAGTGGGGGGCGTGGCTTTTGGTCAGCTGATGCTGCATCTTTAATGTGTTTGACTCCCTTGGGTGGGAGGGGGTCGGTACTGGATAAACATCTTAATGAATCAGTGTGCAGGCTTGTGAATCAAATCCATTTATCGATTACTGTTATCGAAATCCACAAAGCATGCTTATTTATCGATTACTGTTATCGGATTGTGTGCTAGACTAGTGATTTATCGATTTAAATAAATATATGCCTTTATATTTGATCACTGATAGAATGCCTATCGATAAATTACATATCGGACATCGATAAACAAATTTATACTTATTTTTAACACTACTTTAATAGTTTGAGACCTTTGAATAGCCTATTAACTGCAGTCAAATTACATAATCTAGAAGTTATCGTTTATCGATAGTTGCTAAACTGCAATTTTATGAGTGTCACATTCTTTTTTTTACACTCATCGGATAAAATAAGCCAACGTAGTGAAATGTATCGAAATTAAGGTGAGCCCCAATTGATATTATCGATAGTAAGCCAAACGAGAACAATTGTTAACATTCAACAGCTACAAGAATGCTTGAGAATCGATAAAATTAAATAGGAAATGAATAAACCGAAGCTAAAAATAAAATTATACTTTAATCGATGGCTTATCGACAGTTTTCAAAGAGTAATTTGTCTTCAATAAGTTTCTCCTTTGATTTTTTATATAAATTTTCACTAATCTACCTTAATATCGATACATCGCATCTGTGCCTGTGAGCAGAGTTGCCACTGCTACTGCGGCTGCTTGTGGCATGTGGAAACAAAGCGAGTTGCCAGTTGCAAGAGCGCTCTCTGTGTGTTCTGCCTGCCCCTGCCACTTGCCTGATGGCAGTAGCAGCAGCATAACCGCAAACATCCCGATCCTGAACTGATGCCAGGCCACTCTTAACCCCCTCTCCACACCGCCCATGCTGTGCCTCTTGCTCTCTCCCTCTCTCTCTCCCTCGCTCTCTGTCGTTTTGGCTGCCATCGTTTTACGAAAAACGATTACGCACTAAGCCTATAACTTATGTTGATGTTTTCGTTTCGTCTTAACATTTGCAAATTTGTCATTTTTTTCAGCAACCCCTCCACCCTCTGTGGCTACGCCTCTGCCTGTGTCTTGGCTAACCAATATTTTGCTTGTCCGTGTCCTTATGCCGGCTCAAGTTTTATGCTTTCTTTTTGCTTTGTTGTTGCTCTTCGTAGCTGCTCTGCTCGCTTTGTTGGCTCCAAGATGCGAATATCTCTGTGTATAAAGGTCTGTGTGTGTGTGTGTGTTTGAGAGAGTCTCTCTATGCATTGTCTGTGTGTGTGTCTTCTAAGTAGTCAACATTTTGTTGCCGCTTTGCCATTTTTAAGCACTGTTTGCCTATTCCAGCTGCGTTATCCTGTGCTCGCGCCAGCCTGCTCTGTGTGTGTGTGTGTGTGTGTGTCTATGTGTGTGTGTATCATATTAAACTAATCCTAAATGGTTTCTTCACGGCACATTTGCTGGCACTTGTTTGAAGCCATCGTCCAGCCGACGACCCAAACTTCCATTCCCCTTCCACTTCCACTTCTCAGGCTGTCCAACCTGTCCAGGTGCGCCTCCGTAGCGCAGCCTAAGCATATTTTCTTTCTCTTCATGTTCTTTAAGGAAGAGAGAAACAACATTTCCAAGAAATTAAAAATATATATATCTTCATATTTGGCAAAGCAACAAAAGCTAAGCCACCCCAACCACAAACCAAAGTCGAAATGCGATTAGAGAAAGTACTTGAAGAGATAACAGATATCTTGAGGTTTATTACCTGGAATTCGGCACAGTGCCTTAGCCGTAAAGTCGAAACACAATTCTATTGACAGATTCCAGCAAAGCGCCTAACACACACACACACACACACAGAAATAAAGAGAAGCAGCGGGGAACTCACACGAGCGCACACCTTGTGGCACTGTTCCGCATTTGTTGCATACTTCAAGGCGTGCAAAATCGTGGAAAATCTTTGCATTCATGCGAACTAAAAATACATTCTGAGTAAGCTGAGCAGCTTTATAAATCGGTTTATGCTACTTGCCAAGCGCTTGAGTGCAGCGCATTTTCATCATTTATCTGTGCTATTTCTGCATCTATGCGAACCGGTTCGCAAGTGGTTCTCATGATGAGCTTATTGACTACTCAATTGCTTGGGAATTAGCTCGCTGCGCTACACTTATCAATTATTTCTATATTTAGTAAGTGAATTCTTGAGTGAGACTGATAATAGGCAACCGGTTCAGAAGTGGTTCAGTTGCTTATCTAAGTTAAATTTACTGTGAATCAATCGACAATTTGAAGGTATTTCTGTTGCCCTGAGTTCTTTCATTCCTTAGGGGCAAAAAATATCATGAGTCTTTACCGCGAACCGTTTCAACCGTGATTCAGTTGTTTAAAATAGTCAACATTTGAAATAATTGTTGGGAATTAGCAGGCTGCGCTTCACTTATCAATTGTTTCTGTATTTACTAAGCAAATGTTTGACTGACACTGAGAGCGCTGTGTGAGGCGCGCTACATCGATAGATGTGGCGATAGTTCGATTATTACCAACATAATATTGTTCAACACTGTCAAACATATATTCAACATATGAAACATTTGAAAGGAACCTCGCCGACCCCTGTAGCTGAGTCGTCTGGGCTTCCGACTCACAAATGTCACCTTTACTACAGGGGTTCCGGGTTCGAATCCCGGGGGAAGGCATGGAAATACACAATATAATCTTCATTCGAGAAAGAGGAGCCCGGGATAAAGGTCATCGCTGTCATTTAGTAGTAGGATTAAGCACAAAGTGGTTTGGCTAGCGGCAACAAGAAGCACAATACAATTCAAAAGCTGGGAGAAAAAATTTCAAAAACTACACTTCCAAGATACGGTCAATGGTGTATACTTTCGCGGATTCTAAAAAAGGCTATGCAAATTGTAACAGAAACGAGTAATTCAATTCAAATAAAAAAATAAAAAAAAAATGTTTTTTTTTTTTAAATAATATAGATTCAACCAACAATATGCAAGATTTCTTATAATTTTGGTTCTTTTTAAATATAGTAAGAAAAAACATAATTTGATTGCATGAACCCCCTGCGAACCGGTCCAGAAGCTACGTAAATGAATTAAAAGTACACTAGGCAATTAGTTTATTGTCTATAAGGTATCTTGTTTATTGTAAGACTAAGTACCATTTAAATAAGGAAAACCTCTTCAAATCAATTCAAAGTGATTATGCTTCGAAAAAGATCGGAATAGTTTACCTCATTATTGTCATTCCCTCTCGTACTACATCCATTTGGCATTGATCTATCCTCGTTCAATGTAACTTGTAATATATATCATTTGCAAAATGCCGCTTCTAAATGCGCTAATCAAATTATCCTCCACACACGAAAAGAAAACCTGCAACATGTCAAATGAAAGCCTCTGATAACGTAACCCCATCACGGCTCCCGTGCTCGTGTCCATTCAGTCACATTTATTATGCCAGATACTGATTGGAATCGATAGAAATTAATCTGAATGGCCAATTGCAGGCCATATAGCTAGCTTGCTAGCAAGCTAAATTAAACGTGTCGAATCGTGTCGTGTCGCGATAAGTGCGACCGAAAATTGTAAAATGCAACACGAAAAACGTGCCTCCATTTTTTGACTGATTGCCACAAAATTGAATCGGAATCGGCATCGAACTCGGCACAGGTTGTTGATGGGGATGAAGATGAGGTTGGGATACGAGTGAATGCCGCTAATTGAACAACAAATTAAAATCAATCCATTCGCTGTAACATACGCTAATGACGGGCGTTGTATGCCGCCCACTTACGACCCTCTCCTCCCCCTCTCCTCCCTCAACGTGAGCGAACTGGGGTTTGGTTTGTTATTCAACTTTGACAAAATTGCATGTTGCCAACGCAATTGAAAGGCAACCAACGACAATTGCACTGTCATTACGTGCGGGCAGTGTGTGTGTGTATGTTCGTGTGTGTGTGTGTGCTGCTCATTTATAAAGTTATTCGTTAATAAATAGTTAACAATCAACGATAAATTGGCAATGGTCAAGTGACCTGCTGCTTGACAGGAAAATGAAGCCCACAGTGGCACCGGAATTATGAGTGCCAGAGACAGCATAGAAAATATACAGAACAGACATGGCATATGAGTATCTACAAATGTAGAGAGTGTACACAGGTCACAGTGTAGAGCAGCATTCAAAAGATACACAACATACACACAGCAGATACATTATACTTCGTAACTCAATAACATTCAGCCTACAGCATACGCAACATATGTACATAGAGATAAGAGCAGCATACAGAATACAGCATAAGCCCATCAGCATACAGAGCATACACAACATACAGAGGCTACACAGCTTTCAGCATACTCCAAACAACAGGCAGAGCATACGGCATTCAGCATACATGGCATACAAGAAACAGAGCATACAGAGTTTAGAGCATACAGCATATACAGAACACTTAGCTAAGATAACATAGCATATCGAGAACAGCAAATACAGGAGAAGAAATAAATAGAGACAACATAGAGCATACACAGTAGGTATAGCATACAATATACAAAGTATACATCACACAGACTAGGTAACATGCACTCCATACAACATACTTAGCATACATAACATACTTAGCATACCTATCATACCTAGCATACACAGCATACAAAGCATACATAGCATACGAAGCATACAAGGTAAAGAAGATAAAGCATACACAGCAGACATAACATACAACAGAACATACAGCATGCAGTTTACAGCATACAGCATACCTTGTGTCATACACTCAACAAATCAGCGTACAAATTATAGCAACCGCTAGAGTGCGCCACTGTGCCGCATGTTGTGGATATAGAAAATCGCACAAAATGATAATAATTACACGTATTATATGTAATGCGGGCTATTTCTGCATGCGCCACAGCGAGACACATAAAGTGAGAGAGACAAAGACACAGAAATAGGTAGAGAGAGAGAGAGAGAAAGAGAAAGCGCAAGAGTTGCGCATATTTTGCCCGCTGATTTCCACTTTTAATTTGAAGCCATTGTTCTAAGGCACGCGCATACACACACACACACACATGCATACACACACACTCCACACACACACACTCCCAACACACACACACTCATATGCTCGTACACTATGAAATAATTTTGAATCGACAGGCATACAAAATGGTCAGTCGATTATTTGAATTGGTGTGCAAAGGCGGCCAATGCGCGAGGGAGGCGAGTGTGGCAAAAGGGGATAACGACGCCCATGTAAATGATGGCCCAATGGTCGAACAATAGCCGCTAGTTAGTTTGCCAGTGCGCTTGACTTTTTCTGCAAATACGTTTTCAGTTTGTACTTTTTTTTATCGTTTCTTTTCAATACCCTGTAACCTTCTGTATGCTCGAAAGTAATTAAAATGATGAAAATCTGACAGAAGAAAGAGCAAACGGAAGTATATAACTGGTTACGATATCTTTAAATGATAACGATATCTTAAAAAACGATAGTTTGCAAATTTGATGAGAGTCAAGCGGAGATAAGTGGAAGAGAACCTCTAAGAGTGATATTAGTACTTTTATTTCCTAGTTTTCTCCTGATAAATGAATAAATAAATACAAAAATATTGATACAATGGATAATAAATCGATAGTATTCGTAGTAATCGATACTTTTGCAAATTTAAAGCAAATAAAAATAGAAAGAACTAAAAAACTAAGAAAAGCACAAGCAGGCAACATAAAACAGCTATTTATCTACTGCAATTACAGGGTATCAAACCGCCGTAGCACCTCCATTGTCCTCATTGGTTTTTTCACAGCTATTTTGCAATGCACTTTTGTTGGTTGCAGCATTAATTAAAACACAATCATCGGAAATTATGCATGGCGTTGCCTCATCGATACAAAAACATTTATCGAATGTTAAATAACAGGCCTGTCGACTGTCCGACTGCCTGACTTTCCCACACACGCCACGCCCACCACGACCTATTTTCACCGCCCTCTCACCCTGGGCCAACTGCTGCTGCTGGCTCGACTCGCACATTAAGTAGCCGCAGCATATGACAGTTCACTGCGTCGTGCCAGTTGATTAGCTGCACAATGAACCCACAACACGCCCAAAATATAGGCCCGCAGAGTCAGGAGAGAGCTAGGGAGGGAAGGGTGCGGGGTGCGGGGTAGTAGGAGTTACCCGAGGCCAACGTTGAGCGGCTTATGCGAATAACGGCGGCAGCTTCATAAATAACTAATAACCAAATAATTGGGTTGACAACGTCAGCGATGGGACGCTTTATGAATAAGGATTGAGCTATTTGGAAGGGGCCAGTGGCGGGAAGAGAGAGGGGTAAGGACAGTTCCAGGTATAGAGCTCGAAAGGGAGTGTAACCTGAGGTGAAGGGTGTAACCTGTACATTGATGATTAGACTTTGCTTAGTAAATAACTTAGTTATTTCTATTTAGTTCATCAGGAAGTTTTTTAGAAGAACAGATAAAAGTTTTAGCTTTCTATGTAGAAAGCCTGCAAGATTTACTCTGTACAGAAATTGAGGAGTAAACCTTGAAGTATTTCTAACTTAGATATAACCCAAACTTTATTTAAATTCATATGAGCACATTGAGTATCTCTATATTCAATTTCATCAACCTCCTCTCGTTACTCGTTAAGAATATTGACTCTTCAGCAAACAGACAATGAGCATTATAAGGCTACCTTCACCTCTTCCCCCAACCCCCTTCCCCCCCTCACGCTATTGCCAATGAAATCAGCTTGTTATCGAAATAAATAAGTATCTATGCAATTGCCTTCTATTACAAGCTCTCTTTGAATTGCATTTTCCATATATCGCACGAGTAGGAATGTTCATCTCAATACAATAGAGGAATTATATTATATTTGAAAATATAACAAAACATCGCAAAGATTTAAGCCAATTAAATTTAAATTCTTCTCGTATTGTTGAGCAGCAACCAATTGTGCAGCTTACTTACGAGGGACACTCAATGCGCTTTCACCTGAGCTAAGACCCAATTAGTTTTCAATTTCAATTCAATTTAGTTTCAACTGGACTTGGCTTCAATATGCAGTTGAAGCTTTAATGCAATTGAAAGTTTAATCCTTTCATGTTAAACTATTGCAGAAACTTTCGATTTGCATTGCAGTAAAAGCTCTGGCTAAAAAGGTAACTGCAGAGGGCGCCAGCAAAGCTTTTGAGCAGCGAAAAGGCTACTGCAAGGAATGAATAGTTTACTGCAATTAATAAGGGGATATATCTTATAATTTCAAGAGTGCAAGAAATAAAGTGACGCCGAGGTAATAGGGTTGAGTATGGTTTGCAATCAACATGTTTGGGGCTTAAACTTAAGCTTCGCCAACACTTTAAAATTATATAAGTATAGAAACGAGAGATAGACGTACTCTTTATATATTTTTAGAAACTATAAAAATCCTTTCCAGGATGTCTTCAGTCTACTTTGACCTATTCACAGCTAAAACTTTTTAGCTCATCAATGGAAATAAATAATGGATAAAAAGAAAACTATGTACTTGTAGTATAAGAAGGTCAAGTAGTATACAGAGAGTTCAAATCTTGAATCACAATAAATCGATGGATAAAAGAAAAAAAAAGAAACAATGAAAAAAATTGCAGGCAAAACTTAAGCAACTCTCCTCACTCCAGAACATTTATCAGTTTTAATGCAAAGTCTGCGGATTTAACGCATGTGTGGCGCCTCTCTCTGCACTTCTCATGGAGGAGGAGGTTTCACTTTCCTCTGCAGATATCATGTGCAATATTAATTACAGTGTATATGGAAATCAAAATATGAAAAGCAAGTTAAGCGGACTGCGACACGTGTAACAAGATTCGAGGGCGCGCGAGAACTGGAGCGCAACGTCAAGGGGGCGTGTCAACCGAAAAGAGGCGTGGCTGCATTGAATGTAACAAATTGTAAAATGTATTAAAATAATTACATTAAATGGCAGCTGATCGCCGCGTGAAACTCATTTGTTTTTATTAACGCATTGTAATTGCATGCGGCATGCAGCATGTGGCATGGGGCACGTAACCCGTGCAATGACCGCCTGAATGAGGGGGAGGGGGGAAGGAATGCAGCTCATTGCAATGCAAAAATAAAAAAATTAAAAAAAAAGCAGGCTGCCGCAGTTCGATGACCAACAAATGCCAGGCAATTATTTAACCAGAAGGAATTAACCCAATTTTCATGGTTTTCATAATTAATCCAATTTGTCCGCCGTATACACATTTTCACAGGCATGCAGAAGGGGGGTAGATTGGTTGAAAGGGGATGGGGGAGTTGAGCTGAGCAATGCCAGTGGGGGGTTGCCTGCTGGAGCGATCATAATTGGATATTTATTGTACACAATGGAGTTCATATTTGTCGTTCTTCTCAGTTTACTGCAAGGCATTCACAATAATCCCCACACACACACTCACACACACACAGTCAACTATGCACAGCCTGCCTTGCAATCCCACATACTTAACATGCATTGCACGCAACACGCTGCGTATACGTAATTTGGGTTCACGCTTCGCCTTTCAACAAGCACTTGCTCTACCAATCATCACATTAGTTGCCATTCTCCACTGCATTTGTACTTGAATATCCCAATTTTCCCAACGAAAAATAAAATTCCCAAGGAAAGTCCTTAAGGTGAAATTCCCAGCAAAAAGAAAATTTCCAAGGAAAGGCCTTAAGGTGAATTTTCCATGTATCAAAATTTAATAAAAGTAAATTATGTGGGAACAATTCGGCAAAGCTTTTTGCTACTTGCGATGTTTTTCGCAATGAGCAATGTTAATTAACAGCAAAGTGAATTTACAGTGAAGCAAACTAGCAGTGGAGCAAACTAACAGTCAATTTAAACAACAGACATGTTAACTAACAGCTGTGTTAGTTTACAGCAGCAGTAGCTGTCAACTTTTACTGCACTGTAAACTTCAGACAATTGAAGCTTTTTGAAAAGCATCAAAAAAGCTTAGCGCATTTTATTTCAATATTGAAAACTGCTTGCAGTTGAATGAGAGGTTTCAATGTCATGAGGAAGAAGCTCTTTAATGTAGCCATTTAATGTATAAAACCAACCGTCTTAATGATATTTTTCCTAATTAATTTAAACAAGCAGTGTAAGATAAGCTATCGATGTATGATATGTGAAATGTAATAAACTTTAATTATTTTTAATAAAGATATAATTTAATCTAAGAAACAGTTGTGAAACCAACTCTAAATATTTATTTATTTAAATATATTTTCATTTCCGCTAGGGAAAGCATAAAAAAAATATAAAAACAAATATGGAGTTCTTAAATTTAACATATTTAAATTCCTTATCATTTTTAAAATCAATACATAAGTCAAGTTTCATTCTAAAGTTGATAAGAAGATTGTTGAAGTTGGCAAAGGTTTAGCAGAAAATATATTAATAATTTAGAATTTCAACGTTCATAACATTAAAACTCTATGAATCTAGTACTAAGGAAAGAAATTCTTGATATAATCTAAAATGTTTGAAAATAGTACTATATAAAAAACTATATATTTATTCAAATTGAATTTATTTTTATTTTATTTTTAATTCACTGTTTTTACTTAAAGTCGACTAGAAACAGTCCACTGAATACAATTAAAATTAAAACTTCAACTTTTACATAAAAAATCAAAAAATTTTAGTTTTAGACAAATTAATAATTTTTTAATTAATTTTAAATTCAAATTCAATTCTTAACGAGTAATAAGTTTCAGAAATTAAAATACAACTAGAGTTATTGTATAATGTGCTCATTGAGCCAACGACTTTTATTCTCCAATCACTTTTTTTACTAGCAACAAGTCTTATATCATTCCGAATTTACTTTGCCATAAGGCTTGAGCTAAAAAAACAAGAGCACATCGGGACATCTTATTTCTCTTAGAGACTTAACAGTGCCTTGCGCGCATGATTCATGAGTTACATTTCTGTTGGCGGTATTTTAGAAGAGTTACTGTTATACTAAAGTTAGCTATATAAAATTGTATTCGAATTTTTATAATTCTGCAAGTATTTTAAATTTTTATTATGTTCGATATATTAAACTTGTCCAAAATCGAAATTTCAACATGAACAGTTGTTAATTTAAGTCAAACTCTAATAACGATTTAGTAGGGTTTCAAACCCAGGCATAAACATGCTTATAGCAAAGAGAACTCCTTAAGACACTCTCTCTCTTTCTTAGTTTATGGCCCTATTTCTCTTACACTTATTGCGCTCGCGCTCTGAGCAAATGTTAATAACATTTAGCAAAGTTTGAGAGACTGTTCGAATGTATGCTAAAGAAAGAGCCGACTGGAATCCAAGCCACGAAGGATGTTGGAGTTCAAATCGGAAACTGATCGCTTTGCGATTAAGACTGTTAGTGAGATGAAGTCGGAGAAGAAGATGGAGTAAGCAAAGATTGAGGGTACGTTAAGAGAGTAGATTGCTTGGCTAAGGTACTATTGGGGCTTTATTTAGGGTGGAAGTAAGTAAGATAGTGTACAGCTATAAGTGAGTATAAAAATAAAGTTGTGTGGAGAATTTTGTAAATAATATTATAATAGAGTTATAGACCAAAGGTCCTAATAGTGTTTAACTCAGAGAGCTCAGTTTAGGGAAGAGCCTGAAGACTGAAGTCTAAGGCAGGCTACTTAAGTAATCTACAACAATCGGGTAGCAGTTGTAGTCACCTTTTTTTTGGTAGAATGTTCAGCAGGATACAGAATGAGAGAGCGGGAGGAGGGGGTTCTAAAAACAAAGACTGAGACTTTCCCGCAATTGGCCCCTTTTTTGTTGCCAGTCTAACGTCTTCACACGAGACGAGCGTTCGTCCATTTCGCAGTCATCACGTCGCACCCCAACCCCGTTAGACAACTTTCTTTCTCACTCGTACCGTACCCTACACACTCTGTCCATTGGCCAGCAATGGCCTACCCCCCCTCTACCTGTTTTTCCCTGCCCGTACTCGGCACATTTTCGCCTTTTAATTTCGCACTTGGGTCATTTTGTTGTTTGGTGTGGATTATAAGACCACTTCATATTCATGCAACTAACAACCGGGGCCGGCACACAAAAAGCCGACCCATAACCCAACATCCTTGCCCCCCCTCTCTCTCTCTCTCTGTCTTTGTCGCTGCCCGCCCGGCACCAAGTTAGTCTTTTGCTACTAGAACAGGCCGGGCAGGCCGAGGCACAAAAACCAGCCGCCTTTGTATTTAGCCACAAAAAGGAGCAACAAAAAGAATAAAAGAGAAAGCAGCAACAACAAAAAAAATATGTATATATAGTATATTTATATATAAATGTGTGTGTGCGTGTGTTGTGTGTTGTGGCGGCTGAAAGCGACGACGCCAAGTGCAAGTTGAGCAAAACGAAAGGCAAAAGGTTTTCCAGGCAAGGGCAAAAACTGTGGACCACAGACGGGACTCCCTGCTAGCCACCACCCAAACCACTTCCCCTGCCCTTGCCCACTCCGCTTGCATGCCTGCCATTTGTCCTGTTGCCTGGACAAAAATATCCTAGCATAAAGCAACGTATAAGTAGATATGTTTATGGGCAGCACAGGAAGACAACAACAACAACAAGAGCGACAATGGCTACAAAGAGCAAGAGAAGTAACAACTTAATTTCTGCTGGCCGAGTTGACCTCTTGACGAGTCTGTGAATGTGCGGTAGCTGGGGGGGAGGGGTGCCCGCAGCCCGCAGCACTACAAGGGAATTGAGTTCATCAATCAGCTGATTGATCGCACGGCAAGCTGAGTGCGGGCGTGGTTAGGTCTGTGAGGATCTCACTACTGATTGAGTCTTTGCTCTTGGAGTAATTCACTTTATCAATCAATTTAACATTCTATTTAGAAAGGGATGTGGATCTGGAGTAAGGAGTTAGACGTTTCTTCTTTTTTATTTGCGAACCTAGTCCAAAACAACTTTAAAATGTTAAAAGTTCTTTATTTACTAATTCTTCTTCCCATGCTTCATGGAGTTATCTTTCTTTCGTATCTTTCAATTATCTCTACAACTGTAATGTACTTACTTTTCTGTAATTGTTACTCATAAACCTAACACTATAAGATCTCTCTTACCTTCTGGCCTTTTCCACAATTGTCAATCTTGAACTAGATGTTGCAACTCCTTTATTGCCTAACCTACTTAAGCTACCCAACTCCAAAACAGTTGAAACTTCTCTCCCTTTTTCTTGCTGTTTTTTAATTATAATTTCACATGAAAAGCATCTTTCTGACACCCCTTAGCACTCATAAACCCAACATTCTACGATCTCTCTGTCCCCACAATTGTCAATATCGTTCTGTCCCGCATCAGGCATCAGCTGCTCAGTACTTTCAACTCTCATTTCATATTCCCCCCAAGTAAGTCACTTGTAAGCTCCATAATGTACAGTTCTGACTGTTTTGGGGTAGCATCCCCGAGCTATTTCCCTTCCCCTTTACCAAGTCGGGACATCCAATGCGAACAGACGAGACAATGACAACAGTTTTGTTGGCTCCTCTTTTATTTCGGCCATTTTGTAGGCCAGCTTCTTTTCCGCCCGTTTCCGTTTCTCATTACGCCATTCTTTGGCCTGTTATTGTCGTTGTTTTTTTTTTGACGTTTATTTTTCTGTCTTTTTGTTGTTTCCTTCTTCTTGGCTCTTTTGCTTTACGTCTTTGAGTCTCAACGTGGTGGGTCCTATCAGCATCGAACATGTTGTATCGAACATGTTGCCTCGAACATGTTTCATCAAATTTATTGCACCGAACATGGGTCTCATGTTGTGCTCAACATGTTGACTCTCAACTGTTGACTCAACTTTTGACTCTAAACATACTGACGCTGAACGTCCAACATGTTGCATCGAGCATGTTGTATCGAACTTATTTAAAAAAACACGTTGCACCAAAAATTTCGCATCAAAAATTTTGCATCAAACATGTTGCATCAAACATGTTTCATCAAACATGTTGCATCGAACATGTTCGGTCTCAACTGTTAACTCGTAAATGTTGACTCTCAGCATGTTGACTCTCATCGAACATGTTGCATCAAACAACTTGCATCGAACAACATGTGTCTCAATATGTTGGGCGATCTACGTGTGTCTCAAAATGTGCAGTGCCCTTTTTTAGGATTTTCTTTCACTCCTCCATCCGCTCTATTCCTCTTTCTCGCTTAACATCCGCGTTTGTTGTTTGCTTTTCTTCTGTTTGCCTCTTCTTCTGGGCTATGTGTTTTCTTACTTTTTTTGATAATTTGTTGACCGCCACATTTTCCGCACATTTGGCTGAGGCTCGAGCTAGGAGCAGGTCCTGGGAAACGTCTACATTTCTTCGCGGACTTTATGACCGGCACCGCATCATCTTCATTCCACACTGCACTTCATTTCATTTACGGCCACGTCTTCTCGCCTTCATGTCCCACGCCCCCTTTGTCCCTTTTGCTTTGCTGTTGACCGCGCTGTACTCCTCTTTTTCGCACGCATTACATGCATTATTTATTGCGTAGGCGCGCTCTCTCTCTCTCTCATTCCTTTCTCACTCCCTCTAACTCGAACTAGAACTTGTGGTGTCTCTCTGTTGCGATACACTAATTACGCGGGGCCGATTTCTTACTTGAAGCAAAATAACTAAAAGGCGAAGGTCCTCACAAGGTACTTATTCTTTAGGTCCTTAGTCTTCTGGTTCGTTTAGGTTGTTTCGATTTCAGAACTTACATACCTGATATTAAGTGTCTTTGTAGAAATGTAAGTTATACTACATTAAAAGGCTATAACATCGAAAGCAAAACTGCAATGTCTCCAAAGTGGGATACTAAGTTAAGAAAGCAAAGGTAGTAAGAATATCCTAAGTCTTCAAAAAGTACTTTAATTTCTAGGGTTTCTATGTATCAAATCCCTAAATGCCAACAAATTATATATTAATATTTATTAATGTCGTTGGTATCCCTCAACTTATGATTATCGCAACCTTTTAAATATAAGTCAAGCTACACCTAATTTAAATGCCGCAAACAGAAGTGCTTCTTCTTGTCCTACTGTAATTGTTAACATAATCTCTATCTCTCTCTACCTCTGGCTCTCTATTCTCTTTTTTCTTTCATGCCACTTACCTCAGTGTGGTGTAGTGTATTCAAGTGTCGTTCTCATTTGATGGCTCATTTTGCTTGTTTTGTTTTAATTAAAACTGTTGACCGCCAGTGCCAAACGGCAACGCAGCACTACCATCCACCCATTCTTCCCTTTTTAGCCACACTCACACACACCATGAAAAGGTCCTGGTCCATCATCTATGCCATTTCGTCTTTTACTTTTGCGCTCGGAGTTTTTAGGAGTTGCTCAACCTTTTTGCCGGCGCATGTCTGTGCATTAATGTGGCTTATAATCAAGCGACCCGCTCAGCTGGCCCTGCCCAGCACTACCCTGCATGCCGTACCCTTTCCACCTTCTTCACTCACACCACTCTCAGCCCGACGTCGCGTCGCAAAAAAGTTACCCAGTTGGGTAGCCACATCAAAGGCAAGGCAAGGCCATAGTCCACTCTCGTCTACACTCTACTTTCCTCTAGCTTCGTGCTTTCTCCCTTCTCTCCCTCCTGCATCGATTGTGGTAGAATTTTTGTTTATGTTGCTTCCATTTCATTTCGCTGAATGAGCTCAACAGCTTTTATCACACGCTTAGCGCTGCGGTTGTCCTTTATTGCAAATATCCCGGATCCATTATCACAGCACCCATTGATACTACCCCACGCCACCACACACAGTTGGTGTATCGACAACAACTTGTGGACTTCGGTTTTGTTTTCGTTTATTTATCGATGCGACTGTCAAAAGTTCAAAAGAACTTTCAAATCATCAGCAAATCAGTCAAGTGTCGTTGCAGCATTCTTTGGTTTGGGACTGGTTTTATTATCTTTGAATAATGATTGTCGGTTGACTGGCTTATGACTAATTAAGCTCGTAGTAGAGCTTTAAGCTGATTAGGAATTTACTCATTGAATTACTTATTTACCTTCTTAAATGAAGTGGAAGCTTGTAGAATATGTGGTTGGTTTGTAAAGCTGCAATGAGCTTTCAAAGCACCTCAATCTTGAGAGACTTATCCTACTTAAGGCTCCCTGGTGATAGCTTTTACTCTTCTCATTGTAAAGCTTCTTTAGTTTAACCCTTTATCATTTCATTAAGGTAAAGTTGCTTTAATCTCATAAATCTTTCCTGGAACAACGCTTTACTTTCGAGTACTTTGTAAGCTCTTGTAATTTATGATTCGCCCCAGCTATACCCTTTCAGGTGCTTTCCCAATCCGCTTTGATGAATGTGCTTTTATTAGTTTCACTTTTACCTAGATCAGAGCACACAATCCTCTAATTTTACAACCGACTTCAGACTTGCCACAAAATTTCTGGATTGGGTTACGCGCGCTTGCTGAGAAATTAACGACATTGTGCGCTTTCATTTGTTTTCTAATTTAAATTTATGTTTATGAGTTATGGCCTGAACCTGAGCATAGGCTCTGCCCACTTACATCAGCGGGAGGGGGTGGGGAAAGGGAGTCCAGGCCCGGCTATGCTGCACTTGTACAAATTATAATTATGAATTTCGGCTGCGCTCTTTGAGGTTAGCTATTAATTTTTAAGCGCAAAACGCCGCAAATTCATTACAAAGTCTGAGATTAGTTTCCTGCCCCGAGAATAATTGCCTCCAACTTTGGCTCTTCGAATGCATGGGAAGGCCAATTAGTTTTTTGAAATATGCGCCAAGCGCGGATAATTTGATAAGGCAACAGCCTTGAGAAATGCTAGATAGATAGATGTAGTACAGAGGATTGATTGAGGTAGATGGGCAAATAAATGCAAAGCAAAGAAAGAGAAGACAAGTGAGGAAGTTGTAGGCAAGTACTGTGTATAGAATCATCTCACTTTTTAGTTATATTTAAAGTTACACTAAGATTAATAAAATATCATTTTTGCATTTATTTTGTATTCATTTATATTTATTATATGAATTTCTGGTAAACACAAAAACTTAACTTATACAACAACATATTTATATTTATTACAGAAATAAATCCTTAACATATTTCCCAAGACATTCTAAGCCAAAAAAAAAGGAAACTACAATCAGTGAGGATTCAGTACATCACAGGGCTAATCAAATTATGATATGCACAAAATGCTGTCAATATTTTGATGGTCTTGGATTCGAGGAAGAGAAGCTTCAATACCTCTCTTCCCTCCATCCCGCTCTCGGCTGCTTTAGCTGATTATATTCTTTCATTTTTTTTTTTTTTGTTTTGTGCTGAGCAAAGGAATTTCTCGGCTGGCTCTCGAGTCCTGTTGGCCGCAACGCAACCGTCTGCCTGTAACCATCATGTAGCAGGAATCCTGAGCAGGTCAGACCAAGCCAGGCCAGGCCGCATCAGCCCGGTCCAAGCCAAGCCGAGCCGAGCTGGGGCACCACTGAAGAGCACTAAAACGAGCAACATCACAAGGAACAAGTGTCCTTTGCGGAGCTCTGGCAAACTATGCAGAGAGACAGCAACAAAACTCATGTGCTTTAGCTCCGCCAGGACCTGTTCGGCTACAGCTTCTGCTTGCCTCCCGTTGCTGTAGTTGCTACTGTTGTTGTTGTTGTTGTTGTTGTAACAGCAAAAGGAGGAAAAAAATTTCATTTATTATTAAAATCACTTTCGTTGCAATGAGGATTCCAAATGTCCTATCGTTTCGTTTCTTTTTATTGGTATGCGTGTGTATTGCGCTGCGTCTCTCGCTACACCTCTCTTCCTCCTCCTCTCCCTCTCTCTCTCTCTCTCTCTCATTTTCTCGCTGCTGGAATTGTCTTCAACTAGCGTAGACTCTGCGCCGGCTTGCCCGTTTTCCCTTTATTCCTTTCAGCATTTGCTTCATGTTTTGCTCGTCATCGGTTGTTGTTGTTGTTCTTCTTCTTGTTGTCCTGCTTCTCCTTGTTGTTGTTTCCCTTTTTGTAGTTGCTGTTGTTGTTGTTTCTGGATTAACAAGTGTCATATGTGGTTGTGCGGCCTTCCCGCCTGTCCTGTCCTGTCCTATCCTGTCCTGTCCTGTCCTGGCCCGCCTCCATCTTCGTCTTCATCCGCTTTGCGGTAATGGCAACAACTCTCGACGCTTTGCGCTCCACTGCCTCCGCTCTGTGTCCTTTTCAGCCTCTTCTCTCCCCTCCTCACCTCTCTGCTCTTCTTCCTCGACTCTGCAACTTGTCTACCTGCAGCATATTCTACACATTTAAGTCAAGTGTGCTTTGGAGATTTTGTAGCCGCTTTAAAAAACAACCGTATACCTGGGCATATCCTTCACGGGCCACGCGGGGTGTGCGTGTTGCCCTTTCACCTGCCCCCCACCTCCCTACTCGATACTTACGCTCTTCCTTTCTTTTTTTTTTTTTGAGGGCTCTGCGCAAATGTCAACGAAAGTGCAAATAAAATCTAATGTGGAAATCATTGCAAGAGCTTCCCTTGCCCATGCACAGCACTCTCTCTTTATCTGTGTGTGTGTGTGTGTGTGTGTGAGGGTGTGGGGGGACAGGTATGTGTGTGTTTGAGGGTGGCTGGTTGTGCGTGTGTGCTTAATGTCCTTGTCATTTGGTTAGTCGCACCCGCGTGAATTTGTTTTCATATCAAACATTGCATTTTATTGGTACCTCGCCATTTTTGGCCAACGCATCTGACTCGCCTCCTCCAACGCCTCCCTCAACTTTCCTTCCTGCTTCAATCAGCATTTGTACAGCGAAAGATTTCTGCTTAAATTGCTGGAAAGTTTCTTCATTTAAAGTATCTTTCAGAAATAGAATTCAAATTATTCCTTTTAAGATTTGATATTCAGTTTGTTTCAACAGTTTGTCTTATATAAAACTTTCCGCTCAGGTTTCGATCTTCAGATTGTTTCATCACTAAATGATATCATATTCATCGTACAGTATATACTCTCAATTATTTTATTAACTCATTCCGGCTTAGGGTTTTAATTTGAGTATTTTTTCAAGTTCAGCCTGTGGCAGATGAAAAAAACGCTTTATAGCAGTGTTTATTGCCAGTTTTGCAAAGAAAAAGAAATCGCAGATGCCGCAAAGCTGTTGCCTTATTGAGCTTAGACTGAACCGGCAACGGAACTTGAAGCAGGTTCGAGACGGGGTCGCTGCTCTGCCGGATCTGACTGCTGGGCAATTGGCTGCACTTGCGTCGCGTTACGACTGAATATTGAATATGAAGTCGTCTCTCTCTCTCCACGTTTATAAATATTTGATGTGCCGCTGCCTCGCACACCTCTCTCTCTCTCTCTCTCTCTGTGTGTGTGTGTGTGTGTGTAATTGCGCACTATGCTCGCATGCTGTGGCCACATACATATCCATATCCATTGCTAGACAGTGGCGAGGGCGGGGTAGACGTTCAGATTTAATAAAGCGCTTCGAAAAGAATCGCCTAAATTCAGAAATTCATTGGTTACGTTTCGCTCTTTGCCTCGCTGATTATCCAAGCGGTACAGCGATGAGGAGCGGAGGAAAGGGGAGTGAGAGTCCCACGCCTCCTTTTCTCCTTCCATGTTTTATTCAGTGGAGCCGATTCGGTTATTGTATATCGCGTGGCGTTGCCGCAAATAGTTTCATTTTGTAGTCATTGTATTTTCCCCGACTCAGCACCGAAGAGATCCCCGCACCGAAATTGGCATAAATATTTGAGCACCTTTCTAGCTCCAACTGCTGGTCCTGCTTTGCCTTCCTTCCCCTTGCTCCTTCCGTTCCTTCTCCTCCAGTATAAACAGTGCACAGCATATTCCATTGCACAGATATTTTCATTTCATGCTCCCGCAGCTCAGCTTTCTCTGCTGGTGCAAAACGAATGAATACCAATCAATGGCAGTGAATCCACTTGCATTGATTCATTTTTATTTATTTAATTAATAGCTAACCCCTTGAAGAAAAAGCAAGCTGCAACTTTTGGCTAACCAACGCACTAGGGGGAAAACTTTAAGTTACATGAGGGGATTATAATTGAGTTGAGGGTGTTAGGACAGCAAGGGGAATAGTGGGGAGTACATATACATAGCTTTATGCTGTGAATAGTTCTTAGATATACGAATAACCGACTGTTTGATGTATAGAGAAAGTATACAAGTTAACAAATCAGTTTTACAGGCTGATAACTTAAAAGAAACTATAAAAACTTAGTACTAAATAGGCTGATAACTTAAATTAAACTATAAAATCTTAGTAGTAAATATAAGTAAGCGAGCCCTCATATCTTTTCTACATCGAACACATAAGTTAGTTGCATTGTACAGCCAAGTAACTATAATTGCAATCTGCTTCTTCAACTTCAGTTCATTAAATTAAGTCTAGATTGAAATATCACAATGGTTTAGCGCAACTTAAAGCAACTTGCAGCTTGTCTTGCAATGTGTTCGATTACCTGTAACTAAAACGTGTCTAATTAACAAACGGAATTATAATAAGCTTTTCAACTTACCGAGCACATTTTGTTGATGGTGAATTGAAACCAAATAGACGCAGATCGAATCGAATGTCGACACTGTGTGTGTGTGCGACAAAGTTAACAGTTTATTATGAGTGCTTAAACAGCAATTGTGCAATGAGGCAGGCAGGCAGAGAGAGGAGTGGAGAGGAGTGTGGAGGGGGGGGGCGTGGCTGAAAGAGAGTCATGTGGATGGGAATGTTAAGCCGAAATGTAAGCAAAAATCATTATGGCTTTGTTGCAATTACAAACGCAAAGCTGCCGCTTGGTGGCCTTGGCAACGACAGGGGGCAAGTGAGGGGGGAGGGGAGGGTGTAAGTGTATCTGCAACAGTATTTACCGTTACAATTACAGTTGCACATACATATACAACAGCTGTAGAACTCTGTGTCCGCATCTGCATATGTAAATGCAATCAAATTTGCAACGGTCATTTGGCCAGCAAAGCGTCTGTCCGACTGTCTGTCCCATCCGTCCGGACAATCTAACGGCTATCATGTGGCACATGGACGGGGCATTTATGTATTCATAAAGCCGCTGCCACTCCCACCATGCCGCCCCCTCTCTCTGCAGCGGACAGTGCAACTGCAGCTGAATGATGTTTACCTCATAAATAAATAATTGTTAAGCACAAATATATACACACACATTTGCGTGTGTGTGTCGGTGTGTGTGTGTGTGTGTGGGAGTGTGTGTGAATGAGGGGCGGGGCAGGCGTGGCTCGCCCGCACAGTCAGACAGACAAATTACCCAACTGCAGCAGCATCAGCAGTCAAAAAGTAGCCAAAAATTCTTTGGCCAACCCACAAAAGCCGCCCTCAGTCGACCAAAGCTGCCGTAGGTGGAAAGACAAATGAACGTGATGCTAATTTGCAGTCACCGACGTCCAAATGCACTTACTACACATACTGCGATAGTCCTATGTTATCGATAGTCAATTAAAGTGCACATAATGAAGTAAAAAATGTTGGGTTTCAGTGTTTTACAGCTTTGGCAAGAGCCTTTAAGATTGTCATGCTGTTATCGATAGTTATCGATAGTAAACGGACAATAAGTTAATCGATTAATCGACTTCACTTCAGAAATCTGTAAAAACATTATTATAAAATCATTTTAAAGGTTGTTGACTTTTCGATAACATTTCGATATTTGCATCTACAAGAATCGGCTATATACAAATTTCATTCAACTCAGCTCTCTTAACAAAGACTAAAATGGAATCCACATTAAAGTTTAGCTATTGTTGATAGATTTGCGCTGCCCAACACTTATAGTTCATAATTGACTATCGAATAATTTATAAATCTATAAAAATAACAATTATTAAAACTGCCCGCCGTAGCGCATGTACACTTTACAAAAATATACCCTTTAAAAATATATGTAGACCCTTCCAAAAATAAACAATTTAAAAGAAAAGCGCATTTTTTTAACAAATGAAAATCTACTTATTCACTGTCTGTCTGACTGTCTGGCTGTGTGTGTGTGTGTGAATGTTCATGTATGTGTAAACTGGTGTGCGTGTGTGTGGTTAACATTTGTATACGCAGCTTATGAGAGGATTATGCGGCGGCCTATGAAAAGGTTGTGCAACTTTCACCGTCTGCATGAGTTGAGGCGAGATGAGGTCATTGCATACTTTTGGGCGCTACAGTGGATTCCTAATTGACAGCAGCAGACTGCCAATACAAAGAAGATAGAGCGAGGGAAGCGAGGAAAGAGAGAGAGAAAGAGCAAAAGTAGCAGCAGGCCAAAAGTTACATTCACATGGACAGCAGAAAAGACTTAACCAGACGAGAGTTGTCAGCTAGTATATCATTTTTTGTAGTGTTGGGCAACCGCAGCAGGAAGCAGGCAGCAGGAGGGGAAGCAGTGCTGTGCAGGACCGCCCGCACCTGAATTAAATATCTTACGGTACTTATTTCCTCTGCCGAATGCGACGACGAGGCATTCCATATGCAGCTGCAGCACACACTCACATACCTCTCTCTCTCTATGTCTCTCTCCCGCTTGCTCTCACAACACTTGTGCTAAACCAATTTGTCTGGCAGCTTGCGGTGTATGCGCACTTTAGGTGTGCCAGTGTGTGCGTGTGTGTCTATTTGATAGTAAATATTCGTGTAAATATTGTTGTTTACCCGGTGCAATCGTATAGTTTGCAACGATTTATCGATGGTTGCGATAGTTTTAGCAGTTAACAAAGTTGTGCACTGCGACTAATCAAATTAGTAGTAACTAGTTATAGGCTTAAATCAAGCTAGGCCTAGTTAACCTCATTAGTTACAGGGTATTCCATGTGCAGTAGAACTTTTCGAGTAGCCCACCTGGGGCCAAACTGAGGCCACATACGTGTATTACAACTGAACTAAGTTGCTCGACTGCTGCGTCTTTTTACTTGTTTATTTGGCAGTGTGTGGGTGTGTGTGTGTATGTGTGTGTGCGGGGTATGATCGACTGCACGAAAAGCTTGTTACAGTGTGAAAAAATTGTAATTGAAATACTTGAGATGGAAAATGAAACCGGCTTGATACGAATATGCAATACTTTTAACAGTTTTGCTTTGTCTTTCATATTCGTAAACGTTGCAACTGATTGGGAGAATTTTTAGGCAATGCTTTTCTCATTTAATACTTATGATAATCATCAGTTTAATAAAGGCTAAATGCATTTGAAAAACTCAAGTAACTTAGTTATCTCAACGACTTTTGAGTGCACTTTGCATCTCGTTCGTAAATGTTTGAGCAGCCTAAATTATGTTCAGTTTATTTTTCACTCTTACTTTATTATCTGTTTAGCACGTTCATCCCGCAGCTCTTCTTTCATAGCTCTTTCTCGTTCTTAATGCAGTTAATATTCCCTTTTTTCAACTTCTCTTTTTTCCAACTCTTTCGTAAATGTTTTAGTAGCCTAAAGTATTCTCTATTTGTGTTCGACTTCACTCCATCTTTGCTTCAGTCTACACTTTTCCTTTTCTTCACTCTACTTTTTCTCGTTCTTACCGATCTTTTCTCACTTAGTCTCTTCTTCACACCTGCTTTGTAAACGTTTTGCACACAGAAACTGCCTTTAGTGGAATATTTCCCATTTTTGCATCAATTTTACAGGGTATATAAACTTGCGCCTCGGGCTAGCAGTTGTTATTCTTGTCTTCTTCTTCACTTTCATGTTGTTGTTGTTGATTTTGTTGCTGTTGCTGTTGCTGTACAAGGAAAGTCGGCGACGGCATTTTCTTCGTCTCGTGGGCTCATAAGAAATTCATAAGTATTTCCGCTTCTCTGATTTTTGATTCGGTAATTAAAATGCAACTGAGATTGCGCTACACGAGTGTGTGTGTGTGTGTGTGTGCGTGTGTGTGTGGCACATTTGTGCAGAGCATAGAAGAAGCATTTTTCATTTGCTATGCTTATATTTGTTATTGTTGTTGTTTGTCTTTCCCGGTTCTGTTGATTTACTTCGCATCGAAAGTTCGGGGCTACAAAGGGAACTCTGCTGTTATGCCAGGTGTTCAATCGCTCTCTGCAGCACCTGGGAAAACTGACTGACGTCGCAAGACGTCGCGTCGTTAAGGAGAGAGACGGGGGGGGGAGGCAGTAGAACTGTTGGGGCAAAGTCCTCTGTCTCGTGATTGCTTTAGCGCATTGTAGACCAGCTTTGATTACTCGAATGGTTTCTAAGCACCTGGCCAAATGCCCCGGCACGGAAATGCAACAGTCGCAAAACGCATTATCTGCTTCAACTGCCAAGTGGACAAGAAGTGGACGCAGGAGCGGAGTATAGAAGGGGGGGAAATGAAAAAATACAGAGCGTAGAGCGAGAGAAAAGCGAAAAAAAAAACAAGTAGCAGCTAAGAAGACTCCAGTCGAGAGTACTCGATGGCAGTTAGCAAGAAAAGAAGACTAAGAGATACCCTAGAAAAAAGCCAAGAAGACAAATAACTGCTCTACATACTTACCAATCCTAATAACATTAAATTATTAACCTATCTATGCTTCCAAGTATACAATCTAATCAGATAAACAAGAGCCAAAAGAAGTATCTGCAAAATTTGAATTATTTAAAACTTACCAGATCTATTTCCTGCATGCCAGCAAGGTTAACCGATATAGGCAACACTTGAAAGCATCTTAAGCTCACTTGATGTCGCAGTTAGTCACATAACAAATTTCACATCTATGGCTCAAATAGTTTCCGAGTTCCAAGCAACCCATGTCGCAGCATTTGGATCTACAGGTACTAAGAACATTCTGCAATTTCATTTACAAAAGTTTATCTACAAGTGCGCGATTGCCTTGGCTTGGCGAATGCAGAGGGGGGGGAAGGGGAAAGGGAGGACATGAGGACTGGGGGTGAAAGGGAGCAACTCAGGCAGCCGGAATCAGGAAGCAGAACGCGGCTCAGGCCTCAGAAAAACTAATGGCATCAAAGAAGAAAATCAAATATTGCTCGAGTGCCACTGGCAGCAACCGACAGCAACAACAAGAAACGACAGCAACAACAACAAACGACAGCAACCGACAACAACAACAACAACAAGAGGGAGAAGAACATTCAGCGGTTGCCGTGTAAGAAAACATGCAGATGGTCCGTCAAAAGTTTTGGCTGTAACTCGCGAATGATAAACCGCGCAGTCGGGCAAACCTAGAGAGCACTGGCAGCGGGGAAGGGGGGAGGGCAGAGCGGGGGTATAAAGTCGAAGCAGCGGAGGCTGGGGGGAGATGTCTTTCAAAGCGAACGAGTTTATATGATTTTGATGAATTTCCGTGGCAACGACGCCAAAATGAAAATGAAAATGCGCGCAGAGCAAGAGAGAGAGAGAGAGAGCACCGCAAAGAGAGTGACAGGAAAAGGCAAGATAGATGGTGGGGGGGGAGGTAAGGAAGAGGGGGACAGCGAAGAAGGGATCTGCTCGATAAGTAGCAGTTAGGATTTTGCTCTCGACATCCGCGGTCGAGGGACAACTCCGACTACCTGCTTTGAGTTTAATATTAGAAATTGCAACGACGGACGATAAAAATCATTGCTGCTCCTTCAAGTGCGGGCGGAAAGGAGAGCAAGAGAGGGCGGTAGAGTGAGGAGTGGGGGAAGTAGTGTGCACCCGCCCTGGCACTGCAAAGTAATTTCCTGCAATTTAAACTTAAGAAAAATAAGGAAGCGTCTTTGATTTCCGTGTGAAATGATGTGCGCGCCTCGCGATTACAACAACAAGTTAAGTTGGGAAGAAGTAACAGGAGAGGAGTGGGAAAGGGGAAGCAGGGGAGTAACTGGCGTAGCTAGTGGACAGACCTGGAACTGTAGCGCCCTCTTGGGCGCAGCTAAGCGAGAGAAAAGAAGATTTAATGAAGATTTAAGTTGATTTGATTTATTACCTGACCCGCAGTACAAACCCTTCCACCCTTCCACCCTCCAACACGGGTCAACTTATTGGAGTATCATTTTGAGTGCAAGCTGCTTGACAATACACTGCACTGCACAACACTACATTGCTCTCTCTACCTCGAGTGCCAATACAAATTCAACTTCAACTGAAGTTTGCTAGAGCTACTGATAATATAAGTACTGAATAATGTATGAAGAAATGTATAAGGACAGATGCCTGAACACCTTATGCAACTGAAAATTAGCTAAAATTTTAGAAGATTTTGCCACTGGTCAGAATTTGTAAATTCGTTAAGTTAGTAGATGGAAGCTGGGCCTTTTTCATGTATGAGTTCTAAAGAAAAGCTCTTAAATCAGCGATGTTTCAGTTGGTGTCAGTGTAAAGTATCGATACTTTAAAAACTTTAAATTTAACAAAAAATGTTGCCTACTTTTAAGAGCTCTTTGTACCAGAGAATTCGTCTTGCAATGACAGGGTAATGCAACTATTAAAAGTGCACAACTCATTAGTTAACAGTGTTGGAAAGCTTAACAGAAAAGCATTTCAGTGCATTACAGAGCTACGCTTTCTCAGTGTTGGTTAATGCAGGCAAAAATAGAAGAAGGATATACATATTGCAAAGAAACTGTCCCGAAATCTGTAGAAACTATTCGAATTTAAGTAGTTACCCATATAAGAGTGGGCATAACCCCTCTCTCTCTCTCTCCTTCTCTCTCGCTCCCATTTTTGACAGTCGTTAAACTACACCAGTTGGGGGGTGGGGGGTCCTTTGTTCAACTTGGTTAAATGCTTGTTATCTGCCGCTTTCGGAATACGTCGCCATTTAGCGGACGCGCATGACATCGCCAGTTTTGAAGTGGCTTTTTCGCGATTTTTTATGGCTGCTGCACGGACAGGAGGGAAGGGGGGCCTGTAGTTGGGCACATTCATTCCAATCAGACACTGGATACCGATATAGCGTTTGTAGGCTCTCAGCCCAGCCAGGCTAGGCTAGGCTAGGCTGACAGTGCCAAAAATTTTATGTATCGCATCTTTTTCTCCACATTTTCTATTTCTCTTTCGCACTCGCTGCTTTCTTGCTTCCTCTCCTCTTCCTCTCTTTTTTTTTGTCGATTTGTTGTTTTGTCACATTTCGGAAATGTTTGCGCCCAGAGCGGAGCAGCGCCTCCTCTTGCAGCTGCTCCACCTGCACCCGAAATGAAATGCCTGAGGGCAGTAAATTTAAGCGACAGCCGGAGAAAGGGCAGTGCGACGGGTGGCAGGGCAGGGCAGGGGGGAGCAGTTGCAGCACGTGGCGTGGCGTGGCGTGGCGGAGTCGTCCAGAGTATTTACCGCCATGTGCATAGTTTGCAAGTCTGCGCGGCCGTCGCGACACCTGCAGGAATGGCCGACTATGTCCCTCCGCGCGTCCCTGCATCCCTTCGCGCCTCCTCGGGGAGTCTCGCTCCGACATGGCCACTAACAACATCAAAAAGTGCCAAGTGCCAAGTGTTTGCCTTGGTCAGCTCGCCGGCTACGTACATTCCTTGTGCCGCAGCACCTCACACTCCCTTTTCTCCGCCCCCCCCCCTACCCTACCTTCTCCCTCTCCTTGCTTCACTGCCTGTTTTTGTTGGCGTTTTTTGCCACCAAATTTTGGCGCTGTGACATTTTTTAGCGCCCTCTCTCTCTTCCACACAGCGCAGCCAGTTCCAGTTCCAGTTCCCTCTAATGTGCTTCGTTGTCCGCTGCTTTTTGTGCACTACTGTTGCTGCTTGTTTTTCTTGCCGTGCACTTGTTGGCTACTCTTTTATGCACATCGATTTTCGCTCAGTGCTTTTTATTTGCCGGACGAGCCACGAACGGACGAACCGACGGACGGTCGGTGGGACAGAGCCGGTTTCGCCGTGTGTAGCTGTTTGTTTGCCCGTCGCTTGTTTATGTGCCGTAACTGGTCAGGAAGTTTTTAAAGCGACATTTAACGTAGTCAGCAGGCGCCTCCGTCTCCCGCGCAGTGCTTAGGTGCAACTTGCCTTAACTGCCCGACGTTGCACTCGTTGCAGATCGCTTTGATTCACATCCATATCGGGAATAATGCTTGCATCACTTATCTGCGCAATTCAAACACTTTTTGCACAGTTCGTTGCAATTGTTGTTCTTTTACATTTCAGTGTTGGCAAACAGCGGGAAGCCTTAAAGCACGCTCATTATGCACCATGCTGACGTCACAGCTGACCGGCGCCAAAATAAATAAATTCATAAAAAAATAAATACATTAAATTAATTAAAAATGAATGGGGATTTTATCATATGTTATTTAAGTACATGTTTAATTTTTAAGGTTCTTATTGAAACTAACACTATTTAATGTTGCAATTCAAGTGGAAGGCAAGTGTAAAGCGCTCTCACCATGCACCATGCTGACGTCACAGCTAAACGCCGATCAAGTGTTGCCAACTGAATAAATTCAATATGAATAATTCACGCTAATAATCGCTTCATCATTTTTATATATTAACAACTTTCTTTCCAATTGAAATCTGCCTAAAATATTTTAAAATATTATTTTTATTTATATCAAATGTATTATTAAATATTTATTAATTATTTCGACTTGCTCGTACCTGCCTATGCAAACAGACCATGCTGACGTCACAGCTACAATGATCGCTGACTGCATTGGTATGGCTGCCAAACGTTATACAACACTAGGTCGCTTGCAGTTCAGTTTGTAAACGCGCCTAAATCGGTTTTGTGCAACTTTGTGCTGCAGCTTCTCCGTTGCCAATTAATAAAACTATTTCGCTTGGCTCTAACAAAGTTTCGTCAAGTTCTGTGTACATCATAATAGTACGTAACCACCACCCTCCCCCAACTTCTCCGCATAGTTGGCTTAGTTTGATTGTCGCAGGCGAAATGCTTCTGCAAGTCTCCAAATCGTGTGACAAAGTCAAATGCACATTGTACATATGTGTGTGAGTGTGAGAGAGAGTGGGGTTGCTTGTGGGCGTGTGTGTGCGTCTGTGCCGTATTTTGCAATATTGCATATTGTGCGACGCACTTAAATTCAATTAAGCTACAAAGGCAGTTGCACAAAACACGAGCAGCCAAGCAAGCGCCACGCGCGTACAACAACGTCAAGCAGGACGACGATGACGACACCAAAGACGCCGACAGCGACAGCAGCGACGCTGACTGTGACGATGAGGTTGCGCGTCTTTGAACATGTGTCGCGTGCGACAGCGAGAGAGAAAGAGAGAGAGAGTGCGACGCTTTGTGTCGTTGCCCTTCTTCATTCGTTCATTCATGCACCAATTCACTCAAGCATTCAACATCGACACTCATTCAATCATGTTGCTACTGTTGTTGTTTGTATTCGCAGCATTCGTAGGATTTACGAATAGGCGAAAAGGTTATGTGGACAAATGAGATCGCGTTTGAGTTCCCAAATCAATCGATAGTTGCGGTTTCGATAGCTACGAACGATAGTGACAAGATTGCTACAATTTAGTGTTGAAAGCGCAAGAAAAATCCCGAAGGAAATATTTTTCTGCCAAGGAAATATTTTATATAATTAAATAGAATATTTACTGCGCTGTAAAGTATGCTATGAATTCTTTCAACTTTTAAAGGGCATACAAAAAGATCGAGAACCTGCAAGGGTATAAAACTTTCGTCATGCTGATGCTAACCTTTCTTCTTTGTTTTTTTGCTTTTCCCCCTCCTAAGAGTTGTTGGGCAAAGATGAATATCAGCTTAGGTTAGAAATGTAGGCGTGGCCAGCGGGCTGAAGCTCTCTAATTTCATTTGCACGCCTTTCAACACGCCTCGCTTCGGCTTCTCCAATCGAGAGCTCTATTTAAATGTTTTTGCAGCTGTCCAGAGTGAACGGACAAATGCATATGCAAGGTGTAAGTGCTGTGAGGGTGCGAGAGTGTGTGTGCGTGGGTGTGTTTGGATAGTACCAGCATGCGAGAGACACGCTTGCTTGAGCAACAACCTGAAATGTGTCGCACTTTTGTCAAGACGTCCCTTCTTCCTTGATATCCTTTGCATCTGCAGTAAAGAAGCAGAAGGACGAAAGAGACAGAGGGGGAGAGCAAGAACTGCTGCTGCCACTGCCGTATCTGCTGCCGGTGCTGGTGGCACTGCGCTGTACAACTAATTCCATTAAAGCAAGCTCTAAGTTGATTTTCAATTGACTCCTCATTTGGGGACGACAGTGGCAGCAGCAGCAGCGACGGCGGCGTCTGCGCTGTCAGCAATCAACATGTTCAATTGAGCATATCCTGCCCGGCCCAGAACCCACTGCTCGCTGTGGCAGCTACAGCTACAGCAGCATCCAGCTACAGCAACAGCTACGGCCCGAGTCGGAGTCAAAGTCGGAGCGACGCAATGTGATTACCCGATGCTATTTTGTACACACACGCGGCAAGGAAGGACGGGGTACACTGCAAGAAATAAGAGCTGAAGGGAAGAAAGAATTCAAGTTCTTGTAAAAATATATCAAAAAAATATATTATACGAATATCAATGAAATTTCTCTAATAATTCAATGGAGATCTTATCGAAAACAATAAAAATTAAAGTATAAATACAGAAGATCGTGAAAAAAGACGTTAAACATTAGAAAGTATTTTTCAAATTGAAAATTATATGCTTGAAAATCGCAAAATCTCAGTGAAATGAGTTGCCTATCGATAACATTACAAATATATATTGGACTACTGTGAATACATCGAAATGTAGTTCAGAAAATCTCATCAAACCAATTACCTCATCGATAACATTGCAAAGATTTCTCCGATTATGATATTTCTTCATCAATAATGCCATTTGTACTATAATTTCTCTCAGTGCAGCAGCAACAAATGCGCACACACACACACACAGGGGCATCGTCCTTGATGGCGTCTGTCCAGCGTGCGGGTGCGCGGTGCGGCATCGTTGGTTGCCTTTTACATTTCATTGGATTTTATGCGTTTTACTTTATGCTGATGTTTTTATTATTAAATTTCCCTGAATTTTCATTTACATTTTTTGTGTTGCGCTTCGCTACGCTCTATGCTTAAGCCCGCCTTGTGTTGCCTTCACCATCCTCCCTCCCTCTCCCGCTCTCCTGCTGCCTTCTCTTCCGTCGTGACACAGTTCACACTTGCGCTACCTTACTGCCTCATCCTCGCTGCCTTTTCCTGTCCGGCACTGATGACTCCTCTTCATTTTCACACTTTTCATTCAATTTATCGCATTTCGCAAATTGAGTGTCGCTTTCCTTAGATCTTCTCAGTTCTCTCTGTGTTTTTTCCCTCTTCCCTTTCACACTCTACTCCTGGATAGCATTTTGTGCTCATCCCTCGACTCAACTCGAGCTCAGTTCGTTTAATTAACCATTTTCAGCTATATTTTCCGCCATTTCCAGCTGTCCCTCTCTGTCTCACCTTTTCTCTTGTCTTCCCTTTAGCCAACCTAATTATTTATGAAATTCCCGCAGTTTAAGCTTAAATACTGACAGAGAATATAGATTACTCATTACATATACAAAATATAAATAGAGTAAGAGAATAGTTAAGTGATTGTCATGTTTGGAAACATTTTTAGACGTTAAAAAGTAGAATTTCAGATTTAATTAAAACTAATTTCCGTTTAATTACTTCCATTCGCTCTTTTCTTTTTTTAGTGTTGTTAAACGCGTTCATCAATTAGAAAAAACTCATCTCAACTTTTAGTGCATAGTGGCGATACTATTGAATACCTTTATTAAAAGATTTGCACAATATCGATGAGTGTAAATCATTATCTCCCTCTATATGCGCTGCTCGAGCTTGCGTCTCCACCAACTGTTGCCCACAATCACTAGCACCTGCAGCACAAGGCAAACGTACCACAGATTCCAAATGATCATCAGCAAATTGATCTGATTGCCACAAGTCTCTGAGCGAAGGTAGTGCAACGTCAAGAGCAGCGGCACACAGGATACGGAAATGTTCAAGAGAAGCATCTTTGGATGCGGACTGCTGCAGCATAGATTGATGGTAAAGCTGATGTAAAGGCGCAGCCACTCTATGCCCAGCACCAATACATAGGCCAGTTCCATGCCCAGCTGCATAAGGCAATTGTTCTGTGGGAGGATGGAGAGAGAAGAATTGACGCGAAGAAAATTGTTCTCTCTCACATACTCACATAGATCATATCGATGGGATAGCAAGCGGCCCAACTGGCTGTGATGTAGACATTCATCTCCAGTAATATTTGCAGCAAGAGATTGCTGCGTTGTGGATTGACAATGTGCGACATGAAGACAACCTGCTGGAATTGTAATAAATTACGACAGTCTACTTGGCTTATTAACTTCCACCTGAACTCGTGAAGAAAAAGTTGAGTTGCTGCTTAAGTTGCCTACTCTGATTGACGCTTCTAAGTGTTGTAAAACGCGTGCATTAGTCCTGTCAAACACCGCAGTCCTGTCAGTTTCGCAAACACTAACTTTATTATCTAGCCTTCTCAGTTTGCAGTGCTGTAAAATTGCTCTTAACCATAGCAGTTTTTTAGAATACTTGCGATACTATCGGCCTGTCTTTACTCTACCTTCGATACATTACTTCTTTTCCCTTTTATCGATAAGTAATGTGACAAGCAATAGTTGCAACTAGTTTCATCAGTGTCGCTGTCTGCACTATCTAGCGTTGTAAAGCGCATGGTTCGCAGCTAACTTCATTTACCCGCTTTCTCTACTCACAGTGCTGTAAAATGCCTGCATATCGATACGTTTCTACTCCATCTTTGATACAAAAGCTTGCAGCTATGACACGCCCGCATTATCGAATCGCTTAGTATATTTGGCCTAATTAGGACAAACCCGCGCTGTGCCAGTGCTGTAAATGGCCTGCAGCAGGGTTGACCCCCACCTCCCAGGGTTGTGTGTTTGTTTTGCTTGCTTTCAACACCTTCGATTGCCCCCGCACGTTGCCGCGTTCGCATTCCATATCATTTTTCAAGCCACGCCCCCACTCCCTGCCCCGTAAGTCGCCTTTGCAACGGTTCATTTTTGGCAGCTCATGAATATTCATGGACATGAACGCGCAAAGCCTTCTGGCAGCTAGCTATCAGCCAGCATCAGCAGGGAGAACGGGTTGGGCGGGAAGTGTGGTTGGCAACACTGCCAGCGAAACGCCCGGGTGGCAACGCTGAGGCCATTATGCAAGCCATATTCTCTCGCCGCGCTTACAAATTGTGCGCGCCCACCCAAGAAGAGAGAGCGCGACAGAACGAATGTGTTTATTCAGTGGAGTATCGCTTGCTCTGTCTAAAGTTGGCTCCGATTATTCCCGTGGGGGTGGCGGTTCCTGCTCGCCCTCCTCCGCCGACTCGAACTTGGCTTCACTCTCCTCCTCGGATTGCTCATCCAGATTTGGGCCTGCTTCATCCTGTTTCTCGTCCTGCTTCAGGCCCTGCTTCAACTGCGCCCTCGCTGTCTTGTCCATGGCAAAGCGCCTGGTCCAGAAACGTGCGATCTTGTCGTGCTCCTTACGATTGTTTTGATACTGATCGGCAATGCCCATGACCAGCGGATCCAACGGATTGCACTCGCTAATCAGCACCCAAATCGAGAGCAACACCTTGGCAATGTTCATCACTGGGGACCAACGTTCGTTGAGCACATCCAGGCAGATGACGCCACGACTGTCCACGTTGCAGTGATAGATGCGTGTGATGAAGCGTATCTGGGGAGGTCGGAAGGGATACGCGGCCGGAAAGCGTATGTCCAGTCGGAAGGTACCGTTCTCATACACAGTTCCAGTGGGACCCAGAATGGTTGCCCGCCAATGGAACAGATCATCTTTGTACAGCTCGGCACTGCAATTGGGTGGCGGTTGTTGAGTGATCTCGGTCAGCTCACGCCTTATCCTTATCGCCGGCCCATTGACCGGCGTGGGGCGTGTCTTGGCGGTACGCGCAGGCGGTGGCGTTGGCGGCTTAGACGTTGATTGCGGCATCGTCTCTGGCGTCACCTGGCGACTTGTGCTGGGCACATTCTCATCCGCGCCCAGAGGAGGCATCGCTGCTGCTCCTGCTGCTGCTTCTGTTGCCTGCTCCACTAGCACCTCTACCTGCTGGTGCTGCTGCTCTTGCTGCTGCTGCACCTCCTCCTTCTCTTTGGTTTTCTCACTCACCGCCTCTGGCTGCGATTTCTGGACAGGCAGCAGCGCATTCGAATTGCCCGACATGCTTCCGGGCGCTCAGATATAGCGGGAAATTTTTGACGGATAATTTGGATTTTGGATTTCAATTTCTATTAGGAATTTTGACAAATTCTTGACAATTTGTTTTGTCTCCAACTGTTCCACATCGAGGGAAGGAAGAAGGGGAAGCTAGAGGAGCAAGCGGCTTCAAAGTGGAAAGAATAAATGGACTGGAGTCTCTTTTAAATGAATTTGAAGACCGTTTCTTGCATATAATCTCAAATATACTATTGGTGAAACTATCGCATCGCTGGACAGCTCGACTTTGTGTTCGATTTTATGTAAATTGAAAATGTATGAAAACAGGTGACTGTTTATA
This sequence comes from Zaprionus indianus, assembly GCA_018904595.1. NCBI lineage: Eukaryota > Metazoa > Arthropoda > Insecta > Diptera > Drosophilidae > Zaprionus > Zaprionus indianus. The sequence continues at coordinate 771,541 of JAEIHA010000344.1, forward strand.
TAGAAAATATTGAGTACAGTATATTAAAGTTTAAAAAAACTATCGCATCAAATATATTTAAGTTGTCATTGTAATACGATAAACATGACAATATCTATACTTAATATCAAATATTTTAAAGATAGTAAACCTTTTCATGTACGAAGGCAACTTACAAATAAAACACATACAAATGTAAGATATATTGTAGAATTTTATATGATTTATAAAAATAACTGAAAAAAAAACGTTATGAAAATGTTAATTTCAAGGAAAAACTATCGTTTACATATCTTTTAGAAGTTTAAAGACAGCTATCGTAAGAAAATATTTGTACAATTAAATGAGTTGCTTTGTATTATCTATTTAATTTATATATGATTAAGACAAACTATCGTGTCAAGTTAAACTATCTGCAATAAGATACGATTGCTATATTACAATATTCATTTAATTATGTTGTAAAACATATATAAATATATATAGTTACAGTTATTTATTAGCTGTAATTAAACCCGCTCGACAAATGGTTATTTACTTAACTTCAAAACTATCGCATAGCTAAGCGATGGAATAATATCGCATGGATTTGCAAGCAGCTTAACACAATCTGCATAATACTGCTTTTGCTGCTTATTTCTACCAGCTACCCGCAGCACTTTGGTCTGGGGCGTGGCAAGCTAAGCCCGCTCCACTCTCCGCGCACGTCGCAGCCATAAGTTGGTTACATTTTATGGTCTCGGGCACTTGAGTCAGCCCGGCTTAAAGTGCTCGCCCGGGTGAAAAGCAATTTTCTGCTGACAAAGCCATCAAACTGGTCACCTCTAGGTGGCATGGCTGGAGAAGGAGTGAAGGAGGAGTAGGAGGAGGGGTGGGTAGGAGGTACGCCCATTTGCTGTATCGCCATCTTCGCTTGCTTAAACAAGTCAAACGTTAATGAACTTAAAGAAATTAATTAAAGTGCCGCACGAGGCAGAGAGAGAGAGAGAAAGAGAGACAGACACAGAGAGAGTGGGAGACAACCCAAGTTGGCCCACATGTGTGCGGCAACTCTGGTGCGGGCGTGTGTGCTTGTGCGTGAAGAGAGCTTAACGCCTGCGATGCCTTTATTGAAAACGACATCCGGTTGGGGCATCAAGCGACGTCATTGGTCGCTCGCCGAGAAGGGGGGGTTGGAGAAAAGGGGGTAGGGGGAACGGTCGCGCATCGCAAAGTAAATGCTATAAAAGCAACACCGAAAGGGATTGCGATCCTGCACGAGGTGTTCCAAAGTGGGCGTGGCCGGCAAAAAAGAGAGGAGGCAAGTCTTATGGACGCGCTGATGCTCTGTTTACTTGGCTAATAAAAGGTATCAATAGATATCGATAGTTGTCTAAATAATAATAAGCTGCAAAGCCAACGATAACATTATTTAATTAATTGAACAGCGAGCGAAGTACGCGCGACAACAACAACGATTTTCCAACACTGCAACGAGTAAAAAAGGCGCAGCACCTATCGATAACAACGTGTTTACTAATTAACAGTATGCTGCGTTTCCCAATACTGTTAAATGGGATCAGCCTTTCGCAGCAATGCAACGCGTGAAGTTGGCGCTGTGCCTATCGATAAGATCGTGAAAACCCAACTGCAGCCACAGGGTGCACTCTCTTAAGTAAATTCACAGCGTTGCCACATTACTTTATACAGTCAATATGCCACACTCTGCACTATCGCCATGCAGGCTGTGTCTATATATTGTATATGGCAGGGCATAAATATCGCCACATGTTAAATGCTGTGCGCTCATTTGTAGCCAATGTGCGAGGGGCGATGCTGCCACTGCTGCCATCGGACAGTGTCGTCCAGTCTCGACGATATTGCGCAAAATTAACAAATGAGCTCGACGAGCGCACACGTTGCGTCCGTCTGTGTGTGTGTGTGTGTGTGTGTTTGTGTTGTGTTTCGCGGCGTCGAAGGTGGACAACATGATGCCGTGTCCCCCTTCGCTCCCCTGTATGCATGGATACCTCTCAATTCAGGAGCAACAGCCTGGTCCCAATGTCGTCCGTATCCGTGTCCGGGTCGGCCGTTTGCGTGTCAAACAGTTTCTGCACTCTCAGCTTTTATTGAATTCCATTACAGTTTCATGTCAGTCAGGCGAGAGCGCGCCGTTCGTAACGTCATCATAAAAGGACGCCTGCATGCCAGGACTCCCCTCCCACTCTCCCCCTTCCACTTGGCTTGTTTGCCCAGTACTTGCCGCCTGGCCAAAATAATGAAAAGACATCGGGAAAACGGACGGAGGACGACGACGCAACGATGTCTGAAACTGACGTTGTTGTCATTAATGGGAAATTGTTTTAGATGTTCTGCCCGGCATAGAGTCGCATCAAGTTGTCCATCCGGCCAATTGGCCCCCCCTTCCCCTTTTCTCCTGGCATATTGTTAACGCATTTCTGTTTATACTTCCTGTAACGCTTCATTTCGCACTTGATTATCTCGTTCTTGGCAAATACGTGTCCACATAAAGTGTGCATAAAACGTGTACGCCGGAAAACTGTAAGTCACCTGCTGTTATCGACATGTCGGCCGAGGGAAATGTAATTAATATGCTTTCGATAACGTTATTGAAATTCTGCAGTGAAAACACGATTGTGTTGGGTTAAAAAGGAAGCAGCGTTGATAAGCTATCGATAGTTATAAGAGAAATTAAATAAATCGTAAATCGTTTAGTAAAGTTGTTTATCTTTTGCAACTTATTCTACTCAATACACTTTCAATTAGTTTGATAAGTGGTAACATATAACAGAAACAGTGTTGCTAAAATGAAATGGAAGATATCGATAGCTGTAATAAAATTTTCAAAATGATTTATAGATCTATTATAATCAATGTCGATAAGTGTAATAAGTGATATTTTCCAACACCATACTCGCTTTCATATTTTATTCAAAAAAAATCAGTGTTGCTAAAGTACAGTCGGAAGCTATAGATAGCTGGAAAATATATATATTGTAATTTAATAGAGATGAGGTGATTAAAAATATATGAATAAAAAAGTAAAATAATATAGTATGTCAAACTTAATATAACTTATATCGATAAACCCCTTTCGACTTACCCAATCTAGTCCATAAAAGGGAATAGAAATTTTTCCCACTGCACAACACTAATGTGTGTCGGACCGTGTGTGGGCGCGTTTGTTTCGTTTTGGGAGTTTTGTGTTTTCCGCCGTGTATGGGAGCGTGGGACGCAACGCAACGCATCAGCTGCAAATGACAGCGGTAGCCCTGGCTGACAAAATGCTGCAGCAGCTTCAGTTTCGACCGTTTTGTGCTCGTTTGCTCTCGTCACATGCGGGTGCACTAGATCCAGCCGGGGTGATAATGCCAGACCGCAAATAGACAGCGAGAGAGAGAACGACATAGACGCAGCACACAGCAGCGGGGGGGAGAATGACAAAAAGCAGACAAAGATTCGCATCCGACATCCCCTTTGAGGAGCACTTTTACTACGATTTCGATCTGCGCCTCGTTGCCAGTGCAAAGGGGGCACCACGGCAGCTCTTCAAGCTCCTTATCTCGTTTTCTGGCTCGTCTAAACTAAGCGAAGCGAGTCTTGTTGTCGTCCGCAGCTGCTTGTTTATGAAAAGCGACAGCAAAATGATTAGCACAAAGTTCTTGCGCCTTAGAATAAATAGTTTTGTTTAAAATTTGCAGATTTTACTATTTAAATGATAATTATATAAATAATTTGAATCATATTTTGCTTCTCTTATTGATATACTGCATGCGATTGCAGCGTGTTGCAAAACCCGTCAGAGTCTTCAGTGCGCAAACCTTTTCAATTGAACATGGAAATAAACAATTTAAAACAATTAGAGACGAGAATAAAAAAAAACGAGTAGTTATTTAAATTAATAGAAATGGTTTTAAAAAGTTTTAATATTCAAATAATAATTTTAAAGTAAAGTTAAAGTTAAAGTTTTTATCATATTTTTCTTCTCTTATCGATATATGTATAGCAGCGTACTAGACTTTTGTAGTGTTGAAAAAACCCGTCAGAGTCTTCAGTGCGCAAACCTTTTTCAATTGAACATGAGAATAAACAATTTAAAACATTTGGAGACGAGAATCGAAAACAAGAAGTAATTCAACGTAATAGAAAACAAACTTGAGGCGCTGTGGAAACCGTTCTTCTGATTGGGACAATCAAATGGCAATTAGAAACGAGGCAAATGCAAAACCAATTGGAAGACATACAAATGCGCTGTTCCGTTTCGGCTCTATCCTTCCCCCTCCCCATCCTCCTTCTCGCACTCTCTTTGAATGTGGAATGTGAACAAAGAAAAGAAAGGGAAGGGATGAAGGGAGGGGAGTGAGGGAGCATAGCAAAAGTTAATTTCGTCAACTGTTGTGTGGCCCAGAGGAGAGCGAGAGAGGTTGTAAAATTTGTGCGGCTTCTCAGTCAATCTTATGCGGCGCAAAGCTGCTGCTGCTGCAGTTACAAAGCCGGAGACCAACGGCAACAGCAACTGGTGCCATTCCCCCTTCCCCCTCGCCGTCACCCTCCGCTCTGGCCAGACTCAATTAATTTAAGGGATTTTCGAAACTAACAGCAGCATTGCTGCGGTGCATTTGAAGCGACTAACTCCGACTATTCCCCCTCCGCTCCTTTCCTCCCTGCTCTCTCTCTCTCTCTGAACCTGACTTCGAATCCGACTCCGGCTTTAGCTTTGGCATTTGGCGGTCTTCACTGAGATTTTCGGCCCGGCGCAAATTTAATTAAACTACAAAATGGGCGCTGCAACTACCCCCCTCCACCCTCTGCATCACCGTTGCTGCAACTACGACGGCTTTTGCCAGAAAGTTGGCATCTAAATATTATTTTACACGACGCTTTAACTGCAACTTTTGCATGCCTCATAATAATCATAATAATGCCGCAAGCAACAACTGTTTCATTAAAAGAAAAATAAGAGAGAAGCAGAGGACGATGGTGAGGCGTTGCCAGACTGAGTTTCATATGAGAGTGGAGCACGGTGAGCAGGGGGTGGAGGTGGGTGCGGCGCAGCGTATGTTGTTTTATGCGTATGATATTTTACCAAGCAAAAGTTATAAAGCAAAAGAAGCGAACAAGAAAAAGGATAATTTCTTTTCGTACTACCCCCTCCCCCTACCCTCCTGATCTCATTTCCTGTCTACTGAGAGTGAAGAGAGAGGGCGGCGGGGGCGACTTGCGCTTTTAGTTAAATGTTTGAAAAGAAAAATTAAAAACTTTTTACAACAGCATGCGCGGGCTGCTGCTGCTGCCACAATCGCTGCTGCTGCTGTTGCTGTTGCTGCCTCATCTTGCTCTTAATATGCTGCAAGCGGGGCAAGTGCAAGTGAAGCAAGTTAAGCGGCCAAGCAGCCCCGAAGATTACGTCGCTCTCTGCAACATGCTCCTCCATATGCGACTTCATCTTGAGCAACAACAGCCGGCGGTACCTGGTGCCCCTGGCCGTTGTGGCATGCCACAAACACACATACACGCGCGCGGTCGCACACACACAGACACCTGCAAAACAAGCGGTGCACACATAAACTCGCACATTTTACCGCGACCTCAAGTGATAAGTGCTGGCAATGCCTTACGCAGAGTGTGACCGTTTCGCGTAAGATCATAAATAGCTGCAGTGCAATGAATATACCGAAAAATACTATAAAGCTCGGCTTCTCTTCAGTGTAAAGTGTAATAAATAAATATACGAATTATTTTTTAATTAATATTAGTGTAAATAAATATTTAATAATATATTTGTGCGTTATTTTACCATTGGCGATCTATACATGAGTGGCTGCACAGATTTATATTCAATTAAGCGAAGTTTCTTAATGAATGAGAGAGCGAGAGAGAGAGAGAGAGAACAATCGGACAATCGAACATTTTGATCCCTTCTGATGATTTATTTATTCGCACATTTGTCGTTCCATTCGCTTTAAGGTGCTGCCTCGCCTGTCCCTCTCTTGCCCATTACCTGTAGGCGGCGGGCAGCACATGCGGTAAACAGTGCAAAGTGTTCTGTGTGGGAGAGGGATAGGGACAGCAACAGGGGGAAAAACAAGAAAAAATTAGAAGAAAACAAAGAGACGAAAGACGAAAAGAAGAAGAAGAACGAAGGAAAGTAAACTTGTCGCAACTTTTTGCGTTGTTTTTTTTTTTTTTTTCATTTTTTTCTGCACATTTCGCTCAGCTGAGTTGACTCTGCCATGTCTTGTCCTTGTCTCGGCGTGTGTACACACGCCATCCAGATCCGGATGCGTCTCCCTTCGCTCCCCTCCCCGCACGACCGCTCTTCCCCTTCTCTTTCGGCGCCTGCTGCAGCGCTCTCGTAACTTTTGCTAGTGCGGCGACATCTGCCAATGTTTTGAACATTGCAATACAGAGAGAGAAAGAGGGAACGAGAAAACGAAGGAGGTAGGAGAATCTGAGATACGGGGACATGCGAGCCAAGTGTCTCTGCCGAGTGTGTCGCACACGCAAAAGGACAAACTCCTTGGCAAAATAATGAAAAAGTAACTGAAAGTCGTATTTGTATTTTGCTACAGCGTCAGCTTCGCCGTCGCAGGGTGCTAGAGATGAGCGCGTGTCGAAAGCGTGTCACGAGTGTTGGAAAATTGAAGGAAAAACTACAAACAATGCAAAAAATTAAGGTAATGTAATATAGATAATGAATTTCAAAATATACTTTCTTATTTTATTTTTTAAATCGAGAACAACTTGTGCTTGTTTTACAGTGTGACCATCCTGTGCTTGTTTTACAATGTGACCATCTTGTGCTTGCTTACGCGACTATCTAAACTTAATATTTATCGATATATAATATATTTGCGATGGCTAATCGAATCACTGACACTGCCATCTCTAGTTTGTTTTGGTGACGTTGCGGTGCTTCTTCTTTTTCGTTTGCTGCTGTCTCTATTCCCCTCCCCTGCCCCATCCGCCTGGCCTTTGCCACTCCCTTTCTGCTCAAAGTCGAACTCTTCCATCATGTAAGGCGAGGCGAAAGTCGAAGTCGAGGCGAGGCAGCCTGTGGAAATTGGTGCGAGTAATTGGTTTGTTAGAACAAAACTTATAGCAAGGCAAATGGCATGCTCTCCCCTACCCCTCGCACTTCCCCCTTCAGCTGCTCTTCACTTCACCACGCCAGCTGGACATGGGCAAACTTTTTGGGGACTCACCTGAAGAGAAACAGTAAGGGGCGCAGGGTTGGTGAGGGGGGCACGGCAACAACCTAATAATAATCTGCATGTGCATGCCAGCCGAAAACTTAAAAGCATGTCACAGAGTTTTCCAGCTTACAGATTTCGATGCTGCACAACTTTGCTTTGCATGCACAGTGCATATAGTGCCTGCATGAACACATTCAACTGCAGGTGTACCCAATTCATGTTCAACTGTGCCACGTTGTAGTGAATGGGTTCAAGAGAACAACATTCACTCGCATTCATTTAAAATGTGTTCTCTTTTTAGGAGTGTATGATGCACCTATGGATGCATTCATGCAGTACTCACACATGCAGAGGGCTGGAGTGAGTAAGAGAGAGAGAGAGAGCGCTGTTGGACCTCAAGTTTAGGGCGAAGAGATACACGTGTAGCATGTCAGTGACATGTAGAGGGAGCTACAGCACAACTCTGCAGACTTCCGATTTGGATGCCCCCCGACCCCCACGGACCTCGCCGTACCCCGCCCCGGGGTGAACCGAGCCGGGGCTACACAAAGGTTAAAAAGCAATTTTTCGAAATGTCAGCGCACAAAATTTCATTACAAATTTTTATTTGCCTTTTGCATTTTTGCGCACTTTTTGGACAGTGTGCGGGATAGAGCAGTGCAGGAATAGTGCAAGGGGTTGGAGGTTGGAGGAGGCTCCATTGTTGTTGTTATTGTTGCTGTGTGACCAGTGAACAATAACAACAATGATCCGCTCGTAGCGTAAGCAACGGCACTTGCTCTCCCACTTCATCTGCTACGTGTGTTATTGTTGTTGTTGCTGTTGTTGTCGTTATTATGTTTTCCCCAATTTCTATTTCCTTTTCTACTTTGCCGTTGCCTTGGCTCGAAAGTTTTCATTGTGTTTGCTGTCGTTAGCGCAGATAAACGTCAGTGTTGTAAAACGTTCAACTTGTGTTTGTTCATATGCACAGGCAAATCGTATGTGTGTGTGGGAGAAGAGTAGCAATTGAAATCAACGTTTGATAAACGCCCACACAAGTAATTAGCACGATAGCTATCGATTGAGGATCGCTATCGATAAAGGAATATTGCGAAATTGAATGGAATTGTAATACATATATGGTTTCAATAAGTTAAACTATTTATCTATGTATTTTTAATTATATAACATATTTATGTATTCTCAATTATATTTAATATTACAATTTTTGTTTGGTGATCAGTATTTTTGTTATTTTTCGCTTGACGTGCTGCGGCCACACAGTGCGTGGATAAAAAGTTTAGCATATTGCCAATTTTGGCTAACTTTTTTATTAATCTGCTGACACGAGTAAACATATATTTCATGCAAAAAACCTTCCGCTGCTTCTGCCTGAACGAACTCGAGCATAACATCTAATTTATTATTATTAATAACAATAATACGCATATGCATATGCAAAGTACTCGAGCGCACACAGAAGGGCCCCTCCCTGCACCCTGCCTGCCTGGGGCTGCTGTTGGGGACCCCAAAACATGCTTCGACTGCAGTCGAAATCAACGTTTAAAAAGGATTTGCCATGCTAAATATTTTGAAAAGCCTTAAGCTATTCAAAAATTACATCACTCGAGTAAATATGAGCGACTTGAGAGAGTCTGGAGACTGGCGGCGACGGCGACGGCGACTGGACTCGGACACAGCAGAGACGAGACCCATCAGGACCACCGACCCCACGATTAATGGCAACGGAGAACGTAATGTAGCGAATATGCCGGAGTTGCCGTACTGATTTCAAATGGATGCACGGTTCCCCCTACTTGTGTGTGAATGTGCGTGCGTGTGTGTGTGTGTGTGCGGGGGCGGCAAACAAAACAAAGGCAAAGAGAGGCAAAAACAACACAACGCGGCAACGGCGGCAGCGGTTCAATGGTCGACCGCTGCCATGCGCTTGATTTAACCATGCATTGGGCCAGGCCAAGACCGAAACTAAAGCCGGAGATGTATACGTATGTAAGTACGTCAGTGTCTGTGTGTGTGTGTGTGGCGGAAGGAAGTGGAAACTGAGGGAATTGGGGTAAAACTGCGGTCGCCTGGACCCACCGACAGACGACCGAGTGCGGCACGGTCGGTCCTCTCGACATCATCGAGAAATGAAAACAACTCAAGCGAAAATACAATCATATTTTTATTGCCGGCTGGTTGGCTGCATGTCGAAAGAGACGGAGCAACCAAAGAGAGAGAAAGAGAGACAGAGAGAGAGAGAGAGAGAGAGCAGTGCAAAAGTGGAAGGGAGAGTGAGAGGGAGGTAGCTTGGTTGGTCGTCAACCAATTCTCGTTTGCTCGCTCGTTTAGTCGATTATTCTTGGAGGCGTTTTTCTTAATAGCAACAAGAACAAACGACGACGATGATGACGACGCCGGAGTAGGAGACGACAAAGGACCCAACGACGGACGGACGACAGCAATAACGGTCACTGGACGCCGCCGACTGAAATGAATTAAAACTGAATCAAAACATCTGGACGCACGACCATGAGACAACATAAACAGCAACCACTCCCCCACTGACCCATTCGTCCCTTCTTCTTCCTCTCTGCCTCTCTCTCTCTCTTCTTTGCACTATTTATTTGAACTGTGGCCGGTTCACAGCTTGACAATATAAAACGGCGGAAAAACGACAGAAAGATGGGAAAGGAAAAACGCTAAACAAGCCGAGAAAACGATATGGCTTCAGTAACGCCAAAAAACATTGAAAAGGTGACTGGGGTTTTCCAGCTACTTCACAGAGAATAACTTGCATACGAGTAACTTGACTGATTAATGGCGTTTTTTGAATGATTAAGAAGCTGAATTAAAAACAAACAATAAACAATTTTGGAAATTGAAAAGATAAGGTCAAGCAGTCGAAACAAATCATAGAGTTAATAAGGAAAACTGCACTGATAATGAAGCTCAAAGCACAGCAGAGGTAGAATAGATCTTATTGATCTTGGTAGAGATCTCCCTTAAAAAAAACATAAATATTTCTTAAATATTTTTTTTGACTAAGAAGAACGTTACATGTTTTTCCAACTTTGGTCAATATATCAAAAATAGTTTCCATTGAAATAAAATACTAGAAACATAATCAAATGATACTCAATTAAATTTAAGGTGACCAGATTGAAAACATTGAATGTGCCAGTGTTGGAAGAGAAGCTGAAATTGCAATTTTTTTGCAGTGCAACACTGCAACTCACATACAGTGTGACCGGAGCTTCTGTATACTCCCATAATTACCATGCTCACCAGAAAAACCCTTTTTGAATTTGAAAATTCAACAAAGAGTAAGTCCAAGAAGTTTTGCCTGAAGGCTAAGCCGATGCCACTGCCATATCGGATAATGGAACGAAAGAATCGGACTAGCAACTCCCTCAAGTTCTTGACTCGGCGGCGGGACTCTGCAAATGCGAGAATGCATGGGAAATAATAAAACTATCAACGCGACTGGGCGCACTTCAGCAACATCAGCATCTGAATCTGCGTCTGCATCTGCACCTGGTGATGCTGCTGCTGCTGCGGCTGATGTTACTGCAGGCGGGGCGGGATGGAGCAAAGTGGCATAAAGGATGTGCAAGCCAAGCAATTTGCATTTGCACACCGCAAGCAAGCAAAGGGGGTGAGAGAGATAGAGATGAAGCAGACGACAAAGCAGACGACAACAACAGCCACAACAAAATGCTTCAGAAATATGCTAAATTACTAAAAGACAAAAAAACACTCGCTCACACACACACACACACACACACCTGTATAGATAAAGTATTTTCAAGAAGTTGCCGAAAGTCGAGAGCGATGCAAAGACAAAAACCAGTGCCAAGAAATGGCAGAAACACAGGAATAAACAATAAGGAAGTCGCATGGCGAAGCGACCGAACTGGACTGGGGAGGAGAATTGAGTTGGAGCAGCACACCTGCTGTAGAGTTGATCTGTTTCCCGCCCGCTCTCAGCTGCTGGCCACCCAATTGGGCAGTTCGTCCTGGCCGTGTCAAAAGGAGTCGTGCTGTCCGCTTCCTCCCCTTCCCTGGCCCTGCAGCTGATGCTTGTTGTGCGCCCTTATTGAAAATAGTTTTACAATTTATAGAGTGCACATTGTGGACGTGGATGGACAAAGGTTCGAATCACAGTCGGATGTCGAGCTACCTTATATACATATATACATGGGTGTAGGCAGATAACAAAGCAGGGTTGCTAGTAATGACTTTCTGACAAGATCTCATATTTTTTTAATGTTAAGCGGGCAGTAAAGTGTTTTTCAAATAAGGGTAACTATATTTAACAACTTCGAAAATCAAAAACGAAGTAGATTTCTTAGTGTGACCGTAAAATACAAAATAAAGTGCATATATAAAATCCAGACGGATCTGTTGTATTTTTAAACGAATTGAGAATCGAAAAAGAAGTAGATTTCTCAGTTCAACTAATACAAAGCAGTGTTTATGGAGAACTCGAACTTTTCTGCGGTATCTTGGCAACTTACCAAACCCTTTCGGACTACGCCACTGTTTGAAGTGCGCCTGCATTTTGCATAACAAAGCCATTGCGCGTCCAGTCGTCCAAATTGTCAGTTGAAATGTCAGCTCAAGATGGACCATTCACAGCAACAACAACAACTGGTACAATACCAACAACAACAACAGCAACAGCTAGAAGGAGACGCAGAGCAAGAAGACCAAGGCAAACTGAGAGAGCCTCAAGAAATGCGAGTGGGGGACGTAAATCAAGTAAGCAGCTTTGTCGGCTTACAAAACATTTGCTTACATTTCCACAGCAACAAACAAATCACAGACAAATTTGCTCAAAGGTAGAACGATAACCGATGAATTCAGGAATGTCAAATGGAATTATCTTGTACATATACACACACACACACACACACACATAGAAATATACAGTCTCGCCCACACCAGCAGCAGACGTACTTAGTTATGATGTTCAACTCTGACCGAACTCAGCTCAAGTGGGTACTCGAAAGACGCATTTTCCCATTTCTACGTCAAAGTTCGATTTGCCATCGAAGCTGCGCTAATTAAGTGTTTTTAGTTGCCAGGTGGCAACTCTTCTACAACGAATGGTTCAGACAACTCCAACTTACATTAATATGGTTGCAGGAGTGCGGGGTTAGCCTTGGCATCCAACTGTTTAGATGAAATCATTGAGTTCACTGGCTTGGATAAAGTTTCAAGTGCCGATTTAATACGATAGTGATATCATATCAACAAACAATTTGATTCCTAAGTCGAATGGTCTCTAGTTTAATTAATTAACCTTATGTTAAAATAAAAATATATTATCAGTTCGAAGTATAATAATAAGATTAATTGTATGCTTATGAGCTCAGTGCTTAAAATTTAGTTTTATAAAAAAAATAGTTAAAGAAAATAAATTTCACTTTATTCAAAATAAAATAAAAAACTTTATTTTAATTTCTTTTTTCATATTACAAAAACTGCTGCAAGCTGCCATGCCTTGGCCTAGGATTCGAACCTAGAACCCCTGTAGACCTGTGACCTTAAGCGATCAGGACGCTCAAGCCACTCGACTACAGGGGTCGGCGAAAGCAGGTGTGTTTGTTACCAATTAATGTAAAAGCCAATACACACACGATGCAACGCTTGTAATTCTCAAGTGCTAATTTTCCTGTCCTGTTGCATATTGGTATCCCACTCTCACATAGCACACACGCACCAAATATTGTATTATAGTGATGGCAGCACAATAGAGATCTGCGGTTCATCGTGAACTATCGATAATTAGATTAGCGATTGCAGTTCATTGAAATATGAAATGTTTGTAAAGAAATGTAGTTGATTTTTGATTGTTTTAATGAATTTAAAAAGGGATGCTGTATATATTAAAAAATATTAAATACAAATTTAAATAAATAAAATACAAATTTAATATGTAAATAGGAAAATATCATTTAAAAGAATGAACTATATGAGACTTTAGTATCAATCCTCAAATTAAAATGAAGCAAGCTCTAGTTAATTTTTCTTTCTTCTAAGTCTTCCCATGATATTAGCTGTTAAAACGAAGAGTAAACACAGATTTGTTTAGAGAAATCAAAAGCAAGCGAACAAAAACTTGAGGGAGCATTGTTTACGGCAACTATTTTCCCCTTTCTTCCCCGTTATCCCCTGTCTGCTTCAGTGGAAAATCAAATTAAAAGAAAAAGTGCGATGAAAAAAAAAATTACATGAATTCATAATGAAAACTACTGTCAGTTCACATTACAGAACTTTCCATCATTTTGCACAGCGAAATAAGGATGGAGAAATAGACGCGACTGGCGGAAGCGTGTTGCCAGAGGAACGAAGGATTTGGGGGATTCCGGGAGAAAGTTCAGTTTGAGTTGGGTGCGCTTGGCGTCTCGCAAATCCATTGGGGATATTTCCGCATGCACAGCGTGCACTCAATATAAGCGAATACCTAAATCTCAACCTGTAGCCGAACCTACACACATCTATGTATGTATGGCTTTCTCTCTCTTCCATAACTATTACTATGCATGTGGCTGTGTGTGGGTGTGTGTAGGTGTATGTGCCTTGCGATTGAGCTGTCCGAATGCGCCTTTTAATGTAATCTCTTACGGATTTGTTTTGACAAGCGCACTCTGCTCGCCAGCTTCCCCATCAGCCATTTCACTCCCTCCCTCTCTCTCTCTCTCTCTCTCTCTCTCTCTCGCTCTCTATCCCTGTTTGGGTTGTTGCTTTTCAATGCATACGAAATGGGCGTATCAGTTGTGCGGCAGGCAGGGCAGAAGGAGAAGGAGGAGTTGGACTAAGGTACACTTCGGGTCGGGTACCTCCTGCTCCATCATAAATATTCGATTACTCAAGCGCATGTAATTTGTTATATCATATTTCGAACAAACGTTTTTTTATTAAGGCTCTCCTCAAGTGTCCGCAAAGGCGGCTCTGGCAGTCGGCACGACGGTGGAGAGTACAAAGAGGACGTTGAGGGTCCAGTGTTTTGTTGTGTGCTTGGGGGAAACTTGAAAATTTAGGCTCTGATTTCAAACGTTAGACATGTTCACTATTTACAACTCCAATATCAATCAATTAGCAACTTAAATTGTGCTTTCATTAAAGCCATGACGAGTATTGAACTGAAATATTTAGTAGAATACAAGTTTATAGTAATAGTATGGTATCCTATTGGAATGTGAAATACATAATAATACACATACGTGTATGTATGTATGCATTTGAGTACTCGGAGTACGTTTTAAATTGCTGCTATTCATATGAAGAGGATTAATTGCATTTTATATAGATTCTTCATCAGTAAAAGGTTTTTTTTCAATTTCTTGTATTTTTTAGTACTTAAAATATATTTATGGATAGTATTTTTTATGTTCTTCATCTATAACAGATTTTAAACAACTTGTTATATTTTTCTACAAAATCATAAGTATTTAACGTGATTTTTTGCAAGTTTTATCAAATTTTTTAATATTATTGTATATATATATAAATATATTCTTCATCAGTTACAGATTTTATTCAATTTTTAAACTTTTTACTAGTTTCCATATATTTTTCTCGATATTATTGTTTATTTTCTTAATCACTAACAAGTTTTAAACAACTAGTTGATAGTTTTGATTAATTTAAAATAAGAACTATATATATTCTTCTACAACATCATAAGTATTTTACGTGATTTTCTGCAAGTTTTATCATATTTTTTTTAATATGATTGTATATATTCGTGAACAGTATTAAATGTTACTCGATTTTAAGCCATGGTATTTTTAAATTGTACCCCACTTTCGTTATCGATTCGAACTCGAGCAGAGGAGTCTTTCAAACGAGCTGGCGAGTTCACTTCCGATTTATGTTGCCTCGGATTTGCTTCGCAATGAATATTTAATGCGCGAGTTGGGTAATAGGCTGCGATGATTTAACTCGACACGTCGCATTCACTTGGCACTCACGTGCTGCACACACGTCCGTCTGTCCGCACACATACACACACACACACACACACACACACACTGGCACACTCAGAGAACCACACGCACACTCGCCAACTCATTTGTGGAGCCAACTATGATATGTAAATATTGGGGAAGCGCCAAGTGGATTTTTCCCATAGGAAAATAACTGAACGCTATGCCACACGGAGGCGCCGATGCGAATGCGAATGTGTGTGTGTGTTTGTGTGTGTAGGTGCAACTGTGGGTAGTGGCAAAGCGGGAGGGAAAGCAGCAGATAGCAGCTCCTGGGCCAGCTGTTGTGGTTGCAGTTGCAGTTGAAGCCGTAGACGTGGCCGGATCCGGAGCCAAAGCTGAAGCCGGCAAAGCTTGCTGACTCTGAGCAAACTCCACTTTGGCACTGGCAATGCGATTTACATATTACTAGGAGAGTCTGCTTTGAATAAACTCGCTCCCCCTTTACTTTTACCTCTCTTCCCCTTTCTTTCTTCTAACTACGCACTCTTTTGCTCATAGTGTGTGTGTGTGTGTGGTTTTTAAATTTGCAAACATGAGCATGTAAATTTGCAATGAATAAATTAACCAGAATCTGTCTATCTCTCTCTCCGTTTCTTGTCGTTGCCTTGTGCCGTCAGTCGACACTTTCGCTATTTATTAAAAACAAATTGACAGGCCGAGGGAGCTGCGTACCTGGCTTGAAGTCAACTTTAAACTAGCGATGTGTGGTTTGCCGTGAACTATCGATAACTTGCCTGGCGATTGAACATCGTCAACAAGATGATTTGAAAAAAACCACTGCAATTATTTATTAAGAAATGTCAATTATATACAGTTAAAAAAAATGTTTATAATTAAAATATATTTATTTATTCCATATATTCTTTTTTTTATTTTTATTGAAGTTTCCTTAAGAATACGCGTACCAGCGCGCACAGTTTCCATGCCTTTAAACCCAGGACTCGAACCTGGAACCCCTTTGCATCCTGCATTGACCGTTCAGAACTCTCAATGCACTCAGCTACAGGGGTCGGCGAGAGCAGGTGAGATAAAGTACCTATAAATATGCAGGAGGATTAGTTGAGGAGTACAAAATAGAGCAGTAACTCTAATTGCCCTTTATAATCTAGATTCATTAGGTTTCTAAATTTAAATACAACTTAATATTGAAGCTAAGTAAACGAAGATCACAAATCTTGAACCCAAATAAATCGATACTCTAATTAAAAAGCAACAGAGTAAAAAAACTCTTCAATAATAATGATGTCCTCCTGTTAATTATTATTATCATTTGAATCAAAAGGATTGACTTGAGCCATAATAATTATGTAGAAATATTTAAAAAGAGAAGGATAGCTTGGGAATAGAGATTAAACTTTATTTGAAAGATAAAAACCTTCTACTAACTAATAATATAATAAAAATAATCTCATAAAAAAAAACATTTTTTATTATTTTCATTTGAATTGAATTACTCGTATCTGTTACAATTTGCATAGCCTTTTTTAGAATCCACGAAAGTATACACCATTGACCGTATCTTGGAAGTGTAGTTTTTGAAGTTTTTTCTCCCAGCTTTTGAATTATATTGTTCTTTTTCTTGTTGCCGCTAGCCAAACCACTTTGTGCTTAATCCTAAATGACAGCGATGATGACCTCCTTTATCCTGGGCTCCTCTTTCTATAATGATGATTGTATTGTGTATTTCCATGCCTTCCCCCGGGACTCGAACCCGGAACCCCTGTAGTAAAGATGACATTTGTGAGTCGGAAGCCCAGACGACTCAGCTACAGGGGTCGGCGAGGTGATACACAAATGTTTCATATGTTGAACATATGTTTGACAGTTTTGAACAATGTTATGTCGGTAATAATGGAACTATCGCCCTTAAGCGCCATAAGATCGCGCGAACTTATGGCGTCTTGAAATTACTCGTGGCGATCTTATGACGCTTAAGAACGCCATAAGTTCGCCAAAAAACGACACTATTTCGCCGCCGGCGAACTTATGTCGCCCTTACAAATGTTAACTATTTTATGCAACAGAACCACTGTTGAACCGGTTCGCGGTAAAGACTCATGTTATTTTTTGGACCACAGCCCTTAAGAAAAGAAAGATCTCAAGCCAATAGAAATCCATGTAAATTGTCGATTGAACTAAACCATTTCTGAACCGGTTCGCATGGCTTTTATTAGTTTTTATTTATTTATTTTTTTTTTTTGAAAAAAAAAACCATCTCTTTATTATTTTTCATTTGAATTGAATTACTCGTTATCTGTTACAATTTGCATAGCCTTTTTTAGAATCCACGAAAGTATACACCATTGACCGTATCTTGGAAGTGTAGTTTTTGAAGTTTTTTCTCCCAGCTTTTGAATTATATTGTTCTTCTTCTTGTTGCCGCGCTAACCAACCACTTTGTGCTTAATCCTAAATGACAGCGATGATGACCTCCTTTATCCCGGGCTCCTCTTTCTGTATTTCCATGCCTTCCCCCGGGACTCGAACCCGGAACCCCTGTAGTAAAGATGACATTTGTGAGTCGGAAGCCCAGACGACTCAGCTACAGGGGTCGGCGAGGTGCTACACAAATGTTTCATATGTTGAACATATGTTTGACAGTGTTGAACAATATTATGTCGGTAATAATGGAACTATCGCCACATCTATCGATGTAGCGCGCCTCACACAGCGCTCTCAGTTTTTAATCACTTTTTATTATGCACGTATTGCTCGGGATGCCTTCACTGTGCTGTCCTGTCCTGTCCTGTACTGTCCTTGGACAACTGAAGAAATCACTCAGCCTCAGGCCCCGGCGGCATTGCTACTGTCTCTCCTCCACCCACACTGAGTGTGGTATAAAACAATCACGTGGCGCTAGATAGACGAAGGAGACAGGCCTGCCAGGCTCTGACAACAACTCGTTCGTGTTGCCTCTCTCCCTCCCCCTCGCACTCGCTTTATTTTCTTTTTGTTTTTCTGCAACATCAACAATAATATGGATGATGCAAGCGAGAGGGAGAGGGGGGAGTAGGTTGAGCCGGAGGAGTCGGCATTCAGATGAAAAAACGTCAACAGCAGGCGCGGCGACAAGGACAACCAGCAATGCTGGATAAACTTCTAGCCAGCCGCAACGACAGCATCAGAGAAGAAAGGGGAAAGGGGAATGGGGAGGGGGGAAGCAGGACAGCAACAACAACAGCAGCAACAGCAACAGAGAGCGCGAGCAGAAGAAGAAGCGAAAGAAACGAAACGAAAGGAGCACAACGAGCCGAGAAAACTCAATTAAACTTTTGTAATTACAGCTAAAACGGAAGAAGATATTTATCCAGTATAATTGCATTGAAGGCAAATGAAAGGACACACAGCGAAAAGAAAGAGAAAGGTAGAGAGACAGAATAGAATGCGGAGAAAAAAAGCCAAAAACCAAAGCACAGGCAAAAGAAAATAAATAAATATGCATAGAATGCCGGCAGAGACAAAACACGAGACACCGGACACAATCCGAAGGCGCAGCAGGTAACCGTTAGACGGCGCCACAAGTGCCACTTGTCTCCAAGAGTGGGGGAGAGAGAGCAGAATAACAGGAAGAGCGGGGCTTGGGAACAAAGCACTGCGTCTGGAATCAAAAGCAACAGATCGCCGAAAGAGAAAAAGCAAAACAGATTTTCCGCTACACTGCCAGTTAGTGGAAGGGAATGAGAAGGAGGATGAGGATGCGAAGCAGCAATAGCACTATTGTGATAAGCAACACTGAAGTAAAAGAGTTGCCAGACAAGGCTACAGACTGGTGCGCCATCTAGCGTGCCTGGTGCAAGGTAAGTGTTGTGAAATGATATGAAATCTCATTGAAAATCTATCGATATTCATTTATTAAAAAATTATACAAGCATTATATATTTTATAGACGTTTACCAACACTGGACTTGTCCGACCACATACCTGACGCCACTTTCACAGATCGGCCTAAACCCTTCCTCCACATCCATTACGGCAATCTCAAAGTTTCTTGACTCGAGATATTTCTCAGTTTCGTCCAGTGTGAGAGCCTCGATGGCCATCAAGAGACCGGAACGAAGAGACATTCTCTTTTCGTATTGCTCGACCAGATAATGTTCACGACACTGGGCACCAATGCCCACAGCTGCCGCAGTGCCGCACCTGTACATCTGGCCATAGGCATCGAATCTCATGAGTTCCAGATAATTGAATTGATCCATGCCAGCCAGAATCAGCGCCAAGCCAAAGGGACGCGTGGCGCACACATGCGTCATTTCCTGCATCACTCGCGAGACTCTCAAGCCCACGCTTTGGATGTTGTTGAGTCCCTCCGCCAGACTGGTCTTGAACACATGCTTCGAGAGTATACGAAAGTCTGGCTCAAAGCCGGCATAGGTCATGCCCACGTTCGCATTGATATCGATTATCTTCTGCACCGTCTGACTCTCGGCCAGCAGAGGCACTTCCTTCACCGAGGCCATGACACAGAATCTACCAGAGTTGATGGCCACCGATGCATCGCCTTTCTGTGCGCATACATTGGCCGCCTCCACCTGGGGTATGGTGCCGTTGATTTCCAAGGGTGTCATTGAGGACCACATGACCACAGCGAACAGTTAATTTACGCAAATTATTATTATGATATATGATATCGAAGTGTGAGCAGAACGAATAAGTGTTGTGAAGTGTAAAAAATGGGAATGATTGCCTAATATACTTAGAAACGTTTAAGTTGTTCTGCAGCCTGCTGCGATGTTATTAACTTTATGTATTTTATACTTTATTCTGTCTGGGAAGATAATATTTTTATATATAATGTATATAATTTAACGGTATAACTGAAGGAACAAAGCTTGATTTATTTTTAGTATTTAAAGCCAGCGATAAGTCACTTCCCTAGAACTATCGATAATTCTCATAGTTTCTTTTGCTTGGGTTGAACTGGAAATGATTCTCATATTATAGATATGGTATTTCCAGGATACATCTAATTAATTAATATCATTGTTCATCGAACCAGTTCGTTTTGTACCGTTAATTGGCCATAAGTTGTCAAACGAACTTTTCATGTCAATTTGACAAATGATTTAAAGTGTTTCCGCCTCCCACTGCTCCTACTTTGCCATTTGACTTGTTCTTCCACAAAGTTTTGAACGCTGTCCATCTGCCTGCCCCGTCGCATCCCTCCCCTGCGTCTCTGCTGCTCCCTCGGTCTGTTTTTTGCTGTTTGTCTGTTGATGAAGACATTAATTTGATGCAAATCGCGTCAACCGAACACAATCGAAGTGCTAATTGCGCTTCTTTCAATGCGCAGTGTGGCAACCCTTCGTCGTGTGATTCCCCTCGTCCTGCCACTGAGGGGAAGCCAATCATGCTCCATCATCAGAGGAGACAGACAGGTGAGGCGCGCACAGATATAGCTAAATGCAATGGCAGGTGGCAGGAGGGGGCTGCAATTCGGATTCGGTTTGGGTTCATTACGTATGCGCGACGCAGACAATGGGCCACTGATGGACGTGTTGCAACAGGGCAAAGCACTGCCACTGCCACTTGCCCTACACCTGCCGCTACCCTTTACCCCTCCCTCCACCTGCTGTGGCTCCGGCTGAATCTGAGCTGCGACTTGGACTCGCCCTCAATGAATAAAATGTTTTGTAAACCCGAAACGCTTGCCATGTGGCAAGTACAGTGAGTATGGTGGTGGTGGTGGTTGCACTGCTGTGTTCAGGCTGTGGCTTGCCAGGTGGCAACAAAAATATGAACCGTATTTAGAGCCACATAGAAAAACTCTTTCACTCTTTCTCCGTCTCCTTGCACTCTTGTCTCCGACTCTGTGTTTGTGCCTTGGGCAACACCTTGCCCGGGGATCGAATAGCATCCGTTTATCTGTTGTTGGTTGCTTGACCAGCTTGTTGCACACACACACACACACACACACACACACACACACACACACACACACACACACACACACACACACTTTTTTGCAACATTCCCTTCAATTTCGCAGTGCCCCGAGCTGACCACAAATCGAAGCCAACACTGGCCTGGTCAAAAAGACACTCTGCATCTGGTTTCATTCTTTTGCCTGTAATTTAATGTGACCATCTCTGGTCAGCTTCAGCTCATCTTCTCGGGGGGCATGGGAAGGGGGGGCTACAGGAGGGTATTAGGTGCAGGTTCAGTTTTATTCTGCCTATAAACTCTGCATTTTTGTGCACTCATTTAACTCCGGCATCGCAGGCACAACATTGTAGATTGGATTTGTTAACGCTATTTTCGCTTATACAACATTATTTTTAATGCAAGTCCGCTAAATGGGACTTTAGGCTGGACCTGTTTTGCATGAGAACCTGGGGTAAAAAGATTTTAGGGTATTCGGGTAGCAATTTGTGCAGCAACTTAGGCTTTAAGAAATATTTGTGACAGACTAATCCAGTTGAAAGCTTTCAATTCAAGTTCATGCTACAAGTTTTATTGTGAGCTTTAAAAAACTTTACAACTTTAAATGTATCAGAAAAAAGCTTTAAATATATTATTCAAAACATAGTAAATTATGAAAAGCTTTTCTATGTATTTAAAGTGTTTAAAAAATGCAACAATGTTAATTGAAACGATCGAAAGCTTTTATAAAATATGCTAAATTGATATAAAGTTCGATATAGTTATTCAAAAAACACTTTCTAATGCCTTTTTTGTTAATTTTGAGCTTTCTGGCTATGATCATCTTCCCCTAAAGAGCTTCACGAGCTTTAGGCGATATTTAACAGTCGCGTAAAGCTATTCAAGTGAAAGCTCCAACTCAAAGTTCGCTAAAGCTCTGTGTAAGGGCGCCAAAATCAGTGCCAGCCTAAAACGTGTTGGATAATTTATATGTGGCATATTTTATGCATTCTTATATAATAGATTTAAGTGCAGTCGCATTAAAAGCGTTAGGACCGCCATTATAAGAGAGGGAGAGAGAGAGAGAGAGAGAGCGGGAGAGGGGGAGAGTGAGCGTGTAACTCTATTTATTTGCGTGTTATTTTCCGGAGTTTATTTTTGTATTTTGTTATGCGCTTTTTGCATGACAGCAAAACAAAATGATGTCGGCCGTAAGTGCCGCCAACGCCGTTCAGCGCTTTAATGGGTATTCGAACTTAACGGGCAATGGGCAAAAGGGCGGCAAATGTTGGAGGGGGGAAATGGGGGGAATGTGTTCATAAAGCGGGCCTGGCCTGCGCGATTTACGATATGCGAGTTGCGAAATGAACTGTTAAGTTTTAGGGTTGCCACCGTCGCACTCATTGCTTCGCTCCCTCTCTCTCTCTCTCTTGCTCTCTTTCTCTTCGTACTTAGGGTCTTCGGTCAACTCATTAAGTTGGTGTTCGTGCTTGTGCGTAGCATCTCTGCGGCTATCAAAGTCGATTACCTAGAAAGTGCCGCAAATGTCAATCGATTAACCAGCAGCAACAGCAACGGCAGTAAGTCGCAGGCTCTGGAGCCTTTTGGGAACCAGAAGCCTAACCCGGCACTGGCGGCTCTTGACTGCATTGGTGGCTCATCGGTTCATTGTCAAATTACATTAGCATCCGTAGTTCGTAGTCGGCAGCGTCTGCGTTTTGACAGCTGCTTGCGCTTATTGACATGCACACTACACACACACAAACACACACACACACACACATAGACACCATGTGGCACACACATACCGAGGCACAGCAGCAACACACTCGCCCACATGTAATCGCAATGCAATGTTATGGTCAGCGCTATGACAGCTCCAGTCGAGTACTTAGCCATGTTCCTTTTACAGCCCTCTCCCTCTTCCTCCCACTCCCTCTCTCTCACTCTCACACTGACTATACTGCCTACCATAAACGGCATGTTTAGCAGCCAATGAGCTGCGTTTTTATGGCACCCACACACACACACACCACATAAAGTGTGTGTCAAAGTTAATTTTCGGCACAATCTTTACGGAGTGCACACATACAGGGCGAGTGTTTGTGGCAATATGACAATGTGCCACACACACAACACACCCATACACACACCAACACACTTATGCACACACACCTGCACATAGCAGACTGACATTAACCGTTAGCCAAGTTTGCCTACTAATTGCCAACTCGATCTCAAATTAAACTTGATGAAAGCCAAAGATGCCGCAGTAAAGCTTAGTGAAAAGCTCTTTAAGTTAGGTTAGGTTGAATTTCTGAGTACAGTTTATGGTTAAGAGGATTAATAGAGCCAAAAATAAGTCACTTTTAACTGGAAATGCAGCTTAAATCTCAGGTTTTTACTTATTCCCAAATTTTTGTTTGTTATACGTTTTATTTATGTTTCTTCGAACTGTTTCCAAAGAAAGGTTCTTTAAATTGGGTTAGGTTGAATTTCTGAGTACAGTATGCGCTCGAATAGAGATAATAAAGTCAAAATTGAGACATAATACTGAATATACTCGTACACCATAACATTCAGGTCAACACTATTATATATAGCTAGCATTGGAACGATCGAAGAACCTGCAAGACTCTACAACATGCCAAAGGTAGCTTTCGTTCTTGTTTTTTAGAACTTAAATAATGCATCAACTAGGTTTTCTCTTTCATATTTCACTCCTTTTTTCTTATTTAACTCTTGAATTTCAGTGCAAAGTCCTAGTGCAGGCAACCTTAGCATAATCCTACTGCTAACCAATGTGGCTAACTGAGTAGGGGAATTCCAAGTTGATTTTCTTTAGGCAACCATTAAATGCTCCCTTTGGAGGTTCAGGGAGGCCGCACAAAGTGAGCCACAAAAGAAACAGTTGGACATGTGCGGACTAAGGCAGCCGCCTTACCTGTTGTCCAATTGCTGTGCCTGTGTGTGTGTGAGTGTGTGGGAGTGTGTGCTCTCTGACCATGTCACCGTCATCATCATCGTCAATGAACTTTTTGGGGGTGAATCGGAGTGAACTCTCACGTTGCGTTCGAATAATAAAAATCACTTTTATTGCTCAATATATTCTAATTACGGTAATTCTCCCTACATAAACGTAACAAACTTGACTAATTTCCCAGTCGGACAACAGGAAAAGAAAGAGGAAAAGGAAGCGGAACAGGAACAGGAACAGGAACTATCGAAAAGGGAAGACCTGCGCCCAGCTCTCTCCCCCCCCGCGAAAGTGGTGTTAATTCATGGAGTGCGCAGCCTTGATAAAGTGTAATTATTCTATGAATATCGAAAAAGTGTGTACCTTGTGATCAGGTGAGGTACGCAGGAGAGGAGTGGAGCAACGACGACGACGACGACAAATGGCAACCCGTAAGGCACGAACTCGACTAACGGTCTATGTGATTTTATGGTAATTTGATTGTAATGAAAACTAATAGCAATTGATTGTACGACGTGTACAAATGTCCTGAAACGCCAGCAAGAAACAGCAGACTCGCCCCCCCTCCCCCAACCCCTAACCCCCTCTTCCTTTAGCATACCCCACTGCCAACCCTTGCACCCCCCGTAGTGTGCGACCCTTGGGGTTCGCCTTTGGCTTTCGTCTGTTGTCTTAACTTGTCCTGTGGCTCTGTCGGAGGGGGAAAGGTGTCTCCCATTCCAGTTACTCCTTGTAGTTTCGTCGTCGTCATTCGGGGGGTCGCTTGGTGTACACACAAAGTTCTTGACCCTCAACATTATAAGCCGCCCCGTTGAATAACAACAACAACAACAGCATCACAATGTGCGGCAAATGGAATATGTCGATGTCTTTGTGAACAGCCAAGTGACACCTGATAATGGCCAAAGATTGTTGTGCGGCTTAGTCGTCGCTCTCTCTCTCTCTCTCTCGGTTCCTATCTCTTACTTAGAAGGAATCTATTGTGGGGCTCCTTATATGAAGTTACATAGCTAAGTATACCTTAAGAATAGGAACGTACTACGGATAAAGACTTACTATACATAATTTCTACAACTATATCACATTAGAGTAGAAGAAGCTTTCTATCATGAGAGAGAAAATCACTTCTTTTTGTAGTTAGTATATTATTTATATGTTATTTAAGTTGGGGAGCTGTACTGCGACCTTGTAGATATATTAGACAATTAAAATACTAATAACAAAAAAAAAAAAAAAAAAAAATAATGAATAATAATAAATAAAAAAAAAAATAAATAAAAAATAAGAAATAAGAAAATAAGAAAAAAAAAAAAAAAATAAAATAAAAATAGAAATAATAAAAAAAAAATTAAAAAAAGAACTAAAACTAAACAAAAAAAATAATAAAATTCATATCAATCAATAATAGCATTCAAGATTATATAAGTACTGTCTCCAAGATATTCATTCTCCCTGCTTTTACTCCTTCCTTTTCTACCAGTCTTTAATATGTTCTTTCCTCTCAAAGTTTTCATTTTCCCTCTCTTTTTCTGTAGTAAACTAAATCTATAATATGCATGCCATTCTTTTGGGATCTAAAATGGTATAAATTCACTCTTTATCTGATCCCGGTTCCCTCTTTCTCCACTCTTCATGCAATTCATATACAATACAATACTTACTTTGAGCGTAACTCCTCTGCTACTTATGTTAGATTGTTCAAATTTGCGCGACTTATTATTTATGTTAGTACCGCACGATCTACTAAATTTAAGCAGCACTGCCACAAAGGCAGCTGAGTTACCTGAGGCAATGATTGTGAATGTTGCAGTGGAAAATGCAACTGAATCTTTGAATGCAAATGAATAGATGGATTTGGATAGTTAGTTGCTACTTGCAATTGTCCAGAGATTGCGCGGTTTATGCAACTGCATCATTCTCAAGGCTGTGTGCGAGTGTGTGTGTGTGTGTGGCAAGTGCATTTGTTAGTTGCACGAATAGGAAAAAGCGTTGCACGAAACCCCGAATGTGAATCCGATTGCGAGCTGCATGCAATGTGGAGACCAACAGCTGGCCGCACTCACAGAATGAAAGGGCACATGCCGCATGCCACATGCAGCAAACAGACAATGCAAACACACACACACACACACACACACATACACACACAGAATAGTCATAGAGCTGGATAGAATCTTACTTATAAGCTCGACGCACGCGACTATCTGTAACAAGCTGCAACAGAGAGGAAGGGGGAGGATTGAGGGAGGCAAATGTATCTTAAAGATGAAAAACAGCCAGGCGAAAGCAGGGCAAAGCTCTTAAAGGACGGCAAAACCCCAAAAAGAGAAATGAACGGGAGAAGAGAGAGAGAGAGAGAGAGGGAGGGAAGAGGGCGTGTGGAAAAGGGGCAAAGGAAAGTTTGAAACATTTTTGCTTGATTAAGTTTCAAGATGAATATCAAAATATACAAAACACAATAAGATGCCAGATAGCAAAATGGAAAATTCAAGATACAGATACAGATGCAAGATACAGATACAGGGCCAACAGATACGGATGCGGATACAGGAGGAAAAACACAGAGAGAACATAAGTGTGATAGATACATGTGCGAGCATTTCCATTATTGTCTGGCCCAACTGATTTATGCCATTCAATTGGCTTTCCCGGACGCCCAGACAGACGGCAGGAAGGAAGCCAGAAGGGGAGGGAGCACGGACAGACAGACAGACGGAGAGACAAACAGACAAAGAGCCTGAGGGGCGAGAGGGCAAACGCATTGCCCGGGAAATGAGGCCAATGAATCAAATGGAAAACTTTACACAACCGAAAAATGAAAAGTTACAACAAGTTTGGCCTTGACTAGGTTTGGATTTGGAATTCGCCTTCGATTGACGGCCAACAGGATCTGCAATGGAAAATTTGTATTTATATATATATAAATATAGAAATTCAAATTTAGTTGTAGTTAAACATTTATGGCAAATTACAATTCATTGAGCTGGCCTCTCAAGCGTCTCACTCGGTCTCTGTTTCTGCCAATTAACTGTACAGTGCAACAGACGTCTGTGGTCTGTCTGCCTCTGCGAACATCTTGTGACTACTCGAGCGCCCCTGTGTGTGGCTCCACTTCCACAGCCACTTCCACAGCCACTTCCACTTCGACTCCGATTCGGTTCGATTTCGATTAGTTCCGGCTTATTGAACTGGGGGCTTTCAATAAAGCTCAACTAAACGTTGCTTGATAAACAACAATCGTCGTTGTTTAATCGTTTGCAATCAGTAGAGCTATTCTATTGCATATGAAATAGGATATATTCATGTATATACAAAGTCTTTGTCTTGAGCACAAATGCATAATCGATGTAGGTAAGCATATTGCAGAGTTCGTTAACTTCGAATAGGTTAAATAGACCTAAATTGAAAGTCTTTTTTGCTTAAAAAGAAAGGAATCAAACATAAATAAAATAAACAGAGCATAAAACAGGAGAGAAACGTAAGAAATTGAATCCATTAAGCCATTTGCTCATCGATAAATAGCGATAGTAATCTTAAGATTTGAATGCGAAAGAAATAAACAAGCAAAGCCTTTGTTTATTAAGAGTATTTTAAACGAAAATCAAATAAACAGAACATGAAACATAAAGAAACAAATGAAATTGAATCTATAACGAAATTTGATCATCGATGAATATCGATAACAATCGTGCAACGCCTTTGTTTATGAAGAATTTTTGCAGCTGTTTTAATACACATCGTCAATCAATGCCAGTAAGCTTTTGTAATCGATAACCTAGGGCTATCGATAACAACGCTGCACTTTGCTTTCAGTCACAACAGTTAACAACGCATCGAGGGAGTAACATGGGCAACTATCCGAGCCACCAGGGCTGTGTTCGTCTGCAGCCGGAGGACGCCAAGGCAGAGTTCGATGCAGACAAAGCGATCATGCATCCACCGGCCTTCAATCGAGCAGAGCCCGAGCAATGGTTCAGCGATATCGAGGAGCACTTCGAGGCCCTGCACATCTGCAGCGATACGGACAAGTGTGATCTACTGATCGATGTGCTCGATTTGGACATTCTGCAGCTGATCAATGATAACCTTGAGTGGTGCGATCAGTCTTACGAGAGTCTCAAGGGCATCATATTACACGTGATTTTCGCCAACGGATTGTGAGGAAAGCGGTGGAAAAGAGGAGCAGAGAGGAAGGAAGCGCCGCAAGGCCTTAACGACAGCTCCGTGGGCAGGGCGTGTGTACAGGTTTTTCCATAGTTCACTTAGCCTCCCCATGCTGCCACTCCCCCTGCGGCTCTCTCTCATTTACTATCACTCTCCCTCTCTCTCTCTTTTTCGCTCTCTCTCTGTTTGCGCTCTTTGGTATTTAAAAATACACAACGAAATATTTTGAGAAATGCGAGGGCGCGTGCCTATAAAAGCTCGAGAGCTTTTCGCACAGTGTGAAAGGATTGAACAACTAAAAATTACCCTGCAGAACTTACTTAATAATACATATATATTAGACATATATTAGACATATGTATGATAAATAATATATATATATAAAAAAATAATAATAATAATAAATAATACAAATAAAAAAACGAAATACTTCCTATACAAATAAAAAAGATTGTCAATATTAAAATGAAAAGATGACTTTTCTTAAATTTTCCCCAATTCTTTATCCATTAAAAGGGTTAATCTCAGTGATGGCAGGCGCTAGAGCAATGAAATTTGTAATATAGTTTGCAAATAACTCTAGCATTCCCAGTTTTGTTTTAAAATTGTTGTAGCTACTTTACAATATGAGATAAACTTAAAATCTGATTGTGTAACCTCATTGAACTCAGCTTTGTTAAGAGCTAGAGCTATGAAATTTGGTATGCAGCCTTCTTAAGGCCCAACAATTGATAAAGTTTCTTGAAGTGTTGATAAAAAGTAACTATACTTTTACGTGGTATTTAGTTAGCCGCATACTGCCTGCTTTCACTAGCGCACTCTCACCTGTGCGCGCTCTAACGCTGTATGCGGATAATGTGGTCTATTCCCTTTGCGACATGCTTGGCCCCCCTTTCCTTGCCTCCCCTGCCACGCCTCAACTCTATGATAGAGTTAATTGCGAAGAGCACATGATATTGTTTGCCTGTAACTCAGCATAAATAGAGAGAGAGAGAGAGCGAGGGAGAGAGAGAGTATGGCTAGAGAGCGACGCGTTGCAGATACACACACTAGAAAATACTTTGGGGCATATATCGCTTTCAGATGCGAATTCAGTGAGATCGCAGTAGCAGCAGGCGAACAGAGCGCAAGATTTCCTTTTCGCCGCCTTGCATATTTGATTATCGTATCGTTTCGTTTTCGTCGTTTTCCCGTGTTCGTTTTCATTTACATTCTTCTTTTTCTATTTTTCCCTTGCTCCAATATCTGTTTATTCGTAGATATTGTGGCTCGTTCGTTCGTGTGTGTTTCGACTGTTTGTTTGGCGTGAGTTTCGACTGGGCAAGAAGTGCATGGAAAACTTAAAGAAAATCCATAAAATATGAATAGGAAAATCTAAAGAATGCGATAAATAGCGAGTGATAAACTGTTGTACAACGCGTCGTATGCGTTATGTGCACTGCAAAAAGTGAAAGTGAAGAAAAAGAAAGAAAGATTTATGTTTTCTCATTTTTTTCGTTGTTTCTTTTTCTTTTTTTTTTGGGTTTTGCCAGTGAAAGTGACAGTGTGAAAGTGCTAAAGTGAACACAGGTTGACCGCATGACGTCACACATCGATCAATAGGTGTAGACATGTGGGTGCGTGTCCATTCCGTTCCGTTCCGTACGTTGTCGAGCGATGAGATGACGAGCCAGAGCCAAAGCCAAACCGCCACAATCGCCACCAGCACCACCGCGCCGCACAATCATCCAGTCAATTTGCGATGTGTTTTGCGGGGCATTAAAACAAAAGCATTTTTCACTATGAGAAATTTATTGTTGTTCTTTCGATTCCATTCTATTCTGTTCTGTTCTCCATTTGCTTCTGTTCTTCACTTCTGTATTCCGACTGAATCTCTCCACTGATCTGATTCGTCTTTCCCTCCGTTCTCTGTTTGTCTGGAATGTGTGTTTACAGTAGCCACCCGAAGTTGCCACCGAAGGCGACCCAAACTGAACCACCAACCATCAACCTCACCGCTCCCCCTCCCCCCACCTCATTGCCCACCTGCCTTCACCCTGCAGTCACATGGGACTGATCGAACCAATCGACTGCCTCAAGTATTCGGTCTGGAATCGGTCGGCGCTGCAGCGTTCAGTTCATTAGCGTGTCAAAGTACCCATCAAAGTCTGTTATGAACTGTCTGAGAAGTTCCATCATGCCCATTCAAAAGTCCAAAAGCATCTGTAGAATGCAATGAAAACGTTCGCATTGAATAAACTTTTGCAGATCTTTTCGTTCTTCTATCTTCGATGCAGTGTGAATACTCGTATTCATATGGATATTCCTTCAGGTCTTTAGTTCGCCAATGAAAGTTGAGTTTTGCATAGTTGAGAATATATTCTTAATAATCTTTTATTATTGATTTATTTATAACATAAATATAATATCATAATTCATTGAATTCTAAGAAACATTAGAAGAAAGTTTAGATTTAAATTGTGGTTGAAGTGAGTCCGAAGAACTAATCATTTTATAATTTGCATTGTAATTTTCAAGAAATTCTGAGCAAGTTCGAGGTTTTTTCTGAGTCAAAGGAATTTGAAAAATTCATAAATGAATGTCAAGAGAACACTTAGCAAATGTTCGAATGAATGATATATTTGCTGATGACTATCAAAAATTCCAGAAAAGTCTGCTAGACTTTATATTTTTTTTTTTTTAATATTTCCAGCGGAATATAATTGGAATATTTACATGTTTTCATAGTTTTCCATCTGCCTTGACTCTCGAACCCTTTTTGTGCTTGTCACTCTGAAAACACAAATTGCTGTAAGTTTGTTTTGGCATTTTCGCTAAGGCCACAAGTTGTTTGTGTTTGCTTCTTTCTCTTTCCTTCTCTCTCTCTCTTTCTCTTCCACTCTCTCTTTCGCTCTCACTGTGTGTGTGTTGTTCTTGTTGTTTTCTCAATCATATCCGGCAATCAATTGGCACGCAATCTCGCACAATTCGCCACTTAATTCTATTTATAATAACATTAACAAAGACAAAAACAACAACAAGAAGATGTAGATAGCAGGAGGGGGCGAGGAAGAAAGAGAGAGAGAGAGAGAGAGAGAGAGGGAGAGGGAGAAGAGCGTTCACAACAAATTTGAAATGAATCGAGAACTTATTTTTGGTGGGCCGTCAAAGGCGAAGAAATCATATATTTGAAACGTCTCGACGTCGCATCACGACCCCAGAAGAACGCGCCTGGTGGATTCCCTACACAACAACAACAACAGCAAGTGGGCTGTGTGTGGTGGCAAAGGGGTGTGCGGGGCGTGTTGTATGCCCTTCAGGCTAAATAAATGAGAAATCAAGCAAAATATCACAACTCAAATTGGTTTGTTTTTCCTCCCCTTCCTCCCTCCCCCCCAAGACTTTCTACTCCCCCTGCTGTGCTCTGCTTTCTTTTGCTTATTATTATTGTGTTGTTGTTTTCGTTCTCTCAAATGAACTTCAACAGAAATTGGACAGCGAGAGCATTTAATCAGAATTCGAATCAGAACCGCAGCGACTCAAAAATAAACATTCATGTGGCATTTGATACCGTTTCGAGTACCCCAAACGAATGACCCGCATTGTTTATAAGACACACTCACACACACACATACATACATACGCATTCGTACACTTGCAACGGGGGCAGCTGAGGCGATCCATCAGCGCAACCACCCACTCGACACATCCCCCCCCGTTCGAGGGTGTTTTACAAAATATTCCAATCCATCAACGCGAACTGATTGCTCAAGAATATATCGGATATAAATCACTGCGATATATATCGTCGGTTCATCAATTAGCAGATTTCCTGTGCCATTCATCAATAATATTACGAATAACCTCGGCTAATTTTCAGAATTCGAAATTCGAAATTTGAAATTTTCTTCTTAACATACGTGACAAAGTGCCCTTTGAATGCTGCCCCCTTCCCCACCCAGCCAGAGGCCAATTTCACAGTTGAGCACATATACATATATATTATATACTATGCATATGTATGTGTATGTTGTATATGTACCTATAAAAATATATTTATACTAATGAACTTGTATAGTTGCCTATTTCCTGCCTTGACTGCGGCACGATCCACGGCTACGTGATGTTTTTATATACTCGCCAATATACTCGTACTCGTCTGGGAAGAACTCAACTCGATTCGTTTATGCCATGAAAATCGCGATTTTATTGCACAAGTATTTGCATAAGTCGAACAGCTGTTGGAGGCTGGAGGTTGAATTCAATTTCCGCAATTGCAATAAGTTCTTTCGCTCGTTTATGCCATGAAAATCGGCATGATATGTTCGAATTTATCGTATAAACATGGCAGAGTAATTACTGAATCAATCAACAAGAGAAAGAAAGCTAAAGCTGGATTGTATTAAGCCGTCTGTTCGGTTATTTGGTCACCCTACAAATTTAAATTGGTCCTGATAAAGTAAATTTAGGTTTTTTTGATCAACTTCTTCTGTTAGGGTTAAAGCCTTTGTCGCTTGACATGGTCACCCTTAACATTTTAAATGCTTATCACTAATTGCATTTGTTTTTTTATCGTCTTCACCTGTAAAGGTTCTCTTTGAAGTCTTATATGGGAGTTTGGTCACCCTAAAACTGCCTTTATTCTTAATCACATAAATTTGAGTGTTTTAAATTACCAAATGGTCTATTTAGTCTCTTCTTTTGGTTACTCGCGTCATTTGGTCACCCTAAACATTAAAAATGCTCATCAATAAGTAAATTTCTAATTTTTTACCACCTTCACTTGATAGGTTTCTCTTCGAAATCATTGTAGCGGGGTATGGTCACCCTAAAAACTACCTTTACTCTTAATCACGTTAATTTAAATGCTTTAAATCATCGACTCGCCTGTCTAGTTTCTTCTTTCGGTTAGTTTTGAAAGTGTTTTGATTGAAACCACGTGCAGATATTTTGTATATAATAAAAACAATCGGATCGAAGCACTATATAATCATTAGTATCTGCTCGTGATATTCTAAAGCAATCAACATGCAAATTGTTTAGCCCAAAAACATTTACAACCTGAGTAATTTTCGATCTTAATCGGACCATTCATCATCATTCGATTATGGGCAGGAATGTGCCTAGCTTGATATAGAACTCTCTCTCTCTCTCTCTCTCTCTCTATATATGTTTATATGCAATCTTGCTGCCTTTTTCCGGCTTCTGTTAATTCCCGATATATAGCAAGACATCTCGTCTTTGGAGTATAATAAAAGGAATTCCATTCAGATCGTAAATAGTATTTAAGAGGGAGAATATATGGTCCCGCGATGCTGGCAGAATATACATAAATCATAACAGTGGAGGGTATCCCAGGCTTCTTTGTTTTCTTATCTCTCTCTCTCTCTCTCTTTCTTTCTCTGATTTCCATTTCCATTTCGCAGATGTCCATCAACAAGGCTTTAAACTCGCTTACAGCCTCAGTACAGAAATGCCGACGCACACAGCAACAGCAGCGGAACGAACTGTTTATTTAATAACAATATAAGTAGGAGGAGGAGGCGCATGTGGAGGCGGAGGAACGCCCCTTGTATTTGCTCTTGGGCCCAACGCGTCTCTCGTTAAGCACAAACACACACGTTCATAACACAAAGCAGAAGCACCCTCTACTCCCGTCCACACACACACACACACCCTTCCCCCCAACCACCCCAGGCTGGTGCCCAACATCGACATCCACAACGAGATCGGGCCATCATCGGCAACGTGCTCTCATTGTACGTTCCACTTACAGCGTCGAGCTCGCATCGGCCACATCAACAACGACAACGGCACGCGATTCGTGTAGAGGATTTGGCGCGTCGTCGACGCGCAAACGGACGCCAAGATGATGTTCACACGCGCCCAGGTGCGCAAACAAAAGGCAACCAACTCAAGCAGCAGCCAAAGGCCGCGCAGCTCTGGCGGCTCGGCGCGTCATGATGTAAGTGTCAATTCTTCGTGAAAAAAGAAAAGAATCAATTTGAGTTCAATCAGAAGGTTTATTTGAAATTTTAAGTGTCTGCAAAGAGTGCGAAATTTGTTGTTGAGTTGTAAGGAAATTGTAGAACAAAGTTCAGAGTTATAGCACCCGATATAAAGTGGTTATAGTATTAGGTTTAAGATATAGGGATGCGAGTAGGGTATAGTTTATAAATAGGTTTAGAAGAAGTTGTCTAATTAATTTCTTAGTTGTAGCTTTCGTATTTTCCCAGTTCAATGAGGTAGTAAATTGTTGTAAGTAGAATAATTGTTTCAATGGAGTGCCAAGCTTGTCTATAAGTCAAATGGAAATGGTCTGACAAATTTCATCAGTGTAGCTCTCATACTTTCCGAGTTTAATGAGGTAGTAAATTGAAGTAGGTAGAATAATTGTTCCAATAGAGTGTCAAGCTTGTCTATAAGTCAAATGGAAATGGTCTGCCAAATTTCAGAGTTGTAGCATTTCAACTTCCCGAGTTCAATGAGGTAGTAAATTGAAGTAAGTAGATTATTTGTTCCCATAGAGTGCCAAGTTTGTCTATAAGGCAAATGGAAATGGTCTACAAAATTTCATAAGTGTAGCTCTCATACTTGCCGAGTTCAATGAGCACTTCCTTTTAATAGGTAGAGCTAAGTTCCATATCCAATATTTGTGCTCATTTCTTAGCTACCCTCTACCATAATTGGTATTTACAGGGTACTCTATGCTTTATGGCGTTAAGTGTCTTGTATATTTATAAAAGACGAAGGCAGTGAAAACAAAAGATTTATAAACTGCAAATCTAATGGGATTTTCCATTGGCGAATTCCTGTCGAAAGCGAAAACTAGAAAACATTTTATATTTATTTATATTATTTTTATAGCAGCTGCCTAAGTGGTCGTGCCTCTTTTATAGTAAATACAAAATACGATCTTGATTAATTGAGTAATAAAATACTAAAAAGTTTCAGACAAAAACAAATTTTATGATAATGGAAAGAGTTTAAAAAGTGTTTATGATTTTAGAATAGAGTTCACTTTAGGCTGTTTTCACTGCACCTTCCTCTAATTGATATACTCTTTCCTTCCACAGACACGCTACAAGCCAAGTTCTTCAAGTAGCAGTGGCGCCGGCAGCGGCATCAGTGGCTCCAGCGGTGCCAGCGGCGCACGACGTGATCGTGACTGTGACGATCACTACAATAATCACGGTCACAGTCACTATCACTATGGCAAGCAGCATTCCTTCGAGCTACCGCGCCAGCACTCCAAGGAGGATGGCTACAGTCGCGACAGAGACAGAGACAGGGAGAGAGAACGAGACAGAGACAGAGAGCGGGATAGAGAGAGTGGTGGCAGTGGTGCGGGCAGCGGAGGAGGAGGCGGTGGCTCTGGCAGCGGTGGCTATGTGGACAGACGCACGCGACCGCGCAGCATTACCAATCGACGTGGCGCAATTAAACATCAGAAGTGAGTGGAATTTAATATATATGGTAGATATATCTTCGTATACCCATTTTTGATCTGATTTTGATATTGCAGAACCCACGACATCAATGGACATCGCTTTGTGGCCAAGTTCTTTCGCCAGCCCACGTTTTGTGCCTTCTGCAATCTGTTTCTTTGGGGATTTGGAA
This sequence comes from Zaprionus indianus, assembly GCA_018904595.1. Lineage (NCBI taxonomy): Eukaryota > Metazoa > Arthropoda > Insecta > Diptera > Drosophilidae > Zaprionus > Zaprionus indianus. Next base: position 807,300 of record JAEIHA010000344.1, read on the forward strand.
AACAGGGTTACCAGTGCATCAGTGAGTAGGGTGACAGCTCTGAAGGGAACTTGTATCTAGGCAGAATTAAATGAGATGTAGCTTAGATTTGTATAGAGAGTATTCTTATTTTTACTTTAAGATAGAAAGTTGAGGGCTTAAGAGTATAGAATATTGTATAGGATATATGTATATAGTATTCAGAAGGTACCTACTGTATATCTGTTTATTCAGCTAAGATCTATAGGATGAAAATAATATTTATTACATATAGCTCATAACTAATATTCTGAAGATTGAAAGCCTTACTTTATATATTAAAATATTGTAATTTCTTTAGATATTTTCGTTGGTGCTATAAGAAGGGACCTATCAGTTAAAACCCAAACGAATAGAAATAGTTCACTTATTTAGTAATAGTTTATACATTGTATTTTGTAGACTTGTATTTGAAGTACCTAACATATTATAAGCTTTTTCAATTTCCAATCAATACATACTCTAAATCGCATAATCGTCTTATTCTCTCTCTCTCTTTCTTCCAACAGTTTGCCAGACGGTTGTGCACAAGAAATGTCATGAGAAGCTTTTGGGCAAATGTTCTGGTTCCGTCTTCAATTCGGCCAGCACAATTGTAGGTGCCATAGATCGTGTTTATCATTGGGACCTTCTTACATCTAAAACTTTTCTATTTTCATTTTTTCAGTTGCTGCGCGAGCGCTTCAAGATCGATATGCCGCATCGCTTCAAGCCGCACACCTTCATGTCGCCAACATTTTGTGATCATTGCGGTTCCCTCATGGGAGGATTCTTTATACAGGGACTGAAGTGCGAAGGTATGTAGTAAATTTCTATGTCCCTCTATCTCCAACTTCATATCATATGTTTTGGGGCTTTCGTGGTTCTGTGTTTGATTGCACGTTTCAAAAGCTTGCGCTAGGTGGCGCTGCGCAAGAGCTTTGACGCTGTTAGTTGGGACAACAACCTGAAAGCTTTGAAGAGCTTTTAGTTGGGAATTATGTGAGTGAAAAGTAACGGTCGAAAATGAATATAGGGAATTAAAGACCGTTACTTTGGGAATTTTCACAGAAAGAAGGGAATTGTTGTTTAGTATGCGTTCATAATTGTAACTAAATCTTAACTTCAGTCTAGAAATTTCTTTATATCATATTCAATTCACTATAACCAAATTTTCCAGAACCTTCAATACCTTCCTAGTGAGTTATGTTAGGTTTATCTAAAGCATCTCTTTGATGGGTGCAGCACAGTCGGGTTCGCTTGGTCGCCTAAATTCTTTATTTTATTTTGTAGACAATTCTGTAAAAATAATGTTATATATATGATTATACACAATTTTCGTGCCTTGTTTGTTGACAAGATTTCGCATTGTTATTCCCTGGGCCAATGGCCGCAATGGTCTTTACTTTTTACTGTTTGGTTTTCGGCAAAAAATCTTCCTGTTTTTACAATTTCGATTATATTTATTCTCATTGTTCTGCGTACGAATGGGAATGACAAAGTGACAAATACAGGAATATATATACTAAAGTATTGTATGTAGTTTAATATATATCCTAAGTATAGATATTGAGTACGTTTTGAGTGTGGGATGAGGTATTACTCAATAGAAAATGTTTACTTCTATATTGTATATATACATATATATTCATAATGCATCATCTGATTACTTTTTACTTATGAGCAAGCAAAGCATGATCGTTCATAGTTTATTCATACTACAATTCATTGAACTTTTCATTGAACTTTCTTGCTTGAGGATCAACTTGTTTGATTTAACAGAGCATCTGTAAGTCGTGCCTGTACTAGATTTGCAAGTTAAGGACTAAGTTTGCCAGTCTTCTTCCCTCGATTGTCTTTCTGTGGCTTTGTATCTGATATCCTCCCTCCTTTCCCTCACTCTTCATTCCTCCTACCCTACTCTTCTTTTTACAGTGTCTTGCCTCTTCTCTGATCAACTGTGGCACAGTCAGCACATTTCGGTCGCAGCAATTAAAATTGCACAAAAGATAATAATAAATATTGTAGGTTATAATAAAAGAACAAAAAAAAAAGAAATTGTTCAAATTTATATTTATTGCACGGCGTATTTTGCATTTCACATTTCACATTTCTCGCCCCGAAACGAGTGCAGACTCTTTTCGATGTTGGTTGATGATATATGCCAACAAGAATGGGGATTCGTCAGATATGCGCGCGTATATTTACGTTCTATATGCGTTTATTTTGTCGTTAAATCATGAACTGGCGACACGAAGACCGCATCAACTGGAGCGGAACAGTTGCGCCTAGACGATACCCTGTACGCGGTGCGGTCATGTGCAAATTTGTAAATAATTCAACGACATGAGAGCTATAGTTTCTGGTATTCTCAATTGAATTGATAATACCCTTTGATTATAGCAATTAGTCAAAAAAGGGTATACTAACTTTGTGCAATTATTTTTTCCTTAGTATAATTTTCTTAATTATTATTTTATACGTTTTTAAATATTTTCTGTTTTCTGCACTAGCTGAAATGCTCTTGTCGAAAGAGTAAACTTTTATTGCATTAAAATTTTTCAAAGCTCATCAGATTTTGGTCTGGAATGTCATATAATTCGTTGAACAAGACACTTAAAATGTCGCAATTCCTAGCATGTTTTACAAACTTGACAGTATTTCAAGATTCAGAGGCAATTTCATTCTTAATCTTTACTTTACTTTGAATATTTTTAAGTTGTCTATAATTCATATGATTTTCTTTTGAAATATGGTTCGAACTCTTGATTGATTTGAACTAATATAATATATTCGTATACATTACATTGTACATTCTAAATTCAAGTATTTTAAATCTTTAGTTTTTTATTTTAATTGATATGGAAAGTTAAAATTACCATAAGAATCCTTCTCGAAATGATCTACTGATTATATCTCTAAAAATACAAAAATAAAACCTGCCCACAGTCATGGTCACTTAAGCACTACTCGCACTGACTTCATGACGTATTTAAGGTAGATAAGCTCGTACTAACTACGAACCATACACTTCAAAGGGTGCTAGAACAATTTGATTGAGTGAGCTGAGTGCATGGCGGAAATACTCGTAATGCCTGAACCCAATTAAGTCTGTAGGTTATGTACATACGCTATATACTCGTACATAGCTCTCTGAGCAGATTTTGTATATCCTATATGAGACAGCAGATATTCATGTAGACAGGCGCGACAGGCTGTATTAGAAATCAATTTATTGCGCCTTTGCCAACAAGCTGCGGGCCAAGAACTAGACAGCAAAATAACAAAAGTGCATGTGCCAGGCTGAGGGAACAACTACCAGATACCCTGTAAAAGAAGAGAAGTGAAAGTATTAAGAGCTGATGAGTCTAGGAACGTATATACCCCACAGTGTGAGCTGTAGCGCAGCTAGTTGAGGTAAAAATGTTCTAGCGATTTTTTCCTAGTTTTTTTTTTTGTTTTTGTTTTCTTACGGATGCAGCTTTACATGCACACGACATGACACGAACGGAATGCACAGACGAAGGGCAAGAGAGAGGGGGGGAAGAAAATACAAAAATACAGAGGCAAAAACCAAAAATACGACAGAAACTTACAAAAATACTCAGCGACACAGCGAAGGCGAAACGGTGAAAAAAATAATGGAAAGGCGGCCTGGCTATAAATCTGCGAAGATTAAGTACTTTCTAGCCGTGGCCAAAAAGAAAGAAAGAGCCAAAGGAATTGAGGCGCTGCAGCGGAAGACGGGCAGAACCAACAGACAGACTGACAGACTGGCAGACTGACAAACTGATGCCACTACTACATGTTGCGGTTCCTTCTATTTCTGGTTGTTTGGCGCTTTCAACGACCTGCACTGCACTGCACACACCCCCTTCCTCTCCCCCACCCCCCTCTTGCCAGAGCATGTGCCGTGTGTGTGACATCCGACTATATAAATGCACTTTGCGGAACCGCTAAGAATCGCAAACATTTCGCTAGCAGGTGTTCGAATCGATCAGCTTCCAAATTGACCATTATTTAGCATAATTAGGCACCCAGATAATTTATAGCGAAATCTTATTCAACATATAGAATTAAATTGTGATTTATATATGGTAGTTTTTAGAGGAGAATTGAAAGGGGAATCTCTGTAAGGTTCATTTCTAATGTGCCAGATAAGTGTCAAAATATTTATGCATTTTGCTATAAAACTTGCTATAATATTTAGCAAATATGACTTATGGCAGGTGTACGATCAAAGTTTGGCTAAAGATTGTTCGGTTTGTATGAGTAAAGAAAGACAAACTAGCTAAAAGAGACATCGACTGGATATCGTAGACTTCAACTGTCAAACTAAAACACTATATATATAGTATATATGCATATAGCTTCTGGTTCCCTTTGGCTAAAGACTTTTGGGACAGTATGATTGAGTAACAAGGCAAAACGTTCTCAAACTGATCATGTTTATTAGATGCAGTAAGAATTTGTAATGCTTAAATTACACGCTGAAAATTATATATATACTTAGCTATATAGTTTCTGGTTCCCTTCAGGTAAAGGAAAGCTCCAGCTCGAACTGTATAAAAGTAATTCAATGAGTTCGGGGTTAGGGGAAGAACCAGGAACTGTCTAAAAGTAATTCAAGAGTTGAGAATTCTTCTTCATTACTTAATCTACAAAATGAATACTTTAGCCATATTTGTTATATAGTTTCTTGTTCCCTACAAGTCCAGTGAAACTGAATCAATGCAGTGTAATGAGTATATATACTCGTAATACTCAATCTATAAACTGTTTACCTTACATATCTATATAGTTTCTTGTTCCTTTAAACTCTAGTACTTTCTAGTAGTTCTCGAGTTATGAATCTTTTGCCACGTGATTCATTTCTGCTTAACTAGAATATATTCCATTTTTTACGCACACACACACACAATATCCTATACTATTCTTAGCTAATTGAGTTGTGATCTTTGAGCTTATAAATAATTTCACATCAATTTGGAACTTGTTGGCTAGAGAATTTCCATTTATCTTGATTCCAAATTGATTTCCCTTTACTTTGCTTTAGTTTTTCTTGATTATCTTCCCCTGTCTCTTTCTCTGCCTTTCCTCTGTTTAATTGAGTTGTGATTCTCAGTTCTTATTTTCAATTAATTTCACAATCAACTCGAAACTTTTGCTACATAAATTTTGTGAGGCGATTAGCGCGTTTTGACAGCGATTCGCAAAAACATATTCAGAACGTTGCTCCGCGTTGGCTCTCTCACACTCTTGCTCTCTCACTCACTCTCGCTCTGCCACTCTCTCTCTTTCTGTCTGAGTGTTACTCGCTCTCTTTCTCAGCTGTTTTTAGCTTTTACTTTCGCTGTGTGCGAAAAAGAACATTCAAAATGATTTCAAAACTCAATTTTGATGTTTTTCGAAATTCGAAAATGATGCTCGCGCAGACACTTTGTGTGCAAGTGTGTGTGTGTGAGTATGTGTGACTGTGTGTGTGTGTGAGTATGTGGCATATTTCGAAATCGGCAGCATATACAGATAGATATAGACTGGTGCTATTTGACTGAGAGTGCCGCAATTCGAAATTCAGGCAAAGCACCTGACGCTGGTCTGGGCTCGCTGTTGGTCTGCTCAACACGCATACAGCTGCAGCAACAATACACACAACAGCATCACATACACCATAGCAACACACAGCAGCAACACACACAGCAACAGCAGCATCAATAATATCGAAGTTAGCCCCCAGTCTGAGCACTTTTCTAGAGGTCTCTCTCACTACCATGGGCTGACACTCTGCATGTGTATGCTCTGTATGTGTGTGTTCGTGTGTGTTTGCTGTGTGCGTGTGTGTGTGTGTGAACAGGAACATCTCCAATGCTTGAACATTTTTGCGCTGTCTTTCACATTTCAGTAGTTTCCGTTAATGCGTTCGGCTCGTCGTTGAGAAATTGTCCGTGTTGCTCGCGTTGCCTTTGCCTTTTCAATTAGACATTTCTTGAGTTTTAAACAATTTTTTGAATTTTTTTTTTTTTTTTTTTTCTTTCGTTTTTTCTTGTTTGTGCCGGTCGCGAGCGTGAAGATAAACAATTGAATTGAATATTGTAGGGGAAGCGAGTTACCCCCGTCCCAAAGTCGTCGCTCGTCAGGTTAGCGACAACGTCAGCGACAAACGTCGACGACGACGACGACGACTCGTGAGCTTACGTCATACTATAGATACAATACTATATATATATATACAATATATATAATCTAGTTGGAAACATAGTCTGTCTATTTCCATATGCCGCATGTGGTCAGAGCTAATGGAAGAGCAAGAATTCCATTTCAATCGATCAATCTAGTTGCAAGAGTTTCCAGAGAAAGTCAGTATCAATTTGTCTAAGTCTAAATTGAAGTTGTAGTAGTTTCAATATAAGTTTAACAATTTGTAAGGTTTATCAATCAATTATTTCCTTTCGAGTTCAATCAATTTTACTTTTATAGTAGAATTTTTTAATTTCAATTTCTTTAGCTTCAATTTCAATTCCATTTTTAAATTTGTTTATCCTTTGTAGCAATCTCAACATATTGAAAGGCTTTTTATTGAAACAAAGAATTCAATTTTGATATTTTGCTAGATCATTATAACAATTCAATTGTCTATATGTTACAAATCTAGCTAACTTTCATTGAAAGTCACTTAAGTCACTTTCAACTTCAATAAGGCACTTTCAATTATTGCAAAACTGTTCAACTTCAATTTCAATGAATATAAAAAAATACTTAGAAGTATTTAAAGCTTTGTTTTCTTTCCCTAAGTTTGCTTTATATGCAATTGAGCTTGGCTTCAATCAGTTATTCAATTTCAACTCCAATTTCAATCATATTTTAATGCTAATCTCTGATTGAACATCACTCACAGTGATATTCAATTTAATTTCAATTTCTTTTTCCTTCTCAAGTAGTTTGTTTTATTTGAAGTTTTTACTAGTTTCATTTCAATCAAAATGAAACGATTGATAGCTAGCTTTATGCTTGATCAATCATTGAATTGTTGCCACATTTCAATTGTCACGTTCAATTTGCATTGAAGCGCCCTTTCAATCGACCATTTGGCAATAACTTGCTCTGGCGCTTGCCAACATTTATGACAGCAAAACAGATCGAAAATATATATAAATAAATATATATATAGTACATGGATATATGCTGTACATATATACACAGCATATAGATAGCGAAAATTGAAATTGCAATTAGAGATCGGGGCAAAAGTGATTGGAAATTTGGTGCTTGCTAACAGTTCTTCTTCGCATATGTCCGCCTACAGGCATGGCCATATAGATATAGACACAGCTGTTGCCACATAGTTCAAACAATATATAAAAAGCAATCGGAAAACAATATACACGCACATAGATAGAGAGAGACTTTTGTGACATTTTTGTGTGGAGTGAAAAGCGAAAAGATGCCACTGTACTCGGACTCGAGCAACTACTACTACAGTGGCGGCAGTAGCCAGCTCTATTCGCCCTACTACAGCTCCAGCTCCAGCTCTAGCCCCGCCAGCAGCAGCTACACCTCCAGCTACAATCGTGCCTATCCTGGCAGTTATTTAGTGCCTCTGCTTCCCTCCACCTCCCGCGTGCCCAGCAGCACGAGCAGCAGCAGCAGCGGCAGCAGCTATGGCATTGCCGGCAGCAGCAGCAGCAACATATTGGGTCTGTCCTCACGCTATCAACCCAAGCTGACCACCATCACAGAGAGCTCAGCACTGGTTGGGCGTCACAGCGGGCACAGCAGCCTGATGCCGCTGACACGCATCCAATCACCCAAATACTCAAGCGTCTCTAGCTACAGCAGCGGTGGCAGCAACACGCGATATGTGCCACCGCGTCCCATTGCCATCAACACGGCCGACATTGATGTGAGCTCGGCGCGATACAGGCGCAACAAGGATGCAACCTCAGCGACCACGACGGAGCGCAGGCAGCAACAGGAGAAACAAGAGCAGCAGCAACAGCAGCAAAAACAGGAGCAACAGCAGGGAAAAGAGGAGCAACAGCAGGGGAAACAGGAGCAGCAACTGCAGCAGAAAGAGCAGCAACAGCAGCAAAAAGAAGAGCAACAAGAGTTGCCGCCGGAGCAGCAACAGCAGCAGCAGCAGCCGCGTCGCTCCACCATCCGCCGCAATCGCGCCGTGGTGCGTCTGTCCACCATACGGCGACGCAGCAAGGAGCGCAACGAGCAAGCTGCACGTCAGCAACCCGAACCGCAGCCAGAGCATCAGTTCCGTGATCTGCCGCCAGCAGCAGAGCCCAGTCTCAGTTGGCGGCAGAAGCTCGCCGAGGAGCTGGCAGCGTTTCCCACCATCAGCAACAAGAAGAGTCCCGGCGAGCTGCTGCGCGAACGTTTCTACATACACGACGAGAAGGACACACCACAGCAAAGGCAGCAGCAACAACGGCCACTAGCAACATCGACAGTTGCAGCCACTGCAGTGCAGCAGACAACGCCAGCAACAGTCGCTAGCAGCAACAGCCCCAGCAGCAGCAGCAGCGAGGAATCCGAAACGGAGCAGCAGCAGCAGGAGAAGGAACAGGAGCTGGTGCAGGAGACCATACGCCGGCTGAGCCTGGTGCAGTGTCCCACGTTCCACGACATCTGCGAGGACATCTCCTCGGACAAGATCGACGATGATTTGAATGCGGGCGAGTTGCGGCGTCGTGCCTCGATCATACAGGAACAGGAGCAGGAGCTGCTCAACAAGTTGCAGAAATCCAATTCGGGTAGCTTTCAATTGATTCACCTCGAGCGTCGCAGCAGTCACGACAGCACCACCACAGCGGATGAGGCAACGCCAACAGTTGCGCCGGCGGCGAAGCGAAAGAGCAAGAAAGTGCGTCACAAGATCACAGCAATTGTTCAGGTGGAGAATGCTCCAGAGCACCAGCAGCAGCACATGCCCAGTGTGCTGGAACTGAATGAGGAGGTGCTGCCTGTGCCCAGTCCCAAGCCAAAGTTCACAGTGAATGTGGAGACTGTGGAGGAGCATCATCAGATACACAAAATATTCAAGTTGCCGAAGAAAAAGACGGAGCCCAAAAGGGAGGATCGTGCGCTACCCGAGGGCTTTATGAAGGCGGCGCCAAAGGCAAAGACATCGCCACTCAAGAGACTCAAGTCCAAGGAGCAGCAGCATACGGAGGAGCAGCAGCAGCCAGTGGAGCAGCAGCAGACAGAGGAGCAACAGCAACAGCAGCCTGAGGCACCGCAGCAACACGTGAGTGTGGCGCAGATTTTCACCTTCGATGAGGCTGCAATTCAACAGAATCAAGCTGCCACACCCACAACAGCTGCAACACCCATCACAGCCAAGACAGAGGGCGTGGCCACGCCCAAGCCCATACGCAAGGCAGTGCAAAAGTCGGAGAGTGGAGAAGATTTCTGGTCGCAGATTGGTTCGCGCGAGACGCTCTACATGAGCAATCGCAAGAAGGTGCTCAACGAGCGGCAGCTGGAGGCGACCGACGAGGCGGCAGAGCCAGCAGCAACAGTTGCTACAGCTCCACCAACACCAGCAACACCCACGCTCAAGTCAGCAATTCACATTGAGCTCAAGGCTCCAGCAGCAACAGCAGCAGCAACAGCAGCAGCAGCGCCTGCTCAGAAAGCAGCCGCGAAAACCGCAGCAATTGCTACTAAGTCAGCACCAGCAACACCTGCGGCAGCAGCAACAGTTGCCAAGACATCACCAAAACTGACAGCAACAACAAAGACCGCGGCAATTGTTTCCAAGTCCGCGCCAGCAACACCAACAGCAGCTGAGCGGCCTGCAATCAAATCCACGCCAGCAACAGCTGAGCTAGCAACAGCAACAGTTGCTGTAAGCACGCCTAAGCTGGCAGCAATCACAACTAAAGCGGAGCCAGCTGCAACCACAAGAACCTCACCAACAGCAACTAAGCCAGCAACAATAATCAGAACAACAGCAATTGCAACCAAATCCGCACCAGCAACACCTGAGCCAGCCACAGCAACAGTTGCTGTCAGCTCTCCCAAAGCAACTCCCAAGCCAGCAGCAATCATAAGCAAAGCAGAGCCAGCAACTACAACAGCAACAACAACAGCAGCAGCAACAGCAACAGCAACAACAACAGCAACAGCAACAGCAACAACAACAGCAACAGCAACAGTTGCTGTCAGCTCCTCCAAAGCCACCAAAACCTCACCAACAGCAACAGCTAAGCCGGCAACAACCGTAAAGACAACAGCAATTGCTTCAAAGTCAGCGCCAGCAACACCAACAGTTGCTGTTGCCGCTGCTGCGCCGGCAACACCCAAGCCGAAGTTAGCAACAGCAAAGCCAACAGCAATAACAGTTGCTGCTGTGCAAAAGCAACAGTCTGGCAACGCCAGCGCTGACAGCGCTGTAGTCATGACAACGACAGCGGCAGCAGCACCAGCAGCAGCGGCAGCAGCAGCAAAAATTACGACAGCAACAACTGCGGCAGCGCCAAAAATAAATAGCGGGCAAGCAGCCAAGTCACCTGAACAACAACAGGCAGCAACGGCGACGGCGGCAGCAACGAAAATAAATAAAACAACGCATAATAATGAGCGACAACAGCAACCACCAGACAACGCAGCAGCAACAGCAACAGTAGCGGCAGCAGCAGCAACACTTAAGCAACAAACGGAAACCAAAACGAAATTGACGGAAATCGCTGAGCCAAAGTCAAAGGTGCAATCGCCGACAGCAGCAGCAGCAGCAACAGGAGCAGCAGCCAAAAAGAAAGCCAGCACTCCGCCGGCAGCAGCAACATCAGCAGCAGCAGCGCTGCCCGACAGCAATGTGACCCCAATCAATGCCGATCAATTTATAACGTTGGCCCCCACTAAGGCGGCCATTGCAGCGGCCACAAATGCGTCATGCACCGCAGCAACAATTGCAGCGACAACGCCTACAACAACAACAACAACAACAGGAACAACAGCAGCAACAGGCAGCTCGCTGCAAGCAACTACTGCTCCCAGCGATGTTGCTGCTGCTACTGCGAGCAATGTTGCTGGCGCTGCTGCTACGGTTGCTGCTGCTGCTGCGGTTGTTGTTGAGCGAAGCAACAGCTGCGACGAAAGCGTCGGCAATAATTTATCAAAGTTTGCAACAGTATCGAATTTGGCACAGTGTCTGCGAGACGTGGACGCCGAGCTAGACGATTATATACCCTCGTCGGCGGAGGAGAGTAGCGGCGATTATAGCGACGACGATAGTGATTCCAGTTGCGGTGATTTGAGTGGTCTCAGTGCCAGCATGAAGAAGAAACAGCGCAAGGAGCACAGGAAGAAGAAACAGAAGGCCAAAGAGGAGGCGGCTCGCTTTGATCCGCAGAAGAAAATCAAAATCGATCCGAGTAGCAAGTGTTATGTGAAAGAGGAGGCGCCACGTTATCCACTGGTGGCCACACCGCGTCCCCTTTGGAAGCGCGAGAAGATTGTCTATTCGGATGAGAATACAGATGATGAGAGCAGCTCGGAGGGTAGCGAGGAGTTGGATGAGGAGACGGATGAGGAAGACAGCGAGGATGCGTGCAGTCAGCGGAGTAGTGGAGGTAGCAGTGGCAGTGGTTCATGCGGGGATTACAGAGATCAGGAGCAGCGCAGCAAACAGACAAGGACAACGGGGGCAACGGCAGCAGGAGCGGGGGCAACAGCAACAGCAGCAGGTAACAGCAACAACCTGTTGACTGTGACTAGCAATGCCTCCACATCGGCTTCCGCCTCTGCATCGACATCGAGCTCGCCCTCCATCATCAGGATGAGCACGTGCAGCAATGATTCCGGCTTCGAGGGAGGCACTGCGCCCTCCAGTCCCAAGAAGATGTTGGGTAAGCCAAGCAGCATCAACAGACAAAATAGAGACGACACTTCGACGACGACGACGACGACGGACGAAATTGAGCGACGCACGTGCCAGCTAGATTATCATTCATCCATCTCTAATAATACCCCCCGATTCCCCCATCTATATATTCTCTCTCTCTTTCGCAATTTGCTTTCATTTTCAATTTGGACTCGCACACGCGGGAATATTTAGTGGAAAAGGCAACAAAAAGTCGGAAAAACAAATAAACATGCTATAAATCGCGCTAGTTGCGAACACAAATGCCTTTTATATGGCCACATTATACTACATAATACCCCCGCAACATTTTCTTTGCTCTCTCTTCTCTCTCTCTCACCATCTCTCTCTATTTTTGTATGTGGCGGAAATTCTATAGAAAGATTTTCTAAGAGCTTATCGCATTCTCTTCCCATTCTCTGTTTATTTCTATGCACAGTAAATAGATGAAAACTTTTTTGTTTCCTAAGTTGTGTTCTTGTTAAACTTAGTGTGCATGTTAAGTTTAACTTGAACTTACTGATATTAAGAAATTTTTGTGGCTTGTATAATCTGTAAAAGTATTTAAAGGATTCTTTTGCGACCCAGTCCTTGTTCTCTCTTAACTCTTCTTTTGTGCTTTGGTAAAGCGAACTTAAGTTTAATTTATCGAAACAAGTTTCGCTGGTTATCTCTCTTTGCTATTATTCCTTATTTTAAGAATTTTTTTAGTATTTTCTAAATGGAAACTATTAATTACAAATGCTTCGTTTCTTTTGACCTCATATTTACTTTATTTGGGTTAATTTCATATAACAGTGAATATTGTTATGAATTAGTTTTAAACATTAAAACCTTAGGCTTACTAGAACATTATATAGTTATTTACTTTAATTCATATTTGATGTTAATGCTAGCTTTAACTTCTTGTTAAGACACCAATATACTTTTATTGGTCGTTATACTAATTATAAACTGTCTTATGAAAGTTGCAATGAGATTTAACTGGAAGTTTAATAATTTTAAAGTTGACTGGCAGTTAAACAGCTGTTACCTGCAGTTTAACATATTTTACTTGCAGTAAAACCTTTTTAAATTGCACTTTAACATATTCAACTTGCAGTTTACCATATTTAACTTGCAGTTAATCCTATTTAAATTGTCTGACATATATCACTTGCATTTAACCATTTTAAATTGGCATTGAAATCTATTTAAACTGCAGTTTTTCATTGTCATCTAGAAGTAAACCATTTTAAACTGGCAATTAAAGCTAATGGAAACATTATTCAGGGTTGAGAGAAGGCTCGACAACTGTTAAAAAGTTAAGGTTAAGCTAATACTCAGTATACAATCAGTAGTAAAAGACAAGACGGACATCCAAATTACAATAGTTGTAGGGTATTTCCAAGTCAATCTAAAGATGTCTTGCATAAACAATGTTATTAAAGTAAGAGATCAGTTAAATAGTATATAAAAAATAAAGTGAAGCAACCGGACATCAGGTAAATCTTTCAGTAACTAAATCGTCCAGCTGGTTGAGTCTTACTTCTTATAGAGTATTTACACATTTTGTGTGTTTATGTAATTCCTTTCCCATTTTGGGCCATTTCGAACAGGAATTTGCTAGCGTAATGTGGAAATCAAAGAGCGAATATACATATATTCGCAAAGATATAGCCAGAGATCGGGGAAATTGAGAGATAGACTATTTGGCATTTTACTTTTAGCGAATTGTATACAAAATTGTTTAGGTCATCGTCGACGTTGTCTCTCCCCCCTCCTCTCTCTCTCTCTCTCCCTCTCTGTCCCTTGTTGTTTGTCCGTGTCTCCGTCTTTGTCTGCGCCTTTGTCGTCTTCGGCAGTTTCATCTGGTGTTTTCTTTGCTCGCACATTCGATTCGTTTTTCTTTTTCTTATGTTTTTTGTGTGTCTTTTGTCTAGCGAAAACAATCGAAAGAATCGCGAGAATTTCTTTCAAGAGTTGCGGGAACCGAAAGCAAAAGTCGCATAAAATCAAATTGCAAAATGCAAAAAGAAACGTAAACAAAAATCCCGCGCATGTTTGCAAATAAAACGCAAAAATAAATCCATTCCGATATATATATAGAGATATAGAAGACATTGATAGATCCGTGTAGATAAACATCTCATAGCATAGCGATAACGAAAGTGTGAAAGCGATTCCGGGCGATGCAATGCAGCTGCCTCTTGCTCTCTCCCTTTCTCTCACTCTCTCTCTCTCTCGCACTTGTTCCACTCCACTTGAGTAGTGCATATATAGTATATATATAGTAGTATAGTATATATATGCCCGATTCCAGTCTGTTGTCTGAAATCGTCTGCTAACTGATTGCAGCTGTTTGGTTTCAGTGCAGACAGTTGCTCGACGTCTCTTGATGGAATCAGCTCAGTATATAGTAAACATATTCTTCAAGTATACACATTACTTTATATATATATTCCTATTTTCCAATATTTTTTTTAGCAAGATCCTTTCAAACCTTCTCACTTTACTCAATAATTTTCAATTTTGCAGAGTATTTTTCATTGTAAAGTTCTCCTCTCACTATATATATTCTTGTTCCCCAAAAAAATAAACAATACTTAGCATATATTTAGGCAAATTCAACATCCATTCAGCCTTACTCACTTGCTGCATTGTAAAGTTCTCTTTAAAGTGTATTTAAAGCAAACAAACTGAAGCTGAGCAATCAATATTTGCTCTTAGCTTGCACACACCTTGAGGGTGGGAGTGTGTGTGTGTGTGTGTGCGTGTGTGTTGCCTGGTGCGTCGCACTTGGCGTATGCGTGATATTTGCATTGAATTAGTTAACGCTTCGTTGAATTCGAAGTACAATTTCCCAATGTTCCCCCTTGAAACATTTTGCCAGCAATTGCGTGCAAATATTTGTGAATATTTTTCGGTTTGTTTATTAAATTTACATTAAACGACGCCCCCCTTTTTCTCGACGCCTGCTCGCTCGAGGGGCGCCTTTGGGACGCATCCAAAGCGGATGTGCGTTTGTTGTGTGTATGGGTGTGTGTGTGTGTGTGTTTGTATTGATTTGCCTTTAGTTGCGCGTAAGCAATTTTCTTGCTTCGCTTCTGATTGTTTTGCCTTGTTCCTTAATTGTTATACCCTAGAAAGGGAAGCAATGGTTGTGTGGGGTATCTTAGTATTTATTTTGTAATTTTTTTAATTATTTATATTGCAAAAATCTGTTTTTTTGGGGTTACTACTGTACAAAATCTCATTGATCTCAAGCCGTATTGATGTGCTGACCAATTTTTATATTTTTCATTGATGGACAAACAATATTTACTTAGTTTAAAGGGTATGGGTATGCCAAGCAAGTGCAGTTTTTAATTCAACTCAATATTTGTTTACAGGGTATACACCAGTCCCTAACTTGTGCAATTCTCTCACTTTTAATTGTTTTCATGTTGGCGTTTTTTAAGTATTTTGTACGAGGGTCGTTTGATAAGTCCGTGACTTTTTGTATTTGCCGCGCACCTGCTCTAAATACAACACTGCTCCTGTCAGCAGTTATCGATTAACAGCTGACTGTAAAATTTTGAGAAAGCTGCGTTTTTTGGTTTGCGTTTTATAGGCATTGAAAGCAGACGATCTCGTGAATTTTAACGAAAATGGAAAAAAGTGAATTTCGTGTGCTAATTAAGCATTATTTTTTGCGTAAAAAATCCATCACCGAAACCAAGGAAAGACTTGATAAATATTATGGGGACTCTGCACCATCAATTTCAATGGTTAAGAAATGGTTTACTGAGTTCCGTTGTGGTCGTACCAGTACAAGTGATGCCGAACGTTCAGGTCGCCCAAAAGAGGTCGTCATGCCAGAAATCGTCGACAAAATCCATGGAATGATATTGGATGATCGGAGAATGAAAGTGCGTGAGGTAGCTGAGGCTGTAGGCATCTCAACTGAACGGGTACATCACATTTTACATGAATATTTGGACATGAAAAAGCTTTCCGCGCGATGGGTGCCGCGATTGCTCACACACGACCATAAGCGCAACCGTGTGACCATTTCAAAGGAGTGTTTGGCGATGTTCAACCGCAATCCAAACGAATTTTTGCGCCGTTTCGTTACCGTAGACGAAACATGGATCCACCACACCACACCAGAGACCAAAGAACAAACAGTGGGTTTCTCCGGGTGAACGTGCACCAAAGAAGGCCAAGGTGGGTCTGTCGGCCAACAAGGTCATGGCCACAGTTTTTTGGGATGCACAAGGTATCATTCACATCGATTACCTTGAAAAGGGTAAAACGATCACCGGCGAATATTATTCAGAGCTTTTGGACAGATTCGATATTGATTTGAAGCAGAAACGACCGCATTTGGCGAAAAAAAAAGTGCTGTTCCATCAGGACAATGCACGGGTGCACACGTGTGTAGTCAGCATGGCAAAATTTCATAAATTGGGCTACGAACTGCTACCCCATCCAGCATATTCTCCAGATTTAGCCCCCTGTGACTATTTTTTGTTTCCAAACATGAAGAAATGGCTCGGCGGTAAGAGATTCGGGTCAAATGAAGAGGTCATCACAGAAACAAACGACTATTTTGAGGGCCTTGAGAAAACCTATTATTTGGAAGGAATAAAAAAATTGGAAAAACGCTGGACTAAATGTATAGAGCTAAAAGGAGATTATGTTGAGAAATAAAACGCTTCTTTGACGAAAAAAATATATTTTATTCAAAAAGTCACGGACTTATCAAACGACCCTCGTATTTTGTTCATGATTAAATGGAAAATTATGGGATGAGGCATTTGCCAGAAACGTGCAATCAATAAATCGCAGCTGCTGCAAGAGCCCCCAATTATATATGCCACACATACCCTGCATATATAGTATGTTTGTATATGGATATAACTGTATCTAACATACATACAAGTATATCCTTCTCTCTACTCTGCCCCTTTCCATGCGATCACAATTCATAAACATGTTAATAACGATTTGTTTTAATTAATCTCAACATTTTGGCTGCCCACGCTGCCAACAACAACTACAACTGCAACAACAACAACTACACCTATACAACAACAACAACAACAACATGATCAGAATGTGACGTGAATTGTCACAAGAAATGCGAACGCCTCACGGCCAATTTATGCGGCGTCAATCAGAAACTCATCGTCGAAGCGCTCAACCATGTAAAGCGAGGTAAACCCAAAAGTATTTCCACTACCCAATCTCGATCTTTTCCGATCCGATTCGATCGGTAGCAAAAGAAGAAAATTGGCGCGTGTGTTTCCTACGTAAAATCCATAAATAATGGCGCCAGATTTCGTAATTGACTTTGTCAGCGAATTCTTAGAGTGTGTGTATGTGTGTGAGGCGTGTGTGGGCCCCGCGTATATCTACATTATATCATGTAGAATA
This sequence comes from Zaprionus indianus, assembly GCA_018904595.1. Lineage (NCBI taxonomy): Eukaryota > Metazoa > Arthropoda > Insecta > Diptera > Drosophilidae > Zaprionus > Zaprionus indianus. Next base: position 824,572 of record JAEIHA010000344.1, read on the forward strand.
TATATTTACAACACGTGTGCGGATTGGTAAAAGAACTGCTCGTTTATATGAGAATTATATCGTAGTTTTCAGAACGCCAATGAAAACTCTCTTGGACGGACAGGTATTTCGAAAATTGTCTCCGCTTAAGAGAAGTCTTAGATATTTTTATAAACAATAAAAACTCTTGCAGTCAAACAGAGAAAAAAGAATTGTCCGCCCATGAGAAGTATTAGATTTATTTAATTAACAGTGACAACTCTCTTGCCCGGACAGGAATTTCGTTTGAGAGAAGTCTTACATATTATATACAATAAAACTCTTGTAGTCAAACAGAGACAAAAGAAGTGTCCGCCCATGAGAAGTACTATATATTTTCAATATAAAGTGATAATTCTCTTCACCGTACAATCGACTAAAGAAGTTTCTGTTTGAGTTTTAGATATTTTAAGTAAAAATTTTGAAGTCTCTTCAACGGACAGTCAGTCAAAAGAAGTGTCTGCTTAATGTATTTATTTGTTTCTTAACAGTTGCGTGTCCGTCTAAGAGAGGTTTTTTCATAGAATTAAATGTATTTATGCACTGTTTCGTCCGTTCAAAAAAAAAAGTACTTTCGACATAGATAAATGGTGTCCGCGTCCGTCCTAGAGAACTAAAGTAAAGCAAAACGAATGTCCTGAAATATTTATGTGCCTGAGGACAGTGTCTGCTCAGGGAATTTTCACTGAACTAAGCAACACTGTCATAGAATATTGCTTCTTTCTTGTCCAAAAAACATAAAAAAAAAATCAAATTTTTAAAGTTTTTTTATATGACCACAATTTAAAACCATAGTTTTATTTTATCCTTTTAAAAATTAATAATCAATAATGCACCAATCCCGCTCAAATTTTCTTAAAAAAAACCCGCCATGAGTTATGAAACAAATGAAACACAAAATAACAGACTTTAATATACAATCACAACCAGGCGCTCGTGACGCACGGGACTCGCCCAGCACACCCCCCAGCTGCAATCCTGCCTATAAGATTGAGCACAGCGACGAACACGATGGTATGGCAAACAGTTGAATATATATATATGTATATATATTGATATACTTCTATGCGACTAACCCAAGATCTTAACTAAACTAATCAATCGTTCATGGACGAGGATTCATCACGTGCAGCTCTCGACTACAAACTTCTATCGGACTGTAGACAATATTTGTGGACGCGACTGTCATTTTGTGCATCTCAAACATTGTTTAAAACTTCTTTTAATATATCTTACTTTCTCTCTCTATTACTTCTTTGTCGCCTCTCTTGGATTACTTACACTTTGTGAATGCTCCTTTCGTTCTTCTTCTTCTTGCTACCTTTACTTTCTTTGATTCTTCGGGTCTATGGATCGTACAGAAACATCCTATACATATTCACAATTCCAAAAATCCGGACGTTTCACCGCGCCAGCCACAGTAATACCTAGATTTAAGAATTATTCGGTAGATGATTTTCATTTTCTTGCCGTACTGGGCAAAGGAAGCTTCGGCAAGGTGAGTAGAGAGCCTCCAAGAACCTATACCATATGATATATATCGTCTATACTCTTCTAGGTGCTGCTGGCTGAGCTGCGTGACACGACATATTACTATGCGATCAAGTGTCTCAAGAAGGATGTTGTGCTGGAGGACGACGATGTGGACTCGACATTGATCGAGCGTAAGGTGCTCGCACTGGGCACCAAGCATCCCTATTTGTGCCATCTGTTTTGCACCTTTCAAACAGAGGTAAGTCTAAGGTCATCATTGCCAGCGAAAGAGAGGGGGAGAGGGAGGGACCCAGAGACACAGAGACCCAGTGCTCTATTAGTAGACGCGTCTAGGTAAAACGCATCCGAAAGATACAAAAATAAATTAACGAAAAGGTAAAAAGTGCCTATAATTAGAGTGCAGCATCTGTCTCTTTCTCGCACAGTCTCCCCCTCCTCTCTCTCTCCCTCTCTCTCTTTATCGCTGACCATCGATTGGGGCACACGACGACGCCGCCTCAGGCCCAACACATTTGGCACGCACGTCCGGCACTTGGTGGTTCGATAATGTTCTCTAAACAAATCGCCCGACAAAAAAAAAAAAAAAAAAAAACACTAGGAATCTACAGAAGAAAACACGAGAGAATACTACTAGTAGTAAAAAAAGAATATACTAACAGAAAACAATAAGTTTTGTTGTGCCTAGACGCGCCATCTTGTCTTGCATTGACACCGATTAGAAGGTATTTTAATTACTTATGACTTTGAGGATGCGTCCATCCCACATTTTGGGGGACTCGCTGTGCGATCTTTCTACGATACAATAGAATTGAATCAAGGTTTGCCTTGTTTTCCAGATGTTCTTCAAGGTGTCTCTATTTCTTGCTCTCTTTATACCTTTCTTTTCTTATTGTTACTATGCGAAATATACGCACGAAGGTCTTTCTTGAAGGTCTCTCTATGCCCCTCTACTTATCTCTTATTATCTTCTGCTTTCACCTAGTCATTCTGTCTCTTTTTCCTCCCCACAGAGTCATTTGTTCTTTGTGATGGAATATCTTAATGGTGGAGATCTCATGTTCCACATACAGGAGAGTGGACGTTTCTCGGAGGAGCGTGCACGGTTCTATGGTGCCGAAATCATATCAGGCCTTAAATTTCTGCACAAGAAGGGCATCATATACAGGTGAGTGGACACACTCTCGCAACAGACCCACAACTCATACATCTCACTGTTATAGGGATCTCAAATTGGACAACGTCTTGTTGGACTATGAGGGACATGTGCGTATCGCTGATTTTGGCATGTGTAAATTACAAATATATTTGGATAAAACCGCCGATAGTTTTTGCGGCACACCCGATTACATGGCGCCCGAAATCATCAAGGTTAGACGATGATATATCGATAGTTTTTACATTTTAAAACATTCTGTTTGCAGGGTGAAAAGTACAATCAGAATGTCGATTGGTGGTCTTTCGGTGTGCTGCTCTACGAGATGCTGATCGGTCAGTCGCCATTCAGCGGTTGCGACGAAGACGAGCTCTTCTGGTCGATTTGTAATGAAATTCCATGGTTCCCCGTCTATATATCGGCCGAGGCGACGGGCATACTTAGGGGCGTAAGTGCAACTATCTGATCCTCTCTAGATCTTTCAATTTATAAAACATTCTTGCTTCTTTTGTAGCTTCTCGAGAAGGACTACACGAAACGCATCGGATCACAATACAGTCCAGCTGGTGATATAGCTGATCATATATTCTTCAGACCCATTGACTGGAATCTACTGGAGAAAAGGCAAATTGAACCACCCTTCAAGCCTCAAGTTGTAAGTTCGGTTGAAGAATCAATCAAAAGAGTCTTTCTTTAATGATTTTTACTTTATTTGAATAGAAACATCCACTGGATACTCAATATTTCGATCGCGTATTTACCCGTGAGCGTGTCCGCCTTACACCCATCGATAAGGAAATACTCGCCTCGATGGATCAGAAGCAGTTCCATGGGTTCACCTATACAAATCCGCACATTACTTTGGACTAGATGAGAGATCCCCTCACTCAAGCCATGTGCTGGGCATATAGCAAATCTTACCGTATAACATAACTATGTAAATTTTCTATATATTTATTTATTAATACATCATAATTTATATATACTCAATTATATACTCCCGCGAACCCAAAGTACTTTCTAGAGCAACAGTATTTGTATATGTATGTATATATCTATTCTATATATCTATGATTATTTCTGTGTAGATGTAACATGATGTTTGTACGAGTCCAGAGCTCAAGATTTTGATTTACATAACTCTAAATTAGGTTTACTTAAGTGTCTCGATTATTCAGATCAATTCTCGCAGTTTGAGAAAGTATAAAGCTAGTCAAGTAGAAGTACGCGATTAACACACACACACACACATACATAGATTTAACGCACACACATCTCTCTGTACATATCTTACATACTCGTACTATATATTACTCAACCTAAATAGAATTACTTTTTTTTTTTTGCAAGTTGGTGTAATTTAGTTGTACACGCTCTATACCAAACAAAGTCTCGTATGTATATGCTAAATAATGCTAAAATAAAACTGATTAAAATCCACAAAATGTGCGTTGAAGTCCTCTGGGTGGATATGGCTCCGGTTGAAATGAGTTTCCTAAATTTAAAGGAAGTCAGGGAAGGGGGAGTGAGGGAGTTAAAAGTCAAATTAGCGTCGATTCCATACCATAAAATACCAGGCAAACAGCAGGCATAGAGCAGCTGAGAGTCATCATCATCAACATCAAGCGGGAAGGAGAGCGAACAAGAGAGAGAGAGCATCATCTATGAAGTTCCATAAAAAAACAACAGTTATTGAGCGGCCGAGAGAGAACGCAGTTTGGAGTGTGCTAAATGCAATATAACACCAGGCAAACAGAAAAAGCAGCACCCGGAATAGAACACTTCGAAGTCAGGCTGAGGAAAGAGAGAGTTAGAGAGAGCGAAAAAACTCTCACCAGCTGATCACAATGAAAACAAACAGAGCGTAGATTGTTCTGATTGGCTGAAAAGCGACACCAGGAGAGCAGCACGAGCAACAGGCACAGAGCGGCTGGAGGAGCAGCAATAAGATATGAGCAGCTGTAAAAAAAATATCGATATTCATAACAGTAATGCCAGATTAGTATTTTATTTATTTAGTATATTCGATTATATTCATTAGAAATTCTTATGTGGTATCGATAATGCAGTATCGATACGCATTTCTTAAAGCAACTTAACAGCATGCAAACAGAAGCAGTGTGGGTGAGAGAACAGGAAGTAACACATGAGGAGAGCGATTAAAATAAACAGCAGACGAAGCTGTTATATTAGCAGATATGCAGCATTAGAGCAACACATGCAAAGAGAGAGAGGGAGTAGGGAAGAACAGGAAAGCAATCGTAGTAATGTATAATACTACGTGCAGAGTATGTGTCGCTCTTTCTCACTCACTCTTTCTATGATACTTACATGTAAAACTACTTTCTTGGAAATTAACAAAAGTGGTAAAACTTTGCATTGAAATAGAACCGCGCAACAAAGCAAAATAGCTCAAAATTAAATGTACGACAAATCGTGCACACACAATGTTAAATATTCAAACAAAAGATTCTCTTGTAACCTTCCCTTTCTCGACACCAATTTTCTGTGAAGTGTACCGTCCCTTTAACAAGTCGTAGCCACCCGACTGAATCACTCTTTTCAAGGGTATATTTCAAAGTGCTTAAATCATTTCAATTTCAATAGGCTTCGTAAATCATCGTCGATTGTCACAGCCCATATAGAGATGAGCCAGACGCAGTGAAACTCCATTCGAAACGGGTTTCTTTGAGCGTTTCGCGGAACGAGACAATGCGGAGTATTCAGATTTATTGACATACATAACATTAACCAATTAACTGACTTGCCGACAGACCGTTAGAAATGATAATGCGGGAAAATGCTGAAGGGGAAAATGGGAAAATGCTGCCCGCTATGTTAGGTGAAAATTCAATTCAATTCCTAGTCGATTTTCGCCTTGTTCCGTTTGCCAAATTAGCATAAGAGTGCTTATTATGCTAATGAGAGCAGTAAAACAGGTAAACAGGTGAGCACACACAGGTGACACACTAAGCGAGAGTGACCCACGGTGCAGCAGACCTCGACTCGGACTCCAACTCCATTGCCGTCTCCCTCCCGACTACGTTCTCAGCTGCGACAGTAGCCAAACATTAATGGCCGCTATAATGACCCCGTCTAGCTGTGAACCAGTTTGACGCCACTGTGCGCACAGTGGGCACGGCCAGGCATTAGCAATAAAAAGAATTATTCTTGTTAAGTGTAGCATAAATCACTTATTAACCAAGCGACACACACGATTCACACGTGCACACTCATCATCAGTTCGTGTGTGTGTTGGTCATTAAACAATAGAAGAATGATATTTTACAGACAACCTACAACAACAACAACAGCAACCACAATGTCCGCAATAAACACAAACACAACAATAAAGACAGCAGTTATGTATGTTTTTATTTTCATTTCAAAGCGCTGAGCATTTAAGGCACAGTGGGGCAAGGTTTAGTTAAAAAGAAAGGTGTATTCTTGGACTGAGAACTTGTTTAAAATGCTAAAAAAAATTCATTTATGAGCCACAACTAAAGAGTAATGAGATAATAATTATGTTTAATTTAAGTAATTTATTTTGATAGTGTTTTGACTATATATCAAATCTAAAATATTTCTAATGTGTAAAAGAATACCTAAATATCTACTATTTTTAATGATAAATTACTGTTTAATAATAACAAATGAAATTTTTTAATATTTCTCAACTAAAAACAGAAACAATTAGTTGAACTAACTTTGCTGAATACTTTAATAAATAAAAGACAATTCTATGATATTTGTTGAATACTTTTTACAATAAAATATTGAATTAAATTCAATCAATATACAAATTACATAAAAATTAATTTTATAATGTATTATAACACATGTAGTCCACAAATAATTATATAAAAAAATACAGCACAAATATACTTTTTAACTTCCTTTTAAATTTTAATTAGAATGTCTAAAAATATATTTCTAACCCTTTTAATACAGTTCATAATTTCATAATTTTTACATTTGGTAATTTGCCGTTAAGTATCTTTTGTATGTGTCCCCCTTCCCACTTTCCCCACTTCTCTTCCTCTCCACAACAGATAATAGCGAGATAATTTTTGTTTGTTTTGAGCCCACTGTGCCCAGCCGAGCGTTTCGAAAAGCGTGCGTCGGAATTTTCTCTAATTAATTCATTTATGTTTGCAGTCTAAGTGTGTGTGCGTGTGTGAGTGTGAGCCCTAGCTGGGTCTGTGGCACAGTGCGTCGCTTGGCCCGAATCAGTTGTTGCAATACCCGCCTAGAACGAGCTGCTCCGAGAGGCTCAAAAAAAAGCAAAAAAAAAAACTAAATTATTTTGAAATTTTTTTTTACTGTTTTTTTGTTGTTGTGCAAGTGTTGATTGAAATGTTGATTGATTGAAAATGAGCGTCTAATCTGGAGGATGCGACCCACCGTGATGCAGCTGCAACTGCTGCTGCTGCTCAGCCACAGCCTCTGTCTGTCGCTGGCAGTGCCACGCCCACCCAGTCGCAACATTATCAAGGTGCGTGCTAGCGGTTTTCTGCCCTTCGAATCGGATCTGCTGCTGCCCTTCGGGATACTGCAGCAACTTCAAGCCCAAGATCGTGCCTCGCGCCTTCTGCCCCCGCATCCGCCGCGGAGGCGTGTCAAGGCCAAACCGAAGCCCAAGCCCAAGCAGCAGATACGCCTGGAACGCGCTCATGCCCAGAACGGAATGCAGCTATACAATCTTATTGATGACGATGGTGAACTGTTGCTCAATCTGCGTGTGCACACGGAGAATGGGAACGGGAGTGGGGGCAGCAAGCAGAACTCGCTGAATACGCTGGAGGAGGAGCAGCAAGAGACGCCGTGGCGCCCATCCAAATGGCGCCCAACGAGTGCCCCTACACAGCTGCTACCCACCTCATCATCGCCGCGTCCACTGCCATTGCATCAGTATCTGGACAGCAATAGCCTGGAGCAGCATCACTCGCAGTCGCAGTCACCGTCGACGCAGCAGCGACGCATGTTTGACCATCGAGCGGATTGGAACTATAAGTGATTAGGCTTCCCGCGATGGAGGCTAATCTTTAATTACGAACCCTAAGTTATTTCTGCATATATTGTCAACACACACGCACACTCACCGGCATACACACACACACCACACACAAACACACTAAATACAATCTATAAGTGACCACAGTAACAATTCGATGGGCCTATTAATCAGCTCGTTTAGGGTTACGTTAATGGACCCTAAACGAGAGGGAGAGAGAGACAGAGAAAGACGGATACATAAGCGGAAAGTGGAAGACAGAGACAGCGATTAATGAAGAAGTGTGTAAGACATAAAGGGACTGGGGAACCCATCAGCTGAAGTGGGTGGAAACTAAAAAAACCAGTTGCACTTTTAGAGAAAAAACAATCAACAAAAACCCAAAAAAGATATAAATGATCTGCAGATAAAAGACAGACAAATTTATGCAGAGCGAATGAGGGGAAGGAAGGGGGAGCAGTGTGTGATAATTAATAACCCATCAGAGATCGACCAAACCGCTCAATTTGCATTTCGAAATCGAAAAAAAAAACAAACGTTTCCATTCACAGTCACAATGAGCGCTTTTCGAATGCAATAGCGAAAGATCAATCTTGTTGAGGAAAATTTTCAACGTCATTATGATTGTATCATTTTGATACCTTTGGATGTTTTAGTTTTTGGATGTTTAACGGTATTATTATGTAATCTTCTTGAAAACTCATATGCACTTTGCCCCTTTAACTTTTTTATACTTTATACCATATTGGTTTAAAATTTCAGTTGGTAACTAAATTTTTTGAATCAACAGACGGTTGCCATGCTTTACTTTCTTAAAACACTTTCTATTCACTTTAAACACTTTGAACTTTCGTATATACATACATATTTATATGTTATCACTAGTTTATTTCTAATTACACACATAATTTTTTTAAAAACCATTCGTTCGGTTTCGTTTGATTGATATTTGGAATATACGAGTAGTTTGTTGAGAGGATTGATCTGCCATCAAAGCATAATTCCAATTTTTGTTAGTTTTATTTTATTGAGTTTCTTTTTAATACTGTGTTCATTATCTCACTTTCAACACATACTACAATATGTTGTCAAAAATCATCAGGTTTTCATTCCAAAAAACTTTTTGAATCCAAATTTTAATCGTATACTCTGGTTTCTGGCTAAAACCGAGGAGCAAATCCGATTCACGGTTTGAAATCGATTTTAATCCTTTTCCGGGGCAAAAAAAAAAAAAAAAAAAAAAAAAAATTATATGCACTATACATTTCAAAGTCTCTTAACACCCTCTACAACATTGCTGCAGGATATGCCATAAAGTTTAAATCACTTGCAATAGTTTCCGAAAAAATATTTCACTGCTCACAAAAACAAATTTCTTGTATCATTTTAAAAATTCTTTTTATATGTTTTCAATGTTCAACAGAAAAAAAATTGGTTTTCATCTTAAAATACTAATGGAGGTTGAAAAAAAATAGAGGGGGTATGTATGGGAAAGGGGTGGTGGGGGGTGTGGTACTAAAACTATTCAACAAGGGGAGGTGACAGTCATGACAGTCACACACAGTCCGAATCACAGGACAACTGCACAAGCAGCTGGACGAGATTATTTCCAGCCACCGGAGGGGGGCAGGTAACCGGGCGCGGGGGCCGAGACAACGGGTGGCAGGTACTCGTTGCTCACAGCAGGCACAGAGATGGGTGCGGCAGCCACTTCCTCGTGGATAACCTTGACGGTCTTGACCTCCTCGTGTCCACCGCCGTGGGAGAAACCACCGCCGTGAGAGAAGCCGCCAGCGTAGCCACCGCCGCCTCCCAGAGCGTGTCCCTCCTCATGGATAACCTTGACAGTCTTAACCTCCTGGTGACCACCGAAGTCGTGTCCACCGCCGTGAGAGAAACCACCAGCATAGCCGCCGCCGCCTCCAAGAGCGTGTCCCTCCTCATGGATAACCTTGACAGTCTTCACTTCCTGGTGACCACCGAAGTCGTGTCCAGCGCCGTGGGAAAGGCCGCCAGCATAACCGCCGCCGCCTCCCAGAGCGTGTCCCTCTTCGTGGATAACCTTGACAGTCTTAACCTCCTGGTGACCACCGAAGTCGTGTCCACCGCCGTGAGAGAAGCCACCAGCGTAGCCGCCGCCGCCTCCAAGAGCGTGTCCTTCCTCATGAATGACCTTGATGGTCTTGACTTCCTGGTGACCGCCGTAACTGCCGCCGCCGTTGCCGCCGTGAGAGAATCCATGATGCACAGCTGGAGCTTCCTGGTGAATGACCTTAATGGTCTTTACTTCCTGATGACCTCCGTGTCCATGTCCGTGTCCGTGGCCGCCGCCGCCGGAGTAGCCATGGTGCACAGCTGGAGCTTCCTGGTGGATCACCTTAACCAGCTTGACCTCCTGGTGACCGCCGTAGCTGTGACCACCACCGTGACCGTGATCGTGTCCATGATAAGCCACTGCTGGTGCCTCCTGGTGAATGACCTTGATGGTCTTCACCTCCTGATGCACTGCACCGTGTCCGCCATGTCCACCACCACCGATGTGGACGTGTCCATGATCGCCGCCACCAAAGCTGCTGCTGCCCTCGTGGATCACCTTGACGGTGCGCACCTCAGTGTGACCATGTCCACCACCGCCGCCACCGCCGGAGCCAATGCCATAACTGTAACCTCCTCCACCGCCTCCTCCACCGCTGATGATGCCAGCCGAGCTGGTGGCAACGAGTGCGGCAAACAAACACACAAAGATCTGTCAGGGAAGAGTCAAATAGAAGGATTGTAGAGTGCGCCAATTGTAGAGTGGAGATCATCCTGCTCCTCCCACTGCACTGGAACTTACCTTCATCGCTGGAAGTTTCTTGCTTGGGGATCGAAATCTGTGGAACTTCACGAAGCTAAGGCAACTGATGATGGTCTACCTGCAGCCGCTTGCTTTTATACTTCGGATCGAGCGATCCACAATGAATCGATGAATCGATTATGTGTCTGCCTTGCCCAATCCCGTTGTTGTTGTTGTTGCGGTCGCTTTCGCCTCTGGCGCTGTCTGCTTTCGTCATCGATCCACAAGCCCCCAAAGTGAAACCCGTAGGGAGAGAGAGACTGGAGACGGGTTGGGGGGAGGGTTTCAGGGTAATCTGTGGGAGTTCAGCGACTCAGCGACCGATCAATAAATGATCGAAAAATTTAAATTAGGCGCGAAACCCGTTGACCATTTAGCCATTTAGTCAAGTTGCCCCAGCAGCATCGCTTTTTTTAATGAGGTCGCGCGAACATTTTACGATTTTATGTTTTTTCATAAGCTCTACCGGATTCGAGCGACCTGAGTTAAGTGCTGGGCATAGGTCATGTCGGTGCGCGACCTCGAGAGAGCAGACAGCTGGAGTAGACTGCATTGGACTAAGCTGACTGTGCCAGTTCCATCACTTTCTATGACCCCATTACAGATCGGACGGGGAATCTTTTGTCAGAGCTTTTTCAACAGAACAGTTCTGATAGAAAGCTTTACTTTGGGTAAGAGTTCTTGCTATAGATTCATAGTTGTCGCTTGTAAGCTTAAGCTTTAGCTTTTCCAGGGCACTGAGGGCTTCTCATCTATTTTGCTTAGTGTGGAGCTTAAAAGCTGTTGTCAAAGCTATTTCAAGAACTGTTTTGCTTTCAGATAAAGATTTGCGGTAGAAGAAAGCACCTTCTCAACAGTTGTTTAGGTCTTTTGGGAAGTTAAAAGCAGAGAGTGTAGATCCAAAACCCAAGAACTGTTGTATAAGCTTTTGAAGCTGTAATGTTGAAGCTTTTACAAGATAATATAAAGAAAATATATGCTAAGACAAGCCTTAAGTCTCTACACAAACTGAAAAAGCTCAATATCTGATCGAGCTTTAATAATTTAATCGATTCTTTGAGCTCCCACTAAGAACTTGCAATGCAAAAGCATTGTTGCCTCTTTATTAGCTTCCAAATTAAGTTAAGAGTTAGAAAAGCTTCTGCTTCACTGATCGAATCAAAATGCAAAGCTTCCTATGCTTGATGATCTACATTTTGAAAGCCTTCGATCCGCCTTTAATCGCTCAATGATTACTGATTACAGTTAATTGTTTAAGCCAAAAGCTTTTAGCTAACACGAATTCAAATGAACTGCCAAAAATATGTTAATGCGAAACAGCGAAAATGAAAGAAACGTTGAGTGAAATGTAAAATAAAACTAAAACTAAACCAAGCCACACTAAAAAAAACACTATGTAAATCACACATTGGAAACGTTTTTTTTTTTTTTTTTTTGTTTTCTTTTTTCTCATTCCGGTATTGTTATAGTTATTATATTTTTTATTGGAGCTCTCCCTGATTTGTTTGTTGTTAGTTTTTATTACGCCTGCTTGTTGATAAGCAAAAGTCAAAAGTTTGCAGATTGACCAACCAAGCGAGCTTCGCTTTTCGATTGTGCAAAAGATTTGTTGCTCTTTTCGCGAATCTTTAAAATGAAACTGAATGCATCAATACAAATTGGTTTTATTTTTGTAGAATTTTGCATTAAAAATATTAAAAATTTGAATAACATAACAAAGCGCGAACTGCGTTTTCATTGGGTCGATCAATCAGCAAATGTGGGAACCTGCTATAAGTGGGAAATCCATACGAGGAGCTCTTGGGTAAGTTAATGGTAAGTAATCGCATGTTTTACGATAGCTTTTTATAAGGGTGTCAAGTGCAAATGTACTCATTATGGGCAAATGTACCAAATGATAACGAGTGATTCAAGTAAACTTGTATGAAAAACTGAATTTAATGTAGTTCAGGAAGGTTTATAGGTTTCTTCTAAGTGCATATATTATACATGAATATATATTATTATATTATATATGTTTTATACTTGTATATAATAAGTTACTTAATGTAATCAAAGAATGATTCAAGGCAAAACTTTCTAAAAATCATTGAAATTTCTTATAGAAGTAAGTCTTGTTTTTAAACCGATCTGATATATACATATATAATTTTCAAGATCAAAATCTACAGCATATCAGAGTGTAAACAAGTTAAAAGGGGCGTGTGTAATCCAATGAGTCAGCAATGGATCAAAACAAGGCAATAAATCTCGTCTGAATGTGGGTTAATTAATCGAGCATAATATCAGGTTGGGGGCTGTACTACGTATGTAGTATGCCTCGCATATAAGAATGGACATTGTTGTTGTTTATATTGGGCCAAGCCCAGATGGATAAATGAATAACTTTCTTTGATGCTGGCACGAGCTGTTTGAATAGTGCGAATACCCCCGCACTTTTAGTCTGAGGTTTTAATGTAGATTGAACATAATTAGTTGGTCGCTGTACCATGACATGACCTTTGCTAGGGGCGGATCGTATACATATATATATTATATAGAATGTACCTCTATATCGAGTGAGGCATACTAAGAACTGCGAACTGGGAACGTGCTCTGGAAATGCCAAAACACTGGGCAACAACAACAATGATGCGGGCACACACACGCACACATAGAGAGAGTGTCGTACGTGTGTGTGAGTGTGAGTGGACAGCATGCAATCAGTGTGTGTGTGTGTGTGCAGTCTATAGTTAGTTAAACTGTATATAAAAGCATCGCACACACACACACACACAGATAGACAGGCATACATATAGAGACGCGCACACACACACACACGCCTACACTCACCTACATGCACTAAACTAATTCGTTGCTCAGTTTCGACTAAAGCGCTGGCCGAAACATCGAATCAGTTTAACGTCAACGTCGGCGGCATCAAGACAATATATAGAATATACAAAAAAAAAGAAAACAACAAAATCAAATCAACTAAATCAAAGCAAAAGCAAAAGCCCAAGAAACGCAAACGCAAATGCAAACGCAGCACGCAAATAGCCCCAAAAGCAAAAACAACTTAAAGCCGCCGTCGCCGTTCAGCGCAGTCGCAGTCGCAGTCAAAGATTTGACTAAAAATACGTGAATACTTACGCAGGCAGAGCAGAGGCAGCGCAGGCGAAAGAAAACGGGACTCGTTGCGTCGGCGTCGTCTCATCTCCTTCTTCTGTTCTGCTGAGAGAGGCGCGAGAGAGAGAGGCAGCGCAGAGTGTGTGCGCAAGCGAGATCAGCATAATCCACAGAGAGGAAGCACACAAACACACACACAAACAACAGACAGAGCTCAGTCGCAGTCGCAGTCGCAGCCGCAGCTCAGCCTCTGCCTCGGCTGCTTCTTTATGATTGCCCCTTGATTTATGCCGTTATCTTTTTGGCGGCGTCGTCGTCGTCGTGCTGCTTCTTGTCATTGTTGTTGTTGCTGCTATTTTGTTTCATTTTTTTGTTGCTGCGAAATGCATTAAGTGAGACACAAATGTGCCTATGTGTGTGTAGTTGTGGGTGTGAGTGAGTGTGAGTGTCGCGCCACGCCGCGCCTTGTGCTTTCAATTGCCTTCTTTCTCTCTCTCTGTCCCTCCCATTGCGGGGGAACATTGCAAGAGATCTTCACGACAATTGAAAATAACGTGCGCGTTTAAGCCTCCCCCGCTCTGCCCTGCCCTGCCCCCCGTCCCCGACCCCCTCACATATGCGTTTGTGTGTGTGTCGCTGCCGCTGAGGCTAAACCGAGAAGCCGCTGCTAATCCGACGCTGAGGCTGTGGCTGAGGGGGCGAGAGGTGGCGGCAAATCAACACCATCAAAGTGGACACAGCGAGATTGAGATTGAGATTGCGTTTCATACCGCGGCCGAAGCGCAGTTTACGAGTGTCCATCACCACTACAACACCGTGCAGCAATGGAAGACTATTGGGGTCTTAGCAGCACTACGGGTACGGGCCATCTAAAAAGATTATCACAAATAAAATAAAAAATGAAAAAAAAAACCAAAAACACACTTAAAACTAAAAACTACAAATTAAACGAAACTTACAAACCTAACGAAACTCTGCAGCAATGCAAATATACTAAAAAAATAATACCAAAACTCCTCGCACTTCAAACTGTGCGAAACAGTGTTGCAAAATGCGCTAATTATTAATTGAAATCCATCCTCATTTTTTTTTCTTTGTTGCTTTTTTGTTATATGCGGCGAAATCAAAGCGAATTAAATAATTAAAACAAATTTAAAGCCAAGTGTCTGTGTGTGTGTGTGCGAATGTGTGTCGCTGTGTGTGTGTGTGACGGTGTGCCTGGTGACGTCATTAAACGCATATATTAAGAGTTTATATAGTATATTGCTAAATATATAACTCAATATTCTTTCTAACGTCGTCGCCGTCGTCGTCGTTGTCGGTTAGAAATGGATTTTTTTTCTGCACATTTGTCCGGCGCGTTTTCCCTCGTTCCACACACACACACACTCGCACACACACACGCACACGTACACATGACCACACTTGCACACACACACACTGGCGCAGCACATAATCTATTTATATATGTGTGTGTGTTTGTCTGTGTGTGTGTGTCGCGTAAACTAAAGCATATGGATCAATTGTCTAAATTGGCTCATTAAGTGAAACTTAATGACATTTACTATGCACAAAAAAATAAAAAAAAACAGCAAAAAAACCTAAACGAAAACGAAAAAAAAACAGACCAAAGAAACAAACAGCAAATTAGAACAAAATACTAAAAAACACACACACACACAGAGACAGTTGTTGTTGTTGTGTCCATTGTTGGCTTGATTTTTTCTACTGTTGTTGTAGTTGTTTTTGTATTTTCGTTGCGGAAAACTTAATTTCTTATATGTATGTATGTATAGATGACTTCATTTGGATCAAGCGGCGTATGCGCAATGCCCCATCAGGCGAGTACAGCCGCACTTGGAAAAATGCGAGAGAAATAATTGAAAATTATATTCTTGGCGTGATAAAATACTGTACAAACTACTAAGCCAACTAGTTAGTATATTTCATCATGATCACAATCATGATCACGATGTAATATCGTATAACAAAAGTTTTTTCTGAATGTGCATTGGAGCGTCGCATTCAAAACAATCTCGAAATCAGATGAAACAGATTTGACAGCCACACGCAATGCAATCAACCTTAATAAACCTTAATTAAAGGGTTCACGATATAGATATAAATCGGAGAATCGAGAGAGAACTTTGCCAGGAAGCAATACTAGATATATCAAAGGAATAATGCCTGACATACAGTCAATTTAATTTGGAATATCACAGAGTATTTTATTTCAAAATCTATTCTAATCATAGAGATTCAACAACAATTCTTTAAAGATACAAGACAATGTTGAAACTTTAGAGAGTTATAAACTTCTTCCCTACTATAAACCTCATTCATATCGTGAATGCTCCAGATAAGCACAGAGCCTAGGGAGGCAAACTTTGGTGAAACATAAATAATTCGAATAGATCTTAAATGGATCGTTGTTCGTTGGGTGCACGGCGACTTGCGCAAGATACGAAATACGAAATATAGCAACGACAACAAAAGCTACAGTAACTAACTAACAGATACACACACAGAAATACGTAAAGATTGCCACATTGACAGTACAAACTAGTGAGATAAGCCCGAGCTGGGCCTCAGCATCAGCCTCAGCTTGGGTGCTCTCAAAGTTACTTAAACGATACACAAAAGTCATATTAAAACGCATTGTCGCGCTGATTTTGCTTACTTATGTACAAAATAACTTACACACACACACACACACACAGAGAGAGACTTACAAATGTGTGTGTAGGTATGTACTGTACATAGATCTGACTCTGACAATAACTATGGCCATTTGAACTGTCTGTGTGCCTGTTCTGTTCGAGTCTCTTGTAAAACAAAAGCCAATTGCGGCAATGAGACGTTTCTATGTACAGCAGATGGGATGAGATGATGCTATATGTATCGTCATATCGGACGATTGTATGTTCAGTGTTCCAGTGTTAGGAAACGTCTAATCTAATATATGTATATCTGTCTTGTCAGCAAAGTGAACTTTGAAAGCTGCACCATGGGTTTGTCACTGTGTCTTGGCTGGATTCTATAGTTTTTCATACGTTCTTTAAGTTCTGATTTAGTAGAGTTGCTTCACTGAGTTCAACTTCTATTTTATCAAGTGAAAGATTAAGCTCTTTGATCTGTATTCCACTGTTTGTCTGTGTATCTCCAGGTTCTCAATCTCAAGTCTTCATTTTCTGCTTCAAGTTCTTCTCAAATTTCAGTTGTTTAATGATATTTGAGTATTTTGTGTCATATCTTTGACACTTTCACGCCTTGTTGCGAGATCTCGATTGAAATAACTCAATTACCGAAAAGTAAGTCATCATGTTGAACAGTTTATGTGAAACCCTTATGATCTTTGACGATCTTGCGTGAATTAATTTAACTTGTAGCTGTTTGAAGTGTGGGAAAACGTGTCAATTAGTTTGACAATTAAGCGTCGTAACCAGTTGACCCTTAACACATTCCATTCAAGCGAAATGATATTTACAATTAGTTGAGCTGATATGTTGTATTTGGTTATCGAATAATCGGATTTCGATAAGAGGGAGGAAATCATTGAACTGAACTTAAGCCATTGTTGCTGCTCTATTCTTGACTTTCATCTAAACATATTTTATTGTTTAATCATTTTCTCATTTTTCTCACTTTCTTACTCTCCTTCCCTCTCTTTTACCTTCTCTTTCTCCGTCTCTGTCTTGTACTACTGTTTATGCGGCTCTTATTCAATTAAAGTGAACTTAATTTACTGTGATTGAACATTTCGCTGATTGTTATCCATGTTAAATTTATTATCATTAACCGCGGCTTGCCTCGCCTCGCCTCTTCTTCGCTCTGCTCTCTCCCCCTCTTCCCCTTCCTGATGATGGTGCTGTATGTAAGTGCTGATTAAGCATTATTGCATTATGCGGGCCGACAGTTACAAAATGCGTTTGGCTCAATTGACCCCGAAGACGAAGACGTTGTCGAGTCGGAGTCAAAAAACCCGAGAGACATCCATTTGCCTGGTGTCTTGTTTTTCTTCTATCTTCGGTCTTGTGTCTTCTGTCTTGGGTCTTGACACTTGAGTCTGTTTGCCACGCAAAGTGTCGATCCGCGTCGAGTCACAAGTGTTCGCAAGATCCACATTTCGGTTGATGATCGTGCCGATGACGACGATGATGATGATGTCTCTGACACTGGGGGGACTGTCTCGAAAAATTGCCTTCAATTGTTTATCGAAATTTATGTAAATTGCCCTAAAAAAAAGTTGTACAAATATGTGCGACTATATCTATATATGGTAGGACGCTAAGTTATTTTGATCTTAAATGGAATCAATAGGAAAAAAAGGTTGTAAGCAAAGCGAGTTAAGATACATGAAGAAGTAGATATGTTCTGAGGAATATCAACTTATTTTACAAGTAACGATTAATCCCAAATATTATACTTATTACTCAGCCGCATTTGGGATAATCCCTTAGCAATTTGCATCTGCCGCAATCGATTGTTTACGTTATTTTGGTGTTGTGTTTTATTATGCTTGCAATTTTCTGCATCTCGAGTCGTTGCATGTCTATAAGAGGAGAAGGAGGCGGGCAGAGACTGCGTCGCCATTTATTCTATTTGTTGATAGATCAGAAAGATCAAAGCGTTTTCTTTTCGTATTTGTCACTTCCGCTGCAGCGGCAACCAAACAGAAAAGCCGAACAAACCGATTCCACAAAGCACAAGCCGACTAAGTATTTCTCAACTAAACCTAAACCAAAACCCAACCCCACTCAATTCAACTGAGCTCAGCTCAGCCCAACTCAACTCAATCATACTGAACTCAAGCGAACTCAACTCAGGCAACTCATGCCGCATCGATAATCAACGAAGAAGATGACGATGATCATGAGAAGGCCGAAGAAGACGACACGAAATTGGAATCGGAATCGGAATTGGACACGACTCTCGGTAGCATCTCGGGCAACAGCAACAGCAACCCCAATAAAAACGAGCTTCGTATTGTTTCTCATTTCTCTGTGTTGTGTTTTTTTTTTCTTTTTTTTTGTCATTTTCTTAGCCGAATCTCCCCCTGGGTCAGTCTTCTGGTTGTTCTTGCAGCAGTTCGGTTGGTTTAGTTCTTTACCGGCGCTTGAAGCCGACGCAAAAAGAAAAAAAACAGAAGGCAAACCGAACCGAAACTAAATAAAACGGAGCAATATAATTAAAGTGAAAACGTAACATGAAATGTGCGCATTACGATTATTCATTAGCAACACAGAGTAGTAGTAATTCGGGTAGCACTCGTTATCTGCTGTATGAATAGGTCATTCGAATTAGTCGACCGACACGACCGACGCTACTCGACACTCGACACGCTACGCGACGCGGAGCTGACAAGCAAAGTGCAAAACGTTGATCTCTTAATTGATATTTAAAGATCTGTGTGAACTGTGTGTGAATTCAAATAGACTCATTAATCAATCAAGCGATTATAGTTATTCTCATGCATAATACTCGCTCGTTTGTTCGCCTCGCCGCCCACAAATTGTGCCGTTTTTCCCTTGTTTTTTTTTTTTTTTGTGCAGTTCTAGTGACTCTCCCAACTTTGATTTGCTTTTTACTCCAGTGCTATAAGTTTTAGTATTAGTTTGGCAAACTTTCTTTCTAATTTTGTGGCTCTACAATGGATAAATTCCTTTCTTAATAGTGCAGTTTTCCTTTTGGTTGACTCTCAAAAGTAGACTATGAAAAGATGGCAAAAAAACCCGAAGGAGACTATTAAGAATGTGTGAGAGTGTGTGACTATAAAAACAAGTGAAAAGTAAAGCGCATATAAAAACGAGAATAAGCATAAGATTAAGATTAATAATAAATGTGATTAATTATATATCGCTCATCTCTATCTCTCTCTCTTTTTCATCGCTCAGATATAAATTGCACTCAGCCCGCCATTGATGATTTCCCCAGAGATCTATTCACGGAGGCGCAAAGACAGTCCGGTGCTGTTGTACTTCATGTTATAGCCAGTTTATATTTATTTGTAGCATTAGCAGTAGTATGTGATGAGTACTTTGTGCCAGCTGTTGAGAAAATATGTGCAGGTAAGTAAATCAATTGTGATCGTGATAAAGATCTCTTAGCTTTAAATAAATTATATACAAATACCATTTGCCGAATATACATAGGTTCTTTAGGACAAATCGAAGGGTGTCACGTGTGGTTTCTTCTTCTAGAGTACTTATTAGTAATTGATTTTTCTTATTCTACTCTTTTGAAGTGTGTAGAGTGTTATAATATATTTACAGGGTTATTTAAGTGACTAGATTATAAAAGTGCCTTTTTTAAGCCGTCTTATAGGGATTGCCCGCCGGAGTCGTCTGGCTAATTTGCTTTGGTGCGCTAGAAATCTATCATTGTATCTGCTGAAGTGAGTTGAGATCTACTCTTCAACAGTACGCGTATTTAAATCCATGTGCAGAGTACTGTTGCTGACGTACCATTATTATTATTATTATTTGAAAAAAGGGAGTCTCCCAGCAGAGAAGGCGCGAGGCACTGCGAGCAGAATGATCTTTTGTGGCTATAAAGCTCTCCTTATCTTGGCTAAAGATGACGAAGCATTCACATCAAGCATTTGTTTTTAAAGGTTTGAATTTTTTTTCTATGCGACGCTGCAGCAATGTCCCAGATCTGCAGATCATATCTCCAAGTCGGAAGGTCAGGCAGGAATCCAGACTCTTAAATAGAACAAACATTTACATACATATAGTATAATATTTACACATATATTGTAAATAAGTATTTGGTACTTAGGGTCTTTAGCTCTTATTAAGCATTGCTCTGCAGGGTTAACACCTTCTTATTTTTCTCTGTTTAGCACTCAACATGTCCAACGACGTGGCGGGCGCCACTTTCATGGCCGCGGCCACATCGGCGCCGGAGCTGTTCGTCAATGTGATAGGCACATTCATCACGGAAGGCGACATCGGAGTGGGGACCATTGTCGGCTCGGCGGTGTTTAATATACTCGCCGTGGCCGCCTGTTGTGGCATCGGAGCCGGCATGGTGAGTGCATTCTTTGAGTGTATTCATTCTTGTCTTACCATCCTTGCACCCTTCGGCACTTGTTTCTCTGTTTATTTTCAGACAATTCCCTTGGATTGGTGGCCACTGACGCGAGATAGCATTGCCTATGGTGTGACAGTTGCAATTTTGATTTGTGTCATGCACGACGAACGTGTTGAGTGGTACGAGGCCCTCATTCTGGTCTCACTCTATGCAGTTTATTTGGCAGTCATGTATTTCGACAAGTCTTTTCAGAAGTGTGCCAAAGGTAAGTGCGATTCCAAGTATAGAGTGACACTGGAAAAACATTACACTTATGTAGATCGAGGCAATACTTACACACATTGAACACACATTGAATACCTGAACAACAAACTATCATATCTCACACACAGGTGGCGTTAAGCAGGCGCGTTCGCGCAGCCGCTCCTCCAACTGCAGCATACACACAAAGAACAGCAATGAGAAAGATCCAGGTACACAAACGGAAACTCTCCACACGAGTTTCATGGCCAACAACACTACTTTGCTTCCTTCTCTATCCTTCCTCATTTAGTTCTTCTACCAGTTCCCCTTGTAGTCTCTCTTCTAGTTTCTCTTCCTTTCTGCACCTTCCTTCCCTCCATTTCCCATTTCTTTTCCCGTTTACATACTCTAATCTTTGCTCTCAAACTTTCGCAGAACTTGTGGAGAACCGCATCTGCCAGAACATGGCCAGCATTCAGCTGAACGGTGGCCTCAACAATGATCAGGCCAAGGCCAGCAGCAATACGAGCACAACCCCAGCCGGCGTTGGTGGTGGCGGTGCAGTGGCAGCCACTGTAAGTGTTGCAGGTGGTGCCGGAGTTGGTGGCGGTGGCGGCGGCGTTGTAGCTGTGGCTCCAGTCGGTGTCATTGCTGTGGACAATGCCGATGCCGAGTCGCAGTTAGCTGCAGTTGCTGCTGCCGCTGCTGCCGTGGAGGAGCCCGAACAAGAAGGCTACTCCCTGTTGACCTATCCCAAGGGCACCAGCTGCTTTGCCCAGTTCACCTGGCTAATCATCTGGCCCATTCATCTGCTCTTCCGCATTGCGATACCCGACTGCAAAAAGGCCAAAAATAACAAGATCTTCCCACTGACCTTTATAATGTGCATCGTTTGGATTGGTTCGTTGTCGTATGTCGTGGCGTGGATGATAACCATAATTGGTAAGAATCGAATGGAAACTGAAACTGCAAGTTAGCACTTCAAGGGGTTACTTACTCTCTCACTCATTCTTACTCTTCCCCTTTCTCTTCTGTTTTGCAGGCGATACTCTCAAGATACCCGATTCGGTGATGGGCATCACATTCCTGGCCGCTGGCACCAGCGTTCCCGAGGCAGTTTCCAGTGTCATTGTGGCCAAGCGCGGTGAGTCTTAGTCTCTCTCTCTGTCCTTCTCTCTTTCTCTCTCTCTGTTGGGATATTGATGATGATGTGCGATGTGTTTTGCAGGTCACGGTTCAATGGGTATCTGCAATTCGATTGGCTCGAACACATTCGATATATTGCTCTGCCTGGGCGTTCCATGGCTGATCAAAGCCGTATTCTTTCCCATACAGCCGGGCCAGAATTATGTGGCCATCAATTCGGCCGGCCTGGAGTATTCGGCCATCACATTGCTGTCCACACTGTTTCTACTCTATTTGACATTCTCGATGAACAAGTTTAAGCTGGACACCAAGGTGGGCATCGCCTGTCTGGTCATCTATCTGGTATTCATGGTCTTTGCCTCGCTCATCGAGCTCAATGTGTTCTTCCGCGTCAATCTGCCAACCTGCGGACGATCATGAGGAACCTAAGGGAGTAACTAAAGCTGAAGGAGAACAGGAGTTGGTAGCTGATGCTGGAGCTGGCACTGCACATGGAACTGCAGCTAAAGCTGATGGGATGAACCTGAAACTTGGTTGGATAATGGAGGATGGAGAATGGTTGATGAAAAATGGATGGTTGAACAATATCTGGCGGGCAACTCTGCAGTGCAGTCGTCGTTTTAATTAATTAATTAATATGTATTTCCTGTTCTATTCTATCTACCTTGATAGTTGAGTTACCTTTATGCTACTACGTTATGCTGTTATTGTAATACTTTTTTTTTATTATTATTATTAAAGTAGTTTGAACCTCTTCGCTCGCTCTCGCAGTCGCAGTGTAATGAGTGAGATAAATGAGATGAGAGAACCAAAAATCAAAAACCAAATCAAAAACAACAAAAAAAACAAACAAACAACAAATTCAATAATGTATTTATACGATTAATATATGAGATTTAACAAAGAATCAAGCTGTGTGTTGTTCTTCGAAATGGAAACTGAATTTATTCAGTTATAGCTTTGTTAAGTTTTGGTCAATTTGATTCTGATCTCTTATGATTGCGCTCTATGAACTAGTTTCATTAGAACTACAAAGTACCAACTATGCAATAATATATTCTTGGCTCCACTTCAAACCTATCCGTCTCTTCCTCCAACTCTCCTCTATCTCTCTTTTTCTATCTTGTCTTTGATTGCCAAAGAAATGACTTCATGCTGAGCTCAACATAGAAAATAGAGCGGATTTTCTAATGCCAAAACTTAAACCATATCTAAAGCATTTGTATATGTTGGCAGTAAATATTATATTTAGTTATTACTAATCTCACATCCGGCGTCTGCCGGCCACATGCGATAGAGCGTACAACATGTAGTGCAAATATTTTAGACAGGCCCCGGAATTATCAGTGAAGGGCCTACGTGAACAAACCAAGACGTATAGCTAACATATCAGAAAAGCCCGACAGTTATGCAAAGACAGTCGGCCTAGCCAGTTCCCTCTCTCTCTCTCTCTCTCTCTCTCTCTCTCTCTCTCTCTCCCTCTTTGGAACCTTATTTACATTCAAATAATGCTATATTTCGATCTAGTACTCACTAAGAATGAAATTTCAAATACATATGTATGTAGTATGTATGTATGCACATGTGTAACATAAGATATAGATAGATATATCCATGCTACAATTGTGTTTCCAGCTGCGTTTCACATTTATTATACATATTATGTTTTTTATGCTATTACTTATGAATTTTACCTTAAAATAACTGTAAATTACTTTATCCAAAAGCAAAAATGTTCTATTGAGTCAATCTAGTAATATTTGAGAATTTCAGATTAAATTAAATAGTTTTTTTTTTATTTTGGTACAGTACTGGTCGGATTTTCACATTTTTTTCCAAATTTCAAGCAATATTATGACTAGCGACATATTGTATGGTCATAACTATGGTAAAATGTGATAAATGACAGGATTCATCAACGTCTTCATCATGAGGAGAACTAATTCTTAATTCTTTAGATCGGGAATTTTATCAGACTCGCTTAGACGATGCAAATCTTACCTGTAACATTCCCGACATTGTCAACTTTCCAAATTATCTGAGAAAAAAGGGAATCTTCAACACAATCATCTGTATTCTAATGAGCACGTATCTTTTTATTTTAATGGCGATTCTGTGCGATAAGTATTTGGTTCCAGCCATGGAGCGCCTTTGCTATTGTATGTACACATACATATTATATACCTTTTGCTCTTTGCACTGATATCAACTAACAATTCACAGCCCTGCATCTTTCGTCTGACGTAGCTGGTGCCACCTTCTTGGCGGCTGCCACATCAGCACCAGAATTATTCATAGCATTTGTGGGTACATTTATTACAGAGGGCGACATTGGCATTGGCACGATAGTTGGATCATCGGTATTCAATTTACTGGCTATTGCAGCTGTATGTGGAATTCTAACAGGCGTTGTAAGTAATTATTATAATACCATTTGCTGAATTAATCATCACTTTTGGAATCTACCCTTTGTTTTCTCAGACAGTTCATCTTGACTGGTGGGCGCTCACACGAGATACCGCCTGGTATTTACTCTCAATTATAATGCTCGGTACGCTAATGTGTGCCAAAGAAGTATCTTATGAACCCCCTTTTTTTTTACTTGTCTACTTAATTTATTTAGCATCATTGATTTTTGATCGTAAAATCCAGTCAATATGCAGAAGTAAATAATTTATTAAATCCAACTTGAGTTATGAAATAATTCTTTGTTTTTCTGCAGCTGTGGATCTGGAAAGGGACATGATTAACGAGGACCCGCTGGAGCGTGAGGGCGAAGAGCGCTTGCAATCATTCAAAGAGAACCTTTGCACAAAACCCGAAGAGAATACAAATTTTATGTGGAAAATTTGGTGGGCCGTGCTGTATCCGGGAAAGATACTTCTGGCCCTCACCACACCCAGTCCCCGTGCACCCTATTTGTTAACCATATTCATGTCCATCATATGGATCTCTGTAATTTCGTATTCGTGTTGTTGGTTCATAACGGTTGTCGGTTATAATTTTGGCATACCCGACGGTATCATGGGCCTCACAATATTGGCAGCCGGCACAAGTGTACCTGAACTTATCTCATCGTACATTGTTTGTAAAAAAGGTTCGTTATCATCTTAGTTTATTCTCCTATGTAGTTATTTTTCTCTTGTAGCTTCTCCTTAGTTGCCCTTCTTTCCAAATTTATTATACCCTTCTACTAAAAATGTATATGTTTCTTTTTTTTTTTTTTTTTTTTGCTTCAGTAGCTTTGTTATATTAACATTTTTTTCACTGTTAGTCCATAGTTGCATTTTTTTTAGGTCATATATTCATAATATGCTGTTCCATCTCATTATACGCATCGATTATCACCTCAGGTATGGCTTCAATGGCCATTGCCAATGCTATCGGCTCAAACACCTTTGATATCCTAATATGCTTAGGCTTGCCATGGACTATTAAGCGACTTCTCCTTGGCCAGAAAGTTGTGTTTATTACCACAACTATTTACATATCTATCGGAATGATTTCAGTATGGTCGGTTGTATTTTATATATGCTTTATAATCACAAAGTTTGTGCTGGGGCATTGTGTTGGCTGGATGTCTCTCGGTATGTATATAATATTTTTGGTAGTTTCCAGTTACATTGAGATGAAGAATGCCAAAAAAGAGTGTGACATAGAGTCGCCTAAGTATGCGTATTTGGACAAATGATTAAAGACCAGCAAGTCAGACAGAATAATAGTCGAAGAAATTGGTGCAATAAGATAATTTGACAAGGCTCTAGAAATTGTAAACTATACAGGACGTAATAAAGATTCAAGTTTTTGTAAACCTTTTGGCTGTTTTTATCTCTTTTATTTTCCCTACAGAAGTTAGATGTGTTTTATGTCAATGGACACTGGGCAAAATTGTTCAAATTTGCAGCAAAACTTGATTATTTAAAGAGGTGCTAAGTTCTAAGTTCCTCCCTGTAAAGTATGCAACACAAAGTACGCTTTACAAAGAAGTTATGTACAGATCGCGTGAAAAGAAATATTATTTGAAAATAGTTTCAGTGAAGATATTGACAATGTATTTAAATAACACTCTCCCTTAGCAAAATTTTTGTATCAGCTCGATCTAGTGATATGGGAGAAATTCAGGTTATTTAGTTTCCTTCAAATTATTGTTGGAATCATATACAAACTTCAGGCAAAAAGGTAATTTGGGCTCAAAATTTAAGTTCGTAAGACAAGGAGAATGAACGACAATCACAACACATATTTCTACGGTACAGTGAAAGAGAAGTTTCAGCAAATAGCAAATTATAATCTTTATCATCGAAATTGCCTGTACCGAATTCTTCAGATCCATTTTATCTTCGCAATGCCCCAAGGGAAGGTAAACGGAACTGCACCATTCCAGATATTGTCGACTTTCCAAATATAATGAGAAAGAAAGGAGTCTTCAACACTATCATCTGCATTCTTATGAGCGCGTATTTATTTATTTTTCTTGCGATTCTATGTGATAAATATTTGGTTCCAGCTATGGAGCGCCTTTGCTATTGTAAGTACATATATATATATCGTATACCTTTCACTCTCAATTTATTTGCTTTACTCACAATTTGCAGCACTTCATCTTTCGTATGACGTTGCCGGTGCCACCTTCTTGGCAGCTGCCACATCAGCACCAGAACTCTTTGTTGCCGTTGTGGGAACATTTGTTACGGAGGGTGACATCGGCATCGGCACGATAGTTGGGTCATCGGTGTTCAATCTATTAGGAATTGCTGCTGTATGCGGTATTTTTACTGGCATTGTAAGTGATTGTTTTGAAATCTATTGCTGAATCAAGCAAACCATAACTTAACAGTCCCACCTTATTTCTCGCAGGCATCTCAGCTCGACTGGTGGCCGCTATCACGAGATATCTTTTGGTATCTGGTATCAATAATTTTACTCTTTGTTGTCTTGTATGACGCCAAAGTTCTTATGTTTGAGGCCATAGGCCTTTTATCTGGTTATGTAGTATATGTTGTAGCATTGAGTTATGATCGTAAAATTCAAAAAGTATTCCGAAGTATTGAAACTTTTTTCTTTAAGATTGAATTTAATAGAGACTAAAAAAAAACTATCTGATTTTCTGCAGATGTCGATGACGACAAGGACATGGTGAACGAGGACCCACTGAACCGTGAGGGCGATGAGCGCTTGAATTCGTTCAAAGAGAACCTTTGCACAAGGCCCGAAGAGAATGCAAATATTATCTGGAAAATTTGGTGGGCTATCGAATATCCGGCAACGATAGTCCTTGCCCTCACCACTCCCAGTCCGCGTTCACCGTATTTTTTAACTCTACTTGTTTCGATTATATGGATAGGAGTTATTTCATATTTATTAACATGGTTCCTAACGGTTGTTGGTTATAATCTTGGCATACCCGACGCTATCATGGGACTTACAGTATTGGCCGTGGGAACAAGTATTCCCGAAGTCGTCTCGTCTTATATTGTTTGCAGAAAAGGTAAGGTAAGGTTCCTCTTTTATTTTTCCAGATTTGCTTATTTATAATCTCCATTTTACAGTTTGTTCAGTGGATTCTTCATAGCGGGTAGCCCCATTTACTAACTATCAATAACTAATTTAGGAATGGCCTCAATGGCCATGTGTAACGCCATCGGGGCGAACACATTCGACATATTTATATGTCTAGGCCTGCCATGGACTCTCAAGTTAATTTTCGAAACGACTGAAAGCGAAAGATTGATCCATATCAATTCAAATGCCCTGGGGATAACGGTGGGCATGCTAATCGTCGCGTCAATAGTCCTGTATAGCTGCCTGTTGGTCACAAAGTTCATAATGGGTCAACTTGTCGGATGGCTGTCCCTTATTATGTACACCCTGTTTTTGATCGTTGCTTGCACCATCGAGATGAAGTATGTCAGAAAAATGTGTGATATAGAATCGCCAGAATATGAAAATTTACACAAATAAAGTAACTTATGATTTGTAATTAAACACTCGTTGTTGTATATAGTGTACTAAATACATATGTGTGTACATTTGTACATCTAGTTCAAATCACTGTTTTAATTTGTTTGTCAAACCAATTGAATGGCACTGACGTATATCAATCCATATTGTATATATGTATGTGTATATACATAGATTTATCTGTGTGTATATCTGTTCTTGATGAGCGCAGCAGACACCCGCTATCGATGACGTCAATTAGAAGTGCCGTTATGACATCAAAACAGCTCCTTCAATTACTATTGTCATTCGAATTCCTACATACCATACATACACGTTTACAGTATATTTAGTCTCACATATATTTAGTCCGAAGATAAGTCACTTGGAATTCATGTGTTTAAATTTATATATTATTGATAAGACGTTTGTACGCACCATTTGAAGATTCGAAACTCATTTTGCACCTTGCCGTATCAAAGAATTAAATGAAAACTTACATTTCTACACTGCCGATTCCTAAAGACTCAAACAAAAAACTCGATATCTGATATTTGATTTAGAGTGACAATTGTTCTTCTTTTCTTTTCATTTTTTTTTATGTGAGTCATGTAATTTTTAAAAAGTCCAGGTATTCATAGATTAGGCAAGATAGTTACACCAAGGATTTTCTATGATTTTTTTAAGAAACATAATCAATGACTTAGAAAATCGCATTTTTTTTTTAAGTCAGCCGAGCAGTCGACTGATTATGATTAAAATTAAAACTTATACTTTGAAAAATTTAAAATTTAATGAAGCCAAATTTACCTTTTATACCTTAATTATTCAAAATAAAAATGGATTGCTTCAGAAGGCTTCTACTTTGTTTTTAATAACGCCAAAACTTAGATTTGTGGAGATTAGCCAAGCCTCCTTCTGCCACATTGGCACACATTGATAATACCCTACTTCCCTTTATTCCTCGTCAAGATTATCTTTCTAACTAACATATTCACAATATTCAAAACTCTGTATTAAGTTCAGATAGTAATTTCATAATATCTCTTCGTCGATTACAGCCGCATAGCTCACCCGCCCATTTCCCATTTCCGATCATTGCTTCAATAATATGGCATGCTATAAAGAATTTATACGACAATTTCGTAAAACAACAATTTACAAAATCAATCGATAAGGATAGGGATAAAGTACTCAAGATATGTTCGTAATTTGCCTAGTAACCATCAATAGCCATGGCAGACTTTTTGTTTTCGCTATTCTTAGATGGTACGATCACTTTATTATGACGACCAACCAGCTCGTGACTATATAGTCGATAATTGGATTTGCTGTGTGGGTGCTGCTGCTTGAGGATAAGTCGCCGCTGGAGTGGGCCCCCTAATCAAGATCGGACTCTCACTTACGATGTCAACAGTGTGAGCTGTTCGTCCGGTAATCGGCCAAAAAAGAAAACCAAAGACCCTATCAGGCTAAAGTCTGATTACGGACAACACTTGAGATTATGGCGAATTGTGTTTGTATATATTTAATTGAAAACCGCAATATGAAGAATACATGAACTCTATTCTAACTATAAATTGTATTTCTTTATAATAAATCGAGGTCTTGAGACTTAAATTAGAATTAGAAATGGGCTACATAGGAACTAGAATTGTTTAAGAACCGATTCGGGTTTGGTTGACGACTATATCGCGAAGAAGCAATATGATTATTATATTTTGATTACCTACGCGTGTTTGGGTCACTTAAAACCCCCTCATAAATTATGGAAAATCGCAAATCTGGCCACACTTGGTCGTAATAATAAATTATTGAAACATTTCTTTAAATAGTTGTTTTGCTGATTAAGCGCCCAATTGTGATTTACAGATTAGACAAATATTATTTTTTAATCGTTCGCTGACTGAGCGCAGTTCTTAAGAGCCGAAGACGAATCATTAAGTTATATATAGACATAATTACATAATTTTAGACTTAGATACATTTTGCTTACAGCATCCGGTCTAGTGAAGTGTTCTAGACTATATAATCCCTGCTCATATACAATCGGTAGATAAGTAATGGAAAGTGCTATAGACAGAGCTTTTTGATGGGCGTATCAACAGGTTGAGGGCACACCGCGCAATAATATATAACAGGAGCCAAGGCCAGGGTCTGTCCGTTAAGACCGCCAGTCAAACTGTCTATCAGCATTAGCCACCACAAGGGGCGGCTTATTGCATTACTTTCTGTCAAATTGATATTGTTATACCACCTCGACAGCGTCTACGCCATAGTTTCGCGAAGAGATGACGTCGCTGATGGGGGTTCTGATTACGGCGCCATAACACCACAACGCACAAGTGTGACGTGCATAGGAGAAAGAATCAGAAGCGGACATACAGAAAAAAAGTACGGCTGTAATCAACAGATTGTACCCCTGATCTGGTGCGATATGATACAAATATAGAAAAAAGACAGTAAAATATATTCTGAAATCACCTTTGATTGTACCAAGCTTTCACTTGCAAGTAAATACCCATCTGTAATTGAACTGTATAAGACGCTCTTAAGAATTGAGTCATAAACTTATCAGATCTTCAGTCAAGCTGAAAGGGGAAATACGTATGATGATTGCCTGGCTTATCAATCTTAGACATTATGTGCTAAGTAGATCGGAAATGAGTTCTCACTTGTAGAGCTTTAGACGTGCAGAACGATGGCAAATCAATCTTCAAATCTATTTTTAGTTTAACTAGGCAACTTATTAAGGGTTTCAAATTTATTTCCCCTAGGTAAACAATA
Source organism: Zaprionus indianus (assembly GCA_018904595.1). NCBI lineage: Eukaryota > Metazoa > Arthropoda > Insecta > Diptera > Drosophilidae > Zaprionus > Zaprionus indianus. The sequence continues at coordinate 855,346 of JAEIHA010000344.1, forward strand.
AAAAACCCTTAAAATGCAAATTGAACATATGAATCAGAATAAGAGGAACTGAACTGAAATGCTCAAGTCATTCAGGATTGATTAGGTTTTTGACAAATTTATGGGATTGGGAAAATCGGGAAATGCAACTCGCGCAGAGGCAGAGTTCACGACACGATAAATTCCCAGTGGGTATTACAGAAATAGCAAAAGTTCTCTGACAAATTGATCAGTGACGATGTTGAGAATCAACGAGGGGGTGTGGCAACAGCTAGATCGGTAGGTCGGAAGGTAGGTAGGTTCAAGCACTTGAGACACCTGAACTTTGCACAATCATAGCTCGAAGCGACGCGTCAGGGAAGTACAAATTCTGTAGAGTAATTAATAAAAGAGACGTTAGTACGATCGGCGCGCGATCAGTTTTGATTTGTTGCTTTTGCACTATTTAAATCAGGATCGTTGGCACTATGAAATTCATTTATGCACAACTGAGTATGAAAGTGAAATGAATGCTATAAAAAACGATTAACGATTAACGATTCGATCATCGGTTCACCGCAAGGGAGATCAGGGGAAGTTGAGCACGTGAGGCCTATAAATAGGGTTAGGCTACGTTTCCAGTTGTGGAAAATAAAAAAAAAAACCCAAAGTGTTTCAATTGGTTACATGAAGTACCCACTAGCACACACACACACATGCACACACATGCAAACACACACAGAGACACCAGTCACATACAAATGAGCTTGAGCTTGAGGTTTTTCTGACTGCCGGCAATAGATTGATAAACTGTTGCTACAATTTGTTGTTTGACTTTTCTTATCAGAGCGGTAACTGCTCCATTAATGAGCCCACACACACTCGCACACACACACCAACTGACACACACACACATAGAGCACACTCAGCTGAGTGTGTAACTAAGAGCCGTAGTCGAAGTCAACATAAGAGCAGAGCGATATCAAAAATAAGAATGAACACACGTGTAAATAACTCACACACTCAAGCACACCCGCACACACACACACACACCTACATCTGCACACACACACTTGGCCATTTGGCCAAATGATTCAGAATCAAAATCAAAATCAACCAACTAAACTATCAGACTTGTCTCCACACCGGGAGAGAGATATCTTTGCCATAATACGAAGTAGAACCGTCAATAGCTATTGCCGCTGCCGACGCCAGCGTTGCGACGTCGACGCCGCCGTCACCGTTGACAATGACAGCGCAGTCAAGGCGGGCGTCGCTGTTTATTATTAAGACGCGCGCGCGCTGGTCGCACTTAATTAGTTGTGCGATACAATTCTAGCCAAGCGGTTGCGGTTGCCGCTGCCCAGTTGCATTCGACGAAAGAAAAACGAAATAAAAACCACTTAAAATACAAATTCAAAAAAATCAAAATCTACAAATTACAGCTAAAAAGAAGCAATCAAATAAGTCACTAAAAAGTCACAAAATAAGCGAAAATAAAAAAACAAAACGAAAATCGCGCCTCGTCTTCAGCCGTTGCGCATACGCCGTGTGTGACACCATAAAAGATACGCGCAAAGCGTTTTCCAAAACGTTTTTTTCTTTTTTTGTTTTTTCAAACCCAATGCTATAAATTCAAAAAATCAACTTAAGCTATTTTTCTACGAAATTTTCACACGTTTTTTCCATTAAGAGAAAAATCGTTTTTGAATCGCGCAAAAATTTCGTAGGTTTTTTCTTGTTGTTGCTGTTGTTATTGAAATGTTGAAAAACGCGCGCCTATTGCTTGGCGCTATCGTACTACTTTCGGGCCTAATAACGGATACACAAGCAACAGGTGAGTAAATAGAGAAAAATTTAGTTGAGAGAGAAACTGAAGAAACGCATAAAAAATAAAAACATTAATGAAGATTGTAGTATTCAAATATAAATTGATTGCAATTGAATATAGTCAGGTAAATCAACTCTAATATCGTATATATATTCAAACCAAATCATCTTAAGTATTCCAAAATGTAAATCCATATCATAAATACATCACAGTTGCGACCTTGTCAAATACAAGCTGCACTCGTGAGTTTACAGTTTTGATTGAACTTGAATGCCTTCAAAGATAAAGATGATAAACCAAATGAGCTTGTATTCTTCACTTCTTGTCTCTATTTCTCTCTTCAACATTACACTCAAATGGGTTTACCAATCGAACTATAGGTATAACAGCAGCAGCAGCTGCCAGATAATCAACACATCGATCAATCAAGCCAATAATCGAAACAACTTGCACTATTTGTATGGACAAATATAGAGTAATGCTTCCGTTCTGTCTGATAAATCAGTGAAAACTTTTTGAGCTGATTTCATTATCGTACATCTGCCACATCGAACAACTGCCAAAATTCGCAGGGCCGGCCCCTTTATCAGGCTTTATCAGTCGAGAGCATTAGGATCTTTACCCCCAAAATGTATATAGTTGTCAATATTAACTGGAATTACCAAAATATCAATCCTTCAATCGGAGTCCCTTATCAGCTCAGTTATGCTCGGGCTTTCTCTCCCTCTCTCTCTCTCGCTTTCACTTATTTTCCTTCTTTTTCACACCCACTCGAACACCTGCCAATTATCTGATTTATACTGACTGTGATTTATTCGTACAAATTGACTAAAGCCTTTTGGTGTGGTTTGATTAAGAAACTCTAGTTGTTTTATTAAATAAATTATTACCAATTATATAGAATGATTTGATATGATACTGCTAGAGATTTCTAAAAATAATAAACTGATGTTTGGTTTTAATTAAAGGAACTAAAGCAAAATTATCTTGATAAGAAGATGATATTGATTTCTTTGAATCGATTAGAATTGAAACAGTTGTTTGTATAGGATAATTAAATATTAATCTGCAAATGCTTTTTTCTTTATGTGCTTTCACATTTCGAACAAATATCAAAGAAAGCTGAAAATGTAAAAAGCATAAATATTTTCGGTCTTATTTAGACTAGATGTTTCGCAGTAAGTTTCGAACTTATTTTCAGAGTGAGTTACGCGATTGTAAACCTTTAGTAAACTTCACTAATTGAAAAAGTAAATGAATCCATAAATCAATGGTCGCACAAAATGCAAAGAAAAGTTGTTTCTAATTTTTCATTTTCCACTAATTGAGTTGTCTTCATGTTACAATGCATGACGAGTTATGACAATACATTTCGGAGTTTATTGTGCAGCTCGGTAAACAAACAGTTAAAAGATATTCGAGCAGGAGTAGTTTGTTAAACACTTAAGTTGATTTAGAGAGAGCAGAGTTGTGACGACAGTCTTGGGGGTTTTTGTATCGTTGTAGGTATGTAGATTAGTTCACAAATGAAGAAATTGACTCGATTTAATATTAGCAAAATCTTTAACAGTTTGTGAAAAATATATATTCTTGTTCAGTATTAATCTGATTAAATTGGCACAAAAAATAAATAATTTATACTGCTTTATAAATTAATCAATTGAAAATTTAAAACATTTGTAAAACTATTAGCAAAACTATACAATAATCTGTAGTCAGGCAATATCTGTGATGAATACGATCGAAATCAGAGTGTCAGTTTGCTCAACAAGTATTCTCAGATGCACAAGACAACAGACAACTCTTAATACAATTATAAGAAGCGCGAACCACTTGGGAGCACTTCGGACTGCTTGATTGTTTAAGTCGGCAGTTAGGTGCGATTTCATAATGAAGCATTGCATAAAGTCGACTTAACGTGCAATTATAATCGTCGAATCGAGGCGTCGACTCGATTATTGTTTGCGCAAAAGGCAAAAGCAAAACATAGCATAAATAATTGAGGCTCGTTTGTCTCGCTGTAGCTGTGGTGGATTCCCGTGTTCTTTGGAATTGATCCCGGGCAGCGACCCTAATTCCCCCCCTCCCCCATCCCACCAACTATAAGTCCCAATGTCCGAAGCCAAATCGAGCTTGTAAGTCTATAAATAAACGGTGCTTTTACCGAAGATAAATACATATTTATCAGAAAAACGCATTTGGTAATTCCGATCTAGACGAGACGAGATTTTAGCGGGAATCATGATGCTGCACTTCCAGATGCGATCTATGCTTGTGTACGAATATAATTAGGTGTAATAACTGCTTTCGTCCTATCCAAAGTCCAAATAATAATTCCGATAAGTGATGAGTTTACTCTATGACGTTTCGATTCCATAACTTTCCCAAACTATCGCTTGATGATCTATTATCCATTTTATTTATATTACTCTCATCTATTTGTCTAGTGCTTTGTTTTTCTTTTTGTTGTCTTTTTCTCATGTTATTATTATTAAGTTTATTGTTGTGGCTCTTGTTGTTGTGGTTGTTGTTGTTGTTGCCGGCGCAAATTTATCATCATCTCTGGTATTTGTCGAGCAAACAGGCAAACAAGCCGACCGAGCTGACAGACTGATAGACTGACAGACGGTTAAACGAAGCAGGGGTTAGGGGTGCGACGCAGGCGCCCTTGTTTGTTACAAACACTGCGCAACAGAAACGAGCTACGCATTTAAGAAAACTAGTTGAACATTTTTAAAGAATTTCGAAGCAAACTTTATTGCGAAATTTGAGTTTTAATTGTTGATTGGGCCAAAGTTTAACTTGGGATGATATAGATGCATTTCTAGTGGTTTTATACTGCATTTTGTTCCATTCAAAAAGTTTCCTTGTATTTAATTTTTTTGATTAATATTTCATATATTCTTTTGGTTTATAAAACTTTACTGCACATTAGTTACTTGAAATTTCTTTGCTATAATTTAAATTTAATAATTTAAAGTGTATTTTTATTGATTTCCATTTCTCTTGAATTTCAATACTATTTTATTATAGTTTGTTCCATATTATTTCCTATTTTCTATGAATTTTATTTAATTGTTATTGATTCGATTTTAATAACCATCAATTAAAATTGTTCCAACTGAAACTCTTCTCATTATACTTTTATTAAACATGTTTTATATATTCTACAATACCATTCATACATTTTCATGCCGTTTGCCGAAGCAAAGCCGACTCGTTTGTTGTGCAGTGTGCGGCAATCGTACTATTTGTTTATTTAATAAACAATTAACAAGCAGTTTTCAGCTTTTAATTTTCTGTTCTTAGTTCTAAGTTCTCTTATCTCCCTTCTCCCCTCATGGGAAACCAATCGGTTTGATTTGCATTGAGTCTGCTGGCCGCAACAACCGACACGACCAAAGCGATCGGTAAAACGAGTTGCCAATTAAACAGCAAAGTTGCAACAATAATAACAATAATGCTAATGACAATAGAGAGAAGGGAGCATGGGGGAGAGGGGACAGTTGGAAACATTAACGAAGCAAATGCGTTTTTCATTTGGGGGCGTTGTCTGTCTGAAGTCCGCTTTGGGTAATTATGGCAAACATTGGAAGGCTTCTCTTGATTGCAGCCGGCAGGCGGCTAAATTGCACAATGAAATGCATCAATGGCTACGCAATCTTGAAATGTTGCTAGGGTAAGGCCCTAGGGGCCCCCGGGGAGGGGAAAAGGTAGCTAGTTGGGACTTCCCAAATGAAAACCACAAGTCGCAATTTCCGCATAAGAATCAAGCGATTCGGCTTGGAATATTACAAATTCCATCCCGGGGTATTTCTCAATCTCCGACCTCCATAATCGATGGGTGTAACCCCAAGCAAGTGCAAAGCACCGACACCTGTCAACAGGTTCAATAAACTTGTTTGCGTTACATGAACATTGATATGAAAATAAATGGGAATATATTCACATATACATACGAGTATACCATATGCATTCATATTCACAAACACTCATAACACATTACATTGCGCGCACGCGTGTGAGTACTCGCTATGCTGCGATTGGGCACCTGTCACTAAGTAAAGGCCGCAAGAACCAGTTTCAATGATAGCCGAAAACTATACGCAGTGACTTGACAAAAACTATGCGAATACCCTTAACTAAACTGGGTAGTTGCGTTACTTCATAAACCTTTTAAAAGTAAGTGCACTTTACATATAAAATAAAGAGTTTTTTTGTGAATGTGAAATATAAAGATGGAGCTATGGGAAACCTATATCTTAACTTATCATATCAGAACTCGGGCTTATGTTATAAACATAAATAAATATACATTAAATATGCATAAAAACATATAGTTATTTTCTTAGAATGCTTTATGACAGTTAAGTCATTGTATTGACCTATTTGACCTATTTTATAATGACCAAAAATCGAACCAAGGTTAGATTTATGCTCTTTTGGATAATGTTCAATAGCTAATATTTTTTATTAATATAACCAATTTAGACAACTATATTATTTATGTTAATTTCCTGGCAAATTTGTTGTGAAGCGCATTACTTAGTCCACAATGTTAACTCTTCTTTGTCTCACACTTTTCATGCCATGCTTAATTTTCAAGTTTGTTAGGTTTTATTTATTTATCTAATTATGGAATTACGTCTGATTATCGCCAGACTTGGGTGCACACTTAGCTGGATTGCATTGTTCTGCTACTGGCAGCAGCTGCAGAAGATATTGCTATTTTTCCCTCACCAGAAAACATTAACAATAACAATAAACTGAGCATAAAAATGCTGGTGAAAAGCTGCCGAGCGTATCGCACGTGCTGCCGACAGAGTTTCAAGTGAAAAAGGTCAATAACAAACACAAAATACCAAAGCTCTTACAATACCAAGGAATAAAGAGGGCTAATAAAATAAATAATAGTCACTGGTATTACCAAGAAAGTACCCAGACTATTTGTTTACAGTTTGTCGAAGAGAGTCTTTAAGATAAGTCGAAGGCTTTGTTTACGAGTCTAATGTGATGTCATTAGATAATATTCTCAAAAATCGTTAGTACCTCATCATATAGTCACCCGATTTGTTTGGTTTCATGATACGTAGAGAACAGCTAGGCTATCATGCGAAATTTCATCAAGATAAGTCTGTGGAGAGTTCAGTTCACAGGGGTTTAACGACTTGCTTGGCCACTGCGATACTTGTTTACGATAAATGATTCATCTGAAGCGGTTAAGGAACAGAGGGAGGGGGAGTGGAGGGCAGGGGATTTTAAGGCACCGAGACAAGAACCTGCAGATAAGGCAAGTCAATCAGACTAAGACGAATATTCCACACGATACCTAGGAACTACACTAATTGTGGGCACTTCTGGGGAACTAAGAAGATAATGTGACAGACAGCGAGTTGCGCCGCAACAAAAATCGTATTCCACGTATTATTATTCCCCATATGAGCCAAATTGTGGCTAATAATAATAATTTAATCATCTGCCGTAAAAGAAATGGCAACAATAGCAACGACACGACCAATTCGACATGACTGTTTCCCATTATTATTGGATTACACCTCAATGTCGATGGCGACTCAATCAATTAACAAAACGAAAACAACAACGACAATCGGAACAAATCACTCCATCGACATGGCAACAACATCATAAAAACCTCCGAATCGATGGCAATATACGATATCAAATGCTTCCTATAACATGTTTTAGTGTATAAACTTGGACAAGGGGGCTCGTATCGGGCTAGACGATCTATGTTTATGTTTTGAATCTGGCGCGTTTAACTAACAATTTAATTAGTCATTCAAATGCCTAACTAGCGTAATTACCTCATGGAATGTTTACCTATCTCTGTTGTTTACCTATCTCTATGTGGGAAGGTAATGAAATCACAACAGAGTCAAGGAAACCCTTTAAATTGGGTTTTAAAATAAAAGAAATTAAAGAAATGCCTAAGTACCCTTGACCTTGCCATTTTAATATTTACAGAGTATCATTAAGTCACTCAGCAACAGCTCTGGATTTACAAACTTCAGTGTACGTTGTCAGCGTTTCAATCTTATCACTTTCATTCACCCACTGAGCGGTTATCTTTGTCAGATATTATCAGAGATCTAGATATTGTGCGGGATCTGTTGAGAATGCAGTGATGCATCTGAATGCATCAACTTATTCATGCTTGTGACTTTACCACGAAAGTTCTAATTGATGTCTCCTTTTCTTTCCATTACAGCGAGTAATGGTAGCAACTTTCTAGAGACTTCACTAAGATATCTGGATGAACAGCTACTCTTTGATATACTGCCCAGAGGCACCTGCCCTGGCGAGGAGGCCGATGCGCCACTGGATGAGTTCCCTGAGATCTTTACACGTAAGTTTGAAAAATAGAAATTGATTTTTATTAAGTCATCGCTGTGACACGAGTATTGTCATTCGATTTAAATGAAATACACGTATTGTTCTTTGAGGAATTCTCCTGCACTTGAACTAGACTGTCCCTGGCGAGTGGTCTTCCTGGCGAGCGAACAGCACGCGGCCATACAGGCGGCTTATCACTGGGCCAGGGTCAATACAAGTGGGCGATAAGCGGACGAGCACAACTCGATGGCCAATAAATCAGTCGCCGCAAATGTGTTTATAGAGCTCACATATAAACTAGACCCCTATCCAGTGTGCGGGGCCCCGCACTTCCTCTCTTCCTCTCTTGCTCTCCCCCCTCTCTCGCTCTGATTGTCTATTTTTACGCTCTCGTATCTTTCTCTCTCTCTCGCTCTGTTGCTCTTCAAATCGCGCCTCTTATCTGCTGCTGTGGGCAAGTTGTGTGTGAAACCTTTAATTAAACTACAACGCTTGGGACATGACAGCTCCACATGCCTGCGCCTGAAGAGTGCAGCTCCATGCCGGTGTCGTAGACAGCGTCATAAATAACGGAATTCTAATGCGAAATTCTACAAGTAACTGTAAAACGATTTATTTGCGATAAGACATCAAGTTTGCGCATACTAAGCAACTCTGACTGCAATCTCAGCGACGGCCTGAGGTCGGTTATATTGAGTACGAGTGTCCTCTCCAAAAAGCATTCTCTACAAATCTCCGTGACCTTGGCAGCTGAGTTTACATTTGAACTCATTCCCTTCTACTTTGTTCAGACAGACAGTGTAATAAATAAAGGCATTCTTATATCCGAAAGAACTATACCTATAAAGCTGATAGAAATAAATGCGATAAGACATTTTCAGATATCAAGTTTTCATATGAACTGCCTTTGCACTGATCCCTAAAGAGCTGAGGTCATCAAATTAAAATACATATAAAGATAATACGCATATATACAGATTTGACAGACAACTTCCTATTAGGCGCCTCTATAAACCATCTACAAAAACCCCACCATCTTTTATCAAATAGTCTCCCTTTTAATTCGTTTTTGGGCACCCTGCAAGCCCTATAATTTAATATATGGCCTCACGTGCTTATCATACAGCCCAAGTTCCAGCAATTTGGTTTATACTGCCTCAACTCCCACATAAAGCATTTAAATCCAATTACAAGCAGTCATAAATTAATATAAAAGTGGACCAAAATTCGAGAGAGAGCAGCGCAGACACCCTTTGTTTCTAAGAGAAACAGAGCTTAAGATTTATAATGTTCTATGTGTAGATCCGATAAAAGTAACCCTACACTTTGTTTTTACAGTGGAACAACTGCGTCAGGGTTGGGTAGTGCTACACGTCTTCGCTGCGGTCTACTTCTTCATTCTGCTGGCGATCATCTGCAACGATTACTTTCTACCGACCGTCGAATGCATCTGCGAGGATCTGCACCTCTCAAAAGATGTTGCAGCAGCGACTTTCATGGCAACAGCGACATCGATGCCAGAGTTCTTTACGAATACGATAAGTACACTGATACTGGAATCGGATATGGGTTTGGGTACAATTATTGGTTCCCTAATGTTCAACACACTGGGCGTGGCAGGTCTGGCGGCGCTATGCATCGATAAGGTAGATCCCAAAGAAATATAGAAAGAGGAAACTCCGTAACTTACCTTAATCCGACCTTAATTACTTAGCCCGTTCAACTTGACTGGTGGCCCATAGCGAGAGACTGCTTTATCTATATATTCAACACGATCGTGCTGCTTGTGCTCGCCTGGGGTGGCAGCATTAGCTTTGTCGAGTCCTGCATTATGATGGGCTTCCTGGTGCTCTACTATCTGATCACGTTTAACAACAACAAATTTATGCCCGCCATACGTGTCTTCATCGAGGATCGCATGAACTGCTGCTTCTCAACGCGTTACGGTAGGGAGCTAATACTCTTCCCCTTTTCGATGGAGCATTACTTGATATAATCATTGTTTCTGCTACAGATCTAACCGAACCGCCAGAGAACAGTGCTAAGGCTCAGCTACCGTTAAAGAAGGATCCATTGTCTGGTGATGGCTTGTTTGTTGTGAACTTTCCAGAGAACACCTCATCCATGTCTTCGACGGCCAATCTGACGCATCCAAAGAACTGTAAGCCCATTACCTTAAACTGCAATCAGTATTGATCAATAACATCATGTTTCTTTATCTTACGCAGGGAACGGTGACGACGAAGAGGATGATCAGATGCCCGAAAGCATATTTGCATATCCGCACAGTGCATCGCGTTTCATGAAGTTCTGGTGGATCTTTGTGTTCCCCATTAAGTTGGTACTGCGCATGGTCATACCTCATCCCATGCGCTATCGTCGCCTCTATCCCATTTCCTTTATCATGTGCATTTTGACGATCGGTGCCAATGCTTACCTCATTGTCTGGATGCTGACAGCCTTCGGTGTGGCCATACACGTGCCCACAATTGTGATGGGTCTCACCTTTCTGGCTGCTGGTTCAACAATGCCCGAGGCGGTTTCCAGTCTGATCTCGCTCCGAAACGGTAAGAGGAACTTAGGTGAATCAAGTAGGAACTATCGCTAATTTGATACTCTCTTTTCCTCTTCAAACAGGTGAGAACGGGATCGGAGTTTCTAACTCGCTGGGCGCCAACTCTCTGGCGATTCTGCTGTCGCTGGGCGTGCCGTGGTTCATCAAGAATTGCATGAACTACGGCACCGGGGAGAAGCAACAGGTGGGCACTCAGGGCATTGAGTACAACATTATCATATTGATATTATCGACCATTGCGCTGTTCATCATACTCAGCTGCAGCGGTTATCGGCTGACCAAGCGAGTGGGCGTGGCTCTGTTCTCGGTCTACACGGTGTTCATTGTGTTGCAGATCTTGATTGAGATGAATGTGTTCTTCCCGCTGGTCTGCAGTAGCTAAGAACAGCCTTGTTCTGGTTCTTGTACTCCACTGGTTCTAGTTCCAGTCCTGCACTAGTTCCAATTCCAGTCCTGCACTAGTACCAGTCCAATTCATTCACTAGTTCCGGTCTAATTCATCGTTCACTCTCGGTACCAGTTCCGATTCAGGCTCCGCTTACGCATGCAGTTGAAGTTTCATGCTAACGAGCTTCTGGCTGGTTCCAGAGCGCCCATGCACTGAGAGAAATGCGACCATGAATTCCAACTATTTTGTATATAGTACGCGTTGCACTAGTTTAAGGCGATCCCGTTGAAAAACCTAACCTCAATCCAACTACATCTAATGTCATAGGCTATATAGAATACTTTTTTTTGCTGTTGTTTTTTTTTATCTAACCTAGGTACTCCTTAAGACTGTCTACTATTTAGGTAATAAATAGATAAACCCCCTCCCCCAACTATTTATAACCAAGAAGCCCTTAATTCACAAACAAATTCTAAACGGTACCAAAGCGCAACGTTCTGTAGAGTATAAAGTACCATAAGAGTTATAGGAGATCTATCTAGCAATGTATATACTATATAGATAGATCTGATGAGTATTGTAAGAGTGCCCTGCGATATTTGTGGCCCTCGGCCCTTGGACTTTCCTTAATTATTATGTATGTATATATAGTTATCTATCAATGTTGATATTGCACAATACTGTGTACACTACACAAACTACGATTGTTACCCATTGTTATTAATTTATATATATATATAAAATGAAAAAATAATAACCCATTGTGATTTTTAATGATTTTGCTCAGATAGCAAAAGAAAATTAATAAAACAGAAAACAAAAAACTCAAGTGGTTTTTTTTTTAACTCGTATTGTAGTTGTTTGCCCCTCAAGTGGTTGGACGTGTGTGATTTTCTGATTAGTCTGTGTACGTACTTATGTGCGGCACTGTGAGTAATAAGACACAACTAATATCATTCTCCTCGCTTTTGGGGAATTTTTTTTTGTCTTTACATCGGATCATCACATAAATAAGTCAATAAATTAATGAGATCAAACTTGTAGATATATGCGTTTGTGTGTGTGTGTGTTTGTAATGGTGTTGTGTGTTGTACACTGAGAGAAATCAAATACAGTTTGATTGCAAAGAAGACCAAAAAACAAACTCAATGTCAGAAGGGCGAATTAAATTTAAATTTTATGTGAATACGGTGCATCATTCGAGACGTGCTTAAATTTCAGCATATATATTTTATATATGCATAAATATCTGAGTTATCGTAGCGCTGACACCGCACAGCTGCGCTGCATAATTGTCTTGAGTTTGTTTTTCTCGTAGTTCTCTCCTTCAATATCTCTGTCTTACTTTTGCTTTCTTCTTTGCGATTGTTGTCGTATTATATGTAAGAAGTTTGTGGCTTTAGTTCGACTTATAACTAGTTCTTGTGTAGTATCGTGTTTTATAATAATGAATAATTTTGGTATATCAATTACAATTACAGTTAAGAGTTTTATAGTTACAATTACAGTTACACTTACAATTTCAATTACAATACAGATAGATACATGCTATTTAAGGAAGTTTTAAAAACTTGTGCCATTTTATCGCTTTACCTCAAACATGCTTACTCTCTCTCTCAATCATCTACAATACTTATATTATTATCATCATAATCATCATACATCTACATATGTCATCGATTCTCTCTATCTCTGTCATACATCTAAATATATCATCAATATCTCTCACCCTCTCTCTCTCTCTCATTCTTATACTATCTATATCTCTCTCTTGCTATCTATATATATCTTTCTCTCTGTCAATATATAAATATTTCTCTCCCTCTCTCTCTTAATTAATCTTTCTTCTGATTAATCATCATTTCTCAATTAATCTCTCTCGTAATTAATCTCTGTTTACTACATATTTCTCTCTCTCTCTTTCAATTAAATTTCTCTCAAGTAGTATTTCTTTCTATCTCTCTCTCTCTTATTAAGCTCTCTCTTAGTAAAGATTTCTCTTTCCCTCTTAATTAAGAGTTCTCTCATTCTCTTAATCAAAAGTTCTCTCTCCCTCTTAATTAAGAGTTCTCTCTCTCTCTTAATTAAAAGTTCTCTCTCTCTCTCTCTCTCTTTAATAAGAGTTCGCTTAGTAGTTCTTTTTTTAATAACCCATTATCTTTTTAGGTAATACCTCTCTTAGTTAATCGCTCTCTCTCTTAGTTATACTCTCTAAATAACTTCTCTCACAATTAACTTCTCTCTGGAAATGTTTCTTTTTTCAACTCACATCTTTTTTTCTTTAATTAATCACTCTCTCTCAATTTAATATCTACCTTTTCTCTCAATTCACTCTCAGTAAATCTGTATCTCCCTCTCGTAATTTATTCTCCATCCGTTAATCTCTCTTTGAATTTCTTACATTTTCATTCAAACATTTATCTCTCTCTCAAGTATTCCGTCTTTCAATTATTCTCTCTCTCTCTCTCTCTCTCAATGTACTCTCTCTTAATTTATCTCTCAATGAAAATGTCTTTCTCTTTCAATTAATCTCTCTCTCTTTTTCAATTCATTTTTCAGTAAAAGTCTCTCCTTATTATAGGTCTTTATCCATCTCTATCTCTCTCAATTATCTCTCTCTCCAGTTTTATCAATCTCTCTCTCTCTCATTTTCTCTCTTCACTTTATCATCAACTTCATCCGTCCTACGGAACATGGTCTTGTCCTTTAACAAATCAGTCTGAGCAATTACAATTCAAAGTGCTTACAAATACTATGAAATTCGGCCGGGTTGTGGGGATATAGCAGTCAGGGGTTTTTAGGGGGATTTAACATTCACATAGTAGCTTTCAGCTGCGTTTTCGAACTAGTAATTGGCACAATTTTCGAAAAACAAAAGAGCTAAACAGTTTAACTTGAATTAACTTGGTAACTTGGCATTTGGTCGCTGGCAATTATGATTTAATTTAAAAGTGGCAAAAATCCCACTTTAGGCGTAAAAAGTGATTTCTGCAAGTCTCTTTATCGCGTATCTGTTTCTTTTTCCATACTTTCGCAAATCTTAGATTTTGATTTTCTTCGCGATGAAAATTAAAATAAAATTTGTCAGTATGTTAAAACAAAAAAACAGAATTAAATCTATAAAATATATATATATATATGGTACATATATAATAAGGCTAAAATAATATATATAATACAGTATAGGAAGACTTAGTTAGATAATATGAGAACATAAAACTGCGCATTAAATGCGTGTATTGCATATCAGTCCACAAATTTCTTTGAGTGTAGCGCGTAGAAAAAGTCTCACAGTTCACTTATTACACCTAAAAGGGGCTAGCCACGCCTCTCTTTCTCTATCTCTATCTATCTATCTATCTTTTTCTCTCTCTCTCTCTCTCTCAAAATAAAATTAGGCTCATTTTGCCACCAAGTTGAAGTTACCAAAATTCCGAAGTGAGTTTTACTTTTTTACACTTAAAAAAATTATAACGCCTTTTGATGACGCTGCTTTTGCTGCTCTCGGTGCCTTTAACCTTGTCCTGTTCTAGGTGCAGCATTGATGTCCGTTCTTAACGTAATAATTATGCATGGCGACGGTACCGTTTTTGCTATAACTACCGTTAGCACCGTTATATAGCGGACCCATGCCGCTGCTTATCATGTGGCTGTTATTTCTGGCGGCGCTGCCTGCGTTGCTGTTGCTGTTGTTGACGCCGCTGCCGCTGCCGCTACCACTTGCTAAACCACTGCCAGCGTTGTTGTTGCTGCTGCTGCTTGCGCTGCCACTCTTAGCTGCCGTTGCAGCGCTGCCTTTGTCCGCTCCGATGTTCTTGTTGTTGGCAGCTGCAGCGGCAGCGGCGGCGGCGGCGGCAGCAGCAGCAGCAGCATCGAACGTCTTTATGCGAGTCGTAATGATTTTGCACGTGAACTGACGATGTTGTCCGGGTTCCTATAAACGATTATTGAAATGCAATTATAGCATGAGGCTATTTCACTCACTCCTTCAGTACCTACATGTAAAGTGTGTGTGGGTGTCTGTGTGTTTGTGCAAGTCATACATGCATGTGTGTGTCTTTAGGTGTTATGTGTATTTGCATGCGTTGCACACTTGTGCAGGTGTGTGTGTGTGTGAGTGTGAGGAGGCTACTTCCAACGATGTGGATCCAAATATTTGCCTGCAGGCTTACCTACCTTGGGCTGTATGGGGAAGCAGCACCACAGGATGAAGGCGATAAATGCCACCAAGGTGCCCACCAGCAAAATGAAATCCTCGATTGTCTGCATTGGTATTAGTAATGTAATAAAATCAATCACAGTATGTATGTGAGAGTGTGTGTGTGCTTTGGTAATTTATGCATATTTTTATTACTTACTGGTTCCTCACCGAGCAGCACGTGATTAATTAAATATACAAAATCTTCAAACGGTGTCATCATTTTGCAGCTTCCTTTCCTTTTTCCCGTTTCTTTTCCTTTCCTTATAGCAAATGTCGCCTTGTGCCGTTGCTGCTGCCGTTGCTACTGCGCTGCTGCTGCCTTCGTTGGCTTTTACCGTTTATTCCTTGCACAGGCACAACAACAACAATAGCAACATGGCGCTGGCACACCAAAAAGTGCAGTGTAGTTAATCAGACACACGAAACGAAAATAAATACTTCACAACTCAAAAATTCACAACTCTCTCAACATTCATGGCGCTGTTAAGGGTTAACAGTGCTGCAACAAAAACAAAACTGCAGCCGCGCTCAGCTTTTAGGCTCAACTGTTAATTAACAGCTACTGAGAGCACATAACAGAAAGAAAGAGCGAGATTTAACGAAAGCGCCGAAACCGTTATACTGTTCATTTTAAATTACCAATTCGCATTGCCAAATAATCTTGTTTTTTTTTTTATAACTATGAATTTTTTAAATATTTGCATTTTTTTCTGTACATCTATGAGCTAATAACTGTTAATTGCGCCTCAAGAAAAAAAATTGCAGCCTGGCTCAGCTTTTGCGCTCAAATGTTAAATTAACAGCAAATGAGAGACAGAGGGTGAGCGCGTATAACAGAAACAGAGGGTGATTAAGTGAGAGCGCGGCACCGTTATACTGTTAATTTCAAATTATCAATTTATTTTCTGAATACCAAAATTTATTTAAAAATATTAACATGTTTTTATTTTCATAAATATTTATGTTCTATTAACACAAATAAAAAATAAGTTTCCATATGAAATGGACAAAAACCTATAAAATGCTCTATGCAAAATACTGAGAATGATACTGCAAAAATAGACGAGGATCAACATACTAGACAGAGTTGTCAACTAATTAATAGGGATATGCGAATGGGGGGAATAAGAGAAGAAAGATAAGTTTGCAGTCATTTGCAGTTTGAGGTTAGACTAAGTCGTGTGTTATCTACTACTAATAAAGAATTTTTTATTGTTTTGTCCAATTGTGCAATTTTTTTGATATTCCCAACTGCAATGGAGCGTTATAATCGTGTCTGGAGAGGTATGCAAATGGATTTCCCCGATTGGCAAATATATAAATTATATGGTTTTCAATCAGATCCCCGTTCGCCGCTGACCCCCTTGACCCCACGCACCTCGCAAGTCTTTACTTTTGACGGCAGCCAATGCAGCACATCAAAGCCATCAAACTCGTCGAGACCATCGTTCTTAAGCACCTCGAGGTCAGCGTCGTCTGGCTTGGGCACCTCGAGACTATCATCATCGGGCTTGGGCACCTCGAGATCATCGTCATCGGGCTTAGGCACCTCGAGATCATCGTCATCGGGCTTAGGCACCTCCAGATCATCGACGTCGAGCTTGGGCACCTCGAGATCATCGACGTCGAGCTTGGGCACCTCTAGATCAACGTCGCGCACTCAACGCACCTTCAAGACAGAGGGTCGTTCATTTCTACGGGCTTCTCCAGTGCGGCAGCCCACGCTGAGTCCCCGTGTGCGTTCCGTGTTGAATCGCACTGGGAATCAGCATCTGACCGAGATGTTCACTCGGCAGGAAATCGATATTGGCGTGCTACTCCAAATGACATTGGAAGACCTCGAAAGTCTGGGAGTACGTGGCGCTAAGGAACTAAAGCTGGCTTTAGACCTCATCAAGATGGCGAAGTCATTCTTCAGTAAATAATGTGTATTTTTTGTTCTGAATGTTTTTAAGTGTATTTTAATGTGTCTCAATAATAAGTTCAACTACTAGAAATTCAAATTTTAAATATCTATAATTTGATTTTAATATGTTTAAAATAAATGTTAACTTCCATGGCGCCGTTGCTCAACAGTTTGAATTTGCATTGTACAACACTGCGATTATATCGGTATGCTAAGAAAAATACCGATGAAATATCGCCGAATTAAATTAAACAGCTAACAGACTGTTAAGTTCTGTAAAGCAACGCTGCATAACAGTATCGATGAGCATTACACAGCACTACATTTGTATCGAAAAATAATCAAAAAGCTATCGTTGCTTCAACAGCTGTTCAAGGCAAAGCCGGACGTAAAATAATATTCAGAAGTGTTTTATATTTCCATTCGGTTAAGCCAAAAATTGGGTTAATATTCAAAATTTTCTTCTTAATGAAAAATGGTGAAACAAAACAAGGCACGCAGCGACAATGATGTGCCTGCGGCAGCTTCGACTTACGCCGGTAACCACGAAGCCAAATCAAAAGCAAAACCGAAGAAGGTGAACAAAAGAGAAGCCGCCACAAGTGATGGGAAACATACAAATTCCGGGGATGTCAGGGAACGCAGCAAACCCAAGCGCGACATTTCCAGCTCCAGCTCGTCATCCAGTGGCAGTTCCAGAAGCCGCAGCAGCAGCAGCAGCAGCAGTAGCAGCGCCAGCAATGACAGCAGCAACGGCGGCGGTGAAGATCAATATTATCTGAGGCGCCCCAATAGCCGCAGCAGCAGTCGCAGTAGCTACAGCAGCGTCGACGCAGCCAAGACAAAGTCGACGTCGGCATCCGCGAAGGATGCGTCGCCCAAGCAGAGGCAGCAGCAACAACAACAACAGCTTGAACAGCGCTCCAAATGGGACAGTCCCGAACGAAGCAGCGGCAATGGGACGCAGCAGCGACTGCAGCAGAGGCAGCAGTACGAGAACAACAACAAAAACAACGCAAGCAGAACGCGCGACCGCAGTCGAGAGCGTGAGCGAGACAGAGAAAGAGAGCGAGGAGACCGCGGCGAACGTGTGCGTGAGCGGGACAGAGAACGTGAACGCGAACGTGATTTCGAGCGTCGTGGACGTGAGAGGGAACGGGAGCGAGAACGGGAACGCGATCGCAGTCGCGGTCGGCGTCGCAGCAACGAGCGCTGGGAGCGTCAATATCGTCGCTCCCCCGAGGGAGGCGGACGCCGGTAAGTCTGCGCAGATCGACTGCAAATATAAAAATATAAATTTATTTATTTTAATATATATTTTAAATAATTATCTTATTTTAACTTTATCTTTCTCGTTAAATTTATCCTCATCTTTCTATATTTTTGAATTTATCTGTATCCTTAACCTTTACTTCATATTTAAATTTATCTTCAACTTTATCTTCCAGTCGCAGTCGCAGCCGCAGTCGCAGTCCACGTCGTCGCCAACGCCAGCAGGAACAGCAGCAGGGGCCGCCGGAGCGACGCCTACGCGACGTGGATGATGAACACTTTGAGTGGGGAAAATCTGTGAGGGATTTGGACAAACCCGAAGAGCCTGTGGTGGAGAAGGAGAAACCGAATTTCGGATTGAGCGGTGCCCTGACAGAGGACACCAACACGGTCAATGGTGTTGTGGTGAAGTATTCGGAGCCACCAGAGGCACGTAAACCGAAGCGTCATTGGCGTCTGTATCCCTTCAAGGGGGAGATGGCGTTGCCCACACTGCACATTCATCGTCAGAGTAGTTTCCTGGTTGGACGAGATCGTAAGGTCTGCGATCTGGCAGTGGATCATCCCAGTTGCTCCAAGCAACATGCTGCGTTGCAATATCGCCTGGTGCCATTCGAACGTGAGGATGGCAGTCAGGGCAAGCGGGTGCGTCTCTACCTCATCGATCTGGACTCGTCGAATGGCACCTTCCTGAACAGCAAGAAGATCGAGCCGCGCAAATACTACGAACTGATTGAGAAGGATGTGATCAAGTTTGGATTCAGCTCCAGGGAGTATGTGCTGCTGCATGAGCACAGCAAAGATGATGTGGACGATGATGATGTGGTGATCAAGGAGGAGCCCAAGGATCGTGATAGTGAGCCACCTGCTGCCGCGCCGGGCGGAGGGCAGGCGACACAGGGATGAGGCGGAGGAGAGTATTGCAGCTGATCAGTCTTTAGCGGTCCAGCAGGAGGATGAGCAAGCGGAGCAGGACGCCGACTAAACCAGAATAAGTCCATTCACTTGCACTCACTTCACTCACATTGAAAAATCAAAGCCATTTAACCATTTGGACAAGAGAAGCAATCACACTTGCTCGCTACATACACACACACACACACACACACACAGAGTCATTCAGTACTCACACTTATTCACACCCACACACACTCGTGCTCAATTCACCTCACACACACACAGATACGCATCGCGCAGCGTATTCAATAGTTCATTCGATTAGTTATTCACATTCATTCAGTCTTATTTACAGCTGTTTTGTTCCTTTTGTTTTGCTCTACTGTTGTTACCTGTGAGGATATTCACACATAATATTCAAACATTTTAAAACACACACAAAATATTCAAACACTCATTCACGTTTATTCAGTTTGCTCAACTACAAACGTGCTTTAGTTTGTTTTTTATTTTTTGCTTCGTCGCATTCATTTTAAGCACTCGTTGTGCGTGTGAACATAGCAAATTATTCAAACTGTATTCAAATATTTTATTCACATTAGAATGTCGGAAAATATTCAACGATGTTGAATATATATTTTCCGATATTCAATCTGCTGTATGCTTTTGCTCATGTTGGCTCGTTTATTCACAAATACACTCGTGAATGCATTCATTCTCCTAAACCTGTCCTTATGTCTGTGGTTGTCCAGGTCAGTTTTAGGTCAATGAAAACATTCGCGTCGATACACTCAACGAAAATCATTCAAAACACTCACATTCATTTGTAGACATCTATTCATACACTCACACGTGGAAGCGCCGTTCCTCAGTCTTCTGTGAACACGTTTGTGCGTGTCTGACAACTGCCAACAACAATGAAAATACAAATACAACAACAATAATAATTATAATAATAATACAACAACAATAAGAACAACGAAGCAGTTTTTTTGGTATTCTGCGAATCTGCACGAAATTTCCAGCGGAAGCGAATCTCGTTTGTGAGATGAGTGCACGATTGAATGCATTCATTCTACGCTGCTCAACATGAACGAACATCTCTGCTTTCTTCGTCTCGGCCTGCTACTGCTGCTTCTTGGCTTCATCTCTGTCGGATGGTGCCAGATAGTTGCACCCACTTGGCTGCAGCAACACAGCCGGAGGCCCACTGTGCAGGCGGCTCCGGTGAAGGTGACTCCGCTCAATCTGATGGAGACGGCTGCGATAAGGGCGCAGATACAGAAGGCCGTCAACGATGGCACCTATGTGGTCGCGGCTAGTCCGCAACAGGTGAGCAAGTACTGTACGCTCTAAAAGCAGGCAACTACAGTGGAACTACACGATAGAGAGAGGAAGTGGATAAAATAGAAGGAGAAATTGAAAGTATATGACGAATTAAATATATATGATATATGTCAACTGCAGACGACTCTTGTGGACATAGTGCTAATATAAATACATATACATATATATATCTAATGACGATGACACTTTAGGACAGTCTACTAAAGTCTAAAGTGCACTTTATAGTGAAGTTCTACTGTAGTTCTGCCTGCAAACTGTTGTAAATCTTTTTGACTAAACTTTTTATTTGCTTGCAGAGTTTATTTTGAAGCAGAACAAACCAAACTAGAAAGATGTATCACATATCATAGAAAATCAAAGGATATTTACAATTTATGAACTGAAGATTCCATCGTGTTGTAGAGTTTTAAGTGGCACACACCTTACACACATGTTATAAGTAAAACTAGTTTTCATTTGTGGACTTGAACTCTTTATCTACTTGTAGAAGATGTCCCACATTACCTCAGAGAGATGCCTCTTGTAGAGCTTATAAATTTGAAAAGATATCAAACCATTGCTTAATAACCCTAGAAAATTGTTTATAACGTTAACTATAACCGACTTTAGTTGTAGCGAAAGATAGGTTTCAATTTGTAGGTTCAAGTTTGTCACTCTTTCCGAGTCCATTCAACATAAGATTGATGTAAAAACAGTTCTCATATTATTTGTTTATGAGGAGCTGTACTACGACTTTATCTTATTTCATTACCTTATCTAATGTACTCTCTGCCGAGCCTTGAGCTCCTCTTCTAGTCCAGTTTCTCTTATGAAATTCATTATTTTGCCTCGACTGAACGTACTTATCTCACAGAGTTCGGAATATAAAGCAATAGTTCCTCATATCACGATATAAAATATTCATTTGTTTCCTATTAAATGTAGAATAGATCTACAATTCTCGTTTTTCTTAAGCAACAATTTCTTAATGTTTCATCTGTAAGTGCTATCAAAATCAGTGTATATATACTATAGTTAGTGCCAATGATAGTGCAGGAATGTGCATCTTATTGAACAGATACTACTTATTCTAGAAAATTTTATATAATACGCTTTTTTAGTCCCTTTAATTTCGATACCTTCCAAACTCATATTAAACTACCTTCTCTATTAAATTTTTCAGTTCGCTTCAATGCTGGGCCAAGCAAATCCTGGTAGCCAACCCCTTGCCCAGATGCGTCCCGTATGGCCCACCGCCTTCAGGATGCCTAATGCGACCATGTGGTGGGGATAGTAGGAGGAGGAGGAGGATAACGCGCGCCATTGCCATAGCCTAAGATCGTGTGAGATTTATTCCATGTTCAGCGTGTGTTTTACAATCAATACAAATATGCATATCGTATATAAGTCTGATATATGTCGTATAATCGTATAAATATGTAGTATATATATATATAAATTGAATGATTTCTCATGCTGTCTTAGCGATCGAACAGATGCGGAAACTTGAGCATCTTACGTGACTTGAGAAACTGCAAAAGAAAGAGAAAAGAAATAGAGAAAAAGAGAAAGTAGATAGATGAGAGAGAAAGATGGAGAGAGGAAGAGTGAGAAGAGTTCTTGACATAACTGGAATTTCACATGGTTTTTATTTCGACAAAAAAAAAACAGAATTTTTTAACATAATCGTATAGTAATATGCATGTAATAATAATGAAATATATCGTACATATATGCCAACAGATTTGTCATGAATGTAACCGTTTACATACACAGTTAGCTCGTTCTATATAGTGTGTGTGGATGTGAGAGTGTGTGTGTGTGGGTGTCGCTGTATAAAATCTTTAAACATTACATTATGTTGCTCTAGCTCTAAACAAAAATTCTCTAAAATGCACACACATATGTATCTATATAGTATATAGTATCAGCATATATCATATCATATCGCGAGTGTCTTGAAAGGGTATACAATAGTCGGTGTTTGAGTGTGTGTGTGTGTGTGTGTGTGTGTATTGGGCTACTTAGAACTAGGCATTTCTCTGGTATTACATACATGTAATATAATATAATACATATAACTAGATATAGCTACTCTATATATATATATATATATAACTGTATAAGTTGCGCTATAACATTTTCATCGAGTGCGGCTTTACTTTGTTTTCGTTTTCTTTTTATTTTTTGTTCCCTTTTGCAATGAAAACCGACAATAACAATAATAGTAATAATAATAATAATAACAATAGAACAATATAAATAAAAAGAGAGAGAGGGAAGAACACTATCGCAGCTTGCAGACTTGCCGAACTTAACCTCAAATATTCTATCATCCTCCCAAGCAAAATCTATCAAAAGTTCATTATGGTCCAATATAGGTTCGTTTATATATTAATATATATATAAATATATGTGTACGTTATATATGGTATATATAGTATAAGGCAGAGGAGAATTTTGATAACTGGTCTGTGAAAGTACCGGAGACTGATGGTCTTTTATATGGCAGGCTAAATTATGCACTACTAGTTACCCTATAAGGGAATATAGATAATGTGCCAAGAACACACACGCGCACGAAATGAAATCTCACTTAGTTTCTATAGTCTACAATATATAAAAAACACTACATAAGGTTTATATCATATCAAAATGTCGTTACAGAAAGAGTTCTAAGCATATATATACTATATAAATATTAAACATCTCATTTATCTCTTAACTCTGGAAATGTACAAAAACGCTTCGAATAAAAATATTGGAATTATACAAAAAAAAAGTCAGCTAGCTTAACTATACAAAAAAACAAGAAAACTCTCCAAAAAAATCGAGAGTAAAAAATTTCAGCTTTACCAGGAAACCAGGCGGTAATACGCAGTACGGTACGGTACACTTTGGTTGTGGTACAAAACTTACAAAACTAGTACAAGCTTTAACAGAGTCGCGGGTGGTTCTGTCTGCAAGGTGCGTATAGTGCATAAGGAGGAGGTAGGGGAGGGGAGGAGTGACAAAACAATGTTCGGTTGGCGCTTTTACAAAGTTTACAGAGTTACGTTTTCAACAATTGTTGTACAGTTATGACAGTATTACATACACACTTACATAGTTACAGGGGGGAGTATACAGTATATAGTATGTATAGTATAGTATATATATATATATTTGTTTCAGTTAGCTTATCGTGTGTATCGAAAAGAAGGCATTAAGGACTAGGGTTCATTTTTTCTTTAGATAAGGCGTCTTTCAGATTCATTGGCGAGAGGCAGGATAAAGGGGGAGCGAGAGAGAGCGAGCGATATATAGTGGGAACTAAGTCTATATAGTGTCTTGGAATGCAAAAGAGAGGGGGAAAGACTCACAGCAGTTTCTGTTCTTCTCGATTCTTTTCTATATGCTTAACACAACATTTGATGGCGCGAACACAGTACAGAAAGAGACAGCAATATAATGATGGGGAGAGACAGAGACAGAGTTGCATGTATGTGGTACAGAGAGAGAGTGAGAGAGATGTACAGAGCTTTCTTACTCTAGAGTGAGGAACAAAAAGTGCGCTGTCTCTCCTTTTCAAGAGTGGGGGAGACAAAGTGTTCTCTCTATCTTATTAGAGAAGGGACACAGAGTGCTCTCTCTTACTGCAGAAAGTGACACAGAGCGCTCTCTCTCTTTATCTTACTCTATAGAGGGATACAGAGTACCCTCAAGATCTCTCTCTCTCTCTCTCTCTCTCTGAGGATGATACAAGTTACAATTACAATCGTTTTACATGCCACATGATTACACAATGATACAATGCTATTTAATACCAACTATATAGAAGAACTATACACGGTGTCTATGTACGTGTGTCCTAGTGTCTGTTTGTGTGCGTGTGTTGTGTGTGTGTGTGTGTGTGTGTGTGTGTGTGTGTGTGTGTGTGTGTGTGTGTGTGTGTGTGTGTGTGTGTGTGTGTGTGTGTGTGTGTGTGTGTGTGTGTGTGTAACAAAAACAACAGTCAGTCATCAATTTAGGGCCGCTTTCCTTATCCAGATTGTCGTTGTTGTTGTTGCTGTGGTGTTGTAGTTGTAGTTTTTGTTGTTGTTGCATCTACTAGCACATGGCACATACATATATATGTATTGCACACACAGATACACACAATACGCGAGTGTATATATGCATGCACATATATCATAATGTACTCTTATCTAACCTCATCGATATCCTCGCCCTCCGACGAGCTCCTGATCGTATTATACTGCGAATTGCGACTGCGCAGCATGCGCAGAAAGCTGCCCACAGCGAAGATGGTGCGACGATGCCGATGGAATATACCCTGGTATAACGCCTCACGTAATGTTTTCCGATCCTCAACGTCCACCGATGACGTCAATGATGTTTGATGCGGCAAGCGTGCTGTGAATCGGAATCGAAATTCAAATCGTTAGTGCGAATCTAATTAAAAACAACAACAACAACAAATCATAAACAATGCAAAGTAAACATGCGATAAGGAAGGCAGGCGAGATCGTTTATGATCGCCCGCTCTATCTATGGTCGATTATGGTGTATGCGCGTTGGAGAGTCTTCCCCCTTTAACCCTACCTATGTCTATGGTGCATGCACGTTTGAAGGTGCTGCCTCTGCCCACCCCCAAGCTAGCTTACCTTACTCCATCTTCCTCTACTCTACCTTACCCCTCTTTAGCTTAGACCTCTCTCTATCCCTTCTTAGGTCCAACAAACTGCGTGACTTTCTTACCGCCTGTTTTGCTATGGAAGAGCCTTGTTTGTTTAGCTTGGAGTATGACTATATATACATACATATATATATGTTTATATATATAAGTGTGTGTGCCGTGTGTGTAAAGTGTGTTTTGTCGGTTTTCGTGAAAAAACTTAGTTCTGCCAACAAATTGAAATTAAATCTGTAAAATGTTTACAGTAAAAACGCGTTTTAAAGAACATTTACAATTGAGAGGCACCGAAATTGTTATTATAGGATTTGTACAGTAGAATTTGTATTTATATGCCATCGAAAACATATATTTATTTTATAATGTGTCCTCCATCTAAAACACCTTAACAAACTAAAAATATTGGAATTATATATTGAAATCGAAGAAATTTTTGACTTGTTTGCTTTTCACTTATAAATTGCGAAGAATATTAGTTTTGAAACTATTTGCTGTACAAGAACATATATAATAATCAATAAGTATTCCATATATGCATTCTAGCAATTAAATTAAGTTTAAACTTTATTTTCTAACTGTTTCCCGTAATTCAAACTTACAATACGTTAATGAAATGAGTATTCTTACATTAATTTACAATTTTCTATATGAAAAAGTTCTTGCAACGATTTCCTAACATTCAACTTAAGTACTTTATCTATATCTATCTCTCAACTAATTCTATTTTGAGTTATAGCATTGTTAAACCTTCTACTTTATCCATAAGATCTTTTATTCATCAGCAATTTATATATTCAATCATTGTATGAAACTAATCATGCACTATAAGAACTATATATCTAATTTTATGCTATTTTATTTCTTTTTACCGTAAATTTCCCTTCCATATAGTCTTATATAACCCTTAGTTATATCTAAAATTTAATTGAGCACTTCCACTTCCTCTCATTATTTCGTTATTCCACTGTATCTGTACCTGCCTTGTCTGCCTTTCCTATGTGTGGTTTGTGGGTTGGGCTGGGTCTCTATTCTATTCAAATATAATACCCATATACCATAGCGTACACCATATACCATGTATCGTATATCTTGTATATATACACAGCGCAAATAAACGATCGATTTACAATGCCGCACACACACACACATTATCTTTGGCACAATACTATACCATATATTGTTCTCTTACCCGCTATGGGCGACTTGGGTGACTTGAGGGAATATTCATCCAGATTCTTGCCGCCCAGATCGAGCTTTAGCACCTTCTTCGAGAGCTGCTGTGTGGCCACCTCCATTTGTCCGGTCTTCTCGATTTTAATGTCCACATTCCGTTGACTCACGGCGCTTTTGCTGGGCACAGCGACAACAGTTGCTGCTGCTGCTGCTGTTGGTGTTGCTGCCGCTGATGTTGCTGCAGTTGCTGCCGGCGCTGATGTTTCTGCTGCTGCTGCTATTGTTGATGTTGCCGCTGAGCCGCTGGCAATGCTTGAGTCCGACATGTTGTTGTTGTTAATGTTGCTGTCGTTATCAGTGTGACTGTTGCTGTCGTTGCGACTGTTGTTATTGTTGCCTGGATTTGGGATCGCCGCTTGTTGCGCGCTGCTGTCGCTTGCGGCAGTTACTAAGCTGCTGCTGCTGCTGCTGCTCTTGGCCAGCGGCGTCGTCGTCGTCGTCGTCGTTGCTGTTGGCGTCGCTGCTGCTGCTGCGGCTGTTGCTGCTGTTGGCTCGGCGACGACTGTTGCTGTTGTTGTTGCTGCGATTTGTACGTCGGCAGCAGCCGCAACCATTGTACGAGCAAAACTGTCGGCTCAAAAAAAGCCGTTTTTTATAGTTTCTTCGGGCCCGTTATTAGCTTTGCTGCTGCTGCTGTTGTTGTTGTTGTTGTTGCTCTGCTTTTGTGTCGTTTTGCATATAAAAACGATTTCCGATGACGCGCGCGCAATTTGCTTTGTTCACTCGCCCGCTCGCTCGCTGTTTGTTTTCGTTTTGTGTTTTTTGTTTGTTCTCTCGTGCTCTGCTTGTGCTGCGCCTTTTTAATTGCCCTTCGTCTTCCTCTTCTTCGAGTATTACGTGTTCTGTACTGTAGTTGCTGTTGTTTGTTTTCGTTTTTTTGTTTTTGTTGTATTTTATATGTATTCAGTGTGTTTGGTGGTCCGGCTTCGTCGTGGTCGTTGGGAATTCAAAATTGGCGCCATATAACGCCACCTGTTGCGTATAATCGGTAAATGTGATGCGCGGCAAACTATTGCGACTATCGCACAAACTTAACTGGCTCAAATGAATCAAACGTTTATCGCTACTGCGACTATCGCATACACTCAGTTCACTTAGGTTATCGATTATTTCGTATAGTTTGCGCTGCTCTCGCGCTTGATCGATTATTTCGGCTGTTGCACTCTTTCTGTTATCGCTGCTCTTATTGTGTTTGTTGTTTTTGTAATCACACATGCTATGCTGTTGCTGTTGCACCGGCGCTATGTGCACACGTATGCCAGCGGTCTGGCAACTATGCTGCAAAATGGCGCTCAAGCCTGATGCGCTGTCTGCCTGCGCCGACTGCGGATCAACTGATGCTGCTATCTGCTGCTCTCGTTCCTGCCTCTGCTGCGGCGGCCAAGCCTCCAAAGAGTGGCGTCGCTGCTGCTTGTGTCGCTGCTGTTTATGTCGCTGCTGCTGCTGTTGCCTTATCGCATTAGCTTGGCCAATCGATTGCAGGTACTTAATATTCGCCTGCAAGTTGCGCTCGTAGTAGCCGTTAGCCAACTGCAGGTAACGGTAAAAGTCGATGTGCTTCTGGCGCTTCTTCTGACGCTTCTGGTGCTGCTGCCGTTGTAGGTTTTCCGTTTTAATATCTAACACTTGCTGCTCATAACTGCTGCTTTCGCTGCCGCTGCTGCTGCTGCTGTTGCTGTCGACGTCGACGCTGCTCGCTTCAGGGTCAGACTGTGCCCATTTCGTTCTCTGGGGTCGTCGTCGTCGTCGCCGTCGTCGTTGTTGTTGTCGTCAGCTGAGCTGGCGCTGTACAAGCGCCTTCAGTTGGTCGCAGCTGCGCGCACGGTGTATGCGCCTCAATGTATCGTTGTATGTTGTGGTTGCCTCCTCCTCCTCCTCCTGTTCTTCTGCTGCTTCTGCTGTTGGTTCTGCTGCTGAGCAAATCGTCTGCCAACGTCGTCCACGGGGCGCATACGTATCGCCGAATCTGTAATTAGCCCCGACCCCCCCAACGCACACAGAAGGTGGAAAGGGCCGCAAAAGAAGGCAAACATTAATTACAAGCACAGTGACACAAGCAAACGAAGCGAATGCGGCAAAGAAAACAGCATAAAGAGATGGGAAGGAGACCCCGAAGAGGCGGAAAGTGAATGCAAAGCAGGTGAATGAAGTCGCACAGTCGAGTCGACCGCAAAACGACCCTGTACGACATAAATTGTGACTTCAATGTCTTCCATTTTTGCAATTTTTCCTTTGGTCCCTTTGTAAATTTTAAAAAAGCAAAAATGACAAAAGTGACATTGTGGTATAATTAGGGGGTAATTTAGTATAATTTCTATATTGAAAATGTACTTGACAAACTGCTCATCAAATTTAACCTCGATATTTCAAGGAACTCCAGAGATATACGCAAAAAAAAATAAGCACCTTGAGTGCATTTTTTATACAAAGTGTGGGAAGGAAGAGAGTGAGAAAATGTGCAATAAATTGCAAGGTTTGCAATTTTTTTCGCGAAATTTTGCATTAGTGGAATCCCTAACATGAGAAAAACCTCAATAACGATATATTATAATATTATAATTAAGTAGATAATGCACATAGCAAACTTAATCCCAAATTTCATGATGTTACCGTAGATACATTTGAGCGTAGTCAGATTAATTTAAGTAGAATTGCCCTATAGATTATGTGTGATACCAAATTAAAAGTTTCCCTATTCACATTCTACTTATCTAAGTTTACTTATTGCACTCACAACTAATACACCCAATGTGTACACTACAGGGTATCTCTAGTAGAGAAGTGTGTGAGAAAGAAGACTGACTGGCAAATGGACTGGCTAATATAATCAAACAACGATTTCGAGCGCGTGCCTTAGCGTAGCACCGCAATACGCTCTTATTTACTTATCGTTATCGTTATCGTTTACGGTGAGAAATGTCAACAAGTGAGGTTAAGTGCGACACGGAAGTAGCTTCCTGCTGCCGCCACTCGAAATAAACGTATGTATGAACTTTGCTGGACTCCCCCAGAGAATTACCTTGAACAAAGGTTAACTCCGAGACTAGTAAATTTCATGTTGACCATTTGGCACAATCAATAAAGCTCTTGTTGGAAGGAGCAAGAATCGGAGAAATATATTATGGACTCACTGAAGAAGGTTGAGCACAAGTTGTTACCCTATTTGTACATATAATATATAGAGATTAAACTTAGCGACAATTAACGCAAACCTAATGACTGCAAAGTAGATGATTAGTTTTTATCATATTAAGTAATTTACTTGAGTGTAGAGGTTTGAAGGTTAGAAATTGATAAAGAGAGAATTTAAGTTTGTTTGCAATCAAAAATTTTGGATTAAATGGATATTAGGTTGAAGACTATAAGTTCCACTATTGGCAGTTTATTGTGAATTGAACTAGCCGTTATGTCTTTGACCTATATATCTTGAAATTGCTTTCAAATTAACCATGAGTCAGAGTAAAACTGTTTGCTTTCTCAGTTAACTAGAACGTAATCTTAAGATTACCTCGAGTTATAAGAATTAGAACTGAATCTGAGGATTGTAAAGTTATGTTGAAACTTAACATTACATTACATTTTATTTAACAAGAACTTTAGATTTTTAACTAAACTCCACCTAAGTGTAACAAATCATAAAGAAAGTGCGTTGTATATTAAATATCAAGTTATGAAAATACACAAAAACGTTGTGCAATTTACACTTTATAAGTCAGATTAACCTTTTAATTCTCTGCCTTAACAGAATGCTGATATATTAACTTAACTGCACCAGTAGATAATCAGAAACACTGATAATCTACATACTTTGTAGCATAGATACCTTTTCTTGATTTAACACGAATTTAAGAAATTTAACCAACGTGAAGAACTTAAAGCCACAAGTGCAGTCGAAGGTATGAGCTGACTTTAACATTCAGTTAAGAAGATACACAGAAACGTTGAGCAATTTACACCTTATCAGTCAGATAAATAATAAAATTAAATTCAACTGCAGCGGAACTTAACGTACACGTACACGCACAAAACAAACTGCAAGTTAAGAGTCTTTTTCAAAATATGTTCAGACTTTCTCGACCTTTCGTTGTCTCTTCTCTTTCGCCCCATTGGAGCTGAGCTGAGCAGAGCAGAGCGGAGCAGAGCGCGCTGCCACTGCGAATTATTTTGCTAGCTTCGCGTTGCTGTTGCGTTCTCTGCCGCAAATATACAAAATATATACACATCTAATATGTATATATACTAAATAGTATACACTCTATGTGTGTGTGTGAATGTGTGTGTGAGTGAATTGTGGCGACACAGCCACAAACAGGTGCGGTACGACGGGGCAGCAGTTGAAAAGAGAGAGGGAGGGAGCACGGGGGCGTCGGCTTATCAAGCAGGGTATATGGCAGCATATATAGCCTGTCCGCTGCCTGGCACTGACGTCAGCAGCCGCAGCCACAAAACGAAGCGAGCAAGCGCGCGCAAAAGGCCACGAAACTCGAGCTGAAGATGTGGCGGAAATTTCACGTCAAGCGCAAGAGCAGCATGAGAGGCAGAGAAGGAAGGAGGAGGCAAGAAGAAAAGGTAGCGCGTTCCCGACCCTGCCCATATACATCTATGACACCAACTGTCACACCAACTTAAAACACTCACACACACACACACACACACACACACCGAGAGAGACACTCTCTGGAAGTGGCTTCCTACCTGGGAAAATAGTGCACATGGATGGGCAACTGGACACGGAGCTGGGCATACGTGGAGGCCACTGTGGGCGGCGCCAATGGACGCAGTCGCATGCAATGCCCAATGCGGCGACGTCGCGTCTGCGTCGTCGTGCCGCCACGATGATGATGATAATGCGTGTTGTTGTTGCTGTTGCTGCTACTATTGTGGGGCAGCCCCAGCAGCGCCTGCTGCAGTTTGTAGTCGCGATAATGATTCGCCACCTCATGACGATAGTCTTTGTCATTGCGAAAATGTTTCTTGCTATAGATGCGACGCATGGTCAGACGTGGCGCATAGTTTGGGCCCACGCGCACTGACACGCCCACAATTGAGAGCTGATCATCGTTGTGGGACATTTGTTGAAGGAGCTTCGCATCCGCGCGTGATGCAACCGTTTGAGCGAAGGCAACAAAGCGAACTACACCGAAAGCGCCGCCAGACATTGTCAGAGTTGTTAGACAGTGCCCTCTTGACTTCCCACTCCCCACCCCACACTGCCTTCTCCCTTCCCGAACTACCTCTTAAGACTAGAGGCCTAACCCCCCCCACTCTACTCTGCTTGTTGTACAAACATTTGTACATTGATTGGGCAACAATAATAAAAATAATAATAATATACAAAGCGAGGCGCACAAGAAATCAGAAATTTGCGGTTATTTGTTATCACGTCAGTCAGCGATTTGTGTGCCGCTCTCCAGACCCTACTCCTCTTACCCTACCCCCTCACCACCCAGTAAGGAAAAAGTCCCAGCTAGGTTCCTAGGCTAGTCACGAGCACCATCCGAAAGTCGCTTTACCAATAGCAAAATTAGTCGTTTTCATGTCGTTAACTATTGTAACTGGTACATCCTACCAACCCACACTCCCACTACCCTACCAACCCAGAGAGGCAGAGAGAGAGAGAGGGTCTCTCCCAGTTCCTAGCTGGCTAGACCCATTTGCATGTTGCTGTCGCGTCAGCAACAATGTGAACCAAACATTGTTATTCAAATACAAAACAAATATTGTCAACAAATACTAATAAAAAACTGAGTACAGTGTGCACTCCCTAAAGGGTATACGATAGTTGGGAAGATCTTATCAATTAATTGAGTTTTCTATAATGAAACTTATAGAGAAATTTTGCAGGTTTCACCTGTAAACACTATAGGTTAAACGGATGCGCAGTTTGGTCGTGAAAGTTCTTGGGATTATAATGTAAATAAAAAATATTTCTTAGAAACTCACTTTTTTCAAGGCTTTAGGGTAATTGGAAAGACTTCAAAAGTACGGTTAGTTGAGTAAAAGGGATGTCTACAACGAGGTTTTAAGAGGTTCAGCTAGTTTAAACTTCAGCTGAGCCATATTAGTAGTTTCATATTGAAACTTATAAATACCTATATATTATACAGAAAAATATAAGAAATATTATTGGGAAATACCTTGGGGTGTTGGGAAATACTTGACTTTACTCACAACTTTCCAACACTCTCTCTCAATACGCAACACCCACTGTAGTTATTTCTCTCGCCAGACTGAAATAGAAACTGATCGTACAATGATTTCGATCTGAAGCGAGAGTTCAGTTGAAATGGCCTCGACTTAATTGATAAGCGCCGAGGCAGACGAACATAGCATCGAGCTCTGAAGCAACAAAACGCTCTAATTACATTTGAAGGCGAATTCAGAGACAATATAACGAGAATATACGGGAATACACGAGACTGTGTGTATTGTGAGGCTTTCTATTGAAATTGATTCAATGGCGAAATTCAAATTAACAGCGGCGCTTTTAACAGCTCGACGGGCGCCGTTGTAATCACTTGGCTGTTATGTAAGTATGATTGATATAGTACAATATACCATACAATAGAAATGATATGGAGATAGCTTAGCCTGCTCTCCAATTAACTTCATTGTTTAACATTTGAGTTGATCACATTTCTCGACTACTGTTAATTAACAGCTGGTTTTGGTAAAAGCCTCTTTGAAGGCTTAACATTAACACAGCGACAACGACCTAATGAGTCTTGTTCGTTCACTCTGTGACACATTTGTGGTGGGGGAAGGGGGGAAACACCTCTGCATAAAATGAACCTTCACTGTATTCATTACGAGAACTCGTTGAACTTTTTGTTGGTTTATTGATAAAAGTATTTTATTGAGATGGATATATGCAAGCACTCCATAAGCACATCGCATATGTCTGTCACACACACACACACACACACACACACTCTCAGACACTGACACGACGAGTACACAGTATGTGGAGCACTAATGCGATTGAATGATTAATTTGGATATTCTGATTGTACAAAGACATGCGATGCCTTGTCTTCTTCTTCAACAGGGTGAAAAACTGGGAAAAACAGGAAAAACGGGGAAAAGGGAAACGGTAAATGGTAAAATGAGCAAAATAAAATCCAAATTGAACTGTTTTGTTGCCGTTGTTCGACGTTGTTGCTCCTTCTTTACTCGGATGTTGTTCGAACTGTCGCGGGCAAGTTTCGTTGGCAATTTGATAATCAATCAGCAGGCAAAACCCAAGTGAACCGTACCGAAAAAAAGGAACTCACGCCCCACTCACCACACACACACACACGCAGTTAGCCAGGGCTCAATCAGAGGCGTTCTACTTTGTTCCAATTAAATGAGTAATTGCTGCAGACGACCCATTAAAAACTCAAGCAATTTGCGGTTATTGGCGCAGTGAGAGGGAGGGAGACGCACAGAGCGAGAGAGAGAGAGAGAGAGAGAGCTAAAGCGTGTGAACGAGGCAGAGCCTGCTGCTTTAATACCCAACTGGAAATTGGCAGGAAGTTTGCATTGATTGTGGTCTGTGGTTTTATTTTTGCTCTTGCGAAGCGACAAACTGCGAAAATGTGTTGCAGACAACACGATGTGATGACGCGGTACGTATTAATTGAGGCTTTCCACAGCGAAACTTAATGTAAACAAAGTTGACTTCAAGGGGAATTCGGTAGGTTTAACTTTCCCATAAGTTTTAACTAAAACGTATGCGAAGTTTCGTCTTGAAGGGGATTAGGGTTTTTGCCGAAAACTAATGAACTATTAAGTTTTCCAAGTACGAGGGTCGTTTGATAAGTCCGTGACTTTTTGAATAAAATATATTTTTTTCGTCAAAGAAGCGTTTTATTTCTCAACATAATCTCCTTTTAGCTCTATACATTTAGTCCAGCGTTTTTCCAATTTTTTTATTCCTTCCAAATAATAGGTTTTCTCAAGGCCCTCAAAATAGTCGTTTGTTTCTGTGATGACCCGAATCTCTTACCGCCGAGCCATTTCTTCATGTTTGGAAACAAAAAATAGTCACAGGGGGCTAAATCTGGAGAATATGCTGGATGGGGTAGCAGTTCGTAGCCCAATTTATGAAATTTTGCCATTAGCACACGAAATTCACTTTTTTCCATTTTCGTTAAAATTCACGAGATCGTCTGCTTTCAATGCCTATAAAACGCAAACCAAAAAACGCAGCTTTCTCAAAATTTTACAGTCAGCTGTTAATCGATAACTGCTGACAGGAGCAGTGTTGTATTTAGAGCAGGTGCGCGGCAAATACAAAAAGTCACGGACTTATCAAACGACCCTCGTAAAACCCCAAAGTACTTTAGAAAACTTTTGATATGCATTGGTGTTCAAAGCGAGGACTGCTAAATGTGTAGAAGACAAGGAATTAGAAGGTTGCAGGAACAAAACCTTATACAAAAAAGGTTGATTGAAAAAGGAAACGTTAAATTAAATTAAAAATGTTTTTCTTCCATCTAGAGCTAAAGATAATTGGAAGTTTAAAAACTAGGAATACTTTTGTAATATATCTATATTTTGTTATAAACTTTAATTCAAATTGGAAATCAATTGGAACCTCCGACATGGATTTCATATTCACAAGCCTATTCAAACGTTATACCCGCTTTAAGCCTTAGAAATCCTTATTAAATCTTTTGTTCTGCAGTTTTGCTTGAAAATGAAATGAAGCCAACCTGTGAGGAGGTTCTTAACCCCTTACCGTGTATGTGGGAAGTTGGGAAGGTGAATTTAATTGAATGTTTACGCTCTCTTGTTACAATAAGAAAGGGCGCAAAAACATAAAGACAGGTGTTTATGGGCAACAACACAAAGGCCAAGATACCCAATATGCTTGAAACAGTTCATTTTATGCCTCCTCAACCTGCGTGCAAGGGTGCAAAAATAACCACAAAGTGCGACTGGGTGAGGTTAATAAAGTTTAACAAGAAATTCGACCTCACTTAATGCACAGTGCACAAAGCAACTCTGTGTGTTTGAGTGTGTGTGTGTGAGAGAGTGAGTTAGTTTATTCTGTGTGAGTGTGTGTGAGTGTGCGTAGCAGTGCCACATTTCAAGTAATTGCAGTATTTATTTGCTCGCAAAGACTCAACATACAAAGCAAGACAACGGTCAATGAGCAGGGGGGAGGAGTAGAGTGCTCAAAGCGCAGAGGAGGGGCCTGCAACCTAAATACCCTCGCACACACACACACACGCACACACACGCGCGCATACATAGTGTGCGCCTGAATGTAGGCAAGCGGTTTCAGGCTAAGGCAGTCGCTGCTTGCTCTCTCCTCCTCCTCCTCCTCCATCTTCTTTTCCTTCTCCTCTTCCACCTTCTGCGCCTGCAGCAGCAGCAGAGGCACGCAGAGGCCACTTATATGTTTTAAAACTATGCACAATTAAAAACAACCGTTATAAGTTGTCAACCTGCGAGTGCAAGCGAGAAAGCACGAGCGAAAGAGAAGGAGAGTCTCGTCAAATTACACTGACAGCAGTCCAGGCTGCGTGTGTCTGTGTGTGTGTTAGTGTGTTGCTATTTGACATGCATACGTGCGCTTTTCCCTTTCACACACACACACACACACACACACATGCAGATTCGCATAGCTACACTGTGGGCAAATACACAATCACAATCAGCAAAAAGTTTTTGCTCCACTTTGACACAAAACGCCGCCGTGTCTTACTTGTTGTTGCTCTTGTTATTGTTGTCACCCCGTGTCTGTGTGACACACTTATTATGCCTTATCACACACACACATACACACGCACACGTTTACATTGTGCGCACTTATTTTTCTTTTTTTTTCTACTTACGGTCAATAGCCGCCAACGTCGCCGTCGACGTCGCTGCTACGCAGGAAGCGTCAGAGCAGCAGCAACAACAACAACAACAACGCAGCAACAGCAACAAGGCAATTGGGGGAAATTCGTCAACAAAACAACAACTGACAGCGGTCACTCAGAAAATTAGTGAAATGGAAAGAAAACTGCAGCAGGGAGCCAAAGCAGCAGCAACAACAACACAATAACAAAAACAAAAACAAAATAAGCGCAAATAAATCGTATTGATTGCTTACCCCGAGCGAGAATAAATGTACCGCTAATGTTAACCCCTTTTTGCCGTTGTTCAACACAACAGCTGGTCCTGTCCGTGCGTGTATGTGTGTGTGGGAGTGTGCCTCTGTGTGTGTTGTCTACTTTTTTCTCGCACTCTCACTCTCTCTCTATCGCTCTGTCACTCTTCCTTCGCCTTTTGGCAGTTAGAACTGTCACTTGCAATTAACACGCACACACACACACAGGTCTTCAGACGAGCTCAGCATCTTTCGTTCAACTGATGTCAGTTATTTATTTATTTATGATTAATTTATTTGTTTTTCGTTCGTTTAATTTTTTGTATGTTTTTTTTTTTCGTTTTTTTTTTTTGTTATTTGCAATATGTCTGCCGTTAAATGCGTTTCGTTTCGTTTGATTGCCACGCTTGATTGTTTCGTTTCGTTTCGTTTGGTTTGGTTTTGTTATTTGATATTTTTTTCTCTCGATGTATCGCTTTAAATCGATACACATACTTGCACTCTTTTTTATTCTATGCAAATCGATAGATTCATATTAATGCGCAAGGTGGCAACAACATTCAACTTTGTAAGGTTGAGACGTTTTTACCGCTACGCGGCAACGGCAGCGCAACAAGCTGTTGCAAGCATTGGGATTCGCGCGCTGTTTCACAGACATCAACGTTATGCATCACATGGAATCAAATACTTTAAAATGTAATAGTATTCATAAATAAAAAATGGAACATTTTAAAGCAAAACACAAATAATGCATTGTTTTTTAATTTTATTTTGTTCACCAATTTGAATATGTAATAACTATCGATACCTTTCGCAGTGCTGGTCAACTGGTTCAATGTAATCGTTCATTTCACTTAGCACAGTTCACCTAAAAGTTCAATTCGTTCTGTTATGTATATTTTATTGTATTATCAGTTTATTGTACTCTGTGAAATTGCGCATTTTTATATAAATATGTATATGGGTATATTTGTAGTTGCTGAAATTCCGATAAATGTTTCACATATAAATTTCCGATAACTATTGGAACTGAACTAGTTCGCCTTCCACTGCGTTATACAGCACTGTTGTATTCTGAAGCCGCATTTTATTTACTGTAGACAATTTTTTTTGTCATATTTCTGCAAATGAAATATGAAATATTAACTTGAAGTGTTCAACCAAACGTGACAAGCAAGTGCTACGGTGTACTTGTGTATGTGTGTGTGTGTAAGTGGAAGCAGCAGCAGCAAAGCAATTCAACTACCACAGTTAACACGCCGGCAATAACAAATGAGCGCGATGACATCCGCACGAGATCTTATAAAGATCGATATAGTAAGTGCAATTAACTGAGCAGAGAGATCGCATAGCTAATATTCCCTCCCTCTATTTCTCCCCCTTGCACAGGAATGGGGCATGGAGCGTTTGGTGCGCGCCCAACAGGTCGTCGAGCTGCGTCCCTACGACATCGAGTCGTGGTCAGTGATGCTGCGCGAGGCACAGACACGTCCCATTCATGAGGTGCGCAGCCTGTACGAGTCGCTGGTGAACGTCTTCCCCACCACGGCCCGCTACTGGAAACTCTACATAGAGATGGAGATGCGTAGCCGTTACTACGAGCGCGTGGAGAAGCTCTTCCAGCGTTGTCTGGTCAAAATCCTTAACATTGATCTGTGGAAACTCTATCTGACCTATGTCAAGGAGACCAAGGCAGGCCTCAGCACGCACAAGTGAGTAACAAAACCTTTCCCTGCCAAAATAAATATCTAATTCCGCATCTCCCTTTAGAGAGAAGATGGCGCAAGCCTATGACTTTGCGCTGGAGAAGATAGGAATGGATTTGCACTCGTTTAGCATTTGGCAGGACTACATATACTTCCTACGCGGTGTCGAGGCCGTGGGCAACTATGCAGAGAATCAGAAAATCACCGCTGTGCGTCGTGTCTACCAGAAGGCGGTGGTAACGCCCATTGTGGGCATTGAACAACTCTGGAAGGATTACATTGCCTTCGAGCAGAACATCAATCCAATTATATCCGAGAAGATGAGTCTGGAGCGCTCCAAGTGAGTAGCAAAAACCTTTAATGGTTTGGGATTCTGTTTTATACATACGATTCTTGCAGGGATTATATGAACGCACGTCGCGTGGCCAAAGAACTGGAATATCATACAAAGGGACTGAATCGTAATCTGCCCGCTGTGCCGCCCACACTGACCAAGGAGGAGACCAAACAAGTGGAGCTATGGAAACGTTTCATTACCTACGAGAAATCGAATCCGTTGCGCACTGAGGACACAGCGCTGGTCACACGTCGCGTTATGTTTGCCACCGAGCAGTGTCTGCTGGTGTTGACACATCATCCCGCTGTGTGGCATCAGGCATCGCAGTTCCTGGACACCAGTGCACGCTTCCTCACGGACAAAGGCGTGCGTAGTCGTCGTTCACACACACACAAAGGCAACACAGGCAGCACAAGCTGTTGTTGTTGTTGTTGCTTCCTTCTTTCGCAAATAGAGAAAGCAATCAATGCCAAGCAAAAAACTCAAAATTCTTGTCTCTCTTTGTTGTTCTTCTTTGATGTGAAGTGTCGCCCCTTGGGTAACGCAGCACGTGGCAGCAGCAGAAGGAAGATACATCAGCAAAAGAATTCCTTCCTTTCACCACTTGCCGCGTTGCCTTCGATTCGGGCCGCACGCGTTTTACTCTCCAGCCTAAATGAATTGATATAACTTAAACAAACAGGACAGAATATGTTTTCACACTCGAACTGCTATCTCACTCTAATCTCCCCTCTCTCTCTATCTCTCTCTCTACCTCACAGGATGTGCAAGCTGCCAAGATCTTTGCGGATGAATGCGCCAATATATTGGAACGTTCCATCAATGGCGTTCTCAATCGCAATGCGCTGCTCTACTTTGCCTATGCTGACTTCGAGGAGGGACGTCTCAAGTACGAGAAGGTGCACAGCATGTACAACAAGCTGCTCACGCTGCCAGACATCGATCCAACGCTGGTAAGGAGGAGAGAGTCAGCTGACGGTGTTTCATAAGGATGTAGTAGTAAAGGAACCTTTAGTTTGCAGTCTTAACTAATTTTGTGTAGTAAAACGGTTGCATTTCGAGCTTAAGTTACCTTGAAACCAGATAGCACAGTTTTTATATAGTATATCAGTCATAAGGGGTGTGTTTTTTAGATATCCAAATTGTAAATTTAAATTTAAGAGACGTTGCAAGTTGCTGACACTGTACAGATCTTTATTATTTATCTAGGATGTAATAAAATAGGTTTTCACATAATTTCATTGGAACTTAAAGAGGCTTCGCGACATTAACTTCCTTATCATTATAAAAAGCAAGTCATTATATATAATATAGTTCCGTATATATATGATAATTTCATTAACTAGTTCTCCACAATCTAAAAAAGAGAAATGAATTAAAACAGACTCCATTTCGTACTATATTACCATATATATTATATCAAATCATTTAAGTATATTTTATTAATTTACCCACCAGGTCTATGTGCAGTACATGAAGTTCGCACGCCGCGCTGAGGGCATCAAATCGGCGCGTGGCATCTTCAAGAAGGCTCGTGAGGATGTGCGTTCCCGCTACCACATCTTTGTGGCTGCGGCCCTCATGGAGTACTATTGTTCCAAGGATAAAGAGATTGCATTCCGCATCTTTGAGTTGGGTCTGAAACGTTTTGGCGGCAGTCCCGAGTACGTTATGTGCTACATTGATTACTTATCCCATCTGAACGAGGACAACAACACGCGAGTCCTGTTCGAACGTGTGCTCAGCTCGGGTGGATTATCGCCACACAAGAGTGTTGAGGTCTGGAATCGTTTTCTTGAATTCGAGTCCAATATTGGCGATTTGTCCAGCATTGTAAAGGTGGAACGACGTCGTAGTGCGGTCTTTGAAAATGTGAGTACAGAGAGGAGAATTGGGAAAGTGTATCTATAATTGATAATAAATTATAATTTTGCAGCTCAAAGAATACGAGGGCAAGGAGACGGCACAGCTGGTGGATCGTTACAAGTTCCTGGATCTGTATCCCTGCACAAGCACCGAACTCAAGTCCATTGGTTATGCCGAGGTGAGTAACTGCTGCGGTATATCCTGTAATATCCAAGACTAACCTCTTCTCTCTCCCCCTTAGAACGTCGGCATCATTCTAAACAAGGTTAGTGGTGTAAGCGGTGGTGCTAATAGCCATAATAGTGGCGACGGCGAGCTAGATGGTGAGGCATCACAGCCACTACCGAGACCAGACTTCTCACAGATGATACCATTCAAACCGCGCTCTTGCGCACATCCTGGCGCTCATCCATTGGCCGGCGGCGTCTTCCCACAACCGCCGGCATTGGCAGCACTTTGCGCCGCGCTGCCGCCGCCCAATAGCTTCCGTGGACCTTTTGTCAGTGTGGAGCTGCTGTTCGACATCTTTATGCGTCTCAATTTGCCGGAATGTGAGTGGAGAATTGTTGTGGATTAAGTGCTCGGCAGCATCAACCTAATTTCCTTCTTTTTCTTTTGCAGCTGCACCTCTGCCAAATGGTGACAACGATCTGACACCGAAGATCTTCGATCTGGCCAAGTCGGTGCACTGGATCGTGGACACGAGCACGTACACTGGCGTCCAGCACAGTGTGACAGCAATGCCACCGCGTCGCCGTCGCCTGCTGCCCGGTGGCGATGATAGTGATGATGAGCTGCAGACATCGGTGCCACCCACCAACGATATTTATCGATTGCGGCAGCTCAAACGATTCGCCAAGTCCAATTAAAACATTTTTTTTTATGGCTAATTATAAATTTTGATAGCAATTTTTTGTGAGCCCGCCCACCCCACGTAGTACCCCTAATCCCAATCCACTTCCTTATTACCTACCAAAAATATTTAACCATCCTCTTCCCCCATCCCGTACCCCTTTTACCATTTTAAGTATAATTGCAAAGAATAGTCGATAAAGAGATAATGAAAAATACACAATGAAACTCGATTTTATTCGAACTTATAGCGCGTACTTCGAATGTGTTTATAGCCTCAAGTTGCTTTGATCGTACAATGGATACAGTTATGTATTTATGTATATTTTTCTATATAATATGGGAATAATATTGTTATTTGTTATAAAGGTGACAGCAAACTGGATGGAATAATTTATAGAATAACAGATAATACAAGTTATATATTTCGACATTGAACTTAAAAGTTCCTTCAAGAACATTTTAGAAACAAAGTAAATATGTTGATAAATGGATAAGATAATAAAATTAATGTCTCAGGATTAGCTATACAATGAAGCCACATAATACAGTTGATAGTACTAAGATCTTACAAAGAACACTACTAAATACTATGAGTATGAATATGTGATTAAGAATGAGTGTGAGTATTAGCTAAAATCTAAACAAACGCATAACAAAAATTTCACTAAAAATGAGTATGGGACAACAAAACTATCGTGAATACTATCGAAGCGGGTTAATTCCTCATTGTGAATACTTATAGGGAAATAATTGAAATTAAGGAGTCCGAGCTACAACATTATTAATAGAGAATGGAGGCCTGAAATTTATGATTTCGAGTACTATCGGCTTAGAAACTAGCAAATATCGCCTGAGGACCGCTAGAGATGGAACAGATGCGATAGTAAATGTAAATAGTATCGCTAGACATCAATAACTTCCCCAAGAAAATATCAAGCAATTAATTAATTCCTCTCCGTGCCGATAGTAATAATGCTAATTATCGGTTTCAGTGATAATTGAGATGTAGGAGGAAATTTAGTAAACGAAGGAGAATATGGTTAAGTAATATCCAAGTGTAATACCTCTTTCATTTCTTTGCCGATAGTAATCGTGTGTACTATCGACTTAAGTGTGAATTCAAGAATATAATCAATGAACTTATTAAGCAAGTAAGGAGTAGGAGGAATTTCCTAATACATCTGCCACTTCGCTTGTCATCCCGTCTATCGCCTTTACTTCTCTCCCGGCACACAACGCTTGCGATGCTTGTAGAGTCCCGCATACTGGGCAAACTTCTGGCCACAAGTGACGCACGTATAGCGCTTCTCCCCCCGATGCAGATTGAGATGAGCGTAGTAGGCACTGCCCACAACAAAGGCGCGTCCACAATACGGGCACACTTTGTCGCGTATGTTGAGATGGGCGCGCATATGTCGATCCCGTTCGTGTCCCGTGAAGAAGGCCTTCTCACAGCGA
Source organism: Zaprionus indianus (assembly GCA_018904595.1). Taxonomy (NCBI): domain Eukaryota; kingdom Metazoa; phylum Arthropoda; class Insecta; order Diptera; family Drosophilidae; genus Zaprionus; species Zaprionus indianus. The sequence goes on from JAEIHA010000344.1 coordinate 898,271, forward strand.
CTGCAGGGATAATCCCGCTTGCCCTGATGCCGTTTCACATGCTGATTCAGTTTGCTGGCATTCACAAATCCCCTCGCGCAATGCTCACACACATAGGGCAGCTCCTTGGTGTGACTGCGCATGTGGACACGCAACGAGGTGGAATTGAAGAACTTCTTGGGGCACTCGGAGCAGGCGTGCGTGCGCTGTCCCAGATGCCGCCGCAGATGGGCAAGCAACGAGGTGCGCAGTGAGAACTTCATGGCGCATATATGACAAATGTGCTCGAGAGGATTGGCGGGAGCGCCTCCTGCTCCTCGCCGTGCACGTCGCTTGCGCAACTGCTGACCCGGCTCCTCCTTCTCCAGCTCGTCCAGATGCACATTCCGCTGATGCCGCAAATAATCCGTGCGTCGCTTAAAACTGTTCGGGCAATGGGGACAGCAGAAGGGGGAGACATGCAGCTCCAGGAATCTCAACTGCTCATAGTATTCATAACTGGATGACCACATCTCGCCCCGTTTCTGTGCCGCCTGTCGCGCCTCCTTGCACTGCCGATACTGACAACGGAACTCAATCAAACGATTCTTCAGCCGCTCCACGGTGATCTGTAGATTACATTCCTCCTGCAGCCGGGTGCACAGTGATTCCAACTGACGCTGGCGTTGCTTGCGTTTGGTGTAATCCGGATGGAAGGTGTTCCACAGCTGCTCATAGCTCTGATAGACCTGAATGATCTTCAGATTACTGTCCCGTTGCTGCAGTGTCTTCTGGAGCACACAACTCATGGGCAGCACATCGTCCAGAAAGCTAAAGGCTTCGTAATAATTCCAGCGTGTGCCCTCACCCTCACCTTCCTCCGCCAACGCCTCACGCTGTCGCTCCCTGCGATAGTATTTGGTATAGTCCGTCAGCTTGCGGTGCAGCATCTTCCAGGTATAGCTGGCGCCGGCATAGGCATTCAGCTCTTCCGTGATCTGATGCCATGAGTCGCGTCGATGCTTGCGCGAATGATAGTCCAGATTGTTGGGATCCCAGAGATTTGGCTGTGCCTGGTAGAGCTCAATGAGCTTCAGTGTTTGCAGCAGTGTGAGACGCACACGCTGATGGGGAAGGAGTCCTGTCAGGGGGGGACTGTCCTCGGCAGAGGAGGAGTACGAGGAGGCATCATGCTGCTCTTCTTGAACTGTTGCTGGCTCACTGGGCAGCGCAGCCAGTGCAGTGTGCAGAGGCAGGGTGGCAATCTCCTCATCTAGCTCGGGGTGTAGGAGTGTGGGCATCTCCAGCTGAGCAGGCGGCATGGGCAGCGTCTGCTGGGTTTGCTGCAGCAGCAGTTCCATAGCTCCAGCCTGCTCTTGCAGCTGTTCCTCTTCCTCCACTACATCCTGCTGTAGCTCACCCTCTTCCTTCTCTTGCCCTTGCAGCAGCTCCTCCTCTTCTTCCTGCTGTTCCTCCTCCTTTTCCCGCTGTTCCTCCAGCTGTTCGTGCTCCTGCTCCTTCTCTTCTTCCGCTTGCTGCTCTTCCTCCTCCACCTCCTCCTCGTGCCCTACCATCACACCCAAGTCCAGCTGCTCCTGCTGCACCATTAACTCCCCCACAGTGGCCTCTGCCCCCATCGCCTCCATTGTCTGCTCCGCCGACATTAGCTGCGCCTCACAGCTGCTCTGCACATGCGCCTGATGACTCACTAGATTATCAAAGATCTTGCCACATGCGGCACACACATAAGGATCAATATGCTTGTGCAGGAATTCCATCTCTGCGTAGTGCTCAAATCCGGGCTCAAACTGCGCCTGTTTGCCCTCCACGACACTCTGCAAATAGCGAATCTTCTCCAGCCTGTAGCGCTTGCGCAGCGACTGCAGACGACGCTGTATGGCCAAGCCGGATAACCTTATGCCGCACATACGCAGCGCCAACTGCAGGCCACGATGTGCCTCGCTCCGCTTGCGCATTGTGTCTACACAGCGCAGGCGCTTGTGCGCATTGTGCCACAGGATCGGATAATGTTCATAGATCTCCACCAGCTTGCGATTCTCACGTGTGACATGCTCCTGCCGCTTCAGCAGCGACTGTTGCTCGCACAGGAACTTCAACTGATCGTAGTGCACGAACTTTGCCTCCAGTTCCCCCTCGGCGGCCATGCGCTCCCGCTGCTTGATGAAGCGCTGACAGAGCGTGGAGATTCTAATCCTCACATCGGTCATGCTGATGGCGCGTCCACAATAGGCTGACCAGGCGTCTGTTATATGCCGCCATGACTCGCGTCCCAGTTCAACGTTGCGGAACTCTGGATGGGATTGATTCCATAGATTTGGCTGTGCTTTGTACAGCTCAATGAGGTGTTGTATATGCTCTGAGGTCAGTTTCTGAGTCTCCACAGTGGGCACGGTGCTCTGTGCGGGGGGTGAGAGAAAAGGGGGGACGATTAGTATGAGGTAAGTAGGATCGGGTGGATCTAAATTATACATATACTTTATTTACTTTATAGTAGAGCTGTCATAGGCACAATCTGATCTGATTGGGTTTTTCTGGGTTTCCCCAATCCTTCACAATAAATGTTGAATCGGGTTTTTCTTTTTTTTTTTTACTCCAGTTTGAATCGAATAAATGTTAATTAAATTCTTTTCTTCCTATTTAAGTTTTTAACTTTCATTAATTCTAATTTTTGTATATTTAATTAATTGTTAGTCAAACAGTTGACTGGCCATAGTTAACTTTAAATAAATAATAAATAAATAAAAAAAAAAATCGACCGGGTTTATCTTGTTTTTCAAAGTAACCTAACTTATTAGTGCTAATCAAAGTTAGATAGTAATTGACCTATATCTTTTAATTTAAATCTGACAACTAATTACTATAGCTTTCATAGGAACAATCAGTTGGAATTACAGATTTTCCTGAATAAGTTTTATACAAGCAGCAATTGAAGTTAATTTATGTAACTGAATATATATACAATATTATTATGCAACATTATACATACATAAAGAGTATAGCAACGATCGGAGAATATAAGAATCTGCAAATGTGCCTTTCTTTTGGCTTTTATTTCACATTACTTGTATTCACTCAATTTTCAATTGTTGTCGCACTTTTTTGCTTAGTTTGTTTGATTGATTGGGCTCTAATTTGGCGTATGATAAAAGGGGCGGCGTTCAAGTGTAGGCAGTGCCTGGTGTGGTACTTACATCCGCATCAAACTTCACATGATCAGTTAGGCAGAGCGTGTCCAAGAGCGGTGGCTGCTCAGGCAGTTCGAGCAGCTCGTGTGTCTGCTCGTGCGTCTGCTGCTGTGACGTTGTTAGCATCGTCGGCGGCTGGGCGTCGAGCGCATTGAGCTCTTGTACCAATTGCTGTTTGAGTTCATTGACCTCACCGCCGCTGGACTGCTCGGCAAGCACCTCCAGCATGAGCTCATCCTCTGGTGCCTGTTGCCAATCCGAGTGCCAAATTTCCATGTGCTCTGCAAACTCATCCAGGGCGCATAGTGGGCGCTCTTCGCACAATTCGCACTCAATTCCATAGAGCTCCCCGGCACAGTTCCAGGTGTACACGGTGCCGCATCTCTGACGCACCTCCTCGGCTGGCGTCATAGGTGGTTCCTATTGTTGTTGTCTTTGTTCTGGCTACCCCACCTACTTATTCTTGTCAATTTACTCTTACTTTTTAATCGCAGCTTATATTTTGAGCGCACTTGTCACACTTATTTTCTATTTAATTCTTTTTTTTTAGGAAATGCGGAACGAAGACGACGACGACGGCGGCGACGACTGCGACTGCGCAACTTCTTGGCTTCTGAGGTTGTGAGCAACCAAAAGTGGCAACGGCAACGGCGGCGTCGTTGTTCGGGCCAACAAACCCGTTGCGGGCCATCTCACACACGCAGGTACACACACACATGTACACATTCATAAAAGTCAGTTTACAACAGTGTTGGCATGGATTTCAGCTATAAAATAGCCAATTTAGCCGTAGAAGCCATAACTACCTATGCGAAACTAGCTAGTTAGAAAAATACATACAGCAGTGTTGCTACGATTTAGCCGCAAACACGCCAAATTGTAACAAATTTAGCCTTAAAGTCTTGCTTACTTAGCTCTACTAGATGACAAGCCAGTTTTAGCTATTCATCCGCACACTACGCAACACTGTTCACACACACATACTCACACGCGTGCGGCATTCTTTGGCTCCGCTTTGGCTCTTTTACTCACGTCTCGTGTGTTTTGCTTTGCCTTTTCTCTCTTGCCACTGTTGCTGCTTCCCCACTGAGTGTGTGTTTGTGTGTGTGTGTGTGCAGCAACAGGTAAAGGCATTAAAGAAAACATAAACACGGCAACTCGAGTGAACAGCTGAGGGCTGCTCTGCGACTGCGCGCACACCTTTGCAACAGGTAGGCCTGTTTATACAAACATATATGGGTATATGTGTGTGTGTTTTGAGAATCGGAGCGACAATTTACATTCACACACCTCAAGCGGGTCCATTGTTGCTGCTGCTTAACCAAATCTTTTTAATTTAATTGCTTTTTGCTCAGCCACATGTCATGGTCAACTAGGGATGGCAACGCTGCTCACATATTCATTGTTATACATACTTGCATACACATATGCAATTACACGACTATCGATTTACACATGTTTGTTTGTATGCCTTCTTTCAATTAGCATTCTCTCTCTCTTCTTAGTATGTCAATTCATCGATAAGTAGCGAAAACCAAGCTTGCTAATTAGAATCGATATGCACCACGTATGCAAATAAACGCAATATTTATTGTATCGATTGCTTACAAAAGGATATATCGGCATTGTTACGTATCGTTTCTCTGAAGTGAAGTGGCATTATACAGCAAAAAAAAAAAACTACTGCGTCATGGTCGAACAAGAAAGCGCGAACCCCTGGAAAAGCCACCACATTGAGTGCACTTCAAATAAAGTGGACAGGTAGGCACATAAATAAATAAAACCCACATACAATGTATGTTCAAACAGTTGTATGTACACACATACATGCATGCATACATAAATACACGTACATTTGTGCACGCATACACACACACACACACTCCTATACAGATGTGACTACTCGTTTGACTGCAACTTAACGAAGCACTTAACTCACTCTTTTGCCTTCCCGCTCTCTCTTTTACAGAAGACGAACCAGTTGCAACAACTCGACGAAACGATCGTGAGAAAGTCACCGCAATGCAAGTTTCGCATGTCATGCGAACACACACATATGTACATAATATATTTATGGCTGTGTATGTGTGCGTAAGTAGTGTGTGAGAAACAAAGCACATGATAAACGAGTTATTAATACTGTTGGGACCAAATAAGGGCTATGATTTCCCCCTGCCTCCCTCGCCTTGATGTCACGTTATTATTATCGTTGTCGTCCCATTGCCTCCACCATTGGGCCTTCGGGCCAGTGCACTCCTTTCCTCCATCTACCTCTTGGCCACGATGCCTCAGACAAATTGCATGAAAATGAAAACTCTGCACGACGCGCGCGTGCAGGGTCGCAATAAAATGCTTTGGGCCAAACTGTGCGGAAAAACTGCAACAGGGCAAAACAATGACAGAAAAAGATGGCGAATAAAACAAAATACGAAAAGCAACAACAATAAGAACAAGGGACACTTTTAATTCCTGTCGACTTGCGTATGCACTTACGTAATACCCGTGAAGGGGGACTGAGAATAGTAAAACAAACTTTACCGTTTGTAACTTTTGACATTTTTTAACACTCTCTTTGAGCTGCTTCTTCGTTGGCTCTGTGAGGCTAAGCCTTGATGGACTGTGTAGCTTGGTGTGTTTTCGCTCTGTTTACAGGGTATTAACGTATCAGCGCACAAACATACATACATATGCACTGTGAGTGAAGCGCATAACCTCAAATTTTTCTGTTTACATTTTTTTTTATTTGATTTTTTATGTTTTATTGAAAACTATATTTTTGTTTGAATCTAAAATTCTTTATTGCCTTTATTTAAATTATTTTTACTTGTGCCTTCAGTTTTGTGCAGTGTACTGCAAAAGCGAAGTTTAAGAGAATATCCAGTGTAAGCGCAAGATAAACACGACCCGAGGGAGCTTTGGCCCTGCAACTTTCTCGCTGCCACTGTCAACTATAGTTGCCACGTGTTTGTGTGTGTGCTTGTGTGCGAGTGTGTGTGTAAATAAACAAACGCATATGGCAAGCAGACACACTCACACACATGCACACGCACAGGCACAGGGAGAGCCGCTGGCCATGTTTAAAAGCATGAAACATGGAATTGCAGAGACAACAACAAATAGAACTGCGGCGGCCTTGCTTATGCTCATTCACACCCCGCTCTATGGTACGTCATTCACACACACCCATACACACACACACACACACATCTTCCTGTTCTTCATTCTCCTCCTCCCCAGCAGACACGTTGACTTTCCGCCATATTCACAGAAAAAGTTGATCCTTTTGCAAACGCATGAACGTTCATGTCCAAACCTACGTCGTGTAGGCCCCCCGTTCCCCCGCCTTTGGGAACCAGATTGCCCGCCGTTTCCAACGCGGCCACCGCGACGTCATGTGTCCCATCAGAAACTGTAATTCCAGCCAAAATAAACGGGGCAACAACAACAAGAACAACAACAACGAAAAACCGACAACAAAATGATGAAAGATGAAGGAGAAAAAATTTTAAAAAACATTTATGAAATATACACAAATTGTTTATGAAGTCGAAACCGCAAACATTTCGCTACGTTAAGTCTTCAAGCCAAAGCGACAACGGCAGCAGCAGGCGCAGCGACAGCGGGAAAAACCTGTGCGATATAGCGCAAAAACCTAACTGAAATTTTCATATGAATTTCCGATTTTTCTCTGCTCGTTTTTTTGAGGTTTTCATTGTGATAGTTTTCGTGCGTCCATATGGAAAAGCGGGAATTTTCAATTTTAACTTGGTGAGCTCATCGAGAGTTTCCCTTTTTTTCACCCACTATACTATCTTTTCCATCTGTGTCAGAATTCATATTGATAAGAGTACGAAATCCCTTTATATTTTTTAGTGGAATACCACAAAAGGCGCTTTTTATAGCAAGTATCCATAAAGTTTCGTAGACAAAGCGATGAGTTTTTGCAAGGTTGGTGCGATATATTTGATATTATTTTACATTAACAGGTTGTGCATTTATGTTTATTTTGCATATGAAGAGGAAATTATATAGAAAGGATATAAGATTGAATTGGATCAAGAAAGGAAGGCTTTCTTATTCTAATGTGACCAAAGGAACCAAAATAGACTTTTAATAACAAAGATTGCAGAAATGTTTTACAAGGAGTTATTTCAAGATTCTTTGAATAATTTTTCAGGAAAATGGTGTAAGAAATTAAATTATTACTCTATATATACTTCTGCTATAAATGCCATTCAATTCGTGATCCGTTCATCTATTTTAAATACGATAACAATACGGTTAATTGCGAAGCTTCGTTTGTGCTTTAGAGTTTTTTTTACTGGCAATACGGATAATTACGAAGCTTCATCTAGGATTTTTTGTGTGTCTTTTCTCCCCACTAAATTGTAGCTTTTGCCTGAACTGAAATTCTACACTCGATACGAGCTGGAGGTGCCTCCACACCCTAACTAACTGTGTAATTAGTTCTTGCCTAATTGATGAGTGTTCCGGGGAGAAAAAGGACCCAGAAAAAAATGGCTGATTGACAAGCGGTTTGATTGTAAGCGACATTGGGGAGAACAAAAAACCAACAACCCCTTTCCCTCTCTCCACCCCGTCTCCCTGTCTCGGTTGACCCTTGGCCAAAGGATTGCTGGCAAATTGTGAGGTAACGTTGCTGTTGTTGTTGTTGTTTGGGACAACCTGCCAGCTGGGCAGACTGCCAAAAAAGCTGCCTGCCTGCCTCCCTTCGCGGCTCCTCCTTCTTTGGCTCCTCTTGCCACTTGCCACAATGTATGACCGCACATTATTCAGAGTACTCTCTCTCCTTGTGTTTTTGTTGCTGTTGTTGTTGTTGGTGACGCTGCTTGGGCTGGTAAAACAAGCGCGAAAACATAATGAGCATATAAATAGACAAACAATCACCGCCAAACAGGCAGAAACAACAACGCGACAAACCTCGTTCCAGACACAAACACAGACACAGCCGCCCCCCGTAGCCACAGAGCCGCAGCCACAGCCGGAGTCATAGTCGGAGCCAAAGCCGGAGCCGGAGTCGGAGTTGGAGTCAAGCAGGCGCGGCGCCTGATGCGACATCTGCCTGTCGTCTACGTACACCCCTTTGACCTGCAACTCACCAGAGCCGAGCACATGGCTCTGTGGTGAGTTCGTTGTTTGCATTCGTTGGTTTGCTGCCTTCTTCGGGCGACTCTTGCAGTTCGCCGGCAGCGCTGCTGCTGAGCGCAACGACTCTACTGTTATAAGATTTACTTTTCTTATTTGAACTTTGAAATATTTAAGATTAAGTTTGGTTTGAATATTTAATGTATTATCTCTTTTATGTATTTAGTTTTTAGATATTTAGGGCTCAATATCTTTATTAAGTTTCAGTTTTTTATTTAAATACTTTAATTGTTGGTATATAATCCTTAAACTATATTTTTAACATATTTATAGTGAAGTTTTCAGAGTTTTATTGCCCAAGATCTTTAAAAACTTTCACTCTCTTCAATATTTCAAGGAAAATATATACGAGGGTCGTTTGATAAGTCCGTGACTTTTTGAATAAAATATATTTTTTTCGTCAAAGAAGCGTTTTATTTCTCAACATAATCTCCTTTTAGCTCTATACATTTAGTCCAGCGTTTTTCCAATTTTTTTATTCCTTCCAAATAATAGGTTTTCTCAAGGCCCTCAAAATAGTCGTTTGTTTCTGTGATGACCCGAATCTCTTACCGCCGAGCCATTTCTTCATGTTTGGAAACAAAAAATAGTCACAGGGGGCTAAATCTGGAGAATATGCTGGATGGGGTAGCAGTTCGTAGCCCAATTTATGAAATTTTGCCATGCTGACACGAAATTCACTTTTTTCCATTTTCGTTAAAATTCACGAGATCGTCTGCTTTCAATGCCTATAAAACGCAAACCAAAAAACGCAGCTTTCTCAAAATTTTACAGTCAGCTGTTAATCGATAACTGCTGACAGGAGCAGTGTTGTATTTAGAGCAGGTGCGCGGCAAATACAAAAAGTCACGGACTTATCAAACGACCCTCGTATTCTCAACTCTGAGTTTCTACTTTCCCAACGTTTCTAATTTTTTTAAAAATCATTCTGCAACTTTAAACATAAATTGAGTTGTAAATTGAATGAGAGAGATAACAAAATATACAAATACATATGTATTTCTTTATATTAATGGGAACGAAATAAAAACAAATTAAAATTTCATGTAATGCCTGGCAACATCATATATTATTTAGTCGTAGTTTCCAATGGAAATGTAAATATTTCTTACCATGCCAAATTTGAAACCATTGTTCTAATATTCAACGAGTTTGGTTAGAAATAAACATGAAATTCAAATGAAATGACAAATCTGTGTGAAAAGAACATGACACTATCCCCCCGCGATCTCCACACTTCCATTGTAGGGGAATTAATATTGTGTAATTCACATTGCCAAGTGTCGCATCCATCAATTTTCAATATCCGACAGAAACAATGCGAATATTTGCCATATTATGTGTGCACTTGGCTTAAATAATTCACATCGGATCGGACAGCAGTGGACAGGAAAAAACATGCACAAACACACACACACACACACACAGACACACGCACACAAAGAGTCGACAAATAAATCTTTGATGTTTATTTGCCGAACGTTTAAGCAAAAAATGACAGTAAAAATCCAAATGAAAATAAAAATGTGTGGGTGACGGTAGAGGTAAAGGAGGTGCAAGGGGAGGGAGGGGGGTGTTCAAAAAGGAACTCAAATACAAATGGCAGACAATAGCAATTAAAATACACAAAGCCGCAGATAGACGAGATACATGTACATGTGCATTTATATACATATGTATGTGTGTATATAAATTTGTAATACCCTAACAAAGGGTAACTATGTTTGAAGAAAAGTGAAGAAAGAACAAAAATAAATAAATAATGAGTATGATTTCATCTGAAAGTTTGAAAATATTTTATATATTTTTTATAACTACTTGGGGGCTTTCTAGTAATCTTTACTCTGAAAAATATTAAAAAGTGTTTATATTTTTATCTTTAGCATTATTCAAAAAGTCAGCAAAAGTTAAAGTTGATTCTCCTGTAATATATTTTTAATTTATAGTATAAAAAACATCCCTAGTTCCATGTTGAGTTGAATCTTTATAGAGCCGATAATCCTGTAATATCTTAATATTATTTACATTAATAACATATGTATATAATGTTATGATAAATGTAAAAATATAATAAATAAAAAATAATAATAAAATTCATACAATATATTTTAATTAAAGTATGTTGTCAACTCTAAAGAGCTCAATTATTTTTAATTTTTAAGCCAAAACATTATCAAGTTATTACTCTTTTATTTAATCAAAGAGTATTTCCTCTACGACTTTATCTTTTAAAATATTCCCCTGCCCCCACCGATTCAGTTTGTTGTTGTCGTTTTTGTCGTTGCTTTGCGTTTCAATTGGAGGTTTTCGATTTGTCTGTGTGTGTGTGGGTATTTGGTTTATATATATATTTTTTTTTTCAGCAGACGTCGCGGCGTTCATTGCAGCTGTAAATCGAATTTAGACACGCTTAGATAACTTTTAGATTTATTTATTTAACAATTTATACGGCAACTCGGGCAATTTATTAGTTATATTCCCCTGTGTTCATTTTAAAGCTAGATTCGCCTTTTGTTCGTTCAACTCCACTCGATTTGCCTGTTGTCAATTGATGTGAATAAGCTGTTTTTATTTATTTTTTTTTATTCCGAATTTAACTGCGGCTTTTAGTGCCATTTTTCTGTCTCTCCAATTTATGAGTTTAGAAATTGTCTGCAATGTGAGTGTCGAGTTCTATTCGATTTCATAAATACGCAACAGAAACATATTAAAAGCTGCATTTATTTGACAACATTTCTGGGTTTTTAATTAATTTATGGCAAATGAGAACTAATATGAGAATTTCATATGGTAAATTTGTCAGCTAAAGCATAAAATCATATTTATTTATCTTCTGTATTTAATCTGAACTTCAAGCTCTGTTTTAAATTGCATTCGGTTGAATTTTATTTGTTGAATTTCTGAATATTTTGTGGCTTAAATAAGTTTTTATGGATTTGTCTTTGATTTTTATTAGTATTTTATTTGTTTTGCTCTTTCCTTTAGATATTTGAGATGAAATAAATGTTCTTATGCGTTTGAATGATTTTTCTTTGTATATAATTGTGACTTTATTTATTTTACTCGTACCTTATTGGTCCATCTTAGTATCTCTCTTTCTACAATGCCTACAGCCATTTAATTTGACTTGTGTTCTCAGCACATAATTTCTATTGCAATTTACAGTTGATTTCAGTTGCATTCATTCTTATGATTCATTTCTTAACATTTGCCATAACTGCAGCAGCTGTATTTACTAACAGTTTTGCACTTTATCTCCTCCTCCCCCCCCTGCCAGGTTGCACACTCCGTTGTATCTTACATTTTCATTAACTAGAAATAACAACGAAAAGTTTCATTTCGTTTCGTTTTGTTTTTAGCAGAAGCTCAACATCCGTTCGCCTCTTGGCTCGGGCTATACATAAACATTAGCCCAACTGGCCATTGGATTGCAAGGATACATATTTTTTGATATGCCATGTCCAGCTGTGCAGTTTCTTTTGGTGCCACCCCGTACCTCCACCCCTTCTACCTCCACCTGTACCACCTGCCCTGCTCTTCTTGCTTAGCGTAACGTGCAATTTTTATTGTTATAGCAGAACTTGGTACATGTCATGCTGCCTAGACACCGTTGTTAACTTTTGCTTGCTTTTGTGGCCGGCCACGCCTTCTTGCTAACACGCCCACCCAGCTTTGCTCGCTGTCCAGGCTGTCCCGGCTGTCCAAGCTGAATGTCTGACTGTCCACTCGGCCATTGTCCAACGATTTTCGTTGCGGCATTGTTGCAGCTTTTCGCATTGAAGTTTTGCTGCAAAACTTTGGGGCACTCTTACCAAGGGTGCTATGAGTTCAGTCGATGAGTATGTGATGCCTGAAAGATATACAAAGTTTGAGTGTTTATACTATATATTCTATATGTATTCTTGATGAGTAAATAGATATGTGATGCCTTCAAGGTGAAGAATACTGAGTGTATACGTATTAAATATACATATTTCTTATATTCTACATATAGTCTATATATTCTATATGAATTCTATATATTTTACATGTGTTCTATACATTCTATATATATTCTTGTTCAGTAAAAAATAAGTTATGTTTTTTTTTGTACTCAAGTTTGCTATATATCTTTGCAAAGAGTACTATCGAAGAATCCATGAATATGTGGCTGCATATTGAATATATATATTCTTGATCAGTATGAACTGGTCTGTTATATTAAGTTGCAGCTTTGTCCATAAAAGTAACAATATCTAAAAAAAAATGTGCTATGAGTGAGTTAATGTGACATCTTCTTAGTTAAGGATATTGAATCTACATATATATTCCTGATCAGCAAGAAGGTTAAGTCCTATTGCAAGTTAAATGACAAAATAAAGGAAACAATGGATCTGTAAGGTCAATTAGTTTGTGATATGAATATATATAGATATAACTTCTTGTTCAGCACGATATTGACCTGATTAAGTTTAAGGCTTTGTCTGACTGTATCCTACGTACGACTAGTCAGGGTATTCAGAATTCTTCACGTCGCACTTAAACTTTCCTGCTTGTTTACCTTTTTTCTTCTGTTTTCTTTTTGTACTTTTGGCCAGTGACCGGGCCAGTGTCACACCCACTGTCCCAGGCCGCCCCGCCCACCGGCCAGTGCCCACTATCTGCTCCTGCTGGTGCTGCCCATGTCCGTTTTGAACTGCCCTGCGATATGAGCGTCAAAATGTTTGGCTGGCAAGTTTTTGTTTTTGCTCAACTCGTGACTATTGCAAAAGTATTTTGGTCAAATTAAAAAACATTTTACAATTGCATGCGTGTGTGTGTGAGTGTGTGGGTGTGTGTGTGTGTGTGTGTGTGGCAGCGAACTTTCGCTGCTTTTGCCTGGTGACTTAGCAAAAAGTTTTCGTGTCTTTGGGTCTACCCAAAATGGCCAAAACGCTTGCACTTTGTCCCAAGTTGGCAGCTGGAACTTGCAACTTGCTGCTACGCGCAACTTGCCACCAGCCACGTCGCTCAGTTCATTGCCAGTTATTGTTGCAACAATTTTTCCACACACCCATTTCTACTCTCTCTTTACGTATATATTTGTTGTTTTCTTTGTCCTTCTTCTACTTCATCTTCTTCTCTCTCTCTTTTCTTTGGGCCACTTTTTGATAGCCAAAAAGTTGCTGTTGCTGTTGCCACACTTAAGTGCGGCATCGCCTGCGTCTAGTATCTCCCTGGGGTGTGGGGGGTTGGGTTGAGGCCAAAGGCTTTTCGTAATTAGTTAGCTACTAACTGCCGCACTTGCAACAGCCAGCAGTTGGGCTTTTTGGCCTTTTTTGGCCAAGTTAATATGCGGCTGCCTTGTGACATTATCGCCATAATATTTCCTTCCCACCCCCCATAAAAAAATAGCTAGCAAGTTTTCAGCACCAAAGTGCCGACAAAAACTAATGTAAATTGCCAGAAAACTTTAGCCAAGACTTTGCCGAAAATTATAGAAAGGATCTATAAAAACTATTTCGGAATTAACACGAAATTCTTGTAGGTTTCAGCTTTATAATTATTATAATTCCCAAACTTTTCAAGACTGCAAAGAACATAAGAGTAATTCCAACTATTATCATAAGATATTTAAGTGCATTTGGGGTTGAAACTTTTCCAGTGAAATGCGTTTTTTAGTTGTTCTTCTTTATAAGACCTTCATATCTTCAGGAATATATACAAAATTATATGATATTTATATACGTTCATTTTACTTAAATCTTTATAAATTAATTCATTATTTTTTCTACCACTTAAACAATAAACTGGCATATTTATATTCAAGAAATTATCCATAGCAAATTTTAAAACTTATGTTCTACTTATGTTCAATCTAGAATTGTTGTAATTATTTAATATATTTTACTTTAATCTCCCGCTTGTTCCTATGTTCTATTCACTTCCATATACAGAAATTCCTATATCAGAATTTTCGCTCTCTCTCTCTCTCTAAAGCCGCAAAATCATTTTCCACACAGTTTTCCGTTGGCATAACTATCGTAACTATCGAGTAAAGCGCCAAACTAATCTGCTGATTAGAAAGTTGCGCTCATTTTCAATCCACAAACTTTGCTTAACAGAGGCCAAAATTCAATTTACACACACACACACACACAAAGCGGCACACATAGCTCGCGCACACACACCGAGGCATACAAATGCCATCACACACACACACATACACACACTCGGGCACAGCATGTCGATTAAGTAATTAACTGTAATGCGCCATATGAGGGCTAATTCCACGCAATTTGCCATAACAAGCTGCGAACAAATCAACAGTAGCAACAACAAGAGAGCCACAATACCGTTACAAATTGGTTGAGCGACTGGGGGAGTTGGATTGCGGGGCGGGGTACAGGCGGTATTTGGACTAATCGCTGCACTTCCGTTGCGAAGGAGGGAGGGAGCAAGAGAGCGAGGCAGGATTGCGGTCAATAATAAGAAATAATTCATTTGCTTGGACAATTTTGTCATCTGCAGGTCACGTTGGGCGCCCAGTTCACTTCACCTGCAACTGAATGAAGCCAATCAAGCGTAGACCGTTATAACGGTACATAAGGGAAGTGTGGGGGGGGGTGGAGTATATAGAGGTAATAGGAAACAACTCGAGGACTTCAGAGAACTGAATGCAATTGCAGGGGGAGCTGAATCTGCGAGAGCGCTTCAACCAGAGGTGGAGGCAGAGGCGGAGGCGGTGCTGCAGTGCAGTGCGCACTTTATTAACGCAATTTCCGTTTCCGCTCGACTCAAGAGTGCAGAGGAAGACAGAGAGTGGGAGAGAGAGAGAGAGAGAGGTAGATAGATGGCACAGACGTGGGTGGCACGTGAATCTTAGCTTCAACAGTCGCTGCGATAAGGCGCGCTGCGTTGGCTGCGAGTAATAATCGTAATAATAAACGTGACAAAATGGCGGCGCAATGGCAAAAGGCTGCCATGATACGCGTCGACGTAATTGTTACGTCCCCTCGTCTCCACGCCCCACCCTTTCTATACTGCTCTACCCTGGCAATGCATTCTTTCTTTCTCCATGCACTCTTTCCACACATTTTTCTTTATCACTGCTGTGTGTGCGTTTTGCAGATGTGCAAGAGATGTGCGTGACGAGAGGTCTAAGCTACTATTCGATATACGTTTATCGATAGCGATTAATAGTCCATTTCTAGCAATGGGTTTTACACTTTTTTCGGAATAAGACTCGTTTTATGACCATCTTTAATGATCTATGTAAGTTGCCACCGTAGGCAAAAGCCAAGACTATTCGATATTTATCGATATAAATATGTAGCCCATCTCTGCCATTTTCTATAATTTTAAACATTGGATTTTTTTAATATTTATCCACACAACTCTTTTATTTTCAATATTCGATATATTTCGATACTTATCGATATTTATATAAAGTCCATCTCTGACCGTTTACTTTAATTTTCATCATAATTATTCTTTTATACTAATTCTCGCAACTCTTTCATTTTCTATAATCGATATATTTCGATAGTCGATATATTTCGATAATCGATATATTTCGATATTTATCGATATAAATAAATATTCCATCTCTGACACTCAACAACCATTTTCAATATTGAATTTTTGTAATACTCATCACCACTACTCTCCTATTTTCGATATTCGATATATTTTGCTATTTATCGATATGATTCAATCCCATCCCTACTTAGTGTCACAAAACGTGAATTACAACAAATATCTCTATAATCCTTCCACAGTTTTGTACCTTCCATCTTTAACTTTCTTTCAAATCAGAGGCCTTTCTCCCATCTCTAACTCGCTGCCATCTCTAGCACGCTTTCATCTCTCATCATTTCCGTTACGTAGGATGCATTGCGCGTGTCACGCTCTTTGAAACATTCCAAAGCCGATCATCTCTAGCGATGAGCTGCCATTGAAGCGGCAGCTAAACTCGCAATTCTATTTCCATTTTCCATTTTCCGTCGCCATTTCCATTTCTATTTCCCCCAGCTCCCTTTGCCGGTTCGCGTTCGCTTTCGCTTTGCTATCTACGCCATCTCCTGTCGTTTATAGCACTTGCTTGTGCTGCTAATTGCACGCGTTCAGCTCAAAATGTGGGCGTGTGTGTGTGGTGGGTGTGTGTGTGTGTGTGTGCTTGCGGGCGTGCGATAGTCGGGGGCTTAGTCGGGGTCTTAAGGTCGGGGGCTGGAAGACCTTCACATTTGCTTGCATTATGCGAGCCGACTATCTTAACGACTGCATTTCAATTTGCTCGGTTAATTAGCTGTTGCACGCACTGAATTCATATGCACATCGCCAGACCGACGAGAGATCGTTAATCAAGACCCCAGAAGCCAGACCAAGTGTGTGAGAGTGTGTGTGTGTGAGTGAGTGAGTGAGTGAGTGAGTGAGTGTGTGTGTGTGTCTGTGGCCTGATTGTGGCTAAATTCTAAAGTAATTTACAAGATTCCGAGTGTCGATTAATACTTTAAAGGTTTCTCTTCTGATTGAAGTATCATTTAAATTAATTAATTTATTTAATTTAGTATTATATATAATTTTATGTATATTTTAATCAATACTCTTTTGCATTATCTTAAGTTTTTCATTCGAATATTTTCTATAGATTTCTTATCTTAAAACGTTTTTTTTAGTTCACACACTCTGTATGAATCTTACAGTAAAGTTGTTAGAATCATTTTTAATTTTATATAGAAAAACACTCTGAATGATCATGAATTTAATTAACATTGAATTGGAGATCACTTATTGTTTCTGTGTCAAGATTTTGTATAAATATTTCGATCTAGTCGATCCTTAGTTCCTGTCCAACTTAAAGTTTCCATGTTCTCATTCTCTTAATGTAATCTCTGCTGCAATTTAACCTTTGAACTCGCGCTGTTCAATTATTCACACGTTGCTTACTTGCTATGCACATTCCAATTAAGAAAACTTTTCCGGATATATTGTCACTTTCTTGGTTTTCATATCACACCCCCCCTTTCCCTCCCCGACTCTCAGAGACCTCATGGAAAACCCAAAAATGTTTTGTGCACATTTGGCAATTTCGTATAAAATGCTAAAAAGTTTTGTCATTAAGCCGTTTTAATAATAAATGATATAGTAGTGCGCGCATAATGCAGCCTGTGCATTAACTCACACACACACACACACACACACATAGACTGTCGCAAGTGTGTTGACCCGAGGCACACACAGTTTGAACTTTATAGTACAACAAACATTTTTGGGCTGCGGCAAATGTTGCTCATACGCCTCCAACTCGATTCCCTTTGCTCCTTCTCTCACTCTCTCTCTCTCTGTCTCTCTTTCTCCCTCTCTTCGTGCTCATTTCCTGTGCTCATTTTGCCTGGAAATTATATTTATTACATAATTATGCATAGACCATGCTGTTGCAAGTTATTTGCTCTTGTTTATGAATTTCTAGAAAGTCTTTAAACATAAATTACGCATACGCAGCGTGGGCTATGGAAGGAGCAAGCGATATGAGGGCATTTGGTAGGCTAAATGCTGGTATCAGTTAACCAATTGCTCTCAGGCATGCATTGGATCGAAGACAACGAAGAGAAGAGAGACTGTGAAATACCCTTTACTCTACAATATTCATTGTTTGCTGAATTCAAACCTACGCTGGCTTCATTTTACAGGGTATCTGCACAACGTGGAAAACAATTGACGAGCGCACTTTGCCACTGCGGGCGCTGTCAGCTGCCACTTGCAGCAGTTGTTGCACCCATCATTGCTGCAGTTGTTGTTGTAGTTGTTGTTGTTGCTGTTGCATTTACCGTTGCAGTTGCAACTGCCACACTTTGTATGCACTTCATTTGTATCTGCGCCGCACGTTGTTGCATGCTGCGTCGTTGTCAGTTGCCAGTTTGCGACTTGCGAGATGTTGCCTCACACACACACATACACAGACAATTCGACAGCTGCATGCCGACTTTGTACGGCTTGTTAGCGTGTACTTGTTGTTGTTGTCGTTGTTGTTGTTCGACCCATCGCTTCAAAAGTGCCAAATTGTTAGCTGTATTTCAGCTAATTCAGCTTGCGCTGCCAGCAAAACAAGCAAAGGCACTTAAAGCAGTTGCGAATTGTAAGGGGAATGAATGTCTTCTTCAATTTCTTTTCTAACCACATCTGGCAACATTGTCAGCATTTTAATTAAACTGAATGTTAAATTTGTGCAAAACGGTTTAGGAGGTTAAAGCTCACTTTATAGTTAGTTTGTGTAGTTGAAGTCCAAAACAAAATCGTCTTTATTAAATATAATGGAGTAAAAGTGTTTAACAGCAAGTTACACTGTGCTTTAAATTTGATTTGAGGTCCAAAATTTAATTAAACTGCATGTTAAATTTGAGTAACTAGAATTGTTAAGTGCTTGTCAAGCTTGTTGTGTGGTTCATGTATTTAAAGTGACGATTGTATTTGAAACATGAAATTTAACTGTGTTTTATATTAATCTGAAGTCACGAATTATATTTAACTGCAAGTCAAATATTTTTAAAGAGACTAAGAGAGTTGTATATTATATTTTAATTTAGAGAGTTTTATATTGATTTATTTATTTTATTGTCAACTTTCTTGTGCAGTGAAAGTATATGAAAAAGTGCCTCAACTGAAGCTACGTGTATACACGCACTGACATTTCAATTTTTAACCTGCAGTTAAACTTTATTTGAAATAATTTCAGTTGTTTAAAGTAGGCCTCGCTTCAAGTGGAAACTGAAGTGAATTTTAACCAGATGTTGTCTTTAATATAGAAAACTGCTTTGCTTTTCAATTTGCCACAAATAGAGGCACGCACAAAGGCACACACACACTTGCACACTCGTACACACACACACACACAGTCGTACATGCTTTGATTTATAACATTTCAAGCTAACAAATTTCTATGCAGCCCAAAAGTATGCCACATCAGACGCAGACTGTGAGAAGTAGAGTGCGGAGTGGGAGTATGCAACAGAGAGAGAGAGAGAGTGAGAGGTAGAAAGGGAGTGTTAAACAGATAGACGGAGAAGAGGGAAGAGTGGGAGGAATGTAGAGGGAGGGAAGAGTAAGAGAGAGAGGTGAGAGAGAGAGTGAGAACGGTAGCAGAAGCTTGCATTTTTATTATGCATGCATTACTTATTACATTTACAGCATATGCAACTGTCGACAGGGCGCAAGAGAGACAGACAGAGCGAGCGAGAGAGAGAGAGAGCGAGAGAGGGGAAAGGGCGTTGTTAGACAAGGCAGAGAAGACAGCGTGCGACCCGAGCGAGCCTTTTTTGCCATTTGTCATACACAAAAGGCGACGTCAGCTGTGCTGGGGAAATAAAAATTCACACACCACCAAACACACCCAAGCCCACACACACACATATATACAAGCACATACATAAACACACACATACATGTAGACACATCAGCATTCCCCTTTGCAACATGCAACTAGCGACGAGCATTGAAAATTTGTTGCCATTAGAGCAGCGACAGTTACGGATAATGCAATGTACAGTTATCATGCGCTCTCGTTGCCATAATTGGAGTCTGCCCAGCCCCCCTTTCCTCTCCTCACTCTCCCTCACCCTCCTAGCTTACCATGCCTTGCCCCTCTTAGTCTTTTTTGGCCTTTTGCAATGCTTGCAACATTGAGCCCTAATTTGATTTTGCTTTGCGGCTGTCGAGAGCAAAACACCAAAAGTAAGTGAGAGAGAGGGAGAGTTGAGAGTTATCGCTGGCGAAAGGGCTAGAAAGAGATGCACGATAATAGTTGCCCGCACAAAGAAATGCAAATGCCACATCAGCGACAGGTTGCAACCGAATGGCAAATGGCAAATGTTGCACATACGCCGCGTGTGGCCAGCGACCTTCTTCCCCTCTTCCCTCCCCACACACACACACACACACACACACACATACACTTGGCTTGTGCCAACGGCTGTGTGTGTGCCTCGAGACCCAAAGCAGTTCCTCTTCACCTCTCCTCCTCCCACTCTATGTATCTCTGTCGCTCGCCCTGCCCTACATCATCAACATTATTGTTGTCAACGTCATGCGGCGTGACTATGACATTAGTTTGCCATGCACCCGCACACGGCAAAGAGAGAGCAGGCAACAGTGGAAAGGGGAAGGGGGTCTTCGAAAAGGGTCGCCAACTGCCACAGACAACACTTGTTTGCCAACAACAAGAGCAGACAACAACATCAGCAACCTATACACAATAGCCATGGCCAAGTGTTGGTCTTCATATGCCAGCGCGTAGTTTGGAGCAGTTTCTTTAGTTATTCGTGAATATATTTGATGAAAATCGAGTGGAAATAATATATTGGGGAAGATTTTGCTGGTACAGCTTTGTGGTTAAGTTCAAAATACTCAAGGAACCACAGTTGAACCGGTTCAGTAAGGTTTGTTTCAAAGTTTACTTAGAAACAGATATCTGCACCTGTTTAGGCAAGTTTGAAATTAATAGAATTGCTTGAAATTTGGTTTTGCTATTGGAAATATGTAATGAACTGATTTTAGGGCTAAGTGAACCACTTGTATTTGCTATTTGAACCGGTTCAGGTTGTTTTAGCTCATCCCAGAGATGAAGTAAAGTCTTGCAACTAATTCTAGTTAGTTCAACTTTATAAAATAATTCTTCAACAATTTGAAACGGTTCGCAAAAGTGTTTAGTGCAAGTATTTAGTAGTTTGTTTCTTTGCTGAACCGGTTCAAGAAGGTTTTTCATTTAATTTACAGTTCAAAAAGGGGCCAACAATAGTTTTAAGGAATGATTGTAGTAATAAAACTTTTCAAAGGTTGATTTGACCTTTTCTGGGAAGTATGGTTCATTTTGGCACTTGAAAAAAAACTTTAGCTTAAGTTCAGTGAACCAGTGGTTCACTAAGTGAACCGTTTCTTGAACAAATCCAACTGCTTCTGTGCCTGCAAAACTTCTTGAGCAACCCGCCAACAATTAGAACTATCGCCTTGCAGTCTGAGCTCTGGCTGGGGCGCTGGCTATTCTCCTCTTTGTCTGGCTGTGATATAAGTGCAACAACAATGGAGACAACAAGAAAAACAACAAAAGGACAGAAGTGAAACCACATCACGCAGCGGGAATATGTTTCAAAATAAACAGAGCAACAAAGCGGACGGACAAGCACAAAGCAACAATAAGTGGATGAGTGCAAGGGCGAGAGACAGTACACCAAGAGAGAGGGAAGAACAGGAGAGAGAGAGAGGGAAGCCGCCCTCTGGTGACATTCATTGTCTGTCTGCAATAGTTGTTCCTCCTTCATTTCCTCATGCTCTTCTTTCTCTTTCTTTCATGTTGTTTCTCTTTTTTTTTGCGGTGTCCTTTGGCCTGGCTGGTCGCCTCCTGCTGCTTGAATGCCCACTTCATTTGCATTGTCCTTGCTTATTGTTTGTGGTTTGTTGCAATGGCTAAGCAATGACAGCAACACACACACACCCGCACACCCCCATACACACACTCACACACACACACACATACAAACAGGTTACACTAGGAACAATGTTGTGGCGTTGACAGCGGTGACAATTGTATTTGTTTTGGTTTTAATTAGCCAACGAAAACCGCAAAAACTGCAAAATAATTGAGTAAGAGAGAGAGGTGGAAAGTAGGCAAGAGACAGCAAAAGAGACAGAGAGAGAGAGAGAGGGGACAAGTGTGGGCGAGAGAGTGAGAGACAGAGAGCAGTGAACGAGAGGCAGCGTCGACTCAGCTGGGAGTCGCGCATAAAGACTTGAGGCGGAGGTCCTTAATGTACGGCATAAAGGTGCCAAGAGCTCAGCTCAACATTTGCCACTTGCGCTACTTTCAAGCCAACTCACACACACACGCAGTTATAGGTACTAACCACACACACACACACACACACATATACACAGACGTATGTTCGTTGGCTTTTATGGCTGCAACTAAAGGCGCTTCAATTAGCGCTCAGATGAACTCTGATGAGCCCAAAGTAAATTATGTGCTAATTGAAGTATGCGTGTAACTGTCTCTGCAACTATCTTCCTTCCACACAGAAACACCCCTTAGAGCACCCACTTATCGTGGCATCTCTTTTACACACTCTTGTTCAGCTTAAAATCACGTCATATTTTTTAAGCGAAATGTTTAAATGCGAATATGAATGCGTTGGGAAGTGCTTATGATTATAGACGTGTTTAAGTGTGATAGAGGAAGAGAGGGAGAGGAAGGAAGAGAGAGATAGCGAGAGAGATAGAGGAACAGAGACAGAGAAGTAGATGCTACTGGACAGTGTCAGTGGCGTCGCGTTTAGGGGTAGTTCCTGGGCCTAAAGGGAACTTAACTTGGCTAAACAACATTTAAAAATTCTACAAAACAAAAACATAAAATTAAAATTTATTTAAAAAACCGATTTCAGTAAATTTTGAATTTTCTATGTTTCTGTTCCTTCATTAAACTTTACCTTAGGCTTACTCGATTCCTACTTTATTATTTTTGCCTCGATTCAACTTGCTCTTCATTCAAAACTGTCTCCTCAACCTGATGTCGATTATTAACCTAGCCTACCCTCAACTTAACCTCACTTTGCATGCTGCCTCAACCAAATTCCAGCTGACCCAACTTAACCTTAATGTAAATCCCAGTAAATCTCTAGCTCAACTTGGAGGAACGTAACGAATATGTGTGTGACGTACAAAACGCTTCTGGGGTTGCCTGGCATCCCTGTGCGTGTCGCCGCCTTTTGCAGGCACTGTTGTATAGTACTACTGTGTACTAGTATGTGCTGTAGTTGCTGTAGCTACCGTTAAAAACGCACGTAGAAACCGTAAAAAGCATCGCATATGTAGTTAAGTACAAGTATAATACAGCATATGAGCATCAAGCGTGCACTAAAACACGGCGAAAGCCAAGTAACGATGCTACAAGGGGGGGCGAAAAAGAACAACAGAGAAGAAAAAAGCACAAGAAGAAGAAAAAAGCAGAGGAAACACGAAGAACAGAACACTGTGTAAATAAAAGGACGCTGAAATAGCAACGTTGTTGGCCAGGCGAAGCGGAAATGCTCTTAGTGAGTGAGAGCGCGTTGTCTGTCCAAGTGTTGAGAAATTTTTATAGAAATTGCAGTGGAAGAATTTCTTTTTGTAGTATAAAATACTTACAATTTTAAAGGAAATAGTGGAATGACACGTGGAAGATGTTGCTGAAAATCCATTTAAATCAAGATTTGTTAATTAAGTTAGTTTATAATTGATTTTTAGAATATTAAAGTTTTTATATTAAACTAATTTGATTGTAAGTTAGTGACTTACTCTGTTTTTATGCGATATTTGTCACTTACTCAACACTAATAATTTAATATGAACATTGATTTATCGATATTGTGGAGGTAAGGCGGCAAAAGTAAATAGATAGAAGTCGATAGAAGCTAAAAAGTCAGAAACTCCTTGGAATTAAAATGTAAAATAAAATAAATGAATTATTTAAAGTTTCACGTTAATTGTTAATAGTTTAATCCGTTTTGTATTAACCTTCTTGTTTTCTATTGTTATTGTAAATTATTTCTAGTTGATATGCAATAACTTTATTCATTGGTGCAGTAGAATGGAACAGAGAAATCTCTTAGAAACCTCGTGCATTAGGATTACAAATTCAAATCTTGCAACACTGGAATGAAATCCAGAATGTAGAAACTGTACCCAACCTAACCACAAAACCTAACATAATTCTACTACCCTCCCTTCTCGCAGCATTGATTGTTACAACGTGCCCCCCCTGGCCTGTCATACCCTAACCAAGTGAGAGCATCAGCTCTGGTAAGTTGTGTCTCTTATTGCGCTTTGTCTC
Source organism: Zaprionus indianus (assembly GCA_018904595.1). Classification (NCBI taxonomy): domain Eukaryota; kingdom Metazoa; phylum Arthropoda; class Insecta; order Diptera; family Drosophilidae; genus Zaprionus; species Zaprionus indianus. The sequence continues at coordinate 922,415 of JAEIHA010000344.1, forward strand.
AGCTTTTGGTCGGGAGTCGCACGGGGCACGTGCCACGTACACACGCGAACAGTGAGTGGAGTGAGTAGTGCCCCCTCTCACTCTTGCATTGTTGCTCTATCCCTCTCACACAGCGTACTCGTCTGTCATTCAGCGGAGAGTGTCGAGTCATTCATTTATGCACTTGCTCGCTCATATTGTGTACTTACTCAAAAACTATAAAGTGTAGTCGCTTTGGTGTCATGTCAACACTCACGGGCACATTGCAGACACACACACACACACGCACACACACACATGCACACGCGTATTCATGGCCAGATGCATGCACGCGCGTGCACGCACATGTTGAAGTTTTGTTTTGATTTGATCTGAGAGGAGATTTTGCATTTGTGCAAAGCTGAATTAAAGTTTAATTTTAATGCAGGCAAATGTGCCGTTAAGGCAGCCAACAGCAGCAATGGGGAGATGGTGAGAATACCATGCTGGATCCTTAGCAAAGAGAGTCCTTCATCTGTCTGTGCAAACCTCCCCCTGTAGCTTGTGGCCGTTAAATCTCTTAATCTACATTGATGGTCACAGTTGGGAGTCTGAAAAATGAAATTCGTGCAACTTTTACCAGTTGCATTTTGCCACTGGTCAAAGAGGGCAATGAGAGCGACAGATGCGGCCAAGGGAGAGAGAGAGAGAGGAGAGAGAGGGGTTGCTTTTCATCTTGACATGGCCAAAATGTCCAACTGTGCGCCATGTTAATGGCAAATGGTATGCGGTGCCTGCATTTATGCATGCCACAAGGGTGCTAAAATGGACCAAAACATGCACACACACACGCACAAACACACACACGTACACTCACACGCACACATAGACAGTCAGACAGCCGGGGGACAGCTAATATCAGCGTATGCGAGCAAATGTGCAAATTTATTACGCTTTAAATACAGCAATACACGTACGTATACGTAATATGTTTAGAGTAAATAGGGGAGAATCCATAACTGGGCAAAGGGAACGAGCTTTAACTACAATATATGTACACAAGATAAATGTATATTTATCTCCTTATGGAAACTACCATATTCGTTGGGAAATTCGAAACTGACTTTGCCCTAACTTGTGCTTTTAGTTTACCATTTCGAAATTCAATTGCAAACTGGCAACTTGAGCTCTCAGTCTAATTGAACTGCACTTGGTTGGGAATATCAATATCAGTTGCAAGCAAACTCCGACAATTTTTAGTTGAGTTTAGTATCAATTGCAATGTTAACTTTGATTATAATTGGATTGCTTTCTAAGTTGGTTTATCGGCTGCGCATAGTCATAATCATCTTCAGTTCAAACTGCCACTGCCCCTGCAAGTGTTAACTAAACTTCAACTGCCCAGCGGGGCACGTCGGAGCTGTCGCCTCGTCTCGGCAATTTGCGTTGACGCTTAAACGGTCCACGCCCTCAGCGCCCTAACCAAAGTGTTTGTTATCGCGGTTGGTTACACAGCGGACAAACACACACACAGGGAGAGAGAGATGCAGAGAGAGAGACACACACAGAGAGATGCACAGAGAGGGAGAGCTGCACAGAGAAGGGGTGATTGAGAGCCTGACCGTCGAGTCCTGATGCTTGTTGTCACCCAATGAATGACTGACAGTGCTGTCTCACTTACTTACGCTAATTAAACGCTGCGATGCGATGCGCTACGCTCCCTCTCCGCCTCCCCCTTCCTGCTACTCGCCTTTCCTGCGGTCATTTTGGCACTTTGACAACTCTGACACAAATATGCGGCATTAGCTAAGGGGCTGCAAGCTGCCACTGCTGTTGCCGTTGCAGTTGCCGTTGCCGTTGCAGTTGCAGCTGTTGCAGCACCTGCACACGAATTTCCTACGACTATCGCCCTAACCCTTTTTTGGGACTAAAAAGTTTCTTTTTTCCTCGGGGGAAAGAGGAGGAGCAGTGGGAGTGGAAGGATTTTGGTGAATTGCATTGAGCAAAGCCAGTTGACAGTCAACGGTTTGGCAGGCAGCTCACAGTAGTAGCCAGGACTGGCACTGTTGCCAGCTCCCTGTGCGGTAGCTCCCAGCTGTGCTGTCGTCAGTTTAGTCCAGTTGAGTGGCAGAGCAGTCGAGCGGAGACGAAGCTCGAAGACCCTTACAAAGCGTACAACTGGGAGTGTTAACTCGTTTTTTTCTCCTTTCTCCCCCTGCTCTGGTTGTTAGCACCCCAAAGGGGAGACGGATGAAGAGAGGGAGGGAGTGTGGGCGACAGGATATGCAGAAGACATACCTTCTAAGCATATCAAGTTTGCAGTTCAATTTCAGAGAGACTCTTCTCTCTTCTTACTTTCGCCCTTCCTCTTTGCTTCCGACATGTTGCTGTAGTAGTAGTTATGGCGTAGTGCAGGCAGCTCTTTGATCACTGTAGGTAGCTCTCAACTATGTACGTGGTATCGTCGATGCGAGCTTACCTATGTAACGCATTACTTACTTGGCATTCTTTTTTCCATGTTTCTGTTTTTTCTCCCTCAAATGGTTCTTCAGTTTTTGCTGCTCGTAGGCGTGGACTACACTGTGACTGCTGTGGGGACAGTTTTGACTTGGCTTTGCTGCATGGTTAGTTGGTTCCCAGTCGGGCTACTCCATGATGCTAAGCGCTTGCAGCGACAATGATTCCCTGGACGTACGGGCTTCCTACCGTTACCACTCTCGAAAGCCTGTTCGTTCTTCCAGCTGCCCAGCGATTTTATGGAATCACACGCTTCGCTAGGCTTGGGTTGGAGATGGGAATGGGAGGAATGTAGGGTAGTGGGAATTGGATTTGCGTTTACCTTCAACGGATATGTGCGGTTGCCGGAAAATGAACTTATAACTTGACTTGTTTAACTAACGCATTTAAACGATTTTCATCTTATTTCCCAGCATCGTGACCAAAGCTGTTGCCTGTTTTCTCCTGCTCCCTCTCTCTCCCTCTCTACCTACAGTCATTCGTCGCCTTGTTGGTATTCTTTTCGTATTCCGTTTCAGTTGGCTTTGCATTTCCTTTTTACGTTTCGCTTTGCAAGTCGCTTAATTCCGTTTTCTGATTTAATTTGCAATTTGATTGTAATAGATATCCGAGTGCGGGTGCAAAAAGGTTTTACCAGTGAGTGAAAAAGAGAGATGAGATTCCTTACGGTACTCGACACAACGCGGAGAACTGTCAACTGGGGACTGGCAACGGTTAACTGGAATCCGACACGCTCGACCAAGCGTCGTCGTCGTCGTCGTCTGGCCAATGTGATTGTCAATTAGGTGGTTAAGCTAGCAGTCTAACGTGCGCTTATCCTGGGTCCCTAAGCCCTAATCCCGTGTTCCGATTATGTTGGCAAACAATTTCATAGATTACAACAACTTGGGACGATGACTTCTTTGCTTGTTGTGGAGACCTTCGTCAAGATAACAGCTTAAGCGTGCGATAAGCCAGTGCTTGATATTTTAAGTTGACTGCAAGTGTATTTGGCGCCCAACGTGGGCGTAGCTGATAAGCAAATATTTAATTTATTTTTTTTTAAAAGTCAACAACTGATAATTATGTACAATATAAGCAATGAGCCACCATCGCATATGCAACATGTTTTTAGAATGTAAGTCAGCCCACGTTGGGTGCCAAAAGTCGAAAGCGATAGATATGCAATCGAGCATTGTTACATTTTGAAGTAAAGAGCATTAAAATGCAGCCCACGTTGGGCGCCCAGTTCAAAAGTACACCATCCTTTTGTATTTATGCCAACAATTCATACACGTCAAACGGACTTTTCATTTATTCAGCAAGAATGTGTGAAGTGCGAGAAGTGCCGAACAAGGAAACATATCGCAAACACTTCAAGCTAATGTTTATTCATATATTTTATACATATATAGTATGTTGTGTCTGTCATGTGTGTGCTTGAGCAACCATTCAGACACTCTTTCCGTCATCAATTATGTGTTGCGTCGACGACGCATTGAAAACCTAAACGAGAAGCGCAGCTGAAGAACTGGTGTGTGTGTGTGTGTGTGTGTTGCGTCAAGCAAACAATGCGGCGAAATTTAATTTTTTGAAAAAATATATATACGATATATGCAAACAAAAGAAACAGGCGAAACAGGAGGCGACAACTTAAACCAAGCGGGCAGCTATAAATCATGATGTGATGGGTTGGCATGGCACGGCGGCGAAACGACGACGCAACGGCGACGACAACGACGGCGATGGCACAACGGAACGCGGGGAAAGGCGTAATAAATTGTTTGACAAGTTGACAGGATGTGAGAAAGAGCAAAAAGAAAAAGAGTGAGGCTGGGAGAGAAAGGGAGAGCGAACTGCAAGCGAGAAGAGAGTAAGCTGAAAAGCCGAGCAACATGTTTATTATAACAAATTGCGCATACGCCATGTGATGCCATAAACAATTTGAACTGATGCCGCTGCCATGCATAAATCTTTAAAGTGACCAAAACGGCAGCACATAAAAATGATAAAGAGAGTTCCGAGTTGAGACCACAAACGTTGTTTAATAACTGCCAGATGCCGTACGGCAATGCAACCAAATCGTTATCTGTGGAGGCCTCTCAACCTCCCATCTCTCAATGCTGGCTAACTCAATCTGAAATCTCGCACAGCAATCCAAGAGTCGTGAGACAATTGGCAAATGGGTCTGCAATGGCAACCGCAATCAAAAGCCAAGATTCAGAGACAAAACTTGCGGTAAACATAACTTCCACCGTCCCAAAATGGCGTCAACTGACAGAGCTAACTTGCCGGGCCGTCCCTCCATTCCACTCTCCCTCGCTCTCTCTCTCTATCTCTCTCTGTATCTTCCTTTGCCTGTGCCTCATAACATGGTTTAAAGGCTTCTGGCTTGGCCACGGCTTGTCGACTTGAATTAGTGTGGCTGTTTTTGTGCCCACCCGGACTACACTACACGGTGGCTTGGGCCAGTGTCCTGGTTAGTATTTTACTTTGGTAATCGTAAATTTCCATGCGCGGCGTCTCGGCGCTTACACGTGCCCAAGACGAATGCTTTGCCGTGTTGGCTTTTACACGTGCTTAGCCTGGCGCACACACACAAAACCGAAACCGAGTATACACTATGAATAATTTATTATGTTTTGCGAAAGGGGTTTGCACTTGGCACTTGTGTTATCTCAACTTTTGTCGGCCAACTTGGCCGACTCGGCAACGAATCATTTACGAATAAAATGAAAATGGAATTGTATGAAAAGAAATGGCATAAGACATTTGTATACAGTTCAAAAATAGAATAAAGTTTAATGTTCTGTGGCAACATTTCGAATATTTTGTGTGGCATTAAGTCAGTTCGTCGAATTTTCACTTTTTATATATTTGAGCACCCCACGTTGGGCGCCCACACCAAACTTGTCAGGCAGTTAAAGGTCCATAAAGTTAGTTCCTTTTTGCCGTTGGCCACTCTGTGCCCCGATCTTTAGCTATGCACATACCTAACGGGCGTGAGATAAACCCCTTAAGCTCTCGACACTCGCACACTTGGAGTGCCCAAATAGAGCTAGAGTGCGGCGCTGCGAGTGGTCAAGCATTTCCACTTGGCAGTTTGTGTGACTTTCGAGCGATTTACTTGGCAAATTTATTTGCCTTTGCAATTTGGCTTTAATTGCAGCACAAAATGTTGACTTTACACTTTACGACAACCATTTCGGGGAGAGCACAGCCCCCTCTCTCTACCACTGCCTCTGCCTCTTAGGTCTCAACTCGCACTTTCCCCTGTGCTGCAGCGTAACTCGCACGAATGCACATTGTGGCAGGGGAGGGGAGGGCTGTGATGCAAGTGGGGTGCGGCTGTGTAGCTCCAGTGGCTCGCCAGGACTCGGCTCGTCCTTCAATGCTTCATTTGCTTGGCCAAGCACAACCACTTATACTTAAACAGGTGTGCGTATGTGTGTGTGTGTGCGAGTGTGCGAGTGTTTACCTGCGCTCGCTCGTGTGTGTGTCTGAGCATTAAATAACTGTAACTATGCCTGTGCCGAATGCAAATTGTGCCTGCGTTTGTCGAGTGTGCGTAAAGTGTGTGGACTGTGTGTGTGCGTGTGTAGTGTGTGTGCCAAGGTAAGTGTGTTTAAGGAGCCATTACACCTCTTCTAAACGATAAATTACTGTTATCGATTCAAGTCTGTGTTTGCTGTGATAAGTGAAGTCGAGAGAAGCGGAGCGATTCGAAAACGATTCGTAGCAGAAGCCTGCAATTATGAATGATGATGCCAGGCTCACTTCTTGCATGAACTGTGGCAACTCTGTAAGGCACTTATGCAGGAACTTAGTTCGAACTCTGCGATTTCTTTATATGATATGAAAAGGAACAGATTGGAATTAGTAGAACAACCAAAGATAAGTGTTACCTAAGGAGAACAACAATTTTCTTTTATTAGTTAAATTTCATAAATTACTATAACTGGCTGTGACAGCCCTGTTGTATGCTATAAAATCTAACACATTCGTTGCTCTAATTCTCTACACGCATCTGAACCTTTGCTCTCTGACTGCATTCCCCATGCAGATCGTTTACCAATTAGCTTAGCTGTCAAGAACCTGAATTGACATCTCTAACCTACATAGAAAGCCACCAAGTATGCTCTGAATAATTGACATATTTCACATGCGCCTCTCTCCGAGATTCTCAGTTCAGTTGCCGTTCTACTTGTATCGCACGAGTGCATCCAACGCATATATGTGCATTTATATATGTATATGCAGGCATAGCTAACCTATATAGATACATATATTTCTTTCTTGATTTGCGTTATTCACTTTTCGGGCCAACTGGCAGCTGGCCGGCAAATGGGCCAAAAGGCCGTTTAAACTTTGGCATAATTCGAACTGATGTCGAATCGTTGTGGGGGTTGGAAGGGTTGCCACGCCCCACCCCCTCCCCCTCGCATCTCTCTTGCATTTTGCCCATAAATATTTGCCACTTTGGCAGATAGTATTTTTGTCGACTGCCGATGAGCATGTTGCAACTGCAGTTGCCTTAGCCTTTGCCATTGCAGTTGCACTTGCCGCTTGTCACTTGCAACTTTCACTTGCCACTTCGCAAGCTGGCGGATTGTCTGGCTGTCCGACAGGCTGGCTGTCTACATGGTGCCAAGAAGTGCGCAACGCCTTGCCAGCTAAGTGCAGCGTTAGTGTTTGTTTTTGATACCCTGTAAAACGTTGAGAGAGGAGACGAACGGGGGATGAAGGTCTCCATTCTGGTATTAAGGAGTACGCACGAATTAAATAAAATATAAGTAAAAACAAATGAATTGAACTGAAATAAATTTGTCTAATAATTTTTACCTTCTACTTAAAATTCTCTACTTTTTTTGGTAAGTGACTTGCCTTAAACATCTGTATAAATGAAACTTCTTTAATGCACAAATTAGTGAAGATTATTTCTTCTACTAAATACATTCAATACATATATCTGAATTTGTATAGATCTTCATATACTGACTAAGATAAAACTTGGATCAATCATTGGCAAGCACAGGGTATCTATCAATCGCGTTTGCAAACTGTTCTCTCTGTTTGTTTTGCAGCTTGGCATGCATAAAATTTCAGCTGTTAATGTGTGTAAGTGTTTGTGTGTGTGTGTGAATCTCTCTGCTGCACATTCCCCAACCCCCTTCTTTCCACACCATTCCCCCGCTCTCTGTATTTCTCCTATGCATGTGTTTGTAATTTATAGGTTTCCAGGAACATTTCAATTAAATAAACTGACAGCCGGCTATCGTCTGCGCCGCCCACACGGCCAGAGTAAACCATCAGCGAGGTGTGTGCGAGTGTGTGTCTGTGTGTGTGTGTGTGTGGAGATATTCCAGAAACTTGCATATTTGACAGGCAGTCTGTATGTTGCACATGCTCTCTGGACCAAGAGAGATCAAGAGACCAAGCAAAAAAAGATTAAAACATTTTCAGAATAACTTAATCTTTATAAAACACATTCAATTTAACCTAGAATGAAATAATCATTGTCTAGTATTATGTTGTAAGCCCCGAATAGATCCAGGTAATCGGTTAGATCGAATAGCCAAAGTAAGCTTACGTACTCGAGGCCCAGAACGAGAAGGGTTCCACTTATGTTAACGAGTTTTCTAAGCATCCACGAGGATTCCTTGTCCACTAATTTCCATAGGGTGTATTGGACCACACCATTTGCAATATCTTCACAATAATCCCACGACATCATAAGTATCACTTGCAGCAGTATAAATATGATGATACTCTCGGTTGATTGTATCCACACCGAGTTACCATAATTGGTGTATAGCATTCTGATCTTATGCATAATGAGCATAATTAAAATAGTATATATTGCAGATTCCAATGTGGCATCGGAGTTCACTAATGTTGCGCCGTTAAAGTGTAGAAATATGCTTAGCAGTATTGGTAATAAATACGAAAATTTTATGGCAAACATATTTTATGAGATTTATAAAAAAGTTTCCAAAACAACAATTATTAAAACAAGTTAAAATAAGACTGAAATATTAGAAAAGTTTTCCTATACAGATTGAGTTGCTTTATCATGGTTTACTTGGATCGAATAATAAAATTTGACGGAACGAGAAACAAATAACTTTAAACCTCAACCAAGCAGGTCATGAAACAACAAAGAAAAGAGAACTATAATGTATTATATATATATATTCTTGTACATATACATATGTATAATATAAATATATTCTAGCCAAAATAAATATTTGTTCTCCATTATCATAAGGGTATTCACACATTGGTTTTAAATTCTTTACCAACTTTATTTACTCAATTTGTTCATATAGAACATTTTGACGTGCGATTCGCTTGGGATGACTTGTTCAGCCAGTTTGTTTTTGCAACTTCTGTGTATGTGTATTTGTCTGTGTGCGTGTGTGAGTGCGTGTGTGCGGCTCAAATTGTGTGTTTTAATTTGCATTTATTTTATTTTCGTTGTGCTCTGCAAGTGCGCGATAATGGCGAATTTCAAAAATAGTTATCGGGCTCGGACGCCGACTCGACTCGACATTTGACTGGCAGCCAATTAAATGGAGAGTGCAAAGTTCACATGCACAAAATCAATTATGCAACAGTCTAAAAATGGCACATTGCAACGTTGATACCCTGTAGAAGAGAAAGAAAAGTGGCTTGCTAAAAATTAAACAAGCTTTTAATAATAAATTGAACATTACTTTTATTTATGGTATAATCTGAAGCAAAGATAACTTATTCTACATGAGTATGCCCTACAAATCCATACTTATGAACTAAATTTGCCCTGTACATTTTCTTAAAACATAAAATTGGCAAATACTTAACATTTCTTTATTATGAATCCTAAATAAACGACCCTAACCCGTATAGGGTATCTGTCTGTCTAATTATTGTAAGTGTTCTCTTGCTAAATGGTTCTCACTGTTGATAGACTGTTGAATTCGCATTTGCCATTCACAGCCATCACAATATAACTCCCAACTCAAGTTTATAGTGCAAATGCATTTCATCCATGGCGAATGATTTGAGTTCTCTCCTCCCTATCCAGCTGAGTGTCACTCTGCATCCCTGTGTCTGAATTTGAGTATCTGTGTGTGTGTCTCTGAGTTATCAATATCTCTGTCATTTCAAGCACTATGAAAGCTATCTGCGCTGACTACTCCTTGTATTCTCATTATTTGCTTGGTGTTTGGTCTCTGCAATTATCCTTTAAATATTCTGTAAATATTTTCTATTGTCAGTTATCAAATTGAATATGATTATTCTCATTAACTTGCTGTTGTTTGTGTTATGCGAATCATGTCAATTAGTCAAGGAATTTGCAAGAAATATGTCAGTTGAATGACAGGAAAGTGAAAGCCTTACAACAATGGCTTTGCGTGTGCTTCAATTTTAATTAAATTTTGGAATGTAATTGGTTTCATGAGCTCTTTTGTCTGTGAGAAACATATCTGAGATAATAACATAGTTCTGTGAACTGTGATAGGGAAATTTTAAAAGATTTTCTCTGACATTACTGCAAGAAAAGCGAAGGAGGTAGAGAAGAGGAAGCTTATAGATCTGCTTGATAATGTCTTTCATATCTTTATAAAGCGCAGATTCAAGCGAGTCTACTACATCTCCCTAGATTAAATTCAGGCAGAATATTTCGCATAGAGGGGAGAAAGGCAATTGAGGGAAGGAGTTGGGAGTCAGCTGCTTGAATAGTTCAGTTATTAGTTTTGGCATGTTAAAGTTTTATGGACGCTGCGGTTTGGGGATGCGGGATGCGGGGCAGGTGCAGGCAGTTAGTCCGACATGCAGGCGCTTAAGTGTTTTATCGCTCATATCTACAGACGCCAGGCAACAATGCTAGAAATTATATCATAAGGAAAAGAGCAAGGAAAAAAAAAAAAGAAAAAAAAAAGAGGAAAGAAATTGTCCGCATATGAGTTATTCGTGCATATAAATCATGGTGAGTTGTACTTGAACTAAAACTGGAACTCCAAGCTGAGTCCAGAGTCGTGAGTCGGGAGATTAGGGCAAGTCCTCAGGGTGGAGGGGGAAGTGAGGGGCATGTCTTAGGGGTAACTGCTGTCAGCGTTTCATTTTAAATTCATTTTCAAGTTTTTCTTTCTGCTTTAATATCCGTTTCCTGAACACATATTGTCAGCCACGCACACACACACACACACACAGACAGAGAGTGTGAGAGAGAGATAGACATAGACACAGACACAGACACAGCTTGGGGTATATTTGCACTGTTGCTGTTGTTGTTGCTCATGGCAAATATTTTTGCTTGACTTTTAACACCTCGACTTGGAATTATTTTACTTAAAAACTCAAGTTGCACACACAATTTTTGCACTGTTTTAATACCCTGCAAACTGCACTGCTGCTTAGATAGGGTATGTTGGCTCAAATGCATTAAGTTCCAGCTAGAATATTGTTTTATAATATATTTACTAAGCTTACATACTAGGCAAAGACTCAAACAAAGTTTAAATACTTCCCGTTTCTATTTTCTCTGATATATTTTAAAAAAAAAAAAATTTTTTTCGTCTATGTGTTAAAAGTCTAGTTATTTCATTGATTTAAAACATATATATTTATAGAATACAAGAGCTATATATTTAGGAAAATAATATATATTGGATATAAATTATAAATTTATTATAAACAAATTTCTCATAATACTTGTAAATTAAATAATAGTGTCAATTATTTAATGTTTTAATCAATTAAATATCTTAACATCTTCTTGATAAAGTAAATTTTCTTATTTATAATGTATATCCTATATATATACGTGTATTATACTATCTATGAGATGTTTGTTTTGCCAATTAAATTTATGCGACTCATTCCATAGGTTTGTTTGCTCCAATTACAGAGTATTTTATTGGTTAAACACTCCTTACTTAATCCTTCTGGCTTGCCTTATCCTGCACTTGCTGCATCTTAACAGGCAGTCCATATACCTTCCTCTCTCTCTCTCTTTCTCCCTCTCGTCATCCTTCTCTTTCTTTAGCTTTTGCCTGCTTGGAAAGCTGCGCAATTTTCAAAATTTTCCTTTTATTTTCGTCTTACCTCGCTCCTTCGCCTTCTCCCTCCTTCTCCTTCTCTTCCTGTGGCCATTTTGATTGAAAATTTATGCACAATTAAATTTAATAGCATCAAATTTTAACGCAAAACTCACACACACTTGCCTGGCAATATTCCCATTATTCGGGGTGAAAATTGAATTTGGATTTAAGTCTTAAACGGGCTCAGCGTAATGTGATCAGCGGCGCTCACTCAACTGATCAGCATATATATAGTATAAGAACATAAACCTATATAGAGTATACATCTACATATATTGAATTCAATTAAGTTGCTCGGTGGCAACCCTGCTGCAGGCTGCCTTCACCTGCTGGTGCTGCTTCGGCTGCTGCTGTTGCTGCCACACGCTGTGGCAAGTGATAAATGTCCGCCCGTCAGCTGTGCATTTTTCTTCATAATCGAAAAATCTTTATGCGCGCCACGACGTACCATGGAGAATGGGGGCATTCTCTCTGTGTGTGTGTGTGTGTGCGTGGCATAAACGAATAAATTGATACACTGCCGGAGCTGGGAAGCAAATAAATTGCCAATGAAGTGTGCCAACAGAGCGGGTAGCTTTGTTTTGTCGTGAACTTTGCATCGCATTGTAAAATAGTATTTAAGATAGAAATTATTTGATCAATTTTATGAAAAATTAAATTTTTAATTTATTGAATATTTGTTTCCAATATTCCAAAGAAACTTAAAACTCAAATTTTTAATGATTTGAAGTAAAATCTAATAGACTTTCTGTTTGTTTTTACAGACACTGAAAGGAGTTACTTGAAGAAAGAAAGAAGAGAAATTAAACTACCATAAATATCCTGTTCAAATACCAAGGAAATCGGTTCACTATATTATCAGTTAAGCCAACTCAATTTGTAACTTGTGTATATTAGTATATATTCAGGATCAATCAAGTCAATCCTTAGATCTATTTGCAATTTTATCACTTTAAATAAAGTAGTAGAAGTATTTCAGCTATATATCAAAATATTTATTCAGGAACAATTGCATATTTATTGCCTTTGAATTCGCTTTGTGCCTTCTTTAGGGTATTTCGTAGTCGTTGCAGAGTCTGCGCCACTTTTGGGATTTCCCGTTGCACAGTTCACAGACGATTTTTTATTTTCTACTCGGCTATTGTTGCATTTTGCTGTCGCTCGAAAATCGATTTCATTGTTGCCTTGTCGCATCAGCTGCTATTTATTATGTATTGTTATGATACGCTGCCTCGCTGCCTCGCTGCCTGGCTGCGTGGCTGCCACTGCCCCACATTGACTAATGTTGCATGCATCACAGCCCGCCGACGAGGCACAATGCGACCTCGCGTCGCCACAAAGCTTGTTTCTAATGTGCCGCCTATTTAGTTTTCAATTCTATTCGATTTTCAATTCATTTTATTCTCCTCCTCCACCCCCAGGTTGTATTTCGCTTTTCAATTATTGTAGACTTATTTCGCATTGCTTGTTGCAGCTGTGGCACTGTGAGAAAAAGAAGAGTAGCTTGCGAGTGTAATTAGTTTATTGAGCTAGTGTTATAGATCGTTTGGGTATGGTTATAAAACGTGTTAAAGTACGCAGACATAATTATGTTTTTATATTAGGGAATAAATATATCTTTAATTTTTTCCAGTGCATTTAAGCAGTAGCTTCTGATTTTATTTGAAAGGGTTCTTTGAAGCTTGAATTTAATAACAATAGGCATCAATTTAGTCATTCGAAGCTGCGTTTATGGTGAATTAGTTAATGAGAATACCTAGAAAGCAAGTAAGATACTTTCTATAATAAGTATATGTTTTAGAAGTGTGATTAAATTCAAGCTAATACTTCGGTTACTGCACTTTATGTTTTGATATGAAATATATTTCTTCTTTACATATGTTATAGATTTATTGCTCTTTAATAGAACTTGTTAAAAAGAAGGTGTGAGAGTCGTTGAGATGGTTCTAGTATAACATATATAGGATAAATCTTGAAAGACTTGTAGACCTACTTATTGACAACTATAGGATAAATCTTGAATGAATTGAAGAAAAACTTTATAGGAAAATTCGTTTCAGTTCAACTCGTTACTAGTTTTAATAAGAAGCTTGTTCATTAATTTTCATCAGGAAATCTTCTAAATGGACAGTGCAGGTGGATGGATAATGAATAGTCCCATTTTTCTGTATGCAGTGGTAAAGAATAAATATACATACATACATATAAGATAATATAGATATATATAGAGTTTATATAGCGTCAAATATATCAGTTTCTATGCATTGCACCCGCCACAAAAATTATAATGAATAAAGGACTGTTTTATTTTCTTTCTCTCTCTCTCAAGAGATTTGTGTGGAACTTGGCATGAATTGCCCTGCAATTATTTTAAATTCTATTTGTTGTTGATCTCTTAAGTGGAACATTATATCGGAATGCTTTTCAAATATCATTCCCAGTGTGCAGTTTGCAGTGCCAGCTTTGGCTTTTGTATATTTCTCTGGGCATTTCTTTGGGTGTGTGTGTGCGGGGCACGTTGCGCTGCGCTGCGCCCGAAAGTATGCAGCGATTTTTCGTGGATGTTTTATTTATTGCCTGCAATTTGCCGCTCGCCTCTCAGCACACCCTCATCCCCCGCCCCCTCCCTCTTTGCATCATTTTTTTTCTTGCTTTCTTTTATGCACAACTTGTGCGATTTTTGTAAATTGCTAGCAAGGAAAAAGCAAAACACGCCGCGAGAGAAACGTACTTAAAAGCAGCAGGTTACCCTCCATCCCCTCCCCTTCATCTCCTTCTGCCCTCATCTGCTTCGTTTCCTTCTACGACGTCCAAAAAATGTGGAAGGCCTTTTTCTAAAATTACCAAGCATAAAATTTAATTAGCCAAAACCGAAAAAAGGCGACTGCGTGCGGAGTGAGGTCAAGGAGAGTAAGAGAAAGAGGAGTGTAGGGGGACGGAGGCCATTTAGTGGAGCTGCAATAAAACACACAGAAGTAAATTGCATTTGGCAAAAGGTTTTCCCAAGAGAACCAAAAAGGGGGGGGGCTGCGGGGACTGGCAGGGGGCGTGGCCCGCGTCGAGTCTCGGTGGAAAAGTGCAGCGTGTGAATTTTATAAGCTCTCGACAGGCTCCGCAGGAAAAACAAAAACGCCGCCGAGCGTGACGAGCGAGCAGCAAGAGAAGGCAGTAAAGCCCCCTCCAAGTGCAGACTCGCTCCCGCTGCGCTGCTCTTACCCCTCTCTCTCTCTCTCTCTCTTCATGCTTTGCTCCCGCCTCTGGCTGCACTTTTTTGCAGCACGTCGACGTCGACTGCGGCGGCATTTGCGCAATTTGTGTGCATTTTGGCATTCAATCGCGCAATCCCCCTTAGGGAGCTGCAGCAGGAGCAGCAGGGGGAGAGAAGGAAGTGAGGGGAACAGCCTGGCGGGTCTGGTTAAATCCCTTAGCGAAAATCGCAAGCGTTAAATTGCCGCGCGCGCCATAAGTTGCGGTTGACTGCGAGCGCGTTGTCCCCAGCACTCTTCACTTTCCTTGGCCCCGCCTCTCCTCCCTTCCCTCGTCCATAGCTGGCTATCCTTGCGTACCCTTTTCGCATTAACCTTGGGTCAAAATGCCATCGCGCTCTGAAAAATTTCTTCAATTTTTTTTCACTCGCAAAGGCACAAAACAAATTTCGAAGATTAATGCCAGGTCGCAATCGGGGCTGCTGCGCCTCATATACACTTTGTACACCCTGTAAATGTGGGGTAACTGGAAAGGGGCAGTCTTGGGGGTTGTGAGAAAGAACTCTTTGAAAGCTGATGTCTAGTCTCTGTGTCTAAAACATGTCTTTCGTTTTTTCTTTACTAAACTTATTCAATCAGCACATTAAATCAAAAATTTATCTCTTTCTTAATTGCTCTTTTAACTTACAATCTTCGATATGGAGTTTTCATTTCTCACTTAGGTTTTTTCAGTGTATTTACTAAACGTTCTCAAAGTTTTCTAAAGATCGATCTGCAGACAAAGATGTTATAGGTGTTAATAGTTTGTATACTCTTTCTCTCTCTTAATATTCTCTAGTAGATTTCTCATGACATTTTCTTTGCTCTTCCTGCTTACAGAGTATCTCTTAGTGCACTGCACTTCCGGCAGTTTAATTCCATTTTTACTTGACACACTTTTTTCGTAGTACCCCCCGTGGCTGTGCTGTGCAATCGACACTTGACACTCGACACTCGCTGCCTTTGGCACTGCCGGTCAATGGGCCCCCTTTGGTTATGTTAACCATTCCTTTCTCTCTCCCTCTGCCTCTCTCTCTCTCTCTTTCTTCTGCTTCATCTCTTACCTTCACTGCTGCATTCTCATGTTTCTTCTCTGCCTTATGTCACGCTGTGTGCATCTGTGTACACTTGAAATTGTCCAGTTCGGTTCAGGATGCTCTACGCTTAGCTCAATGTTTGACTTTCCATATATCACAGTCTTTAGGCTTTCCCTCTCACTCTTTCTCTCTCTTTGTTATGCTCGAACCAACTCTGTTGATTTTCGAAAAATTTATAATCCATTTAATTATATTGGTAGAGGTCAAATAGATCTTATAGTTTCAAATCGAGTTGCAGTTTTTACTCTTCCGCTATACAAAACATTAGCTTTCGATCAAAAACCTTTCATAGCTTTGATTATCCGTTTCTTTTTTAAACAATCGTTTAACTTAATTAAATTTATAAATACCTTAGTTATCGTCTTGTACTCTATACTTCCTTTAATAGAAACTCGTTTTTCAAACTAAAAGCCAATTAAAAACTAAAATTCAAACAGAAATCTAAAAAAAAAAAGGTCGAATAGGTCAAAAAGAATTTTTTCATTGGCATTTACTTAGCTTGAGCACTTCATAGCAATTTGTTTAGAAAATATTTCAAACTATAACATCAACATGCTATTGATGCCAATTAGAGTTTTTGTATTATTCAGGTCATATGACCCCCTGAACATATCGTACATATTTTGGTTCAATTCAATTAAAACTGTTCGATGGTTTTTTTTTGGTTTTTCTTTGTATATTTCCTCCCCTCCGTGTGGCATGTCTTAACTTTTTGGCACTTAATTGAAATATGTAGGAACGAAAGTTGTTTAACCGGCAATAATTCAGTTGCCAGCAGCAACAACAATAGCAACAACAGCAGCAACAACAACTCGTGCAACTGCAACAACTGAAACGGTTGCACTTTAACAATATTCCCCACGAGTTGTTGTTGTTGTTGTGGCTACATATATGGCAAACATGTTGTATGCCACTACACACACCCCCCTCGCTGCCCCACTCCTTTTCCTCTTGGCTGGCACTTCACTTCAGTGTAGCTCCTCCCCCTCCCCCGCTCCCCTCTACGTTCTTCTGCTCCCACGCCCACACACCCCGAAGTGCAGTACATCATCATCGTCATTATTGATATGCTTTTTGCAGTTGTGTGCACTTTTTGGATCGCTATATGCTGCACATCCTGCATCCTTCTCTTCGTGCAGTACTTGACTTCACTCTGCTGTATTCCAGGCACACAATCACATGAATACATGAATTTACCAGAATTACAGGGTATCTGGCAGTCTAATATTTTATTTATTGTGTTTATATTGATTGCTTAACTTTTTCCATTTGAGAAGCAAACAAGCAGGATTTTATGATTGTAGTTGCATTTACAGGGTATCTGTAGTCGAGCATTCCCTCATTGCGTGCTGTTGTTATTGCCTCGGTAGCTTTTTCTGCATGAATTTATTGCGTGGTTATATTGTTTTATTTTTTTGGGCTTTCAATATCGCAAAAAGTGAGTGTATTGGTTACACTAGTCAAACACTCACATGCCTCCCCTCCTCCTACCCCTGTACTCCCCCGCCAGCCGGCCGCGCCCCTTTTATGCCGCCCATATGCTGCTGGCTTGGACCATTTTCTGCTTTGGCATTCAGAGTTGGCGCGGACACGGAAATGGTTAACAAGAGCATCGGATGTTGTGCAAATTTAATAAATATACCTCGTTTCACTTTATTTATTCAATTTTGCTGCAGTGCCCGCATACCCTGTACTATGCTAGCAAGCAGTGGGGTAGCTGAGACATGTGAATAAGTAGTGGGAATATTTATTTCCCTTCTGCTTATCACTTCTATTACTACTTTACCTATCTGCCTCAATTACAGGGTATTTGTTGGTCGATAGGTTACAGTTGCTGTGCTTATGCATCTAATTAGCTGTTGGTTTGACATGATAAGCTTTTTAGCTTTGATTTTCAGCTTCAGGGGTTATAGAATTGTCGTGGGGTATGCGAGGGGAGGGTGGGGTTTGTTTACTCCAGAGGAATCAATATTATTGATGTGACCTGCAGATTAATACAACATTATGTTGCAAAAATACTAATGAGAGTATGAAAAACAACAACAGCGAAAAAAACTCAGCTAATGCTCGGCTCAGCTGGGGATTGAAAATATACATAAATATTTGCAATGATAAACATTAAATGATTCAAAGAGATGATTATAATATTATTGTAAATACTACAATGTTAAATGCTTTAAGAACTCAACTGAACTCGCTTTGTGGTTTAAAATTTAACAAAAAATTGAATTTTAATTTGTAGGGCGAGTGTACAGTTTATGGTACTTAATCATTAGATATATTACAGTTGAGATAGTGTAATTAAATCATAAAGAGGCAGGAAAATGTGTAGATTTATGGAATTTGTATTATTTGCAATGATGCTTTATAAACCTTAATATGATTAGGACAGTTATGAGTTCTGGAAATCATAGAGAAAACGAACCTTGTCTCAATCCTCTGCTATACTTTCCTGTGGGCACTGTACTCTATATAAATCATAAATATCTCAATCAAAATGAACCACAACACTGTTTAAAATGGGTGCAAATTTGGAAGTGTTTATTTGACATTCAAATAACATTTATGATGCATCAATTTATATTGAAAGCTTATGTGGTTGACTGCTCGCCTTTTGTTGATTGACACTTGACACCTAAGCTGTTATGTGCCTGGATTCGCATACCCTGTACTGAAAAGAAAACAATGAGGCTGTCAACTATTTAATTTTTAATATATTTTGCAAAATTCTTGCAATTTGTGCTATAAACAAAAGATCTGGCACGCCTCTTTAACTACATTCAAACTGCCTTTGAGAAGTATTTTATAGTCAGCCTGCTGTTGTTGTTGTTTGCTCTGCTTCTTATTGTCGCTCAATTTGGTTGATTGCTCTGACCTAACTGTCAAATTGTTTGACTGACCTCTGACAGCTCAGTGCGGAGGGGTTCTCAGCTGTAATCAGAGTTCAATTCAGCTCATAAGTGGAATGACAAAAACTCAATCGAAGCAATTCAGGTTTTTTGATGGGATGAAGAGCGAGGGAGAGAGAGAGCGAAGGAATAAGGGCAATAAGCCGTAAGGGAACTTAACAAGTCACAGATCTGTGTAAAGGACAAGCAAGAAAGAGAGGGAAGGAAATGGGAGACAATTACTTAGACTTACACAGATATAAATACAACTTTTATTAAGGAACGGTTTGAGTTTAGTAGAAAGAAGAGGATAAATGGTTAAAAAGGAACTGGTTTACTTAAATTAGGAAGAACTTTATTTATTTCCGATTTAAAAAAATATGAAGAATGTTTCCAGTAAATTTAGTAACTGTAGTTCCTTTTTGTTACGAGCTTCAGAAGTTTATTGACTTTATTAAACGACCTCACTTGCCAGGAATACCCTCTGCATGAATCGATCACAGACGACAGTGAAAATAATTAAGTAATAAATGTTAATGAATCAATTAATCTGTCAACTTGAAAGCTTGGGAAAAACCCCTGTTACACAGCTGGCATTAATCGATAGTAAAAGTAATCGATGTACGATGAATATAACGACAATTTTGATGGCATATCAATGGTGGAAAAACGCATGACAATCTGTGCGATTGACTGACAGCTGTAAACGAGCAGACGAAGCATGAGCGCATAAATAGCTAACACAACGGCTAACGGTACATTCGAGAGGGTCAGAGAAAGGTAGGGAAAGGAGAGGAAAGAGAGGGAAAAGAGAGGTAGGGGGGGGGGATTGAATTGACTGAGTTAGTCAATCGGGTGTGGGAAATAATTGATGTGCGTTTCGCACTGCTTAGGGGCATGCAACAAAACGAGTAGACTCACTCTGTACACACACTCGCACACACACGCATGAGTGTTTGTGGAACCAGTTCATCATCCGTGATGTGCCATGCGATGCGTGCCACAAATGGTTGCACCAACAGCGTGGCAATAAGTCAATTAGAAACTGTTGCAACGTTTTGCAGCTTGTGTCGCTTCGATCCATTCGACCATTTGTTAAGTGTGCTGCCAACCGGTTTCGGTTTTGCCAAGCGAACGGGCAATTAAATGCAACAACCCTGCATGCTCCGAGGGCATGACAACCCTACACAGCTCACTGCCAATTGCAATTGCAATTGAATTTTGTTTGCA
The DNA here is from genome assembly GCA_018904595.1 of Zaprionus indianus. Taxonomy (NCBI): domain Eukaryota; kingdom Metazoa; phylum Arthropoda; class Insecta; order Diptera; family Drosophilidae; genus Zaprionus; species Zaprionus indianus. The sequence goes on from JAEIHA010000344.1 coordinate 942,415, forward strand.
ATTTATTTGGGCCAACAATTGTTTTGGCATTAAGCAGCGTGCAATAAAAATGCCACCAACAATTGCCAGAAATAGTGCAAAAAGTAAAGAAGAAGAAACCAGAGGAAAAACAGCTGAAAACAGCAAAAAGGCTAAGGGTAGTGCCTCTAAATTGATGACCCTATTGTTGTATGCCAGTGTGTGTGTTGGTGTGCACACATGTATTATGTGTGTAAGGAGGTGGGAGGTGGGAGGTGGGGCATGCCACGTTTGGAGCTGTCGCTGTTGCCATCCATCACACTCAAAGTGAAATAAATTGAAACTAATACCAAAAGGCAATCAATGAATGCTTTGTTGTCGTCGCATGTTGCTCTTGCCAGCACTGTTCCTGTTTGCTGGCATATCCTATATAGCAAAAGAATACGAGTAGGTATATGTGCAGAGAATATATATGTATATCAAAAAGGCAGAAAAGCAGATCTTCATGAGGTGCACACTTGATGGAGTGAATTCCCATGGAGATGGAGGGCATAAGACAGCGGGTATGCAGTGCTATAAATACCTCTATAATACCTTTATTTGCTGTTATGATTCAGCCTTTATTTTAATGATGAGTATCAGTTGGAATAGAGCACTCATTTTGCTTAGGTTCCATTAATTAATTATGTATTTATTCTTTGTCTTTATTATTTTTTGTGGATATCTGGATTTAAATGTAGTAAATTTATTTAAATGTTCTTTAAGTTCTTTAAGTTTGTGAACTAGAATAAATTTAACTACACTCCTTTTAAGGGGCTAGAGCTTCTCATATATATTTAAGGAATTACGATATATGGGGCAGCGAAAGAGAGAGGGAAAGAGAGCAAGAGCTTAGGTCAAGCAATTCTCTCATACTCTTACTACAATATTTCTATTTTCTTTATCTTACTCTCTTTGCTATCTACAGAGCATCTTCTCGTCGTACCTACTTTTCTATTGCTTACCCGTCACACACTTTGTTGTCTATCTTGTTATTGCTGCAACAGCTGTTGACGCCGACAGCGCTGGTCGGCGCGTCACTGTTACTTTCCCAAACAACTTGAAAATCCTGTTTGCTTTGGCATTCATTTGGCAAAGTCAAAGTCGGACTGCGAGTGGAAATGTTGGCGGCGCAGGTGGAAACGCAGCCAAAGAGAAGAGAAGAGCAGGACGTGCAGGGGGAGCGGAAAGGAGGTAGAGTTGGTGGCTGTGGCTGCGGCTCTGACTGTGGCGAAGGCGTCGTCGTCGTCGTCGTCGTCGTCAATGGAAAGTCAAGTGTTTGTTTGGTGAAAATGTGGCGGCTGCGTTGCTTTAGTGGAGCAGCGGTCCAAGCTGTCCCGGCGTAGCTGCCCAACGTGTGGCAATGTGGAGCGAACATGGCTCACTTTCTATGCCACAAGTCGTCTGCCTGCCACATCTGGTTGCTGCACGCATCGTCGTCGTTGAGATGCGTCGTGCCACCCAAACAAGGTGAGATGCGACAGAAATCGAACAGATGCAAGCTAAACGGAAGCTTAAAATGCTATAAAATGCATCTGCTGTTCAATAAGATACATAAATAACGGGACTATATACTTAATTACTCGCAATTACTCTTGAAATTATTTCAGTAATTAAGAAGATATTGCCTAAAGTGCTAAAAAATTGATCTGTAATGTAATTAACTAAATATATAATGCCTCATTACCAGTAATTACTTGCTTAATTATTTTAGTTACTATTAAGTAATTACATATAGTAAAGAAATTATATAGAAATTAAACAGTGCTTAAAAGTTTCTATAATTTTTTATAGCGGCGTAGCAATTTTTTCTCTTCTTACTAAGAAGTAATTAATTTAGCTTACTGTAATTACTTATGTAATTATGAGTCAAAAACAGAACTGAAAGCTTCCCAAGCTTACCATATTTCATTAGAAAATGCTTTCAGCTGAGTCTCCACTGCACAGGGTTGTCGCAGACACTGTCTGTCGCCGTGTGAACCCTAATGCGGAACTCTAATTAACATCCACGATTCACATGTGTCCACTTTGAAGGCGGTGCCCCCTTACCGACTTGTGGGCGGGTGTCATAGTGGTTGTGTGTGTCGGTGTGGGTATATATGTATGTGTGAGGGGGTGTGCGTGTGTGTTGTGGGTAAGCCAGCAATAACGACCCAAAAACCCTTTGGCGACACGTCGTTTTTAATAGTCAAAGTGACACGCTAAGCTGATTAACTCTAATCTAAAGTAGAAACCTTTCCCGACATACCCTAGCCATCTCCCCCCCTTCTCTTCTACTCGTCATGCTTCCCACTGGACGAAAAAACCAGAGGAAAATAAATTTGGCGCTAGTAACGCGGAGAAAAAGAAGAGAAAGAGAAAAATTTAGAGGAAAAGCGCAACCCGCATCGCCAGACACACACTATCAAAATGAAGCAGAGCTCGGCGAAGAAAGGAAGCAAGGAGCAGGAGCAAGAAGAAGAAGCAGCGGAGAAGAAGAGATTGCAAAAAAAGAACGTCAACTGTTTACATTTGTCAAAGATTTGCGGAGAGCGGTGGCGAGAAGAGCGGAGAACATTACAAAAAAATGTAGAATGAATGAAATGCAATGTGAGTCGGTGATCGTATGACGGGTTTTGAATACTCTACTTTTAGGGGAATCTAATGGGGATAGTTAAGAAAAAGAATAGTCAAAAATGAAGATTTGAGAGAATGTTTCCTTGATATAGATTTAAGATTTGTAAACTCTTTTTTAAAGCTGTTAAGCTGTTCCCTATTAAAAGTATTAAGTATTATTAAGGTAAAAAATTTGTAAAAAGATAAAATAAGAAATATTAATAAAAATTTCACAGCAATATATTGGACCTAAAGAGTTGAAGATAATTAAAAATATTCTTAAAAAAACTTCTTTCATAGCCAAAAGAACTAACCCTTAGCTGTTTAGGGTATATATGTCTGCCTGTGGACAAATATGTAATGTGGCACCAACAGGCAGTGACACCGCTAGCCAAAGGTCGCTTGCAGTCAGAATGGGGATGCAGTTGATAGAGGAGTCAGAGTCAGAGTCATAGTCCGAATTGGAGTAGAAAGTTGGATTGGAGTCGGAGTCGCGGTCTAAGCCGGGAGGGCGGAATGAAGAAGAGCCAATAACACCACTGGCCAAAGGTCGCTGGCAGTCAGTGCCGGAACAGGAAGAGAGTGAGAGAGAGAGAACGGGAGAGTGGTGCGGGGGGGGGAGTGAGGAATACCGCTGTCGTTTGCCTGTCTGCCGCTGACTCTTATCGTGGCCTGGGCTGCATTTGGTTCTACGATGTGTTTTGATAGCGTCGCCCCCGACCCTCGTGTGGCTGCGCTGTCCGCGGATTCGGTTGCGGACTAGAGGACCAAGGGACAAGAGAGACTATGGAGACAGACTGAGTAAGCAGCTTTCTGTATTTAAATCGTTTTAGTTGAGAAACCTCTGAGCCGGGAGCAGCTTTACGTAGCGCACTTTTTTCCTCACTCTCGCTCTCGCTCTCCCTCTCTCTCTCACTCTAACTCGGATTGGGCACTTTTGGTCTGTGCCAGAGTTGTCAAACTCTATTTTCGGCCCAGCATGTTGGCAGCTTTAGTCGAGAGTAGGTGAGACAAGTTGGCAGTCTGAAGGGTTTAATTGACACCCGATAAAATTGGTTTTCAAAATAAAAGGAAAAAAATGAGAACAGAATGAGCAGCGTGAGGGAAGTCACGTTTTCTGCTAAGCTTGAAAATATGTTAAATAGTTTAAACATCATCAATATTTTATAAGATTAAGATAGAATTTTGGTTAATCAATTTTAAGAGCAATCTCAAAGAAAAAGCAGAAATAAAACTGGGGAATCTTTAGGTTTGAAATTAAAGTCTGGGATATGCTTAATCTATTGATATTATATGATAATTAATTAATACACTTCAATAAGATCCCTTTTATTGTGTAATAATATCTTTATAATTTTTTCAGGAATTTTGAGTTTTATTTCTTGATTTATTTCTTCTTAAAATCGGTTAAGTTACTTAAAACGAGTACAGAAATTGTGGCTGATATAAAAAATCGTGATAAATTTTATCACTTTATATCTGTAGTTAATCTATAACGTCTTCTCAAAGATATTTCTTGTAGTACGTCTGGATTCAGGACGTATCACTCATAAATTATCAAAACTTGAGTAAACATTGATTGAAGCTTTATGCAATTGGATCACTTAGAAATTTCTGCTTGCTTTAATGATATTTGTTTGGATATATTCAAACTTTCAAACTTCAAACTTCAAACTTTCAATGTAAAGAAACCATAGCTCAATATGATCACCCTAGGTTGAGTATAAAAAAATCAAGTGAGTTCCTTTAAGTATCATTGAATTTCTAAGAACATTTATCGATAAATATATCATAGAATATTATATATCTATAATTATTATTAAAATCATTTGATAGGAACAACTGCTCAACTTTTAGTCCAGTTTTAATCATTATCTTTTCAATATCGAGAAGGTGCTTTCCCAGTGTTGGTAACTCATTGCACCCACCTGACATTATAATACCAAATGATCCATTTGCCTCGCAACTGCATCGACCTTTAGGCTCATTTCTTTTATTTGCACTCAACAGTTGCGACATCAACATCGCCTCAAGAGGCTATCCGAAAGGGGGTCCAAAAAGGAGCTGGGATGGGCAGGGGGGAAGAGGTACCTCTTGGCTGTCCGACTGCCACTTGAATTGGCCAAGTGCAATTGTCCATATTTTGGCGCTAGTTTTCACCACACGCAGTTGTGGGTGGGGGTGGGAGAAAGGGGAAGGGGAAGGGGAGGCGGGGGGAAAATGCAGACACCTCTGCGAATGTGTGGAGAAAAGCGGTCGAACGAGTCTGCTGTGCCGACAACGACAACGATGCGATGCGATGCCGAATTTCCATCGGGCTGCGCGTTGCGCTCGGCCAACACGACGTCCGCGTCGACAGCGACGTTGGCATCGGCTGCGGCGGCGACAGCAACAGCGACAGCGACGGCATTATCAGGTGCCTGGCAGAGGCGGCGACTTCAGTCGCAAACGAGCGCTTGGCGTGTGAACGTTGAGTGTTGCCAGAGCAGCAGAGAGTGATAGAGTCACAGTCACTGTCACAGTCACCAGTCGCAGTCACAGTGAACGCGCTAGTCACAGTCACACACCGAACCGAACGTCGCGTGCCTTTTTTTGCGTATGTTCTTCATTGCCGCTTCTTGTGTTTGTTTGTTGATATTTTTTTTCAAGTGATTTTCGCGCGCGCGTTTTTTATGCCGCCACGTGCTGCGTTTTGTATACATGTGTGTGTGTGCCTGTGTGTGTGTGTGTTGTTGCTGCTGTTGTTGTTCTTGTTGTTGTGCATGCATTTTCCAACTAAACTTGTCGAATTCTTGTTTGGAATTTTGAGCGAAAGTTTATTTTTGAAAATCATAAAAAAACAGTTTCGTCTTCATTTTCCTTGTGTACATTTTCCCACTAACCTCAAGCTAGTTCTTTGGCCGGAAAACAGCTAAATAAGAATTAAAACCATAACAAAAGAAACACAAAAATGTGTGTTAAAAAATACTTCCAACTTTTATGGCGTGCACATTAGGCAAACATTTTCTTTATTTAAAATGCAGAAACTTAACTATCAACTATTGTGTGTGTGTGTGCGTGTGTATGTGTGTGTGTGTGTGTGTGTTGATGGTGATATGGATACTTTGGGCTCTTGGTTCGCTTTGTGCTTTACATATGCTTGCAAAATTTGTCGTAATTTGAGTTAAAAATTGTAACTTGTACTTTTTGCTATTTTTACTATGTGCCAAGGGAACTGAACTAGTTTTCTGAATGAAATTTGGTATAAATATTGCTCTTTATAGTTGGTTTCATATAAGTTTTAAACAGTTTTTAACTTGTCCGAACTGAAAGCACTGTCAAAATAAAATTGATTTGCATTGTGTGAAATTTATTTAAATTCTCCGAAACTGAAACTAGTTGAAGTATTAAAACTTAAATACAATAGTTCTATAAATGGAGCTAATTATTTTCTGCATTAGGTTAAATTCTATGATTATTTAAAGTTTGTATTAATGACTTATAAATATATATTGAACAAATGTATTTTGAATTGAAACGTCAAATGATTAGATTCTGGTTAAAAATTATGTGAAGGAAATAAAGAAAGGCAAAAATTATCTTGTTTACTTTAGACATAGTTTGAAAAATTGGAGAAAAGCTATATATACAGTCACTTAAAATTATACCTTTATAATAACAGACAATTTCGGGTGATATATCCTGCTGCTGCTGCGCCCAATAACCAGTTGTGAATTACAGCATAGTCGGTTATTTTTCGCTGAACCATTTGTGAGTTTTCCCAGCACCTTTCACCAACGCGAGCGACTTTCCTGTGCGTCAGGCTTTCCTTACTAACAATTACTGTATTTATAAAACTGCATATACCCTGTAAGTAGCGCAAACAGGGGCTGCATAGGTATAACTACGAAGGAGGGATTATGTTAAAAATAAATTTAAGATGCTCATTTATAAATCTTAAGAATGTCTTAAATATTTTTCATAATTTTTTAAGAAGATTTTTCTTATAATTTTTGTATATAAGCTTCAGTTACTTTCAACCCTCCCGCCCCCTCACTCTTCTGCATTTTTTCATTAAATTCCATTTTGAAAAAAAAAAGAAAACCAACTACGTTGCCCTCTGCAAGGGAAATTGAATCGCGTTTTTCTTCAATGGAAAATCTTATTGTCATTTCATTTGATTAAAAATTTCATAATGCGAGCATCCTGTGCGCATTTGTCAGCTAAGCAGCAATAAGAACAACAACAGCAGCGACAGCACCAGCAGCAGACAACAGCAACAACAAGTGAATTTTCTCTGTAGGCAAAATGAAAATGTGGTGACATTTTTCTTCTGCTTTCTTTGCCGCCTATTTTGGTTGTTGTTGTCTCTGTTGTTGCTGCTGCTTTTGCTGTTATTGTTGTTGTTGCTGTTGTTGCTTTGTCGCCTTCCTTATTCTCCTTCTCGTTATAATTTTCGCTGGCCTTTTTTGTTTACCTTTATCGTCTGCCGACATCGCCTCGCAGCATTTTTCGACTGTTTTATGTTTCATTTAGAGGGCAATTTTTAATTTTAATTTGATTTCCATTTACGTCCTACCCACAACAACACCAACAACAACAACAACAGCAACAACAACAAGAGAAAAGAAAACTGTCGCCAGCAGAGAAAGATGAAATGAGTGAAATGTGATGAGAAATTGCGTTCATCATCATCAAATTGCAGCAGCAGCAGAAGCAGCGCGATGACTTTTTTCTGTGTCGTCGTTGTCGCGAAACTTGAAAATCATCTTCAACAGCAACAGCAACAACAACAACAATTTGAAAAACAACTCAAACAACATTTCAAACACAACAGCAACAACAACATTTGCAATTGAAATCGAAATCGAAACCAAACGCAACGCGACAACATTAAAACAATCCAACAATCCAACAAAGCAAACATTTATCACGCATACGCAGCGTTTGCCAAACACCGTTCGTCATCACCGTCGCCGTAGCCGTCGCCGTCTCGAGATTTGTGTTAATTGGTCGCATCGCTTGGGTAAGTGAAATTTTGCTTGTTTGCTTCACACTCGACTTGTATAAACAGTTTCGGTTTTCCATTGCGGTTTCGGTTTTCCGAGCATTTCCCTTTCGTTTTTACTCTGTTTGTCAAATGAAAATACAATCTCGAAATCCAAAGAAAGGAAGTTGTTAGAGAGAAGTTACGATTGTTACAAATGTTGACAATTATAAGCAATTATAAATGATTTTCAATAATAGTTGAAGTTGTATTGAAGAATTCTGTGGAGAAAAAAAGAACAATAGAAATAATAAAAATGATAGCAATTATAATAATAATAATAAAAAAAATAATAAAAAAATAATATTAATAAAAATAATAATAATAACACTAATAGTAATAAAAATAATAATATTAATAATAAAAAAAATAATATTAATAAAAATAATAATAAAAATAATAATAATAAAATAATAATTATAATAATAATAATAAAAACAATAGTAGTAATAAAAATAATACTAATAAAAAACAAATAATAATAATGATAGTAAAAATTAATTATAATAATAATAATAATAAGTATAATAAAAGTTTTATTAAAGTAATAATAAAAAATCAAAAATAATCAAAATAGACATAATAAAATGTATTATCATTTTAAAGCAAATTTCTCCTTCACTTATTTTTCTCACTGTAGAATTATAATTGCACATTCTAGTGTGCTTTAAGAACTAAATAAAAAAAACGCGTATATCTGGCAAACAATTTGAAATGCGAAACTAAAATGTGCGTTAATTAAGGCGAGGTAATTACATTAAGTAAACACTCGACGCATTATAATCGTTATTAATTTCATAATTAAAACTTGAGCAGATTCAAGTATGGAATTAAATGCGTAAATTGCAAATGTTGCAAAAACAATACCATTCAGAAAACAATAACAACAGCAACAACATACACAATAACAATAACAATAAGAACAACAACAGCAACAGGGATAACCAGCATAATGATAATAATCAAATGAACGTTTAATTGTCAAACGAAACGACAACTCGGACACTTGATATGAGAGAGCTCGATGGCCATAGACTGTACACAAATGCACACTTAACACACACACACACGCATCCATATGCACATACATGCAGACTCAGGTGCACACAAAGAGAGGCACACACACTCCGGCAACACACACTTCAGCAGCACAAAGGCTCATAAAATATACAGAAAATTAGCTTGAAACCAATAGATAATCGTTTAGCTGTTGGCCAACTTAAAATGACGGTAAATAAGGTTATATAAGGTACATAATCATATATATTCTTATCACTGATCCACACCATTGCACCGATTTGCTGTACACTTTTAAAAATATATAAATTTGATAAGATATTTTCTTTAGAAATATCTAGACACTCTAAGGATGTACTCTAATATTATATGATGCTGCAAAATGTTTACATATATAAAATATATAATCTTGAACATTATGAATATAAAGTAAACCTTGTTTAACAGACTGATATTAATGCCCTAATATTATAAAAATATAATAAAATTGCACTTACAGTATATTTTCTCGATCAAAACAAAGATATATATTGCGGCAAATCTTTTTCAAACAACTTATAGTTCGATTATAAAGTTCTTTATAAATTTATATATCTTAATTTTTATCATAACTTTCCTGATGCTCTCAACATTCACAAAAAGCTCATTAACAATAACTGCAACTAGTTTTAGTTTTAGTATTAGCAGCAGGTGCTGGCTTATCACACCAAAGATATTGATCTGCCTATTATTATTGTCCAACATTCAAAGCCACCTACCTGTTCCCTGTCACCCCCTGGTTGTGGCATATTCGCAATGAAAATTGAATTAAATGGGCCAAAATGTTTTTGGTTTATGGGTAAAGAGATAAAACCAGATCGAAATCAAATTGGCAAAAGCCTTCAACGTCAGCGGCAGCAGCATCAGCAGCTCCAATAGAAACACTAATCGAAATGAAAATGGAAATCCTCATCGAAATGAAAATGCTGCAAATGCTAATGAAAATGCCAAGCTAAATAATTTGTTTATTTAAATAACATTTGGCCAAAACATTGTTGTGTGTGTAGAAATCATCATCAACAACAACAACAACAACAACTACACACAGTAGCCACAACAGCAACATCAACTCGCATATAGCAGCAAATTTTGCTAGTGAAATTTGCAGCAAATCAAATCAAATTTTCATTTATGAAACGTTCAAAAACACAAACACATTCAATACAGTTAAGGGGGGTACACTAGCGTAATACCCTGTAGCAAAAAGTAGGAGTTTTAATACAATAGAGAGTATTCTTACAGGGTATGTGCAAAATAAATATATATGCATTTTAATGAAAGTCAATTCATTTTTTCTGCTGCGCGCTTTTGCAAACCACTCTCTAAACGTTTATGCCTCCCCCTCACCTCGTCACCACGCCCAACAACGCTTTTTATTTTCGGTTTGTAGTTTTTTCCATCTTCTTCTTCGCCGTGTTTTCCTCGCAAAGCCCATCATCATGCCAGCAAAACCAGCGAAGCATTCGAAATGCCTTTCAATTATCACGCGTCAGCTATAGCTAAAAAAAACGTCTAGAAATCAAAACCAAAATAAAAAAAATCAAAATAAATGAAATAAAATAGTGAAAAAAAAATGTTTTTGTTTAAGTTTGTAAATAAATAAATAAAAACATAAATCAGCTGCGCGTGAAATGTTTTACTCAATGTCTGTGTGTGATTTTGCTTGTTGGTATTGTTCATAGTTGAAGCAAGAAGAACGATAAGTTTTTAGCGAATCGAATTGTGGATTCTCTTGTCTATTATAGATTTTTATAACATTGAGGTTATGTTAAACTGATTTGAAAAACATACAGTAAAGCTAATAGAAAATTTTTAACAAGAAAGAACAAGTTTTTATTCAAAATATCTTATTTTTTTGAGGTGATGTAGAAGCGATTAGATTGTAGAGGGATTTTTTTAATGGGAAAAAGAAGGTTATATTGATGAAGGTTCTCCCTTAAAACATTATCAGTATTTAATAGATTTTATATACAAAGTTTGTATAAAGCTTACATTAAATGATTAAATTATGTTCTTTTCAAAGAATCTGTTGATCTTTTCGGTTTATCCCCTCAGTATCTTTATATTATAATCACATTATGAATTTTAATATATCATTTGATTTTTGAACTTATTCTATCATTCTTATTTTCATATCTTATAATAAATATTATTACAATACCAATCAAATCTGCTCCAAAAATCATATAACTCCTTTATAGAGTATAAGAATTTCCATAGATTCCCAACTATTTCACACTTTGTGCGGGAGGTAAATTGCAAACTGCAAGCGACGTATCGTATCGCATCATGAAAAACCAGTGGAATAATTATATTTTGTGTATTTAATTTCATTCCTGGGATAACTCAATTAAGCCGCAACATTTAACTATGCGTAACTCGGCTGCACACACACACACACACACACAAAAACTCTTAGAGCATTTTCATTTGTTGTTGTTGCTGGTGGTTTTTTCGCGCATTTCAGCTTTTTAATGCCAGGCCTGAATGGGAACCTTTTATAGACTGTCTGAATAGTTAGGAAAGTTTTCAATGTACAATTGTGGTCTAGAACAGTTGAAAGAGAGTTCTTATAATTGTTAATTGCAGTGTACATTTTTCAGAATAAGTTGGACGATTTCTTGAAGTTTTAAGGTCTTCAAACTTCTTGAAACTCAATGTTTATTCAATCATGCATGAGATGATGGTTTTGTTTATCTCTTAAGAGTTATCAAAGTCATTTAAGCTAGTGGCACGATAAAGCAAGCTTAACTACAAGTCTTAGCTTATAATTCTCAACTAGCTTAAGCTGAGCTAACAATCTTATGGTTATAATTCGCAACTGGTTTAAGATGCCTCAAGTAGCACTCAAGTTATAATTCATGTCATAACAAGTCGATGCCGGCATAAGCCAAGCCAAGAACGATTGACTTGAAACACTTGGCCAGCGATATACATAGTTAAGCTGGTCAGTAGCAGTGGTAGGAGGGAGTTGGGGGCGTGGCAAAGGCACCTGGCCAAGGAAGCAGCAGCAGCACCACTTAAGCCTTGACAGCAACAAAACAGATTGCCACGCCTGTCAGGCCTTTGATTTGAGTACGAGCACGAGTACGAGTACGAGTCCGAGCCTGGACTTGAACTCGGACTGTGTCTGGACTTGCTCAAGTCTCTGGACTTTGTTGCGTAGGTACAGGAGTCTCTCTTCCTCTCTCTCTCTCTCTCTGTCTTGCTCGCACTTTCGTTTGGTCTCATGCAGTTTGCCTTTTTTTTCGCACTTCATCAAATTGACTTGGTCCCTTTCGCAATGCCAACTAAATGCGCAAACACATGTTTCCCTATAAAGTTCTGTGTGTTCAAGTCTGTATGTGTGTGTGTCTAATGTATGTATTTGCATCTATTAGTGTGCGTGTCAGACATGCCAGACAAGTTGAGGCCGAGAGCTGAAACTATACAAAAACTTTGGCTTTGGCTTTGGCTTTGACTATGGCCCCAGGCCGGCAAAAGTTAAGGCTGCCCAACAGCTGCACTACACACACACACACACACACAGGGAGAGAGAGAGACTGAGGCACACCCGGCTTGGCAAATAAATATTTATAAATGTGCGTGTGTAATTCTTTTCTATTCGCCCGAGCACGTGAGACCGAACTGAAGTTACACTTTTGCCTTCGAAATTTAAATATAATTTGCTTCGTTTTTTGTTTCATTTGCCTTTTTACCCTTTTTGAAGTGTATTTGGTTTGTCAGTTTGTCATTCTGAGTGTGTGTTCGCTCGCTCTGACATGACAAACGGTAAAGACAAAATGGCTTAGTGTAACACTTCCGTTTCCTGGCAGCGACAGCAGCAGCAGCGGCATGAGGCATGAGGCATGCGGCTTAGGCACGGACATGGACGCGATGGACGAACAGACGAACAGACGGACGGACGGAGGAACAAGGAGGGACGGACAGGCGGACATTTGATTAATGGTTTTTTGTGCAAAGCGCCTGCTTTGGGCCCCGCCACGCCCACATTGCCCCGCTCCGCACCGTTTATGAGACAAGTTTACAACACCAACAATCCCATCGAAAATGCGTGTTATTACTTGGCTCTGGAGTCGAGGGACTCACGGCACAGCGCCGAGCTGAGCTGTCGAGTATACACTGCAAGAAATTAAAATATATTGTACATTTGAGATGTGCTTAAGCTGTAAGAGCGTGGCAATCGGAGTTAGCAGGGAGATTAGCAATAGAAGAGGATTTAAAACTGCAATCAGAACTAAGAGCGGATCATGAAAGGAGAACTGAGTGGAAGTTGATTTGGTTAAGGAAAAGGAAGTAGCTTGGGATGCAAATTTGAAAGCACAAAACGAACTAAATGAAGGATAAGTGAAATTATTATTGTTAATAGAAAAAGAAAAGAAATTAGTATTAAGAATCCATATCGAAACTAGAGTTTGTTGCATATATGAAAGATTAAAGGAATCTGCATTGAGACTTGAGTTGGCACCACAAAGATGAAAAGAATTTGAGCTTTAATTGAACCAGAAGTAGAACCATTATTGGACTTTGAATTTAAAGAACAAATTACAGAAAATATTATACACCATTTGGAACCAAAATTTGAAAAATGATGAGAATTAGAATTGAAAGTAAAGTTGAAACTATAAGATGTTGGGCGTGGCACCCAACATTTGAAATAAACTCGAAATACAAAATGCAAAATTTAGTGTCATTTATAATAGCTGTGATCTGTGTGTTCATCTGGTCATCCGGACATCCGGACAGACAGTCATGGCTTAATCGACTCGGCTAGTGATCCTACGCTAGAATATATATACCTTGTGGGGTCTCGCACGCCTCCTTCTGCCAGTTACATACATTTGCACAAAGTTAGTATACCCTTTTTTTACTGAAACTAAAAGCGTTCAATTGTAGCATCAAAGTAACAAATATACCTGCAAGATAACATATAAGCTCAGTGCACTTTTCTCTCAGTGCACAAATAACTCTCTCCCTCTCTCTGTGTGTGTTACCATAACTGGACTGACATGCGGGCACCGTGTCGTATGTGCGAGGCATATCATTTGATATACGAATCTATATCTGCATGAGAAAGTGTCTACACTCAACGCGACTGATGGACAGTCCCTGCTCGAGTGCGTGTGAGTGTGTGTGCGTGTGTGTGCGTTTGATTCATTTAGCACATGTCGTTGGCAATGCCACGTTCGCTCCTCGCTCACTCGCTCACTCGCTCGCTGCTGCTGCTGATTAGTTTTGGGAATTTCGACGCTTGACTCCCTTCCCCGTGACGCTTTACCCTGCTCCCCCCTGCCACCCCTTGTACTTGGCCTCGAAACTTGGCAACGCAAAATAGATAGCAATTTGTTCCTTTAACTTTCGTCGGCCAAAAGGTTAAAAGGTTAATTGCCGACAAAATGTTCTCCGAGAGCATTGTCGTCGCATCGATCTGACGCCCCAAGGTTGCCACCAAGAGAGGAGGAGGGGTGAATGGGTAAGAGGAAGGGGGGGTTGAGGCTCGTACTGCCTGTTGGGTTAAAGTAAAGCCGATTCGTCCTATCGAATTTCAGTGCCGACAGGCAGGAAATGCAAATCAAATTAGATGGCAGCTTCCGTGCCCTACCCAAATCCAGGTTAACTTGCGAAGGCTGCACCTTTCACCCTCTCACCTGCTGCTCGTTTGCTACCCTCCCTCCCTCCTCCGCCGCTGGCTAGTTTTACTTGGCCATGGCTCAAAGTGGCCGATGCTTTTAATCAAAACCGTCGAGCACAAACAGCAGCAGTACCACCACCACCACCACCACCGCATACCGTTAACAACAACCAAAAAAAGCTACACACATAGAGAGACGTGCCCACACACACACACCAACACACATACTCTCATACACTCTGTGACTGCCTCAAAGTATTGGCATGGTGCATGATTGCATTGCCCACGGTGATGAGGCCAATTGCCACCTGCTCTTTTGAACCTACCAACTACAACTGCAGCACCGGCGCCAGTTCCTGCTCCAGCTTCAGCTTCCGTTTGCCAGCTCCAGCTCCTGTACCCCCGTCCTCTGCTGCTTTCACTCGTTTGTCAGTTTATACCCACTGTGCAGGTGAATGTTACAAGAGGTATGCCTAGCATATATTTAGAGTTCTATGTTATTGAAGACATGAGAGAAGGTGAAAGAGAATGATTAGCGATAGACTGTGAAGAAAGATAGAAGAGATCATAAGGATTACAGAATAAGGATTAGATGGGATACGATAGAAAGAAGATATCGAAGATGTAAAGAGATATAAACATCTAAATATAAAGTATAATGTGGAAAATATATGTATGCTACAGATGAACATATAATGGAGAATTTCTTGAATCATAAATGGAATACTAAACTGTCAACCTCCCTTTGATTCTATGCATTAAATTATAATTCTTTATTGAATTTCTTCTGATTTTACAAACAATTTTTAAGTAAAGAAACTATGTGAATAATTCTAAAGAAATTTGGTAAGCAGTTAATATAATATGAGTTATTCTAGGGTAGAAGTGCAGTAATAGTAATGTGAGATCTAAAAACAGATGATAAATTCAGAACATTATTTTACCTTTCGTGCATCAGAATAAATTTTCGTTTTCCTTTCCTTTGATTTCCAATTTATTCTATAACAGACATCTTAAGATGTCAGGCAACTCTGCATAGCTACCCTCAACTACAGGATATTCAAACAGTCACTTGCACTTGCATCACTTCGGGCCTATCAACACTTTTGCCGTACATTGCAATTTTGGGCTCGTATCATTGCCCGTAAATCTGCATGCGGCGCATGGAAGGTGGCATCGCATCGTGGCATCGTGGCATCGTCGCTGTGTGGCACGATGGCGCGTGGACGCCTCCAGGCGGCCGGCGTTCGCTATTAGCCTAACGAGCAACAAGATGCCACGCCCCCAGCGCCAGTGGTGCTGGCGCGGAAAGGCAAGTTGTCTGACCGTGGCGTGCACTTCCTGCTGCCTGAAGTCAGACACAGTCCGGGCCCAACCCAGACCAGACCAGGCCAGACCAGGACAGACCAGACCAAGCCAGACCAGACCTAGCCAAGCCCAGCTGAGTGCAGCCCAGTGCAGCCCACTTCTGGGCCTGCCAGACATCCGCCTCTGGAGTTTTTGCTTGTTCTTCTTCTTCTTTTACTTTTTTGTTATGAAACTGTCCATCCCTACAAACCTCTCACCCACGCCCACACCCACTCTTCCGCCTCTGCCCCCGCCCTGCATCCGCTTTTCTTATCAACGTCGCACGTTTTTATCATAAATTTTACACTCCGCTTGCAATTTTTCGCTCGTTTTTGTGGCCGCAACTTGCACAAGGCATAAATATGAGCATATATACAAGTGTATATACCCTGTATATGTACATGTATCTGAGCGTATAACTTACTAAAAGTTGGGCATAAAATGTGAAGTTGTTTGTCTGCTCGACTGAAGGCCAATGGGCCGTTAAAATGCCCTATAAAGCGTCACTTTATGCACATATTACGTATACGCGCAGTGGCGTCTACACTTCACTCTACCACGACGATGCTGACGATGACGAGGATGGTGATGGTGATGATGCCTTTGATTCAGACTCTCGCGCTCGCAATAACTCGTTACTGTTTATCAATTTTATGACTGAGATTTTACCATAAAATTCCGCCGTCAGGCCACAAGGAATTCTGGCTAAAATCAACACTAAAGTACAAGATATATATAGGAGAAATACGGCTGCATTAGATTTTTATGCACTTGCTGTGAGGGTTGCTGATAGCAGCTGTGTTGGTGCTTGCATAGACTTTGATGAGGTTTTGTTGGATTTGCCTTGAGAAGAATTGAATAAATTAAATAAATTATAAACGGAAGGTATTATGAGATAATAATAGAGAATATATTGATGGTATCTCTTTTAGGTTAGTATCTATACAAGATATCTAGGCCTTTTGCCTGCGATTTGTTAGATTTTATGAAGAAGAAGATAAGGAAAATAAATAATAAACATATAATATGCTGTTGATCGAGTATATATTATATTTCTTTAGCTTCTTAAGGGAACAAGAATATATAATATAACATAAACATAAAGCCTGGAAACAGTGAAGCTGCCTTTTTCAACACCTTAGTTCATCATCCCACTCAAGACTGTATATATTCTATACAACATTCATATCAAGTAACAAGTAAAACATTCACTTCATGTTCGCCACTGAAATAAAGTATAAATAAAGAGAGTGTCAGGCAGGGAGGCGGTACCGTCGTATGCAATTTCGTGACAAAATTATTATTCTTCCTATAGTTATTCGCTAAAGTTTTGCAGCTTAAAGAAATATATTCAACATATATACGAGTATTCTCTACGAGTCTTTCGAAATGAAAAGTTTCACACAACGTGTGGGGATTATTTGCAGCTGAGCAAAAATTGAGCAGTTTTAAAGTTTTAATTAGCTTAAAACTTTATGCCGAATTGTCAAATGTGTCGCGCTGTGGCAGCCTCCCCCTCTTCCCAGTTTACATATTCCTTGTATGAGGAGTTTATACTTTCGACTTTACTTTGCTTTAATCATTCTTTCTTTTTTTATTTATTGTTCGAACTAGTCGAAGCGATTTAAACTGAGAATTTATGAGTGCACAAGGCGAGCATTGATGAGTCCCATAAGAGTGTGTAATAAAATACATTGTCAATTGCCGGTGCACCGACTAAGGGTTACCCTCTCTTTCTCTCTCTTGAACTTTTACATTTTTGTTTACTGATTTGGAATTCAGAATCTCACACGTAGCGCTCTCTCTCTCTTCCTTTCCCTTCCTCTACCTGCCTCTTGCTCTGACTATGCTGACCATTTGCTGTTCATAAACTTTAAGGCTACGTGTGTGTAGATGTGTGTGTGTGTGTGTGTGTGTGTGTTTGCACATGTATTACTTATATGTGCCTATGTATATTTGCATTTTGTGTATTTGTATTGCAATATTGTGTATACGCAGCGTATGCCGGAAACAGGCGTCCCACTTATGCAAACGAAGCCAACAGCCTGCCAGCCTGTCCCTCGTGTGCTTGTGTGTGTGCGTGTGTGTACACAAAGTATCATTCACGCTATCATTGACACCAAACAAGAGCGCCGCAGCCAGCCAGCTTGGGCATCCTTATCAACTACAACAGCAACAACAACGTGGCCTGAAATGTTGTTAACACAGTTCAAAAAGTTGCGAAAAATTTGTTCGCTCTTTTACGCCGCCGCTGGCAATCAACTGTGATTCTTTTTGTTATACGCCATTTAAATACCCTGCTCGACTTGGTAATTCGATTAGGTGTCGTTGCATTTGCATTGCCATCGGGGAGTTGATTTTAAAAGTAGAAATAGATGCGAGCTAAAGTTAAGAGAGAGACAGAGAGAGAGCGGGGCTATGTAAATGAGAAAACTTAGTGAGCAGCCTAAGGCTGCTTTAGTTGCGTTCTTAACTTATGTGAGTGACATGCAGGCTGAGCTATGAAAGCATAAAGAAAGCTGAGGTATCTGACTTAAAAGAAAAACTTAATGTTAATTTCTTAGAAAACTCCTGAGAAAGTCCAAGCTCAAATTAAATGCTAAAGTATAGAAAAACTCAAGGATATTGAAGAATAAGATTGTGGGATTAGGAACAGTGAAGTAGAAAAGAGAATATGGTATATGATGTCAACAGAATTTGTTAATGAATCGATTGTGAATACAATAAAACATTACCAATAACTCACGACCTTATAGTTTATATCCTTTTATAAACTTCATTATACAATCTATAAGCAGAAGTAATTTCCTAAATAAATTAATTAAAATAAAAGATAGGCACATTTTATGAATTCAGTAAATTATATACTAAATTTTATTTACTCACAATGAAGAGCCTTTTTTCTTCTTCCCTTAACTCATATGCCGTCTTCTTTCTCTCCCCCTTTCTAGTTTTCTAGGGTATGCAATTGGCTGTCTCTCAACATTTTCGACATTTCATTCTTCTTGCATTGCCGCATGCGAATAAATTGTATAAATGTCTGTTGATTTTTATTTGCACACACTTGCAACAATTGCTGTGTTTCTTCTTATTTAAACAGCGTATAATTTTCTTATTTTACTGCATTGATACCCTGTAAAATGTAAGCTGCGCCATAGGGAAGTGCTTTATTGGGGTGAATTCAGCAACAAAACTATTTCTAGTTATAACTTGCAATGACTTAACTAGATACTCCCTATAGATACCCTGCCAAGCGCGACTAGGTGAGTTGTATGCGGCTTAAGGTGGTAGTGTGAGAATTCTTGAAAGACTTCTTCAGTAAGAAGTTTTCTATCTAGGGTATAAGTAAGTTGAGTAACTCATGCTCAGCAAAAAACTGCAGAAGCCCAAAGATGAAGCACTGGATAACTTTCTATGACAATTTAAACTACCTATGGCAAAAGTTGCGATCGCTACAGGGTATCTGCTAGTCGAGTAGTTCATGTGAAGCGAACTAGATAGAGTGAGGAGAGAGAAAGAAAGAGAGAGAGAGAGACAGCGAGGGAGCGCTGCAAATGATCGCTTAGCTGCATGCTGGCTGCAATTGGCGGCTTCTTCTTTCATTTTCACTTCTTTCTTCGTGTTGTTGTTGTTGTTGCAGCTATTAAAATTGCAGTTGCTGCAGTGCGGCATATTGCACGTTGCACGTTCCGCTGCATCGCTATTTGCCTCGTCTGCTGCAGCAACATCAAAGCGCGCAAGATTTTAGCAGACACTTTTATTGCATATTATTTTCGTTTCGTTCGCCATGACAAGCCCACCCCCCCCCCCGGCCTCGCTGCCGCCCCCATCTAACAAATATCGCGTCATCATGCATCCACTCAACCTCACTCAGCATCATCATCCCCATCATCATCATTATGAAATTTATCATCTTTTGAATTCGTTTTGTTTTTGGAGTTTTCGCTTTTCGCTTTGTTGTTTTCGTTTTTCGCTTTGATTTTCCACGCCGCGTCGTTTAATTGAAAAGTGAAATTGATTTTCCCAACTGCTTTTGATTGCACATGAAAATCGAAAATTGTTTGAAAATTGTTGAATGTTGTTTTTGTGCAACTTCATCGTCGTCTTTGGTTTATTTTTTTTGCCCACTTTTCTTTCGTTTTCGCTTTTCTCGTGCATTAATTATTGAAATTATATATTTTTTCGTTTTTTCTTTCTTTACGATTGTTGCTGAGCCGCTTCTTCTTTTCATTTTCTTTGCATTGCTTTCCATTTCTGTCCCCTCTTCTCATTATTCTCTCTCTCTCTTTTCTCACTTAATTGTTGCCATTTGAGCGCCTTCTTCTGCATTGCCGCTTTAATTGCGCGATAATTGCGCAAATGAAACATTGAAAATGAAACGAATTCTTCGACGATTTTCCAAGTGCTGAGCCTAAATTATGCGCGAATCGTATATCACAAATAAAACGTGTAAAGAAGTAGGGCGGGTGAAGGAAAGGAAAAGGTAGGAGGGCTAAGAAATTATAGTCTGACCTGGCAAAAGATTAATTGCTGTATACCCTGCACTTGGTGGCAGTGGGTAAAACAGTTTATGTTCATTTACAAAAAAAGAAAAAAGAATTCATTTGTTAATTATTATAATTATTTTTAATTATTAATATTCATATATTTATAAAGAATTACAAGCTGTTTTTTTTTATCAATTTTGTATCAATGAATAACAATAATAAAGCTGTTAAATGATTATTGTATAAAGTGTTGGGTAGGAATCGATTTTAAATAAACCCTTTGCTTTTATTTCCTTCACTAACATTTGCTCGTTATGTTATCGAACATGTTAGTTAACATTAAAATTAGCCTTAAATGTTAAGCTTGTAATGTTAAGAGATTAAAAGAGTTCCTATGCCTTTTATATCCTAATTGTTTATTTTGCTCATTTCTTTTCTCTACTTACTCCTTGCAACTTCAAAATGAACATTAGCATACCCTATAATTATAAAATAAAGTTTCGCTTCACTATTTGGAAATGTTATTTACATATATTTCCTTTCTTCACATTGTATTGTTTTATTTGTTCCGTTTTTGCTGCTGTTGTTGACAAAATGCAGTTGGCGATTGACAGCAAGTTGATATTGTTGTTGTAAGTGTTGAACTTGAAGTGACTTTTGGCTCTGCTTCCCTTTCTCAATCTCTCATCTTTCCATTTCTGTTTGGTTCTTCTTCTTACAGTGTGTCTGGCAATTTGCAAAGAGAAGTTGCTCAAGCGCAACGGCCAAGAATAACACAGCAACAGCAGCAGCACCAACAGCAGCAACAACAGCCGGCGGCAAGTTGCAACTAGACAAATTGTTGTTGCTGACTTTGTTGGAGGATTAAAGGCGGCAACATGTCGGCAACGGCAGCAGTCACCAGAACAGCAACAACTCGCAGAGTTGCCAACACATTGCAATTGCTGGCAATCGCATTTTATTGTTGCTGTCAATTTGAGCTGTTGCTGGTGCAGGGACAGCAGCTGCAGCAGCAGCAGCAGCCACAGCAGGCGGCGCCCTCTGGCGGCCAGCAGCAGCAGCAGCAATTGAAATATCAGCAATTGCAATATCAAATGCAACAGCAATATGAATACCAACAGCAGCAGCACTTTCAGCAGCAATTCCAGCAGCAGCAGCAGCAACAACAACAGCAACAGCAGCAACATCTCGCATTGCCCGCAGCAACATTGCAGTCGGAACCGGAGCAACATAACGATTTACTGGCCACACAACCAACTCAGGTAAGTGAGATATACACTGTGATAAATATACGTATATAAACTGTCCATATAATTGGATCAGATTGGACAAGATTGATGCTGATTGAAGTGCTGATTGAGTGGCGTAAACTTTGCTTCGAGGCTTGATAAACTCATTTTCTAATTAATCCGTTTGCAGTACCTTTTCAACTCCGTCTACTCTCCACCTCATCCCTAGCTGTCTGTCTCAGCTTGTCACCTCTTCTTTTTGGCTACGCTTCCTCCTCTGTTTCTTCTTCTCATCCTTGGCCAAATTGAATTTGCGATTGAGATTTTGCAGCTGGGAAACACAAAAAAAAAAAAAAAACCCGCCCCAGAAGGGCAACTTCACTTGACTCTAACTTTATTTCTCTCTTTTTCACTCCTCTTCCTGCTTCTCTGTCTCCTTTTACTGCTTGTCGACCTCAAGTTCAATAAGCTGATTAGCTAAATGAAATCAACTCGTGAAATAATCGAGAGACGAAACCAAAAAAAAAGGAGCACAAAAAGCAACTTTGCATCGTTTTTTTTACTCTAATTTGCAGCACTTTTGTGATTAATTTGTTTTTGATAGACTTTAAGTTACATTTAATTACGTTCAACTTTTCGCGCTTTGCCAAAAACTTTAGCTACTTAGGGACTAAATCTCTCCCTCTCTCTCTTTACCCACTTAATGAACAGAAATGTTTGGTAAATTTTCAATTTGTTTTTGTGCATTCGAAAATGGGAAGCACGAAGAGCGGCTCAAGTTAAGCAATCTGTTTAACATTTGTGCTGTTACTAAAAGCAACTCACTGTTAAAAGTAAGAAATCTTTAAAGATGACATAGTAAAGACGTTAGATAAGGCTTTGATTCTATAACTTTGCAAGTGTCACTTAACATGGATCACTTAGTGGCGTGATATTTTTGAAATAACTATGTCAACAGTAAATAAAAACTGTTAATTACAAGCATTATACCCATCTTACAATGTTAACTGTCTGTTAGCAATAGAACGTACCTTCCCTAAATAATTTAACACTTAAATTTATATATAAAGCCAATTTTTCAGTTTAAAATAAAATAACTTTGTTAACAGTAAACTGTCACCTTAAATTAATAAACCTAATGCTAATCATGAAATTTTAACAGTCTGTTATTAACATGTCAGTTCTTGCCATGTAACTTCTCTAAGCTGCTTAACAGAAACGTTCTCAGCGCTGTTACTAAAATGTGGTTCCGGTGTTGCTTGCCTGTATTTTCCTTGCCTGTATTTCCTTTATGCCACGATTTGCTGTTGTTGCAGCTGCAACAGCTTCGATTTACCGTTATAATTAAAGAAAAACTTATTAAAAATCTCTTGGCAAAATTGTTGGCAACAAATTTAACGCTCTTGCAGCTGCGGCATACCACAACGCCAAAACGCACACACACACACACAAACACACACACACACATACACACACACACACACGCAAGCGCGCTGACGGCTCACTTTATTGGAAAATGGCAGCTTCTGCTTGCGGCATGTGGTTTTTAGAGAGTCGATAGATGAGACTTTTCTCGATAGACGATAGAAGCAGCTTAGTTCAACGCGTTGGTAAGTTTTTTTATATTGGAATTGATATTTGTCGAGTACTTGACAACCCTGCTGCATGCAGGACTAAAGCAGCTTTGATTGCCACATCGACCCACTGAACCAGCGTCGCAGCAGCAGCAGCGCAGTAGCAGCGACAGTGCCATCAGCAGCAGCAGCAGCCGAGCCAGTTTCAAGTGGCTTTTGTAGCTCACGTGAAAGTTAACTGCAATCGGGGGTTTTCTTCATGCCTCTGCTCGTTGTCCTCGTCATTTTCGGTTGCTGTTTTATTTCGTGCAATATTTTTTGGCATTTCTTTTAACAGCTTGACTGGTGTGCTTATACCCTGTAAAGAAAGAGATAATCTAAGAGGATACTTGTGCCAACAAATGCTGCAAATAGAAGACCTTTAAGTTGAAGGAGAATGCTTTATGTGTAAGCTGTTTTACAGGGTATGTTTAAAGAGAATCATTATTATTAGAATGACCATCTCACGTTTTAGAGTGTTTTTCAAAAGGTTTTTTATATTTTAAATAAATATAAAATAATATTAATATTTAAATATTTCAATATGTATTATCTTAAGCCCTGCACAGAGAAAATGAAACCATAGTTTGTATTAGAGTGACCATATTTCTGATGTATGTTTAAATGGGATTCCTTTAATATTATCGTATTATAAATCATTTTGAGCCCTGCATATAAAAAGGAAGACCATATCCTGAATAAGGGTGACCATATACATTATACTGCAAGGATATTACAACTTCTTTGGAAATGTTGTTAATTAAACCCTTCTTCAACAGCTCTCAATCTCATAACAGTTTACATATTACAACTTGTCCTTATTTGGCCTTAGGGTGACCATATTTCATTTATGTTTGTATTTTAAGAGGTTTATTGAACTCTTCTCTTATAAAAATCCTTTTAAAATGTAATCTTTGAATATTCTTAATCTGTTTCTTAGGGATGCCATCACTAAAGGGTATCTACTAGTCCAACTGTAGGATGTGGCCAATTCTTACTGGTCTTTCTTTACGTTTGCAATAAAATAAAATCCACACAGACCGAGATCCCCAGTCTGTAGCCCTCTGGCTACATGCAACGGACATGGACATGGCAACGAATCCTCCACACGCACACACACACACTGGCAATATAAATGAATGAAGTATGTGTGTGTGTAACTGTGTGCGTGTGTGTGTGTGTTGGCCACAGCGAAAGCTGCTGCATTTTATTTTACCATTTGGTCGAATGGCAAAATTTATGAATTTCGACTCGCACGCCGAGGCCGCCGCCGTCTCTGGCCGCACATATGCGGTTTTTATATATTGACACTTAAAATTTATGGGACTTAAAATCTACAAAACGCTACCCAACCAGGGATTGGCTTTTGCCCGACCCACCACCACCCCCTAGAATAGGGATTTCGCTCTCTCTCTCTATGTGAAAAACCAGAGAGAGAATAGAAATTGTTTTGTTGTTACAAAACTATTCGCAGTATGAAAAGTCAACGACAGAGCGACCGCGTAAGCTGACAAAACTGTACGGCAAATCGAGCGTGAAATTATTAGGGTTGCCACACCATACGCAGCGCCATAGTTGGTATGGTCACCCAAATATGTATGTATTGTTTATATTCGCGATTTGCGAGAAAGTGCTTAAAGTAGTGCTGCAAAATTTGCATGTTGAAATGAATTTTAACTAAATTATTCCCAGTGAGTGGAATATGGGGTAAGGAGTGGAGGAGAAGGAAAGAAAGGCAGTAAGTGCAATATTTAATTTTGAAATTACACGCAAATCGCATTAACATAATTTCGGCGCTGTTAGCCAAGTCGCTGTAAGGTGGGGAAGAGTAGCTTTACCAAGTTCCTTTTAAATACTTTCCTATTGTGAGTAGAAGCTTTGTTTGATATTTAAAAGCTGTTAAATTAACATGGCTGAGTAGTATGTTAAAGAATAATAACAGAGGAGAGTATGTTGACGTGTAAAATGAACTCTGTTATTATCAAGAGTTTTGAATTTCATAACAGCGTGTAAAAAGAAAAGTTTAAGCAGGTTCCTGATAAGTTAACATACGAGGGTCGTTTGATAAGTCCGTGACTTTTTGTATTTGCCGCGCACCTGCTCTAAATACAACACTGCTCCTGTCAGCAGTTATCGATTAACAGCTGACTGTAAAATTTTGAGAAAGCTGCGTTTTTTGGTTTGCGTTTTATAGGCATTGAAAGCAGACGATCTCGTGAATTTTAACGAAAATGGAAAAAAATGAATTTCGTGTCAGCATGGCAAAATTTCATAAATTGGGCTACGAACTGCTACCCCATCCAGCATATTCTCCAGATTTAGCCCCCTGTGACTATTTTTTGTTTCCAAACATGAAGAAATGGCTCGGCGGTAAGAGATTCGGGTCATCACAGAAACAAACGACTATTTTGAGGGCCTTGAGAAAACCTATTATTTGGAAGGAATAAAAAAATTGGAAAAACGCTGGACTAAATGTATAGAGCTAAAAGGAGATTATGTTGAGAAATAAAACGCTTCTTTGACGAAAAAAATATATTTTATTCAAAAAGTCACGGACTTATCAAACGACCCTCGTACTAACATGATTTAGTTAAGGTTTCTTTATATTTTTCTATCTCTAATTCTAGCTGAGCCTTCAATTTTATTGTGAGTTAAAAAGGTTCTTAACAAGAGCTGAGTTTCTCATTCTAAACTGTAATGGCAGTTTATACTTTGATGAGTTGATCCTTGAGTTGATTTGTTGCTTAAATATTTAACTGGCAGATAAGACCATTCAACACATATTTAAACTTCAAAATGTTTTTCACGTGTGCTTAGCTTCTCCTTTCAAACTTTAAGTAAAAGTTAAATAAGTTTAATGAGCTAATGATAATTATAAATACAGTTGATACTACAGTTAAGTAAAAGTTAAATAAGTTTAATGAGCTAATGATAATTATAAATACAGTTGATCTGTTGCTTAAATATTTAACTGGCAGATTACTCCATGCTTAAGATTTGACTGACAGTTGAATTAATTGCACATTAAGTTTGTCTACCAGTTAGCCTTTTACCAAACAGAATTAACTGTAATTTACTATTTGTTAAATGACTTAAACACTGTGTAGGTTAACTAAAGGTTAAGAAAGGAATTTAAATACTGCCACCTAGTTCAATAATTATCACAATAGCAAAACCCCAATTCAACCCACCTTATCTTAAACAGCATTGCCAAACTGCAATTGAAGTTTAATTGCCATCAAAATGCTTCGCACACAGACACAGACACTAAATAAACATAAGTTTGGGGCATAATAAACGGACAAATGCAATTTGTCCAGTCAAATATTGTGCGAAAATTCTTAAATTTATTGCTAAAAAATTTCCACCATAGTTCTCTCTCGGGTTACCAAAGCAATTTAGCTCGATTCCGAGTGCAATTTCAAGCCAAAAACCAAAGAACAACAACAACAAAAACTGTAGCTCTTACAAATAATAGAAAAAAATATATAAAAGGGGTTGCCAGCGAGAGTAGTACAAAAAACTTTTGCCGCACGCATGCAAATTGAAATAGTTTCGCAAACTTTCAGGTCAGTGGCAGAAAAAGGCGTTCCCCAAAGGGGGGCGGTAAAAGGGGAACGGGACTCGGGGTCGCTGTGTGCGGCCGGAGGTGAAAGCTTTTCGGCAATTATGAGCGGCAAATTGGTACGATTTGAGAGTTTTAGCCCCACGTATATAGTTCATTAATATATCACGACGGGGCCGTCATCTTCGTAATCTCCAAATCTCCAACTCTCTGCCAGCTGGAGACGCCATCGTCATCATCATCAACATCATCCTCTGGCGTGGCCTAAACAAGCGTAAAACGCTTTTTACCGGAAACTTATAAACGCAGCGCGCTAATTATTTTTCGCCAGCGCATGTTACGGCGGCTTTCTCCGGCTAACTCCAGGCTTCCTCCTACCAACTGTAGGAGGACAACATCCGTGCGGCAACCGTAAGTATCTCTCTCAGCAAAAGTATTCGTTCGAGTTTCGGTTACAGCGATTGCACAGTGGTTTGTCTTAGGTTTATTGCAGTATTTTAGCTCTTACTAAGTCATAAACATACTCATTGCTAACTACATTAAAGTTCTAATAATAGATCTTTTTTAGTTGAATTGGCGTTTCCTGTATAAGTCAATTATTTCTTTTTCAATTCTGCTGAAATTT
This sequence comes from Zaprionus indianus, assembly GCA_018904595.1. Lineage (NCBI taxonomy): Eukaryota > Metazoa > Arthropoda > Insecta > Diptera > Drosophilidae > Zaprionus > Zaprionus indianus. Next base: position 969,587 of record JAEIHA010000344.1, read on the forward strand.
GATGCAACAATAACATAGATGTTTTCCTTTATATATACTTAGTTTGAAGCATGTAGCTCATATTGGTATTAAGTTATATGCTTGAGAGTTGAAACATCTTTATATCATTATAATAAAGTATGAAACAATATGCTCAAAATAAAGAAGAAGAAGGCTCTTCATACCACTGCTCATTGTTTGTTTTCAGTTTAATATTAAATACTAGTTTAGATTAAGTCAACAAAGAAAAATAGTTAAATAATATAATAGTAAATTTCAGTTCAAATCAAATATACTTCGCACCACTGTACCCTCCGCTGCGGCTTAGCGTATAAAATTTTCTGCGCGCTGTGCAAGCTGTGAACCAGATGCAAAGTTTTCTGGCAGCCGCAAAGGACTGCCCGGACAGAGCAGAGAACGAGAGCGGGAAAGAGGGAGAAGGAGGAGAAGGGACACAGAGGGTCTTGTAGAGCTGATAGTGTGTGGAGAGGGGGGAGAGAGGCTGAAGTACCTCGCATATTGGTTGCGGAGTGTCGCCGTATTAGCGCATAGAACATAGATTTCATTTTGGCTTAGCGAGCGAAGCGTTCCTTTTTAATTTCTCTCTCTGGGCAAACAAGGCTGCAACTTTAGTAGTATTGCGACGTCGACTGCGACTGAGACGGCGACGGCGACTGCGACTTTGGCGTAGGCGTTGACGTCAGCAGCCGTTGCTGCTGCCATTTCCGTTTCCGTTTCCGCCCTGCACGTACGTGGAGCACTTTGGCCTAACTACTTGCTACATGGCGCCGTTAGTATGTGTATGTGTGTGTCTGTCTGAGTTTGCCACACACACACACATACACGCACACACCACAGTGGCAGCTGCTTCTGCTGCTAATGTTGTTGTTGTTGTCAGCTCGTTTTGGCTTGGCTCGCCGCTTATTGTAGTTAAGTTTTATGCCGCCATTTTCTTCCGCTTTGCGTGCTGCACGTATCTCTATCTCTCTCTCTCTTTCTCTCACTCTTCCTTCCTCTCTCTCTCTCCCGCTCTCACTTCCTTGCTCTTTCGCTGTCTGTCTTCTTCGACTTGTTGTTGTTATTGCTCTCTCAGCGCCTTTGCACCTAATTCCATTTTCACTTTCTTTGATGATGCTCAATTTTTTGCATCATTAATCTTAAGCGATTTTCAGCTTTGACGCTGACAGACAGACAGAAGGACAGAGAGAGAGAGACGGACAGCAGCTCAACTAGCTCAGGCTACTACCTCTTCCTTCCTGCTTCCTCCCTCCCTCGACCAACTCCTTGAGTCCCTTTGGTGCCTAGCTTGAAATATGACAAAATTATGCATGGAAATGATTTCATCAACTTTCTTTTCATAATATTTATAAAGTTCGAATTAAGTTTTGATCCTGAACATGTTCCTTAAGTAAGCGTGGCTGTCTAGTTGGTGTTTGTATGTGTGTGTGCTCTGTGTGCGTTATTAATTTGCATCTAGTTTGCAAGCAGCTGGCTCAACACGAATTTAACCTACTTCATTTCAAATTTAACTCTTTTCCGGCTTGTACCGCAGCTGTTAAAAGCTTTAACATTGTTGTTAAGTTAACAGTCCGTTGAATTCTTGACATCAGTGATATTACTCAATGCTTACTTTAAAGATGTTTCAGCATAATTAAAAGCCTTACTACCTTTATCTTTAACATATTGCTTAGCTACGAGTAGCAATTCTCTTATGCATGTCAAATTATTGTATAAATTTTAACTTGAGGTTTGCTTGATAGTTTAGTTTGCTGGTTAAAATTGAAAAATATTTTACGAGGGTCGTTTGATAAGTCCGTGACTTTTTGAATAAAATATATTTTTTTCGTCAAAGAAGCGTTTTATTTCTCAACATAATCTCCTTTTAGCTCTATACATTTAGTCCAGCGTTTTTCCAATTTTTTTATTCCTTCCAAATAATAGGTTTTCTCAAGGCCCTCAAAATAGTCGTTTGTTTCTGTGATGACCCGAATCTCTTACCGCCGAGCCATTTCTTCATGTTTGGAAACAAAAAATAGTCACAGGGGGCTAAATCTGGAGAATATGCTGGATGGGGTAGCAGTTCGTAGCCCAATTTATGAAATTTTGCCATGCTGACACGAAATTCACTTTTTTCCATTTTCGTTAAAATTCACGAGATCGTCTGCTTTCAATGCCTATAAAACGCAAACCAAAAAACGCAGCTTTCTCAAAATTTTACAGTCAGCTGTTAATTGATAACTGCTGACAGGAGCAGTGTTGTATTTAGAGCAGGTGCGCGGCAAATACAAAAAGTCACGGACTTATCAAACGACCCTCGTATCTCTACCGACAAAACAAATCTTTACAATGTCACTTCAATTTTGCATCTACTATACAACATTCCCCTCGTTATCTTTCCCCATCAACTATTTCGAACTTCTACTTTCCTTTAACTAAAGCTCAAAGCTTTGTACCGTAATTCCCTTTAGCAGAGCTCAAAAGTTGCCACGCCAAAGAGATCATCTTGGCACCTAATCCGGATTGTCACCAGAGTTCCTTTCTATCCTTAGCTAACAAAACAGGACTTCAATCTACACTCGCAGCCAGCTTAGGCAAACACAGGCAGAGATAGTCGAGGGTGTCGCGCAGTGTGTTTGCTTAGCTCTACCAACCCCCTCTAAAAATCTCTCTCTAGAATCTTCCCAAACCAATCCGCAGTTAAACCAAACCAAACCGAACCGAAGCGAAACCAAACCAAACCAATTTGCAGCATTTCGTTATAAACTTGCCACAAAATAGTTGCAAAAATGTTACGCCGCAGCCCTTGGAAATAGTAAAAATGGGCGTACAAGTGGGCGGGGAAGGGTGAAAGGGGTGCCGCCAGGAGGGGTTATTCACGCGACGCGCTGCCAGTTTTTTGTTTGGTTTGCCAAAAGCAGCGAAAACTTTGCACTTTTCGCATATGAAAACAAGCGAGAAAGCTGTTAGGCTGACGAGCAGATACCCTGTAGTTTGTTGAGAAAGGGAGAGTGTATGTTTATTGTAGTAATAATGAACTTTATTTTGGGGTTTTCATAAAATTTGTATAAGAAATTTAAAATATGAAAGGAAATTTTTATAGCAAAAATTTGAAAGTAATTTCTAAAATTTTTTCGCTATTTTTTTGGAATTTGAGGGCAAGTTTTTCTCATTTCCGAGTACACCCTTTCTACAATAGGTATTTAACTGTCTATACATAATATTTTCATACTGCAGCTGCTATAAATTTTGAGGTATTATGCTAATAATGATTCTGTGGGTGTTTTAAGGTTAATTCAAAAATTGATTTTAAAAATGAAGTGAAATTCCACGCAAGCATGACTGCAATATACCCTGTTTCCCTACGATCTGTTTTCAATGAGCATTGCAAGCAAAACAAGCCACGTTGGTGCTGGGTCTGAATGATAAGCGACAGCGAAGCTCTTTAAGCTTCAGCATTACAGCAACAGCAGCAGCAACAATGGGAGGCAGCGGATTAAGCGACACAAATAGTGAGCAAAGGAGGGCGGGGAAGGGCAGTGTTGCAAAGGAGTAAGGGGAGTGCAGGTTGCTGTTTCAGGAGCGGCAACACAAATGCAGAAATATGTCATGTCCCCGTCGTGCTGTCTCCCTCTCTCTCTCTCCCTTGCACTTTCTCTGTCGCGCTGTCTGCTTTTGCAGGCAGGCAGGATGGCAACAGCAACAGCAACGTAGGCAAATAACAACAACTAAATGCATAGAATGCAAACATGTAACAAGCAACAACAACAACAGCGTGCAACAAACGACAGCAACAACAACAAGAAGTTGCATTGTTTGTTGGCTCATTTTGAGGTCAGTCAACGATGCAGAAATTTCTACGCTTTTTTTCGCCATCTTCTCCAACTCCATTTCCCCTCTCTCTCTCTCCCGTTCCCTTGCCTCCTTCTTCCTTTTTTGCCTCTTTTGCTTCCCAATTTTTTTTTTTTCGTCCATTTTTATTTTATTTTATTTACCTTTTCTATTTGCCCCGCAGAAAATCACGGCCGTTGAGTAACAACAATAGCAATAACAACAATGAGCAACGACAGCGACAATGCAGGCGCGATTGTAGGGTTAAACCTTAACCCCACAAAGCCCCCAGTGCCTCCTTCCCTTGCACACAATAACCGCTACGCGTCGTTTGGTTGCTTTAAGTCGGTTTGCTCAACATCCTTATAAGGGCAATGTCGTCGTCGTCGTCGTCTCGCTGTTGCTGCTGCTGTCGTTGTCCTTTCACAGCTTAATAATAGTTTCACTAAGCAGATACCTTGTAAATGGAGTTATATCTGGAGAAGGTTTAACATTGTAGGGATGCTAATGTATAGAACACACTTAATGGAAACTATAAATTGATCCTTTTACAATAACAGGGTATCTGTTAGTCGTGTTTTTAACTTTACCAAGCCTAGAAATGAACTAATCTTACAGATTTTTACTTAAAGCCCCTTTAAACCATTCCTTCACTGCTTGGTAATGAAATGAATAAATGTTTCTGCTAACAGGGTATCTCCTAGTCGAGCTATTAAATGTTATAAGTCTTAAATATCACAAGCTCATTAGCTTTACACTACATATCTCTAAATGAGCTTCATCTCACTGCACAATGATGCAACTCTAGATTTCTTTAACTACAGGGTATCAACTCGTCGATTACTAGTATAAAACTCAACAAACCCATTAGATTTCTTCCTCACTCTCCTCTTCAACTGTTTCTCTGTGCAGGGAGATGAATTTCCCTACCTCCCTGCAGCTGCAGGGTATCTGCAAGTCGTTGCTACTGTTCCAGGCTTAATGCATATTTGCTTTTTATCTGCTTTGGGTCCCTCCAGAGAGTTTGCTTTTGTAATGCGCGTCGCATAATTAGCGCATTTCCGTTGCAGGCACACTTCAAGTTGTCAACTATCGCTAGCTCCCTCCCTCCCTCGCTCTCTCTCTCTCGCACTCGTACTCTATAGTGTGTCCGCCCCTGGGAGGTCTAGGGCGGTCTGGGAGGTCCGTTGAAGTGTCTTTCGAGTTGACGCCGTCGTTGATGTTGACGTTGACGTTGATATTGGGACAAAGCTGCAGCCGGGGCAGCAATTGAGCAGCTTTTATTGTGCTTTTGGGTTGCCATAACGAGACGATTGGATGGCTTTGTTAGCCATTTTAGCCATTTTGGCCATTTTGGCTGTTTCTGGACATTTTCAGTCATGTCTTCTTGCTTCTTTCAGTCATGGCAAAATGTTGTTGCATGCTTTCAGGCGCAACTGCCGCAGAGCGACACAAAAAATGACACGATACACAGCGGAGGCGCTGCAGGGCAAAAAGAGAGAGAGAGAAATGTAGTGAAAGGAAGAGAAACCAGCGAAAGCACTTGCTGTAAATGTCTGTGTGTGTGCGTGTGTGTGTGTGCAGGGCTTAAGATGAATGCAGAAAGAATACTAGACTAGCATAGCGAAGAGCGAACAAAGAATCATAAAGGAATCAGATAAGTTGGCAATAACAAAAGCCAAAGCAGAAGGAAGAGCCAATCAATTAAGCAGCAAGAGAAAGAGCAAAGGAGTGGAAAAGAAAGGGTATTACGGGTCTGTATGAGAGTTGGGTGAGAAGCGGAAGAAAAGTGGGGGGCAACTAGCGCTGCGGCAACAAGAACAAATTGCCGTAATCTTGTACTGTTCCGCAAGCAAATGAAAAACAATCGAGAATGAAAATAATACTACGTGAATGGAGGGTAAAGTAATACGGCAATCGACCCAGTTCACTGCGAGAGAAAGAAAGAGTTCAGAGCGGGGATAAGAAAGAAACACAGATAAGAATAAATTGGTGTATGGGGAATGCGACAGGGTCATCATTGATAAACGCGATACGCATGGAACATTTGTATGACACTTTGCCATGTCATAACTGTCACATAAAATGACAGTAAACTTAAAATATTACTATAGAATACGATGAAATATATTTAACTTGAAGTTAGAGTGACTGTGAGTGTGTTGTTTAACATTAACATGCAAAACTTTACTTTACTAAACTCTATTACAAAGCACTTTTCCCCCAATTAAATAAGAAAACTTTAAGTTGCACTAACCATTTTTTAAAGTGATAATTAATTTTGACTGGAAGTTTTACAGCCTTTTACTTTGCAGATAAAATTATCAAATGGTGGACAAATTAGACAACATTAGAAAGTTAACCTTAAGTTAAACTATCCTGATGTTAAACTCATCTTGATTATTAAAAAAATAGAAATGTCTGTTAATTATTTACAAAGCAGTTAAGCTCTTCAACTGGTTAATCAACATTTAAGACAAAGGTTCTTTATGTTCCAAAGTAAAACCTTAGGTTAACTTTGCAGTAAACTTGCACTTAAAGTATTGCACATCTTAAATATTTTCTTCTCTATTTACTAAATCTTCAGATTAAATATTTAAGCTGCACGAACATATCTCAAATAAAATTCATACCTGGAAAAAGCTTCCTTCCGCTTTTTCTTTTCTCTCTTGCATAAATGAAAAACATTTCTTATTTAATTAAAGCAAAAATCCGTAAATGCAATTCCATTTTGTCAACTGAGGGTAAATACTGCAGTACACATACATATGTGAATATGACAATGAAAATTCCCGCAAGTAAGGCGAAGCTTTTTTCAAGCCAAAATCTCTAGAGATATTCCAAGAGCTCGACACATTGTTGTAAGTCATATTTAAATAAAGCATTATTCATATTATATGCTACATATTTTCAACAGTTTTCCGGTATGCTTTGCAATTTACAGTTATGGCACACACGCACGCACACTCACACACACAGAGAAAGGGGTAACCACCTTTTTGTGCTGGGTAAATATGCCATTGAGGAACAGCTTCATTAGCACGAAATGTGTAGCATATACCCCAGCACACACACACACACACACACATAAACACAAAACCCACACAAACGTTGAAAATTTTGCAAACATTTTTTGGGGCTTCGAAGTAAAATATTTGCTTAACGGAAGCGGCAGCAAAAGAAGAGAAGCAAAAAAAAACACAACAAAATAATTGCAACTAATTAAAGTGCAAATGCAAATATTTGACTAAATAAATTTGATGCCCACACACCCCTTACAGACACCCTCTAATGCACACATGTATTGTATATATTGGGTAACCTGCCTGGTGTTCACAATTGATTAAATTTAATGTTGAAAACACAAAACGACGCGCGCAAAATGTGCAAAATTAAAAGAGTTTTATGGCACAACGATCGTTCAATACTCTTCAGATAGATAGATATATAATATATTTAAATAGATATATTTAATACTGGGAGAAAATAAATGATATGATTTCATTTGTCGTTAGTTTCGAGTTTTTGAAGTTTAATTTTTGAAACTAGATAAAATTGTATCTCAAATTAAAATTAAATTTTTTTTAATTATGCATCCACAAATTTAGTTTAAGGCTTAGAAAAAATATTTTAATTTATGATTTAAATTTTTATCAGCCCCAACAACATGCACCTTCCACTCTCATTTCAATTCCTTTACAAAACGATGGTACCCTCTCTTATGCCCTACCATATCTCTAACAACCTACTGCGCTTTACCCTCAACTAATTGTGCAGTTCACAAAGGGCGCAAATTGGTTGTGAATAGTTCACAACTGGGCCAAAAAGATTACAATGAAACGGCAATAGCAGTCGGCGGCAACTACGAAACGGCCATAGTGCACAAAAGATACCCTGTAAACGCATAAGATGCCAAGATTCAAGGAAGAAATTCAACCTCACTCAAAGAAAAACAAGAAAAGTATAAGGGATGAGAGTGTGTGAGAGAGGTGAGCGATAACAATCAACAACAATTATCGATATAGATTCCTGCCTCTTGTTCTACAGGGTATATGCTAGTGCTGTTTAATAATTAGCGCAATAAAATTTGAAATTGCATTTGATGCTCCCCAGCGGGGTGACTAATAAACGCCCATTTACCACTTTCATGTTGCGTTTTTGTGGTGCACACACGCGAAATAAGTGCGGAAAAGGGGAAGGGGAAGAGAGAAAGAAGAGGAAGGGGAAACGCGTTTCATTGCGAGCACTTGGCCAGTTAAGAGCTCAGATAAATGTTTAAATGTTTGCAATTCATTGTTTATGTTGCATACCCAATGGAAAGAGGAAGCGAGAGAAAGAGAGAGAGAGAGAGAGAGAGAGAGAGAGAGAGAGGGAGAGGGGGTATGGGTTGTGTGTGTTTTTGCATATTTGCATGTAGTGAGTATGTGTGAAAATGCGATTGTACGCCTGAATGCAGTCAATGCACATAAAAACAAACTGAGTTGAGTTGAGTCAACCTCCATTCGACCTCATCAGACAGAAGTTGTTCTGTCAACCCATTCGCAACATGAAACTATCGAACTATCGTAGGGATATCAATTGAAAAGAGCAATAAAGTGCAGGCAAAACTAATAATAATTAATAGTTACTTAAAAAACAGTTACTACCTATATGTTACACTCTGTGATAGGTAACCTTTAAAACACTGTTCAATTGAAAGGAATTTAAACTATTTTAAACGAGTCTAGTTGAATTTTTTATATATAAATATCGTTGTATCACCATTTGCAGGGTGCTTCATTCAACTTATTAATTATTGAGCTATAAATTTTCTTAATCCATATTTTATATTAATTGTACGAAAACAATTTCATTCACTAAATATGATGCACAAAATACAAAATAGTCTATCAATTTCAAGCAGTCAATAGACACTACTTAAATTTTAATTTTAATACACTTCTAAGCTGAGTTGAATAAATTTGTAAGCGCTACAAGTTGTTACTTTGTATTCCCAGCACTCTACAGGGTATCTTGCTAGCCATTCACCTACTTCCATTACAACTCTTCTGCTCTTTACTGTGTCTTTGCTTACATGACCATCATCACGGCCTACTCCACCTGCACTACAATTCCCCATAGCTCATAAATATCAAGCACAGGGTATCACCAAGTCATTCAACTATTAATTCACCTCCTCTGCTTTTGTGCTGTTATTTTTCCCTTGTTGGCCACTTTAAACTTGTTAATTTTGTAGCAAAATGCGATGCTCCTTCAGGTTGCAAAAATATTTACACAGACAGATGGTAGGAGGGGGAGGAACGGGCAGATGAGCAGGTGTGTGTATGTCTGTGAGTGTGTGTTTGTGTGTATCTGTCTGGTTTCATTTGTATTTATAACGTGATATGTCGACAATTTGTCTTGTAATTAAATTTGCAGCAACAAAGCAACAGGAAGAAAAGCAAGCAAAGCACACAGACAGGTCACACACACACTCACACACACAGTATACAACAGTGATTCCCACACAAACACACACAAACACACAGGCAGTGCACATTGAATCAATCGTTGAAACGCTACGCTGAATTAAGTGCTTCGACAGGCAGCTGAAAAAGAAGTAGGAAAAACAACAACAACAAAAACTCAGCTGGCAAAAATAAAATTGCTAGAAAGAAAGGCAAGCCCGCACACACACACACACAGACACACATATAGATATATGTACATATGTTTGTGTGTGTGCGGGGAAAAAGCAATGCCTGTGCAAATATCGCTCATACGCCTCGTAAACTGTTTAAAACTGCATGACAGTTGATTTCACCTGCAAGGTGTTGGCTCGGAAAGTGTCCCGACGTGCCATCGTCTGTGTGTGTGCGTGCGTGTGTATGGGTGCGTGTGTGTATGTGGGCGTGGCAGAAAGTTCAGACGAGGTTAAGCAAAGATTTATACAGCAGCAACGGCAGCAAGTTTGAGTGCCCAAGCTATTTGAGGTTGAGTCGTCTCATAGTCAAGTGCCACCTGAAGCAGCAACGACTGCGTCTTGCGAGTGTATGTCTGTGTGTGCCTGTGTGTGTGTGGGAGAAAGAGAGAGCAACTGTGGGCAGGGGCTACCTTCATGTGGGTCATCAATAAACTACGAAGCGGCAGCAGCACTAAAGTTATTTAACCCAAACTCGTAAAACGTTCAATATTCGCTTCTTCCACTGTCTCTCTTTAGCTTTGTCGCACACTACAAATGAGTGTTGGTCAACATTTTATTAGCTGTAAATCTGTCGAGTTGCAAATCGAGTATCAAATCATTAACCCAATTAGCTTGTGTAATTTTAACTGGCAGTGAACAAGGCTTTTTGTATAACTAATTTGGGTCTCATTAGGTTGAAATGTTGGTGAAGGTCAGCATGAAAACGAGAGAGTATTATTAATGTGACACTTATTTTGAGAGCTGACATTTGGATGTATATAAAATTAATATTATAAATACTGAAATTATTTAACACTAGAATAAATTGGAAGGAGCCGAGAAATTTGCAGGGAAATTTTAAAAGAAGGTTAAGTGAACTTTAAAATTATTACTCGATAATCTTAGTAATTTTATGTTTTTGTTTTGATATAACAGTAAAACAAAAAAAAATATATAAAATACTAAATATATAATTTCTATAGTTCTTTATTTTATATTCCCCACTTCAATGGCACTCTGGCAATGATACTGAAAAAAATCTGCCATCAAATGTTTTAAATATTTGCACAAAAATTCAAGAACTCTATTTGCCTAAAGCTGCAGATCTGTTAGTCGCTGCAATCCCACTACGCCCACACCAGCTTAACTTTTCCCCTTTGAAGAACCAGCAAACAACAGTCTTCTGTCTGTATAAAGAAATGGAGGCCTTGGACTGGCCCCCAAAAGGAGGCGTGGCCAATTGATATCTGCATTTGACATTGTTTTGCACTCAACTCTCAAATATGCAGCAATTCATTGCCCTAAAACGCAAATCCCAAGCGAATCGAACCCAATAAACGTGACAATTTCAAGCATAGACAGATTTGGCACACAAATGCACTACACACACACACATGTGCAATGAATATGCATTGTTTATAAGCCCCAAAAAAAAGCGACTAGGAAGAAAGAGAGAGAGAGATTTAATACCCACAGGGAGAAGGGTTTGCCAGGGCAGCTGCAGTTCATAGCGCAGTTTTAAGCGTCGAACGGAAGTTGCAGCCAAGCAGCCACAATACACACACCCACACATACACACATACACACTCCCATATGTATACACAGTGCACACAAACAGACAAACACATGCGAAGCTGACTGACTGATCGATTTTCAATTGAAATTCAGTGGTTTCTTTCATGTAGAACTTTGCAGCAGGTTTCGTTCGCAGTTGACGCTGCGAAAAGCTTAAAAAAATCGCCAAAACCCGTTAACGAAATGTATGGGTATGTTAGGCTAACAAATACCCCGTACGCGCAATCAGAGTTAAGAGTGATATTCAACAATATAATTTAATTGATTAATTAATTCTGGCTTTTTGATTGTAGTTTCATATTTTTGATGTTTAAGAACTGTTGTCTACTCTCTTTGGACTTGAAAGATACCCTGTAAATAGTTTTGAGTTCACAAAATGAATATTTCTCTTTAACTTCCTTATAAAACACGCACATGCGCCCATTTCATAGCCTTAAATACAATAAAATACCCTGTAAACACGTCAAAATATGCAGTTACAACTGTGTTAGTCACGCATTTCAACTGAAACTTCTCAAACAATTACTTAACAAGCTAAACAACAACCCTGCTAAATTTTCAAAGGAAATCTTAAAAAATCTACAGCTGAAACGTTTCCAATTTGTTTCTGGGAAACGTGAAAAATGCGAAATAAAACTAGTCGCAAAGTAAATCTCCATTTTAATGTGCTTTTAATGCCCAATACACTAGTAAAACAGTCTGTTGTATTTAGCGGTGCTGCTTGTCGCCCTTTCCCTTTTTGTTTATTGTTTATAGGGTATTAAAAATCGAAGGCAGCTTAACTGAAGACAGTAGAGAGAGAGAGAATGTGCTCTGCATTTCGGTCATTAATTAAAGCAATTAAATGATTTTCGCATTTAAATTCAATTGCAGCAAATACTTTACACAGGGCACGTGCCAAGCGAGAGGGAGTGAGAGAGAAGGAGAGAGGCAGAGAATGGAGGGAGAGGGAGAGAGAGAGGGGGAGGTAGAAAAGTAGCTTGCTTGATGACACATCACAAGCGCATTACGCCGCACGGTGACAAGTTTTAATGGCCAGCGTGATGTTGTATGCTAACTTTTTCATTGCCTATGCAAACGATCTGAAGAAGCAGAAGAACAAGTAGCAGAAGAAGTAGAAAGAGAACAAGAACAAGAAGAAGAAGCATAACATTAACAACAGCCATAACAACTGCAATTGAGGAGCGGGAAGAAGAGGAAATTGGCAAAGCATTCGCATAGTTATTTGAGTGTCACATTAAATGCTCGGTGAAACTTTTTGAGTAGCCTCCTTGCAACGATGACTCGCATTCGAGTTTAACTACAACTGCTGCGAGGGTTGACACAGTAAGTTATAGGAAAGTTTTAGAGAAGAGAAAGAAACGTTTGAGTTATTCACTCTAAAGAGAAGTCACCGCCTTGTAAACTTATTAAAACAAAATACAAATCAATGACTGATATGATCTACACATTAGTATGCAGATATATTATAAAATGGAATTCATACACCCTAACCCTAGCTAACTAATGCCTCACTCTGGCAATCTATGCGACTTTCACAAAGTATTTCTCTTGTTTATTTGACAATCATTTTTTTGCGTGTCATACAAATATTTGCCAGCTCATGTGCAATGATTTCATATGTCATATTTGTGACATACATATGACACAGCACAAGAAGTCAATTTCAAATGTGACTGGACAGTTTTTTGTGGCTGAAAAGAGAAATCTAAGCAGAAATTTCTTTATTGTTGCAATTTTGATTTGGGTTAGGAAACTAGTTGAAGAAATTTGAAGTTCAAAAAGAAATATATTGAAAATATATGTTGTATGTATATATTATAGATATAAAGTATCGAAATATATGGTAAATATTTGCAGAGTAGAAATATATATTAGTTGAGCTTAGTAGCACCACAATCTCATCAACTGCTCGTGCAACCCTCGTCAGTCAGTCTGGTACTCCTCACATAGCTGGGCATTCTCTCGATGCGTCATCCTTTGGTCCGACATTGATTGCCATAAAATTACGTAAACTTTAAATGCATTAAGGCGAAAGCTCTCTGTGGAGACAAGGACAAGGCTAAGGGGGCGTGACACAGGGGGGTGCTGCATTAAGTACAGTTGCAACAGTTGCAGACAGACGGGGGAGTGTGGAAAGTTAAAATTTTCGTATTACTGCGGCGTGTTCGAATGTAAAACACGCATTAATGTGGCCAATGTGTGCGGGCTGGTATTTTAAATGCACACCCGCACACACACACGCACACTCGTTAAACAATTTTCAATTAATTTGGCTTGAATATGCAAAAAAAATATAAAAAGGAAATTATCTCGAAATGACACAAGCAGACGACGACGATGCGCGTCTGCTGCGCTGGACGAAAGATGCATCGTTGTCGCTTGATATCCGGGCGTGAATACACACAAACACACTCACACACAAAGCGACACACACGCACACAGACATTACACTCGCATAGTGACACCCATTTTGGCTGACAGAATCTGCACTTCCGCTTTTGTCACTGCATCGCGCGCATTGTGGCGGAAATGCTGTGGTAAATGCATTTACATGAATGCCACGCCCCCCACAACCACCATCCTCTTATCGCGCGTGTGTGTGTGTGTGTGTGTGCGTGCGTGTGTGCTTGGCCAACTATAATGAATATTCATATGATTAAGGGATTTACATTGTAATTGAATTATTTAAATTGCGGGCCTACACTCTTGCTATCCCCCTCTCTATATCTCTCTCTCTCTCTTGCCTTTTAAATATGCCAAATTCAATTACGTGTGCATAGGTGTGTAGTACTTTTACTATGCTTAATGCTAGTTTTTTATGGAATTTGTTTGTTGGCGCATAAAATTTGTTAATATATTCCTGAAGTGAAGGTTCAACTTATCTGAGGTTGATTCAAGCAAGTAGTAGAAATAAGGTAAAGTGAGCTTTATATCTAATATATATCTTTGATACTTATATATAGTATAATACTTTAATATAATACCTATATCTATAATACTTCTTTTTACCTTATCTACACACTATATCTAAGCTATATCTAACTTAAAACACATTTACCTCAAGGCATATTGACTTTCATTGTTCTCTCTCATTCCTGACTTTATTTGTATGGCAAGCAGGTCGTCACATACGCACGTCTCTCTGCCACGCCCATAGTTGGTCCCGCCCCCTTCCCATCGAATGATATATTCATAATGCATTCCTAGAAACAACATACAGTCGAACGCTTTTTCACTTTGTTGTCCTCTTTTGCCTCATTTCAATTTCAATTCTATTTCTGTTTTACTTTTGTGAAAGGGCAGAGGAAAGAAGGGAAACTGGGGAGGAAGGGAGGGTCCCCACTCCGTTCGATTGTCCATTTGTGACCCACTTTTTGGAGGAGGTGACAAATGTAAATTTCCGTCAGGCGGTGGGAGTGGAATAAGCAGAACGTGAGCCTAACAGCAGATGTGTTTTACTTCGGCTGCTCCTTCACCATTCATCGCACACACTCTGCCTTTCCCCTCTCGGCATGCCACACAACCCCCCTCCCCCCATTTTTGTGTTCATTGCTTCGATTTGGTTGTAATTGAAAAGCGTTGGCTAATTGACTGCCCGACTGACAGGGCCTGACAAGCACGTGAAAATACTTTCGCCCTTGGTCCACCATTGGCCCAGTCAACGGAATCGTCTTGCCATGACACATTTAAAGCGAGAGAGAGAACCCACACACACACACACACACACATACCAGGCAAGAGAAAGGCAGTGAGAGAAAGGGGAGAAGACGAAACTGAAAAGTGGATATGGAACTGACTCTGAAAATCGAATGCGCGCAGCACGATGAAAAGCCGAAATAAAACTTCAAACTGAATTCAAAGAGGTGACACGACTGTGAATACTCTGTAAAAAGTGACTTTATAGAGTATTTAATATTTATGATAAATTTAAGCCAAATAAATCTTAAGTTGTTTGCAACAACCTGAGCGAACTCAGACAGTAAAAGTTGTTGAAGCAGGAAATTTGGTATGTGAGTTGAATATGATACATGTATTCCTTACGATATCATTTTGAGCCCACAGCTAATGCAGCTTATAGTATATTACTATGAAATTAGGTTAATACAAATTCAAAGAACTTTTCTACTTGTCGTCAAAGTTTCATAAATATTCGATAAGAATTACCAATGTCACTCAGGAAACAAACAGAAAACATTTTAAGGCTATAAAGCTCTTTAGCGCATCTCGCCGTCCACTCTATCACTGTCTTGCTTGGTTTTTTTGTGGCTATTTTTGTTTGGTTTTTTGTCTGACTGTAAATTTTGTTCATTCCTTTTTTCCGTTCCTCAAAGCGGTGCTGGGGGAGGAGCAGGAGATGATGGGGTTGCGGTAGTTCGGGGTTCGGGCGAGACTGGCGAGAATTGAGTGGATTTTTGGGGGGCCTTTTGCCACTTGCCAAAAGCTGCCAAAGCATTTCAGCGCACACATCACAGCTGATAGACGATATGTTCACCCCCTTCTTCCACTCTCTCTCTCCCTCTCTCTCGTTTGCTGTCTCTCTCTCTCTTACTCTATTTCTATTACTGTCTCCTTCTGGTTGTGTTTTTTAACCTCCTGCTGCGCTTTATTGAATCGACTTGCTGCAGTGCTGCAGGCGTTAAATGTGCGAAAATTCAGTTAGCTAGAGATTTGCACAGCTGCTGCTCGCTCCCTCTCTCTCTTCGCTCTCTCTCTCTCTCTCGCTCTGCCATATTCAGCTGCGATTTATCGTTAATGGCTTTTGCTCTTAACGAGACAGTTATTGACAGGTGGACAGAGCTGAAACAACAGCTGCCAAAAAGGCTAAATAGCTAACGATTTTCAGCTATTCAACTTGCTTCCCCCAATCGGAGATTTCAATTGAAGTCGCTTGACATGCCAGAGTTCAAAAAGAAATAAATAAATAAATTCAATTTGAGCTTCGTCAGTCTTGATTTGAGTTTATTTAAAATTTTATGTACAAAATATAAAATTTTAAAGTATTTTAATATCACATAACTAAATATAAACACAAGATAAATTGTTATTAAAGCTCTAATTAAAAGGGTTACTGATTTTCAAGGTACACCCACCAAAGTATGCAACACAAAATACGGAAAACTATATTAATGAATTTCACATTTATAACTACAGCTTTTGCTCTTGATAATAAAACCCTGATTTCCGAAGATAATAGAAGATGATATTAAATTTGGTAACATGAGCTCTGCCAACAAATTTTTGATTAACAAGAAGAAGAAGAACACTTTTGGTCAAGAATAATTTTCTGTTAGTTATGTAGCAATTAAATTTGGCTTCATTACGGTTCAATATATTTGCGGAATTCAAATTAAGTTTCTCTTTGGCCGTCGTGCAATAAATTTGTGGTCGAGCCACCTGGCGTATGCGTAATTATTATGAATGTGCTCAAATAATTGAGGAGAAGCAGAAGCCAGTTGCAGTTGCAGCTGCTTAAGAACTGAATTCATAGCCTACTTCCAGGCGCTGAGCAACTAATCAACATGCAGGGCACACAAAAAGAGAGAAGGCAGAGAGGGAGAGAGAAACGGAGAGAGGAAGGGAGAAACATCTGCAGTTGTGATACAAATGTTGAAGTGTTCAAATTAAGCAACGCCATGGCCAGCTGAGTGTGTGTGTGTGTGTCTGTGTGTGTGGGCAAGCGAAGAGATGAACTAAAGGATAATTTGAACACTGACAACTGAGAGAGAGAGAGGGAGAACGGAGAATGATGGCAGCATCTGCTGTTGCTGCTGCTGTCGTTTGCTTTGGCTCAGTTACTAATGTAATTGAAATAATTTCATTTTGACATCAAGCGTCTAAACGAGATACGGTTATTTATGAGACGAGACAACAGTCGACAGCAGCAACAACAACAACAACATGAGCAACAGCAACAAGAGCAGCACTAACAGCAACAGTAACATTTACAAGAATGTTACAACAACAACAGAAAATGCACTCGACTCGCTCAAACTCTCTGAGCAACAACAATGAGCGAACAATAAATGAGCAAGCACAACATCAGCAGCATGTTTAACAAGGCTGAAATACCCTGTAAGGGTAGCTAGCAGGTTGCTTGGTTGTTGAGTGGTGATAGTTTAGTTAAGCGATGTAAGAATCGTAGATTGATGAACTTAAGGAAGTAAGGATGAATAATAGCTAAGTCTATGTAATGAGCGAAGTGACCTTATTGTAAACAAGTCTTACTGTAGCTGCTAACAATCGGTAGCTATTGATATTATTAAAGGTATCCATAATGCAACGTTTCCTATTATCGATAGTGTAACGTTGCCTATTATCGATAGTATATTAAACTGCTTTGTTGCCTGAATGCAGGCAACAATATCATGTTTTGCTTCAGAGTCAACTATGGTTACAGTTATCGATCAAGTATCGATACTACTATCGATATTGCCTAACTTTGAGCAATAGGGTTAACGTAAGGTCTTCAATCGCCTGAAAATAAGCACAAAAACATAGTTTAACAATAGTTTTGCAATACTTTTAAATATATTTACTTTATTATTAGTATATTTCTGGCTTACAAACCCTTTGTCAACCGCTTAAGCTACTTCCAAACTGAAGGCAGTAGTAATTACTTAATAAACCTCCTTGCCAAACACTTGGAAGGTCTACAGGGTATATAAATTTTGAGCCAAACTAACTACAGCTGACATTTTGCCAGACATTGGCGGCGCACAACTTGCGAAAATGTTGCCTACAACTGTGTGCGAGTCGCTCTCTCTCTCTCGCTCTCCCTCTGTGTATGTATGCGAGTGTGATGCTGTGCGTGTGTTCGTTTGTGTGTGAAAAACCGTAAACAACAGCAGCAGCAGCAACAACAACAACAACAACAACCACAATGACCAAGGACTGATGCCTAACCATGAAGCCGGCGACCGAGCGGGTAAACCGCATGCCAAAAACGGAAGTGGCATTGTTAAGCGGTTTATGTGTGTGTGTGTGTCTGTGTGTACGCATGTGCATGTGTATGTGTACACAGCTTCTGCCTACGTACACGACCTGTCTCTGACTACCGCCGCCGCCCCCTCCCTGCGTGCTACCCCCCCCCCTCCCCCTTCTTGGCTTGTGCCACGGACTTGTCCCGCTGTGCTGCCAGCCTTCTCTAGCTTCTTGTTGTTGTTTTGTGCGTTTGCATGCTAAGCACGTATTTCCGGCATAGTTTTTGCATTCCCCTCGTCATGCTCTCCCCTCCTCCCCCCTCCCCGCTTTGTGATTGTTGCCTATGTTCTTGGTTTCAGTTGCAGCTTCGTTTTCTAAACATTTAGATTTTAGTTTAGTGGTTTCAAGTTGTGCTATAAATCGCAACTTGCAACGCATATTTATGATAGATGTGCTCAACAATCTACCTTCCTCCCTCCCCGGGCCAGCTCTCTCTCTTCCTCCCGCTCTGTCTCACTGCTCTTTGTGGCTTGGCAGTTTGTCTGACAGCTTCATGTGCCAACTGGGAAATTGGTTTATTACCCTAAATTGTGCAGCATTTCGGTCTACGACTTTGACTCCGTCTCCATCTCCGAATCCAACTTGAGTTCAAGCTACGATCGACCCTCGTTATGGGCTAATATTTTTATTATGGCCTGGTCGGCATGAACCCAAATTTATGTCTCCTTATATCAAGCTGTGCTTATGTGGCTCTCTTGCTTGGTTCATTGCGGGTCACAGTTGGGGCTTACCACAGACAGATGGTCACACATTGTCGAGGTTTTGCTCAGCTGCTTTAACTTTAGTTAGTTTTTAAGTGACAATATATTAAAGATATCATATAGATTTAAAATAGCATACTATTTAGGTATCATAGAAATGAAAGAAATATTCTTTATAATGATTAAATTATCTTTTGCTTGGTGATCCTAAATAATCAAAGAAAAATATTTAAAATATTTCCAAACCATGAGCATTCAATAAAAATCACTCAATCACTAAACTAAATATCATCTACCACTGTATTTAATAGTCTCGAAAGTATTCCATACCTACCTTTTGCGAGGAATTTCATCAAAAATTCTCTTCAAACAATTCACACCAAAAAACGGCATAGCGTCATAATTCCGCCGCCATAATTTCGACCAGTACATTTTGTCCTCAAAATTATGGCGTTTTTTTTTCACGCGAGCTTATGTCGTTTCTAAGCGTCATAAGATCGCGCGAACTTATGACGTTCAAAAATTACTTTGAGCAATCTTATGACGCTTAAGAACGCCATAAGTTCGCCAAGATCAAAACGACACTATTTCGCCGCCGGCGAACTTATGGCGTCCTTAAGCGTCATAAGATCGCGCGATATTATGACGTTTTGGCGCGGCGGAATTATGGCGGCGGATTTATGTCGTTACCCCCCAAGAAACCGCTTCGCAGCCCCAAAAACTGTGCTTTAAAAAAAGAAACAGACATATTTACCTAAAGCGACCCTAACTCGTGTCGGCAACAGCCCAAAATAACTGCATGCATATAATAGCTCGCTGAAATTGTGAATGTGATTTGTCAATTGTGAATTGTATGTGCAAATCGTGTCATGTCACGCACAGAATATTCTAATTGACATTTTCGGGGTCCATTTTAAGCAGTTTAAAAGTGAAAACTGTACGCGAATACACCGCGCGACCATTCTAACTCCATTTACCCCTGCAACGACTCGCCCTCCACCAGTGACGCCCACGCGGTGTGACGTCACTATGTCACAGCCTTGACAGGCTGTTTATTTATTCAGTCAACCACAAAAATGTAGCCTGGGCAAAGCCAGAGAGGGGCAGCAAATTTTGCTGTTGGTTTTTTGAAACTCGGGCGAAATGGAGAAAAAGAGTGAGGGAGTGAGAAAGAGGGGGGGAGGGAGCGAGAGGGTCGATGCGAAAGTTTCGCGCATCGCAAAAACTTTTGTTGTCTTCTTTTACCTGAGTGATTGAAAGTTTGTTTGATTTGTGTTTTGGATTTTCCAAAGAGGACGACAGAAAGGCAAAGAGGGAAACGAAAGAGAGAGAGAGAGAGAGGTGTGCGGGCAACTTTTGAGGTTATAAATCTTAAATGCAATTTTCTTATTTCGCAAGCTGACAAAAAACTTTGAGCGCAACATTTGCCAAGAACAAAATTATTATTATGTACAATGATGCTATAATTTAAGTGCGAGATGGAGTAGAAAGAGGGAGAGTAAAGAAAGAGAGTGGCAGAAAGAGGCAAAATGAGGGTTAATGAGCTGAGGCAAAGAGTGAGAAAGGAAATGTCTGTAATCAAAGGCAAAACAACTGTCAACCGCAAATGCCACAGACTAACCCAACTAACACCCCGTTGGTCTGTGCCACAGAAGCACCCAACTATCTCTTTCTCTCTCTCTCTTTACTTCTTTCTCATTCACTTGTTTTTGTGTTTAGAGGGCTTTTCTGGTGTCTGTGTGTGTCTTTGACCGCGTCACCGCAAACTCAACGCAACAGACACACATTTTTAGCAATTACGTAAATGCAAGGTGCTTACCGTGCTCCCCTCTCTCTCTCTCTCTCTGTCTTTCTCTCTCTCTCTCTCTCTCTCTCTGTCTCTCTCTCTATTTTATTTACTTCTTCTATCTGTCTCTCTTTCCTCCAAACCTGTGCCAAATATTTAAAATACAGCACATTCCTCAAAACTTGAAGTCGCCCATAAAGGCTTCTGCTGTTCTTCCCTCTCTCCAGCTCCATCTCTCTCTCTCTCCCTCTTAGTCGCTATCTCTCTCTTGTGTCCACTTGAGTGCAACGCGATTGCATTCAACTTGCGCCATAATTGAGTGCATATTGTGGCTACTCGCCTGTGCCTGCCTAATTGCAGTTGTGGGCGGCGCAAGGTGGAGTAGGCACACTGGGGGCTGTGCCGATGTTGCCCCAGTCGCATCTTCTTTGGCATTGTGTTACCGCCCAATTTTGTGGCATGCCACGGCCAGTCAAGTGCGCCCTCTTCTGCCCCGTGCACCCATGTGGCCTCGCTCGCTCGCTCCACTCCACACCACTCCCCTTCCCACCTAACCCCCAGTGACAACCATAAGTCAACGTCAGCAACGCATTGCGGCTGTCGATAATGAGAGACGATTCCTCCAACTGGGGCTAAATTCCGATTCTCAATCAGTTTTGTATGCATTTTGAGGTTAGTTTAAGGTTAGGTTAGTTATGGTTACGGGTTTTTGGATTTACCTTGTCTGCGGTGAAACAGCTTTGCAAACGGCAGCTTTGAGTTCAGTTATTTTGGTCACTCCACATGTTGCCAACCAATTACATCTGCTTCGGGTTTCGATATAAGTTGTTATGATTGTTTGTGGTTAGGTTAGATCAGATGCTTATGTTAATGAGGCGAAGTTAGGTTAGGTAAGGTTAGGTTGGATTAGGTTAGGTAAGGTTAGGTTAGGTTAGGTCAGGTTAGGTTAGATATAGTTAGTTGAGGTTGGGTTAGATAAAGTTAGTTTAGGTTAGGTTAGGTTAGGTAAGGTTAGGTTAAGTTAGGTTAGGTTAGGTTGTGTTAGGTCAGATTCGGTTTGGTTAGTATAATTCAGGGCTATGTTGGGAAAGGTATGAAAAGGAAAACACTGGTTTGGAGAGCTTAGTTTGTTATAGGTCGGCATACGTTAGGTTTGGTTAAGCAAGATTATGGTAGGTTAACTAAAGTTACCTAAGGTCAGGATTATTTTGGTGGAGGTCGTTCTAATTGAGGTAAGGTTAGAATGGCTAAGGAAAGGTTATTCAAGGTTTTTGTTAAATGGGTTAAGTTAACTTAATTAAGTAAAGCAAAATTAATGTTTTTAGTTGGTTAAAGTCATTTATGTTGTTGTTGGGTTATGTAAGAATGAATAAAGTTACTTTACACTGGTTATAAAATAGGTTTAATTGGGTTTAGAGTAAGCTCCAGTTCCTAAACTAAGCAAAGGTTATTTTATCCCAGTTTAGATCATGTTGATATTGAGTTAAGGTCTGGCTAAATAAGGCTAAGTTCGCTGCCGCGTGTAATAAGCTTGTGTGCACTCAAGTAAGACGAGGTTAGCTTAACTTGTACTAGGTTAGGTTCGGTCAGCTGAAAGACACAAAACTTAGCTCGGCTTATTTCAACCAACTTGGCTTACGTAAGGTCAGCCACCGATTAGCTTAGTTGTCCAGTCGCATTGGCTTCGCTGCATTCACTTCAAAGCAAAGAAAGAAGAAGAAAGAGAAGAAGAAAAAGGAGAAGAAGAAGAAGGAGAAGAAGACAGAAAAAGGCAATCTAAGTAATTTTCCCATTGACTGCGTTTATAATTCGCAACCGGCTTAAGTGCCGCAATGTCGCCGTTGCCGTTGCTGTTGCCTTCGCTTATTACAGCTTATTACTAAGCACACAATCTACCTTCAGATGCACCCGCAGCAAAGCTTAGCTAGGCTTGACCTTGGCTCAGTTGCTGTCGCGGGGGTTTGTCTTGGCCAACGACCTCCACAGTGTGTGTGTGTCAATAGTAATCACAATAAGACGCCGCGACTCGATTTGTCTGGCGCTTGTCAATGAAACGCTTAGCGCCTTTCACCACGCCCCCCCCCCTCCACCCCTTCTAATAATAACTTACAACACAGCGTGACACGACACGACACAAGTTGTGGCACAGTTTGAACACAATTCTCGATTCGTGCTGCACGTGAAGAGCCTCTAAAACGGAAGGTGTGCATAACTAAATGAATTCTATCAACAACGACTGCAACGCGGGGACTCGTTCATAGTTTGAGTGTGTCCGTGTGTGTGTGTGTGTGTGTGTGGTGTCCTACATGTGAAGCAGACGAAGCATTGTGCCAGACGACGACGACATGAATGCCGCCTATTCTCACGACGACCACCGACACCACCAGCACTACCACCCCACTATGGGAAATTTGACCGGTTTTTCTGGCCAAAACCCATTTTGTGAAAGTCTGAAAATTTAAACAATTTCAGGTGCAAAGCATTCACAATAGATCAGTCTTCAATGCTGCGTACCAGAATTTTCGATAGGTGGCGCCACTTTGAAGAAATCAACTGTTAAAAGCAGCAGTTGTAATTGCACAGCTCGTACTATTGATATAAGAAGCACTAAATGCTATTTTCAAATTTGAATCAGAGAAAAATGAAGCAGACTTTTTTAAATTTTTGAATTGAGTTTTAATCAGTGTGGTGTATATTTTGTGATGCCAAATATCCGATTTCGATATAATTTGTGTTATTCCCTTAATAGAGTAAATACTGAAGGTGCCATTTTTTCGGCCAAATTTCATTTTTAAATAGAGATTTAAAGTGAGTCCAGCGGAGTCTATCCATGAAATATATTTTATAAATTAGAGCGTTTAATTCTTATTCAAATGGGTGTTATTAAAAATGCCACTTTTAACCACTTTTCATAAAATTTAAAATTTAAGAATGTAACCTCAACTATACCAACGGCAGAATCGCTTGGCAAAAATGTGTTAGTTTTCCAGATTTTGCAACCAAACTTATGATATAAGCTTTTTAATAATTACGTAATGTGCTTACAAAATTTCATCGAAATTGGACCACTATAACATATAGCTGTCATAGGAATTATCGGCCGAAATGGGGTTTTTTGTATGAAAACTTGCACTGTTCATTGAAATAGCTATATTTTTCAATGCCAATTAAAGCCATATAGCAACCGTCGTTTATGTTCCTCATTTCATTGCAATCGGATAACTATATCCCTTAGCATTCATAGGAACAATCAGTTAATACAGTATCAGAATTAACGATTTTAATCGAAATATCGTTTATGTGCAGCGAAGTGCGTTATTTTGGTTGATAATAAATACAGAAACAAAATAATACCATTCTTTTCCCCTATATATCACTTATATAGGAACAATCGGAAAGAAATGAAGCCAACACCTGTAAGGATATTAAACCTTCGGCATGCCAAAAAATGCACTTCATTCTGTTTTTTTCTGCAGTAAGAGGCATGCCACGCCCACTTTTGTCAAAACTTTTGTCAAAATATCATAACAAAATATTTTGTTTGATGTTAAAAGTGAACTGTTAAAATGATTATACATTGAGGTAGCATTTACCACAAAATGGGCGGAGCCACGCCCACCATTTTTTTTAGTAAAATTGGTAGTAGTTATGTTAACCCAATGCAAAAAACCGAAGTTGAATATCTCACTCCGTTCTTGAGATATTAATTTTGGCCAGAAAAACGGGTCAAATTTCCCATAGTGCACCCGTTGCGGACTCATTCTGCAGCCAAAGCGAAGCCAAGCCAAGCTAAAGAACTGAGCTTGTGTTGTGGGCGTGTGTGTGTGCGAGTGTGTGTGTGCCGCAATCCACTTGAATCTACAAAAACAACAAGAATGAACTATGTACACATATGTGGTAGAGCAACTAGCATGATACCCTGTAAAGACAGTATGTAAAAGGTTCTGGATCAGGACCGACAATGTTGCTCAGTTTTTTATCTTCACAACTGGCTAAACTATGCGTTTCTTTGGCTTTATAAGGTTTCTTTCTAATGCGATGCTAATGAAATTTAAAACATATGATGACAAAGGCAATAACTACTATATAAGTTCATAAAATAT
Source organism: Zaprionus indianus (assembly GCA_018904595.1). NCBI lineage: Eukaryota > Metazoa > Arthropoda > Insecta > Diptera > Drosophilidae > Zaprionus > Zaprionus indianus. The sequence continues at coordinate 994,205 of JAEIHA010000344.1, forward strand.
CAACTATCAATATCAAATAAAATATCAATTCAATTCATCTTTTAAATTTATTAAAGAAAAGGTTTTATTTTTATTTTTTGAGTTTAGAAAATAGTCAACTCTGCAAATCTTCACCCTGTGCTTTAGTCTTTCTAAGTCACCCCTAGCGCACACATAACTTAAGCCAGTATTTAGCACTACCATTTCCACTCAATTAACTTTACAGGGTATGCGAAATTGTGTTAAGCGTTGATTCCTTTGTTCTTGGCATTTGCTTGCAGTTGAGTCGAGTTGAGCTGAGACAAGGCAAGTCGAGGTGAGGCAAGTAGAGTCTGGTACTCATTTCTTTTTCTCCTCTCTCCTTTCTTCTATCTTTTCTCCTTTCTGTTTTCTCAGTGCTCAGTTCTCTTCTTGTGCCTCTTGTTCTTCTTCTCACTCATTGTCGACTCTGTCGCTTTCCTGTGGCTGCAACAGGGCATAAAAGGCTTTCATTTTGGCGCCTTTTGCTTTACGGCCTGCTGGCATGCACGTCTCTAAGACACGACACAAGCAGACTATGCCACGCCCCCACACTCTCCCGCCTCCCTTCACTGCTGTGGTGCAAAATTTGTGCTACTTTGTCTTTTGTATGTTCACTTTTGGGCTGCTGCTCGGCAACAAAAGCCAAAAAAAGCCAACACACACACACACACACAGCCTAAAATATTTAAAAAATAAAAATAATATTAAAGAACAGAAGGAGGAGAAATGGGGGTAGGGGGGAGTGGGGAGTGGGGCTTGTAGAGGGAAGTACTTAATAAAACAAAGACACGTCGTGGGCGGCCGCTTTAGACGGCACTTTTTGCATATGCAAAAAAGACTTTGTTGTCTGCTTCACTTGCTGGCTCCCCGCCTCTTCTTCTGTGACTGCGGTTTCTGATTCAGCTTTGTCTGCCTCGCCTCTCGCCTCCCGCCTCCCGCCTCTCCTCGCCTCGTCCTGCCAGTGTTGGCAAACGATGCGACGCGCTGCGACGTTAAAAGTGTCGTTTGGTGCACAGAGAGTCGCGTCGCGTCGCGTTGCAAATATGCAAATTGCATGAATCTGTTTTTGCTGTTGCCACGTTTTCATTTTCGTTTTTAGTGCTACCACCACCCCCGCCCACCCCTTTGTTCCTTTTTTGTGCTTCTTCTCCCCCTCTTTGTCCTACAACTACTTTGTGCTCGTTTGGCGGCTTTTCAGTTGCCTGCAAACGAGTTTGAGAGTTCGCGATTTTTCAATGGAAAGCTCTGACGAAAACTTTGATGCATTACGTAGCTACGTACTGAGACAACGTTACGTAAGCAGCTTGTGGCATAACGAATGCGTATAAGTTAATTATGCAATATTAGACAATGTCAAAGGGAGCTCACCGCCCTCTTTTAAGGGACTGTGTTGATGAAGCTCAAAGTGACGTTAACTGCTACGTTGTGTGTGCAATTAACAACGTTTTTATGTTACGTATCTTACTATACTGACTAAAGTGTCTCAACCTGTCTCCAAAACGTTTTTTCTTACGTGTCGTATGCGATTATCTTACGTAAGCAAGCACGTTACGTTAAATTAAAGCAAAGTACGTTGTTACCCTAATGAAACCAAATTTCGTAGGCTGCTGCTACGTAGCATACGTCAAATTGTAACGTAACGTAAGAAAATAATCAACTTTTCTTAGAAAACAATTTAATACAGTCTATTAACTTACCTTCCATAACCAACACAATTAACTGACCAAATAACATAAGCTGCTGTTACGTAACATACCTAAGTACAATACGTAACGCATGAAATTAGCTATATTTACTTTAAAACTTAACAGCTTGCTTTGCTTAAAACGCAAATTCATAAGCCAACTAGTTTACAGGCTACAGCACGTTACGTTAGACGCTTACGTAATGAGGTTATGTTGCAAGTGCAGTTTGACTTGTGACTATGCAAACTACCGAAATTTGCATTCTTGTGCCATCTAAAACTCATCTCGTGTCGAGCACAAACACAGTAAGGAAGGTAGAGAGAGGGAAAGAGAGAGAGGGAGAGAGAGCGAGACGGAGTGGGTGTTAGACAAGGTGCTTCATCAAGCGTTGAGAGCCGAGAGAATTGTATAGATTAGGCAAAGATTTGTGCAGTCTTCAGTTTAACTTGAGGTTAACTAATTGCGACTTTGTCCAGGGGGAGGTTGGCTAAGCTCGACACTCACTCAAGCTAACTCGCTGCACAGATCCAATTACTATACGTTTTATATGCAAGTGAAAGAAGGACAGAGAGAGGGAGAGGGAGAGGGAGAGGGAGAGGAAGAGAGGAAGGAATAAAATAAAATATGAAAGCAGAGAAAATGGACCCAGTGCGAGCCAAAGCTATTAGCATAGTTCTTTTACACTTTTGGCCCTTGTTTTGCCAGCGAGCTGTTTGCCACGATTCTCTATCCCTTTCTCTCCCTCTCTCTCTCCCTTTCTCTCCACCTGTCTCTCTTTCTTTCCCTTGTCTCTGGCACTCTTTCTATTCTGCTGTCTGCCAAAGTCGACAGCAAATGCAATGAAAGGCAAAAGCCGAACCATTGCCAGATTTTTACTCTCTCTCTCCCTTCTCCCCCCCCCCCCTTCCTCTCTAGCTCTCCGCAACTTGTTATGGAAAATCTGCATAATACATTATGCAATTATGAACGTGACAATGCTACTTCTACCCCTCTCTCTCTCACTTGCTCTTTATCTCCTTCTCCGCATGCTGATGTTGCTAGCGTCGCAAGCAGACTTTACTTTTGACTGTATCGTTCAACGCGGCGTATGCGCAACAAATTTCAATGCGACCTTCTTATGCACTGTGCAAACTACAGTTATTTAATTAGTTATCGATTGCCTCAGAATACACTCGTTACATACACTCACTTGACTGCATATTCACAAATTATTTCACACCATTTGGCGTGTTTTGTTTAAGTTGAGCGACGTTCAGAACTACCTTGTACACTCGATTAATTATAATTTATGTATATATGCCAGGCACACACACATCACACACGCACACACATACGCAGCATATGTCACACCACCAAACAATGCGCAACTCTCTCTCTTTCTGTTTCTGTCCTTCTCTCCCTCTCTCGAGAAACATTTAAAGTCTTCTCTCTAATTGCCTCATGCAGTCGCCAAGAGTTTCTTAACTTTTGTGCTTTATTGACATTTTGTTTTGTTGTTGCTTTTGCTATGCAAATGCCGTTTGGTCAGATTTCGGAATATCCAATTTAATTCATCCCACCTTTTTGTGGTTAGTTACAATTTGATTGCAACATTTTCAATTAGCCAAAATTCGGTTTTGGCTTTAAATTTGTGATTTATTTGGCTTTTGACTAAGAAAATTACTATTTACTTTCAAATTTTAAATTGGTTAAATTGTTTATATATGTTTGACATATTTACATTGGGTTTTAGTGTTTATATTTTAAAATTATGAAAGAGCAGTTTGTAAATTAATTTTGATTAGTTTTTGTGAATTAATTTTGTGTTGCAATAGAGTAAATTAAATAATACAGAAATGTACGAGGGTCGTTTGATAAGTCCGTGACTTTTTGAATAAAATATATTTTTTTCGTCAAAGAAGCGTTTTATTTCTCAACATAATCTCTTTTTAGCTCTATACATTTAGTCCAGCGTTTTTCCAATTTTTTTATTCCTTCCAAATAATAGGTTTTCTCAAGGCCCTCAAAATAGTCGTTTGTTTCTGTGATGACCCGAATCTCTTACCGCCGAGCCATTTCTTCATGTTTGGAAACAAAAAATAGTCACAGGGGGCTAAATCTGGAGAATATGCTGGATGGGGTAGCAGTTCGTAGCCCAATTTATGAAATTTTGCCATGCTGACACGAAATTCACTTTTTTCCATTTTCGTTAAAATTCACGAGATCGTCTGCTTTCAATGCATATAAAACGCAAACCAAAAAACGCAGCTTTCTCAAAATTTTACAGTCAGCTGTTAATCGATAACTGCTGACAGGAGCAGTGTTGTATTTAGAGCAGGTGCGCGGCAAATACAAAAAGTCACGGACTTATCAAACGACCCTCGTAACGTGAATGGGGAATACGCTGTTCTTCTAAGAGAAAGAAAGGTTTTACAACTCGATAAGTCGATGAGATTTAACAAATTACTCTGTAGATAGAAGACAGTGCTGTCACAACTCGATTAATCGACTCTTATGTGACTGCACTTGAATATTTTTCATAATTTAAATAACCAAAAACCAAATTGGTCGTAGTAGTCATAACTTAATCAAGGCAACTGGATAAGTCAGCTCAGTGAGACAGCAGATCGATTAGTTGGGGCTGAAACTCAATTAGTTGATTATTCCAAGACTTTATTAGGATATTTCACGTGAGCAAGGTTTCTTCACTCTAATTCTTTTTAAGAAACTAGATAAACAACCTCTAAATATGAATAAGGCAAAACAGTTTAAATGCTGAAATTTCCTCAATTTAATCATCAATTTAGCAACACTCCTCAATTAATCCACACTAACTTTATTCACCTAAAATAATCATGCACTATTCCATCATTAAAACAGTGCTGTAAAATATGTTTAGCCAGCAGGGTGACCGTGAGCTTAATAGCTCATTGCAATCGATTTCAAATCGATTAACGAAATTTTGTGTGCTGCCTGCGGTGAGCGATCAATGCGTTTAAATACATTTTCAGCTGATTAGCCAAAGTGTTCAAAGTGGTCGAAAATGTGCCCAATATTGTATTTACCCAGTGCAGCAAATTGAGATGAGAGTAAACACACACTCTACGTGTGTGTATGTGTGTGTGTGTGTGTGTGTGAGTGTTTACCCTGCTGTGGTACAAAGGCGACAAAAGGCAAAGGCAACTCTAAAATTTATTAGCGTTGCATTTTAAATTGATTGCTTTACTAATTTATGCATTTTAATTGCTAATTAATGCAACATTTACACAAGAAACAACACGCACACACACACACACCAGACTCACACAAACACGCACACACACTCACACGCGCGCTCGTGAACACAAAGGCCACGCTGGATTTATAATTAGCGGTGAATTTACGCATTTTTTGTACGTTTATCAACACTAGCCACAAACAGGGCTGGCTTTAAAGTTCAGCTCGACCCGAAGAAGGAAGGGAGTGTAGGAGAGAAGGAGGGAGGGGGTTGTTGGAGGGCTAACCCTGCTACGGCCATGCAATTTGCATAAGCAAATACAATAAGAGGTGGGGCGATTGCCATTGCCCACGGCTGGGCGTGGCACATGGCAGCACGGTCACAAAGGGCAGTTAATTTTAATGTGACCAGTACAAGCAATACCCTCCGCCCCCCCCCCCTACAGCGCCTCTGGCCTGCAAACAGTTTTAGCAACAAAGCGAGATGCGAGTGGAGTTGCGAGTGTGTGTGTGTGTGTGTGTGTGTGTGTGTGTGTGTGTGTGTGTGTGTCTGTGAGCTTAATGAGCCGTTATTTATTAGCTTGCCGTTTTAATTTATGTGTGCAACAAATTAGACGAGCCCAGCCTGAAAGCGCTTAAACTATTTGTTATTTTAAATTGAAAGCGTTGCCAGACAATCCATGGCCCGCCCACAGCAACTCCCTCCCCCCTCCCTAACATCCCTTTGCCCCGCCTCTTACTCTCCTTTTCTAACTCGCATCGCTGCCACAGGCGAACAATAACAAATTTTACTGCTGCTAATCATTAAACATTTGCCACAGTCTCCCTTCTGTGTGTGTGTGTGTATTGGCAAATGTGTGCATAAGCTCACTGTGTGTGTGTGTTTGTGTGTGTGGCTCATTTTGGTTCACTGACTAAGTGAAATTTATGATCAAAATAAATTAAATCCCCTATTTATACACAAGTTGCAAATATTTGCAAAAAATAATAGAAAATGTTGCCAATTAGTAATTCAACAGTGTAAATAATATATTATAATTGCCAATGATTGTGAAATAAACATAGCGAGAAATGTTTTAAGTAGAGCGAAGTAATGTTTGTAATCGTATACACTGTAGAGCATAGGCGATCTTTAAATATTCATATTTCTATAGCAAAGAAGAAGTAGTTATGGAGCTTACTGCCGTCTTTTATCATTATAAAATCTATTTGGCGCTTATCCAAACGCAATTTACAAAGTCTCTGCAAAAATATACAAAACTAGCGGGACAACAAAAAAAACAAAAAAACAGCCAAAAAGTGGCAGAAAATGCGCCAGGAAAAAAAGCAAACGCGTTAGCAGACTCAGCAGAAGCTGCAAAGCTGCTGTCAGTGAAGTGAAAATTGGGTAAAAACAATGCAACGAGGCAGAACAGCAAGAGCATCGCACTAGCATATACTCTGTAAAATATACCTTTAGTTGATGTATAAATTTGTAGAGTATTTCATTGTATTAAAATTATATTATATATGATGAATGGACCAAGAAGAGGATTCCCAGTAAAATATATATTTAGAGTGAAAAGTAAAAAGAAAAAAAAGAAAAATTTACAAAATTTAACAACTGTTAGTCGGTTATACTTCACAGTATAAGTATCTAGGGTATTTTTTCGTGAAATAGTGCAATCAGATACTATGAAACATACTCTAAAAGGCATAAGGAGCTTAAAGTGAAGGGAGAAAACAAAAAATAAATTCAGCTACTGCTGATGGATGTACAAATAAAATCATACATTTATAGAGTATATTTGGTGCAGCAAACTAAAAACACACTTAACCCCCATGACAACCCGCCTATATAAAGGGTATGCGCAAATCGACCCTACCATTTTAATCTTCTACGCTGCACAGAGAGAGTGCAGTGAACGAACGAGTGAGTGACGGACACGGCGACTGCCTGACAAGCTGTCTGTGAGCCACAATATCTCCCGCACACACATAGACAAACAGACACACACACACACCACATGTGTGTTTAGAGAGTAGAGAAGGAGGGGGGGTGCGGCTTATGCCTTGGCGTTTATCTGCGCGTAATGAAGACGTTGCAACTTTTGCACTGAAAACTAATTTTGAAAACTGAAACTGAACTCGCGCGTTGTCGTTTATTGCTTGTGAGAGAGCTAGACAGAGAGAGAGAGAGAGGGGGAAGAGTATGCGTGTGTGTGTGTGTGTGTGTGAGAGGAGGGGCGTGGGGGTTGGCTGTTGCTAGCACGCTGTACAACATAAATTAAAATGTTAGCTAAAAGTTTTTGCCGCTAAAATGGCGCAAGCAAAAGCGACGTCGACAGCGGTGTAGGAGTGTTTGTGTGTGAGTGTGTACTGCATGCAGTGTAAATGACACTTAACACAATTAAATAAGCATTTAAAGTTGTACACACACACACAGACACACACAAACACACGCACTTGCATGCGAAATGACTTAAGTGCTGTGCGCGCAATTACACACACACAGGCACACACACGCAGGCATACACTCTCTACTTCCAACTCCTTACTCGTGCCCCCTCCCCCTTCTTTGCCATGACTCTGCTTCGTCTGCATATTAAATTAATGGCAGCCCCAAAAAGTATGCTACAAAATAAGCGCAGAGCCCCCAAAAACTGCTGACTGCCTCAAAGCACACTGTGAGAGGCACGGAGAGAAAGAGAGGGAGGGTGTAGCGAGTAAGCGGAAGTGCGAGAGTGCACAACAACAACAGACACATACACACACACTCGCACTCAGGCAATTGCAATGTGTGCACAATCAAAATTAAAGCCGCCCTCAGGCAGCATAGCAATCCCCTCAGTCCACACTCCCCCCACCACCTTCAATCCCTACCTAGCCCCAATCCCTCCGCCCAAGTCCCCACCTTCCTTCCTCCCACTTGCCTGCTACCTCTCTCGGGCTGGCCAGTTAAAGATTTATGCGCTCGTTAAGGGCAGTTTCATGTCAGTTTTTATGTGTCATGTGGTCGTCTCTCATGTTGCTTCTTCTTTCTCCTTCAACCTGCACAACAACAGCGGCAAGTTGCTGTCTCATTGTTGCTGCTGCTGTTGTTGTTGTTGCTGCTGCTGTCATGCAAAATTCAAAATGCTTATCATAAAATGCCTAAAACACATGCCCACAAAATGAACAATTTTCAGCCAAGCAAAAGAAGAATTTCCACTTTCTCAGACTTGCTTTATATAATGGCATAAAGAGACGAAAATAATTGCTATGACTTAATCAATATTACTTTGTACATTACTTCTAAGGATGTTCTAAATTGAACCCTTATCCCCCTAACAATTAAAGCTTATCCAATGCATTGCAATGTTCAACAATAAAAATTAATTTCAAATGAAGCTGAAATCTAGCTAGAAACTAGATAAAAACAAGCTATAAACAAGCTAAGAATAGGCTTGAAATTCTGTACAAGGTATTATACATTAAATTTAGCTAGGTTCTATCTGAAAACAAGCTAAGTAAAAGCTGAAAATATTCTTTGTAAGTGTCATAAGAATTCTTTCATTAGCACAAAATGTCTTTAGCTTCTTTCAATTGCTCAATAATATTTTTAAATTGAGCAATATTTGTATTTTAAATAATTAACTATTTACGGAGAATAATTTTATATTGTACATGAAAGAAAACACTTCACTGAATGATACTTTAGTTTTTTTAAAAGAAATATATTATAGATTCTTAAACTCTTATCTTACTTTAAATATCAAAGCAGTAAACTGAGATTGAACTTCTTCTGTTTTTCATTCCCATAGAAGCACAATTTTTTTTTAAACAATCTCCAAATAATTATACATGAAAATACTATAGATCGTTCATATATGGTAATTATTTAAAATTATCATATAATTAATTGAATATAAATATAATCAACTATATGCCTAATAGACTAAAGGTAAACACCTCCAGCAAATTTGAACTCCTGAAAATCAACAATAACCGAATTTCCATAGGTTAAACAACCTTAACATGTTCACAATTCTGCTAAGGTGCTGCCCTTTAAATGCAAATACCCGCTTTAGCTAGGGTATAATGAAGAATAACTGCTGCTGCAGCTTCTGAAGCTCAACGTAAATAAAAAAGCAAAGCAGAAACTACAACAAGCTGAAGAAAAGAAAAACAAGCTGGGAAAAGAAAAGCCCCCGGAAAGGCACCAAAGGGAGAAGAGGCAGCAAGGGAGGCATGAGAAGAGAGAGAGGAGGAGAGAGGAGGGGAACGGAAGGGGAAGCGGGGAGAGTCGAAAATAAATGGCGTGTATAAAAACGGGCAAAACGAACGTAAATAAGCAACAAAACATGCAGCAAAGGTGCGATGCGAATTTCTGGCAATGGATGAATGAACGGGGGAAGGAAAGGGGCAGGTTGGCCAGCAGAGGGAAGCTGCAGAGAGCAGGGAGGATAGGGGAGTAGGGTGGCACTGGTAGCAAAAGCCAAAGCGCCAAAAACTCTGTGCAAACATTTTATGGCACTTTTGGTTTATTTTGTTCAGCTGCTGTTGCTGCTGCCGCTTCGGTTGCTGCTTCAAGTTGCAAGTTGCTGCGCGGTTCGATGCACACACAGGCAGACACACACACACACACACACGCACACACATGCACGTGCATACGCGCACACACACACAGCACAAGCAATAACTGTTGACAATCTTTGGCAACTTGTGTTGGCCCAAAAGATTCTTATGTCGTTGTTGTATGCATATACCCTGTAATTAATGAGTAGTTGCGAAAGAGGGAGTATGCGAAAGAAGGGTATACAATATACGTAAATATTTTATGTTTTAAGGATGTTTTTTAACCTTAAATCTGTGGCTCTTGGGAGCCATGATAAATATATTTATTAAAATCGAGAAACATTCTTAAGAAAATCGAACGAAGCTATTGAGGCTTCTTTGTGTGAGAAATCATTGCATCACAGGGTATCTGGCAGCTGTACACATTCTTCACTCAGTCTCGGATACTTGTGCCCATTACAGTGCTTTTGCTTTCAACGTGCCACAGTTTTGGGCTGCTTCGTCTTCGTCTTCATCTTCATCGTGTTCTTCAGCACGCACCGTCACCGGAAATCGATCTCATCACTTATGCAAAATGTGACGCAGTTAGTTGTGCAAAATTTATACACGTAAAAGCAGCAAGCATACACACACACCAATACGTTGTATAGCAACATTGTCGGACGACCAACAACAGCAAGAAGAAATCATGCCGAGCAACTTTATAACAACGTCAGATTTATACTGAAAGAACTGAACTGAAATTGAGACTGGGACTGAGAATGAGACTGAAACTGAGAGCGGAACTGAGACTGATACTGAAACTGAGACGGGGACAGGGACTGCACGCTGCCATTTGCCCCGAGAGACTATTGCTTTTATGACGCACCACGGCGCTACAAAGTAGGCAACACTTTTTTCGCCACTCCGAAAACTTGATGCGCAAAGTCCTCTCGTCACAGGGAATACAAAAAGAGTATATCGTATTATTGCAGTCCACCCCCCCTCACCCCCTCTCATTCTGTCTTTCTCTCCCACTCGCTTTGCCTCTAAAAAGAAGCTCAGTTAACGCTGACAGCGCGACTATATCACCAGAACTCAGCACATTGCATAAAGATTTCTTTTCTCTCTTGTGAAAAACTCTTGGAGAGTTTTTAGAAGACTTAGATCTACTTTAAAAAGCTTATGCAATATGAAAATCTTCACACTTGAAACTTGGAAATTTTTCCATTACTTTTAGCAGAAACTATTCCACACTCAATCAAGAATAAAGCAGCCTGAAGTATAAAGTATCAAACTGAAATGAAATATGAAATACCATAAGATACTTATGCAAAGCTCGTGGAGAGAAGCAAAACGGTGAAAATGAATAAATAAGCCAAGAAAATGTAATACAAAATATACTATAAGCGGGAAATATATATATATAGTCTATGCATGATAAATATATTATAAAGCTGGCAAGGGGAGGGTGAAGGCGGAGAATGATGCAAAAGATACCGTTGAATGGAGCAAAAGGTGAATGCTTTCGCGAAATGCAGGCAATGATGACGGTGCCTTTGACTTGTGTGGGTAGGGCACCCTCTACCTGGTACTCCCACCTGTCTGCCCCGCCCTCCTCCTCCTGCATGTAGCGCGATGCGCGTGTCAGCTACAGCTGCCAGTTGCCAAAAATGCTGAAGTGAAAGCAGCTTAAGCCACAGACAGCTTCCAGTTCGCAGCAGCAGTCGCTACAGTGCCCAAGCAGCCTGCACCCTGCACACTGACATACCCTATCACCTACCTCCTCTCCCCCCTACGCCCGCCCTGCCTTTCCTTGCTGCTGTGGCACAATCTATGCCACATCATTGTCACTCGGTCACGCCCCGCGAAACGAAACTTCTTCGTGAGCTGCTGCTGTCGCACTTTCTTACCCTCTCTTTCGCTCCCGCTCCCTCTCTCTCCCTCTCTCTCCCTCTCTCGCTCTCTCTCAGTTTCTCTGTGTCCTTGTTGCCTTTACTTTTTGGAAATTGTATGCAAGATTTATTAAGATTTAAAAGCTTTTATGTGTGTCGCTGTCAATTGTTGCCACACAGCATGCGAGGGCAAGTCAGAGAGAAGAGGCAAGGCAGAGATATAGGAGAAGAGTGAGAGAGAAGAAGAGAGGGAATACAACTATGTATGCATCTTCTAGCAGTGCCAACTATTTGCGAAAGTTTTTAATTAAAAAGAAAAAGCGAAAACAAAACTTATTGCTTATATTGGTCCTTGATATCGGTAATATGTGAGATATATATAGATCGGTTTATATTTTCAATTTGAACAAGCACATATATGAGATATATTATTATATATAATATAAAGTGACTCTTCGTTGCATAAACTCTGTAAATGGCAAAGTTGTTCACTTCTGCCTTGTCACACTTGTCGTATGCACAATGCAAACGTTGCTCATACGCACTGTGTGCACTGGTCTAGGCAAATAATGAGTCTGAGTGCACAGTATGCTTGTCTGTGTGCATGTATGTGCAAGCAATTTGTGTTGTTTGTGTGCGACAATTGGCATTTTTGGGTTGTTAGTGTTTTTCCTGCTCAAGCTAAAATAAAATTTGCCAAAGATTTGTAACAATAACAACAACGCACAAAAGCCTTGAGGGTTATCAGTACTCAGGGAAGATGATAAACGTAAAATAGGGTATGTCTTTTGGTTTGTTGAAATGAAGGGAAAATGAAATACAACACAAATTCGAGAGTGAAGATGTTATCTGAGATAAAATACTTCATTCATACATTGTATATACGAGGGTCGTTTGATAAGTCCGTGACTTTTTGAATAAAATATATTTTTTTCGTCAAAGAAGCGTTTTATTTCTCAACATAATCTCCTTTTAGCTCTATACATTTAGTCCAGCGTTTTTCCAATTTTTTTATTCCTTCCAAATAATAGGTTTTCTCAAGGCCCTCAAAATAGTCGTTTGTTTCTGTGATGACCTCTTCATTTGACCCGAATCTCTTACCGCCGAGCCATTTCTTCATGTTTGGAAACAAAAAATAGTCACAGGGGGCTAAATCTGGAGAATATGCTGGATGGGGTAGCAGTTCGTAGCCCAATTTATGAAATTTTGCCATGCTGACTACACACGTGTGCACCCGTGCATTGTCCTGATGGAACAGCACTTTTTTTTCGCCAAATGCGGTCGTTTCTGCTTCAAATCAATATCGAATCTGTCCAAAAGCTCTGAATAATATTCGCCGGTGATCGTTTTACCCTTTTCAAGGTAATCGATGTGAATGATACCTTGTGCATCCCAAAAAACTGTGGCCATGACCTTGTTGGCCGACAGACCCACCTTGGCCTTCTTTGGTGCACGTTCACCCGGAGAAACCCACTGTCTTGATTGTTCTTTGGTCTCTGGTGTGGTGTGGTGGATCCATGTTTCGTCTACGGTAACGAAACGGCGCAAAATTCGTTTGGATTGCGGTTGAACATCGCCAAACACTCCTTTGAAATGGTCACACGGTTGCGCTTATGGTCGTGTGTGAGCAATCGCGGCACCCATCGCGCGGAAAGCTTTTTCATGTCCAAATATTCATGTAAAATGTGATGTACCCGTTCAGTTGAGATGCCTACAGCCTCAGCTACCTCACGCACTTTCATTCTCCGATCATCCAATATCATTCCATGGATTTTGTCGACGATTTCTGGCATGACGACCTCTTTTGGGCGACCTGAACGTTCGGCATCACTTGTACTGGTACGACCACAACGGAACTCAGTAAACCATTTCTTAACCATTGAAATTCATGGTGCAGAGTCCCCATAATATTTATCAAGTCTTTCCTTGGTTTCGGTGATGGATTTTTTACGCAAAAAATAATGCTTAATTAGCACACGAAATTCACTTTTTTCCATTTTCGTTAAAATTCACGAGATCGTCTGCTTTCAATGCCTATAAAACGCAAACCAAAAAACGCAGCTTTCTCAAAATTTTACAGTCAGCTGTTAATCGATAACTGCTGACAGGAGCAGTGTTGTATTTAGAGCAGGTGCGCGGCAAAAAAGTCACGGACTTATCAAACGACCCTCGTATTAAAGTTTGTTATTTCCATTATCAACCCTCACTCATTAGCTTACAGGGTATATGGCAGTCACTTTTTTGCATACTTTCAAATGTATTGTGGCAATTTTAATAAAAGTCCAAATGAAATTAGTTTTTATTGCGCAAATTGTGCACTCTGAGTCGTTGGGGAATACTCGATAGTCTTCTTGATTGCTATTTCAATTCCACTCGAAAAAGTCATGAATCATTTTTATTTTGGAATGGTTGCCAGAGCATAGAATGCACAATCCAACGATTGGCTGTCTTTTATTTTTTGCAAATATGCTATTGGAATTTTAGTGGGGTATACAAAAATAAACAAGGTCTAGGAGGCTGGAAAAAGAGGAATAAAGAAGGAATTATTGGATTGATAACAAAGTTGGCAGAAACTTGCGGTTTTAACTACTTAATATCACTTTATACTACTACAATATATAGTTAAAGTACAGATAAAATAACTAGGATTATTCCTTTCGATTATAGACAGGAATACATAGAAAGGTAACTAAAGTTGATATAACCTAGTAAAATCTGGTAGAGATCCGTAAAATCATCATAGAACTGCAATTGAAAACTTGAAATGCATCAAAAGCAGAGCCAACAAAACCAATTGCTGATTGATTAAGCTTAGGAGAAACTCAATAATAAACTATATAGCGAACTTCCGAAAAGCACTTTACTCACTGCCGTGTCAAAGTTAACGCGTACAGTAAGTAAGTAGCAGTTATGCGCGAAACGAATCACTCTTGCTGTGAAGCAGCTCCTCATTATGAAGATTTGCAAGTTATTCAAATGATGTGCGCACGTTTTCACAGCACGACACACACGGCGAGTGCTGAGTGCAACTGTTGCGGCTACTTAGCTGCGGCATACACTTACTACACTCACACCCTCAAACACACAGAGGCACTTTCTCTCTGTGTGAGTGCTTAAATTGAAATTTAAATGAATATGCGACACGTGAACTTGCGGGATCATAAAAATTTTGTCGTTGCAGTTTGCGACAAACTTGCAGCAACAAACTCACACACACACACACACTGGCACACATATACACACACACATAAACTGGCACACACAGTCACTCGCTGACACGCTCCCCATTCACACACCGGGGGAGCAATGTCATCAGTTTTAAGCTGCAATTTTTTACTCTATTTTGCTTACATAATTTCGTTGCCTACTTTGCAGGGCGTGCGCGTCGCCCTCGAGAGGCCTCTAAGACAAATTTAGCTCGCCTTGTAAGCCTTTGCGTGTGTGTGTGTGTGTGTGTGTGTGTGTTGTAGGGCGTATGTGCTGCCGACATTCCCTGCATGTGTTCACTACCCTTCTTCCCCAACCTCTTCACGTCCTCTTCAGTCAATCAGGTCAGCTTCTTCGCCTTTGAGCTGCACTGCACCGTACACTACACACACACTCACACAACCGGAGGCGTTGCACTCTGCATTTCAGTTACTTGTACTACCTCAAGCGACAGTAAAATGTTGCACACAGAGGCAAACATATGCAAGTCTCTGTTATAAGTTGAGTACGTTCTGCAGGCAAATTAGTGCTTAATTAGTTCAGATTTCAAGCTTAATTACTTAAGTTATTATAGCTACGCAACTTAATTACAACTATAATTCATATTTCCTCTTCAATTCAGTCAAAAAATTCTATAACAAAGCTTTGCAAATGCATTAAATATATTTGATGTCTTAATTAGGTGACTTAATTACTCAGGTAATTAAAATTAATGCTTAAGTAATTAAGCATATGGAAAAAAGTTATATAGACTCCACTGAGACATATTTGCTGGGCAATGCACACAAATTATTACACACTTATTCATTACAATTCCTTTATAATTATATACAATTACTTTATATAATTATAAAGTAATTATGCAGTAATTTAAGCACTCATTCATGCCGCACACTTTTCAAACTTCTTTCGAAAAGTTCATAGCTGCATTGCCGCAATGTGGCAACGTTGCAGCATCAACAAAATGGCGTCGCCACAACATTTAGCGGCAATTTTTCTTATATTTTTGCTTATTTTTTTATGGCACAAACAACAATTTTGTTGATGTTGGTGTTTTTTATGACTCTTCGCTTGAACCAACTGTGAAATTGTGCTCGCAATTAAATATTTAAATTGTTTTCCAGGTTTTTCACAGTGTGTGTGCAAGTCCGTGTGTGTGTGTGTGTAAGTGTGTGTGTGCCCGCTTTAAGTGCGGTCAATTTTCAGTAATTTGCGTGCGGTTTTTATGTTTTCTCATTTTGAAAATGTTTTTAAATTATTCACAGCGCCTGCTTGAGACAATTTTCCAAGTTTTCCCCAACAGAAAGTGGGCCAACGTCAGTTTGTGTGTTTGAGTGTGTGTGTGACGGGGTGTGCGTGTGTGTAGCCCACATTTAACGCAATGACCCGCACATTTGACGCCTTTGTGTATGTGTGTGCTTTGTGTGTTTGAATTTGTCATTTGCGGTTGCATAATTGAAATATTAAATATTTAAACTATAACAAAAGGTTGAACAACAGTTGCAGAGCACGAAAAATACCCTGTAGGTAGCTGCAGAGTATTTTAAAATGCCGTGGAAATACTCTATAATCGTTCAGTCAATTTCTCTTTATATCATTTGTTGCTTGTGCTATTTCTTTGAATTTTATGGTTGAGACTAAATTTCATGAGTCTTTATTGAAAACTTAGTTTTTATTTCCAAAAAAAAGAAAAAGTATATATGATTTGAAATCAATATAAGCTGTATAAGGAATTATGAAGGCTATTTACCAAATATCTTGTAGTTAATTCAGTTAATTACAGATAACCATTGATTTGTGCAGATAAATGTATTAAACATACATTCAGTGATAGTCTAATATTCCCTTAAGGGAACATACTCGTATTTCTTTACAACCTGAGGTATTGTGTTCTGAAAACAAAAGGTATTAATATGCAGATGAGCCGAGCTGATTACCAATGCCAACTAACTGTAATAACGATTAACTCGTAACTCATTACGGGCACGAGTCGCAAGCACGAGCTCGGGGTAACTCGATACTCGACTGTTTATATATTTATTTAGTACGCTTAACTAAATATTTGCATGCGTTCGCAGTTGGGAGGGAGAAAGGGAAGGTACTGCTGAAAAGAAGGCAGGTAGAGCTGTGAGGGAGAGAACTACAGTTGAAAGAAGGGGCACAGCTGTAAGTGAGCTACTGCTGGGAGGAAGGTACAGCTGAGAGTAAGGTACAGTTGGAAGGGAGAAGGTTGGCTACTGCTGCTGAGTGGTGGGTGGGTGGCGCTTTCATCGCCCTGCTCCGACGAATGACCTGATTTATGTCTATGGTAATTGAAGCCAATTGACTTGATTGCTACATATCAATTTCAATTGTCGGATTTTCTTCTTATTGTTCTTTCGTTGAAGGGGGAACTGACTTCTCAAATTGTTGTTATCGAGTTACCAAATTACCTTACCAGTTAACAAGTTCACTTCGGGACGAATTATAGGGTATTATGTGGGGGTAAAGTATTTACCACAAATCAAGTCAGGCAGCGTGGGTGATTGTTGAGCTTTCGAGCTTAACAAGTACCCTCTCAGTGCTAAATTTACAGGGTATGAGTGCAATTACTTATTGGGAAGTACACACATTCGTATTTGTATAGTTTGTCGCTCGAATGCTCGCATGATGCTCATTTATTATAAGTGCTGCTCTTTGGGGTAGCTGTCTGTGCTTGCCACTGCCTGTCTGTGCATGTCTGTGCGTGTCTGTGCGCGTCTGGGCTTGTGTTTGTTACAAATTGATGATATGAAAATATTAAGAAATATTTAATGCATTAAAAATGCATTCGCTTTCGCATTGATGGCACATTTCATGCCCTGTCAGAGTTATGCACATAAATTAATTGATTTAATGGCAGCGAGAACAAATTAAAGAGGGACAGAAAAAGAGAGCGACAGAGAGAGAGAGAGAGAGAGCAGTTGCCCTGCGGCTTACGGCCACGATGCAATGCGCATTCAATCAAAACGCTGCGAGCGACACCATATGGTTAATTAATACCTGCATACCCAGTACACATAGGGTATGATAGATACAGGAAACTCTGCAAATTGAGAGTAAAGTAAGTAAAGCATTAAACTAAAATTTAGTAAGAACTTTAGAGGCAAAGAAGTTCCCATAAAACAAAATCAAATTCGAAAACATTTAAAAAAAAATATAAAAAACTCAAAATGAAAACGAAATATGCAACACTGCAAGCTGCGGACATTTTTTATGCGTGCTGCTGTTGTTTGCGCCAAACGGAAACGGAAATGTCAGCCGCCATTTTGAATAGTTCTGGCTCGCTGCTGGCTTGGGCGCACTTTGATTAATTGTTTGATATTTATGAAACTGTTGAGCGGCCGCTAATTGCCAGCGTTAAATTCGAGACAAAGAGAGATGAAGAGAGAAAGCAGAGAGAAGGGAGAGAGAAAGGAGAGAGAGAGCAGCGTGGGAGAGGAATATTTGGTTATTCCCGCGGGCTGCTGCAACTCTTAACGGCATTCAATTAATTAAAATTTAATATTTATGAAGCTGTCACATTGTGAAAAATTGTAGCAATTATGTTAATTTATCAGTGTGCAAGGGAGACAGACAGATATAAAGGCATAACACACACAGGCACAGACAAACACACATGCAGATAGGGCAAACTTCAGTTGACAGGTGAAGCTAAAGTCTAGACGCCTTCTGGGTACTAATAACTCTCTAACCAACCCACGCTGCAAACACACACACACAATGTTGCCCCTTTTAACGTTGGGCATACACTGCGAGAAATTAGTTGGTACTTGTAAAGGTAGTAAGCACAAATTAGCTGAGGGTTACAGTAATGTGGTTTAGTAAACATGAACTCAATCGTGCATTATTTGTTTCTATATGCACTTAATATTATATCATATCATATCATATCATATCATATATACCAAATATTTATCGATATTTCTTATAGATCCTTCCTTACGATACTCATCAAATTTAATTTATAGTTAGTTATGATAATGAGCTACAGTACAACAGAATTTTATAAAATCGGCTCTAAAAGTTTACGTTTTATGTGCTTTCAAAAAATACTTATCTTTTTAATAAGTTTGTTAGAATGTGCAGTCGGATCATTCAAAAATACAATGCTAGCTTAGTACTTACTGAGTCAGTATACCAAATTTAGTGACTCTATCTATTATAAACACAGAGATCTGACTGTTTAAATAGATTAAAGACAAACTCTCTGGAAATTTAACTGAAATTAAAAAACATTCTGGTTGCTTACACCTTACTGATTTACTATACCAAATTTAGTAACTCTATCTAATATAGCCCCAGAGATCTGCAAGTTTAAATAGTTTAAAGATATAATCCGCAAAAATTGAACTAAAATTCAAAGCCCCAATGCTAGTTTAGCACTCACTGAGTCCCTGTACCAACTTTAGTAATCCTATCTACTATAACCCCAGAGATCTGCTTGTTTAAATAGTTTAAAGACATAATCTGTGTAAATTGTGGGCTTATTGAGCTTAAATTGGCTTCTTCAAGGAATTCGTATAGTTTATTATGCATATATTGTGCTCTGTCTTCCCTTCTCCTCTTCTCTTTCTCTCTCTTTCACTCCCTCGCTCTCTCATTCGCTCTGCAGCTGAAATTGTTGTGAGTGCACGTAAAGGTTTATTGCACGCTTTTGGGTCTGTTGTCTGTCAATTTGTTGCCGCTGCCAATCCCCGTGGACACTTTGTGCTGTTGCCTGATTGCGTAATGCACACACACACATGTCAAGAGTGTGTGTATGTGTGTGTGTCCTCTTGGGGAAGTCGGGCTGTGAGTGTGTGTGCATAAATGAACAATTTATGAAACATTTAAGAGCCGCTCTCAGTGGCCCGCTGACTCTCTCTCACTGTCTCGTTCCACCTGTCGTTGTCTCTCTCTTTCTCTCCCTCTCTTTTTCTGCTGTGCTCTCTCGTCTGCTGCGTTAAAATCGCATTAGTTTAAAGCATCAAGCAGATTATGAAGTCATCATGAAGTCCTTCAGGTGCTGCCTGCCAGCGCCGTTCTGCCTTCCTTCCTTCCTTCCTGTCGCATTATTATTATTTTTGGACAAGGACAAGCGTTTATTACATAAGTATTATTCATATTAAATAACCAGTAATGTACCCCTTACCCCTCACCCCTTTCCCTTTCCCTTCACTCCCTCACTTTGTCCAGTCAACATTCAATTTGCCTTTTGCCATCGATGCATACGCAAATAACATCAGAGATGGCAATGGCAAAACATGAATATATCATGTGCTCTGTGTGTGTGTGTGCCTGTGTGTGTGTGTGCATGCACAGACATGTCCAGTGCAAGCAATGAAATATGCATCACATATACAAGTATTTTGTATGGATTATGGATACCCTCAGCCATGCCTCGTCGTCGTCGTACACCATGTCGTATGCGTGCTGCTGTTTGCTTTAACTGCCTGCTGTGTGACTCTTTCCTCCATCTCTCCCTCTCTCTTTTGCTTACCCACACTGTCTCTGTCTTGTTATTAGCTTGTTCGACAATGCTTGGGCAATTCTCATAAGCAAAAGTAGCAACAGTTGCCGCTTGTCTCTCCTCTCTTCGCTTCTCTTTTCGCCAATTGACAGTCAAAAGGAACTCGGGATTATCTTACGAGCTCCAACTCCCTTGACTGAATCCAATAGATATGAGCAGCTCTCAAATTCCAATTGCACATGTTTATTGTGTTGACATAGCTGAGCCAGGGCAGGGGGGGAGAGGGGGGAGGCAATGTCGCCTTGCCGTCTGGCCAAATTGTCTTAAAATGTTATCAGCTTTTCTGGGGAGGAGCTTAGCTGAGGCTAACAGCAAACAAGGTTGCTATTGAAAGGCTTTTATTGGATTCACCAAAGTGTTGAGGTTATGTTTCATTGATGGCAGCTGAATAAAGATGTTGGCAGAGCTTCTGTTAACAGTTAGTTAACAGAGTGTGTGTAAATGTTAAGTACTTTTAGCAAGATTGAGGCTAGAAGGTGTTTTTGGCACTTCGAAAGGAGATTAAATTCAATTAAATTCGAAGCAAAGGGTATGAGCCCTAGAATGATGGAATTACTGAGTATTATTTAGAGATGTTCGGGGGAGTTAGGAGTATATGTTAGGTACTTAAAGTAGAGAGTAACAAGTTCTTAGTTGCATATAATATTGTTGTCTACAACAAACTAGAGAAAAAATTGCTAAGAAAAGGAAGTTTATCATAAAAACTCATAAAAAATTATTGTAATTGCATAAAAATCAATTGATAATTCCATAAATAGATATAGATATATAGAAAAATATCTAAGTCCCTGGAAACCAAACGTTTTTTGATGCCGATCAAGAAAAAAACTGCGAACAAAGAGAAAAACTAAACAAACATTTTACGATTTTTATGAAACTTACTAGCGTTGCAATGTAAGAGGCAAAATAAATAAAATAATATATATTATTACAATTATAATGTGCTAAAAATTAAATAAATTTTCCCTATCATTCACAATATGATGCAGTAATGCTTCCTCATTATCAATTTACCAACTTCCATCTTCGATTCAAGTCAAAAAGTCTTTACAAATTAATTTAAGATTGTCAGGCAGAGCATGCAAAAGCTTTTAGTGCAAAAGAGAAAGAAGAAGAACTTTCAACGCTTCGATTAATTTATCGATAAGCCTGACAACCTACAGCATTCCCCCTCTCTCTCTCTCTTGCTGAGTTCTTGCCTGCTGCACAAGTTTGTCGTACAAGTGGAGGCGCTTCTTCTGGGTTAATGTCGAGCCGCAGGCGCTGTGGAATGTGCAGTCAAGTGCGTGTTTTGTTTACTTCGCTGCAGTTGCTACCCTGCTGCCTCCCTCTCTCCTCCTCTCCCTCTTTTCCCCTGTCTCTGCACAAGTTGCCTGTAAGCGAGCGAATTGTGAAAAACTTACAAAACTGAGCAAAAGTGTAAAAACATGAGAAAAAATATGAAGTAGCAGAGAGAGAGGGAACGAGAGAGGTAGCTAGAGTGAAAAGGAAAATAGAATAATTTTGTAAGCGTGCAGAATGAAGACGCGGGCAGAGAAAGCAGCAACAGAGGCTGAAGCAGAAGAAGATGCGTCACTTTTAATTTGTTTGCCAGGCAGACGCAAATGGAGACGGCGACGAAGAAGGAGGCCGAGACGAAGGTGGCTGGATGCGAGAAAGGCTTCTCTGCCCGCTGGCAGTAACAACAACAACAACAACAACAACAGTTGCTGCTGCTGCTGGAAAACTTGTCGAGCACTTGTCGAGAGGCTGCTCTGCCTCTCTTTTGCTCTCTCTCTCTCTCTTTCTTGTGCTGCTGCTGCTTTTGTCCGCCTGCCGTTGAGTGTTGCAATTAGCAAATAAAATAAGCAGCTGCCGCTTGCCCTGCCAAGTGCAAGAATTCATGCAACAGCAGCAGCAGCAGCAACAGCAACAATGTCTCTGCTGCTGCTGCTGCTGTCGTTGACAACAACAATGGCCTAGTTAATTGCTAACAAACACTGCGAGTACAGTCACGTCCCATGCAAATTAGTTGGCCAGGTAACCTTGTTAGCAGCAGAGCAAGATGAAGAAGCAGCAACAGCAACAGCAACGGCAGCAGCAACAGCAGTTGCTACTAGGCTCAGCAACTTGAGTGCTATCAATGTCTAAAAGGCCTTGAGAGAAGAAGAAGAGAGAGGTAGGAAGAGAAATATGTAGATAGAGAGAGAGAGAGAAAAAGAGGAAAAGAGAAGAACAATGACATGGCTGCATGAAGTGAGATAGACCGAGAGGGTTATAGGCCTAAATAGAATCATCTTGAGCTAAAGCAAAGCAAAACTTGCCAAAGACAACAAAGCAAATTCGATTTGAATAACAATCAAGCGAGCAGAAGTGTGCAAAAGGAGGCGGAAGACAAAAACGAAAACAATTGAAAAGTAAATGCACAAGAAAACCTTCCGCACAGCGAAACTAAGAAGGATTCTTTTATCTTTCAAATGAAACACAAAACATAAATTTCGATTAGTTCGTCTTAAATAATCTTCAATTTCGATAAATTTTAATAATTCTACAAGATACAGCCCCTCAATTATTTTTTTTTTGATATTAAAGATTATTGTATTTTTAGTATTTATACCAACGATATTAAGAACATTTCCCTGGAGAGAGAGAAACCTTGACTAAGCTGGCATTGAGCATTGGCCAAAATTTGCTGTCAGTCAGAGATTTTTGGTCAGGAATTTAGTTTTTAGCTTTGCTTCTATTACTCAAGAGCTTCTCGAAATTCACACAATAATTCAGAGATTTTATTCCCCAGAGAGAGAGAGAATAAAAGGGAGTGTGAGAGGCAGAGTGAGAGTGGGAGGCAGCACGGAACAAAATGAACTTGCATAACGAGAATTTGTGAAATTTCATCAAGTTGCAGCTGCAACTGCAACTGACCGAGAGGGAAATATTGAAAATGACCTCCGACCCTCTCTGCATGCATTTTTGAGGCTATTCAAGCAGCTTAAAAGGAGAGCGGGGGCGGGACAGGGGGGGGGGAGATGTGGAAGAGGAACTGAGGCTACACATGAAAATGGCCAAAACATGAAAACATTTGCCTCTCGATATGCCCCAAAAAACAGGAGCCACCTTAGCCTGGGCTATTATTTTACTTGCCATATACCCTGTAAATCAAGTGTGCTTAGTGGAGGGTGGGGTTGGCAGTTCAAGCAGTTTGTTGTTAATTGAGTTGGAAGGTATATTACTGCAGATTCTATAGAGTAGAAAGATGCTAGACAAATTTCTTACAGTCTGAAGAAAGTGAAAAGGAATTAAAGCATTGTTAGTTAGTCATATTAAAAGTCTACTAAGAATTCCAAGATTGGGAATAGTGTATGATAATATAGTAATAGAGAAGTAGTAGAAATTTATCAAGATATAGAGAAGGAAGTTATAAGTATAATGATCTGTGAGTCGTTGAAATGACTGTGACTGGAGATCTTGAAGAGATTGTGTCTAGAGAGAATTAAAGAAAGAGGATACCAAAGACTAACTATTTCAACTGTCACACTTACTCTGTCTCTTTCTATCTCTCTCTCTTCCTCTCTCTCTGTCTCTCACTGTCTTCCCCTCTTTCTACTTAACTCAGCTTTCCTTGGAGTTATATTAAATGCAGGCATAAACTAATTAGATCCCTTCCTCACTCCAAATATACTCGTAAGTTCTTAATATATTTCTATTGTTGCTCTTCACAGCTTTACAGGATATCTACTAGTCATGCATTTAACTGTGTATTTGGCTTGGCTTGTTTCATGCTTCACTCTCTCTCTCTCTCTCTCTCTCTCTCTGCCCCTTTCTCTCTCTCTGCCCCTCTCTCTCTCACGCCCCTGCCTGATACTGCTGGCTGGTTGGTCTTGCAACCAAATGTGGCCACTTCCACTTACGCAGATTACAATCTGTTTTTATGGCATACCTGCCACACACACCATGCCACACCAACCTACCTCACCTCCCCTCTCCCCCCCACCCCTCTCTTCTTGCACGCTGTGACTTGCAACTGGCCTCAAGTGCAGGCAGCACTTGCGGACTGAAAAATATGTTTAATCATATTGTAGACACACGCACACACACACCCACAAGTACACAAGTGCAGCGCATGTGTGTGCGCCGCATTATTTATGCCTTTTAATGACCCTTGCGAGGCGACGCTGCGTATACGTTATTTGTGTGTGCAAGCGTTGCCGCCAGTTACGTATACGCAGCGTGGCCAAATGTTGTCCACGCATCGACGAAAGTATTAAGCGTGCTCGAGGGTGTATGTGTGCGTGTGTGTGCGCGTGTGTGTGTAAGAATGTGCGCAAACATCTGTAAAGCTTTCTCAGCGCAACAGTTGAAATTGCTCGCATTGAATTCTTCACAGGATTTTCCACTGCAGATGCAACTTTAATTGTGTAGAACGAGCGAAATCGAATCAATTTGTTATAAATTACAAAGTATAATATATATACTAATATTGAGAATATATATCTCAATCCAAGAGCTGACTTCATGAGGGGTAGTGACTGCAAGTTATACCAGTATATTCTAGGCAGAAGTAAAAAGCCCGCCTGATTCCCGTGTCTCTCCCTCTCTCACTTTACTTCTCTCTACATGTTTACTTGATCAGCAATGCAATTTATCGAACTTAGAATCCTTATAATGCCCGTCTATCTTCTTCTTTCTGTATTCCTGCTCAGCATATTCTTCTTCACTTGTTGTTGAACTGAGCACAAGGTTCTGTTCTCCTTCCCTTCTTTTTTCCTTCTCCTTTCCTTCTCCTGCCCTTAACCTGCCGTTTTCCTACTCTTCTCCTTCCCTTCCCTTTTGCATCTCTTCTCCTACTCTTCTGCTACCCTTCTCCTTGCCATATTCTTCACTTTGCAGTCTTTCTTCTCAGCATCCTTCTCTCATAATTATCATTCGACTAAGAACTAAAGTCCCCTCAGTCTCATGCTCTCTCTCCTTCTCTATTCTCTTTCTTCTTTTCACCATTTATTCACGCTGTGCAATATTGAATACTAGTGGAAAGTAGTAGGCGTTGGGGGAGGCTGAGCGGGGGCGTGGTTAAGCTATATTACAGGCAATGACAACAATGCGTTGTAAATTGCAATTTGAAGTGCGCTTAATTATGAAGCCAGGCTACCATAGCTGTTACTGTTGTTGCTGTTGTTGTGATTACCGGTGCTAAAAGCGGAATGCATATTTGATTTGAGGTAAAGCCAACACTTTGGCATGCCCCGCACACTCCTCTCTCCCCCCCTTCCCCTTCACCACAACCACTAGGGGAAAATTGCGAATGCAAACACTTTCGAAATGTCATTAAAATGGCGCGCGCGACAAAGTCAGTTGCCCCACTTCACTGCCGCCGTTCCCTCCCTCCCTTGCTCTCACACGTTTCGTGCGACATTTGATTTGACACTTGAATAGCTATTTTAGCTAGCGATTGACACGCCCCCGCCCCCCTCCATACACACCTGCACGCCCGCTTTGCAGCAGCAACAGCAGCAGTTGACAGTCAATTTACGCGCTTGCGAATTCAATTGAAAATTGAAAAACTGTTTAGGCGACTGATTGAAATACTTGCCATGTATGTGTGTGTGTGAAGTATGTGTGTGTATGTGTTGGAGGGAGAAGTGTGTGTAGGAGTGTTGGTGTGCGTGTGAGTTTGCTGGCTGTGCATATTTTGAACCTCGCTGTCAATTTTGCCTATCGATTGCTGCGGTCAACTCGTTTTTTAACATGACTCAAAGTTGCCTCCACACACACACACACACACACATCTCACTGATTTGCACGCTAATTGCACTGTCAAGCAATTAGTGTTATGTCACGCCCCTGTCCATGCTGCAGCAGCAGCAGCAACAGCTAAGCAGCTTAACATTTATGCAACACAGGCCGCAAACAAAATTCGGCAAAGAGCAGCAAAGGGCACAAAAGGCGCTTTTGCCTTTGACTGCAGTGTGTACAGGGTATGCAAGTGAGCAAGGTATGTGTGTGTGAATGCAGGGCATGTGTATGTGTGTACAGGGTATATGTGTGTGTGTGTGTGAATGAAGTGTATGTGCTTGCGGCAAAGTGCGTTTTTCTACTTAATTTCTAGCGGAAAAATATTTACAAATTCTTAAGTTTTTCCATGTTTCCTTGCAAATCTTTTAAGGGGTATACCTCAGTTTTGACTTTATTTTTTTAGGCTTTTGTTTAACAAGAAATCGACTACTAGCTAGCCAAACTGCGCGATAAAAAGATACCCCTTACAATTCCTTTAACTAAAAAGCTTTAAAGATAAATAATTTATTTCTTTCTTTCTTCTTTAATTTTTTTTTTTTCAATTTTTTACTAATCTTCTTTGTATTTTTCCGAGATTTTCATGAGAAATTCCTATGTAAGCATTCCCTCAATTGTTGCTAGGCATTTCTATAGCCATAAATAAGCTATAGCTACCCTGTACGATTCTCAGATACCCCTGGAAATAATTCCTATAAACAAATAAAAACCTTAAAGAACGTATTCTGTTCAGTTGCTTAGCAAGGCTCTAATTGAAGCGTAATTCATGCTCACTCTGTGAGTGTGTGTGTGCGTGTGTGAGGTGTAAGCCTGTCTGCATGTGAGTGTGTGTATGTGATTGTGTGTGTGTGTGTTTGAGTGCTTGTTTGTCGACCCTTCCCACTGTCCTTTTGTATTTTCTGTGTGTGCGTTTTTGTGGGTTGGCTCTCATCAATGTCGTTGATCCGCTGAGCAGTTTCATTGCCATAAATCTACGCACACCACAACACGCACCACACGAACAAGCCACACACACACACACACACTCACACTCACAACAGGCACGTTGACAATAGCAGCCACATGGACACGTGGTTAGAACCGATGCTTGTTTTAATCCATGCTTTGTATGAGAGTCTGTGTGACTAAGTTGTGTGTGTGTGTGTCTGTTGTGTGTGAACGTGTGTGAGCCTGCATGTGCTGTGCGTGTGTGCCTGTGTGTGTGTGTGCGTGCCACTTAAGCACTTAAGCGCATTTTCATACAATTTTAAGGCGATTGGGCCCCATCTAACGCTCATTTGCATTTGTCGCTCCGTTCGTTGTCCAATTTGTTGTGCCTCCTTTTGGTATTTTTTCCAGTATTTAACTGTACTGTTGCTTTTTGTTGTTTTTCCCCCAAGTCTAAAAAAACAACCTTTGCAATTCCATTTAGTATTTCTGAAATATTCATTTTCGAATTTGACGTTTATCAACACTGAAGAATCATTGGATATTTATAGGATATATACGAGTATATCTGATTACAGTATATACTGCTACATACAACATTCATTTTGCATTATTCGTGTATTTGTTATTGCATAATTTATTCCATAATCGAAAACAATCAAAAAATCATAATAATAATAATAATAATAGTAATAATGATAATCATAATTAAAATTAATAATTACTAATAAAATAAAAATTAATTACAATAATAAAAGCAACAAAAAAATGCTTGAAAATAATGCAAAAGTCTTTCGATTAGTTTATCGTTAAGTTATCGTGGGATTTCTCTCTTTGAACTTTATCAAAAGTTATAAAAAATATATATATTTTATAAATTAGTCACAGAAATTTAAATTATGTGTGTGTTTTCTTAGGTTTCGTTTATGATTAATGAGGATGCACCTCAATGACAAAAAAAGAGTAAAATGAGACGAAATGACGAAATGATAATGGAGAAATGAAAGTGTAGTGAGGTTTCTTCATCTTCTTTGCTTCTTCTTTGAGCTGATGGCCGCAATATACGTATATATATATTCTTTTTTGTTTTTCCTGCTTAAACCTTGAGCCGCTCCTGTGCGTACTGCAGGGCATCGGTCAAGATGCGACGTTCCAGACGACGATACTGCAGCAACATGACATCGATTTCATGTTGTTCCTGCTCCTTCTTCTGCTGCTTGCCGCCATCCTCGTTCTCCTTTAGCTGCAACGCCTCCAGCTGCTGCACCTCATCCACTTCGTGCAACGTTGCCTCAAGCACACCCAGCAGCAGCTTGAGTCGCTGATACAAGTACTGCCAGGTGCGTGTCTCCAGATCAGTTTCCAGTGCACAATCGATATGCAGCAGATCCACAGCACGCTCCAGGTCACTGCACCAATGGTCCAACTGTTCGGCGCTCATATTGAAGACCCGCACAAAGGCCAACAACTCGCCGGAGATGTGCTCCGGTGCTGGCAGCACACGCAGCTCTGCCTTGCGTTCGATATTCAATTTGCCGAGCAACAGAGCACGTTGCTCACCCAACGGATCGGTGGGACTGAGACCCAAACGTATCTGCACATAATCTTTCTGATTCTGTGTATCCAGAAAGCTGCAAAGAAAGGGAGAGAGAGAGAGAGATTAGTTGAGATGTAGTAGTGTTGATCTCTTCGAGAGCTCACCCATTGTGCACCAGCAGATCGGCGTTGGATCGATCGCCGTAGTAGATAAAGAACTGTTCGCCCTTGGCACACGCCTCCTGTGCTGTACAGTCCATCTGCCTTGCCCCACTGTGGTAGAACGAAGTGATCTTGCCACTACGATGATTGGCCATATCCCAATAGGGTATCAGTGCGGACATCAGCAAATTACGCAACTTTGCAGCGGCCTCTTCGTCCTCTGGCAGTAGCTCACGTGGCACAAGATTTTGACGCGTCATTACCGTCGAAACGGCCCATCTGAAAGGGGATCAAGAAGAAGAAAAGTTAATACTCCATATAGGAAGTATATTGCAAATATATATAACAATCTTAAGTGTTTAATCTTCCACTCAACACACTTTTTTCCATAGTTCTTCAAAGTTTGTACGTTTGCAGCTGAAGGTAAAATCTATTAAAACTTATCGTTAACGATTACTGTTGTTACTTAGTTTGCTAAAAAAAATTTTTGGTTTTATATCAAATGGTCTCACATTTTGTTTTATGGCTAAAATTTGGTATAGTTACTCCCCACAGTTAAAGCTATCAATTTTTATCGATAACGATAACTGTTATATGCCACTTTGTAGAAAAATATATCTTTTTATGAGCTAAATTAAATACAAATCATAACTAAATTTTGCCTTGATGACATGCATTCATTTCATTGAAAATATATCGATAACAATAGGTGCCTTAGATAAATTTGTAAACAAAATTGAGGATATTTTTGAAAAACCCTATTAAATTTGAAATTACATTAAGCTTTATAGTTGAAAATTGCTAAAGTTCTTATGCATAGTTAAACCTATCAATATTTATCGATAACGATAACTGTTTTAAGCTAATTTGCAGGAAAATATAGTTTTTTATGAATTCATCTTAAGATAAGTGAGTTATTTGCATTGCCTTCATGTTATAGTAGACAAATTAGATATTCTTTACCCCCGCCTCCATTTATGCAGTTGCTAATCGAAGACCTTCCTCCCTCACAAGTGCATTTGTGTTCCCCTACATTGTGCAAAGTTTAAACTTGCTTTCTA
Source organism: Zaprionus indianus (assembly GCA_018904595.1). Taxonomy (NCBI): domain Eukaryota; kingdom Metazoa; phylum Arthropoda; class Insecta; order Diptera; family Drosophilidae; genus Zaprionus; species Zaprionus indianus. Next base: position 1,023,684 of record JAEIHA010000344.1, read on the forward strand.
TGTCTTCTTCTATCATTGGTAATTTTTTTTTTGCTGTAGCTTTGGACCACAAAGCAAAGTTTTCCATTTAATTGCGCATAAATTTTTCAATTTAATTATGAAAAGCAAAAACTTGTTTGAAGTGGTTAAAAAAGGTTTCCTCTGATGGTCACAGAAAGGGAGAGGGAGAGACAGCGAGAGAGGGAGAGAAAGGAACAGAAAAAGGGGGGCAGACAGCGTAGGGTGCTGTTAGAAATCAAGAGCAGCAACAACGAAAACAATCACGACAAGCAGCTAAGCAACTTTCTGCGGTTGCTGGACCTCATCACCCCCTCCTCCCTCTCTCACCCTCTCATATTTTTCCCCCTTGAACATTGCCTTGAGCATGCCCCTCTCTTTCGCTGTCTTTAACCTCCTCTCTTTCGTCTGGTCTGCCCTTGGCCATTGTGTCTTTGCCGCCATTGCAGAGTTGCCACCCTACAGCGAAAACTGAGAATCTAAAGCCGCAGTCAAAGTGGTTTTCTTCTTCTTCTTTTTTTTCGGCAAGGGGGAAAGGGGGAGAAATTATGCGAATTTTTAATATGAGCATTTTTTTATGGCGGTTTATAGCTCGTTTATTTCTATCTAAAGTGGCATCAAACTTATCAAAGCGTCTGTGCGGGAATAACTTGGCAAAAAAAATGTACCGCAAGTAGCCAAGTACCAGTTAACCGTTATGCCCCAAAGTGAACCGTTAAAACAGCTGTACAAACTTTTTGGGGGCAACTGTACTTGAGCTGCTGGCACAAAGAAACCCGATGCAAGGATGAGGAGAGAAAGAAACGATTGAAATTCATCTCGATGCAAACAGATAAAAACAGGGATGCATAAGCTCATTAAAAACCTATCGAAATCTATGTACTGCGACAACACTGGCAATTGTTATCGAAGTCACTATCGAAGTAACTCAAATTGTACTTCAATTTAGGCGACAAACTGAATGAAATTTATTGAGTTCTCTTAAGCGTTTCAGTTTATATTGTTTTTTCACTGTCAGTTATCGATAAATTGACAACTTTTGCCGCTTAAATGCACATATATCGACAAAGAAAATAAAAACTTAAATAGAAAAAGAGGAAGTGAAATAAAAGTTTAGCCGCGAGTAACAAATTGAAGTGCAAAGTAAGGTTATGTGACAGCCAAGCGAGGCGAAGCGAGCTCGTGTGTGTGTGTGTGTTAGTGTTGCTGGTGACAGCGCTAGTTGTGGAGTGCTTCCAGAGCTGTCAACACACACAGAGTAACACAGACTCAATGTCAACTCAGTCTCTCTTTCTCTACTTCTCTCTCACATGAGTTTCATTTAAGAGATTGAAAAACGCGCATTTTAAAGTCACTCCTGGATTCTGTTCCACAATCTGCTCCCTCCTGCAGTCTCCCTCCTCCCTTCACCGAGCTGTTTTTCCACTGCCCTAAATACAAGATTTGCATTGGATTCTTGGCTCAAAGTCTTCTATTTTGGCCCGAACGAAACAATTCGATTGCCATCGATGTCCATCTTCATTATGCATGCAATTTTACCAGGCAAAACTTGGACAAATTGAAAAACCCAAATAGGGTTGAGGTTAGCATAAGAGAGTGGAGGGAGAGAAAAGGAAGTAGGGGGTACGGCAAGCTGGACAAGCGATTGAAAGCTGAACAGACAACACACACAGATGAGGGAAAGGGAGAGAGAGAGAGAAAGAAAGGGGGTGAGACTAAGAGCACATGTCGCCAAGCAGGCAAATGATTTGGCAAAGAAATGCGATTAATGCGTTGCCACAGCAATTTTCTTATGCTGCATATCCCGTAAGTGTGCTGCAGACAAGGCTCTGACAGACTATAAAATATATTGTGCATCAGTTGGGCATTAATCGATAAACGATAACTAGCAAAATAATATTAAACAATCCAATTGCAATTGCAATTTCTTTTGGTTTCGAGGCATCTCTGCACTGCACCTGAACTTATGCTTGCTCTTACTTCCCCTCTCTTTCTCTCCCTCTCCCTCTTCTCCTCTCTTTCTCTCTATTCGTCTTTTAAATTTGACATTATTTTTCGCATTTGTTGCACAAAAAGTTTATTTTGCAGTGGTCGCAACTCTGGTTACAGGTCCCTTCGCCCCCCACTTTCCACCTACTCTACACTCTATCTCTCTTCCACCTCTCTCCGTCTGTCCTGTTTCAGCGTAGTGTTTAATGGCCTCCATCGCCTGAAAAGGGCACAGCATGGCAATGCGGGAGAGAGTGAGAGAGACAGAGAAAGCGGTCGGAAACTAAAATTTAGCGCATTGTTTGCTCAACTTTTCGTCAACAATTCAGTTTTGTCATTAGCTTTCGGCTTAATTATTTTCACAGTGCGCGCAGATTGCAAATTTACTAAGGTCATTTCACCTATTCCCTCGCTCTCCGTCTCTCTCTCGCTCTTTCTCTCTGTCGCTTTCTCTTTCCCTCATCATCCAATACAAATCAAGAGAAGTAGAGCATATGGTGCTACGCTATACTCTAAAATTTGCAGTTTATCTATAAAAATCAAGCTAAATTCATTAGTTATCAAGCTCTTCTTAAGCTCATACCTATAACTAAGGCGTTAGGGGCGTGGCAAAGTTCGAACATGAATCATAGCTCTAAATACTTTAGTGAACTACATACCAAATTTAATAACTCTAGCTACTATGGTCTTTGAGATCTAGTTATTAATAGTTTACTATATAATCTATTTGGTATGCCCTGATAATCTTTTTTCTTATGCTTATAGCTAAGGCGTTAAGGGGCGTGGTTGAATTTTCAAATTAACCTTAGCTTTGTATACTACAAGTATAGTAGATTCAACATTACCAATTTAATGACTCTAGCTATTGGAAGCTATTTGATATTATTTTTAACTCTAATTGAGGCGTCAAGGGAAGTGAGAAAGTTCTTTAAAGTCTGAAATCTTTAATCTACACTGTATTAACGTGTTCATGGCCAAATTTAATAACTCTAGCTGCTGTGGTATCCGTCATCTTGCAATACAATGACTGCTTTTCAATTAGCACAACCCTGTGTGGGAGAGTAGCTATAGCAACGGGGGGCATCGAAAAAGAGAAGCGACCTATCAATTTCACTAATGTGAGTTCGAAAACCAAACCGCAGACAGGCGCAATCTACACACACACAACCGCACACACACCCGCACACACACACACCCAAAACATACACAGAGAGCAGCTGCATAAATGCATAAATCGGCATTTGCATTAGACTGATTAGAGTCGATGCGGGACAAGGCGAGAGATTAGAGGGGAGAGAGAAAGTACTAGTTGCGAGAATGAGTCGAGGAAGAGAGAAATATGAGAGATTAGAGGGGAGAGAGAAGGTGCTAGTTGGGGGTATAGGGTAGCGTTACCAGGGGAAGAGTTCAAAGAGTTTGCTTTGGGTGCGGGCCAATTACTCGAGGGATTTCTTCAGTTGAGATGCGAGAGAGAAACAATCGCTTGGTTGCGCCCTGCCTTTTAGGCTTCTTATGCAAGCTCATAATCGGGGGCGCTGTGCACGAAAGGGGCGTGGCTGGCAGGAGGAGGGTACTGCTGGGTAAGGCATCTGGTCCGGCGCTAAATTGAAAATTAATTACGTGAACACAAAAGCGCCAGCAGGCACAGTTTGACAGTCGATTGCCCGCCCACGCTCTCTATCTGCCTCTCTGTCTATCCCTGTAGACTAGTGCCATCTCTTTTGCTTTATGAAGTTTAGACAGCTTTTTGCTTCTGTCTGCCAATATCGTGTGTGTGTGTGTGTGTGTGTGTGTATTCCCCTGGTCAACAGTTATTACCCGCATAGAAGATGTACAAGTTAATTATGCCATGGGGTGCTCCAAAGGGGAGGCGGAGCTGGTAGGGGGCGGGGCATTTGATTGACTTGGCCAGAGAGTATGTGAAATAATACTTAAAGTGTTTGAACAGAAACCAAAGGGAATACAAGGAATGCAAGCGAGAGTTGGCTAGAAAAGGAAACATGCAATATTCAAACGATAATTATCGATATAAATATTAAAATGTGAATTGATTGAAAGTATATGATATAAAACACATGTTTAGCATTAATAAACTATAGAATTATATTGAATGGTAATCGATAAAAAATGTTATCGATAATATATCGACGTAGAGTGTAATATAATAATACAACGAGCAAAGTGATTCATGTAGTGTAGAAACTAGAAGTAACTAAATCGAGATATTTATTAACTATTGAGCCAATTATCGATAATACTTGACTTAGCCCCTTTATCGATAAAAATGAATTTAGCCACTTTATCGATAATCTATCCTACTAAGGAATGATAGGAATATTACCTTCTTTAAAGAGTCTAGACTTAAAATAATTCACGACGATCGATAAAATATCGAATAGCTGCAGGCTTAGAGAGACTTCAAAGTTCAGCGACCGCAACAAATCGCACAAAACTCCATTTTATTTTGCCCTACAAACTTTTGTGCCACACCTCGGTACCACCCCCTCTCACCCCCTCAAAATAAAAAACATATCCCTTCCGGCTATGCGAAACGGGGCGTGGCAAGGGGGGGAGGAGGCATGTGTGGCACAAAAGTAATATAAAATTGATGGGCAACACGCAGAAGTGATTGGCTCGGGGCCAACTGCCTGCAGAGCATTCAATCAGAACCAGAACGCGCCCATCAATCAGCGTAGTCCATCAATCAGTTGACCACGCCCCCCACCTCCCTCTTTCTCTTGCTGATTTTCATGCACTGATTTGTTTTCTCTCTCTCTGTCTCTGTCTCTTTCTCTTTAGCAGCTGCTGCAAACAGGCGTCTCGCTCATTGTGGACGATGGCAAATCGACGCCGGAAACATCGCGACGTCGTCCCGCTGGCAAACGCAAGCGACGCCCACAACTGCCGCTGGCCACGTTGGGCGCCAACGAGCAGGAGCAGCACGACAGCAGCAGCGGCAGCAACTATTGGCGTGGTCATGTGGAGGATGAACCAAGTGCAACACGTCGCAAGCAGTTGCCCATCAGGGAACCGATGGCAGCACTGGAACGTGAACGAGAACGACAGCGTCAGCGCCTGGAGGCAGCAACAGGGGGAGGAGCCACTTCCGCTCAAGGCAGCAAAGCCTATCGTCGTCCCTATGGGCAGGCAAAGAAACAGGATCAAGAGCAACAGCAACAACAGCAGCAACAGCAGCAGCAACAGCAGCAGCAGCAACCAGCGGTGGATCTGAAGAACATCTTGAAGAATTCCGGCGGTCTCAGTCTCAGTGAGATACTGCAGCAGAAGAATCTCTCATTGGATGATCTCATCAAGGGCAAACAGAATGCATTGCTGGCATTGCAGACAACTGCAGTGGCGCCAGCAGCAACTGTTGCTGGTAACGAGCTAAGATCGACTGCTGCGCAACAGCAACAGCACAACAGCAACAACAACAACAAGCAGAGTGTGCGTCGCATACCTGCTGCCTTCTTAGAGGAACAACAACAACATCAGCAACAGTTGCCATCTTCGCAGCAGCAGCAGCAACAATTGGATGAACCACTTAGGCCAAAGCTAAACAAGTTGCCGGCGTTGCAGCGTTTCAAGCTCTTTGGCAGCTCATCGCGTGAGGCGGCCTCAACCAGACGCAGCTCGACAGCAACAACAACAACTTTTGCTAGTAGCACAGCAGCAGCAGTGACAACAACAACACGTGTGCCGCTCTACAAGAAGCGACAGCAAATGCGATCGACACTTAAGCCGCCATTGCTGTTCAAGGCAACAGCAGCACAAACAACAACGACGACAACAACAACAACAGCAGCGACAACAACAACAGCAGCAGCAACAGTTACAACATCAGCAGCAGCAGCATCATTTGAGGATCTAGAGACAACAACAACATCAAATCTAGCAGCAGCAACAGTTGCTGAAAGTGCAGAAAGGGAGCAGGCTGAGGAGCAGGAGGAACAAGAGCCGCCAGAGCTGGAAGAAGAGGATGAGGAGAAGAGCGAGTCGCCGCCACAATCACCATCACCATCGCCATCACCAGCAACACGTTATCGCACGCGACCCAACAACAACAACGGAGGCAACAGTCGCGAGACAACAAAAAGATTGCGTGACAATTTCATAGGGCAACCGTACGATAGAAACAGTGTGGAGAGCATTGAGGATGTGGAACTAGAGCTGGCTGACAATGTGCTAAGCACGGCAGCAACACACAGCAGCAGCAGCAACAGTCAGAGTAACAGCAGCAACCATGAGGAATCTGAGCTGGAGAACTTCTTCGATGAGGTGGCACCGCAAACGCAACACACACGCCTTGCTCCACCTTCACCTTCAGTTCCATCTCCGATTGCTCCTTCGGTGGCCCCCTCAGCACCCCCCGTTAAACCTATTATGCTCGACGATGTGGATGATCGCACCGATCTGCTGGAGCTCATTGAGGATCGTCGCTCTGGCAATCGTTTATTCAAGGTGCTGGAGCAACGCAACATGACATTGGAGGAGCTAATCGAACATCGCAAACGTGGCTCCAGTCAATTGCATCTCTCGACGATACTCTCCACGGGTGATGCACACTCGAGGTTCTATCCCGGACAGAAGGTTGTGCTCCAGGATAACATGGATATAGTGACGGCATTCGAGAACTTTCCCCATTTCAATCTAATCGATTTGAAGAGTGTCAAACCGGATGAGATCAAAACGGATTCGCAGGGTTCGAGTTACTTTACTTCGATCATTGATATCGAACCCAATGATGAGACAGCAGCGATGATGGATGCTGAATTGGATGCTGGCGATTTCGATAACAATCGTAATCGTAATCGAAATCGAGGTATTACTGCATTACGTCTGCGACGACAGCGTCAAAGGCAGCGCGAACAGCGCCGTCGACAGTTGCAGTGAAGAGGGGCAGAGGGAGAGAGAATGATGTGTAGACAGAGCAAGAGAGAGAGACAGAGTGAAAGAAAGAAGAAAAGGAGAGAGTGAAAGATTGAGAGAGAGGGAGAGAGAGTTGGTGGGAGAGCGGAAGAGAGGCGCATTTGTTGCGTGCTGAGCTGTTGCGACTCCTGTTTTGTTTTGTTATCGATATTGTTGTTCCGTTTCAATTCCATTTCGTTGCGTTCCAATTCCGTTACGTTGTTGTTGTCGCTGTTCCTACTTGGCGCGCGCACGATCACACAGCAGCAGCAGCTCAGCACACCAAATGCACACGTAAGTAAATTCGATAGGGAATGAGTTCGATAAGAAAGAAATCGATAACTATCGATAGGTATTGTAATCGATAAGCTTTTGCAGCTATGATTTGATTTGACCTTTAATATTTACGTTGACATTTTTATATAATTATCGATAAATATGTGCTATCGATAACGATAATAAATATCGATAAATTTTCATATCGATACCTGATAACAGAAACTTACTAAACTTAAACAAAACTAGAACAACTGCATCGACAATGCCAAAAACCTATCGATTACCCAATCGATATTTATCGATCGCCTATCTATATTTATCGATTAACCATTAGTAACGTAGCAAGTTAACATCATTGGTAGTACAACACACTCAGCCACTACATAGCACATTCCTTTCGATAGTTATCGATGACAATTAATCGAATTCCCATTTGTTTCTGCCTCTTCCTTTTACAGGCCCCTCCTACGCGCAAACTTCTTTATCAGTCGCCGCAGGCGCTTCACCCCCGCAACAACAACGTGGTGAAAAGTCGCTCGGCTTCTTTCCGTCATGGAAAACGCTGGCTCTGGCCTCACTGGCTACAGCGACGGCAGCACGCGCTGCTGCCGCTGTTGCTGCCGAGGATAACAAACGCAATGCTTATTATTTGCCCCCACCACGCCTACTACTCGACTCCCAGGAGGAGGAGAAGCAGCAGCAGCAACGCCAGGAGGAGGACGATAACGATAACAGCAGCATGGATATCGAACTGAGTAGCAATGGGAATGCAACCAAGTTAGCGATAGCTATGGACAATAGCGATGTTATCGATACCATTGAGAACGAGGTGGCACGTGCCCATGATCTGCTTGATCTCGAGCTCTCCGGTCACGGCTTTCGACGCAGTCCTTCGGCGGCGGCAGCAACCTCGATGTCACAGCAACAGGGAAGTCTCTATGCCAATATGCCCGCCGGGGTGCGCTCGGCAATTGTGGCCAGTGCAGCGATTGTGCTCACCTCACTGGCCACGCTAATGGTCATCTTTGTGGCATGCCGCTGGCGGCAACATCGGCGACGCAAGTCCAGCTACTTGAAGACCTACAATGCCATGAAAAGTAAATTGCCGCAGGCATCGCCATCGACTGTTGTTGCTTGCAATGGCGGCAACAGTTGCAACTGCAATGGCAACGGCAGCAACAGCTGCCACAATTCACACAAACTTGCCACAGTGTCGTGCAACACGCCGGTACATCATCATCATCAGCAGTTGCTGTTCAAGCGCGAGGGCTCCACAACTCTCAGCACCTGCAGCTCATCGCTGACAACAACAGCAACATCAAAGGCAGCAACAGCAGCAGCGGCAGCGGCAGCAACTACAACAACAACAACTGCTGCTGCTGCTGCCACGGGGGGTCGTGGCATGGGCGGCGTCAACTCGCTGGCTCTCACGTTGCGCAGCACGCACCAAAAACTGAACACAATGGATCCAAATTCGCCCGAGGTGCAGGAATATCTCTTCGATACACTGCGCAAAACATTCGAGAACTAGGCGCGATAATATCGCTAAAACCAGAACATCGATAGAAAGAGAGCGAGATGGATGCAGAGAGCGGAAGACAGCAACAAGTGTAGTAGCGGAATCGATAGCAACGTTAGGCCAACTTTTATAGAAAACTACGAGAGTTACGAATATAAAGCTATAAATTATACGATATATTATACGATATACATACATAGATATATACTATAAAGCGCGCAAGCGATAGTTCATTAACTAGCATAAGTGAAGCAATTTTTTTTTGTCGAAGTGAATCATTCCTTTCGAGGAAATGAAGAGGAAATTAAAAGGGGAAATTGGTTGAGGGAGAAACGTAGGAAAATGGTCTGTAAAATGCACTTGAAGGGCGAAGAAAGAGGAAAAAGAAAGGATGAAAGACCGAGTGAGGGGGAGAAAAGACAAAATACGGAGCGATTGTTTGAAAGTGGTGAAAGAATGAGGAAAGTATAAAGTGATAAGAGATCACTCAAATAAATAAAACAAAAGAAGGAACTCACAAAAAGTAAAAAAGAATGAGTTGAGATTAAGAAAAGAAGCTTAAAATGAGTTGGGAATAAGAGAAGGAATATATATATATAAAATATATACATAATGAAGAGTTTATAGGAAGAATAAAAATATAAAATCACTAGAAGAAAACAGTTGCAAAATGAGACGAGAACCTAAATAAAAGAAAAGAGAATAAGATGTTGATGAAACGATAAAAATTGAGCAGAATTGAATAAACCTTGTAGAAGAAACGAGCAAAGGAGTAGTCTTCAGAAAGACAAAGAGAGAGAGAGAGGGACGCAATTACCATCTTCTCCCCTTACTCATAAATTCTGCAATTTTTAGACCATTTTTCCCGGTAATCCCCAAATCCGAAGATCCTGAGATAAATATGAACTTAGATATTAAGCTCTAAACGCAGCTGATTCCGTACTATCGATAACTATCGGCACACTTCGTACTTAAATCTAGAACTGTAGCAACTAAAGTTGAACTTAAAATAAACAGAAAGCAAAGTGAAAGAGAGAGAGAGAAATACTTAGGAAACTGCGTTTCAGGGGCACAAAACAGAATTGGAAATGGGTTTCGTAGAAATGCACTAAACAACACTCAAAAACACACACACACACTCAAGAGCTAACATTTTGAAGGTTAAGTTGAAATTTCGAAAAACATTTTTGAGGACAATAAATACAAAAAAAAAAACCAAAAACTGAAAATTACAAACGAAAATTTCAAACAACACACACACACAGTGAAAAACGGCAAATGCTCAACACTAGAAACACTAGAGATATACTAGAAATATACTAGAACGATATGTTGTCAAGATTGTTTCGCCCTTTGCAAAAGTTTTCGACTTTTTTTGTGCCCACAAAATACGAAATATATCTATAGGATTATGAATAAATATAATATACATACATATATATTTGTGTAGCTATGTAATACATGCATAAATATACTTAGTCTATAAGAATGTAAATAAGTTATAAATGTTTTTTTGTCTCCTTTTTGTGTTGTCTTCTTTATTGAGAATAAAGTGTAGCAAAACAAAAAAATACCACAGCAAATTGAATTATTCTAATGGATTTAATTGTGCAAACAGTTTCTGAAAGAATTTTAAAAATAAATGCAGAGAAAAATGCACTGAGGCGAGAGAAAAAAAAAGGCGGGACGACTAAAGAGATACCCTGCAATATGTGCAGGAAAATCAACATGAAAAAATGAACCAATATGAATTTGAATGGATTGAATAATGTAGATTATACTTTAATTTACATGGGTAGTAGGCGTGGCATTCAAGACTTGCTTGACTAGACAACTGAGCATATTTGATATACCCCTTGCATACTTTTTTCATGGCTACAGGGTATCACAAGGTGATACTCAACTAATGCAATATAGAAAGGTAAATACATTTTCCTGAATAAAATCAAACTTAACAAACAAATAGATTTTTAAAAGAATTTGAAAACATTTTTGAAAAATAACTGAGAGATAAATAAATAAAATTAAAAAATTAAATTAAGGAAATAAAATAAAACAAATTTAACGAATCAATTTTCCAATTGTGAAGGCTTGTGCAACAGTATTATTATTTTGACCGCCACTGTATGCATTTGTCGCTCTGCCGTACGGTATTTCCAATTAGAGAGAGAGAGAGAACGAAAAATGGTTTCTAATTGAACTTGTGCGATTCCAATGAGAAATCAAATTTAATTATAATTTTTTCGTGGTCATCATGCGAGGGCAAACAACAGAAAGAGATAGAGATAGAAAAACAGAGAGAGAGACAGACTGCACTCACCTATAGAGCTCGTAGCAAAGACCGTATTCGGTGAAGAGTACACCCATGGAGGACATCACTCCATCATCGTGCTGCACCTGAGCGCACTTGTACATCGAGGCGTACTGGCGAGCAATGACGCGACATTGACGCAGTGCAGCAGTGCAGGCGGAGGTGCCCCGCAGTCGTTGCATATGCTCCACGGTGAAGTACAGCACCGTATTGTACCGCGATGGCAGCGTGTCAATGTAGGGTTGCCAGATGCTGGCGGCACCACGCACCTTCTCAATGACCAGAGCATGGGCGAGATTAAGGTTCGTGAGCAGCGGGAAATTGATGAAGAGCGAACGTAGCGCCTCGGGCAGATGCTCCTCCGAAAAGATCAGCTCCCGCGGTACACTTAGCACCTGCTCATCCGCGGCAATGTCTCGCGTGGCACGCAATCCCAACTGGTAGCCAGGAAATGTGGCAATCTCCACGGCATCGCTTTTTACGCCCCCTTTGCGTGCCCACGCATCGAACGCAGCCACCTTGGCCAGACGCGCCTGTTCACTGACATTTGTGTCGTCTGGCGGGCAGACGACACGCTGCAACGGCTTCTCGAGCTGCATCATGTGGTCGAGCAAACGTTGCAACTCCACATACTGCTTCCACTCATCGTTGGCGTTTCCCGGCTGCTGCTGCACCAAATCGAAGATGCTTTGCGCCAATTGATTCAGTGTTTTGCGATCCCTCTCCGGGATGTTGGGCAGCTTTAGGCCATTTACTTTGGTGTTGCTGTTGTTGCTTTTGTTGTTGCTGCTGTTGCTGGCGCTGCTGCTGCTGCTGGCGCCGCTTTTTGGTGTCTCCTCCTTGTTTGTCGTCGACGTCGCTGTTTGCTGTGCGTTGGCGTTTTTGTGTTTGTTGTTGCGTTTATTTTTTCCCATTGTGAATTGTTGCACACTTTCGATACGAGTGCTACGATTTAATTACCGGTTAAAAGAGACGCCGCCGCGCAACAACACCAAAACAACAACCAAATATGGGTAAATATGTGTTTGTAATGCAGCTCTGCCAACACGTGCCGGAGAAGCAACAGCTGAGTGAGCGAGGTACGCTGCTAACTGAAAATGGTGTGCGTAATGAGAACAAGGTTGCTCTTGTTGTCGCTTGCAGAGGGTATTTGTGACGCAATGGCAGCCAAATATACTGCGCAGCTCATAGTCGAAAAGTATGCGTATAAAGTGTCATGAAGAGTGAAGGAAATACTATATGATGAAATAAATATTTAAATAAACCACTATTTTCGAAAATAAATCCGATTATAGTTCAACAATTCTGATTTTGAGCACATTTAACTGTGCGTACAACTGCAATGAAAACCAAGAAATTATATAACAAATTTTAATATTTCAAATAGAATATACAATTCATTTATTAAAATTCATTATTTAATATATAATTCACACATATTTATTTTTTAATCTATATAAAAAATACAAATAAATATTGAATAAATGAAGATAATATTTTAAATATACTTTATATAAATTTAATTTTGTCATAAAGTTGAGTAGATTGATTTTAGTTAACATTAAATAAATAAATGAATATTAATTATAATTATATAAAATATTTAAATATATGTCATTGCATACGTTGATTTAAGTGCTTACCATCTGTAAGCAATGATTTTATCCGCATATCGATAGCTATCGCACGAACAACTCTGGCGCTGTCACGTTGCGATACAATCAAACAGCAGCCGACTTTTTAAAACGTGCTCCTGCTGAGTGACGACCGATTTTCATTTTGAAGGTTTCAAATTTAATAAATTTTATTTAATAAATTTGTTACAGAAATGGGCAAGAAAAAGGCCGAATCTGCGGTCGAAGAAGTCGGCAATATGCCGTTGAATGAAAAGAATCAGAAAGAAACTAAAAAAGGCTAAAACCACAGAGAAGAATGGTGAGTCGCCTGCAAAGAAAGCTAAAGTCGCCGAACCCACAAACGAAGGCGAAGAGAATCAGCCAAATGTTGCACAAAAGAAGGTGAGAAAGATCAAGAAAGAGGACAATGCTGAGGTGCCGGCAAAGAAAGCCAAATTGACAGAACCCAAGCAGGAGAAAGAGGAAGAAGAAAAAGAGACGAAGCCTGAAAAGAAGAAGAAAGTTGGCATTAATAAAGATATTTTTGAAATCTTCAACAAACTGAATGACAAAAAGGAGAAACAAACCGGAAAACGTGTCAACCAAATGATTGCACTGCTCAATGGCGAAGAGGATGCAGATAAAGTGAGTGCAAAAGGAGTTGCCAGCAACGTCCATTAAAATTTGAACTAACCACAACTCATCTCACCTCTCTTTCTTTTTAGCGCACTGCAACTTGCGCTTATGCATTGAAGCGTTTGGTGCGCTGCACCGGCGCTGATGACAAGGATGCGGTGGCATCCAGTGTCAGCTATATGCTCGCCATACTGAACGAGGTAGAAGAGTTGCAGCCCCTTGAGCTGCTACGTTTGGTTAAGGTTGAACTGCCAGTGGGACCGCAGTCCAAGTCCAAGGATGACACACTGGCCGCCGTGGGCCAAATGATGACTGCGCTGTCCATCATACGCAGCCAGTACATGGAAGAGCCCAGCGTGGAGCTCATTGAGACTATTTACCCCATGTTGGTGGAACATCTAAAGGGACGCGAGTATATCATGTCCCTGTGTGCTGACATTATTGCCGAATCCTTGCAATTGGTGAGTAGCCATTTTTTTTTTTTTTTTTTTTCACCTCTGTAGAGAATCCCATTTCAGTTTTTTCTCCTTCCTCATGAGCTAGCCGTGCTCTCGTTAGAGCTAACCCTTCTTACAATTGAATTTATCCCCGTTCCGGTTCATTTAGCATCCACTTGAGCTCATTCTCCCTCTCTCACTTGAGCTAATCCTTCTCGCACATGAGCTTACCCGTGTTCTCCTTTAATCATCTGCAGGTCGATCAGAAACTTTTCCAGGCGCACATCTGGCCCATTTTGAAGGCTGCGCTAAACAAGCCCCTGGCCGAGCTAAAGCTACAGGGCTGCAATCTCCTTTTGGCAGTCCATCTCAACTATCCCAGGCTGCTTAAACTGAATCTGATGGAGAAGATTCTCTGGCCAAACGGTGCTAACTACGAGGAGCTCTTCGACGTCTACATGAGCAATACCACAATACAAGCCCAAAACACCTACGAGTATTTGGGACACTTCCTAGCTAATGGTACTGGCCAAGAGCTTAACGAATGGCTGCAGCATTTGTTAAAGCATTTGCCGCTGAAGCGCATCTATTCCAAGGCTTACTTCATACAAACACTTGCATTCATATTGATTCACTACCAGGGTGAGATGGAACCACTGCAGAACCTGTTCGCAGAATCATCGCTGGTGTCGCTGCTCCTGCAGGAGTTGGCAGCAGCTAAGCAACTGAACTCCAAGCAGAACAAGCAACAGTCCGAGGAGCAGGCAAAGATTAAGGCCTCGAAATTGGAACTAGTCCAAATCTGTCATCACTTTGAGTCCTCACTGTTGATCAGTTTCCAGCATCATTTGGATGAGGAACTAAAGCTGGACATACTCAAGGCGCTCCTTGAGAAGCAGCCACAGCTTGACATAATATTGCAGACACCGCATCTGGTTCGTCTGCTGATTGCCACCATCGATGATAACAGTCGACGTGCAATCTACAAACTGTATGCGTCCCACTTCACCCACACCAACGTGGAGGAAGAGGGGGAACAGTTGCAGGTGACCAAAGCTGATCGTGAGCAGTGCCTTACACAAATGCATTCCATGCTGCAGCTCTATCCGAATCTAATGAAGCGCAACAAGATCGATTTTCTGTTGAAGGCTTCTCTCTTCCATCTAAATCCGGAGAAGCAGCCTTGCCCAGCTGCAGATGCCGCTGAGTTCAGTCGTCAGGCTGCCTCACGTTGCGAGGAGATCTTGCTCAGCTGTCTGGTGCACAAGACCGGATCAGGTCGTGATCAATTGGCCTCTTTGGTTGGGCTACTGCGTCGCACTATGGCGCCACTTGTGGAACAGTTGAAGGAAGACAATATCGAGTCCAAGTTGCGCATCAAGCAGACACCTGAGCTGCGCCAGGCCTGGAAGCAAGTTACCAAGGTGCTGCAGGCAGAGCCAGCTGAGGAAGATGCACCGGCTCTACCGCTGGTCTTTGATGCATTGATTCTTTTCCTGGGTCTGGCTAGCCTCGCTCCTAGTTGCAGCATCACTGGGGATCTGATTAACGATTTGGTCATCTGCAAACAGAATGCTCTAAAGCTGCAGAAGAAGAACAAGAAGAAGAGCAAGGTTAGTAGGAATTAGGGAGAATGGGTGTATTCCAAGTAGAATCTTTTTTGGAATCAAATTGAGGGTAGTCCAAGTGAACAATCCCAGTAAAATCCTTCTTTTTTTTTATCTTCACAGAAAGCTTCTGTGGAGGAGGAACCCGAACTGCCCTGGGAGGATGTGCTGACAAATGTGCTCATCCAGTTGATGTTGCAAACTGGTTCCTACTGGCGTGACTTTGTCAAAGCTGTAGGCGGTGCAGTGATGCCACAACTGGGTATCAACAATCTGGAACAATTCCTAGATGTACTTGACATGAACAAGAACCCGCTGAGCAAGAAACAGCCGGGCGAAGATGAGGATGAAGACGACGAGGAGGAGCAGGAAGAGGAAACTAGCAGCGAAGAGGATGACAGTGATGAGGACGACAGTGATGAGGAGGACGATGGCGACGAGGATGAAGCCACACAATTGGAGCTAATACGCGAGAAGGTTCGCGTTGCTCTCAGCAAAGATGAAGACGATGATGCTAACAACGATGCCAGCAGCGTCGATTGGAATGATGTTGATGAGGCCGAGGGAGAACGTCTCAATATGGCACTGGAGAGCGCTTTCCAGGCCTTCAAACCCAAGGGTGGCAAGTCCAAGGGGGGTAAACCGAAGCAGCAAACCAAATCGGAGCGTATCGATAGCACCGCTTTGCTGCACTTCCGCATCCGTATCCTGGATCTCGTGGAGCTCTTCGTGCGCTCACAGCCAAAGATGGAGGCTATGGTGGATGCCATAGTGAGCGTCTACGAGGTATGCAAGGTGGCCAGCACAGATACGAAGATGAAAGCTCTAATGGATGCCAGCAAGAAACTTCTCCTTTTATTGCTGCAAACGAAAATCGATTACGGCACAGACCCGAATCCCGACAAGACCGTTATCCTTGAGGCCATCAAGCAGTTTATATCCCAGGAGACTAAAGAAGGCGATAATAATGATAATGTGGAGCAACTGCCCAATAAGAAAAAGGGGGAGAAACAGCAGCCCCAGCAGCAGCGCAAGGTTAGCGCTCCTGTGGCGGAGGTGAGGAACAAATGCGTTGCTTACCTCATCGGGCAGTTCAATACGCCCAACATGACCAAATCCAAGGTGTGGCCAGAGCTAGAGAATTATCTGAAGGAGTGGGTCAGTCACCGCAAAAGTCCCTACACTCTTGGCAGCTTTGATGCCCTCTTCGAGGGCAATTGGATTGGAATTCCTTACTTGACCCAAAGCTTTGTGAATCTTCTGCTGGACGACACGACACGCAACCTCCGACGTTCACAGATCCTGGAGTTACTCGACAAGAATTGTACTCGCATTGCCAATGTGCTGGCTAACTATAAGAAGATCGCCAAGAAGATTCAAGCCTCCCTCGAGCAATACAAACCATTTAAGCCCAGGGATTGCAAGATCTACACCAAATTGCTGGCTAATATGTTTTCCACAGAAGACGAGGAGGACGAGTGAACTCATCGGGAAGCTTTGTTAGATTTAGAACACAATGGGGGGAACATTTTAATACCTGACTAAGGGAGGGACAGATTGGGGACTGTTTCCGCTGGGGAAGTCAGTTCTGGAAAGGCACAATAAAAAAAATGAATGTGCGAACAAGTAACGTTGTTTCTTTTTTTATTGTGTATGATATGACATAAAATTAACTTTGGTTTAAGGCTATTTAACAGTTTTTAATGGCTTCCCTGGAGAGAGAGCGAAGCTCAAGGGTCATAAAAAGAGGGTAGAGCTTGAAAAAGAAACATGTTAACTAAAGAACGCCAAAATAAACCCATAATCATCCAAGATAAACTAATCCTAACAACTAAAATTATAAAGCCAGAGCAAATCCTAATTTACAGAACAGAACAAAGGTTAATTTCCAGTTCCAACTGCCCTTACATCATTAAAGTAATAACTTTTCAAATTTAAAGAGAGTGGATATAATATCCTTGTGATAATAATAGCGTATGCTGTAATATAATAATAATAGTTTGATTTACTATAATTTTCCTCCGAGAAATAAATAAATATTCCTCAATGCAAATAAGTAAAGAAATAACTTATGTTCATGAAGCTTAAAGGTTAACGAAAATACATATTTATTATACCCTTCGACCATTGAAAATGGTCAAAAAAGGGTATACTAACTTTGTGCAAATGTATGTAACAGGCAGAAGGAGGCGTGGGAGACCCCACAAAGTATATATATTCTTGCTCAGGATCACTAGCCAAGTCGATTGAGCCATGTCTGTCTGTCTGTCCGGATGAACACACAGATCTCAGCTATTATAAAAGCTAGAGACACCAAATTTGGCATGAAGGTTTCTGTTTATCCAAGACAGGTGAAGTTGATTTGCGAGCGACATATAAAAGATACAACATTCTATATTTAGCTAATTAAAATACCAACATAACGTCAAAATTCCAATCCGATCGGACAACAAACACAGAAGTTATTAAACAAAAACCTTGTTCGCTTTGATTTTGTATACAGACCAGCAAGCCGTGACGTCATTGCAATGCTCATGTAGGAAAGAAAAGGAAAGAGAATGCGAGCGCTTAGCGCCTTCTGTTGTTCTTCTCTTCTTTTCTATGCACACGCATTTTTTGCATTCAAACGCACACACACACATACATGCATTTGTGCTTGACCAATAAAATGATACACGCATATACACGTATTCATACACAGACGCATACAAAGGCTTACGTTACGATATTTCTATTACGTAGAAGTATTGTACAATTATTGACTCTTTACGTTTCAAAGAGGTCGAAGGGTATCCCACTGTCGTGTGCCGCTCGACTGTTGCTCTTGTTTTTCTTTTGATTTGCGAGCCATATACGTTCCACAATCGACAATCGAAATTGTCGTGAGTGATCGACCTAGCTCCAGTCCAGACATTTGGCACTATCGATATATTTGTCATACATTTTAATATCGAAACTATCGTGAGTGACCGACTCAGCTCTATTGTTTGGCACATGTGCTGCGAGTGAAATTTAAAACAAATTGTTGTTGAACAGAAATGGGTGGACATCACAAGAAGAATCTACGTGCCGAAAAGGCGAAGGTGAAATTAAAGGGGGCCAAGCTGCCCAAGGGTCTGAATGTGACCAAGACAGACTTTAAGGTGCGCAAAATCGAGATACGAGAGCAGCTAAGGGATTCGTCGGCGTTCTCAACGATTAACGGACAAAGGCAGCTAAATCTGAAGGAAACACTTTCCAGGCTGAAGCATCACAACCTCAAGTTTCGTACAGATGCACTGCGCAATGTACGTGATGCCGTCAAGTTTGGCCAGGCGGAACATCTCGTGGGACACCTACACGAACTGCTGCAGGGAATTGCAGCCGGCGCACTAGATATAGAGCGCGAGGTGCGACGTGACTCGTTCAAAACGCTGGATGCACTGCTTGAAGCACTGCCATCGGATGCGATAGTGCCTTTCTTTCACATCATCGCTGCCTATTTGCGCTGTGCCATGACGCACGTGCAGCCCGCCATACAAGAGGACTCGCTGCTGCTACTCGACGTGCTGCTGCATCGTGTGCCCTCGCGTCTGCTTGCCGAACGCAGTGCCAGCGCCATCATTGGCCATTTCATTGACATGATCTCGCGCACACGCCACGATACACAGCACACCAATCGCTTACTCACTGTGCGCCTAGGTCAGGGTCAGGGCCAGCAGACCACCATAAAGTGGCGCACCAAGGTGCTCCTGCGTCTGCAGCAGATACTTGACACACTCCTCCTACAGCAGCACAATCCCAAGGAGTCACGTGACCACTCGGCCCGCGTTGTCCACTATGATGTGAGCCACAAACAATACTACAACGTGCTGTGCCCATTCCAAGTCGACAACCGCCCGCTGCATGCCATCCTGATGGAGCGCATGCGCAAGCCCGAGGATGAGCAGCTGCGTAGCTATGTGGAGCAACTGATGCCGCTGCTGCAGGACAACTGGCTGGAAGTTCGCCCCCAACAGCAGCAGAATCAGACAGTGAAGATTCAACAGCAACAGCTGCTCAATGCGGACGCAGCTGACAGTCTACACGTTGTGCTGAACATTATGACGCAGCTCTGGCAACTGGTGCTGCAGTTCGAGTCCACACAGCAGGAGGATACACACGAGCTAAGCAACTGGATGCGAGAGACATATGCCGACAACTTTGTACGTCACTTTCTCAAGGAAAGCGTCTTTCCCTACCAGCAATTACCGCTGCTGGCAGAGAACAAGAAGGGCAAGAAGGGTGCCAAGAACAAGACGGGCGAAAGTAGCGATGAGCTGTGCCGTGCACAGAACCTCAGCGTAGTCCTCCTTGCATGCCACTTCTGGCCACAACCTGGCGAGCAGCAGCGCGAAGATTACGGCAGTCTGCTGCAATACATCAATCAGTGCTTGCGGCAGGTGCGCTCCTTGACGCCCAATCAGCAGCTGCGTCTGGTGGCCGCATTGCGTGCTCTGTTGCTGGACAATGGCACTGTGCTGCTGCAGCTGCTGGCTCATCAAATGGGCGGCGTCATGCAGAACTGCATCGAGAAGTATGTGGAGCAACAGTTCACCACCAAGGAAGGCGTCGCAACGCGTGTGCTCAGCCTTCTGTGCCAGATTGTGCAGCATCCGCGACTGTATGAGGATTACGGAGCGGAGCATCAGTTTGGCCGTTTCCTGGAATATTTACCGCAGCTGCTGCTCAAGCCCAGCGTGGCTGATGCCACCCTGTTGGCCATGTCAACGTTGTGTCGGCAACGGAACAAGGTATTTTTGGCATCCCTTGCAGAGAGTGCCGATAAGGTGCTCGCCAACATCGAACAGCTGCAGGTTAACACTGGTCACGACTCCAGCAAGGATGATAACCAGCGATTCGAACATCAGCAACGCATCCTCAACCTCTTCTATTATGTTCGCCAAGTTGACGACGATGCTAGTGGAGCCGGAGCTGGCAAGCTGCAGGCCATTCTTCAACAGCACGCAAGCGAGCGCGTTGCCAACTACTTTAAGTGCATACTCAGCTATGACTGAAGCAGCATGGGATTAGGCCGACCTCAATTGATATCCTAACCTTATGAAGTATATGATTTCCAAATATATGTTAATACATTTCAAAAAAACAATGCATAATGATGCTTTAAAGATTTGTAGTCTTAAGTTTTTGTAATTATTAGCTAAATAGATTAAAAATTATATCAAATGAACAACTAGTTTCGGGGCTTCTGTTTTTTCGGCTTGAAGCGATCCAGAACGGTTCGTATCGGCTTTGGCTTCTTTGCCTTCTTCTCGCCCTCGACCGTCGACTCATCCTTGTGGGCAGCAATGACGCTCTGCTTGGCCTTGCGCACCTCCGAAATGAATTCCTGTCGAGCAACAAAAGAGAAATGTGAATCAAACTCTTATAAAATATATATGAACTGTATATGTTATTTCTTACCTTGCGCTGCTGATCCTTGACAATCTGCTTGTTGCGTGCCGCCTTAGCGGTGCCACCACGTCCCTTCATCTTGTGACGTGGATTCATATTGATGCGCGGCGGCTTCAGCTGGAATAACTGTCGCTTGGCGTCGACCTTCTCTTGGAGCGTGGGCGCATCCACACCGGTTATTTCATGTGGATCCATTGTGATCAGTTCGGGCGGAATCTTCTCGAGCAGCGCATGCACCTCATGCTCGCGACGCTGTTTCGTTGTCTCATAAGGATTGTCCTCGAGTGCATCGTAGTTTGGTTCACCGGAGCCGGGTATGAGCAGCGATTGGAAACCGTTTGCCTTGGACACACCCAAGATATCCTCGTACGGACAGAACCGCAGGCCGTGTATGAAGGCATCGCAACGCTCACGCAGATAAGGCAACTTAAGGTAATCTCCCGTACCACCGCCACTCAGCACATCCGTGTACGTCTCTAGATAGGTGCCCTGCGACAGCGCCAACATGCCACGTTGCGAGACTTCCACCTCATTAGCCGGTAGACGCAGATGGAACGTGGCCAGCGGCTTGTCATGCAACTGTCGAACGTCCCACACTTTCACCATGCGATCCAGGCCGGCAGTGACCAGATGAATGCCCTTTGGATCCACTGTGAGCGCTGTCATCGCTGTGGAATGGCAAAGCAGCTTGGCCAGCGGTTCGCGCACTTTGGGTGACCACATGGAGACGACACCCTTGCCGCCGCCAATGCAGAGTACACCGTTGCTTGGATTGTGACGCATGTGCCGTATATCTCCCAATCCTGTATTGAAATTGCCCACCAGCTCACCAATGGACACATCCAGCCACGAAGCAAAGCCAACGTGATTGCCGGTAGCCAGCAGGAAATGATAGGGTAAGAAATCCATGCGGTTCACCCGCGACAAACGTTTCACGCAATGCAGCTCGGTGCCCTTCTTATCGTAAAAATATACCCACTCCTTTTGGGCTACCGCGAACATGGTGGGAATATGCAGCCACTGCACATCGGCCACCGACTCCATGACATTGAACTCGCAGTGCAGCTTCTTGGTGACCCAATCGAAAGCGGCCACATGACCACGACGACCGCCAAGCAACAGATGCCGTCCGTTCTTTGTGTAGCGCATCGTGTAGGGACCGTGCTCGAGTTTGAGAGCAAAATGCTTGGCCGCCGACTGCAGATCCACATTGGCGACAATCTCCGACTGCCTATAGCTGGCTGTTACCTCCTCCTCGTCGGGCTCTAGCTGACCGGCCGTCTCCTGCAGCAGCAGCTCTGTGCGCGCCGCCTGCTCGGTGGCATAGTCTAGATAGACCTCGCGGCGCTGTTGTTGACCCTTAAAGTGGCGCGTCTTAACGCCACGCGGATCGACTGCTTCACCCCGCGAATATTTCTGAAGCTGTTCTTCTGATATCTTTGGTTTCTTCTCCACCGGAGTCTTCCGCTCCTTGTCTGATCGCTTCGTCAAATTTCCCTTCTTCAGTTTGTAATGTGTTTGCATCTTAACGAACTCTCCTGTGAAGTTCTGTTGACTCTTACGCTTTACTTTCACCGGTTTTGCAACGCCATCATCTGCACCTGCATTGAAATAACGCGCTTGCGGCTTCTTGCGCTCTTTCGGCGCAGTTTTCACCATTTTGACGTTGTGTAGTTAAAAACAAAACAAACTCTTTTTAAAGTGCGCCGAATAGAACAACGTGCTCAAGCAATTGATGTCGTGCAATCGATAGCTCTTTTATCGCGCAATCGGAATGTCAAATGGACCTGCAAACTTGTTTATGAAACAGATGACAGTAAGAATATCAACTAGCCTCCACTGTGAAGTATCGATAGGCGGCAAATGGTAAAGTTATCGAAATCAAAATACGCGCTTAAGTTTATAATTAACATTTTATTACTATTGCACTGTTAAGCAAGTTTAGCACAAAAAAAAATTTGTATTAAATTAAATTTGAAATTAATAATACGAAAACGCATCAAAACACATTTTAGCAACGCAGCGCAAAATGCTTTCAAGGTGCTTTCCACATTAAACATTACAACTTATTTTGATATCCATGTTGAGCATTCGTTGTACGAATTCCACACACAGGTTTGTGCGCATATGTTTTGTTATTTGCGATTGAAGCCGCCACATCAGTCTATTGAGTAGTCGTTGTCGTTGTTGTTGTTTTTGCTGTTATAAGTAAGACTATAATTAGGTAAACTATGCGCGAGTTCAATAAACACGACCATAGGGCAAATTGGTCGGATAGTAGGGCAACGGCATCAGGAATTTGCCCCCAAACCTCGGCGCCGATTGTGCTGATTCACTGCTGGACGAGAACATCGAAGTGCAGATTTCGGCGCGATGCAGACGACTGCTGCTATTTGATGTGCTGGTGGTGGTGCCCAGGCCCAGCCCCAAACCACTGCTGCCGCCGCTTCGTCCCTGCTGCTGCTGACGGTGTCGTCGTGTGCGTAACAACGAGAAAATGGCCACAATGACGGCCACCAGAAAGATGGAGCCGAGCACACAGAACGAGATCGCCAACTTGGAGATGGACAAGCACAGTGTGCCCTCGCCCGCTAGCGTACGCACATGCGGCACGTAATCTTCGGCTGAAAAGGGGGAAAAAAGAGAGGTATTTCTTAGATATGTGAATTAATTGCAAAATTCAAATCCTATCGGAAGGATCAGTGCTGCCAGATCAGCCTTCTAACAATCGATGCACCGCCACAAAATTTGTATAGAAATCGTTATCCTGTTACTATCGATTTTACTATCGAGCGTTAATCAGTTGTCAAGTTTAACAACAACAAAAAATCAAAGAACAAAAATACTTCACGCAATATTTCAAGCGCAGAGAATGTTAGATAATCGAATTTCTTTTTGAATACCATATAAATGTGTAAACTTATGAAAGTAATGAAATTTTTGTCGTTTCTTCTCTTCAAGCAACACTTGTGGCAGCACTTACCGCTCATGTTGTAGCGTCTATCGTAGCGCAAACGATCCATTTCGATCTGCGGAGCTGTCACGGCCAGCGAGTTGAAGACCTCAATCCGCGCCAGGTGCTGATCGGCGTTCAGCTGCACTTGCTGGTGCTGCTCAGTGGGGCGACAATTGAGCTGCAATGGAAATTTCGTTAGTTGACATGAGTAACGGATAACGGGTGCCAGGTACTGCTATAGCAGTAGCTATGCTATATATATATATATATATGATTGTCTGTGTGTGTGTGTGCAAGTGAATTTACACCCACCACTTTGGGCAATTGTTTGCTGCAGTTCGGTGCATTTTGGTGCAATAACCACATTAATTAGCGGCGCCATAACACACACTTGCACGCACAGTTGCCGCTCTGCTGCACCAACGCACACACACACAGACACATACACTAACACGGCGGGCATACTTTCATTTTCATTTGCACATTTTGGGCCCTGTTTGCTACTTGGTAAATTTTGCATAAGGCAAACAGGCACACACACACACACACACACATACATATGCTAATATTGGTGTACTCACATTGGGGCACTTCCCTTTGCAGAGCTGCACGCCGCAACTGACGTGCAACCGCTCGCGATCGGGAAACTTGAAGGCGGGAAATGTTGCCATGAACGTCCGCTCGATCAGATCTTCCTCGTGCTGCTTGGACCAGCCCTCCTCGGCGGGTTTGAAGCGGGTGTGCAGCGCCGGCATAACCTGATGATGATGAGGATAAACATAGAGATTTATTGTGGGCAAAAAGATAGACATTGACTAGAAAAGATGGCAACCTCTAAAGGGAGAAGTGTACTGAGACTATGTAGATAGGTACACTGTAGCCCTGCTTAGAACTGCTGTCCAGTATAGTATTTTGTAATCCATCTTTTGACCTAGTCCACTCCGAGAAGGTGCTTGCCTAGTATTACTAAGAAATGCCCATCGCAGCCAACCTTCCAAAGGAAGGTACTTAATATTCCTTTTCTCTTCTACAAATCTTTGACTGCTTAGCCCTTGGAAATTGCTGCTACTCTTTCAGTGTCACTGCACCTTGTATCCGGAATCCATCTTAAAATGCGGGCATTGCCTTCTTTTCCTCTTATTATCCCACAGCACGCACCTTTACTATCATTATTGCACACCTATGTATGCTGTCATACACATAACTCGCCCATTCAAGAGTTACGCGAGTTTGGTTTCTTTGAAATCGACTGAAATTGAAAGTATATCATCCTAATAAACTTAACGAGTGTGAGCCAGTTGGCTTGGGGTTGGGTAACTGTCCCCACAGTGGCCCTTTGTACTTAACTCTTTTTAGTGTCAACGGCGTTTAATGTTGGCTATACAAACTAAGTTTATGCTGACGACACATGGTAATAAAACTCACACACACACACACACATACACACACATGAAGACAGCTAATGTCATTGGCAATGACAATGACAGTCTGCACTCACTCACTCACCGCTCCCGCTGTCCCTAAACATCGAACAACCTGTTGCTGCTCTCCCACTTGGCTGCGCTCTCTTCACTTCTCTCTTTGAGGGGCACTTCCGTTACGGGGCAGCGGCGCAGCAAGCAGAGCAACGGTAACAAAAGTCATGTGCCAAGTTCACGGGCAAAAACAATGCTCCCTTTGCTGATGCAAGCGTGTGTGAGTGCCACATTTGTGAGTGTGTGTGTGTGTGTGTGTGTGTGGGTCTATGTATGCCATATGAAAATGTATGAAATTACAGAGGGGGCCATGTGACTTACGTCTTGCCACTATTGCACCATGGAGAATTTCGCCTTTTTGTGGATAAACAAGATTTTAATGGGGTTTCTTTTTAAAGCTGGTTATATAAGCACTAAGAAGTGTTTTGGAAAGGTGAAAAGAAAGATTGCGAAGGCAGCTAAAGATTTAAAGCGTTTATAGATTGCGAGACAGCTACACTCCGATCATATTTACAACGTAAATATGAATAGATACTCAGCCGGCGATGTGTATTGATGGCTCACAAAAGTAGCAAAATGGCCCATGGTGCATTGTTGCTGCTACTTGCTACACTTGGTACTTGGCACGTTGATTAGATGCCGCTACCTGGTTTCAATTTACACACTTAAAGCACGTGTATCGCTGCGTGTCCGGGTATGTTTGTATGTGTGTGTGTGTGAGAAACTTGCAACAATTACAACAATAATACGAAACAATTCAAATTGCTGCGGAAGTTCAAATGAGTTTACAAATGCCAACAACAACTGCAGGAGAAACAAGCAATGCACAATGCAACAGTGCTCCCATCTTGGCTTTTTTATGGATAGATATATCCTTTTTTATAGCATAGTCACAATAAGGAATCTATTTCAAATTGATTAATTATTTGAATTAAACCAAATACATTGCATAAATAACTTGTAAATTTTTATCACATTCTAATCACAAAATCAGGAGGGACGAAAAGAGGCGTGGCAAAATTTAAAAATCAGTTTGTAGACAATTCTCAAGTAATCTTTGAGACGGATGCACAATGAACTTCTTCATCTGCACTATTTGTAAAGGTATTACCCCTTTTCCCCCTGCCAACTGCCAACAAACTCTGTATGCACTTAGTCTATGCCAAGAGTCGTTCTTCCATAACCGAATTTATACGACTTTTTCTTCCATTCCTTTGCGGATTCCATCGGCACTCGAGCAGAAACAGGCAAACAAACACAGTAAATACTATGGAGAGTTCAGAGATCTATTTTGGTTTGGCCATTGTGGGTTACATTCTCATCTGCAACTGTGTCGCGCACAGCCGCAAACTGTTTCACTTTCGAGCCCTAGTTCACTTCAGCCGGGGCTGACTTTGTTCTCTGACCCAGAAGTCTTTTTCTTTTTCTAAGCCAAACAAATAATCCAACTTAGCAATGGGCGCGTGCATAAATTATTTGCATGTTGCTGCTGCTGGTTAAACAATAAAACTAAACCAACTAATCGCACAACAACAACGGCTACAAGAAGAGCAACCACAGTTGACGTCTGAAGGTGAGGCGAGAGAGCGGAAAGCGTTGGAAGCGAGGGAAGGGGGGGGTGTAGGTGTGATGGGTTGACGGAGTGATGAACAATAAAACAAACATAAAATGCAAATGGGTTTTTTTTTTTTTTTTTTTGGTTGACTTTGTCCGCTGTCCGTTAAAGAAGAAATACAAATTAAGCCGTGAGATTTTTCTAGCCAACGTGCGCACCTCAACCTCACAATGGTCGAGAGCATAAGATTTGTTTGACCCATTTTCTGGCATGACATGTGCACAAAGCGGAGACGGCATCACTGCTACTTCCACTTCCCCATAACCACTGCTAAACATCCTTCTGCGTGTGTGTGTGTGTGTGTGTTCAGGGCCGTAACAACGGTTTCAGGGGGCCCTACTGCAAAAATTCTTGTGGGCCCCTATTGTAATTGCCTTGCTTTTACATTTAGTATGTATTTAGTTGATAAAACATTTCAGGGCCATCTCATTCTCTATTTATAATATTACTAACACATTCAATCAGAATTTACTCATCGAAAATATGTGTAAGGGGTACAAGGAGCCGTGACAGACCCCGCGAAATATGTAATGGCGGTCGTCCGTTTGACCCTCAGTCCGTCCGTTCCATTGCATGTTTTTAGCAGGGCCCGCACACCCTGCACACGCCCCGCTACGGGCCTGAGTCTATGTCTATGTTCACTGCTGGCTAATTGTTGTGACCTCCTAATTTACTCAAGAAGAACCGTCGCAGCAGAAGAAGAACTGTTTAGCGCGCGGGTTGCTCTTTTTTAATGGCCGCTTAGCTTGGCAGCGGATAAGGTAGCGACGGCAGCAGAGGCAGAGGTAGAAGCAGCGCTAACGCTAACGCGATTGTAAGCGCAGCAAACGCAAACTGTTCTAACGATGCGCGCGTAATTACGTCTAACAGTTTTACAGTCGACGCTAGTGTTGTAATAACCGTTATAATTAATGATGCGCATCGACGGCGCAGCAATTGCACAACAGTTGCAAACAGTTGCGATTGGCCTGCCAACTTGCCGAGAATACATTGCCGTTTTTTTCTTTGTTTGCTGTTGTTTCCCTTTTCACTTTCGCAGCGATATTAAAAACGAAAGTTTAACCAATTAATCGATAAACAAAGGCAACGGCAACTCAAAAACACACACACACACATTATGATTAATTATAGATGGCAGCGATCAATCTGCTGCTGCTGCTATTGCTGTCTGGCAGAATCGTCGCTGAAGTTATGCAAAAAATGTTTGTTGCTGCTGACTCACCTGCTCATCGATGGGGCAACCGCGTGCGTCGAGCAGCTGCTGCGTGGACTCACCGAGTCCATCGAGCGCGGCACAATCCACGACACGCACTCCAATCGTCCCGGGCACGATGGCGCGCACTGTTAAAGTGGTTGCCACGCCCACCTCTACCGAGCCGGAACCATTGGGGCCGCCCAGCTCCAGCCAGATGCGTACGCGCGGTGTTTTCATGTGATCATGCGCAGGCGCCGCTGCCGCGCCCGATTCCGACGCCGATGCGGACGTTGCACCAGACGCCACGGCGGCCAAAGCACGCATTCGCGCATTACTGCAAGAATCGATGAAAGCACGTGATTAAAGTGCGATAATTGACCAATCGATAATTGAAAATGATGTTAATTTATTTTATTTGTGTGAGCTTCACTTCAATAGTACTTCAAATACGTTTTAAATGAATGAATGAATGAGGTTAAATAAGGTAAATGATGCTACTTACCGATCACGACCGGAGAGGGGGGGCAATGTCATGCCCATGGCCTTGGCGGGCAGCTGGCAGCGCACGGTGCGCAGTATGTCGCTGCTCTGGCGCAGCTTTTGTTCCATTTGCAGCATCACCCGCACTGTGTACTCCATGCCGCCGTCGGGCAGTGGCTCTGCACGCACACCACACCCCGAGGTGGGCACACGCAGCTGAATGTGGGCGGAATTCTGGCCACGTGAGCGACACTCCAGCGTAAAGTCCTTGGCGTAGAGCAGACCACGGAAATTCTGACTCAACTGTAACTGCATGTCCAGCAGTTCCCTGGTGCAGTTCACCAGCAACGTCTGGATTCGCATGCCAGTGGCCTGGCCAGCGGGCGCGGGGGCATCTGTGCTCAATGCAGCTGCTCTTGTTGTTGTACTGGCTGTGGCGACTGCCAGCAACACTAGCAGCGCTATTGCCGTTCTGGTTGCCCAAGCAGCGTGACACAGAAACGTCGCCGAGTGCCGCCGCCGGTGATGCAGCAGGCCGATAAGCGCGGTGGCGGCGGTGGCAACTGGCGATGGCAGGTGGCAGCTCGGGCTGGGGCTGGGGCTGGTGACGGGCTGGCGATGGCGACGCTGCAAGAACATGTTTCCGATTTTCCAATTTCCCGTTTCGCGCCCGAGACGCGCAACAACAACAGAAACAAAAACAACTGCCGCAACTGCAACCGCAAATGATGCCACTTGGTCGCGTTGCTGTTCCTCGTCGAAGTTGGAGTTGCAGTCGACACCTGTTACAGTGTCGCGTCTTGTGGTTTCCAGCTAGATGGGCGTGCCAGGGCAGGCGGAGCAAGTGGGGGCGGGTGGTCTTAATTGGCCTGGCTGGTCTTGAGAATCTCTGCGGGAGGCAACAACAAGCAAAAAACCAACAACAATTTTCAATGTTTTGTAATTACACAAAATTAAGGCTAAGCTGCCCACTGTGCCATTCCGCCCGTCGATATAGACGCCACTGCCCCCCCCCCCTCCTCTCCTTACCCTGTTTCAAATGCCCAAAAAAGCATAGATAGTGAGAGGAGAGGAGAGGGGAGGGGAGGGGATGGAAGTAGGATGCGAGATAGTTGAGAGAAAGCAGGTCAAGTTTGCATTCACCCGTCGAATCGGGCCAGCAACTATTGCAGCAGCGACTAAACAAATAAAACTGCGAGGCAAATGAAGGCAAATAAAGGCGAATAAATGTCGAACTAAAACTTAAATCAACATCAACTTCGGCTTGGACATCATCGACGTTTGCAACTTTGCGTAATCCTATTTGATTTGACTGTGTCTGTGTCTGTGCCTGTGTCTGTGTGCTTCTTGTGTTTGTGTATTTATTTTTGCTGTCGCTATTTATTTATTTGTCCATCCGATGCTACAGGCCATCAAGTTGTTATTGCTTCCATCGTTGTTTGAAACTCGATAAAGAACTGACCTTGACCCACAAAAGTTGCCAGGGAAGAGGAAGGGGGAGGGGCAAGTGGGATCCTGCACTTGTGAGAGCTTTGCACTTTTTGAACTTTGTTGGTCTTAAGTTTTGAATAACTACTGTTTTTGTTTGCATTAAGATTTCCTTAAATTTCAAAAATTACATATATTTTTTTATTCCATTTTTCTTTGAGTTTCTTTTGTGATTTACTTTTATTAAGCTTTGCATAAGGATCAGTTGCACTTGTTCTACTTATCAGCAATGTTTATAATAAAAGCAAAATACCCTTAAGTATGTCTTGTATCCTTGCACTATTGAATGCTTTTATGTTTTACATTTTGAAACATAACTTTTTTTTTTTTGATTAGATTCAAATTTGTATACACGTATATTTATATATTTTTGATGTTGATTATTTATATTTTGAAACAAAACTGTACATCATTTCCTCTTCGGAATTATATGATATTTTATAGCTTTTCATATTAATTCAGTCACATACCGCACAGGAAAAAAATATCTATTATATAAAATTGCTTACACAATAAAACAACGCAGGAAATATGAAAATTTTCAAAAACGAACAGAAATATAACCGCAAATTTAAAATATTTAACTAGCGGCAAATACCTCTATGTGCGCGCGCGCATCACACGAAAATCAACAAGAGGAAACTACAGCGAAAAGAAAAAAACAGTAAGTAATGTTTCGCGTCGAAAGGCGGCAGCGAATATCAAAACACAAACGCACGCTACCAAGTGTGCAAATCAAATAAGCCGCAAGAAATGC
Organism: Zaprionus indianus; assembly: GCA_018904595.1. NCBI lineage: Eukaryota > Metazoa > Arthropoda > Insecta > Diptera > Drosophilidae > Zaprionus > Zaprionus indianus. The sequence continues at coordinate 1,054,382 of JAEIHA010000344.1, forward strand.
AATGTGTGGACTTGGACGGGCCAAGAAGTTGGCTAACCACAACGAAGACGACACAGGGGCAAACGAAGAAGAAGATAATGAGAGAAATGTTGCGGGTACGCATGCGCCGTGATTTTAGCGCCACTTTATTTAAACTGTGCAGTGCTGCCAACTTGTCACAGTATCTTTCCTTGGCTATCGAAATTAACTTATCGTACCATCAAAAATTCAAAAGGCATTTAAGTTATTTCAAAGAACTTATAAAGTATTTGAAAAATGTAATGTCGACTCGGCTTATGTTGCTTACCAGGTTATTAATTAAAAAATATTTCTATTATTATATTTATTTATTATAAGATAAAAATTGTAAACAAACGCAGCTGGTTGACTGTGAGACCACAGCTATAAATCTGGTCACACTATGAGAGATATAATGTTCAAAAACTGGTCCCTCTGGTAACTTTGACTGTTCATAACATAGAGTTATCGAAGAATATAGCTTGTAAGCTGATTGAGATATTTTACTGAAGCTTTTCGTTTGTTTTCGTTAAGTTCTTAAAGAATAAGTCTAATATCAGCATTTCCTCATTAAAAAGAAAAGTTAAAAATATTTTTTTTGAAATAGCCTACAAAATGAATAATTAAATCTTATTTTATTTTTATATATCTATTATTATTTTATTTTCTAAATTCTTTTGAAACATATTATTTCGTAAACCATAACTTTGCGGTTATTCGTTACTGGTAAAACTTATCTAATTTTAACCTGCGCCGGCAGCTTAATTTAATATTTTATTTAACAAAAAAACAAGCTAAATTCTAGCCAGAAAATAGCTGTTTCGTATATGATTTATCGACCAGCCGCCACAATCTATCGCCAGATGGCACACCAATTTTTCCTTTTTTTTTCATCACTAATCACTAATGCCACACGATAAATTACAAGCGAAGCGGCTAAACTAAGTTACAAAAAAGGCAGCAGAAATTGCAAAAACATAGTTCGATGAGCCTGAACTTCGACATGCCCGACACAATTGAGTTCGTATTGCCAATGAAGAACGAATACTCGGATCATAACAACGATGGTGGCGGCGGCGACGACGACGAGGCAGAGAGTAAAAGTCGCTATGTAGTGCTGGATGCTGTTGATGTTGGACGCGACTATAAACACGAGGAGTTCCTGCTGGTAAACGATGACGGCACCGAGAGTGAACTGCTGATGGGTAATACGCAACTGCATCAACAGTTTGTTAATTGCCCCGAACTGCAGCAGGCAATGTTGCGCGTGCCAAAGATGGAATCTTTCGATGAGGTGCAATATATGGTGGCAGACCAACAGTCCGACGAGGTGGACGATCTGGTCGAGGAAGAGGAGCTGGAAGAGGATGATGAAGGGCAGTATGAGCAATATGAGGATAATATAGAATCGGAGCAAATACAGGAGGATCAATTTGAATGGAACTATCTCCAGACGCAATCGCCCGAGGAGGAAGCCGAGTCGGAGGCAATCGAGCTTGTTGGATCATATCTATCGCCGCTGCCCGCAGCACAAGCTGCAGGCGCAGCCGCAGCCAAAGCTCATTCCAAAACCAGCAACAACACAACACAACAGAGTCTGAAACGCGGCTACATCTCGTCGTCGTCGCAGCACACCGAACTGATAGACGATTTGGATGCGTACGAAGAGATTGGTCGGACGACGAGCGCAACAAGTACAACTTCCGAGATTGCTGTGGCAGTGACAGTGGCAGCTAGTGAGGAGCCAGCCAAGTTGGCAACGCCCAGTGACAAGATGCTTGACCAGTTCAAGGGACCCCGCCGTTACATGCTCTTCGACGAACTGATCGCCACCATTGTGGACTTCGATGAGGATCGTACACCGATAGTGGAGTTCTCAATGATTGGCAGCATACAGGATGAGAAGCTTCCCGTAGAATGTGGCATTTGTCCAGATGTTATGCATAAATCCAAACTGTCCAAGCATCAAAAGACTCACCTGGTACCTGGTACAAACCGTTACGCATGCATCTACTGCACCGAAACGTATAGAGATTGCAAATATCTGGCCGGGCACGCACGGCGCCACATGGGCATCCGTCCGTATGTCTGTGAACCGTGCAAACTGTATTTCTCCACCAAGCAGGATCTTCGGGTGCACAACCAGCGTCGGCATTTGGAGAAGGAGCACATCTGCGAGATGTGCGGTAAGACGTTTGCCCAGAACACACAGCTGAAGCGGCATCGTGAGGCGACGCACGAGAAGAAGCGCAGGTTTCAGTGTCAATACTGCCAGAAGGCATACTACAAGAACTTCTCCCTCCAGGAGCACATTCGAAACGTGCACATGGGCAAGCGGCGCATGCTAAAGTGTCCGTTCTGTGGCATGCAGTGTCGGGATGCGCACAAGATGGCGCGGCACCGCAAGGAGATGCATCTCAATCAGGACACATATGTTTGCCATTTGTGCCAAGAGGAGTTCACCGATATTAATTTTTTCGATGCTCATAAACGTTCCATCCAGTGTCGCAGCAACACGCGTCGCATGGTCACTGAGGATGAGACTGAGGGTGCCGATGGCGAGGATCGAGCACCAAACGGTGAGGAGGATGCTAATTTTATAAGCGAAGGCGATCAACTGGCTGGCATGTTGGAAGAGGATTTCGATGAAGATGCCGGTCTGCTGGTTGAGGCCGATGGCGAAGCGGACGCCGATGTGGATCCCGATACCAATGCCGATGGTGGTGATGGTGTTGTGCAGCTGCCCGGTGATACCATCTACGAGACAATTAATGGCAACTATCTGCACGAGGCGGGCGAGGAGGGCGACAATGGCGAGCAGCAATTTGTCCAGCAATACGAGCAGAATACCTACGACGACGATAGCCTGCTCGTCGAGCAGTTGCCCGAGGAGGATGACCACACCGAGCAGATACTTGAGGATGATGACGAACAGTATCTGGAGGCGATCGATGGAGGAAGTTTTCAGCAGAAACAACTTCAGCAGCAGTTCCAGTCGGCGCAGCAGCAACTGCAGCAGGTTGGTCAGGAGTATAACGACGATGAGCTCATTTATGAAATCATATTGGAGACTGAGGATAACTGAACAGAAATTGTATCAGCTTCGCCCACCCCACACACCCCCACTCCCCATATCCCCCCACATACCATATGAGCGATAACTTCGCTCAAACCCATCAAAAAACTGTAAATAAAATTAAATAACTTGTATGTACGTAATCAGAATAATTCCATTTCGAACATTAACTCAATAAATCGTGTTGATTGTAATTTTTCAAAAAATCAACAAAAATAAAACAAAAGGAAAATTTAAATCAGCTTTGCATTTTGCCAGGAACATTTATGGCAAATGCAACCCAGGAGCGCAGAGCTGTATTCCGTGTCCACCATCAGAGTCAAAATGCAACTCATTGTGACATTAAATGATTAGAGATGTGCACGCAGACGCAAGTCCTGCCAACATAATTTGCATTCCAATTGCACCTAAAATAAATTAAAACCCGTATATATACTTACATATGGGCGAATTAGCTGTGTTTGTGTATGTGTACATAAGATGACGTGATACACAGCGTACATACAATGTATTTTGGGCGTGTGGTAAGAGCGAGATAGCAATAGTACTAGCACGATTGTTTCCACTCACATTCGTATTCAAGACAGCTGCTGTTATCGAACGAATCGATTGCTTGTATCATTCGACTGATGGACTAGTCACTAGTGCTGGCATCTTTTCAAAACCCTAAAAAGCCTGTATTTGCACGAAGCGTTGCGACAAACAGGGAAGATTACTATTTTCGTGACGCCACGATTGATGTTAATCCTAGTTGACCTCGAAAATAAAAAAAAAACCTGCCACTTTGCCAATAAATATTTAGCCAAAATCGAGACAAACATTTTATAAAGAAGTGTTCATCAATTGATGAACAACTACATCTTAGTGCAGGCAATGAAATACATATTAATTATCAAAAAAAAGTCAAAAAATTGTTTTAAAATGTATGTAAATCTGAATACAGTAGGATAATTCAAATCTTTGTTATGGCGCTGTAACAACATGTGCTTCTTCTTTAAACCATGACGTGTCGACCACAGGCTAGGTATCGATAATCTTCTTAATTCGATATTTCTGCCATACAAATACGCACTCACACACACACACACACACAGCGAGATTTTATTATTTATTTTTGTTTTCTGCTAGTGGCGCCCGAACATTTTGAAGCACCGAAGAATCTGATAGAAGGAAACAAATTAGAGAACAGAGAATGGACAACAGCAATACGCCGGCTCTGGAGAAATGGGGATTTCCTCTACAGGAGCTCTACCGCCTCGCATTCACATTCTACAAACGTAAGTGATGACAAATTTCTTCCGTTTTCCTTTGATTACACTCGGCTTTTATCTGGCTTCACTTCTTCTTGCAGAGAATTCGGGGAAGGCAATACATCTGTCGTACGAGGATAACCTTAAGTTGGTGGCATTCAAGCAGCAGGCCTCGCTTGGACCCTTTAATATCAAAGATGCGCCGGCTTTGGGTGTCCTCGATGTGATCGGACGCGACAGGCAACAGCACTGGCAGCTGTTAGGCGATATAACGCGGGAGCAGGCCATGGAGGGATTTATTGATCTGCTGGACACAATGTGCAGCGCCTTTCGGCCATATATCGAGGCAGTGCGTCAGAATCGCGATGAGACGTTGAAGGCTGAACTGCGTCGCATGGAGCAGGAGAAGGAGGCGCAACAGAAAAGGGAACGCGAGCAGCAGGAAATGCTCGAGGAGGGATACAAGGAGGAGCTGCAACGACGTCAGCTGCAGGATGCGCTTAATAAGCAAACATATCAGCAGTTTAAGGTAAACTTTCAATCGATTTTTTTGATGCGGGTTGTGCGGTCATCTCTAAATGTGCCGGTTACCAATCCAATTGAATTTAGGTTTCGCAAATACGATTAGAATTTTCTTTGGCTGTAAATATGCATGATAGCATTGCAATTTGATTTGTGTGGAGAGTTCCTTCTCTTTGCTTGTTAGATTGGTTCATATGAACTGAAATGGTTAAAAAAAACACTGCGAGATGTTTTTATTTAAGATGTGTTTTCTAAGAGTTTTAGTTTTTATAGAAAATTTAATGAGATAAAAGAACTTGTTTCCTATATGTACAAAGTGCACAGGGTATTTATAAGGCGACTAACGTCGTCGTCCTAGCGCATGTCAATCGCAATCTGCTGCGTCTAGACTAGACATGTGCACCTGTTGTTGCTAACTCATTGCGACGCCGACGCCAACACCGTAAATTGTCAATAATGAATGGGAATGAATGGCGGCTAAGCAGTTGGGCGGCGGGAAAGGGGGGCTGCGTGGGTGCGTAAACGAATGAGGTTATGACCCAATTCCAGCGCGCATAAAGGGAATGAATTAAAATTCAAGGATAATGTGGCAACCCCTAATTTCCTCCCCTTCTCTATATCTCTCTTTTGTCTTTCAGTTGTATGCGGAGAAACAGTTCCCTGGCAATCCTGAGCAGCAGGCGGTGCTTATCCATCAGCTGCAAAAGGAGCACTACCATCAGTATATGCAACAGTTGCATCTGCAGACACAGAGCCAGGCGCAGACAAAAGACGGAGGAGAGGAGGCAAACAAGATGAGCAAAGCACCTGGAGGAGAAGGGGAATGTGGACAGCCGACGCCTGCAAACAACGAACCAGACAACGTGGACCTCATCAATGCCATGGGGGGTCTGCAGCTCAGTAATGACCTAGAACAGGAGCAGCACCAGCAGCAGCTCGACGAGCAACAACTCCAGACACAGGCAGCGCAGGATGTGTGCGCGGAGACGGGTGTGCAGTCGGGTGCATACGATGAGTATGTGTTGATACGTCCCGCCAAGATGTGGACTCGTCCCGACATAAGACAGTTCAAGACTGAGGTATCCGCCGGCGACGGAGACGGAGTCATTACCATTGGACATGGAGACACGGTGACGGTGAGAAAATCTCAATAACATCTTTTCGGCATAAGCGGCTAATCCTCCGCTGTGTCTCTTTCGGTAACATCCATCCGATATTCCTTATCCTCTCTCTCTCTCTCTTTCTCTCTCTCACGATAACATATATCCAATATACTTTCCTAGTTCTTCTTCTCGCTGTCCCGTTAACATATTTTCGATAAGCGCCACTTATCCTCCTCGCTCTCTTCTGATAGGTACGCGTGCCCACCAACCTGAATGGGAAATGCATCTTCTGGGAGTTCGCCACAGATAATTATGATATCGGTTTCGGCATTTACTTTGAATGGGCCAAGCCCGTCACCAACGAAGTCACTGTTCATGTCACGGACAGCGACGAGGAGGACGACTGTGTCGATGAGGATTATCTATCGACCACGGAGGATTTGGAATCTGGGTCACTATCCCTGGATCGCAATGCCTTGGCCGCGCAGAGCGTCGGCGTCGGCACAGGTGCCTTTAAAGCACCGATATCGATAATTGTGCCAATATATCGGCGCGAATGCTACAACGAGGTCTATGTCGGCTCCCATTCCTATCCAGGTGAGGGTGTCTACTTGCTGAAATTCGACAATAGCTACAGCATTTGGCGTTCCAAAACACTTTACTATCGCGTCTACTACGAACGGTAAATATAATGAAAAGCCGAAAGCCAAAATAAAAGTGGAGAAAGACGATAACCGACGAGGGATGTGCAAAAGGGATAGAAAAAGGGGAGGGGGTTTTGTGCGTGTGTTAAAGTACGTTAAGTAGAAATTTCACTTTTCCATTTGCAAAATGATTAAATCAATATTATTTATTATATAGTTTGAAAATAAAAATCAATTAAAAGCATAACTTGCATACGAAAATTCAAATATTTGTAGGCTGCCAGATATGGCATTAACTGCACGAAACTAAAGTGCTGCCAGATTTTTGTGTTTAAGTAATATTTACTTACAGCGCAATGGACATAACTATCAATAATATAAAATAACAATTACAAAAAAATTTTTTTATGTAAAATCCGAAAACAAAATGTTAAAAGAGAGGAATATTAATTCCCAAAATAAGCAGCAAGCAAATGTCAGCTTTAAGCGTTGCCAGATGGGCGTGCGTTATCTGTTGTTCCCTTACCTCTCTTTCGTAATTCGAAAAGCCGGCAATTTGTGGGTGTATTATGTACGCACTTACAGGTCAGCTGAGGCGGTGCGACAACAAACATTTCGCCCGTCGTTTGGTTAGTTATGTGCTCGGGATTGAGACATCCTGCGATGACACCGGCCTGGCCGTAGTCGATACCAATGGCAAAGTGTGCGCCAATGTGCTTGAATCACAGCAGCAGTTCCACACTCGGTAAGCAAGAGAAGAAGGGTTAAATTCCAATTGCTCCAGAAATATTTCTAATGTACTATTCCTCTCTCTTTCTAGCTATGGCGGCATTATACCACCACGTGCACAGGACCTGCATAGATTGCGTATTGAACGCGCTTACGAGCGCTGCCTGGCGGAGGCGCAACTGCAGCCGGAGCAGCTGGCAGCTATTGCGGTGACCACACGGCCAGGTTTGCCGTTGAGCTTGCTTATTGGACTGCGTTTTGCACGGCATGTGGCGCGCAGGCATCAAAAGCCTTTGCTGCCCGTGCATCACATGGAGGCACATGCACTGCAGGCGCGCATGGAGCACACACATGAATTGAGCTATCCCTTCCTTTGCCTGCTTATCAGCGGCGGCCACAGCCAGCTGGCACTGGTGCGAGGACCCGGGCAACTGACCCTGCTGGGCGAGACCTTAGATGATGCACCTGGTGAGGCATTCGATAAGATTGCTCGCCGCCTGCGTCTGTACGTGCTCCCCGAGTATCGCCTCTGCAGCGGTGGCCAGGCCATTGAGCATGCCGCCCGTTCTGCTAGCAATCCTGATGCCTACCAGTTCCCCCTGCCACTAGCCTCGCAGCGCAATTGCAACTTTAGTTTCGCTGGGATTAAAAATAATTCCTTCCGTGCCATACGCTTCAAGGAGCGTGCGGAGCGCACTCCACCCGATGGCATCATAAGCAACTATGCTGATTTCTGTGCGGGATTACTGCGCGCCGTGAGTCGACATCTGATGCATCGCACTCAGCGCGCCCTGGAATTTTGTCTGCAACCAGAGCGGAATCTCTTTGGTTCAGCACCGCCCACACTAGTCATCTCGGGAGGCGTGGCCAACAATGATACCATCTATGCCAATTTGGAGCATCTCGCCAAGCACTACAATTGTCGTTGCTATCGTCCCTCGAAACGTTACTGCTCCGACAATGGCGTCATGATTGCCTGGCACGGCATCGAGCAGTTGCTCCACACTGGCGACGCCAGCCTGCGCTACGATCTGGATGAGATTGATCTTGCTGGCAGTGAAGGCTTTCGGGATTCCTTAGAGCAGCAACTCGTGGAGGCCCAAATCAAGTGCAAGTGGATTAAGCCGCTTTAAGGGGAAGGCATGAAGGTTAACATTTTTGGCATGCTGAATTTTGTATACCCTTCCCAGAAGTTGTTACCGATTCTTGTTAAGCTATTAAATACATATAATAGTATCTAGTTGTAATTAAACTATTCTGGAGTTTGAAATAATTTTTGGATCATGTATACCTTAAAGAGTTCTCTTCTGAAAAGAAAGTGGAAGACTATAAGACATAATATAAATTGTAAACCTTAACTTTCAACATGAAATTCTTTGAAAAATATTGATACACTTTCCAGAAAATTCAAGTAATCTGCATACCAATTCTATCTCCTATATGGGTTATAGGATGAAAAAGAATATCTTATATTCTGGAAGAAGAAAAAAGATTTTCACATTTGCTTTTCTTTTTTATATAATTTTTTTTGTTGATTTTTATTGGTTTCTTTTTTATTTCTTGTTGTTGGGTTTTTTTTATTATAATATCTGAAATCAATAATGTCGAAATGTCTAAGGTCTAAAAAAAAATATGTAAAAATTGATAATGTATATAATATAAAAATATTAAAAAATGCATTAGTTCGTTTTCGTTTTTCTTGTTTTTCCTTTTACATTTTCTTCTTCCATTTTGCTGAACTACAATACAAATTTTTGTTTATCATCTTCTTCTCTGTTGTTGTTGTTGCTGGTTTTGTTTTGTTGTTACTTTATGGATTATGCCCTATATATAGTTAAGATTTTTGAAGTGTTTTGCTCTCTGTTTGTTTTTTTTTTGTTTTACAACTTTTACTTAAATATTTCAATACTCTTACTTTTATTACATAATAGAGCGTTACATACATTACGCATACGTATTTTATTTTTTCTTCTTTTTTTCATTTTGTTTTTTTTTTTAGTTTTATTGCGAGCGCATTTCGTGTGTGTGTGTGTGTTTTCTATTGTTATTGCGCCATTTGCTTATTAACTTTTGTGTTTTGTTGATTTTGTTGTATAATCCTTTATTTTGTATTATTTTTTTATTTCTTTTTTATGCAAAACAGAAAATTGCATATTCCTTTCTCTTTTTGCTTACGCTTTCCTTCTCCTCCTCTCTTCTGCGCTGTTTATGTGGTTTCTCTTTCTGTTATCCTTCCTTCCTTCTCTTCTCTCTTCTCTTAATTTTGTATATATGTATATATATAAATAATTTGTTTGCTATATTGTTATTGTTGTTGTTTTTTGCTTTTGCTTTTCATATTTTGTTTCTTTTTAATCATATACGAAAATTGCGCCAAAACAATACAGAGGAATAGGTGGGGAGGGAGGGCCGGGGCGGGGCGGGGTCGTGGCAGGGCGCTTAAGCTGAATTTTGATTTGATTTTAGATCGACGAAGCAACAGAATGTAGAAATTTTACATTATATAGAAATAGATCGATAGATAGTTAGATAGGTAACTACATAGATAGATATAAGAAGTGGTTTCTGGCGGGGGGAGGGGGTACATTGGAGTGACATGGAACTATATCTGAACTATCTGAATACTGCGAACATCAATTTAAAATTTGCAAAATCCTCAAGAAGTTTTCCAAATTTAAAATTGCTAATCGAATCGAGATAACATGCCATGTCAGCTCATTTGGGAGTTTTATATGATATATACATATAAATACACATATATAGCTGGATATATACATATATAAATACATATATAATTGATTTTGGGAGGGGTACGTGGAGTGGGAGGGGGTCTAAAGAAAAACAACCGAAACAAACAAAGCGAATTAAAGGAATTTGCATCTCCTCTTCTTGGTGGGCTCTGGGGGCTCCAAGGCGGCCAATATGGCCTCATCGAATACATTTTTCAGTCCCTTCTGTGTTAGGGCCGAACACTCGACGTATTTAACAGCCTTCAGCTCCTTGGCCAACTTCTCGCCCTGCTCCGATGTTATTGGTTTCTGCTTATTCTTAGCCAGCTTCTCCAATGTGCTTGTCTCGTCGCGTAGATCGATCTGTGTGCCCACAAGCAGGAACGGTGTCTTCTGGCAATGGTGCGTTATCTCGGGCACCCACTAAAGGAATAAGATTATATATATATATTTAAATATATATATGTATATGTAGGCAGTATAATGTTATCTGCAACTTACCTTCTCCTTCACATTCTCAAACGAACTGGGACTGACCACCGAGAAGCAGACAAGGAATACATCCGTCTGCGGGTAGGATAACGGTCTCAAACGATCGTAATCCTCCTGCCCGGCCGTATCGAACAGGCCCAGCGTATAAGGCTCGCCGCCAATCATCACCGTCACCGCATAGTTATCGAATACAGTTGGCACATATTCCGATGGAAATTTGTTCGTTGTGTATGAAATCAGTAGGCACGTCTTGCCCACAGCGCCATCGCCGACGACCACACACTTGATTGTTTGCATGCCTGCTGAAAATCTGATGATTCTACGCCTGAAAGAACAGAAGAAAGAGAGAAAGAATTAAACGATTGATTGGAGAGGGGATTTACAGATTAATCAGCGCGCGTCAAACGTAAAATGAAAATGTTTCTTTTTTTCTTTTCTATTTTTTGATTGATAAACCGGTTTAGAAATATTTTGAGAGAAATACGTAGAAAAATGAACCATGATGTGGTTACACCTACAGAAATAGTTTAGTAAAATATGATGTTTCAATGCTTGGGGTTCATTGTGCATGCCTGTGTGCGTGTGTGTCGTGTTTACACTCCTCATATTCCTTAATTACTTTCGCAACGTCGTGAAGACCCTTGTCCGGCCAAGTCGCTACAGGGTTGTTGGGTGGGGTGCACACACTGACAGTGGGTGAAAGGGAAGTGTCAGGGAAGTGAAGTGCAAGTATGAATGGAGTGGTCACACTGGCTGCTGCTGTCAAAGTTGGGAGTGTGCTTTGTTATTATCGCAGCTGCATTGCATACACTGCACATTATACACACGTACCCCCTCTCTCTCTCTTTTTCTCACACATATCAATGCATATTTCCGAGACGCAAATTGCTATTTACTTTTATATTTTTTCGCTTTTTTGCTCAACTATTGTCTTATCTATGCGTACGAGTTGTATCTGTGGAACTTTGTACACAGAAACCACACATACACAAGTACACACACTAACACATATATACGAGTCGGAGACAACGACACAAACACATAGGCAGCCGGGCGGTATCACCGACGTCGTCGCCGCGCCGGCTTCCTTTTTTAGTGGAGCATAAGCAGAGGGCCGCAGGCGACGACAGCGACGCTGACTGCGATGACTCAAACTGTGTATGTGTGCGTGTAGAATAAAAGAAAAAAAGCACCACACACATACACTGGCACACAGACAAAGTACTTAGATAAGCTCGCAGCGAACAGTTCTAATATGAAAATATGCAGCCCGCTCCCCACCTCCCCACACCTTGCAATACACACACACACTCACACCCAGATATATATAATGGCATTCTCATAAATATGTGCACGTTGATGCGTACGCGCGCGTGTGTAGGTTTTAAACGTAGTTTTGCTGCAGCAAATATGCTAATTTATTTTGACACAAATGCACTTAGGTACAAATATACTCTACACACTAACACGAACACACACACACGCACGTACGAATTCGTTCGTGTGCATCGCACACATGCATACGACGCATTGGTGTGCATACAAGTTTATAATTATTAGAAAGCCAAAGCGATATGCACAAATTAGAGTCGAATTTCTTAAATTCGCCAGCAGCGAGAATGAAATTGAACCAATCGTTTTTCACACACACGCACACTTTTACACACACACATACACATTAACGGCCATACTGAGCCAAAGCAGTCATCGCCGTTAACATTTTTTCGTCACTTTTCACTTTAGAATTTTCTCTTTCTTAGCGGAACAGATGAATTGTTTTTTCTACTACATTTCATTGGTTTCCAGCGAAAACATTGCGCAATTTTACTTACAACTGATATTAATTGAAAACGGCAACAAATATGTTCTTTTTTGGGCTGGGTTGGGCGTCAATTCGTATAGAAAACTACTATTTTTCTTTTGTGTGTTCGTTCGTTCTCTCCAGCAATAGTAATCTGTATGCGTGCGAATGACGAAGCACAGGGTTGCCACTGTGTTTGCAATCGCTATCGCAAGTTTTGTTACATTTGACGTTTACAAATGGCAACGCCATTTCGAATATACGGTTGCCACTTGTTTCAAATGCAACTCTCACACAGATGTCATTTAGAACAAGAACAAGAGAAATATAAGCGACAACAAAGTAGGCAATCAAAAAATCTTTCTTTAGGGAACTTTAATTTGGGAACCTAGGGCATGAAACTGAAATGGCTGGATTCCTAAGAACAAGGTAAGTCAATTGTCGGAAAACACTGTAGCTGTTTATGCCCATTTAAATTTCTATCGAACTGCGACTCAATGCAGACATGCCCAACCAAATAGATAAACATATGTACATGCATACGCACTTCCACACAACAGTGACATACAGCCTATTTAGTTTAGGACAAAATATTGTGTTCCTTACTTGATCAAAGGAAAGTAAAATAAACTGAACTGATGTTTTATAAATTTAATTTTCAGAAAACGCAGCCGTGAAGATGATCTGCCTTGCGAATCTTCGCCACTGTCAAAGCGTATAAACAATCTAAATATAAATTACGATGATGGGAACAGCAGCAGCAGCAGTAGCTGCAGTATTTCAGGTTTAATTAATGACAACAACAACTATCTTATACCGACGATCAATGCCGGAGGTGGTGGGGGTGGACCAGCTGAAGTCATTGGCGGTGGATACGAATATAATCCGGAATTGAATGCAGATCAAAATCCCTACTACTATGAGAAAAACAAAATGTTGTATGACTTGCATGTTGAACGTGTCAAGCGCAACAGCCACTGAAGACATACTGCACCACAAACAAAAGAACAAGTCTGTTTATTTTATAAAGAGCGTGTTAATTGTTATGCTATGATCGATGAGTGATAAACTAAATTAACTTATATAAAACACAAAAAAAAAAACCAAAAGAAAAATCTCTAAAAGTTTCAAACAAAACAAAAAATTGCAAGTTATAAAAGAAGTTAACAGAAGCAAAGTCCTACGCATTTGTTAAAAGATTTAATAATTGCAATTCGATAGCTTATAGTGCCAATAATTCAAAGAAAATCTCAGATGGAATAGTAAGCCAATCGTATCGTAAATAAGTTGCTCTCTATCGTGTGATTAAAGCCTAAACTTTAGTCACAAATGAATAGAATATTTGTAAATCTTTTGCTAATGCCTCAAAACTGTTTGTGTTCGAACTGTTTACGATTATCGATAGTATACGTATATAGTTAAGAAATGGTTAACGTTTATCACAACGAATCAACACTAATAGTATACCATTAAAATGTACACATAGGTAGAGATATTTTGGAAATACCACAATATACCTGCGAATATGATAAGAATTTGCCCAAAAATAGCCCATAAAATTGCCAAAAGCAATATACAACGCATCAGTTAACATTAGTGATGTAATATGCTAGAAATTCTAGTGTTTAATGTGCACAAGTGCTTAAATGATCAATTTTTTTATCATTCACTCCCAAAACACAGACACAATATATACATAGACTTTAAGTTTTCAATAAGATATGTATGTAAATTAAGCCATGCTTAAAACAGCAATACTGTTAATAAAGTATTATAAGAATTTGATGACAAGACTTGAGTTTCTGACATTTTAAACGATCGCACACCACTGTGCGTACGAGCAATGCAGCGTTGTAGTTGTATGTTAGTTTCTCAATTTTGACAGCAACAAAAACAAATGCATGTGGTACGCTCTCCTGTTGGGCAGACTGGCCAGCACGCTCTCTCTTTTTCTGCCTCTCATTCGCATTCACACACTGACAGTGTCACACACACATACAGCTACAGAAATATATCAAAGAGCACACTCATTCTTTGTTGTTGCTATTTATACGCTCGTAGTTTATTTTTGACAACGTTAAATGTTGTAATATATTGTTAAAAACTTAGTTATAAAATACAAATAAGTGCCTCAAATTGTGCCAGTGCAGTATTTACACCAATTAATAATTGTTATTGTTGTTGTTGTTACTATCTTTTTGTTGCATTATGTGCGAACGCCAAGCGAAATGGAATGGAAAATGTTTTTTTTTGGCGAATGCAACAAGTAAAAACCAAAACAGCAGCAAATATTGTATTTAGATATATGTATGTACTACATATCATATACGATACGATATAATACACTAAGCTACACATCACACACACACATACATATACATATCCCCTACATAATGAGCCTCTTTGGTTCGAAAAAGAACCGTTCGCTGCCGGTACGTGTGAGCACCTTCGATTCGGAACTGGAGTTTGAACTGGAGCCGCGCGCCACTGGTCAGGAGTTGTTTGATCTGGTCTGCCGTACGATCGGACTGCGAGAATCCTGGTACTTTGGGCTGCAATATGTAGATACACGTAATAATGTGTCATGGCTAAAGATGGACAAAAAGGTCAAAGATCAACGGGTTGAGCTGCATGCCAACAATAGCATTTATGTCTTCAGTTTCTATGCCAAGTTCTTTCCGGAGAATGTGAGTGAGGAGGTTATCCAGGAGATAACACAACATTTGTTCTTTCTGCAAGTGAAACAATCGATACTCTCCATGGATATCTATTGCCGGCCCGAGGCCTCCGTTTTGCTCGCCTCCTATGCGGTTCATGTTCAGTACGGACCGTATGACTATGAGACCTACAAGGATGGCATGTTGGCAGGGGGAGAGTTGCTTCCGAAGGGGGTTACCGATCAGTATCAGATGACGCCGGAGATGTGGGAGGAACGCATCAAGACCTGGTAAGGGATAAGACTCACAGTTCTTGTACAAACTCTAATTAACCACGATTGTCCCTTAGGTACATGGATCACGAGCCCATGACGCGGGATGAGGTGGAAATGGAATACCTGAAAATCGCACAAGATCTGGACATGTATGGTGTCAATTACTTTCCTATTACAGTGAGTACACGCATCGGAGCTCTACATGAAGCTATTTACACTTTAATATACTATTATATATTATTTTTTATTACCCGGCAGAATAAGAACAAAACCAAATTGTGGCTGGGTGTGACCGCTGTGGGACTAAACATTTACGACGAACGGGACAAGCTGACGCCAAAGACAACGTTTCAGTGGAACGAGATACGACACGTTAGTTTCGATGATAAGAAATTCACGATTCGTCTGGTGGACACCAAGGTGTCCAATTTTATATTCTACTCACAGGATCTGCACATCAACAAGATGGTAAGAGCTCCAGTCCTCTTTTAAGATAGATATTCTAATACTAAAGTACTCTACAGATTCTCGACCTCTGCAAGGGTAACCATGATCTCTATATGAGACGACGCAAGCCGGACACCATGGAGATACAGCAGATGAAGGCACAGGCCAAGGAGGAGAAGCAGCGACGTCAGATTGAACGCAAAAAGTTTATCAGGGAGAAGAAACTGCGCGAGAAGGCGGAACATGAGCGGTACGAGCTGGAGAAGCGTTTGGAGCATTTGCAGGACGATATGCGCATGGCTAGCGATGCGTTGGTGGGTCAAACCGATCTCAAGGAGTTCCCAACTAACTCAACTAATGATAACTTTACTTCCTGCTTTATAGCGCCGCTCGGAGGAGACCAAGGAACTATATTTCGAAAAGAGTCGCGTCAACGAGGAACAGATGCAGTTGACCGAATGCAAAGCGAATCATTTCAAAACGGAAATGGATCGTCTGCGGGAGCGGCAAATGAAGGTGGAACGGGAAAAACATGATCTGGAGAAAAAGATACGCGATGCAGATTTCTATATGTTGCAGCTGACGGTGGAGAACGATAAGCGTGAAGCGGAAACGGAGAAGCTCAAAAAGGAGTTGATTTGTGCCAAGATGGCGGAACGTGAGGCGACCGCGAGGTTGCTCAACTTCCTCAATCGAGAACGTAAATCCTCTACAGATAGTCTGTTAACTGCATCGACAGTATCTCATCCGAATCATGTCAATAATCCTGCGAGCATTGCGGCAATTAGTACTCCCTCCCTGACCACAAGTAGCTCCACAAATGATATGGAAACAGCCGGCGGTGCTGAGTTGACAACATCGACATCAGCGTCACATCATTATATTGTTATGGGCGATAATTCCAGTGGAATATCCGATGATTTTGAGCCCAAGGAATTTATACTGACGGACAACGAGATGGAACAGATCACCAATGAGATGGAGCGTAGTCATATGGAGTATCTGCGCAAGTCCAAGAAGCAAGTGCAGAATCAGCTGCAGACACTCCGTAGTGAGATTGCACCACACAAGATCGAAGAGAATCAGAGTAATCTGGATATCCTAAGCGAGGCACAGATCAAGGCCGGCGAGAATAAATACTCGACGCTGAAGAAACTCAAGTCCGGATCGACCAAGGCGCGGGTTGCTTTCTTTGAGGAGCTCTAGCAGTACCACCGATTAATCGTGATCCACAACTATCGTAGTATTACTATCGTTTGCTATCGGTTTAAGTAATTGTCTTTAACCAGTTCGCGTCTTGTTTCATTGGGTAATACTCATCTCAATTAGATCTGTACTTTTGTTTTGATTCTTGAGGAGCTGGACTACCACCGATCCAACGTGCTTGTGCTGCACTGTACTGTCGTAATGTTACTATCGCTTTGGTGAATCAATTTTGTATTGGTTTTCTAGCCTAGTTTCAATGGGTAATAAAACTAATTGAATTTGCAATATCCTATGTTGCGATATTACTAGCGATAGTTCAGCAACTGTAACCTATATATGAATTTGTAATTTCTTAACTGTATAATTCTGTGGACTGTATATCAAAATAGCCATAAGATATGTATTAAACTATATTTTTATGGCAAACTTATTTTTATGTCTCCAGAAATCTGCGATTTGTTGCCACTGTTTGATTAATAAACGATGCCTTAAAGTGCAAGGAAAATAAATATGATCTAACATGACGAATAGTTTGTTCTTTATTTGTACCTCCACTCTATATTCAAGAAATTCTCAACTACTTCTCTCCCGCTCTAAACCGGGATTTTCGCTATTGCTGCTTTGTCTTTCAGTTAACTCTTTTTTTTAGAAAAAAAGTCGGAATAAGGGTGTTTTATATTTTTGTTTTTTTCGTATATTTGATGCGAATATAAACACTTTCAGAAACTAGAAACTTTCAAAATAACTATACATACATATCTATACTCTGGTGCAATGAGTTATTTATTTGCGGGCATAAATGTATTATTATTATATCATAGTTATATATAGTATATGTAGACACAGACATTTTACTGCTCAGATCTGATCGATTTTGAGAATTTTTCAAACACTTTTCAAGTTAGCAATCTTTTGTCCTTGATATTTTAATCAGATTCTTTTGTAAGCTCTGAATTAGTAAATGTATTTTCCTCTTATAAAGAAGAAGTCTGCCCGATTTACTCTCTCTCTTTCCATGGTTCTTTAATTTTATGTTCTTATTATTATTCTCATGCCGTTCTTAAGTTTTAAAACATGTGACCATTGTACATTTATTTATTTATCGTCTTTCTCAGTTTTCATACAGCAATAAGTAAACGTAGATTTCGCAGTATTATTATGTAGATGCCTATCCAATAATTATTATTTCCTCTTTTTCGACGACTTTTCCCCACGTCGTTTTTGTTTTTTCGATTTAAATCTTTTTATTTTGTTTTTTCTTTTAGGTTTCCTTACGCTTTTCCTTTCCCCCACAAGAAAAAAAAACTACCAAAATTCTTCCCCGCCCACTACCGCAGACCCCGACATTAGTTAGTTGTAACACATAAAAGATTTTTTTTTGTTTTTCTTGTTTGTTTGTTTTTTTTTGTTTTTGGTACTAAGGAATTTCAAATAGTTACGTCTTTTTGTATTTTTTTTTCTTGTAACACCATGGAATATTTGATACATATATCATTATATATATAGTATACATCATATATATATGCACATATGTGTGTGTGATCTAATTTTACTTGTTTCCTCCTTCATTTCGTATCGTAGGATAAAATAAAAAGCTCAATTTTTGTAATATTAGCATCCAATGCATCCCGCATATATCGCCACCAGTTGCTCGATCCACACCAAACGCAAAAACTTGATCCTCTTTTGTAACACACACACACACATATATATACGTCATAGTAAGGTTTCCTCATTGTAAAATTAAAAATAATTATTACAAAACTTTTGCCTTAACACAATTACAAAAAAAATAAGTGTAGATATATATAGAATACATATATCTCTATAAATATATATATATATATATGTTCATATTAATATAGACAATTAAGAGGAGCACGAAATTTATTTGAAACGAATTTGCCGCGTTGATCCTTTTGCTATTGCTCTGCACCCCTTTTTCAATAGATTTGATTGCGTTCTCACCCTCTCTCTCTCACTCTCTCTCTCTCTCTCATGCGTGTGTGTATGTGTGTGTGTGTGCAGTGTGTCCCATACAATTTATTGTTATTGTTATGCTAATTATCGATTTGTACCGATACCCAAATTGATGTTACTTATGCCGATTACTTTGAAGCTGCTGTGCATGTGTGTGCGTGGGGTTTTAAGGTTGTTCTCTCCCGCTTTCTCATTGACCCTCTCTTTGCCGGCTTACGTGCGCGCGTGTGTGCATTATCAGCATTATTTTATGTATTGACATCGACTGACAAAGCGGGGGGTGACAGGGGGGCGTATCAGGTGAAAAATACTATACAACAGCTAATATAAATATGTATATATATACATATACATACGTGCATGGGAACATACATGCACATACACATACATATACGCGCACACACATACATAAACATGGTTTTGTTTTTGCCTTCGTTTTTGTTTTGCTTTCTTTTCATTTGTTTTAGCTTTTCTTTTGTTTAGTTCATTCTTCTTTGCGTTTGGCGTTTACGAGGGGAGGCATCCGCTTTAACAGTGTTAACTCAGGGACAACTGATTTAACGAGAGTAGACGCTCTACGGCCGCATTAATGTCCCCAAACGTGGCAATAAGCGCTGCAGAAGAGAAAAGGATAAATAAATACAAGATCTTTCCCAGCGGCTCCTTCTCTCGCTCCCCCTTCCCATGCTTACCCTGTAAATTGGCATCGCGATTGGCGAATCCCATCGAGGCAAGCTGCTCCAGCTGTGACTGATAACGCACCTCCGGTGGCTGCGTCGTGTCCGCATTGTTGGACATCCCATTTAGCATGCGCATCATGAAATCATTAAAGAGCTGTGCATTCGGTCCCCCACCTGGCGCCAGTGCGGGCGTTCCTGCTGTGCCCGGTGTGGTCGCATTTGGTACAGCTGCAACTGGTGAAGTGCTGTTGCTGCCGCTGCCATTGTTAGTGTTGCTACCATCACCACTGGCGGGATCTGCTGCAGAAGTTGCAACTCCTCCGGTGCCTGTTGCAGCACTGTTTATACCCGGCGGTGGCGGCGGTATTCCCAATGTACCCACTAGATTTGGTGCTGCACTTCGTAATTGCTCCATGCCCTGCTGGATTTGCAATATGGCATTAATTGCCTCCGGATTGGTCAACATATTCATCACATCGGGATTCTGCATCTGTGCCATAAACTGTGGCATCATTTGCCGCATCTGATCCTGCAGCTGTGGATTGTTCGCCAGCAAGGGGCTGGTGCCCAGTAGTCGCGACGCCATTTCGGGATCCTGCGACATTGATTCCATCATTGACCGCGTATACGGCGCATTTAGAAGGTTCTGCATCAATGCTGGATTATCGGCCATCTGCTGGAGTAAGCTCCTCATTGCCGGTGTGTTGAGTACATTGTTTGGTGGATGATCACCACTGCGCGCATTGGAGCCTGCTCCGATATTGTTGGATTGGCCACCAGCGCCGCCGGCGCTACCAGTTCGATTACCAGTGCCAGCACCCCAGGGATTGGGTAAGGGATTACGATTTTCGGTGCCTTGCTGGGGATTTACTCCAGCCGCGGAGGCTCCTCCACCCTCGACAAGGCCAGCAAAGGGATTGCGTCCAAAGGATTCTGTGGCCGCATTCATCATTGGCTCCTGTATATCACGATAGATGCGCTGCAGCGCACTATAACCACCAGGTACTGATTCCAGATTGGACATGGCCCTATCATGGGAACGCATTAGCTCCTGCAGCATGGAGGGATTCCTTGCCAGCTCCATTGTCTGACGCAGCAAGTCAGGATTGTTCAACATGTGCGATATTTCCGGATTCCGTTGCATTAAGTCCTGCATTTGAGGATTCGATGTGATCAGTTGACGCATCGTCTCCGGGTTGTTCATCATCTGCTGCACGAGGGGATTATCCATGAGGGAGCGCAACATATCGCCGTTATTCAACAGCTCGTTCTGCATCCGCGCCTGTAGATCCATAAATGTATTCGAACCTGCTCCCAGTGCCTCCATCCCTGCCAGACCACCAAATTGATTAAGACCGAACGGAGTCTGCCTCACATCGGCGGGCGCGCGTGCGGGTGCTTCATTGGTGCGGGTGGGCGACTTAATTACCAGATGCACTGTCAGATTGTCCTTGATGTTGTGCATCTTCAGTGTGTCGGTATCTTTCATGATTTTACCGGCAAAGATCAGCACCAATTGCTCCGGCTCCGCCTCGAACTTTTGTGCCACCAAAATTTTGAACTGTTTCCAGAAAAGAGAATGAGAAAAAGAGAGAAAAACAATAACAAAACAACCAAACTTCGAAAACAGTGTTGCCTCATAAAAAAACAACACACTCATGCATGCGCTTTGCACTTTGCCATCCTTTCTAGAAAATACATATACATATGTACGTATATGCACTGTACCTTTCAATTACATGCAAGCACACACACACACGAACACACCGTCATTGAGTCACACACACTTACGTGGTGAACCAGCAGCAGCAGCGCACAAGTGTGCCCACCCCTCCTCGCATAGTGTTAGCCGCAATAATTATGTTTTATTGGACAGACAGACAGACAGTGCAGGCGGCACCCCATTCCCTGCACCCAGCAATCATTCACACACACCTGAATTTTGTACTTACATCTTTTATTCCAGAATCTTCGTCGACTTCAACAGTTTTCTTGTCCTTTGGCGTTTTAACTACCACGTTGATGCGTTTACTACCGCCTTCGGCCATTTTGATTGTTTTTCCCTTTCAGCGCTAGCCTTTTGCTTTTCTTAAAATAATATATGTTTCCAAGTGTTGTCTTTTTTGTTTTAATTTTTTTAATTGTGATCAGCTTTCGAAATTTATACGTGCTTTCAAACAAAATTATTTTCCATTTGATGAAAACTAATTCGTCACTTTGTCACATACGGCACACACACACACACATAAATATGTCACAACAAATAAGTGTGACCAACAGCCAGCTATGAGAGAAATATGGAAAAACAAATACAAATGTGCCGTGCTGCCAGAAAGTTTTTTTCTCTTAAGCCGGTGCTCCACAAAATATTTTTATTTTCGATATGTGTGCTTGAAAACCTTTAATTCCAATTGAACGCTGTTTTTCGAATATAATATGCATTTTAGCTTCTCGCATACATCGAATTCAAAAGACAATCACGGCAGTATTTTTGTCATAAAAATGTGTATTTCATCGGACTAAAAGCTGGCCACACTTCCGAATGTTTCCGAGCAAATCTAAGCAAAAGGGAACGCACAAGGCAAACGGTTGAGTTAGTGAGACCTTTGCAAACAGTTCGAATAAAAAAAACGCATCAATAAACAAAAATAGACGAAGATTTATGTGCTTATCATAGTTGGATATATTATAAAGCGTTTGCAAAAGTCACGTAAAAGAATTCTTAACTAGTAGAAGTTTGTGTTAAAACGCATCAAATCAAAATGCCATAAAATCACTTCTTGGAATTTGGTAACATATATAAACAGTTCCGAGAATTACCAATACAAGTACCAACAAGTTGCTCGCCAGGTATTTTCTTTCGAATAGCAAGGTGTGTACTTACTGTACAAGTGTGGCCCTACCATCCAAACAAAATAAATAGAAATAAAAACAAATCTAACAAATAAAAAGAAAAGAATATATACAAAAAAAAAATATAATAAATGAAATATTTATATTCTTTAATCTGTAGGATCGCACACAATTCACATACAGACACACTCACAGATCAAGATGACGGGAACGATGACTCTACTGGTCGTCCTCGGCATCGTTTATCTCAACCTACACTTTGTGCACTGCGTTAAGGGTACACCTGGTTGGGTAGTGCCATCTAAGGTAGAGCTACCTATTGGCAGTGATCTGAACATTAGCTGCACCATCGAACCGGCCTATTTCAAGCAGGCGGAGGTGAAAGAAACCTGCGATGTCTCGCAGCTGTACTTTAAGATGAGCACAGATGTAGGGAATACCAGAGAGGAGATTACCTATCAGACGGAGTCACATGTATTGAACATAAACCATACCACCATACTCTTTACGATCACCAATCTAACGGAACAGGATGCAACCTATTTGTGTATGTGCGGTCCTTATGGAATCGATTCTACGCAGGTTTACGTCGGGACTAAACCCCAAAAGGTGCAGGATTTCAATTGCACCAGTTACGATTGGGATTATATGTTTTGTAACTTCACCGCGCCCAAGAATAGCATTATCACAAAATATAATGTTAGTTTCGGGACACAAAAGAACTCAAGTTATCGTTACTTTCTCGACTGTAACTTTGAATCATCACCGATTGTGAATTGCAACATAACCGGAGAGAAGTATAAGAAATTCTCGGAGCACTACTATTTCCGACTGGACATTGAGAATCATTTGGGTAAGGATCAGCAGTACTTTGAGGTGAACAATATGGAACGTATGATATTGGCACAGCCAGGACAGAATTTGAATGTCCTCAACATAACGAAGGATTCGATTTGCATCTCGTGGGAGATGCCACGACGCAGCAACTTCATCGGCGGTGTCTTGTGGCAGGTGCATGTGATACCTGAAAACTTCTCCACCATTGTGCGTGCTATGTGGCGCAACAGTTCGTCGGCACTGCGCGATACTCTGTGTCTCACCGAACTACCCTATGCTGGGTATAATTATGTCCTCGAATTGCGCGTGCGCAACAACAAGACCAAATCGCGCTGGAGTAAACCTCTTCGCTATCCCTTCCGCACTGCCTCGGAGCGACCCGATCGTCCACCAAGGGTTACCAATGGCAGTTTTTATGTTTACTCCTCGGAGGCCCAACTGACTGTTTACTGGGAGCAGCTGGAGAAGCATGAGTTGAATGGCGATAACTTTACCTATGTCATCAGCGAGTACCGGGAGAACGACATCATCGAGTGAGTATCAGAAAAATACCCTGTAACACTGCAACCGTAGAAATACTTGTAGATTCTTGAAAGAAAAATTTCTTTCTTATACTTTTGCAAATTCATTTTTTTTTTTATTATTTTCTCCTTTCGTATTTTTTATTTAACTTATGTTTTTCAAAAAATAATTCCTGTGTTTTTTTTTTTGCTGAAAAAGGAAATCTCAAAGTTTTATACGTGAATTCACTTAACATCCATAACAAATTTTGTTTTATTTTATATTTCCTATTTATTTATTTTCATAATTTTGTTGTTTTTTTTTTTTTATTGTTTTTCCGCATTGAAGTTATTTTTTCGTTATGAGTATGCCACATTTCCATGGAATACACGAAAATGTTTATTTGTTTTTCTTTTGTTATATACCCTGTAGCTTCGGCAAATTGCTCACAGGGTATACAGACTATCAGGTCATATTTAAGTGAAAAATCTATATATGAGCAAAAAGTAAACTACTTTAGCTGAGCTCAGAATACAGGGTATTTAACCGTTGATATCTATCAGACTATCTACTAAGCGCGACATGCTTATCAGGGAGAAATAGCAATTAAAAGAATGTTTAGTAAAGTATTCATGAACAATTTACAGCGTAAAAGTTTAGCAGAATAACTGGGTATATGATGCCACAATTGAGATACAATAACAGATCTGTTAGGGGCTCCTACCATATCGTATTGTTATCATAATTATGCTAGACAGTGTAATAAACGATACAATTGACAATCGTATTGAGTGTCTATTTGTGTAAATATATGTGTGTGTAGGTGGGTGTGCGTGTGTATATCTTTTTCGACTTCTGTTCTGCGTAATTGTGATAGCGCGAAAACAAGTTAAAAAGATATGGCAGACAGATAGACGATAGAAAAAAGACGAAGACAGACGGAATGGACTCTTACAATTTCGTATAATACATGAGGATGGAACATAAGTTCAATTCGCAAAGTTTTTCCACATACACATAGAGGGAGCTAGTCGGAACAGATACCAAGACGTTTCTTGAAAATTGTTTATTTTTAAAAATTCCTTGAATTTCTGTTTGTTGCGCTGGTATTCAATTCACTTCTCTTGCCCTCTCGCTCTATATTTCTGTCCGGCGCACACTCGCTTCTGTTTTAATGAGAATTTCTTTAATAAGAAATGCGCTTTATAAAGTAATTGAAAGGAAACGTGTGTATGTCTCTGTCTCTGTCTGTATTGAGAGATCAAAATTTTGTGGAAATTGTTTAATGTTTCTATGCGGATACAGCAGACGCGCGATAAGCCGAACCAGAGCTCAACAAACCATTTCATTAATTGCAAATTTATTTTTAAACTTTTAACCTACAAGTATAAGTTCAGCTCTCTTTTCATGATTATTTCAACACTGTTTTCGAATATGACCGCCTTCTTAAATAATAATTGAAGTACAAATTAATGAGTGTAATCGATTGATATCGATAACACAGGTTATTGCAGCGATTCCTTAATGCATCTTTTTTGCTTTTTAAACAAGAGTAGTTTTTAAATTACACCAGGCAGTTAACTTCATCGATTGGTTTTTTTTTTTAGTTAGAGAAAAATGTTTGGGCTCTTTGACTATGTATGTATGTATATTATTTTCATTTCTTATGTGGTGTACACACTGTAGCTGCACAGACACTACACACATGCATACTTATTATTGCACGCGATTCGGCTTAAAAACGCGGCTTGCTGCAATTTGCCGTGTCGAAAAATAAGAGCCACAAATTGGCGCATGCCGCAATGCATTGGTGTGAGTATGTGTGTATACTTGTGTGGGCGTCCGTTTGTGTCGCTGTGTGTGTGTGTGTGTGTGTGTGTGTGTGCGTGTGTGTGTATTGCATTCTGTCGGCATTTCTTGGTAGGGAAATCTTTGGTTCAATGTGTGCATGTTATGATGATTTTTATGGAAAAAGAAAAAATATTTCTACTAATGATGGAATAATTTATATAATTTTGGGAACTGTTTATTCTCAGAGTTACCTTTAGTGGGGTAAAATATGTGTACGTCAATATGCAAAGTTTTTATGAAATGGTTCGGGTTGTTTGCTGGGAAATTCATTGATTTGAATAACTTTGATGCAATGTGTACGATTGTTTAACAGCGACCTTAAAAAGAAGGTTATCTCTGCTTATCATTCGATAGTATATAATTTTTGTGCAAAGCGATAATAAAATTTAAATGTTTCATATGACTATCGATAAATATCGCATTGATTAGATAAACTTTTCTCTAAACATTTCAATTTTTATAGTATATAGTATTATGTTTTTCGTGTTAACCGATAGTAAAACATAAAAAATAGTTAGTGTCTTCGATAACTCGCTGCTCTTTGCTCTTCTCGATAACTATCAAAATAGCGAGAACACCTATAAGTCTGTTGACAACCCTAATGATAACGTACTCATCTTTTAATGCTTTCCTTCCCCGTTTCTCTCCTTCGCAGTCACAGCTCCGAGGTGAAAGTGGAGCCAAACTCGGCGACGATTGTGAAGTGGGACCAAAACAAACGCCACGAACTGTTAATTCGCAGTCGCAACGAAGTAGGCACCTCTGTGGAGGCCAGTCGTCTGATCATCCCATCGATCAGCAACGAAGACACCCGTCTGCGTGTGCCTAAGAAAATACGCAGTGTATATCATTCGAGCAACTCCAGTTACACGCTCAGCTGGAAGGCACCAGAGAACACAACAAACCTGATCAACTACACTGTCTTCTGGTGCAATTCCAAACCCGCAGTACAATCCAAATGCAATGGATCAATACATTTCGAAGATGTCCCCAGTGACAGATTGCAATTCACGACGCGTAGCTCGCAGCCAATCTCTCTCAACATGGCCGTGTCGGCGAACTATGTCGATCGTAATACTGGAATGCATTGGATGAGCTGCTCCCGTGATGTTTACGATGATCTGGCGAAAATGGAACCCAGCATTGAGGAGATAACGAATTCTTCCCTCACCGTCAAATGGAGCACTGAACGCGTGTGTCCCGCCATCCTGATGGGCTACAACTTGACATACTGTCAACGATCGAATGGCAAACCCGATAATTGTACCACCAAAGTGCTGGATCCCAATTCCGTGGACTATGTCATCTATAGTCTTGAGCCCTACACCTACTACAGTGTTAAGATGTTCATGTACTCGAGTTCGAGAGCGAGCAAATATAGTGATGAGTTGATAGTACGCACTGGTGAAGCTGCGCCCAGTCAGCCACGTCAATTGAAGTACAGCAATGTCAGTAGCTCTGGGGCGATCATCACATGGCGTCCTCCACTCAAGGCCAATGGTATTGTACGCGCCTATGAAGGACTGTTTAGGCATGACAACAAGACCGATTACTTCAAGCTGCCCGCCTCCACAGATGAGCTGGTGGACAATGAGAAATGGGTCGTCTATAATCTAGGAAATCTCACTGCGTATACGCAATATGAGGTCAGCATTAGGGCGAGGACAGTATACAGCTCTGAGCCGAGCAATGTTATAACTTTTCGGACTGCAGTTGGAGGTAATTCATCGCTCCCTTTCCCCACCACTATCTCTCTGTTTATTGAGGTTATCCGGTTTAACCTGCAAACATCCACTTTAGATTGCTTTGATAATCTCTATCTTCTTCCTTTGCAGTGCCCACCGCACCGGTGCTAAGGCGTGCGGAGAATATACAGCAGAGCACATGGCTGGAATGGACACCACCACAGCGTGCAGCGGGACGTTTGGAGTACTATGAGATTGCCATAATTGAAAGTGATGCCAACAATACGTTAATCTCGCAGCACTTTAGCTACATTGGTTCCCAGCAGAATCACACGTGTGTGATGACCACGCCCGTCTGCACGCCCATGCATCGCTTCCACTATAAGGTGCGTGCGGTAAACGCTGAGCAACTGCAGAAGCCGCAACAGTCTGGTGAGGAGGTGGAAGAGGAGGGCAGAAGGTCACTTCGTTTCACTCCCTCGCAATCGCAGTTCCAGCAGTGTGTGGCGCAGCTGCCGTTAAATGACTCCGACTGGCACAGCATTCAGTTGTATCAGAATACATCGCTCTATCGCCTCCACAAGTCTATTTGGGCAGTGCACGAGGTCAGCTGCTCCCCAGAGCGTAATAATGCAAAGATGCTGCTGCACATGTTGGAGGCGGGCATCTCTATAGTCATAATAGCGGTGACCTTCCACATAGGCTATCGCAAGTATCAGAAAATGTCCGACATCGATTTGGTTCTTCCCCCTGGTATTATGGAGACACTGAAGAAGCCTATAGAGATTGGTTCCATGGGCGCCGATAGTGCGGGGGGAGGTGGAGGCGCTGGTGTCACCAGTGGTGGCATCAGTTGTACCCGTGTGGATACAGCCCCACAGTACTTGCCACAGTACTCCCCCCAAGATGCGCCACATGATTTCAACAGCGGCAGCGAGAGCTCCAAGCTTCTCTTGGCCAACAGCTCTAGCGGTGGCGGCGGCGGTGGCATCTACGACGACCATCACCAGCATCATCACCAGCATCATCATCATCAGCATCAGCAGCCAGTGCCGCCTATGAGTTACAATCTTCTCTTCGATGATGAGAGTCCCAACACGCCCACAACACCAGGACAGGCTACAGAGTTGCATGTCAGTCAGAGTCACCAAGGAGGAGGAGGAGGTGGTGCGGCGAACAACACTGGCTACATAAAGCCCACACAGATGAAAAACTGGACAGCGGCCAACACTTTGGTGGACAGCAGCAGCCCCGCGCTGCCCTTGAACGGCTATGTGCCCGTCCAGGTGTTGCAGCAGGCGCGCAACACGCAGCTACCCACAGCAACAGCGTCGCCTACGTCGCCCGCCTCCGCCACACCGATGCACTTGCTCAGCAGCAGTAATTATGTGCAAGCATCCGATCTGCATAAGCTCAAACCGATGCCGCCTCCAATAGGAGCTTACGTGACGCCCACAGCAGCAGCCGCAGCCGCAGCAGCAGCAGCCGCAGCATCAGCAAAAGCAACAGCAGCGCCCCCCTTGGCCAACAACTTCGGCTACACGGCCATGGAGCAACTGCAGCGCAATGGGCTAATGAAAACACTAGCGCCACCAGCGGCAGCAACAGCAACTCAAGCAGCACACACAGCGCAGACGACACCTGGTGGACAAAGTCAGCAGCTGCACAGACTGCAGCCCCAACATATTGGAGGTTATGTGACGCCACAGGATCTGAATGCTATTGCCCACAATCGCCATATGATGTAAGGGAGAGACAGGAGAAACAGACGAGACGACGCCTCCTGCTGCATGCACCTTGGAGCAGCTACTTTTTGCCTTCCACACTCACACACCAACAGACACACACACACACACGCATTTCGATCAGCTCACAGACATTTCACACAGACACACACACACAGTTGTATACTCTTCGTATTTGTATTTGTAATTCGTACCTTTCGATTCGTATGAATCGCACTTTTTTTATTTTAATTTATGTTTGAGCCACTCGAAGTTATTTTACACTCTAGTATTGTTTTTAATCTATCTATATCTATCTTTATATATATATACATAAATCTATATATATATGTATATATATATATATATATATATATATATATATATATATATGTGCTTACATACATGAAATATGTAACTGTAAAACGATGCGGAAAGCTGATTAAGAATTAATGCATTAAATATACATATAATTAATTACTTTTAATAACAACAACGATCACGCTTTTTACTCTCTTACTAATTTGTCTTTTTTATTCCTGATAAGCCGTAGCTGTGTTAATGACATTTAACATTTATAAAGCAATAACTTTCCGCAATTACCATTTCAATTATTTCCTTCTCATCCCTTTGCGTCTGATTGGTCGCAAATTCGATGATTCGGCTGGGCAATCCGTTATAGGTAAGGTACTGTCTCTTCGAGGTTGTCAGCGTTGATGGCAAGCCCAAAATTGAAGTTACGTACAGGGATGAGAAGAAGAAATTGAAATTGTTCAAAAACTTTTAAGGGTGATTATAAGTGTCCTCGGATCAAGCTATAATATTTCAGTAATCGCACAAAAAACCGAGCGATCGAGGCGGGTGACGCTAGTTCGAAAACTGCGGTCGCCATGTGATGTTCGGCGGGCAGTATAGAGTGAGAATCGAAAGAGCCGAATCCGAAACAAAAATAAAAATTGTTAATTGATAATTGTAAATTGTATAAGTTACCTCCTTGATGGTGGGGTCTGCTTGGTAGGAATGATAGTGTAACGCTTGATCAGCACACTCATCTCGCCACCAGCGGTCTCAATACCCAACGACAGAGGGCTAACATCGAGCAGAAGCAGATCCTGCACCTCCTGCGACTTTTCACCGTGCAAGATGGCTCCCTGGACAGCAGCTCCACAAACGACAGCCTCATCAGGTACGCCTCGGCGGTCTCCCTAATTTTGGTTAACACCATGGAGAAGATCTTCTCGGGGAAGAAGGTCTTCTTCTCATCCCTGTACGTAACCTCAATTTTGGGCTTGCCATCAACGCTGACAACCTCGAAGGGCCAGTACTTCATAATGGATTGCCCAGCCGAATCATCGAATTTGCGATCAATCAGACGCAAAGGGATGAGAGGGAAATAATTGAAACTTCGGCTCCGCTCCGGTCATCTCCACATAGATCCCAGAGCCATCTGGATTGCTCTACACTCTTGAGCCCCCGATTCTGTGAGGGCGATAACGACGTGAAGAGCAACAAGGGCGAGCACGTAAACTGAAAGCTCCACAAAGCTTCGGAGCATTTTGTCGATAAGAACGTGCTATTCAGCTGTATTTCTATATGCAAATAGAATTGATTTATGGTTTATCATTAAGTGTATTTAATAATTTCAATGATGTATAATTTCAATTTCAATTTCAATTTTGATTTTTGTTTCGGATTCGGCTCTTTCGATTCTCACAATGTACAGCCCGCCGAACATCACATAGCGACCGCAGTTTTCGAACTAGCGTCACCCGCCTCGACCGCTCGGCTTTCTGTGCGATAACTGAGCAACAATACTATAGCTGCCTGATCGGAAGGGACTCTTATAATCACCCTTAAATGTTTTTAAATGACTTCAATGTATGTTCATAAATATTGTATTTTCGAGCCCAACCTTGTTTGCCTCTTGATTTGTTATTCTAAAACGTAGCTAGCATACTTGGAAGCGATCAGGAATATATATAAAACATACATATATGTACAATTCCTGTATATTTATAAGTGCATATACAGGCGTGTTCAGAGGGTGGGGGTTGGGCAAACGGGGCAGTTTGCCCCGGGCCCCGTCGTCAAGGGGGCCCCCAAACGTCGAATGGCAGTTTTTAAAAATATGACAAATCGAGTATATATGTGTCGTGCCACAAAGAAATAGGGAGGGAAGGGGGCCCCGAATTTTTTTTTGCCCCGGGGCCCAAAAAAGCTCTGAGCGCCCCTGTGCATGTACATATGTACATGTGTATGTTGAAACGTTCGCACAGCGCAAAGAAATACACCCGTACTCATCGTTTCGCTGGCGTTGTGCGACGGAGTTGAAGCCGCTGTTCATTTCATTGGCTTTGCTCACTAGAGAGAGCCGATCGCTCACTCGGGAAACGCTTTGGGCTTTGGGGTCGCCATCTTTTCATAGCATCAAATGAGTAAAAGCCCGCCGTTTAAGTATTCATATGTTCGATGCTTAGTGGCAGCATTTTAAATATTGTACTGAATGGCGCCAACTTGATTTGCGTGTAATTGTATATTTACAATCTTGTCGGCTGGCGAACATACGTCATACCCTTATTATTAATCAATTGCTTTATTTTTATTTATGAAAATCTACGGGTTGCAGCGTTTGCATTGCCAAGTATCATGTCCGTCGCTATCTGGACAAGAAGCCGATTGTACTGCGAACTGGCTTAAGAAATTCCAGTTTAAGTGTTGGTTATGCGTTACGGTTCATTTAAATTACATATATGCAGAGCATCTAACAGTAAAATAGCTTGTTTCAACAAAAGTTGAAAAATCAATGTGTCATCCTTCCAAGTACTTGATAATAATGTTTCAACAGAAAACAATAATTGTCTGGGTTTTTCCGCAAATGGCTGAAATTCATGGAACGGGGCTCATCCCATTTTATTTGTTTGTTCGAAAAGATCACACTAATGAGGAAGTAAAAAGAGATAACACTCTAGTGCAGTATGACTTAAAATAAAAAGTATCTTAATTTATTTCAAAAATCCTATTGCACATTTTCTGAAACATTTCTATCCGTGGGAGTTTTAATGGTAATGTCCCTGTTCAATTCAAACGGCAGGGGCACTTGAAAAGAATTTTGAAAACCTTGTGATAAAAAGGAGAAATACGGAGAACGGAGAGTGTGCATGAAATCAACTGAACGAGAGAGAGTGAAGAGAGAGAGAGAGATAAGAGAAAGAGAGGGTTCCGCTATTCGTGTAGAATTCCACGATAAAAAAATCTCACGCGTTTCTACATTTACAAACGCATACAAGCATACCCATATAAATATACAGGAGTTTTACATATATGTATGTTTATATATATATTCCTGATCAGTTCCAAGTATGAAGAAAATAAGGTCGGGTTCTACGAAAATATTTATGTACATATGTATGTATGAACATACATATTTTAATTGTGGTTTGTGTGGATTCAATTACGTGCTCATCGTACATAGCACCTAATAAATCAGAGATTGCTATAAAAAAAAAATAAAATTATAATACTCAATAGAATTCAATTTTTCGACATACCCTTTTAGTAATATTTAAAGTGTTCGGAGAACACTTTGTATACCCTGTAGATGCTATATGCGGAATATTATTAAACAGTATTTTAAAATTGTGGTCAGAAAATGTGCTGTAAATTCCATGAAATTATTAATATTTTCAATAATATAAATAATCGGATATAATTTATATACGCAGGCGTAATCTATATTAAGCCAATTTCCACATACCAATCTAGAACCGTTTAAATTGTTCAAAAACTTTTAAGGGTGATTATAAGTGTCCTCGGATCAAGCTATAATATTGTTGCTCAGTTATCGCACAAAAAACCGAGCGATCGAGGCGGGTGACGCTAGTTCGAAAACTGCGGTCGCCATGTGATGTTCGGCGGACAGTATAGAGTGAGAATCGAAAGAGCCAAATCGGAAACAAAAATCGAAATTGAAATTGAAATTATACATCATTGAAATTATTAAATTCACTTAATGATAAACCATAAATCAATTCTATTTGCATATAGAAATATAGCTGAATAGCACGTTCTTATCGACAAAATGTTCCGAAGCTTTGTAGAGCTTTCAGTTTACGTGCTCGCTCTTGTTGCTCTCCACGTCGTTATCGCCCTCACAGAATCGGGGGCTGAAGATTGTACAGCAATCTATGCAGATCATAAGCCCAAAAATGGACTACGTAGGGGCGCCAACTACACAGTCTTTTGTTTGTTCGACAATGTTTCGAATCCGTGCAATATAGAGAAAATGGCATTTGGCCTGTGGAATAACACAAATCTAAATGCAAAGACCAGCCGTATGCCAGATGGCTCTGGGATCTATGTGGTGATGACCGGAGCGGAGCCAAAGCATCTTTCAAGCTTCCCCTTTGAATGTCAATATAATAACCATACAGTGGATTCGGACAAGTTCATGATCGGTGAGTTGCTGGAGGAAGTTAAGGATTTTGCCTGCAGTTATGTCTACTACGGTGAGAGAGATATGTTCTGTAGCTTTACCAGGCCGGAGAAGAGCTACGATGCAGATCCCGATACGATATATCAACTGCATCATAAAAACACGTCGGTAGGATGCAAAACTAACGACACAGATCCGATGGTACAATGCATTCTTCCGGGAGCCAGTTATACACGCAATATTCGTGGTACATTATTTTTTCGTCTCGTTATGAATGACTCTCTGGGAGTGCAGGAGAGAGAAATTCTTATCGATCAAAAGGAAATGGCTATCCCCATCAAGGCTGGAATCGGTGCGAGGGTGACAAAGCACACTAAGGATTCCATTTGCTTAATTTGGGAGAATAATAATATAATCAAGGAAGTGACATGGCAGGTGAACATCATGGAGGAGCCGCATTGGCAATTGAATCAAGACTTTTTCTGGGTCCACAGAAAGGAACACATGAACACAACTCACTTGGGAGAGGCATACTGCTTGATGGGATTACGCCATCCCTATCGTGAATACACGTTGAACGTCAGTCGAAAGTTTGAGAATGCAACGCGCTGGAGCGAACCCTTCATATATAAGTTCACCACAAAACCCGATATACCCAGTCGTCCACCAAACCTTTGGAGCGGTGGATATCAGTATATTGATGAGAACAATCGGTTGGTCGTCTACTGGCAACAACTGGAGTATCTAGAACGCAACGGACCCAATTTCATCAACAATGTCACCGTGCGCCGCCTACATGATCATGAGGAAGTGAAGTAAGTGAAAGGAATTGCTCTACGAAAGTGATCCTTCCCCTTCCGACTAACTGTCCCTAGACTCTCCTTTTTGCTTTTCTTAGTTACTGCCAGTAACTCTTCCTTCCCTTTCCATCTTCTTACACCAGCCGCATAGGGACCTCTGTACCCAAACATGTACTGTTTGTTTCTGTTTAACCATTAGTTTCGTCTTTTCTTTCAGCAACTTGGAAATTTTCGTGGAAGCAAACTGGGCAACAATCGAGAATCTGCCAACTGGAGGTGGAAAGTACGAGATCTTCGTGCATAGTCAGAACTCCGTGGGACCATCGAATAAGAGCAGTCGCATACTGATCGGCGAACTGGAGAAATCTGCACAAAAAAGACCTAAGCTGATCGAAAGAAATAAGTCTAAAGGGGAAATTAGTTGGCAAGCGCCGGAGAATGCAGCAGATGTAAGCCACTATATGGTCTTCTGGTGTATTGAGAACGAGAGCAATCACAGCCAATGCCTTGAATCAACGAGCATTGCGGCTGAGAAGGTGCCAAAATATCACACCTATTACGTGAATCCCAATATAACGAAAGATTCGTTTAAATGGGCCGTATCGGCCATTTATGGAGAAGATTCTGGAGGCATGGTCTGGTACACCATTCGTGGGCAGCAAACAACTACTTCAACAACCTTACACGGTATAGAGGGCGTTGTTGCGCTGCTGATACTCGCCAGCTTAGGGTACTTGGCGATCCGCAAATTTAGAGATTGCTCCGACATTGGAATCGAATTTCCGCCAGGAGTATTTTCTAACCAGGACAACAAGGATAATGAGCAGCATCCGATGCTATCGATACCAGGTCGTTCAGTTCAGTTTACAGATATTCCACTCCCGGGATCTGTACCGCCTGGTACTCCTCTGCTTGGATTACACCTACCTGCTACACCTGGCACTCCTCCGGTTGGCACTGATACTAATGCTACTCCTGCAGGATTACACCTAACTGCTACACCTGATACTCCTCCGGTTGGCACTGATACTATGGGTACTACTGCGAGAAATTTTCCCTTTGAACCTCGACCCGTTATTTCATCTGGTACTGATACACACGGCATTCCTTCGTTTGAACTGCCGGATACCCCAAGTGGTTATGTAATACCCAGCCGTCCTGCTAAGCTCGATACATTTGAATTACCCCTAATTGCTACGCCTGGTACTCATCCAGGTAGCTTACTTGATAAAACTATTCCGGATATACCTCCACCCGTTACTTCCTTTGTTACTGATTCATTAGTCAATCGTTCGTTTGCACTACCGGAGACCCCAAGTGGCTATATAAAACCCGGCCGTTCTGCAAAGCCCGATACCCTAGGTGGTTATGTACATGTCGACACTGTTAAGCCCGGTAACTTTTCAAATACCTTACCTGGTATAGCTTCCTACGGTCATTTTTCTTGTCACGCACTTCCTTCTAGAGATAATTCCGTTTCATGCGATTATGTACTACCCGGTAAGCCGAGGACCACTCCGGATGCGCCCATCGTTCCAATTGAAGGTACCTGCGACTATGTTGCCATGAAAGTATTGCCGTTGCCCTAAACTGCTGCATTCGGTATCCATGCGGTTGCGCCCATGGAATTACGGAATTTTTGTCGGCCATACTAAAGTGCGAACATAATCAGCTAAAGTGTGATCTCTATTAGGTAGAGTTAGTGGTAAAAAGTCCAGAGTCTTTCTAAAGGGGCAAAGGTGTGTGACAGACTTACCAACTCAACACTATCAATGTTATTAATAAATATTTCCCAAGGCATAGTTATATTATATTCTCGTGTTATGATCCACATTAATATCCAAACATATCTTAACTATCTCTACTTTTTTACCGCAAACATTTCTATTTTGATTTTTAATGGGGAAATCTCGAATAAACCCTTATCTAAAAAGAACCTCTAGCGATCTCTACTTTACATTACAGATTTCAATCGTAAATTCAGCATTTATTCACATTTGTACAGTAAGGTTAATCTCGCATTGCGATTAGGTAAGGCTCGATTATAACAAACAAAAACATTAACAACGTAGTTCGTAAATAGTTAAAGAGTAAATGAGAACACCCGAAGAATTCGTTTAAAGAGTGATTATGCTTTGCTTTAGCATATGTACATTTATAGTTATACTATATGTTCTTGATTCATTCAAGTGACGAGCGTACTTAGGCTTAAGTGCGGACAAATGAAATCTTGTAACTACTTTAGCAGATATTAATTTAATACGAAAACAAAAAAAAAACCCGTTTGTGCGGAGCACCGATATCAAAAAGTCATAAAATTGCTAACATATTTGTATGTCTGTATATATGTAAGTATAAAGTATATACACTTGTATATTCATATGCTTGAACAATTTAGAGATTGGACGATTGTTTGTGCGACTTGCCGCCGTGCCACTTGTACGATCCGGTGTACAAGAAGTTATTCTCCTCGCACTTGCGATCAGCCTCCTTGGGCCCCCTGGAACCATAGATATAAGGTATGGCCGGTGTGTGTTCGCGTTCGATCTTATGCAGGATTGGCGTAAAGATGCGCCACGCCTCGCGCAGTTCGTCGGAACGTACGAAATGCATCTGCGAGCCGCAGAATACATCAAGAATTAGTCGCTCATATGCATCCGGAAGATACGAATCCTTGTAGCGATGCTCGTATGTGAGATCCAGCTCGGTTTCCTCAATGTCGAATGTAATGCCAGGACTCTTGGTCATCATCTTGAAGTACAGTGCCTCCCCAGGCTGGACACGTATGACCAGTTCATTCCGTTTCGTGTTACCCTCAAAAATGTCCCCGGGTACATCCTGATACTGAATGCGAACCTCGGCCTTCCGCTCGTTTAGGGCCTTACCGCAACGCAGGATAAACGGCACTCCCTGCCAGCGCTCGTTGTTGATCTTGATCACGGCCAAAGCATAGGTGGGTGTAGTTGAACTCTTGTCCACAGTCGGATCATCTAGATAGCCTGTACGCTCCTCCTCGGTGGCACCATTGGGATTACCGACATATTGACCCAGTACCATGTCGCTTAGCTGCAAAGGTTGAATACTCTTCAGTACCTTCACCTTCTCATCACGTATATCATCGGGATGACAGCTGCATGGCTTCTCCATAGCCACCAGGGAGAGTATCTGCATCAGATGATTCTGCATGACGTCGCGTATAATGCCAAATTCATCGAAGTAACCACCACGTCCCTGAGTACCAAATGGTTCCTTAAAGGTGATCGACACCGACGCGATGTTCTCGCGGTTCCATGTCGAGCTGAGTATCTTGTTTCCAAAGCGTATCGTCATAAGATTCTGCACCATCTCCTTACCCA
This sequence comes from Zaprionus indianus, assembly GCA_018904595.1. NCBI lineage: Eukaryota > Metazoa > Arthropoda > Insecta > Diptera > Drosophilidae > Zaprionus > Zaprionus indianus. The sequence goes on from JAEIHA010000344.1 coordinate 1,092,009, forward strand.
GATAATGATCGATTCGGTACAGTTGCTCTTCATCGAATAGACTAGCCAAATGATCGCTTAGTGCTTGCGACGTTACATCATCTCGTCCGAAGGGCTTCTCTACGATCACACGATTCCAACCACTAAAAGTGAGGAGAGGTGGGAGGAGAGAGCAAAGTCAATTATAAGTCGTACAGTTCTGAAGATCCTTCCGTTCTTTAACTTACCACTTGGACATGCAAATATTCTTGATGTTAAGCGTCACCAGATCGTACACACTGGGCGGCAGTGCCAGATAGAATATACGATTTGCCTTATATCTGTTCTCCATGGTCTCTAGTTCCTGGCTGAGCAGCTCGAAACCAGTTCGACCATCGTACGGCCCAAAGACGTAGCTATTTAGGCTCCAGAATTCCTCATACTTTGCCTGCTCATTAGGTTGGACCTACGGATGGACAATCGAGCATGAAGCTCTTAAGTTCACCAAGAGAGAGAGAGAGAGAGCATCTATGTACCTTCATATAGCGATCACAGCTGACCTTTAGCTGCTCCACTGTCATCTTGGAACGGGCATATCCGCAAATCTTGGTGGGTTTGGGCAGCAAATCATCGCGATAAAGCCACCACAGTGTGGGGTAGATCTTCTTTTTGGCCAAATCTCCCTATAAATTAAACGGTACAAGCAGTTAATTATGCATAGGATTCCAACTCCAAAGGACTCTCAAGGATGCTTACCGAGGCTCCAAAGACCACAAAAGTATGAGGAATTTTGCCATCAAAGTGGGTGCCTTCACAAATCATTGTGGAGGACTTGAGGGATTTGATAATCAGATCCAGCGTGTCTGAACCCTGGCACGGCGTATTTTCTAATGATCGATAATCAAAACCACCAAAAAATTATTTTTACAAAATGTTATGAAATATCAAAATCAAAATCAAGAATTTTTTTTGGAAGTTCTATTAACCTTGAGCACAACAAGATACAACCTTGAAATTTAAAAGTGAAGTGGAAATGACAACCTAGAGGTCGAAACGTTATACGCGTACTGGACGTACAACTGGGGATCTATCTTTGCGAATGCGTATACGACTAGGTACATATGTATGTACATATGTCTGTGTACATGTGTGTTTACATCGGGGGCTCGGGAGTCGCGTGTACTGTTCGATGCGGTTCCAAACACGTAATAAAATCGCAGTTCTCCTGGCTTGACTTTCAAACGCGTTAACAGCGCCGCACTGCGACTATATCATAGCTAGCCATAGCTCTGATACCTATATAATAGATAAGTATATATGTACCAAAGTGGTACATATACAGTACATGGTACATATGTATCATACATGTGAAAGCAACAACAGGTGCCCTTCCCCCGCCCATCGGTCAGGTGAATGAGAGGCGGATATCGGTTTGGTCGCGCGATTTGTTTCGAAGCAGGGAAATGCAAAAAAAAGAAAACAACATAGAGAGAAAACAACAGCTTACATACTTATAGAGAATACGTGCTATGAAGAATTGTTTGACCTAAGTCAAGATCGTCCGACATGAAGATAGGGTTTGCTAATTTGTAAAGTGAAAAAGAAAGTGAAAAACACCGTACACCGTGTGTAGTATACATTATATTCTCTATTAGTATTCCCATACATACGTAGCAATATATATACATACATATTTTTTAAAAAGAAAACTGCATATGTACATCAAATTTATTAGAAATGTAAATGTACATTTAAAAAAATAAAAGTCACGATCTTCTCGCCTGACTCACGCCCCTTATTTTCGAAAGTTGCTCCATACGCATGACATGACATTATAATGCGTAAGGCCTATCTGACTGTCTGTGTGTGCGTGTTAGACATGTTTGTGCTTGCACATTTTCAATGTCATTAACATTGGCTAGTTCTCAATGCCAATGTGCGCGGACAGCACTGTAGAATGGCGCACCACGCTCTCTTCCCCACACACACTATCTCTTTACGTCTCTCTCACTCTCTTGCGTTTTTTTACTTCAACTTGAAAGGTTATTTGTTGCTGTAATCTTTGGAGTGAAAAGCAACAAAAACATCATTGGCAGCAACAACAACAACATCTCAACGTCGTGGTGTAGATAATTGCAGAGTGAGGTAGAGTGATTGAAATTGCGATAAGCCATTGCTTGTGCTTTGTAGGTGACCCTTAGGTAAAGAACAAACATTTGAAGGGCGCGCTCTGGCGGGAACACTTGGCAGGCGCTCTCTCTCTCTCTCCCTCTCTCTTGCATTCACCACGATCGCCAATGCGTACACGCGTGTGTATGTTGGTGGTGTTTACACACACAAGGATAAAACAAATTTCCCCATTCTGAGAGTGGTGCGTACACACTAACAGCAGGATAAAAAAAAATCCCTTTCTGAGTGGGTAGTGAACCTACAAACCCAATGGGTAATGGACATCGCAATACTCCTGACCCAATTTCACCCACACAGCTGTTGTTGTTGTCGTTGCTGTTGCGCTGTTCGCTTCTTTTTTGTTGTTGTTGAAAGTTACTAACCTGCTCGATGCATGTTGGTAGTAGTTGTTGGTTTGATGTCTTTATGATTTGTTGATCTTTTAGCGTTTGCTTTAAAGCGTTTTCTCGTTAGCTTTTGAAACTCGTTTAGCCAATATTGTTGACGCCAATTAAAGATGGTGTAATTTTTTATATTAACCAACAAAAACGAGAAAAAAAACAACAATGACCAAGTCCGCAAAAATGTTACTTCAGCATACACACACACGCACGCACACTGTGGAATACACGCACGCAAGCGCAACGTGAGTAAGTGTATTTTATATGAATGTATGTATGTGAGTTGTGTGCTTTTTGTTTTTATACACGATCAGCGGGCGCGGTACGGTGGTATGCGTAAAGTTTCGTAGGTTATTTAAGGTCTCTTGGAGTCGGAGCCGGCGGAGCCCTCGAATATTTACGTTATGGAGCTCAACACGATCACAGCGCGAATGCGCCAAAGCAAACGTACGACGCGTACATGAAGCAGCAGCACAGCCCACAGCGCCGGCAGCGTCGTCGTCGCGAACAGCAAATACCAGAGACTTGTAAAAAAACTCCAACAACAAAAACAGCAGCGACGTCGGCGTCGGAGCGTACAAACTTTTGATATTTCAGTTTGAATGCGGCGCGCGCTACCGGCTCTCTGTTGTGCATACACACACACACATGCGCACACACGTGCACACGTTTACAGTATGTGCGTACTGAAAGCCTGCATGAATACATTCAGTTAGTATTTGATAGTGGTTTACTGGTGGGTGCCACCCACATAAATAATGTACTTATTTTCTACTCACATTTACTTGAAACTGTGCACAGACAATTTTACCCATTTAAACAGTGCATGATTCATTTGCCATGTTGAATGCATTCATGCAATACTTTAATATGTACATTTGGGTAATTGTGTGTGTGTGAGAGCCCAGTCGCATGCGAGTGGGGGAGCCAGTGTTGCCCCACTCGATAATTTAAAGAAAAAGTATGAAAATAGTGGCAGAGATTGCAGCGTCATGGTTGCAGTCACATATTTACATCAAGCTGGACTTACGTATGTATATACACACCACACACATGTAACTATTTATATGGAGTCGTTGCCTAATGTGTGCCAGGTGCATTAATTAATCGCAGGGTTCAACAACTTTAAAAGTGTCACTTAATTTTAAGTTGTTGCCAGCCCAGGCCCGTCTGGTTGTCCCTCTGTCCGTCTCCCCTTCCACCTCCGTCCAGTCCCATATGAAAGTCATGCAATATCAGAAACGGCGATTACCACCAACAGAGGATTTTTAGAGGTCTTTTTCGAAAGCTGGTGATTCACACGCACAGACACGGCATGCACATGTGTGTGTATGCGGAATTTGACTAAATTTAATAAAGTCGCGCCTTATCAGCTCTGCAGAATGAATTGAAGTGAATCCGTGACAGGTGGATGAAGTCACATCAATGAAACAGGCAACCAATTAATACATAGTACAAATTCGTGTAAGGGCTGCTTATCTAAACAATCTACTTAAATGAGATATATATGTACCATATATACATATGTTTATATCGGAATAGTTGCTTGCATTATATTTACAATCAAACTAGGAATAAACGTTGAGAACAAATTAAAAATAACATTAAATTTTAGCACAATTTGTGATAGGACAACAGTCTGAAGCCACGTTCATATAATCTATATGTATCTTGATCATCATCATCATCATATATAGCACATGCAGTAAACACATATTACAATTTTATTGCATTGTTGTTCTTAGTGTTATTGTTGTTGTTTTGTTTGGAAATTCGACTTATTCATGTTCTTGTGTATTTTGGGTTTTCTTTCGATTTCGGATTCGGTGCTGATCGATTGACCGTTTCATCATCATATATATTTACAGTTCTTATTGTATCGGCAAATCATTTATCATTTATCGATCATTTCGATACGCGGCAATCGCTACGTTGATCTTGATACCATCGATTGCCACGATCACGTATAGAGCGCAGGTGATGGAGCTTCGCTTGCAGCGAACTATCGGCTGTCAGTAGAAGAGTACGGAGTGGAGAATTACCCGATTTCTTCGCTCCTCGAATTCCTGAATCATTTCATCGATATCGTTGTCAATATCATTCGATTTCGCCATCTGCAAACAGAAGAGGGAGCTGTTTAAGACAAAGTTCCCGTACCAAGGAGATCTGGGTAACCTTACCAAATTGAGCATGTCCGTTATTAAAAATGCACCCATCAGAGCGTCTTCGGCATTATCTACCACGTCAACATTGAGTACGTGCACGGGCCGATTATCGACAGAATCCATAGACTCCATATGCATGACAACCAGATCATAGACACGCTCCTCTACCGTTATTATTATATCAAATTGTTCTTTGGTTTCCTGAAAACGTTCCGGACACTTTTTGATCCGCCGATTGCGGTCCAGCATGTGCAGCAGACCGTTCTGTGTGTAACTGGAGGAGGGGGAAAAATATGAAATTGTTAGCACATTACAAGAGATTTGGACTGACTGACTGCTCACTTACAATTCCTTATCTTTGGCCTCCAAGTCGCGGTAGATTTCCTCATAACTGGTCCCGAATTCGTAAACATTTGGCTTATCAAACGCCAGGCCGGGCAACTTGACCCGTTCGCCGGTCCCGTAGGAGCGCACATTGAACCCCTTTTTTGCTAGAAAATTGTGCGCCTCCATGGAACGGTTCATGTTCGATGAACAGACCACGGCAACGGACAATTTGCTCGGGTCAGTCATGTTTATTTGGCAGTGGTAAAAATTACGTTAAACCAGTAAAAAATATGACTTAGAGGGAGAGATTCACACAGTGGAGTTGTGTGTGTTAGTTCATTGACAATAAGTTCACATGAACGAAACTATCTATGTGAACATAAAAAAATGATTCAATAGTACAGAGAACGGAACAAGTCAGTGGTTCCCTTTTACAAATGAAAATGCTCGACTTGTAGTTATGGAATTAAAAAATAATTACACCTAGCTACTGCTTCGCATGAAACTAAAAACTATAATAAATAAATTATTAATAAGTCAAAATTTAAATCAAAATACCAAGGCTTGTTAATGATTTACTTGTGTATTATTTCACCAGAACTATCGATAGGCAATCAGCTGTTAGGCCAGGATCACCGCATTCTGAGCTGTGTGACCAGACTTGCACAATGAATTAAAGTTTTGTGAGATTTAATTGCAGTTTGACATATTCTTTGCAGAATCAGCTGTTGATAAGCAAAACAGCTGTTGACTAGTCGATACATTGCCGATAGCAACTTGTTGTGGTGGTCGGCAGATATCTCTCAAAAAGTGCTACCAAATCAATTAGGTTTCCTACAGCCTTTTGCGGTTTGTGTGACCAGACAAGGCCTGTGATAACAAGCGGTCGTTACGTTTTCAGTTTGCCAAAAATTAACCGTTAGTGCGCAAAATTGTTTACTGTTAATTGTTTAATTAATTAAATAAGACGAAAACTTTATTGTTTAGTTTGTTTTGAGGCAGATGTGTCGTGAACTTTCCGAGTGTAAGTGCAGCCAGAATGTTGTTATGTGGCAGTTTCTACGGTTGCCCAAGCTAATGCAAAAGAGCGCGCTGTTCCCCTACCCCTCCTCCTGCTCCTCCTTCATCCGGAACTTGTGGAATGCGGCTTAGCAACTTGCAGCTGTGGTTGTTGTTGTTGGTAGCAGACAGATACTCGCTCAGTTTGCGGCAGACACAAACACACACAGGGACAAATGCAGATGTGCAACATAGACACAGAGAGTGCCTTTCGATCAGGTTCAGGTTATTTGCTTGTTGCACATTGGTACCACATACAGGAATGTGTGTACATATGCATGTGTGTGTGTGTGTAGGTGTTGTACATGGTGTTTGTTTGCGCGCTCTCTCTCTCTATCTTGCGCTCTCTCTGCGTTTGTGTGTGTTCTGCCTGTTAACTGGTTACGCGAATAGTGGCAGCACTGGCAGCGCCTGCGGCTAGAACCAACGGCTGATACCGACTGCGACCGCGGCTTCGGCTGCGGCTGCGGCTGCGCGTGGACACCATACCAAGCTGACCGCAACGAAAGTCGCGACGTCGCTGCCGCTGATAGTCGTTGTTTGTCACTCGATCTCGCTCATCGTTCACTTGTCGTGCGCTCCTACCTCGGCTCCACGCGCGACTCACCTCACCCCACATCACCACGCATCGCTCTCACATTGCGCTCTGCTCTCTCTCTCGCTCTCTTTCTCTCTCTCTGCGTGCCTTTGGCATTTGTTGTGCTCAGCAAAAAAACAACTCGCAGTGATAATTATTATTATTCGGGATATTTATCGGGCAATTATCGAATTTTATTTTGTTTATTAGCGATAAATATGCAAATGTCACAGTGGCAGAACGCAGCGAATTGAGCGCGAATCAATAAAAGGAAAAGGTAAACTTGTTTTACAACTTCCCCAAATTGCATATCGCAAAGTGTTTACACACATACACACACAAACACACACATACACATGACAGACACTTTTTTTCTGTGTGCAAAGTAATCAAAAAAGAAAAGACAACAAGAAAACCCGCAAAGAAAATGGTTAACTCAGCGAAAAGCAAAAACATATGAAATGGAATTACAGCTAATTTTGTTTTGTAGTGTAGTGTAGTTTCCTGTGAATTATGCCAACGAACGAGCGTTGTATCAGATGAAGCCACCTTAAGAGACACCTGCCTCATGGAATGTTTCACCTGACCCCGAATCGTGGCAGAGGTTGCAGTAGTGCCAGCGGCAGAGGCACCAGCGTCGTGCTGCCTCCGTGTTTTTAGCCACTTAATTCTAGCGGGGCAATTTCTATCGCCAAATGAGCGTGCGAATAGGTCTCGCTCTATCAAGACCACAGTGCGGTACAGTGGGCACTCACACTCTCGATCTGCTGTAAAAACTGTAGTTGATATTGAAGAACTCTAAACAACATTTAAAGTACCATATACATAAATTTTTCTAAAATCAAAGCTCTTATAAAAGCTAAAGTTATCGAACTTTGGTAAAGAGCTAAGTTTATACCGTAGATCATATGATGAACTATATATATAATATATGTACAATTATATGTATAGACGTTCATATTTTGAATTATGGTTGATCCAGTTTAATTTGAATCTAAGACTTTTAATTTCCCTACAGTGCAATTTCATTTAGTTCTACAATAGCCCGTACCAACTGTAGGCGCATCTAACAGGCCCTTGACTTCTTGGCTGACGTTTAATCACCTTCCACACACATAGAAAAAGCCCATTAAAACGGTGCAGCCATCGAGTTAAGGGGGCAAATGCTTCTGTTTGAACCCAGCATGAACCTTAACTCTTAACGAGAATTGGAAATTAAACAAGTTCAAGATTGATCCAACATGTATTTCAAAAACAAAAAAAAAAATAGCTAGCAAAGGTTGGATGATCATAGAAGGAATGGATTCTAAATATTTTGTAGCTGGTTTTTGTTTTTGCAAATAACTTAATGAAATTTGTTTACATTACATTGAATCTTCATAGAATGCAGCACACAAAATGAGCTTCGCTGTGTTGTTATGTTAGTGCTTTTATTGTTTTATTTTTCAATACTTAGACAGTCTAAGTTAGACTTGAGAATGTTTTATATCAAGTTCTTATAGATGATAATGTTGATAAACATTTTGAGTTTAGTCGCTCTATAATTGGAAAAACAAATAACTAAAAGCAATTCATGTTTTTTAATTGTCTTAGAAGTCGGAACTAACTAAATATTATTCTAAATATTAGAATTGCCATAGAAATGTTGATGGGATTTCAAAATTAACAGTCGGAAAAAACGAGTTGCGGCTCCGGTAGCGTATTCTGATTGCAGTTTTGACTGCCAAACCGTTGCGGTTGTGCTTCCAGTTCCGGTTCTAGTACGGTATTATTACCTACCTCCTGCTCTCCCTCTCTCTCTCTCTCTCTCTCTCTCTCTTTCCCTACCATTCACATTGCCCTCTTTTTGAGCAGTTCTTTTATTACATTTATATCGTTTCAGTTGTCCAAGGCAATCATTATGTGAACCACCCCAGCGGGAGAAACCTTAGCCAGCAGCAGTAACAGTTGCAGCAGCAGGTGCCACGTACCACGCGAGCCTTGACTCCGGAAATGCTGAAACACGCCTCGAATGCGGGCAGCGCCACGGCTGTCGCTCCTGTTACTTCACAGCTGCTGCGCACGGCGGGCAGCAGTAACAACAACAACAACAACAACAACAACAGCAGCAGCAATGGCAACATTAACAACAACAACAACAATGGCAGCAATACCAACAACAACAGCAGCAACAGCAATTGCAACAACAACAACAACAACATGACGAACAACAACAATAATAACACACCCTTAGCGTCGGCGGGCACGATTAGCAGCACTGCCACCACCACCAGCCCCGTGCCGGGGTCAGCAGCAGCAACATCAGCGTCGGCAGCAGCAGCAGCGTCGGGCGCATCGCCAACGCCGGCAGCAGCTGCTGTCGCCAGCACCGCACGCAACATTCACCTGCGACCCCCGCAGCCTTTGAATATTTCCGCTTTGAATGCTTCCACGTGCAGCAGCAACACGCTGCTTAACGGGCGACTGCTCAACATTGCCACGCCCCCCATGAAGCCGCTCACTCCCCTGACGCCGAATGGACATTGCAACAGCAACAGCCTGCACCATCACACCTACACAAATCAGCACATGCTCGCCAGCAGCAGCAGCAGCAGCGCAGCTAATCAGCAACAACAGCAACAGTTGCACTCACAGCAGCAACAGTTGCAGTTGCAATTGCAGCCACAGCAGCAGCAGCAGCAGCAGCCACTCCATCATCATCATAATAACACAAACAACAACAACAACAACAACAATGTGCTCAACTATAGCCAGTGCAATAATCTGGGGATGAGTGGAATCAATTCCATGTTGCAGGCGAGTGTTAAGCCAACTAAACATGGCCCAGGACCGCGCGAGGTGCTTACCAGCCTTGGTTTGCTTTGTCTGGGTGAGTTTCTGCAGAGTGGGTGTGGTGAATTTGAATTTGTTTCGCATTGGCAACGCTGTCTTCTTAATGCACAAATGTCAATTGCTACCTCTCTCCCTAACTCACCTCACTTCCACTGCAGTGTGGTGAGGTGAGATGAATTTGTCAAGTACATTGCAAATTTACCCAACAGTGGCAACGCTTTCCTCCTCTCTCTCTGCCTCCCTCACACTTACTCACCTCACTTTCGTTCACTTTCTCTTTCAGTTTCCTTGCTGTTGGCGCTGCTCTCACTGATCTTTCTGCTAAAGATCTCCCCGAACAGCCGTGAGGATGCACTGACACGCAGCTTGAGCAGCGAAGACTTTATTATTGTGTATGACGTCACACTGGCACTATGTGCCCTCTCGCTCTCGCTGAACCTCTGCTGCCTGCTGGTCTGCGCCATACAGTTTTTATTCGCCGTCAAGCTGCTGCGCTCGCCCATGTTCGATGGACGGGACAATAAGTATCTGGAGAAATCGAGTGCCAGTCGGACGTGTGCCGTCAGTGGATTCTTCATATCGATACCCGTCTTTCTTACCGGCATCATACTGTACACGTTTAATCATTTCCATTCCACGCCTGCTATCATCACCAGCATCTTCATTGGAGTGGGAATTGTGTTCTGTGGTGGCGCCATGGTGCACAATGTGTTCGTGTGGCAGAAGGAGAAGACCATCAGCTATCGCAGTCCACCGCCAACATTGCCACTTGCCATGCCACCGGTGCAATTTCTCACTGGAGGAGGCGCCACTGGAGGTGCTGGTGGCTATCAGGGGACACAGTTAAACGGTGGCCCGCCTGGGGCAATGTCAGCGCTGCCTTTGTATGGACAACAACAACCGAATCATTCAATGTTGCTGTCGCATCATCCCACCTCAGTGACTCCGGTGTCTCCGAATCATTCCCATGGCAGCTTTAATCCATTACTTTGTGCCACCAGTGGCGGCGCCACTACGAACACCGGCGGCATTGGCAACGCCATTATCAGTTCGCCGTTTCTGGTTAGACCCGCTACGGCAACGCCGCCCACGCCCAAACCCATTTCCATTGTGGCCAATGGAAGTTGTCTGGTGGGACGTGAGGCGAGCGGTTCCGTTAGCCCCGGCATACCGCCCACGCTGGACATGAGCAACATTACGAACATTTCCCTACACGAACTATCCACACTGGTGTAAGTGAGAGAGAAAGAGAGAGAGAATGAGAGATAGTCCCAGTACACAAACTCGAATACAAATACTATATAAGCTAAGCCATTAAGCATTAGTTATAGACGACATCCACCGTGTCTTTCTTGCCGCCCTGTTATAAACTGTTGTATATATATTTTTTGTATGATAAAATATATTTATTTTTAATGTTGCAAATGTGCTGCGCCAAGTGTTTTTTTTATCATTAATATTTTATGATCGTTTAACACTGTTATCGATATGTGCGATGACGAGTGGCAACACTGGCGCAATGCCAGTTGCGCAGTTTGAATAGCAGGCGTTTGGAACTGTTTCACAAAAAGTAATAACGTGAAACATTTTAAAGTCAACAAAACAAATTTATTAATTAATAAATTGCTCTTTTGGCATCGCTGTGTCGTTGTGTCACCCAAAGGAATTCCAACTCTGTGGCAACCCAAATTAGAAACTTGTTTTTTTACATTTTAAACATTATAATTTTGGTAAAAGTGCAACTAACAGAGAATAAAGAATATATTATATTTATATGTATAACCAGGGCAGAAGACAACTCCATCTCTCTCTATTTCCTTGACCTGCCGCGTTTCTTGGGAGGCACATTGGTTTCATTGGCTGCAAAAAAAGAAGAGTAAATACAAAAAAAAAACAACAGATGGATCAAGAAGGATTCGCTAACCGTGTGACACTTCTGGCGTGGGAGATGGTACTGGCGAAGCCTGTGGTTCCTCGACAGTGCTGCGTCGACTGCGCAACACTCTTGGCTGAGGTGAATCCTCGGTTGGCGGCCCATCGGTGCTGGCTACGCTGCTGGCCACGCTCGATTTGCGCGTTCTCTTGGATCTGGTTGGCTTGGGGGCGGCAACAGTGGGTGCGGTTACTGCTGCTTCTCGTGGCGGTTCACTGGTGCTGCGGAGCTTTCGCTTTGGAGTGTCCACATCCACATCAACGATTGACTGATTCAACTGAGTGCGAGATCTAGTGCGTGGCATCAGTGATGCCTCGCCAGTCTCTTGGATCACCTCAAGTGGCTTGGGCAGCAGGCGGGTGCGACGCTTCGGCGTCGATACCGGCACACTGGACATGGCCGGCATGGAGCCGGCGCGAAGCACACGCTTGGCCAGTTCTGCCTGCGAATCGACGCTTGCAACAGAATCATCGCTGCGCAGGCGACGTTGCCGCTGGGCACGGCGAGTAGCTGCAGTCGACACTGTTGCCGGCGAGGGAGTACCGCGTTCCAGGGTGGCAGGCGAGGCACTCTGCTGGCGATCGGAGCTACGTAGGCGTCGTCGCATCTGGAAAACAGGTGATGTCGATGGCGATGGGGCTGGGGATGATGCAGGTGATTCAAAGCCGATTGCACTTGGCGGTCGCTCTGGCACTGGTGAGGATGTGGGCGTGGCATTGTGGCGTGTACGCAAGATGCGCACCACGGGATGCTTCGACGATGCGGCTGGTTCCTCCTCCACTTCCACAGGCTTCTTTTGCTTCCTCTGCTTTTGCAGCGATTGTTGCAGCTTTTCCTCCTCCTTATCTTCCTGCTCTTCATCGATCTCCATCTGTGGTTGATTCTCCTGCAGCTCCTTCGCCTCCTCCTGCTTTTCTTTGAGGCGAAGCTTTTCTTCCTCCAAGCGCTGCTTTTCCTCCTCCTCCAGCCGCTGCTTTTCCTCCTCCTCCAGCCGCTGCTTCTCTAACCGCTGTTTCTCCTCTAACCGCTGCTTTTCCTCCTCCAGGCGTTGCTTCTCTTCCTCCTCCAGCCGCTGCTTTTCCTCCTGCCGTTGCTTCTCCTCCAGCCGCTGTTTCTCCTGCTCCAACCGCTGTTTCTCTTCCTCCAGCCGCTGCTTCTCCTCCTGCAGTCGCTTCTCCTCCTGCAGTCGCTTCTCCTCCTGCAGTTGCTTCTCCTCCTGCAGTCGCTTCTCCTCTTGGAGGAGCTTCTCCAGCTCCAACTTCCGCTGCTCCTCACCCAGCCGCTTCTCTTCCTGCCGCTTTATCTCTTCCTGCCTCTGCTGCTCCTCTTGCTGCGCCTTATTCTCCTCCTCCGTCACCTCCACCACCTCTTCCTCCTCGTTATCAGACACAGTCAGCACCAGAATATTCTGGGAGTCGGCATCGGAAAACACCGACTGCTCGACAATCTCCACATCCGATTCGTGTGCAGTTGTATCCACCAGTTCACAATCGGACTCCACCAGGATCACCTGATCCGTTGGGGACTCTTCAGTGGTGTCAATCACATCCTCCACTGGACGAGCAGCATTATGCTCTCCTGATACTTGCTCTATGTGCTGCTCCCCCTCTCCCTCCTGCTGCTGCTCCTGCTCCGCTTCCTGGTGCTTGTGCACTGTGGCCACTGATTCATTGCCAGCGCTCTCAATGCTATCCAGATTGATAGTATACCCCATGGCGGAGTCACTGTTCGCACCTAGCGTGGCACCTTGTGAGGGGCAGGGCATGTGCTCCGCAGTCCCCTCTTCCGCCTCATCCTTCTTGAAGGAGAAGAGCTCGGCGCTGCTGCAGGCACCCGCAATGGGCTCGGGGCGGGCCACATAGCCACGCACCTCGGTGCCATCCAAGGCAATGACGCACTCATCCTCATCCAACATATCGATATCGTCGTCCTCCTCCAGTGATCCCTTGGTGGTGTCCAGATCATCCACCGTTTCAAGGCTGTTGGCACGATAAATGGAACGATTGGATCCATCGGCAGCGTTGCCAGTTGCGCCACCAGGTCCGCCTCCACCATCTGTGCCCGTTGCACGTGGACTGGAATTGAGGGAGACATTGGTATCGCTGGGCATAAATGAGGTGGGCGTGTGCGAGGTGGGTGAGCGTGAGGTGTTTATGGACGTGGTGGATTCCACCACAATGGAGTAAACAGGCTCATCATGTGCCGCTGGTGAACCACTGCCAGAGAGCTCGGAGCTGACGCTATACGAGCTGGGCTGGTAATCCATTCCCACCATGGGCACCTCTACATCTTCATCGCTGCCTGAACAGGAGGAACGACGACGGCGACGAAGCTCACGATGCTGTTCTCGCTCCTGCACTTCATCCTCGTCCAGTTCAATGTACTCTGTGGGCACCTGAGCAACGGTAGCAGCAGCTCCTGCACCAGCTTCAGTCACATCATAGCTGGACATGCCCAGCGTGGTGTCTAGTCGCTGCAGTGGTTGCCTGGGTGTGCCCAGCGAGACGGAGGGCATGGCCCACAAGGAGGAGGTCGCGGTGGCTGCCAGACTGCTCTCATTGAGATCCCCACAGATGGTGGTGCGCTCCGAGATGCGAACCACCGTTGAGGACTGTTGTTGCTGCACTTCCTGGACGTGCATCTTGGATGAGCACACGGGCGGCACAAACAGTGATCCTCTAGTGCTTCCGCTCTGAATGCTGCTGGCAAAGCTACCAAAGCCGCTGCTTCCCTGCTGCTGGAGTGAGTTCCTTGGCTGGGGGCCTGTGGGGGGAGCCATTTGCACCAGGGATGTGTTGGCCGAGGCCAGTGGGGACATGTACTCCTCATCTGAGTTCGAATCTTCCTCCGTTTGACTGGAGTTCCCGTGCTGAATTTCTACAATGATCTCATCTGTGTCCTCTTCCTCCTCCTGCTGCGAATCCTGTTCTTGATCCGACTCCTGTTGCTTCCGCTTCTGCTCCTCTGCCTGTATCTGGTGCCCCTCATCCAGCTCCATCTGTTCTTGTTCCACCTCCTGCAGCTGTTCCTCCTCCTGCACCTCCTCTTGCCTACACCCTCCCAGTGGAATCGGCGCCATAAAGCTATATCTGCTACGCCTCTGTACCGCCTCCGCTGCCGATGCACGTCGTCTTAGTATGGCGGGTGGCACCACCCCTGCTCCTGCTCCCACTCCAGTTCTCTCCCTCTCGCCACGTTGCAGATACTCGGGCGGCTTCATAAGCGCTAACACTTGCTCCTGGTCACGCTGCTGCTCCTGTTGTCGTTCCAACTCTTGCTGACGCTCTCGGTCCGCCTGCTTTAGTTGCTGCATGCGCTGCACAAAGTTGCCCACATCCTGCGTAAATTGCTCCCCGCCTGGAAGCAGACGACGTCGTTTGGATGAAGACACTTCTCGCCCCTCCTCCAGCTCCCGTTCTCGTTCCAGGGCACGCTTCTCGGCATGCTGATACGGTGTGGGTCGTACAATGCGCCGCTGATTGCTGGGCAGGATTGCCCCTGCTCCCTGAACGGCAGCATTGCGCAGGAAGGGCATATTGGGACCCTGCAACATGCGTGGCTCGTGGGCATAGCGAGTGGCCCAGTGGGCACTCAGCGCTGAGCTCTGGAAGATGCCACCCAACGTGCCGCTGGCGCTCTGTTTGGCCAGCTGGCAACTGAAGGGTTCAGGTGCCATGTTCCTTAACTGAGCCCCGTTCAGATTGTTGCGTATGCGAAAGTATTTGCCAGCAATCGATTGATTCACTGGTGCCATAGTGTGGCGATAGGCAGACAAGATGGTGCTGGGATCATCACTATCCATACCCGCCTGGCTGCGCTCTGCTGCCACCTCATCCATGAATGACACGGCTTCGATGTACTTGCAACGCTTGAGCAACAGAATCAACTGGACGCAGTCCGCTTTGCGTGTCTTGCACTGACGCAGCAGGCGATAGACAAGTTGTTCCTCCTCCTCCCGGAGGCAGAGACTGCCCAGGACATTGAACTTCCTGGCTGAGATGCAGTGGCGGAAGAAGTGCTCCAGCAGAGGACGCCCTGTCTCATCCTCGTAGAGACGGGCGTGATGAAAGGCCTCAGGAATGTTATTGTTGGCGAGCAACACCTCCAGTTGAAGCTGTGAGGGTATGTGACCTGGTGGATGTTGCAGTACTTGCATTGCCTGCTGTATGGCGCCCAACGTGAGCAGTTGTTCGAGCAGCAAACGCGTTTGCCACTCTGCGTATTCGTGGCTGCTCTCGCGGGGACTACGGTGAAGCTCGAAAAGAGCGCGCTAGAGAGAGAGATAATGATCATCAATTAGAAGGAGAGTAAGAGAGAGAATGATCATCAATTAGAAAGAGAGAGAGAGAGAGGGAGAAACGATCTTAAATTAAAGAGACACCGAGTGAGAGGAATTAGACAGAGAGAGGGGGGTTAGACAGAGAGATAGATACAAAGTGAGAGGAATAGAGAAATGCTTACCTCGCTCTGTCCGCGATCCAGAAACCAAAAGGATCGCACCGAATTCAACAACGTCTTCCCCACATTAAAGGCCAAGGCGAACTCATCGAAGAGCAACGTTGTCGTAGTCGTCGTAGAAATGCTATCCAGATCGAGCATCAAATAGAGCAACAGCTCGTGCTTGTGTAGCACCAGCGAGTCTGGGAAGAGGATCAGTTGCATAAGGGCACGGAAGCTCTGAGGAGGATAGAAAGCACCCCCACGTGTTGTTCCTGCTGACTCCGCAGCCTGTTGCAGTGCTTGGGTTAACCCACTACGCTGGAGCATCTCATCAATGTAGAGTCTCCCGATCCTCTTGTGCCTTCGCTCCTGATAATCATGTTTGATGGCCTTCAATGGTCGCAGCTGATGGCACTCGGGCAGCAGGCCCACATCGATGATCCAGTACAGGACACGCTGGTACTCATAGAGCAGACTGAATGCTTCCTCCTTGTGCTGCAAATCCTCCAGCACCTCCACGGGCAGTCGTCCCTTGCCGAGCTCCACCAGCTGCTGCTGCAGTTGCCAGAGCCTGTAGAGCTGCATATTCAGCTGCCCGAATTCACGTTGCTCGCGCTCCTCCAGATGATACCCCTCCTCATCGAAGATGCAGTGACACATCTCCGTTATATAATCCTTGATCTGTTCCGCACGCGTGACCATCCATTTGGTGAGCATTGATAGAGAGAGCTGTGTGGGATTCGACATGTTGCACATGAAGCTACCATCCAAGCAGCTCTGGGCGCACTTCTTTAGAAGACTCATGCGATTATGCTCCAGCGCCACCGAGAAGATTAGCTCGTACATTCCGCGCTGCAGGAAAGATGACGGGGGAGATGATAGATGACCTTGTATTTAAGAGACAGAGGTAAAAGAGCAAGAGGCTTGCCTCCTTCTACTCACCTTGGAGAAGACCGCATCCACCTGTTGCTCACAGAACTGCGGCATGAGACGGAGTCGCATGATCTCCTGCTGGTAAGGCTGTGGGTTGAGCAGCAGATTCGCCTGCTGATTGTACAGCGAGTTGAGGAAACGACGCTGCACCCCCAAGTGGGAGTAGCGACGACATCCCTGCTGGGTCAACAGAGAGCAATCTAAGGAAAGTAAAAGAATGCAATCAAGACAAGCATAGCTCAATCGTGTCCTGCCTTTACTTACCAAACGACAGCGCATTGGGGAAGTAGTGTTCATTGTGATGTTGAAATCCTTGGAAATACATCACGCTTTTCTCGTCCAGCTGTAGCGCGAGTCCAGTGTGGAGGCCACTCAACACGTAGCCACACAAATAGTTCTGTGCAGCATGGGGCAATCCCTCGCTGTACCATTGATTGATGTCCAAAAGCACCATCTTATTCTTGCTCTGCGCTGGAGAATGCCAGCCGAGGGCAATCAACAAGGAGCCACCATTGTCAATGGTGGAGCAGCAGATCATCCGACTGGGCACCTCATCCAACAGCAGGCGGAGACGTGTATGAGCAGTTTGGAAATCCTTCAACTGAGTGCCTCCTTCTTGCTGCTGATAAATGATGCTGTGCAGGGCGGTGATTAAATGGCTGCCGGGGCTATTGTAGACAGCGCAGATGTAGAGACATGGCTTGGGATCATCCAGTGGGAGCACACAGCAGAGACTCTCCACCACGGCTGGTGGCTCATTTGCCGGGGGGAGGAGTTGGGTTACCACCTGACAACTTTTTAGATCATAGATGATTATGAGACCATCTTCGAGACCGATGGCAAATCCACAGATGACTTCAATGGGCAACAGGCTGGTGATGGCCACGCCTTCAGGGACACACTGAAGTTGCACCTCCACCGCTAGATGCATATCCAGGTCACGTGCCCGCTTTACCATGCCGCGCACAAAATTCCAGTTGCGCTGATCGTCCAGAAATCCTCGCAAGACCTCTGCACGCAGGACTTCGTTGTCGGGACGATTGATGTTGCTGTTGCTGCAGTGGAGCGTTTGCTGTGCATTTAGATCGAGCAGGAGAAGCGCACCTGAATCCGTCCCCAGGACGAGGCAACCGTCAAGCTCCTGCAACGCCGTCTTGCCACACACACGACGATTGATAAAGTTCATGGTGCACACACTGGACTTTAGGCCGTCCAAGTCTATGTAGCGTAACACCTGACTTCCGACTGGCGAGAATATGGCCACTTGTGTCCCTGGTAGATCTTCTAGTGCCAGGCACACTGCGAGCAATCTCCGCTCGTTCTCGCCCGGAAATAGTTCCGCCACACACACAATTGTGCATCGTTCCCCCGGGGGCTTTTGATTCTCCCGCCAAAATGTATAGTGGGCAATGCGATCGCCTGTGGAGAGGGAACAAATCAGCAGCGTCGTCTCCTCCAGCGTCTGGCAAGTCATCCAGCCCCATTCGCCGTTGTTTATGATGCCCCCAATGTATTCTGCTGCAAATATATAGTGTACACATAAAGTATATGATATATATCTTGATTTATATATATTTCTTGATCTACTCCAACTTACTGTTCTGGCTGCCCTCAGGTTGCGTGTTAATGTTGTCGGTGCTGCCGCCGGGCAAAGCGCGTTCCGGAAAATTGCAGGTACGCCGGCCATCCAATTCGATCTCATACCACTCCATGTTGCAAGCGTTGCTTCTTTATGTATTTTCTATATATATATTTATTGTTTTAGATATTATCATAAATATATATTTCTTTAGTGGAGAGTGTTGGCGTTTCTTCTTATGCCTTTGGACATTTTTGCACACATGCCGGCGCGTTGGTTTTTTTGTTGTGCGTGTGTGATTTGTTTGCCAATCGCACGCTGTCCCACACTGTTGTGCAGTGTTGCACAACACTGCTTGCATGTAGGCGCGCGCTTAAATACCAAAACACACGGTTGATATTAATAATTTTGCAACACTTGCACCGAAAATGGTACGTTGTTGCCTTTGTTTTGATTTTGCACATGGAAACGCTCTTTTGGAAATATATTGTCTTTTCTCTTTATTTTTCAAATAATAAAATATAAATAATAAATGAAAGTGATTATGCAGCCAGTTTATGCACCGGTGGTTCATTTTATTCCAATGTGTCAGCTCCATCATTTTGTTGAATTCATTTAGAATCCAAAGAAATGGTATATTTAGGTCATATAGCAGCGGAATATAGGGCACACATTCATGTTGCCTAGTACAAATATAATTATTAAATAAGAAAAATAACGAAGATATGTTTGTTTATAAAGCCAATTTATTATTTTCCCAATATTAATTATGGGTTGTTGGATATATAGCAAATATCTGTAGATTGCAGGAAGAATCATCTAAAGAAACTGTTTAATGATTAATATACATTGTTACTAAATGTTTTGTTTTATCTGACGAATCTTAAACAAGGCCTGGAGAAGTCGTGTGGAAATTACATTCTTCAATAGCTCTGTTAGCAAACTTAAGGAAGGGGAATGCACGATTCTAAACAGTTTATTGTGTAGCTTTGCAACTTGTTAAGAATCGAGAAAATAAAACGAACATTACCCAACCGTTCTTTCTTCGCGAGCACATGCTCTGTCGTCTGTTTTGTGGCATTGAAACCTCCATTTGTTATGAACTTCAATTCTCAAAGCTAGTATAGCAAATTGATCACCAAAATTAATCCTTAGATACTGTTTTGCCTGCCATGGGGTTAATCAACGATATACTCGTATATTCAAATTATTAAAATATACAAGTTTAAATAGATATATAATATATCTTAAGCAGTTTCGTAGAATAACCATATTTTTCGGCTATCGATACACACGAAACAAAAAATTTCACAATTTCCGAAGACTTCTCAGGGCAATTAAACAGATGAGCAAAGCTTTTCCCCATATGTTTTAGAGGTTACCAATCAATTTCGTCAAATTTGTTTTTTACCACTTGAAAAAAATAAACACATTTTTGCAATTATCATATTTTTGTTTTGTTTTTTTTTAATTGTGGCTTAGACTTTTCAAATATTTCTTTCTTTTAACACTTTTTGCGTATTACACACCGCGCAAAAGAAAAAAAAAGCACAGTTTAGATGTTGTTGTTGTTGTTGTTATTGAATCTGCTGCTGCCGTTCATAGACGCCGATGTAGAGGAGCGTCGCTTACTTGGCATGGGTCTGAGCCTTCCTCAGCTGAGTGAGAATGTTGGACAGTTCCTCACGCTTCCTCTTGGCACGGATGTGTGTGCCCAAGCGGCGCTTCAGGAACTTGAGGGCGCGCTTATCCTTGGACACCTTCAGCAATTCCATGGTGCGCTTCTCGTAGGGAGCATGACCAACCACCTCGCGTACCAAATCGCGGGTGAATTTGGTGTGGCGGGTTTGAATCTACAAATTGAAATAGAGAATTTTTACAAGTTACTAATTGTAAACAAATCCCTAATTCAGTTAACAATTTACTTACGTTCTTCAAACGGGAGCCACGCAGACCCTTGACCTTCTTGTCGCCGGTGTATTTAACATTCTTGACTTTGGTGGTCTTGTGGCCTTTGTTAAGACCGATACACAGCTCGTAGCGGACTGCCATCGTCACTGGAAAGGGGGTAAGAGAAACAAAAAACAAACAATTAATTTATACACAATATTCAAGTAGTTTTTGTTTGTTGATTGCATAAAACAATTGTGCTATATTTAGCGTTTGTTTGTTATCTTAATATTGCACATAGAATTTTCACATACAACTTGAGGATGTTTGCAATATTTGTGGAATTTGTACACAACAATTTTTCGGCCGACCTACCTCAGTTGCTGTCAAATGGTAGAAAGAGCGCTGTCAAAGCAGACATACAGGAAACCGTCTGGCCCACTGACATCCATCAAAGGTTGCCAGACAGCGCAACTATTAACTGCTGCGGTCGAAACGATTTCAGCGATTTCTGTATGAAATAACTACACCAATACTCGTGGTATGTGATTCTCGAAATTAAATAATTATGTGTTTACTAATATTTTAATAACATCTACATTTATATAGAAAAAATTCAAAATATATCGATAAGTATTCAACATGGTGGCAACATCGTTTCCCGATACATGTTATTAGAGTTGCTTTTGTCTAGTCAGTTCCCGGGTAAGTTGAACGATCTGTTAAATTAATCGATAGAATTCTTTAATTTTACAAAAAAGCGTACAGAAGAGTTTCAATCTAAACAGAGTTACATTAAAAATTTACAATATTTCTGTAAAATATATATAACAAGAACAAAAATCATTTATATTCAATATTTATCGACGATGAAGTCATTGTGAATTATCGATCGTATGTTATTGCAACCCTAAATCGGCATGTGTTGTCATTCAACGCGATTACCCATATTCACACGCGATTTTGTAATTTGTCCAAATATTTGGCAGTACTATCCCACACAAAACATAATTAAAACTTGAATTCTTGGCAGTTTCAAAGGTTTCAAAAAATTAATAAAACATTATTGTAGTTAATTGTTTATTATATCGGCGTGTTTGCGCTATGATGGCAACACTGTATACGCCGGCCATGTTATGATATGTAAAAGGTAGACGTAGACACGTGTTTAATTCGTGCTGCTTTTTGTACGCTCTAATTTTGTGCAAACTAAGTCAAAAAAACATTAAAGAAGTGAAAAAAATAATCAAACAATTAAAAGCCAACTCGCGTTAATACAAAAATAACCAAAAATCAAATAAATAACCCACTGGTTTTAAAAGGTAAGCGCAATTTTTGACCACGCGGAACATAACCTACTACAAACAGTTGCCCAAAACACAGAAAAATGGTGTCATATTGCTAGTTGCTGCTGCATGCAAGCCTAATTTGTTGTAAAGTGATGCGTAATAACAAAAAATCGAACGTGAATAACTTAGTTCAAATTTATTACTCTATATAATATAATTTTTTTTGTGCGTGTGTGTGTAAGTGCAAAATATGCGCAACATAATCAATAGGTGGCAACATCTCGTTCCTGTTGTTGTTGCTGTTGCTGCTGCTGCAAACACATGCGGCGTTAAATTTGTGCCGCCTGTCACTGCGCGTGTGTGCGTGCCTGCGTGCGTGTGAATTGCTGTGTATGTGTTTGTGTGCATGCGGCTAAGGATCAATGTGCCGAGTCCTTGTTCTTTGTTTTTGTAGTATGATATGAAAGCTGATTACACAATGATAAGTCGTTTTCGCCTGTCTATGGATGAACACATGCACAACATATATATGTTTGTATATGCATATGCATGTATGTGTTATATATACATTTGAATATGTAAAAGTTCCGCTTGTCCGCTGAGTCATTTAGATGAAATGATTTTCATTTTATTGTTGGGTTTTTCTTCCTTGGAAATGTGCGTATGTGTGCATTGTCTTATTTCGTTTTGTTGTTTGACGGCTTTCACTACAACACGAATCAATCGTTAAATAATGCTACTGATAAGCCATGAAAAACAACAATAACAAAAATCCAAGCACCCCCTCCGCCTTCCATGCTTGCCCTGCCCCAAATATCACACATTTACGCGATTATACAATACACTCGCTCAAAGATATTTGTCGCTGAGCATATGATCGTCTCGCGCACCAACCACGTTGCCAAGATATTATGGCAAATCTCTTGGGTGTATGCCGAGGGAGTGAAGGGAGAGGGGAGGCATTCGTATAATGTATGTTGCACCTGGTTTGTCGTTTGTTTCTTTATTTCATTTATTACTTTTAACTGCGTGCGTATTATTAATAGACGGACTGTAGTTGCCTCTCTCTTGTGCTCTCGCTGTCTTATTTTTTGCTCTGCTTTGCCTACTACGCACTGTGTGTGGCGCCCTATGTGTGTGTTTGTTTGATAACGAGTTAAACCCCAAATTCATAGGCCTTGGATTTAATTTTTTGGCTACGAGTAAAAATGTTATGCGCATACATAAGTACAGAGTGGTGTGTTTGCGCGATGGTAACTCGATTTCAAGGATATCGATGATTAAGTTTCAATCCCCGCTCAACAGGTTAGCACCACTGCATAATTACAAGCACGCTTGTATGTGTGTGTGTGTGGGAATGTTACGGAAATCTAATGTTAACATATTTCTGTTACCTTGTCCGAAAACGTGTGCTTGTGGCAGCCCTGCAAGTTCAAAGTCAAGCGCCCAAACATGTTTGCTTTGCATACCACACACACACACACACATATATACATACACATGTACGCACATGCACACAAATACGCGAACACGACAACAGTTATGTTAATTCATGCTTTACATTAGGGAACTCTTTAATGACATTTGGCAATTGCGGCTATGTGGCAACATTATTTGTGCGTATGCATGTGTACGTCTAGTAAAAACACTGTTATAACTGTTATACATGCATACGCACAGCTGTTCAAGCCGGTCAATTTAACAGCTGAGCGATCTCGATAGCAATGCTTTGTGTTCGCGACCTTTGTGCCCCAACACATATAGGCAAACATTTAGCGGAATTACATACTCAGACTCTGATTAGAGAGCGCCTTATCAACAAAAAAATTGTCGGATTCTTGGTGACGAAACAATAGTGTCGTCTAGGTCGGTCTACTAATAAACAAGACAGACATAAACAGACCCATACATACGAACATACACACAGACACGCACAAATTAATATAGACACAGGTAGAAAAACAAAATAACACTTAAAGTGGCAACAGGTTTGCTGAAAAGAAACGATCACCGGAAATATAGAACTTGTAATACCCTGTATAACTAATAGTAAAGGAGAATTAACGAGAGTTCATTACATAAATTGTTATTAAGTTATCGATGCAACTGAGATGAAGTGTTGTTTATTGAACTATGCATATAACAGGAATATAATATATCGATTATCTCATGGCCATATCGGTATCTCTCTTTATTTCCAAGACCTAGGGTAACTATTGTACATATCAAGCATGCTCAATCAGATTCCGCTTTGAAGGGCGCTTTCGTATGAAATTGAGAAATTCCGTGATCATTTTCAAAGGCTGTTGACACTTTGCCTCCTCCCATTGTTGCGTGTGTGTATGTGTATGTGTGTGGGGCAAGTGGGTGGTTTGGGTGGTTGACAACACTTTTGGCGTGTCGCGATGTAGGAAAGCAACATTAGAAGAGCAAATAAATAGGCAAGACGAGAAGCAAAAGGGACGAGATAGGAAGAGGAGGAGGAGCTGCAAACAGACAGACCACACGCACACACAGACACACAAATCAGTCACAAGCTCAAACACACACACATACACGTACGCACACACAAACACACACACCACATGGCGGATCACAGCACGGCAAATATCAAAATAAAAAAAATACTCTCGGGTAGTTTCCCCTTGTATATCGAGGCGCTATCATCGCGCATCGCGGCAGATACGCATGCAAAGATAACAAATAAAACAGTTTACAAAAAAACAAAAAAAAAATACGAGAACAATAACAAATAAAGTCGTCAACAAAAGTTCAAATTGTTCGACATATTATATTTTTCTCCTCCCCCCATACGATATTTTGACCGGCGTACCGCGTCAATTCTACGAATTCGAATAAAGATAGAAATAATAATCGCAGTCATAAAAAAAGAAAAGAAAACAAACGAATCGAGAAAGAAGAAATAGAAAAAATAATCGAAACGAAAAAAAAAAATAGTTATAAATTCGAAGTTTCTTGAACTGAATCCGAAGAAGAATATCATCAATATATAATAAAAATTCTCTCTCTTGTGGAATTTTCCGTACAGTGAGGCAAACAACGTGTTAAAGGTGAAGCTCCATTTTCTGACTGAAGACTGTGTTGTTGTAGTTATTGTTATTGTGTGGGGTTGTTGTTTATCAACGTTAAAAGAATTTTAGCTGCGTTTCGTTTTGTAACGATTTCATAACAATTGCAAAACTGTTTCTTGTTGTTGTTGTTGCCAAAAGTTGCTTGCGTTAGGTATTGTTGTTGTTCTTGCGGCCTTTCTTCACACCTCGACACTCGTCGGCGCATGCGCAAGAGAGACGCACACATGCTTCTCTGCTCTCTCTTTCTCTCTCTGACTCTCTTTCACTCCCCCCACACACACGCGCGCTTGATCGGCATGCACTCTCTCTCTCTCTCTCCCACTCCATCGTGGCTTCCGCGTGGCATTCTGTGTTCTTTGCTTTGCACCTTATTTGCTCTGTGCGCCTCATCGTATTCAAATGATTTTCTATAATTATGTATTGTTGCTATAAATACGCAGTTACACACACACATACACACGCATATATGAACATTTTGTGGATGCCAAATGGGTCTCGTGATGGCCGCCACCAGCAACAGCATCACCAAAACAAACTGTGACTTTTTCTGCAGCATTTTATAGAAAGCAAATATCTATTGATAGAAATTCCCCGACCCCCCACTCTCCCTCTACTCTGCTTCTTCTCCCACTCCACTTCCTGCAACAGAATAAGAGCGAGAGACGGGGGAGGCAAGAGTGAGGCAGAGAGAGAGAGGTAGAGAGCTTAATTGATATTTAACATGCAGTTAAATTTATTGCAAACTGCAGCTATCTGGCAACGTAGTTTATACTGTGTTCTAGGGTTGCCAACTTCTGCGGAATTTAAAAACGACAGTTATATATATTATATTAAATATATTATACATGTGTGCAGATGTACTTGCAGTACATATTTAATTAATGATATAATTGTCTTAAGTACTTTAGAAAGTTTTATAAATTATAACAATGTTTGATAAAAGTAGAAAGGTTGTAGGGAGAAATGGTATAGTTGACTTTATGGCAACAATATGATACAAATTTGAATTCAACTGATGTTGAAGTTGGAAGAAAGAAAATACAAATTTGATTATCTTATACAAAACCGAATATCAGAAATACAATTTTATTTATCTTCAATCCTCTTTGCAGATTCTCCAATATTCAGCGAAAATGGTATCCGGTCGTCCTCTACTCTATCTGTCAGTGCCCGGTGTAGCATTTATACTCGGCGTCTTCTGGTTTCGGCGTAGAAATAAAAATCGTGTAGACAAGAATGATGAGGACGCCGCCGGCAATAGGAAGCTCTACAAAGAGGTTGCCTGTGAGTCGGCAATTCTACAGCGTAAATCACAGTCACAAAATGGTAAATTACCCATTGGAAATGGAAATGTTAACGGATCTTCGGCAACCAAATCGATGAACATATGTGTTGGCAATGGTGGACTAAATGCGTCCATCGATGATAAGGAAAGTCCCACGACAATGTTATATGGTAAATCGGCACCGATCACAATACAAAGTAATGGACGTCCGTCTCCGAAGAGTCAACAGCAGCATCATCAGCAACAGCAACAACAACAACAGCAGATCGATTCGGAAATGTTGAAGTCCAAGATACAAGATGCGGAGCACAAGAAACTTTGTTCAATTGACGAGGACTTTGAGAATCTATCATCGCCACGTGATTTGCCCGATTCGGTGAATAATCGTGTATCGTTCTATAATCGTAAGATCAATCAGAAGACCGAAGAACCGGTAGTGATCAAGGCGACACGTACACCAAAAATATCGCCAGAGAATTCGTTCCTAGAGAGCAAATACACACAGCAAGAGCCGGAACAGTCCCAGGAGCAGAACAACAATTGTGAAGCCAAGAAAGAAGAGGCTCCGATTCCGGCTCCTGTTCCGGAACAGCTAAAGACAGAACAGAACAACAACAACAATGACACTCTAGTTGTGGCACAAACAAATGCAGGAGATGTTGCCATAGATGCTACCACAGTAGAAGGCACAACACAAAAGCGTAATGTGGATGCAGCTAGTCCATCCTTGAGCATTTGCAGTGTACAATCTGGGGACTCTGGCAAGGGTTCGAGTCTGCCTAGATCGGAGGCGACTGGTACCAGGGTGAAAACCACCTATGAATTCTATTTCCCCAATAGCCTTATCGGTCAGCTCTATGGTCGCAAGCGGACGTTCATCAATCAGATCAAGGCAAAGACTATGGCAAATGTAACGTTGAGCAAGAATCGTTACTCATCCAGCAAGCTAAGGATCTGCACCATCGAGGGCACCGAGAACGAGATCGATGCTGCCCTGGCCATGATTAGGAAGCGTTTGCCAGCCAGACGCTATCCCAATTTCACAATGCAACGCATCCATTATGCGTTGCCACAAACTGTAGTTCCTCTTTCGACTGAAAGCCTCTATAACCTACAAGTGAGTTTGACCATCAACAACAACTACATATTCCACGTGTAGAAGAAGATGCGAGAAGAGGGAAAGCGTGAGGGTTTTATGCCCAATGTAATTGGTTCACACTAAATGGGTGTATGCCCATTGTGACTGGCTGGCAGAGAGGGTCTTATGCCCACTGTTTAAGGGCTTCTTCCCATTGTCTGTATGCCCACTGTAAATGTCTCCTCTCTTGACCCTATTGTAAAAGTCTCCTCTTGATACATTGACAGGGGCTTTATGCCCATTGTAAGAGAGAGAGCGAGAGAGAGTATGGGTATTTTGTATGTAAGTGGCAGCGTATTTCGCCCACTGTATCTGTCAGTGTATAAAAGAGAAAGAAATTCGGAATGGAATTCCACTTTCTTGCTATACAGAGAAAGATATTTTTGTGACAGAGAGACCGAGACAGACATACAAACATTTCAAGAATTGATAACAATTTCGATAACGATATCTAGAACCGATACCGATATCGAAAGGCATTGATATTCATCATGTACAAATCTGGTAAAAGAGACGTTTATTTTCTCTGCCTGTTATTTTCTAAAAATTCCTTACTAACATCCAACTATCAACAACTCTCTTTCGATTACAGCTTAAACTGATCGAGGGCATCAACAACGATGTGGTGATCAGTGCCATTCTCTCTGGCAATCATGTGTTCGTCCAGCATCCGCTGCATCCGTCACATCCATCGCTGCATGCCCTGCAAAAGGGTATGTTCGATAGCTACTCTAACATGGAGGCACCACTGCTCCCCAGCATTGAGATCAGTGCCGTGTGTGTGATACCCATCAATGACATCTGGTATCGTGTGCAAATTGTCGATGTCGATGCAGAGGATGAGGAGCGTTGTGTGGTTAAATTTCTTGATTTCGGTGGCTACATGAATGTGACCTTTAGCTCATTGCGTCAGATTCGCACCGATTTCATGGCGCTGCCTTTCCAGGCCACTGAGTGCATACTGTCAAATATCGAGCCAATCGGTAAGCAATTGTAAAATCAATTATCTATCAATTATATATATAATAACCTGTTTCTTTAATTGCAGATGATACCTGGTCGGCGGATGCGGCCGATATCCTTAATAAGCTTACCAAAGGCATCGTCTTGCAAGCACAAGTCGCCGGCTACAACAGCCACAACATACCAGAAATCTATTTATTTGCTTCTCTAGGTCCAAATGTAAGTAGTGCTAGATAGAGGGTGGAGAGGGGGAGGGAGGGAAAAGGAAACTGTTTTGTGAAAAATTATGAAAAGAAAAAAAATATTTTATCTTTTGTATTTGCTTGACTAACTCTCAAATGTTTTTCTTTCGAATTTTCAGAATGTTATTTTTATCAATAAGGAACTTGTCGCAAGAAATCTCGCTAAATGGGTCGAGATACGTGACTAACAACAGCCTATGTGAACAACAAAGCAAAGGAATAGAAATATTACTACTATATAACAACAACAATAGCAACAACAGCAACTTTAAAAGCAGCTAAGCTAAGCGCCTCTGTTCCCAGAAATTGAGAGAAGAAAGAAACAAGTAAACCCCAAACAAATGTTGTAGAACGCGACTGAGCCTAGAGCCCGTATTTAATATAACAAAATACACATACAAACAGCAGGAACACCAATACACACATACACATACACCTACGCACGCACAGAGAGACATAACTACACACTATATAAATACCGATTCTAAACTATATATACAAAAACCGCCTTCGATTTGTTTGTTGAGATCCTTCGTTGATCTCTTTATCCGCATAGGCAACTAACTAACTAATTAACTAACCAACTAACGAATACCAATACAATAACAGACACTACGAATACTACAATACAACTAACTAACACTAATGTTAGAGTTTAATACTAAATCTAATACTAGCAACAATACTAAACTCTTTTTAGTCGTGGTGATCGAACAACCTAAAGCACCTAACAACACTAACTACAACTACAACTTATTCTCGGCAGTTGCGTTGGGGCACATATACACACACCAACACCCATACAGACAAACAAGCAAGCAACCAACGAAACGCTTAAGATATTACCATACTCAGATAATAAGTAGCGATACTTAGTGTAAATAGTTTTTTTTTTTCTGTTTTCAAATCATACAAAAAAAACAAATTATTTTATACATATATAATGATGATGAAAGATGAAAGACGAAAGATGAAAATGAAGAAGCAACTCTCTCAAAAAGCAGCACATCAAATCGGAACATGTATATATACAGAAGCTTACATAATGCGGATTCTTAAATCGGAAACTTTTCGAAATGTGTTTGCAATTTTTATATAGATTTTTACAAATGATTTTTTGATGCTCTATATAACATAGGCATATATATAGATAGATATACTATATATGTGTTGCAAAAGTACAAGGAAATGCGTATTATTTTGAGAAAAAAAAGAAAACAATAAGAAAAGCAAAAAAAAAAAAAGAGCGAGAGTAAAGAAAGTGTTAAAAAACGGCGGATAAGCGCTCCCTTTGAGAAACAACAGACAAATCGATGGAAAATTCAGAGATGTACACACACACACGGACACTGTTAATATAAAGTGACCCTTAGCTCCTCAACTCCCTGTATACCCTACACTACCCTACCCAATAGAGATGCGTGTGTGCGATTGTTTAGGGAATAGATAAAGAAAAAGAAAATGCAGTCAGCCATGTAAATACAAATACAAAGAAAAAAAAAAACAAACATCAGCAACAAAAAGCAATTTAAACACAGCCAACAAACAATAATTAATAGCTAACACACAGATACCCTATATTAAAAAGAAAAGTAAATAGAATGAATATATTAGATTTTTATAGACAAAAAACAATTTGCTAAGCATATATTATATAACGTCTTTTGTATATTGTATTTCAACAAGCATGTATATGTAGAGTGAGATGGAGATAGAAAGAGAGTGGAGTGAAGAAGAAAGGGAATAATGTCAGTCTCTGGCAGGAATCGGTCGTTTTAGTCGTCGTTTTGTTGTAGGATAAGCGTTGCGAAAATGTATATGTATAACCAATACACAGACACCAACACAACACTCATCCGTACACACACACACACCAACACATGCTATATATTTATTTTGAAACATGTTTTGCCAAAAGGCTAATTGATTAATTGTAATTTGAATTAATTAATAACGTACAAGTGATGATAATTAAAATACATGATGATGAAGAAGAAGGTGACGCGTTAGGAGATGTGTACATGTATGTGTAGAACAAGAACTTACTTGGCGTTAAATAATTATAATCGATTCTAACTAATTTCGTTCTTAATTCCTTAGTTCCCCCCATTTATTATATTGAATATTGATTGTTGATCAGGCGCGCAATAGATATAAGGGGAGCATGATGAAGCTTAAGATGGGTGACTTAGTTGGGCTGCACGGCTGACGGCTGGATCCCTAATGCCTCATGTTCCTTTCCGCTGCTGGGGCTGATCAGCAAATGACAAAGAAAGAAAGGAAAAAATAATTATTATTATAAACTGTAGTGCAAATTTCGTAGAATTGTAAAGAGTGCGGCGCGGCGCTTATTGATTGTTTTGTCTGATTTTCATTATCTACATAAAAAAAAAACAAAAATACTTATAGCCTATTTTACATACAACCTATATTGATGTAGAATATTAATTTTACTTATTAATTATTATTATTATGATTGTCATTATCATTATTATTACCATTATCATTATTTTTATCATTATCATTATGATTATTATTATTAGAATTATGATAAAAATCGAGTTGTCGACTTTTTAGTGTTTTCATTTATTGATGTAAATTTTCACTTGTACAATTGTTGATAAATTGATTAGAAACTGACAAAAAAAATAACGGTAAACATAATTAAAGAAAGTTAATGCTTAAAAAAGAGAAATATAAACTTACATTACTTGCAGATCAATAAAAGATGATAATGATCATGATGATGATGTAGAGCACATATTAAAAGTAATAGTAAAAGTTAAAATTTAAATTTAACGTCTAGTTATGTCGTTTTTTTTTTTAAATTCGTTCAATTAGTTAAGAATTAATGCTGAGACGATAAATACTACATAAGGATTTAATTTATAGACAAGTGAAAATAATTTACAAATTTAGCTATTAACTAAATATAAAATTAATGCAACTATATTAAAAATAAAAATTACAGAAAATCAATTAATTTGTCTTGTTTACTCTTTGGGGTGTGCTCAACTTATTTTGGGAATACAATATATGTATATACTGTATATTATACCCTATTTTGATGTAGTGTGGTTCGGTTGTGTTCGAACTCCCTCGGAAATTTACAGATTCTTTAGACTTATTGTTTCTACCGAGTAAATAAACCCTAATGTTTATGAGTAAAGCTAAGTTTTCATATGGGTCGAATCTCCTAGTCGAATAATAAACGAAGTACAGCGATTGACATGGAAACAGACAAGAATATTTGAAGTCAAAGTATTGCTTAAAAAGGGTTATGTAAGGATCCAAGCAGAACAGATCCGACAGTCACGCACTAGTTAACCCAATCAAAAGCTGTTTATTTCGTACGCAAATGAACCGTTTTATTATTTGAAACACAAACTGTGCACAAAACAGTGGGGCCATAATCATGAAGCACTGTGTGGTAATTTTCCTTTCCTAAACTTGGTCACACTTTGGTATCTTTAGCTGGCAAACTATGTAAAAATGTAACTTATCGGAGAATATATCTAGTAAACTAATCAAGATATTTAAAATGTTTTGCAACACTTTTGTTTTCGTCGGTATCTATATGAATCAATTGGCAAATCTTGAAGTCCCGGAAAGTGAAATCGTGGCCCGTTAAAGCTATTTAAATATCGATAAGCGAACTTTTACGCTTGGTATTTAAATATCGATAAGCGCACTCTATGAAATAATATTGTGTAGGAAAAGTGTTCATACCCATATCGATTACACGCATTGCGATACTTTTCTTACATCACTAGAACCGAACGACACAAACGCTGGCTAACTGCAAAAATACTATATACAACACAAAATACGCATTGATTCCGGATAAACAATTTAACACTAGCCGCGTTTAACACTACGTTTGGTTCTGAGTTATTTATTTTTTGTTCCTTTTTTATGTTGTTCAGTGCTGGCTGCGTATTGTTAAACTATATTTCGAGTGTTGCGTGCACGAATAAAATAACAAAAAAGTGAAATAAGTTTGTTTTCTCCCATTGTTTAATTGTTGTTGTTGGCCGGTGAAAACAATAACGAAATCAAAGCAAAAATGGCGTTGAAAATGTTGGTGGGACAGAGTAAGTGAATTGTTAATAACAAGGGAATTCTAATTGGAGTTGTGACTAACGTACTTACGCACACACGCACACACACACACACATACTCGCATACACATACACACACACACACATTTGCCAAGCCCATGGACAAGGTTGTGATAAACATGACGCCCCACAAATAGGAATGCTCCCCACTGTACTTTGATTGCATGTATTAGTTAAGTTCCAATTCGAAATCTGCATTTGCATATCCTTATCAAATACGCTGTCAGCCCCAGCCCAATAGCGCCCATCGATTTTTCCCACACACACGTACAACAACAACATTAAACGCCCCGGCGACCCACCGCCCCAAGGCAGCAGAAGAGGCAGCGCCTACGCGCAGCGCAGGCACTGAGCTACAGCCAACGCTTTTTTGTATACTGTGGGGGCGACACTTTTGTGTGTATGTGTGGGTGGGCGACGGTGACCTTTGACGCAGGATAAGCGCTTCCCAGCGCCTATGACCCAGCTCAGCTCAGCTTATTACTTATCAGATTTCCTTCTTGCTTGCCGCCTTGCCTGCATTTCCAATGTTTGCGCGTGGGTGTGTGTGTGTGTGCGTGTGTGGGTGGATGGGAGTATACGTGTATAGATGTTTGTTTTTGTAGATATGTGGTCATCCTGTGCGAGATATGCAAAATAATCGTTGATAAAAATGTTGTTGCATAGTCAGAAAATCAATCAGGCAACGCTGTGTGCTAAATGGCTTATTTCATGCATTCTCTTTTCCCTTTCTTTGGTCGTCGTCGTTGTTGTTGTTGTTTCTCTTATTATTGTTATTCCGCTAGAGGTGGCCTGCTTATGACTCATCGTTCATCAAGGAATGAGTAATAGAGCTTTACTGCAGCACGTCAGATGATTATGACACTATCAATTATATGTACATGTGTAGAATTAATCTCAGCAATGAATAGGAAGTAGGAATCAATTTGAAAGGGCCTGCACAGTGGTACACATGTATTAAATATGTGCAGAGCTGATGAAAAATGTGCGCGTTCCCGACCTACGATAGGTAGATGATAGTTTTAGAAGAAGTAATATTTAATGGGTTTTTTTCTAATAGTAATGATGCAGATTTTTTTTTTTTTTAGATTTTAGATTTCTATTGAAATACCGGGCCCAGTTGATATAAAATTGTTGCCCTTCTTTTTTATCAACTATTTACTGCTGCACCTTTAGCTTGATTTACGAGACCCTAAACTTTTTTCGGGATTGTCATTATGCTTATTGATTTTAATCAAAGTAAAATTTATTTCGAACTAAAATATTTCGATTTTTTTCCCTTCCCGCCCCTAACAAGAGTCTTAAATTAGTCTTTAATCTCTAAAAATATTCGATTTCTTTTTGAAAGTGAATTCATGATTGGAATTAATTTAAAATTCTCTAAAATAATAAATTAATATAATATTCGACACTATTTCTAGTGCACATCCTTTAAAAAAGATATTATGCTTACACTCTTCCCGCTATTTGCAGAGATCATGAACGAGGTGGTCAAGTACAAGCCTCCGCCACCGAAGAAGGCTGCCGGTGCAGCTCCTCCAAAGGCAGCCGGAACTGGTGGG
The DNA here is from genome assembly GCA_018904595.1 of Zaprionus indianus. Classification (NCBI taxonomy): domain Eukaryota; kingdom Metazoa; phylum Arthropoda; class Insecta; order Diptera; family Drosophilidae; genus Zaprionus; species Zaprionus indianus. The sequence continues at coordinate 1,125,964 of JAEIHA010000344.1, forward strand.
ATTGAGTGGCGTGTGCTTGTGGTGGACAAGCTGGGCATGCGAATGGTTTCAGCGTGCACCAAGATGCATGAGATAAGTGCGGAGGGCATAACATGTAAGTCTGATCCATTATATATAGAGAACCTCGAGTGATCATCCCAACGTCTTGCTGCACAGTGGTCGAGGACATCAATAAGAAGCGCGAGCCTTTGCCCACAATGGATGCGATTTACTTGATAACACCGTCGGACGAGTCTGTGCGATCTCTGATCCGTGACTTCGAGAATCCGGCACGTCCCATGTATCGTTATGCGCACGTCTTCTTTACCGAGGGTATGTGCTAGCCGTTTGGCCAGCCCGAATTGAGCTAATCAAATGAATAACAAACAAAACAGTGATAATAATTGATAATTGAAAATAGTGATGATTTAGTGCTGTGATTGTGTGATATATCTTAACTCTTGATCATTTATAGAGTTGCGATATCTTCCTAGTTTTCCATGATATTTTTATTTACGTATTTTTTTTCAAATTTCCATGAACACCATCTTCAAATACACCTCCGCACCACCTGTACCCAAAATGAACCCGACTATTTAAATGTGTCGAATATATCAATTTATATATATAGCGATACCACCGCGCATATTCGAAATGCTGCAATCGCACAAAGACATTTGTCGCCGATATGTGCGCACCTGCAAAGAAATCAATATTGCCTTTTTGGCCTATGAAGCTCAGGTACAGTTTAGTTCTGAATTAACCGACCAAGCAACTATTATCACCCTGTTGGCTGTCAATCGTTAATCGATTCTCTACTTATCGAAAACTAATCATATATCTAAGCGCTTGTGTTGTACAATGTGCGGTCTCAAAGCCGTTTCAGTCTGTCAAACGTTGTTCGCTTTTAATCTGGGAACAAAATAACTGTTAACCTGTAACCGACAACATATCGAATGCTTACCATCCAAAAATTCATCCTTTTCTTCTGTCCAGTGGATTCATTAGTTTTTCTGTTTTCCGTTAATTTTTGTCTTCAATTCATTTATACCTTAAATCTGCTTTGTTTTTTCCCCCTAATACTTTCTCTATAATAATAAGGCAAGCCTATCGATAGAACTGTTGCGAAAGAATTGAAACAAATTTATAGAACTATTCTCTTTCGACCTTGAACGATAGTTTGTCGATAGTTTTGCCACAAAACTCTTTCTTAACTAAAACAACAAACGTTCAATGAGTTTACTTTTCAGGGTCTTAGAACTAAGCGCATAAACTCTCTGGGTGATACAAAACTATAGCTGTAAAGAAGTTAAAAAAGAAAGATATATAAAAAAAGATAATACACACACACACATACACCTACATGCATTGCATTACATAGCATATACTTACATTAGTTTTAGTTAAAACCAAAAAAAAAAAAAAAAAACAAATAAGCGAAATTTTATCTTATTTATAAATAATTATAGTTTGCCCGGAGGAATTATTTAACGATTTGTGTAAATCGTGCGCTGCAAGAAAGATCAAAACTCTAAAGGAGATTAATATTGCATTTCTACCATATGAATGCCAGGTGCGCTAAATCAATTAAACCAACAACTATTCGTTAATTAAACGTTAAAACGTAAAACAAAAAAAAGTAAACCAGATTAAAAACCCCCTTAAAACCAAACCACATGCAACATAGTACTGTATGGGAGCAAGAGCGACACTCGACAAACTGCAAATAGTCCCCAAACTCAAGAAACTATATTCATATATACTATATATGCTGCTTCTGACACTCCCTTTCCTTCTCTCTCTTTCCGCTGTTTTCTGCTTGAAGGATCTGCAAACGTTGCAATTGTTTCTGTTATCTCTCTCTCTTTCACTTACACATGCGCTGTCGCTCTCTCGCTCCTGCTCTCTATCTCTGTCTCTCTCCTACTTCTTTCTCTCTCTCTGTCACTGTCTACAGTAAAATATATTATGTATATAAATATGTATATGTACTATATGTGTTGTACTTGTTGTTGTTGTAAATACTGACACGATCGTAAAAAAAAAAAAAACAAACAGACCTAAACCTAAAACTTACTAAAAGTCACAGGGTGACTCAATGCGAGCGTTTCCATCTCGAACTCTCTCTCGAATCTCCTTAAGTTTTGTTAAACTTGTTTTGTAGTGTTCAATTTAATGTATGTAAATTGTATACAGAAAAGCAAATCGTGCCTAACCTAACAATATGATTATCAAACAATAAAAAACAACTTTCATCAATCACTAAAAAACAAGTAAATAAATCAATAAGACTTCCACAAACAATGTTACTCGCTCCGCCAGACACAACATGACCAGGAACGTTTAGGCAGACACTGACGATCTCGCCAGAGTTGCCGCCCACTCGTTATTCGTCATCTTGTGAAGCGGCGAGTACAACTCCAGGGCGAATATCATATAACAATATGATGTTTTAAAGAAAAAAAAAACATAGCAAATGTGCGAGAAAAACTAATACCAATGCCATTATCTATTAACTATTAACTCATGCTCTATGTATAACCTACCTATCTATCTACTATCTGTCTATCTCTATCTCTCTCTCTGTGAATGTGAACAATTGTAAATTGTAATTGGTTTTGTATTCGTTAATCCATTCGCCATTTGTATGTAAATATTGTAACTCGTTAACGTTAAGAACGCACACAGACACGAACAAACAGCATAAACTAACATTCAGCTTAGTTGCGGTTACTCATGTTAGATTTAATAGCAGTGCTACCAGACTGTTTTTAAAGTCAAAGTTAAGAGATGAGTAAACAAAACTTACAAAGGCTGCACCTTGTAATCGATTGTTAGATCAGCCTGTGCCTACTAATCGAACATGAGCAATCGCATCCTTTACTTTTCATTACTTCTTCTATCTCTATCTTGCGCCGCTGTGAATCGTTGTGCTTTCTCTCTCATCTAACAATCTGTCGTTCTGCATGCTCTCTCACAAGCGCTGCATGTCGCTCTCTCTCTCTCTCTGTCTCTCTCTATCTCGAGCAGCCCAGCAGGCAAATGAGATTTGGCTTGAAACATACGAATTTCTTGAAAGCAAATCAAAAATTTAATGATAATTGAGATATTGAGAGTCTTTACTCGCCGAAATTCCAGAAACTTTTAAAGAGATGCGCTAACTTTTCAAGATCCAAACATCTGCTTGCTGGACTGCAAATACACCCCACACACACAAACACACCTACACACATGACCCACACATACACACACACTCAGACCCGCAACTTGGTCGTAGCTGAAGAAGAAGCAGCGCTTTCTTCCATTCTCGATCCGGTTTGAACATCGGATCAGTAGAAGTTCGTCGAATTAATAGTGCTATCTCTATCTCTGTCGGCTTCGGTCCGTTCGTTGCAATGGTCGCAGGTCTTTTCGCTGGACTCACCGGACACGTTCCAATGCCTGTATTCGCCGGCATTCGCCTCAATTCGCAGCAAGCACATCGAGCGTATTGCCGAGCAGATTGCCACGTTGTGCGCCACATTGGGCGAATACCCGAATGTACGCTATCGCAGCGACTGGGATCGTAATATCGATCTGGCCGCCTCGGTGCAGCAGAAATTGGACGCATACAAGGCCGATGAGCCGACCATGGGCGAGGGGCCGGAGAAGGCACGTTCCCAGCTGCTGATTTTGGATCGTGGTTTCGATTGTGTATCGCCGCTGCTGCATGAACTCACACTTCAAGCCATGGCATACGATCTATTGCCAATTGTTAACGATGTCTATCGCTATACACCTGGACCAAACCAGCCGGACAAGGAAGTCCTGCTTGACGAGAACGATGATCTGTGGGTCGAGCTGCGTCACGAGCATATTGCCGTTGTTTCCACTCAGGTTACACAGAATCTGAAGAAGTTTACCGATTCCAAACGCATGAGTTCCAGTAAGTTTTGCATCAATTACGCCCACTAAAGAGAATTAATTAATCTACCATCTTTGTGTTCTACAATATCTTTAGATATAACTGATTATTTTACCATCTCCATCTCCTCTCTATATAGCTGACAAGTCATCCATGCGCGATCTATCGCAGATGATCAAAAAGATGCCACAGTATCAGAAGGAACTGTCCAAGTATTCTACTCATTTGCATCTGGCCGAGGACTGCATGAAGTCCTACCAGAATTATGTGGACAAATTGTGCCGCGTCGAGCAGGATCTGGCTATGGGCACTGATGCCGAGGGTGAGAAGATCAAGGATCATATGCGCAACATTGTGCCTATTCTACTGGACGCAGTAAGAGCTCAAAAAGCCCTTTAAGGGAAGGGTACATTAAGTCTTTATCTTTAATCTCCGTTTGTCTGACAGAACGTGTCGAACTACGACAAGGTGCGCATCATTTCGCTGTATGTGATGATCAAGAACGGCATTTCGGAGGAGAACCTGACCAAGCTATTCACACACGCTCAACTGTCCACCAAGGATCAGGATATGGTGCGCAATCTAAGCTATTTGGGCATCAACGTTATCGCTGATGTAAGTTGAAAGGATACTGAAACTAGAGTACATTCCAGTAATGATCATAATATGTTTATCTCTATAGTCTCGCAAGAAGATCTACTCGGTGCCGCGCAAAGAGCGCATCACTGAGAGCACCTACCAGATGTCCCGCTGGACGCCAGTAATCAAGGACATTATGGAGGATTGTATTGAGGATAAGCTCGATCAGCGTCATTTCCCATTCCTAGAGGGTCGGGCACAGAACACAAACTATCATGCACCGACTAGCGCTCGCTATGGCCACTGGCACAAGGATAAGGCCCAGACCCAGGTGAAGAATGTGCCACGTCTGATCATCTTTGTTGTCGGCGGCGTTAGCATGTCCGAAATGCGTTGCGCCTATGAGGTTACCAATTCCGTGCGCAATTGGGAGGTATTAGTTGGCTCATCACATATTCTATCGCCTGAAATCTTTCTCAGCGATTTGGGCAGTCTATCTAAGGAGGATTAGAACGCGATTGCATCACCTAACCAACCCCATCCTCAGTCCCATCCCCAAGCCCAGTCCCAACCTCAGGCACAATTCTAATTCAGAATCGGAACTCAATATTACCCGAAATGAGAAACCATTAACAACTCTATGCTTACTACATCTAGCCAAGCTGTAATTTGTTATTCAATATATACATCTATATATAGTATATATACATATGTATTTCTTCGATATATATTCGTTGTGAATCCTTTAGTTTCCATGTTAAGGATCTGTTCCATTGTTCACCCAATATATTGATATAGATGGCATTTTTATGCACCTCTTAACTAACTAACTAAACCCACAGATTGAAAGAACAATACACACAGACATACACCCACACACACACACACACACACACTATGTATACACCCAATTATATTTACACATAACGGATGGAAGATAAACCCAGAAAACTATATATACCCCTGTTTATTATGGATTACTACGAGTTATATATAGAAATTTGTATATGTATATTTTCGCAACTATTTATGTGTGTCTCAACATGTTTATTATTATTAATTTTAAATGGTTCAATGATAAATTGCAAACAATTCTATTATATTATTAACTATTAACGAAAGATTGTGCGACAACTTTATCTGCTCTGAAAGGCGATTGAATTAATAATGTTTGTTGTTTATGTACATCACAATTGAAATTAGAAAAAATGTAGTTATGCTCTAAATGCAAAATTCAATTAATGAAGAAATCAAAAAAAAAAAAAAAAACGAAAACTACAAAAACAAGAAAACTACAAAACAAGTTCGCTAATTAAGCAGCAAACAACAAAAAAAATCATTTATCGAATTGTAATTAAAACAATTTAGCCTTTTCTCATTCGATAACTTAGCACCATTAAATGATAGAAAGTATAATGCAAGCACTTTACAGAGATTGAATATAGTTAACATGCTTGATTCGTGCCTCCGATGATTCGAATCTGGTGTGCAGCGGCAGCGAAGATCGATTTATCGATAGCAGCAAGAAACACCAAGTTCACACACAAACACACACATATACTGAGACACAGATGGACACCGATAGGCAGACAAAGGACACACTTAACAAGATTCGGGTTAGCTCAAATACAACGCAAAGCGCTTCGCATTGGTAAAACTTGTGATTCTGTATATTCAAGTTCGTTAACCAAGTAAACAACAATTGCAAAATTACTTGCATTCGCCTACTATCTTGAAAAGCAATATATTGATAATTGCCATGTTATCGAACCATGCATGCGCATGTTTGTGCATGCATGTGTTTCCTTACAGTCTTTCAATTTGACACTACACAATATTGTGCGCCTTCCACATTATATAGTCTCGTTAACCAAGCAAAGAAACAAAGAACAAACACTGAAACAACCAACCAACTACGTGTATTCGAAATCAAATGCAAAACAATTTTAAAGAACTGTTACTTTTAATTCGAACTAGCAAAAAAAAGCTTTAATCAACTTACAAACAACAACAAAATATAAAACATACTGCGTACTAGACAAAAATAATTAACAAACAAACCTTAAACTAGTTAAAAATAACAACAAAAACTAAAAGCAAACAAATCGAAGGCAATGTTAAACTATACCCCCTATTTATACCAATATACAACAAGTACTACGATTACGATACTTATACTTATACCCCTTACTCTTATACCGTTAACGAATTGGCAAAGTAGCGATGAATTGCATTTACAATATAATACGATATATATCGATATACGATGTATACGTATCAGTATAGTAGTTATGCAATTTCAAACGAAATGCATTTTCATTCTATTCGTCAAGGAATCAAGTTAAAGCACACATATTTATCACAAAAATCATAAAAAACAACACTTTATTCTCTTCTAAGTATTATGTGTTATAAGTTCTCTCCTTTAAAATTGTTTGATTTCATTTCAGTCGCCTTAAATTATATAAATATTGTTTACATTACATTACTTACATATATAACAACAAAAATAAAAAGGAAAATAAAAAAAATCAAATAAAATCATCAAATTTATATCCCCTATTTATTTTATTAAGTTTTTGCACTTGCTCCACACTTAAAAAAATGTTCTAAATGTAGTGAAGTAAGCTTAAACAACAGGAAATCTCTTAAATATTAATAACTTATATGAAACAAACATGTTTACAAAATGATATAATACTTAAATTTACCGTGTATGCATTAATGCTCGCTCTAGCTGCGTCGCCCAGTGTGACCGTGTCTCACGCACACACGCACACGCACTGCGATCGGCACAGACACACACACACACGCACACAGGCGGCGCACCAACACACTAACATCGGCCGACCACCTCGACACCAACCTGAGGCGCATCGCGCGGCCGCAGTTCGCAACGCACACGCTCCACCAACATCTCGGGCCCAACAAGGATCACACTGGCGAATTGCCACACGATGCGGCGTGCTTGAGTGTGTGTGCGTGACGGTCGCTTCGTGCGTGCGTGAGTGTCGCGTGAATAAGTATCGCGGCGCACTGGTTGGTTAATATTATTCCGAATTCACGTTTAAATGTTTATTGCTTGTTGAATGATCGATGGAAAAGTTAGAAAGGAACGAAGAAAGGAATGATCATAGTAGTTAGTGACAGGTTTATCTTTAATGTCTAGTCTCTAAGCCAGTATTCTAAACGTATTTAAACTACTTACACACACACACACACACACCGTATGGGGTCAACTTTTCTCTAAGAAATTCCTATTCTAAACAAATCGAAACCCAATAAAGACAGACAATTAAAACAAGGAATAGCTATGTATATCATAGGGATTACGATAGTGAGAGGTTGATTCTATTTTAGGTAACAAAGTAACATTATAAAAAGTATACAACAACACGTACATATGTATTCCAGAACAAGGTAACAAACAACAACAAATTAACAAAATAATTACTTTATGGGATAAGTTCTTCAGAATTCTTATCACATAGTGGAAAAGGCAACAAGTTTTTTTAGCATAATTGTCAAGTAATTGAATTAATTAATTATTAATACTCTATATACATCTAAATATACATGCAATATACATATTATATATACATATATATATATAACAAATTTAAAGATTTTTGGAAATTTACATACATATTTTTAATGAACCACATTAATATATATATATATATATATCTATATATATGCGATTATATACATACATATATAGTCTTTGTAAGCCCCCCCTATTCAAGGGATTAAGGATTGCTGTCAATTTCTTAAACATACTTAACAATTAAAATGACAAAAGATTACCTAAACTAGTAGCTACAACAAATATTAACAAAATATTAGAAATACAAACAAAAAACAACAAACAAGCAAAACAATCCGAACAACGAAAATCGAGTCACAAGTTTTACCAAAGTTTTTTGCAAGCGACGCTTTAACAAAATACAAATTACAAACAAATTAGAAAGGAAACAAATAGAGTGAAGGAAACAGTTAGCAAATTCATATATACGATATATATATATACATACTATATACATACATGCATATTATAGCGAAGTATTAATGCGAGTTTTAAATAAAAAAATTAAAAATAAATTACCTTATGCTGTAACAGGGTGTTCCACCTTGTGTTGCCCACGACAGCCACGCCCACAACAACAATAAGAACAGAATAAATGCAAAACAAGAACAATATCTAAGTGTGTCGGACCCAACAGTTTACAGTGTAATAACTTAACTTTATTAAAATGACAAATTATAACAGTGAAACAAATAAAATCAACTTTGCAATGCAGAGTTAAATAAAGAAGAAAAAAACTAATTTTCCAGTGTTTTCTCTATTTGGAAACTGCTAAGTATATTATTTCTGCGATCGATAACATTTTTGTAAAGGATAACACCAAATGCTCCGATAATACACCTCTGTTACTTTACAGTTGCTGTGCTAATTAGATATTTTTATGATTTATTTGTCCTTCTTTCCATCCATAAGCTTAGCTTTCATCAATATCGCTATCGTCTTCGGACATAATAAAAGACTTTGGGTTTTATTTATTACATCTTTCAACTTTATTGTTCGCAACATTAATTTAATGCATACATTTTGTGTGTGTGTTTTTGTGTGTATAGTTTCTTCTTCATCTTATCATAATTCTAAATTTAAAAAGTAATATTGTTTGCTTTTGTTTTGTATATCGATATATAAATTATGTAAAAAATAAGACGTAATAAATTTAAATGTTCTCTATTTGCTCTTGAAAATCATTAGTTGTAAATATAGATATATATGGTACATATATATGTCTAATAGAATACATATATAAATATTTAGTATATTTAGTTGACGCTGAAACTCTCACATCTCTTAATCAAATTATGTGCAATTCCTACGATATATGATATAGGTTTTGGAAAAATTGTGGATTTAAAGCGTTTCACATATGGTAACATATATCGGTAAATGTATATTTATATGTATATCGTACATGTATCATAATCATTATAACAACTGATTGAAATATTTACAATGCACAGAGAATTGATTGATTTGGATGCGTTCTCTAGTGTTTCTTGGCATTCTTATTCCTCTTCTACATCTGGTTCTTCTTTCTCCGACTTGTCTCTTGATTGAACTTTAACAAATACGATTTCCGGCTTAGCACAGTTAGAAATTGTGGAAACTGTGCTACGACGGTATGACTGTTTCTAACTGTGTATGACTGTATGACAGTTGAGGCTGCATTTGTTCACTTAGACATATAACACTTCATTCTATCATAAGGCTTTAATTACAAACGTATGTGTGCCTATAGGGTCTATCTATGTGTGTGTCTTCCATTGACCTTCCCTCCCTATCTCTCGCCCTATTTCTGTGCCTATATGTTCCTGGACGAAACGATTTGCGCCTAAGCTGATATGTATACCATCTCTAGGGACCAGTCGGCAACTTTAGTTAAGTTGGGCAAAAAAAAAGATTAATATTAACAGTAGAAAAATAATATTATTTTATGTATGTTAAAATCCCCAAGACACATTTGCACACACATCATTATCAACTACCGTCTATCTCGTTCGCACAACACATAAACATTTGCCTATAGACAGCATACATAATAATACAAATTGAGTTTACGGCGAACCAGAACTACACTGCTATATATAAAACTAAATTTATATATATATATATATATATATAACCCGATCTATCGGTCAGTACTGTTCCATCGCTAGCTCAAATGGATCATCACTAGATCGTGTTCTCACGCACGCTCTCTCTTCCCTCTCTCTCGCAGTTGTTATCGTTATCGCTCTTTCATTCTCTCAGTAAGGACGTCCATTGGTTGTATTACCATAGTACGATGGACGATCGGGCAGCTTTGGTGGCGCATTCATGCCTGGTCGACTGTGAAGGGCAAACAATATCGTAAAATGTTAATCGATAAATTTTATTGCAGGTTTTACACATATCGGGTGTGTTAACTTATAAGCTAAGTTGTTGGCTTAAAGCGTGAGACACAAATAGAAATAAAAAGGAAGATATGTAGATAAAGATTGATATAGTACAGATTCAGACTCACCGGCAGCACTGGTTAGTTTCAACACCCGGTATCGGGCTAAGAATTAAGCGAACCAACACCATTAAGAACGAAGCTGTTAGTCGTTAACAGTGGAAGAAATAACGCAAAGAACAACAACAAGACGATGTAGAGGAGCAGGACAGCAACATGAATCAGAGAATTCTCTCTTCCAACTGGCTCGCTCGCTACCTCTCACGCTTCCTTTCTCTCTCCCACTGGAGCTTTATTCAATTCAAAGCAAGCAGTGCAAACAGTTGCAATTAACAGAGCGCTGTTAGTTAACAGAGAGCAGGCAAATGCAGGCAGGATCAAGTGTAGAACAGTGTTGCCTGCATTTCAAAAAAAAGGCTAGATCTGACGGAAAAAAGCTGAATTGGCAACACTGCTGTTTAGGGAAACAACAAAGTAAGTAGGCACAAGTTTTTCTTTTAAATATTTCTTTATGTATATATACTTTTTTTGGTTTTTCTTTTTTTAATATTTATTTATAACATTGTAGTTACCCCTCGGCTTACGACTGCATTATTCTTTTACTGTCGCTCATTTCTTTCGCAAATACGTATATATACATAAATATATTGCATATATATGGTATGTTTATGTATATATGTGTATATGCGTGTGTATATGTATGTTGCGATGCGTTTCGTTCAATTATTCCATTAACTTAATGCTCGACTTTATAGATTTATCTTTTTAGTTCGTTTCAACTAAATTTGCAGCCACTTCTCAATTCAAATTCAAATTCAATAAACAGCAATTGCTACACATAGTTGGGATGTTCATAAAGAGGGTTCTTCTGCTTCTGTTTTCTATCTTCTTCTACATCTTCTTCTTACGTGGGTTACACATCATACACATCATAATGTAAGTATATATGTATTATATATTCGTGTGTATGTCGGTGTTGGGTGTGTCTGTGTGTGTGTTGGGTGTCTTTGTTATACCATACTTAAACAAACACATAGAGGACAGCTAAATACTTGTGATATTTTCTATATAGCGTATATATATCGTATATCGTATCGTAACGCGAGAAGATGACGTTTTGGGGGAAAAACGGTTAATTTCAATAGTTAAGAATCCTTTATCGATTTACATAATTATCGGTTAATCGGCATAAAGATGCGTGCGTGCCATGCGATAGACACGTCCCTAATCAACGCGTAATTAATATATAGTATGTGTACATGTGTGTAAGTGTAGCTGCATATAATCAATCAATATAATGCCTGCACTGAAACAACATTGAAATAATAACAGCCGATTCGTAGCTTTATCTTTCTTAATTTTTTACATATTCACTTCTATTCTCTGCTTCTTTTCCTTCTTGTTCCTCTTCTATTGCTTTCTACTTTGTTTCTCTTTCTATGTATACCCGTGCATAGTCCCATAGTAGTACTACAGTTATAATATCAACAATGAAATCCGAGCAGAAGAAACGAGGAAAACTGGAAAGACTTTCTTTACATATTGTACCGTAGTAGAACCGCTTAAAGTACTCTCTTGCTATGCACGCTCTATAGTTTAAAATACACTTTTTTGAGGTTATTTTTCAGCATTTTGCACGTGTATATAACGTATGTACGTGTGTGATTGTGTGTGTTGGTAGTAAGTCGGTGAGTAGAATAGAGAACTTGGAAAAATTACATCAAAAGCTGAATACAATATTGCTTCATTATAAGTTTGTATACATCATTATGGGGGGGACTAAACAGTTATATATCGATCATTGGAGCCATATTTAACAGCTGTTATTTAACAGTGCTGCGCTCTCTCTTTCTGCTTCGCTCTCCTTTCTGATCTCTGTTAATAAACGAACTAATTTGCAGAATGTCTACGTTTCGAGATTTTATTTTGTGCTTATTTCGAATACATTCACATGCATATAAATACGCATATGAATCAATTGTACATACACATACACATTGAGTTGTTCTCATCATAATAATAATAATAATAATAATACATGTCCGCATAGTTTCGTTAACCATTTCACACTAAACTCTAATTTCATATCTCTTCTTCTAACTGTATAATATGAATGTATTTTATCTTTTTCTGGTATATAGCAAGAATACCAAATATCGTATTCAAATATTATTTCTCTTGATCATTTCCTTTTTTCTCAATAGTTGCTGCAGCATTAACAAATCTTGTATACAGTTATTTATATATATATATATATGTATATGTATATACTTTTTAAGGTGGCTTTTAAAAACTACACAAAAACACATTTTCTTTTTTCGATTAGCAACAATTAAGCTAATTCGCATTATGAGAACATTTCTAAATAAGAGAGAGGATTGCAATGCAGTGTAGAGGTTATGTACGAGTATGTTAGGTTATTTTGCTTATTCATCTTTCTTTAAGGTTAGAATTGAAGATTATTTGAGATTCCTCCCTGCCTAACGCATGTGCGTACGTATGCCATGTGTGTATTTGTGTGTGTGATGGAATGTAAAAAATGGAACGCAACGATAAACAACAACAGAACAGAAACAGAAACAGAACAAACAATAAAATATAAATTTAAAATAAATACAAAACAAATACAATTCTTTTTCTTAATCATCTTCTCATTTAGTTTCCACATACACACACAGAACACATCAATAAAATATATATATATATGCAGGGTATATGTGTAGATGGATATTGATATCATGTGTATGAGTAGTATAAAATGAACACACAGAAGCACAAGATGATTGACATGTAAAATAACATATAAATTATATAACACAAGGAAATTTTGTGAATCGAAAATTTTTGGGAATGGCAAAAAGAGAAGAGCTGAGCCAAAAAGAGACACCAAGCCAAGAGCGGCGCCGGCAATCGTTATCGCTATCGTTATCTCTTCCACTCCTTTTCTCTTCTTTGTCGCTTCTTTCTCTCTCTTGAGTGTAATGCGTGCACCGAAGTTCTCGTTCGGGGCTTTTGCTTGTTGGCGCTCTCTCTCTCTCTCTCTCTTTCTCTCTCTGTCACCCTCGCTCGCTTCGCTTTTGATATTTCTTTACTTGAATCGTGTGGCAAAGACGTTGGAGAGCTCGTTCACGGCCGCCTGGCCCACAACCTGGTTCACCTGTCCGCGCATACTCTCCGGGATGTATCGATTGGCGCCCGATTGCTGTGTTATCGCACCGCCGACGGCTCCAGTGACGCGACTTGAAAGGGGTTGTAAAAGTTTTTGTACTGTTTGTTGTTGTTTTCTGTATTTTCGATATTATTGTTTTTTTTTTTTTTTTGAATTGAGTTTTTTTCTAAACGCTCTCTTTCTTCGATGAACTAAACAACACTGGATACGTGGGAGGGGGAAGGGCCTTGAAGGGCGGGGGTAAATTATGTGAGCTCTGGCGCTAGGTGATCAGACAGTTATCGTAACGCATGAAACCCCTTTTTATCGATTTTTCTGAAGCACTGGCGCTGATTCTGTGATGTGATTGTATACATGTGTGTGTGTGTGTGTGTTAAGGTGTACATGTGTAGGTGTATTCGATAATTTAGTCAAAAATCATAATTTAACAAGGAATTAAGAACCAAAAAGCAAAAGCAAAACAACAAACGAAAAATTTCTATATTGTATAACTAAAATAACAAAAAGCATCAGGGATAAAGAGGAAGAAGGGAAAGGGTTTAACACATACACACTCGCACACACGATGTGCACACGCCGAGTCACTTTACAGCACTGAAAAAGTGCTGAAGCGAAAGAAACTGATCACTTTTTTTTACAGTGGCGGCCAAATATAAGCGAAAATTTGTTTTTTTGTTGTTGGGTGTATGTATGTCAGTCTGTTTTGTATAGGTATCATAGATGTATCATATATACATACATACATATATGTATATCATCTCAATATATATATATATGTATTCCTTTTGTATATATACTATTTATTTATTTCTTGATCCTCTTGTTGCGTCATCGATCATATCATTACTTTTTTAAGGATTTCAAGCTGCTTTGCGGATCTATGCATGGAATGTTGGTTTGCCTATATATTTATATATGTATATATAATGCTTTTTTTTTGTCTTTTCTTTACTTTTATTTAACGACAACAACAACAACACAAAAAAGGTACTTTAGTTAACTTAAGCATACTATTTTTCTTCTCCATTTGCTTTCGGTATCGTATATGTATATATTATTATATATATATATATGTAAGTGTCGGTGTGGGTGTGTTAATGTGGGGAGGGGAAACACTCTGCGCCCCTTACAGGGTGGCTCAGATGATCGACTTTCGTTCAGCCCTCAACTCAGACATTGTCGCATTATCGTAACTGTTATACTGTTATAAATATATATTGTTCTAAGAAACTAGGAAGTCTGATATACTGTGCTTCTGTGTGTGTGTATGAGTGTGTGTGTATTCAGATATTATATATATATATATATGTATATATATTTACGACTAATAAACAGATATTTTTCATATTCATATTCGATTATGGTATATATCGATATATCGATATTTAAACAAATTAACTCTTCTAGTAAAACGACATCGTTGTTGTAGTTGTAGTTTCGGCGACAGTTAACTGAGCAAGAGAGCGCGAGAGAAAGATCGCGGAAGAGCGCGGATGCGAAAGAGGATGCGGAGCACAGAGAGTTTTCTTTTCGATTATCGATTGGTTTTTCTTTGTTTTTGTGTGTCTTTTATTATATTTATCTTTTTGGGTTAAAGCGAAAGCGATTTGGTTAGTTTAAGATTAGAAAGAGTAAATGCCTCGGCTGCAGCTGTGGCTATAACGGTATAACTTGTGGCTGACAACTTAACGACGTCTGTTTGAGGTTACGTTGTTTTACAGGGTGTCCCGGTTTGTGTTGTTTGCGTGTGTGTATGTGCGCATTAGATTTAATATTTATTACAAAATGTTATTAAAATTTTTTAAAGTTTTTTTTTTGGCGTTGTTGATTTTTATCACATTGGGTTGCAATAAATTCGTGTGTGAAGGCGATATTGAAAAAAGAGAAGAAAGACAAACGGAATGATTCGTTAAGTTTTCAATTCGTATTCGTTTTCGTTTTTTTTTTTTTGTTGTTTTGGCTTTACAATGCAGATTAAAAGGGGGCGTGGGAAAAATCCAGAAGGAGAAACAACTAAAAATTAAAATTAAATCGATAGCTTGCCCCTTGAGGAATCGGTTAGATCGATAGGCACATAATCCTATAAATATAGGTTATATATAATCGTGGTCGTCCATTATTTTTTTTTAATCAATGGACAAGCTACCTTTGATTTGACAAAATGAAAGCACACAGTTATTTACAAAAACGAAACTCAAGAGGAAAAAAAATTACATTTATATATACTAATTATAATACACCGATGTCTGGCATACATCATGGATTATAACAATATAAATTCAGGCATTGGCAGCATTAGCCTGAATCTCAATACATACATATGTTCAAATGGCATGAATGCACATGTATATATGGTATATATCAAGATATAGTATGAATGCTAGTATATATATGTATGTGTGTGTTTTGTGTATAGATATGTGTGGATGTTACTGAGCGTGTGTTTGAGTATGTGTGTGTGTGCCAGGATGTCTATATGTCGTATATATCGCTGCATAAAAAGAGGTCCCAATCGTCGATAAAAGAAAAAGTAGGAAAATCATAATCGAAAACAGGATAATGTACGAACAAATTACAATAATACGGAGATTACGTGTTCGTATACATACGATATCAAAATAAAACTGTACAGGGCGCACTTAGCCAACTAATTAGACAACTACAATAACTAAAGAATGCATCAAAAAATACTCACGATGGTAGCAATGGTGGGGGCAGAGCACCGCCTGGCCGACCACCGGGCAGAGGTGGAGCACCACCGCCAGGGCGGCTTGGTATTGCGGGCGCTGGGCGCCCAGTCGCCGGGGGCAAAGGTGGATTGCGACCACCGCCCAATGAGCCCTGTAAAGAACACACACACACACATTTATACAAAGTTCCTTTCTAGAGTGAAAAAGTACCAAGGCACTTACCTGTTGGGTGGGTGCTGTCTTCCGTGGGCCACCGGGGCTAGGTGGCGATAGATGTGGATCCAGACCGCTTGGTAGCCAATCATTCTTCACCGGCGGTGGCAATGGCGATGATACGGTTGCCATTGACACATCACCTGCAGGGGAGAGAAAGAATAATATGGTAATAGTACGATATTTTAGGGATCCTAAGATATTATACATGTAATGTATTAATGAATATATTCTTCTAATATCTGTAGATTCTTTACAAACTAGCTTACCGATAATTTGTAAAGCATCCTTGCAGGCGCGATACATGCGCAACATTTCCTCTCGCCGTGTTGCAGACTCAGCGGATTCTTCCATCATTTGTGCCTGGAGAAGAACATATTATAGAAACGATATATGATTTCTGTCGGTTCTCTCTCTATCTCTCTCTCTCACCTGATCACCGGAGGCATAGAGATGGGCCAACAATTCGCCATTGATAAAGTCCTTGGCATTGTTTATGATCAGCATCATGATGGCCTTGGGTACCATGTCCCGCGTGGTCTTTGTGACGATCTTCATATACGAATCAACCAGATTGCGGATGGTCTCCACTTGACGCTCCAGTTGTGGATCGGATGAGCTCTCCTCATTGGCCGACTGTTTTTTTTTTTTGTTAGCGTTAGCGTACGTTATCGATCGACCATTAATCGATTTGTATTGTTGTTTTTGTTTGGGGATTTTACAATATTGTAATTTTTTTATTGTTCGGTTGGTTTGGTTGGTTTTATTTTATGGTTTGGGGGGGCAAAAGTAAGTGGGAAAAAATACAAACAAACGAATCAATTAAATGATAAAAGTGTAAGTTGCATTGAATCCAAAAAATGCCAAAAACGGTGCAGCCGACAAAAGTAAAGCACAATGTACGGTCAAATCTCTCGATAACGGATGAAAGAATTCAACAAATTGATTTTGATTTATTTGAAATCTTATCGAGAAATTTGATTGGTTACCAGTAGATTCAATTGATATATGTATTAAAATAGTATGGTATATACTGTTACTTGCTAATTCGTATCGAATACAAAAATTAAACCAGATTTAAGCGAAATACTCAAAGAAATTTACAAATAATTCAAAGCGAACTCTATAAGCTGTGGAATTGTTCATTATGTTTTGTTTAGTAGTATATTAAATGTTAATTTGGACCAAGAGAAATAATGTTAGTGATCAATTTTATGCAGTGTAATAATTTGGTGTTATGTGTAGACAGTTCCCAACTATGAAATAGTAATGATATACTAAAATTCGGTATCAGAAATCCAATATTGCGATTTCAATTGACTTTTTACCAGTTCATTGGCATCGTATCAATATCCCGAAAGATCTAAAAATGTGTATCCCTAAAATGTTGATTACTTAAATGGATACAATCTCCGTCTACTTTTGAATTTACAAAACCCTAATAAAGTATGTTAAATTGTGAGGAATGAGATGAGTATATTAGTTGTTTCAGATAAGGTACTCAAATTAGAGTGATTTGTGTGGCGAGGGAGCTATCGATTTAATTATTATCCAATTAAATTGGTGTTTCTTATGCTGGCAAATAATACTCAACAACGTTGTAGGGTCGAGCTTCTCGACCGTGATATGTTTTTATGTATGGGCTCTACACTAGAAATTTTTTATCAACAACTTTTCAGTTCTTCGACAGTACAATGAAATCAAAATATGTCAAAAAAGCGTCAAAAAATTTCAATTAATACTAAAGTACTCTTTCAACTTGTATTTTGGTTTTTTTAGTTACTTAAGTGGTGAAGCTTCAAAAAATTGTGTAAGATAATAAATTAATTTAACAATAAAAATCAATGCCAATGTTATTGTGTTATTGGTAAGATTATTAGATCGGGTTAACGTAATACGAAATGCATCTCAGGCAATTAATCAAGTAATTTCTCAAAGATTGTGAATAATTTTTAACAGAAAAATCAACATACTTTTTGCTGTTAACAGTTGGATATATATATATATATATTTTTTTTTTTTTTTTTTTTGTCATTGTATTTCAGTGTTTCGTTTTTATATATATATGTGGTCATTTCGTTTGGTCGGTGGACGGGAAAATAGAAGAAAATAATTTATAAAAAATATTGAAAAATCAAAATTATATTTATATATATTGTCATTAATATATTGAAGCATATATAGTAAGATGGACTTGCCAAAAGATTTTTAGCAATTTTCCAAGGTAAACACAAAATGTGAAAAGGAGGAGAAAGTGAAATGGAAAATTTTATCTGACAGTAACAGCAAACGAACGAGATGAAAACGTAACGTGGAAGTCATAAAACATCAACCCTTTTTTTATATTCTCCTTTAAATTTTGTTAGTCAGTCTTGAATAAAGTACGGTTAGTTCAGATACTATGATTTTACTTTTGTTAAGTTATGGTTGGTCGATTTAAATCAAGCCGAAATCATAATTTTGACTCCCAATTACCAGATTTTTATTTTGTTTACCAAAACCCCATCTTTTTTTTGTTGATGACTCTTGCAATAGCTCTTGTTCTCTTTTTATTTTCAGATATCTTTGTCGCTCTTGTTCTAAGAATCTTTGAAATGCCAGTTCGTCCTAATTCAAAACATACATACAAACTACAAAGGTTAATAAAAAATGCAAACAAAACGAAAACATTAAGTAGAACTAAAGATTATGCTTCCCCTTTTCCTTGTGTTTAGGGTGATATAAGAATACAAGTTATCCAAAATCATATGCCATAATAACACAAAAAAAGAATAGAAGAAACCAAAGACAATAGCAAAATCTAAGACTTAAACATAGCTTTACAGGATAGAGAGATAGTTGATAGATAAATAGAGATATCGTAGGAAAGTATGCAAAGTATATGCTAAAAATGATGAAAAGAAACAAACCTCTTGTCCTTCCTGCACATTTTATAAATCATATACATACGCGCACATAAATAGTACGTGATTTATATATTGATATTATGATGAAATTTGTGGTATATTTATTTATTTGTGGTATTTGGAGCGCAAAGTTTAAAATAACCAAAAAAAAAACAAAGAAATATTGAAAAAGTTATTACGTTATCAAAGTTATTTGTATTAAGAGTTAAGATTTTTTTTTTATAATTTTATACGAGGGTCGTTTGATAAGTCCGTGACTTTTTGTATTTGCCGCGCACCTGCTCTAAATACAACACTGCTCCTGTCAGCAGTTATCGATTAACAGCTGACTGTAAAATTTTGAGAAAGCTGCGTTTTTTGGTTTGCGTTTTATAGGCATTGAAAGCAGACGATCTCGTGAATTTTAACGAAAATGGAAAAAAGTGAATTTCGTGTGCTAATGGCAAAATTTCATAAATTGGGCTACGAACTGCTACCCCATCCAGCATATTCTCCAGATTTAGCCCCCTGTGACTATTTTTTGTTTCCAAACATGAAGAAATGGCTCGGCGGTAAGAGATTCGGGTCAAATGAAGAGAAACACAGAAACAAACGACTATTTTGAGGGCCTTGAGAAAACCTATTATTTGGAAGGAATAAAAAAATTGGAAAAACGCTGGACTAAATGTATAGAGCTAAAAGGAGATTATGTTGAGAAATAAAACGCTTCTTTGACGAAAAAAATATATTTTATTCAAAAAGTCACGGACTTATCAAACGACCCTCGTATATTCCAAAGACCATTTGTTACAAGATGTAGGAGTATGTATGCATCCTTTTTTTTTATAAAGGGATGAACGATTAGTAAACACATTACGCACAACACAAGCTGTTGCCGAGGGCGTTAGGAGTTAAGGAACGGAAGCATATTGTGAGGGCAGGAAGGAATGGAAGAGGATTATATTGGAGAGCAGTCTGGTCGTGGTGATCGATCGATATGGCAAGAATTCCAATGAAATGAGTCTTAAAAACAATTCTATTGACTTAACAGCGACTAAATATGTGAGTAACAGAGCGCTCTTGTACTGAAGGCTTGGGTACATATGTATGTTTACAGTACCAAGCAACAACAGCCTCTGTTATACACTAACAGGTAGCGTTGTTAAAAAGTATCAAGATACCGTGCTGCGTTATCTTTTCATGGCATCTAATCGCCAGTTTGTACGATCGTTAGCTCTGCTGGTATTTTGGATAATGCTTCAGATAATAACATAGAGAAAGGTAAATTGGATTACGTAGGGTAGGGTATGAAGAGAGATTGGTAGACACCAAAGTTAATGTCACATGCTACACAAAGCATTAGGTTACGTCAAATGCATTGGGTGGTGGTAGCATGAGGTCTTGCGACTTGTTATATAATCATAGGGGGCGGTTTAGAAGGGGGTAATACACGTTTGTTAACACATACATACATACATACATTGAGGCTTAGTCTAAGCTACAAGCTTAGCACGATAACTAAATGTTGATAATATCTTGGTATAGTATAATTATATAGTATAAATAATATTTAAATTATTATAGTATAGCTATGCACAGAGCGTACGCACCTCGTCTCCGTTCTCCTGGGTCTCCTGCTTCTCGGGATAGACGCCGGCACGCAGGAACGAAGCCTTCCAGGATTCGACATCCTCAACGGTCTCGCACGAAAGCTCCAATTGTTTGTAATCCTAAATGTGTGTCAGTGTGTGTGTGTGTGTGTGTGCGGAAGGAGAAAGAAAAGCGTCCAAGCGCAAAGAGAACAAATGGATAGGTATTTTCGTCAAGCATTTGGTAAATAGGACACAACGTATTACGATTACGATTACGATAACGATTACGATTGTACGAGTACTTGGACGGGTTGTGGTGGTTTGGTGGCTTTGGTTGGTTGGTTTTCGGGTCTGTTAGATTTATTTCTTATATCTTGTTTTCATTATTTTTTCGTTTTTAGCTTTCTACGGCTTGAGTCAAGTTGGTTTCATTGGCAGCGTGTGTCTTGGACCAAAGGTTAGTTTAGTGTAGTTTGTAGTATCGGTGGTATATATATATAAATGTATATCTATATATATGTATAGAGATATATTCAAAAACATATGTTCATATATGTAGATCGCAGGATATCGTTAGCTAGCGTTGGGTTAGGTTTAAGTTTGGTTGGGTTCGTCATGCTCACAAATCGAAGGCACGAAAGGAGTTTGCAAATCGTGCGTATGTTCTCGCCTGCTCCTTGCAAGCTCCTTCATCCTTCGATTTGACTCAAATGTTGATAAAAACATAGTAATTTTTATCTTATACAAAAAAATTAATTGTTTACTATTTCAAGTTCGATTTTGATCGATCACTTTCATTTTTTTTTTTTTCTGAACTGAAAAATCAAATTTTGAATTGAATTGAAATTGTTAAGAAACAAAAGATCAATGTAAATAATTGAATGTAGTTAACATTGTTGTTTTCTTTTTAGAGTCGTCTACAACAAGTAATCCCATAAACTATTTATGGTTTAATTGTTGTAGTTCGATTTGTTTGTTATATTTTGTTTTTTTTTTCATGTTTCTCATTTCTTACTGTTTGTTTCTTTCTCATTTGAACTTTTTCAGGTAAGTTTTCTCTATCTTTTTTTTTTGGTTTGTTTCTCTTATTCGTTTTTCATTTTTTTGTATGCTAACAAAAATTACTAACCTTATAAACATTACGTCCATCGGGACTGAATAAAGCAAATGTAACACGTCTAGACATTGACATAAAGCCCTGCTCAATATCGCGCAATTTCAAACCATCCAACGGCAACATGAATTTCTTTTCCCTCTCATCCTCGTCCTTGTACCAGGAGATGCTCTCCGATGTGAGCACAAACCAATATGGACGCGACCCGCCTGCGAAAGAGATTAATATATAGCATATACGTTTAGTAAATCTCGGATAGATCATGGCAGAGACACGTACATATGAAGAGTGACAGCAAATGAGATGTGGGGGAGATTGTGGAGGATTTGCAGGATTATATGGCAGGTATACATTGTACATACTTAAGCATGAGGCTAGTCATCGATTCGATCAAGTTTAAAGTTCAAGCACATAAGAAACTACAGCACAATAATGATACAAGAAATGATAAAAAGGAAATACAAACCGAGTATACGTGGCAAAAACCATAGCAAAGCTGTCAATTTTCCATAGTTTATAATTTTAACGGGTTTTTTGTTTTTTTTTGTATATCGAGAATTATGTTCAAGAAAAGTAATAGTACAAGAGAGATGACCAAAAATAAACAGAAAGAAAACACCAAACGTCAAATCAATCAGAAAGCAAAAGGAAATAAACAAAAGTTAAGACATGACAAAAAAAAAAGACAAAAAGGTTAAAAATCTGTGCAAATATTGCTGATGAATCTGGACAAATCCCTATGATCATGCTTCATGCCTTTTGGAGAGAGATTTAACTTTAGCAAAGTGATAACAGAGGTTGCTTTACATATCCCGTTAACTACTGAGACAGCTCGCACATGAAGCTTTTGTTACTTGTGTGCATTATATAGGCAAGTTACTGCTAGTAATATTGAGTGCTAGGTTACAATTAGTTTAGGGTAAGTTAAGGGTTAGCAGAATCAGTGTCACAGGGTGTCGATTGAGTGCAAAGTGCGGCGACTGTTTGTTGATCTTGTTGTTGTTACAAACGGATGTGAGATTTGGAGAGCCGATCTTTAGACAACATACCTTTCATAATGCCCAAATTCTGTATGACCATGTGACCCTTGCGTATGACCTGATTGCCAAGCTGTCGGGTACCGGTCTTATTTGCATTCTCAGATTTATTCTGAGCACTGCAAAGAGAAGAAAATCAATTAGTATATGCAGATGCTCGTATATATCATCGATTATTAGTTAGATGAAGACATACTTGGCAAAACCAATGAAATCCTCGTGATTGGTATTCATGTAGGCCAACTCGAAATCGATAAGCAATAGAATTTGCTCCTTGCAACGCTGCTCCCGTTGACGCACATGCGTGGCAATGATGCGTTCGGTTTCCTCTCGCAAGCGCGGATAGCGACTCATCTGTGAAGAGTAGACAATTAATAAGACATACAATACATATATGATTTATATGTATCTAGATTTTGCCTACCTTATCGGTGCACATGCGCACAACAGTGGACAATTCCTGTACGACTAGATCGACACACTTGATCACCGGCTCCTTCAGCAGCGCGATCTGGCGCTTTACAATCGCCTCGAAGGCCATGTCGGGCGTGAAGAGACCCACACGAATACCGTGTATATTGCGAATGGCAAAAGAAATCTCGCGACGCAGCTCCTTCTCATCGCAAGCCATTTTAACAATTTCAAAGCGAAGACTAGAGACAGAAGTAGAGAAGTAGTTGAATAACATAAGTATAAATTATAGGTTATATGTATCTATATATCCAATCTTACCGCTCGTGGAATATGCGATTGATTTTAGCACCGCCAGAGAGTTCATTTGTATTAACCAAGGCCGAACCGCTACCCTCGATGGTGCGCTCAAAGTCCGACTGCAATTGTTGGATCATTCTGCGAGGCAAAAGAACGCGAGAGTTACAAACAATATTCCAAATAACTGTGCGATCTACGATCGATGAACTTACTGCAACATAGCCTTTGTCTTGATGCTGGCATCGCCGGGCTGAAAGTGCTTAAACTCCTCGACCTCCTTCTCCAGCGTTAACATCTGCTTCTGCAACTTATCCCTCAAGCCGGGCAATGTGTCGCGAATGTGATTCGTAAGCTGCTGATTGAGTACTCGCTGCAAATAGGGTGTACCTAGGCGATCAGCCATGTGGCGATACGATGGATGGCTAAGGAAGAACTTGCGCTCAGCGGCCAGCGCCTGATGGATATCCTTCCGCCCTTCAATATCCTTTTGCGAACGATTCACGACACCGATATAGCCACGTCGCAGCGGCAATAGT
Organism: Zaprionus indianus; assembly: GCA_018904595.1. Classification (NCBI taxonomy): domain Eukaryota; kingdom Metazoa; phylum Arthropoda; class Insecta; order Diptera; family Drosophilidae; genus Zaprionus; species Zaprionus indianus. The sequence goes on from JAEIHA010000344.1 coordinate 1,150,387, forward strand.
TTATTCTCAAGGATATCGCGTGCATCGGTACCCTCGTCCATGAGATCCAGCTTGGTAATGACACCAATCGTACGTACGCCCTGCGGATCAACCTCCTTGGCCAACTTGAGGGCATCCGAATTGGCCAAATCAGTATTGGCTGGCGTTACGGCCAATATCAGACAGGTCTCTTTGCGTATAAATTGGAATATCATTTGCTTAATCTGCTGCTCAATATCCACAGGTTGATCACCGATCGCCACTTTCGTTAGGCCAGGCAAATCGATAAGCGTCAAATTGAGCACATATGGCGAATAGACGCGCAAATTAATCGGAATGTTTGAGATACCCTTATTGCTACCAGTTACACGATCCGTCTCATCCTCAATCTCTTTTCGTATCTCATCGAAGCTGGCAAACTTTTTCCCCTTACAATGAAGAAATTCGCCATATTCTGCCATGCATAAAATACAAATTAAATATTTAAATAATGTATATACAATACATATACCAAGGGAACATTGTGCTTACCGGTGACACCGTTAATCAATTGCAAAATCAAGGGTCTGCGCGTTACAATGCCCGAGCCACGAGGCAGAAAGTCTCTGTAAATTAAATAGAAGTGAAAATACAATAATTATTTTTATTATGATGAGCTTAACTTGTTTATTGTAATTCGAGTGCTAATGTGTGGTATGTGTCTATGTGTGTGGTATGTGGTGGGATAATAATTATTCAATTTGCTTTTAACAGGTGTACAAACGGTTAGATACGCTTGACATTACTATGTATTTTATATGGTATAATAATATTGTTTTTATTTCACTGTGCAGTGAGGTTCAGTTTAAACTGCTTGGCAGAAGGATCTTTCCCTTCCGTGCTCTCACAAATTTATTATACACTGCTTGCCTCCCAACCTCGCTCTGTCCCTCTGTGTCTGTACTCTTCCGTCCACCTATAGATTTCTTTTTGCACTGCTTGTTTGTTTAACAGCGTCTTAGACTCTCGCTCTCCCCTTACTCTTTCGGCAGCTTACAACTGCTTGCTTATAAACTGCTTGCTTAATCAAAAGATCCTCAGAAGCAGGACATTTACATTTATTTCCTCTCTCTCTCTCTTTCTTCCTGCTTTTGTCATGACAGGCACTCATTCAATCTCCATCTCCTCTTACTATTTCTTCCCTTTCTCTGTTATCGAAAATGAGCCCCACTTACAACACGCTGACACAGCGCGAAAATGATTGTGGCATTTTTATAAAACACGAGAGACGATGACAATTTGGCTGAGCAGCTTTAAGTGCAAATGAGTCATAATGGATGATTATCAAAGAGGAGAGGAAGAGAGAGAGAGAGAGAGAGAGAGAGAGAGAGGGAGGGAGAACCCACTTGGACATTCGATTGTTCGATTGATCAATTGTTTTAAAGTTGTGGGAACGGTTATCGACACCCAGCAGCACATAGCACAAACAACAACAACAACAACAGTGGGCAACATGTGCAATTAATTGAGTGGGAAATATCACATCGTATTACGGATTCTATATAAACAAATCTACATACAGTTTGTACATATTTTATATAGAATTATTGCACGCTCAGCCAGTGGGGCCTGTTGGGCATGTTTGTATATTTGTACATTAATATTCATATGGGTACATATCGTGCTCGATTATTATTACAAGTATTATTAATGTTGTGTATATACACACTATTATGGCCACACATTTGACCTGTTTTCCTGTGGGGCACAAACAAATCCGCTAAAGTCTACAAAAGCCCTCAGCTACCCAGAGAGATACACACACGCTTGCAGCCTTATCGACGATATCACAAACAATATCAATTATAATGACACAACATGAATCATCGATAGAAATTTTAATCACTGCTTGTATAATGAGCGTCCAAAAAAAAATAAAACAATAACAAAAACCACTTAAGAAAAATAAACTCTAGCTTGATAAAAACTATTAAGAAATTTCAAAAAATTGTTTTCCAAAGTTCGCTCCCTTATCTTATCAAGTAGGCAAATGTGCTCCAAATTCACAGGAGCCCGTAAACATATTGAAAATTGTTTTCAGTGTAAATAAATTGCAATGTTATCAATTACTTGCGATGAGTAACTCACTCATGAAAGTGTGTACACACATTTTTATTGTAATGCACATTTACACACACTTCTCCAGGTGGTTGCGTGCGAAAACATTCTCACAACACACACACACACACACACACACACACACACACGAACATGAATTTAAAATTGTAAATTGGTTTGATGATATCAGCACCAGCTTCATTTATTTCTAAACAAAGTTTGTTTCATTGTTTCTCTCCCTGCAGAGATGACTCAAAAAACTACTCATACTCAACTCTGAAAACAACTGCAAATTGTTGTTGCTTTTTCATCTTTTTCTGTTTCTTCTCCTTCTTTCGGTTAGCTAAGCACAGTTAATGCAAACAATTAGCAAAGAGGTCAAAAAGCTCTCACAAAAACAACGTAACGAAGAAGATAAACAGATGGAGCAGAGACGCACTCACACACATACACATGCACATGCACATGCATGCACTCTCGCACTCTCACTTGCAGTTCAGTAAGCGCAACAACACGACGCCGGCTGACAACGCAAAAGAGCGATCTCTCTCAGATCAGATCAGCTGCTGCTGCGTGTGTCAGTGTGTGAGTGTGTGTCTCTCACTCTCCCAGAAGAAACACTTTGTGCGTCTGTTTATTTGCGCTGTCGATTTTGATTTCATGATGCGTTTTAACGGATTTTCCTCTTCTTGATTTTTCTCTCTTTTGTTGCTACAATTTAATTGCTTTGTAAATTGCAACTGTATTTAGCCTTGACTAACCAGGCTATTGTTCATTTTATTACAAAAATAAAATAACTTTGCTTCTCTCTCCCTCTCTCTCTCTTCATTGTTTTTACATTCTTTGGCTATTTTACGCACACACAATATGTATTTGTGTGCGTGTGTGTGTGTGTGCGTCAGTGGCTAAACTTAAACTATGTATTTGCAGCACATACAGGAAAATATATGCAGGACATACATATATAAGTACATATCATATCTGGATTTTACATACATACATACTAAATACAAACATAAATGCATATGTATGGTACAAACATATACATAAATATGTTTTTCTTTATGTTTAGCTCCAATGTCAAGTTATCACACTCAGTATGATGAATCAATGTACATAGCTGTGTGCGTGTGTGTGTGTACTCAAAGAGGAAGAGGAAGAAGAAGAGGACGAAGAAGAGGAGGCAGCGCAAGAGAGAACGCGCAGCTGAGATGCCGCCATGAACTATTGACATTTCTTGTTCGCTGAGCTTTTCTCACCACAAATGTTAAATTGACATTGAATACTACTCTTCTCCCTCTCTCTCTCTCTCGGAGCATACAGTTCAAGCTGCAGCATCATTAAATGACATTGATGACAACGGCAGCAGAGGCTGCATCAGCAACATAAGTGGCATATGAAAAAGTATAAAACTAGGTCATTAACAAACACAAACACACACACACACATACACATACACATACAATGATATTCCCCCTATTTATATACACAATATAAATTCAATATACAAATGGATGTGTGTGTGTGTGTATACAATACAAATGCGACGCGGCGCATGCGAAAACTAACGGCTTAGCCAAATGGACTGCGCTGCGTTGAGCTCTGCTTGCTTTTGTTGTAGTTGATGCAGTCAGCTTATGTAAGTGCAACTGCATGTCAAAATGTGTGTAAAGGAGAGAGGGAGAGAGCTTGCGCATAGACAGGCACACACACATTCATGTATTGGATATGCCCAAAGGAAGCAGCGCCCACGCTTTTCAATACACACAATATACAAACACATAGACAGTGTGTGTTCGTGTGGGTGTTTACCAAGGACTCGGAGCTATGCTCAAGAGCATAAATAGCCAAGCAGCAAAGAAGAAGAGATGGTCAGGCGCAAGAAGGGCACACGTACACACACATCCACATCCACATAATATAGGGTGCATCTGTGGTGAAAAGGATTACAGTGGTGCCGACAGAGGCAGAAGCAGAACCAGAAGCTTATATAATTTTAAAAATTTGCATAGTAAAAACATGCATACACATGCACAAATTTATGAGTGTGTGTATATGTGTGCTTCTGCCTTTCATTAACAGTTACAAAAGTTACAGGCAGTAATGGAATGAGGGGACCTGAGCAGCGCAGCAGCAGCAACAAAATGTAGGCTAGCGTTAGTGTCGGCGTCGGCGTCGGCGTAAACGTCGGCAGCGACAGTGGCAGCATTGCATAAATGTCAAAGTGAAGTGTGTAGTTAGAGAGAGAGGGAGAGAGAACATTGGTGAACTGTGGTGAGGATGGGATGACGGCTTTGGTTGGGACTGGTGGGCTGTGTGGTGGGTATGGGGTGGCGTGGGGACTGGTGAGAAAGGAAAGGAAAATCATGTGCTCTGCGCTGCAAAAGGAAATGTCAACGTGCATTGATTTTTTTTTTTGTGTTCATTTTGTGTTAATTTCGTTTCCCTATCGCCACCAGCTTTTTTTGGGGCGTGAGTATTTTGTGGGTTATAGTATTTGTTGTTGCTGTCGTAGCATTTTCAGGGGGCGGGCAGAAAAGCCGATAGATAAAAAAGAACGAGCGAACGAAGCGCAATGAGCGCCGCGCAGCCAGCAAAGAGTCCAACCTGCTTTGCCTCCCAACGCCACCCCACACACACACACACACACACACACACATACATAACACAACTATTTAGCTGAGTGTGGGAGGGAGACTGAGAGTAAGTATCGTTAAAAAAGTTTCGTTTTCGTTACTTTTTTCTTATTGGAACTCAGTCTATCTATTTTGTGTGTGTGTGTGAGTGAGTTTATGTAAAGTTTACTTTAGTTGACCCGATCCCTATGCAAGTGGGTGCCTCTACGTGTGTGTGTGTGCGTGTGTAAGAGAGTATGCATGTACATATGTACAAGCAAGGTGGTTGTAATGCTGTCACTGCTTTTGCCGCTGACCATGTACAACTGGATGCGCATTTACTTCTACATACACACACACATACTGTTATATAGGGGAAATTATTGATGGCCACCTGCTCGCACCACACACACACACAACACCCACTGACCAGGGCAGGCAACAAAAACAAAAGCCAGGAATGCTGCTTCATTGATTATTCACCGAAATTCACACACACACACACACACACCCGCACGCATGCTTGCTCACACAAATACGACACTAGAGTGAGAGCGCGCACGCACACACACACATACAGAACCATACATGGCTCTCAGAACAGTCTCATACTCTCTCAAGCACACACAGAGAAGAGCTTTCGCGCAAAAGTATGGATTTTCTTTTGATTGTATGAGAGATTCTTGAGTGACTTTACCATAAATTCTTTTGGGAATGTTAGAGAATATCGGATTAAAATGAAGTTTCTTCTTCTTCTACTTACTTGCCCACAAAGTTCTCGAGCACGGAACTCTTGCCCGCCGACTGTCCTCCAACTACGGCAATTTGTGGCAAATCCAGCTGCATATGCACCCCCAGGGATGTGAATGCATCCTGCAGCTTATTGACAATGGGTATCAAATTATCCATGGCGACCTACTGTGATGGCGGTGACTGTGACGGCGACTGCGACTGCTATGACAGTGGGACAACTGGGAGAGTTCTTAGAGTAACTCTTTCAATCACGTTCTTTTCTTTTTCTTTCGTTCTTTTTCTTTTTTTCTTCTTTTTTTTTGTCTCTCTTCAGTTGTTGATGTTACGTTGTTTAACAGTTAATTGCTGCGCGGAGAAGAACGAGACGAGAGAACTGAGAGACGGCGCTTAAGCTCTGACTACGACAACGACAGCAGCGACGACGACGCCTACGCCACAGCCTCTGGCTCTGCCCGCTGCTGCTGCTGCTGCTGCTCGATGTTTGTGCTGCACGGAGCGGCGGCTGCTCTGCTCTGCACTAAGGGCACTGATACCTTTTAAGTTATCACAAATTGATGTGAATGTTTTTCTGTTGTTTTTTGCCTTGTTTCTTTTTTGCTCTACTGCTCTCTCGTGCTCACACACACATATACTCGCGACGAACGTAACGAAACGAACAACGCTATCTTCCTTTCTCTCTCTCTGCCGACACCAACAAACACTGCCACTTGTGTTTTTTGTTGTTGTTGTTGTTGCTGCTGCTGCTCCTACTGCTGCTGTTGTTGTGGAAAGAAAAGAAAATTAACTGCGTAAGTTGCGCGCAAAACAAAGAGCAGACCAACAAAAAAAAACCTAGTTATCACTGTATGTATGTAAGTATGTATATCGGAGAAATTCTTATAGGAATCCAGGCACAATCACAAAAAAACCAACAAAAAAAAAACGTATAATCACACACACTGACACACGCACACACAGACGAAGACGGACACGTTCAATTCGACGACGGCATCGAAGCGCGTAACGTAAGCGTGCCTTAGCTTTTGCCTTGATGGTAGGTGCTTTGGTTCTGGGCTGCGCTGCTGCTGATGACGACGGCGACGCGTTGGGCCTGGCGTTTGTGTTGCTGCTGCTGCGCTCTTGCATATGATTTTTTGTGCGTGTATATGTGTGCGCGCAGGGTTGTTCTCTTGTTTATCAAAAAATTTCACTGCAAAATTTAGCTAACCGATATCGATAAATTAAAAACTTAAAATTTATAATTTTGATTTCAGACACCCAGACTAAGTATTTTCTTAAATGGTACGTGGTGATGGTGTTTTTGGATTTCTTGTTTTTTTTGTAACAAAATAGAACAAGTAAATTAAAAAAATTAAATTGGCATAGGCATAAACAAATTTGCACACACACACTGGCACACACACAGTGGAAAAATGTACTCGTCGAAAGACACGAATGTTCAGATCAATAGGAACATAAACAAATTAATCTATTTATTAGAGTTAAACTATTAATTGCTGCTTATTGACGATTGCCACAAGTTCCGAACCTCTCCTTCAACGACAATGAAGAATTACAAAAAAAATACGCGTACCGAGCGCTTTACGTCCGCCCCTTTTGACTTTGTTTTTGATTCTGAATATTCGATGACAACTCATCGGTTGTAGCATAGTAACTTACCAGGGACGAAAATATCTCACCTCGAGCATTTTATTTATATCGTTTAAAATAAGTTTTAATATATATATATTATATTTAAATGCTGTTTATCTTCTGTTGACATATTACCAATGTATGTTATATGTTTTTAATATCCTGAAAAATCCAATAAGAATTGCAAGACATAAATATCGATTTTCTTTGTCGTTCGGCGCCAACAAGACATGCAGGCAGGGCATTGGGAATATATTTCAAAACTGATTACTACGAATCAAAAAAATTAATAAAGCGTTATTACTAATTAAATATATAACTAAATGTATAGATAAAAAAAGAATTTTTAAAATTCATATATTGATTGTAAGAGTACATTTATTATGTTACTATCGATAAGCAATGAGCAATAACATAACAGATTAATGTTATGCATAACAGCGCCAGATGAGTTTAACAGATACGAAAGAGAAATGAATCGTCATTAAACATTTCATTTTTCGGCCAGTTACGAACTCTCGCTCAGTCATATTTCAGTGTTCAACAGAATCAATTGTGTCTGGCGCCATACGTCAAAAGTGTAATATACGGGAAATAGTTTGAAACAAATAGCCTTATTGTTAATCAAAAGTATTATTATTGATTTAGTTCAAAAGGTAAATATGCACTTATTGAATCAATTTATTATTGCGAAGCACTACTCTATATTGCTTGGGTGCCAGAACTGCTGCTGCATCTGGGGACAAAGGCGACAAAGAAAAATTTGCATGTAATGCAGCTGTGTGTGTGCATGCATGTATGCGTACTTGCGTGCATAATGCATTTGTTGAAGATTAGGACTACAATTATTGCTGCTTCGCATATTTAGTTATAAGTTTATTTAAAAATTGAAGATTTAATGCAAGTCGTCATGGCTACTTAAACCCGCCATCTTTGTTTGCACTTCAAAATGGCGACGCAGTGCACTAAAATAAATAGGGTGTATATACATATACACAAATGCATATAGAAACACACGCATGTATACACTTGCACAGATGAAAGTAGTTAGAAAAAACGATTAGTCATGCTGTGTCATGAAACATGATGAAATATAATGATGACTCGGCTTGCAGGAAATATGAAATTATGTGTATATATAAATATGTATCATACATACTTAAAGTTTATAAGGGGAAAACCATAAGTACATATTTAAAACATATGTAAACATACATAAGCAATTTGTTATACAGATGCTGTTATACTGTTATCGCAACTGGCTAATTTTAACTGTATTAGGGTAGAGAGGAGGCAGAGATGGCTGCTCCAATTATTAAAACTAGGTCACGACGCAGAAAAACTTACTGCGCACTTTCTACCAAATGTTATGTATACACACTTTGCCAGACAAAGTTTCGAGTAGGAGGGCTTATATTTTCTATAATACCTTATCGATTTATCTGACCTACAATTTATTTTTTTACTGTTTTCTTAGCAACAGGAAATATGCAGATTTTTGTGAAGACCCTGACTGGCAAGACCATCACCTTGGAGGTGGAGCCATCTGATACCATTGAGAATGTCAAGGCCAAGATTCAGGACAAGGAGGGTATTCCTCCAGATCAGCAGCGTTTGATCTTCGCTGGCAAGCAGCTGGAAGATGGACGCACTCTTTCTGACTACAACATCCAGAAGGAGTCAACCCTCCACTTGGTGCTCCGTCTGCGTGGTGGCATGCAGATCTTCGTCAAGACCTTGACTGGCAAGACCATCACCTTGGAGGTGGAGCCATCTGATACCATTGAGAATGTCAAGGCCAAGATCCAGGACAAGGAGGGTATTCCTCCAGATCAGCAGCGTTTGATCTTCGCCGGCAAGCAGCTGGAGGATGGTCGCACTCTTTCCGACTACAACATCCAGAAAGAGTCCACCCTCCACTTGGTGCTCCGTCTGCGTGGTGGCATGCAGATCTTCGTCAAGACCCTTACCGGCAAGACCATCACCTTGGAGGTGGAGCCATCTGATACCATTGAGAATGTCAAGGCCAAGATCCAGGACAAGGAGGGTATTCCTCCAGATCAGCAGCGTCTGATCTTCGCTGGCAAGCAACTGGAAGATGGACGCACTCTTTCTGACTACAACATCCAGAAGGAGTCAACCCTCCACTTGGTGCTCCGTCTGCGTGGTGGCATGCAGATCTTCGTCAAGACCTTGACTGGCAAGACCATCACCTTGGAGGTGGAGCCATCTGATACCATTGAAAATGTCAAGGCCAAGATCCAGGACAAGGAGGGTATTCCTCCAGATCAGCAGCGTTTGATCTTCGCTGGCAAGCAGCTGGAGGATGGTCGCACTCTTTCCGACTACAACATCCAGAAGGAGTCCACCCTCCACTTGGTGCTCCGTCTGCGTGGTGGCATGCAGATCTTCGTCAAGACCCTTACCGGCAAGACCATCACCTTGGAGGTTGAGCCATCTGATACCATTGAGAATGTCAAGGCCAAGATCCAGGACAAGGAGGGTATTCCTCCAGATCAGCAGCGTCTGATCTTCGCTGGCAAGCAACTGGAAGATGGACGCACTCTTTCTGACTACAACATCCAGAAGGAGTCAACCCTCCACTTGGTGCTCCGTCTGCGTGGTGGCATGCAGATCTTCGTCAAGACCTTGACTGGCAAGACCATCACCTTGGAGGTGGAGCCATCTGATACCATTGAAAATGTCAAGGCCAAGATCCAGGACAAGGAGGGTATTCCTCCAGATCAGCAGCGTTTGATCTTCGCTGGCAAGCAGCTGGAGGATGGTCGCACTCTTTCCGACTACAACATCCAGAAGGAGTCCACCCTCCACTTGGTGCTCCGTCTGCGTGGTGGCATGCAGATCTTCGTCAAGACCTTGACTGGCAAGACCATCACCTTGGAGGTGGAGCCATCTGATACCATTGAGAATGTCAAGGCCAAGATCCAGGACAAGGAGGGTATTCCTCCAGATCAGCAGCGTTTGATCTTCGCTGGCAAGCAGCTGGAGGATGGTCGCACTCTTTCTGACTACAACATCCAGAAGGAGTCCACCCTCCACTTGGTGCTCCGTCTGCGTGGTGGCAATTAAATCTCAAACAGGGCTTTTGGCTATCATCGAGACTGGCCAGGCCGTTGAACACCCTATAAATAAAAACTATTAACGTATCTATCTATTATATCCGCAAATATGTATTCAAAGTAACTCAATGTATTCCGGTGTTATTTGTTTTTGGCAAAATATTTCAAAATAGACAAAATAAATTTGCAATTAGTAGAGTTCATTGTGCATTAAAAACACTGTTTTATTTTTGAAAACAACAACGAACATCGTAGCACTAAGTATCGAACACATGGAGTACTCAAACAGCGGATTTAACTCATTTAATGCTATGAAAAGATTGCGACCCCAGAGACCGAGTGGGCGATCGGCTCTCTTCAGTGAGCAAACCCGAGGAAACGAACAGCGGCATCAACTGAGTCGCACAACGACAGCGGAACGATGAGCACGGGCGTATTTCCTTGCGATGTTTGATCGTTTCAATGTGTGCGTATATGCATGGACAATCTCGCATATGAGAATGTATGCGTTGCTTGCGAAGTTTGACAACAGGCAAATGCTTCAGACAGCGCCTTGGCAGCCACTGTAGTTAACAGCACGAAGTCTGTTATGTTTACTAACAGCGACTGTTAGTTACACATTCAAGCTAGAAGAGCTGCAGCACGTTAAGTTCTATTAACAATCGTTAGCTGGAGGATCCTTCATTTTGTTTTTCACAAAAACACAAATAAATTAGATATCTATTTAAACTTTATTATGTTCAACATGAGTCATTATAGCTGTAGGTCCGATTATAATAAGAATGACCCAATTTATCATTAAGGGTAGTTACTACTCGGGGGCAACTCGTTAGGAGACCAAAAGTGTATTTTGCTATTCCAGACTGGCGATGTTCGATATCGATAAATGCAATGTAATAATCGATTGTTGTTTCAATCTTATTCAAATTAAATTGCCGCCCATCGCACGTCCCGAAATCAACAATTCTCAACAGTTTATGAGCGGAAGATAATGTCACACACATAGTGCAGTACTATTACTATATAGATCATATAAATATATATAGATTTAAAAAAATATACAACAATATTCGAACAAACGCCAAAACACAATAAATATATTCAATTTCTTATTATCAATTTAGGCTTTCGCTTGCTTGGTAGTACAGCCCTATAGCTTATAGTACATATACTTGGAATCTATCAATATAGTATAGTATGGTTTACATATATGTATATATATATATATATATATGTTGCTAAATACAGATACAATTCTAAAAGCACATGATGAATTTTAAATTCAATTTTAAAATTTTTAAATGCATTGATGTAACAAATCATTATAGATATTAAATAATATATGATTTTTGATGTATTAACGAACGCGATGTGTATGTGAGTGTATGTTGTTATTGTAATATCTATCATTAGGTAGGTAGGTAGGTAATAGTATAATATCCTAGTATAAGGCCTGCCTTGGAGACTAGAGCAGACACTTCTTCTCGTCTCGTATTTTCTCTTTATCTCCTTCTTGTTCTTCTATTTGGTGCTTGCTGAGACTTTCTACTAAGTTAGATCGATAGTTCCTTAGGTTTGCGAATGGCCACACGAATCTATAAATTATGTCACACAATTTGAGTTTTATCTTTTCTTTTCTGGATCACAACGTTGAGAAAATGACTAGGCCCACAATATGAAGAATATTCTTCTACCTCTTAAATCTTTATCTCCATCTCGTTTGTATGATGATCTCTATCGCTTTTTCTGTTATTTGTTCGCTTTTGTCTTTGTTTCTTTAGCGCAACTGCAGCTGCCGCTGCTGACCACGATCATAGAACAACAAATACGCTGGCACGCTGAGCACCTCGTCGATTGAAACTTCCCGCACAATGGTGTCGGAGGTGTAAAACCAGCTGGAAGGAAGGGCAAGAAGATTAGTCTGTGTAGCAAGTTTTGATTGAGTTCGTGTTTTCTTACCGATGCGCATTGCGCAATGAGCCGCGTCGATAGGTGACAAAGTGTCCACTATTTGCCTCGCCAGAGTGCACCACAACCGCCAGCAGGCGGTAAAGGTTCTTGGGGAACATGGCACCAAATCCTTCCCCGCCAGCGCCGCTGCCATTGTTCATGGGCAAGCTGGATGAGTATAGGGACATGGTAGAGCCCCAGGGTGTGCCAGCCTGCAGAGCGAAGGTAGAGAGAGAAAGAGGAAAGTGATGATAAGTAATGAGTAAAGTTAATTGATGTCCTGTATTCCATTTAAGAATTAGTTCAGCCATCACTCACCTGACTATTGAGATGGGGTTGCACAAAGCTATACGGCGCCATGGAGAGACTCTCAGGGAAGTGCACATAATCCTGTCGCTTGCACACCTGCCCGGTGGGCAGCCAAACGGTGCGGGCAATGTGAATGCACAGGCAGGCGGGCAGCTTGGCAAAGGTCACAGATTTCGTGTGCATTGTGGTCTCATTACAGGAATCGCACTTGACATCATTGAGATCCTCCGATGTGATGTACTCGCTGAGCAGATGACCCAAACTCAGGCCAGAGCGACGCTGTGCTGGCAAATTCAGCGTAATCGAATCGAATTTATCATAACGCACCGCCGACTTGGAGCCGCAGCCGTTGCAAACAATTTGAGCACCCATGGCACCCTGGAAGGGATGTGCCACCTGGCTGGGCATCATGCTGGACCAGATGGACACACGTCCTGGGCCGCGATTTAAACGCTCCAGCGAACGACATGAATTGGAGACCCGTCGATTGAGTCCTTCGCTTGGATGCTGCTGCTGAAGTTGCTGTGGTAGACGCGGACGCGACAAGCGCTCGCCACCCAAAATAGGCGACGCGTTCATCGGTGGCGGCAACTGTGTCTGCGACTGGGATTCAATAAAGTCCATGGCAGCCATTGCACTCTGATAGCCAAAAGGGGATTGGCCAAAGGAGAAGGGCGAAATGCCAGCGCCTGGTGTCAATGCCTCGATAGTTTCCCGCTCGCACACTGACGCCGGGGAGTCCGGAGTATGCGCCTCGGAGCGCACCAGACGCTGCAGGCTTGTCGATTCATCGTACTCCATGTTAAGGAAATCCGTGAGCATCGCCGAAGACGGACGATTAGGTTGGTCACCAATACGTTGACTCTGAGTAGCTCCAGCTCCAGCAGTGGGAGGCAGACTGCCAGCTCGATAGCTGGATAACGCACTGACACTGGCAATTTCCGCATCCGTATGGTCAACTTCGCTGGCAGCGCCGCTGGCTCCTGGAGGCAGCAGAGCGTCGGAAAGGCAACCCATTTGCTGTGGTCTTGTGGATTCCTCCTCCAGCGATGATAACAACACATGGAAAAGCTCATGCGCATCGTGCTCCTCCTGCGGAATAACCCAACCCAATGTATTGAGGGCGCGCAGCACAGCGCCAGGTGAGTGAGGATCACCACGCAGTGTGGCGTGTGTGCCATTGACCACCTCCAGAGTGCTCAGCATTGAACTGATCAGGCTCTTGCGATCCGGTGTGGCCCCATTGTACAACTGCAGCCAGGCAATGAATTGTGGGCATGCGGCCAGCGCCTGGAGAAGGGTGTTCAGGAAGCACGTTCGTCCGAAATTGTGAAGACCAGCAATTTGACCGCGACGCTGACGCAAGCGGGAACCTGTGTGTGTGGTTATTAACAGTGTTGATTAACAGGATAGATAAATATAGAACATACTCTCATATGTTTATTTCGACATACCTGAGGGACCCCAGAAGACAAAGGCGCCAACTACCGCAGCCACTGTGACACCGGCGGCCATTAATATCTTTTCACTCTCCATCTCCTATATAGGGTATACGTATGTGTGTATGTATGTGTGTGTATGGGTGCTAGTGTACGTGGGGTGGGCTGCTGCTAGGGGGAGGTGCCTGTTGTTGTTGGGGTTTTGTTGCAGCACACAAACCTGGCCAGACTACAACATCGAACAACAACAAACACGACTTTGCTCTCCGCTGCTGTAGTTGTTCTTCTTATGTTGTTGCAAAAGCAGGTAATGTTTTTACTTAAAAACTGAACATTTAGCCCGAAAAAATTTCTTCTATACTTTTGTGTCTGCCTGAATGTTTTGTCGCCAATGTTGCCACACTTGCCCACAGCGCAGCAGGGCCTGCCAGACAGCTGCTGCAAACAAAAGTCTGGCAACGCCAATTTCGTTAACTCAATTTGCTGTGCAGCCACTCGAAATGTAAACAACACAAACTTAACAATAAAGAAAATGGAAAATGCACTATAAATAAATAACTATTAATATTGAAAAAAACAATAAAACCAGCAACTGCTTATCAATTGTTTGCTTGCACTTCATCAAACAGCTGCTGCAAACGACAGTCCGGCAGCGCCAGTTTCGTTAACTCGATATGCTGCGCAGCCACTCGAGATTGAAGCAAAACAAATTGAAGCAAAAAAGACTAAAACTATATATGTTAATTGTTAATTATATATATATTTAAATAATAACTGCAATAAATAATAATGGAACTAGTTCCCCAGCGTGAAAAAGTGTTTTAACTTGCTACTGTTTTTGATTACATTTTGTCAGCTGTTGTGAGCTGCGTACCTGTCTTATTCTCGAATGTTGTGGAACCAACGAATAACAACACACAGCTGCAACAACAACAATAACAGCAGCAACAGCAGTAGAGCAACACAACAAAGGTGGCCTGCGTTTTGAAATTGAGATTTTAAATTCATTATATTTTAACAAACAACACAGTTCGGACGTCTTCGACGCAGAAAGCTTTCGAGCTGTAATAATGCTTTCATATTGAACAAATCAGACAAAACAAATAAAAACATTTCGATCAAAAATTCAACGTGTAAGTGTTTTTTGTTCGAGAAAATCCAAAAAGTAAAAAAAAGAGGTTTGATTAATCACTTTTCTATTTGGTGGTGAGTAAAAAAATTGCATTTGTTTATTTGATGAGCGCAACTAATTGTGTCAGACTCCAACCACCACCCCCCAACCACCCAATTGCGCCGTCCTTGTGTTCATTTCCCAATTTACACACACACACGCATAGGCACACTCAAGCAGTCAGTCATACACACACAAACACAAACAGCATGCTGAGCTACGCTGCGCCGCTGCTGCGCAATATACAATAACAACAAATAATTTTCATCAGTTCTGTTTTCATATGCTGCTTTATTATCGTCTCCTTGTTTATGTTGCCATTTCGTTGTGCAATCTTTCTCTGTTAAGCTTTTCCGTGTTAAATTTGGAAACTGTGTCAGCGCTGCCAGAAATTTGAAATTGCAAAACTTTTGTTTTTATTCAAACAGTTTTCTAATTGCCTCCCCCACTCAACGAGTGTGTGTGTGTGTGTCACTGTAAGGTTGTTGTACGACGTTTTACTGTCTTTGTTGTCTGCCATCACTCACACACACACACTCACTTGTACTGCAATTCGAAAGGTTTTTTAACGGCGCATTTCGTTTGGCGCAGCTGACCCTGGAACTGAGCAAAGCTGAACTGCACCTTCCCCCACCACTTGCTTACTCCCTCTTTCTCTCTTTGTCTTTGTCTCACACTTTGAAACTCCTCTTTCTTATTGTGCTGGCGGAAATGCGACGCAATTGCAGCTAATAAGGAGAAACATGTTTATTCTTGTCCATATTTGCAGAGAACCAGTTGCACGTTAATAACAAGAACAACAATAAAGAACAAAAACAAACAAACAAAGAACATACAAAATTGTACTTTGAAAAACTAAATTGAATAAGGAAACAAAGCAAAACTAAAAGTGAAATGGATTCCAAGGAGAATAAGCAGCAACAACAACAGCAACCAATCAAAACAAACGATGTGCGATTGCGCACGGACAGCGAAAGCTCGACTGACGCACGCTTCCTGTTGCCCAGCCTCGATGGCAGCCCACCCAAGGTGGTCACCATGGACGAGGTGACCAGCATGTTCAAGAATCTTCGCAACATGGAGTTGGCCCACGAGATCGCACTCAATCCGGACTTCAAGCTGCAGCCCTATGAGCCGCCCATGGAGAGGTGAGTCACGTCTCTTTCCCTCTCACTCTCTCCTTCTTCCTCTTTCTTTCCTTTTCTGTCTCTCCTTCACTCTCTCTGTCTTTCTTGCGTAAAACATATGATCATAGGCAGAGGTAGAAGATGAAGTTATAATTAGAAATGTGATACATGATGAAATTCTCGTTGCTTCACCTTTCATTCCGATTGGGATAGGTCGAAAATTCTTATATGAACTGAAGGTTATGTAGCGTTTGCACAATTTGACATATTTTTCCTTAAATAAGATAGAAATATATAATAACTATTTAAAATTGTGATCCTAAATCATCCGAATAATATCAAAATTAAAATTTGAACCTGAAAATCAGAATTAAAATTGAAATATTATGATTATAAAAGAATTGCTAATTTGATTTTGAGAAGGGATATTTAATTTTCAAGTTGTTTTTTTTTTTTGTAAATTCAACTAAAAATTTTTTATAATGGTTTTTAATATTTAGTTTTTGACTTCTATTTATGACTTTAAAGAATTCAATAGGGATCAATCGTTATAATAAGTTACAATCGATTAAAATCTTATAGTAATATCATACATATAATACATATCACATTCCGCTATACTTGCAGTCTCGAGGGTCGCATCAAAACGATGGTGCACAAGGCATTCTGGGATCTGCTACGCGAGCAGCTGGAGCGGGAGCCACCATCGTTCGATCAGGCCATACGATTGCTGGGCGAGATTAAAGAGGATTTTCCGCAGTTGTTGTCGGAGAACAATGCGGGTGCCATGGTGCGGATTAGTGCAGCGCTGGATGAGACCCTCATCCGACAGCAGGCGGAGCGTGGCGTATTGGACTTTCGTGCCTATGCGAATTTTGTGATCAATCTGTTGGCGAATCTCTGCTGCCCGGCACGCGATGAGGCAGTTGCAAAGCTGCGTGAAATCGACGATGTGGTGGACACGTTCCGTGCCATCTTCGAGGTGATGTCCCTGATGAAGTTGGACATGGCAAACTTTATGTTGTCCGCAGCACGTAACGATATTGCCGCACATTCGGTGGAATACGAAAAGGAGAAGTTCAGCAATTACTTGCGGGAATTCCATGGCAATGGTATGGGAAAAGACTCCAATTGTTGCCAGCACTCATTCAACCTTTGCGACTTTCTCTTTCACCCAGCTGGCTTCCCTGCCACCGAGGAGTGGCTGCAGCGTAATCGTGTCGGCTGCACTGGCACCGATGACATCATCTACAATGCATACATGCAGTTGCTGAATTATCCAGCGGATAAGGAATTCCCCGAACTGTTGCGCATCGACAGGGAACGCTTTGAGGGATTGAGCTGGCGTGGACAACGCTTGATACTCTGCGCCTCGTTGATTTCCATAGCACAGGGCGTGCCGGTCATATCGCAACGACGTGAGAATCGCGCCAAGCTGGCGGCACAGCTGGATGTGCTTGTGCAGCATGTCAAGAAAGCGGAGTAGGTAGCAGAGTCTGTCGCATATTGCCATCACTTTCTAATCCATGTGTGTGTCTCTCTCTCTCTCTCTCTCTCTTTCTTTATTATCTATCAGCCAAATCGAGGCTGCCATCACGAGCTGCAGCGAGCAGATTCTTGCATTTATTAAGGACTCACTGGCCGCAGAGCAACTGCCTCCACTGAGCGAGGCACAGCAGGCGCAGCTACGTAGCCAGTTGGAGCAGCTGGCAAACAAGACATCCCCAGTGCGCACGCTCATGTGTAAGTGTCACAAAGGAAGAGGGACACTATCCCTTATTTTAATGTAGTACTAATCTTTGTGTCTTTTTTTAGCCAATCGCCTTGATGGCTTCGTGCGTGTTGCTTTGCGTTCCAATGGCCACATACCTCCACCACCCGCTGGCTTTGCTGACTTTGCCGAGGAGCTTGTCGCATTTATTGCCTCGTTCCGGCGTCTGGTGTCATACAACCACGCGGTCTTTGGCAAATACTTTATACAACTGCTGGCAAAGGGCCAACCGCAAGCGTCAAGTGCGGACACTGCCACTGCCACAGATGCCGTCTGCGCCTCCTCGGCACAGGCACAGGCACAGACAGCCAAGCCCTAGGAGAATATTGCGTGCCTCATTGAATCTCCCAACCACACCGCCGTCGCTGCCGCCGCTCTCAAATGCAGTCGGAATGCAAGAGATGCAGAGCATGTGTTGAAACTCTGTAGGGCAGGCTAACTACCAA
Organism: Zaprionus indianus; assembly: GCA_018904595.1. NCBI lineage: Eukaryota > Metazoa > Arthropoda > Insecta > Diptera > Drosophilidae > Zaprionus > Zaprionus indianus. The sequence continues at coordinate 1,168,756 of JAEIHA010000344.1, forward strand.
GCTATTGGTCGTCCTGTGGTAGTTTCTATTTCTACTTTTACTTTTTAAGCAAAGAACGAAAAAGTAAACCGAAGACAACAAAGGGCAATGCAGACACTGAACAAAGAGAACACTACCACAAAACAAACCAAAACAAATCAAAACAAAACAAAACACAACATAATGTAATCGGTAAAATAAAAACCACATCGACAACATTGTTGTGAGATCTGATCTGATTCCTGATCCTAAACTGTACTCCTGGAGCGTCTGTGATAAACAAGGGACAGCTGGAGAAACACAATGTACACCACAATACACCACACTGCACTACAACTACACTACACTACACTACACTTCCCCTACACTCCCCCTATACCCCGCCCTTAACCCCCTGACCACACTTACAAATGAGGTGCTCCCTCGCCAAGCCACGCCCACCATTCAAGCAAAAACAACTGGCAGCTGCAGCATTATTACCAGTAATTAACAAAGAAAATCGAAATAAATCTTTTACTGATCCATCGAAGACCTTAAACTACTAACTACTACGTATTAATTTAGATGTAATATAAAAATAACAATGATAAACCTTATACACATACATAAATACATACATATATATTATACAAATATTATACATGCCTATAGTGCAGACATACATATATTTACCTTAAGCACACATCCCTGTCTTGTAAGGGGTGTCTGTGTTGTCTATCCTATAAACGAACTGTCAACAAGGTTCTCAACGAATTAACAGTTGAGTTTTACGATTGTGCTTAGACACGGATGCTATAATTTATATACAGTAGTTTATACCTTAATGTAGTTAATGTACCAATTGTACACAATATGAATAAATAAATAACTAATTGAACGATACTTGTTGTTCTATGTTTCTATATTTTCTAAATTTGTATGATTATTTAAATATATTTTTTTGAAATTCGGCGGTTTTGCTGTGGTTTATATCTTAATTATTTATTATATATAAATATTAATTCTAATCCTTGAAACTTAATTGATTAATTCATCTTTATTTAAGTTTTTATAGTGCACTTTAATGAAATGAGTTAGTAATTGATATCAATAAATTAATTAGAATTGTTCCCAAGCTACTAATGCAAAAGTTGATTGCTATAATACTGTCAATTGCCAAACAAATTCATGACTAAGTCTATCATTTAATGGTTCATATAGTATCTGTAAGTCGTGCAGAAGCCTCCGAAGTCTCAAGTTATAGCCTGTACACAAACCACGCAAGCGATCGACGGGTTCAGGTCTACGCTAAGCTGAAGCTGATGCGCAACGCGTCGCCGCTTATCGGGACAGTTGACGCAGCTGCCGTCGCCGCTGCCGCCGAGCAATTGCAACAATTACAAAACCAAAATGCCAGATCGCAAGCCAGGAATATACATATGTATAGCTGATATACGTAGTTGTGTGTGTGTGTGTGTGTGAGTACAAACATAATAATAAAGAGAATAATAATCACGCCACTTTCCTGTACTTTAGCACTTGTGAATCGAGCCGACGACGACGGCGACGTTGATTGCGACGGCAGCTGCGACACGCCTCCTTCCGTTGCGTTAAACGCCCACATTTCAAGAACATGCTCTCATGCAATCACACAATCTGCCACTCTTCCGCTCTCGCTCTCTCTCTCCCTTTGACTTTGTCCTGCACTGCCCTGCACTGCTTTGCTGCTTTCGTTCTAGTACGTTTACTCAAGTTCTATCAGTCTCTTTCTTTTTGACTTTGTCCTGCACTGCCTTCACTTTGCACTGCTTTCAACGTCAGTCTCTCTCTCTCTCTCTCTTTGACTTCGTCCTGCTGGCTTATCGTTTTCTTGCTGCCCTCACTCTACACTGCTTTGCTGCTTCCGTTCACTCATGTTCTCCCTCAAGTTCTATAGGTCGCTCTCTTTAATTCTGTTTTTGTTGCTCTTCTTGCCTTTTGTAGTTTGGGCCCCTCTTTTTCTGATAAGAAATCTGCGTTGCCAGCCGCTGCCGAGTCCAAGAGTCAATGTACACACAAAAATAAACACATACACAAACATACATATATCGCGCTGACGTCGCACAGCAGCTCGCGCACGCGGTCCAGAGTCCAACTCTTCTCTCTCATCTCCCAGTCCCCCCCTTATCCCAAGCGATAACTTGCGATGTCTGTATCCAAGTCTCGCTCATTATGATCTCGGTAAACAGAATAAAAACCAAATTAATGTCTGAAGACTGTAGACGGCAGACTGTCGACAAGAAGACTGTAGACTGTAGATTGAAGACTACAGACTGTAGACTGGACACTGCAGACTGAAGAGAGAGAGAGCGCGATGCCCCGGGCAACTTGAGGTACAAGCCAGGTTCAAGAGGAGGTCCGTAAAGAATTGACTCATAAATACCCTGTAAGAGTATATTGAAGGTATAGGTTGGTACACAGTACGTTGCAGTGTTATAACCTAGGGTATATTTCGAGTGATTTGTAGAGTACAGGGAATCAAATGTAAAAACCTTCGTTGACATATTACAGGGTATACGTAAAGTTTAAGGCAGGCTAAGTCAACTCGAGAGGTATTCCTTCTAATAAACTCACTAGATTTGTGTGAAAGCCTCTCTAGGTTCTTCTGTATGCCCTACTCTGTCAACTTACAGGGTATATGAGTGGAAACAAAAACATAACACAAACATAAAGAATGTCTTCAGTTGTATGTACTACATATAGCCAGGAATCTGTGATCCGTTTTTGGGCATGGCATAACATAAATTTGTTCGACTTGCTGGAATTTTGAGGAACCCCGAACCACAAACTATGCGAAGGTTCCGCGGGCTGTCGGCCATACGAAATGAGCGAAAGCCAAAACGAAAAGGAAAACACGAGACGAGAAACGAAAACGAGAGCGAACAAGGAGAAGCAGAAGGAGAAGGAGAAGGGTTTGGAAAGGAAGGAAGCTGTAATTGCCGTCGCGTCATTACGAAGAGAGACCCGAAAAAAGAACAAGGTATAAATTCGTATTACTATGCCCTGATATGCCATAACAACAAGCCAAGCGAATTCCTTAGATTCCCAATAAGTGATTCCGCCTCTTCTTCCACCCTCTCCTTTACCCACTCTTCCTCACTGACTGTCCATTTTCGCTGGGTCGGAGAATCTTATCTAAGGCCCTGCTCTATAAATAGGCCTCTCTAGGGTATGTCGGCAGAGGGAGGTAATGTTGAACTTCTTATGAATTGGCACTCGGGGCAGCAGGTGAGTCTCGCTCGATAAGGAAAAGAACCGTAACCGTGCAATTTAATCACGAGCAAACAACACCAACACCAACAATGAGAACGAGAACGAGTTCGACAACAAAAAGTACAATCAGAAATGTCTCCATAAACACTTATTGCGCGTCATGGCAGAGTCTAAACTACACACCATACAACGCCAGCACATACATACATACACAAAAAAGACCTCTATATGTATATACATATATCCGCGATTATTCACGTAGTCGAGCTATAGAAACGTTGTTTCATAGTTCAAATAGACGTGAGCTGTGACATCGGTGTGAAGAGTTAACTTTGCTAGACAAAGCGTAGCAAAGAAGGTCAAGAACCCAATGTATTATGGCATTTTATGGCAACTAACCTTTATCCAACTAATCCTATAATACATTAGTGATTGCAAGGCTCTGGTAAGGCTGAGAATGTAGGTAACCTTTTTGGGAAATTTCATCATAATATCTTATAATGTATAGGTTGTTGCAAGGCTCCTATTTTGATAAAGCCCTATTCCACATCAGTTTATAGAAACTTCTTATTTCTTTCTCTAGGTACTAAAATATTTGTTGTGAGTAAAACCAACAAAGGTTAAATCATTTAACTATATATAATTTATAATAAGATTGCAAATGCTTCAGTTGTGGCACTCAAGTTAGTTACTTAGTTAAATTGTACATTTAACTTGCTATAATTGATTTATCACTGTTTCGGGAGTAACAACTAGTTAAGTAAATGGGGGAAATTTCCCACAGATAGCAAAAAAGTAGACAACTGCATGGCAAAGGTTTTTATAGCTGCTTATGGCAAATGAAAAGGTTTACTTAAGTTGTTTTTTGCTGATTTCTATATCTACTTTGGGGAACAAATAGATAAACAATCAATTCACATGACAAATTCTTCTAGAAACATACATATGACAACATGTTCTACCATAAAAAGTCTGGCAACAAATGGAAAATCTTTATATGTGAACAACTTTTGTACTTTTTGTCAACCATGGAGAACCTTTCATCGCTGAACCCCGATTTCAGCTAACTCATTATTCTAATATGTCTAGGTAAACTCAACAATCGCCTGATCGTTATCATAACAACCTAAAAGTTGATTTTATGATGCAATCACAATCGATCCTCAGCTAATATTTTATGGTAAATAATATCGAAGAAATACATCAATAATGAATGACTTTAGTATGTGTATATAGAAGAACAGCTATACACGAAGATAGAAGAATCGCTGATTAAGTGAAGAGGCTCCACGTAGTACTTATAGCAAGATTATGGCACAGTATTGTGGAAAAGGCTATCAGTTATAGCAAGACAGCTGGGCATACCAGCACAAACACACACACACAGCCACAATATCAACAATGCCGGATCTACTTAACATATATACACTGGAGATAACTTTTATTGAATTTTCACCTCTTTCAAGTGCATGCCATAAAGAAAGCAAATACTATATATAGGTGTATGGTGTATGGTATATGGTATATGGTATATAGTAGAAATTTATGGGCGAGCCGAGTCTCTTATCGCTCTGGGGGGAACTTTGGAATAGGAAACGGTACGTGGAGAGTCATCGTATAATTGGGCTAACAGTACCCGAGCTAGGGTATCTCTCAAGTGCTTTGGGTGCCATAAAAACTGAATTTTTAATGCCTTTTGTCTGATGATTTCTTAAGCCTTTCGAGCACGACTCTTATCTGGGAGCCCCTTCGCAAATTAAACAAATGTTGTTTCTTTCCATATATATTTATTCTGTGTTCTGTGTTTTTAGATATATTTCATATAAAGCATATTCATCATTATCATTAGGCGTTAGGATAGTATTAAATATAGGTTAAAACATCAGTATTATTATAGTAATATTATTATTATTATTATTATTATTATTATTATTATTATTATTATCATTATAAACATATTGAGGATCGCGACCTCGCTTTCTATTTATATATAGATATAGATAGTTATTTATATATATTTCTTTATATATATGTGTGTGTATGTGTGGGGTGTGGTGTATGTGTGTGTATGTGTTATATCATTATATAGAGCATTGATTTGTTGCTTTCAGTTTAGCTTTTTTTCTCTTTCTACTCTCTAAATACTCTATATATCATATATATATATTTATAGATCGATTTTTATTCTCCATTCTCACTGCATGCGTGTGGCACATGGTCGCCAGGTGGCGCTCTTCTTTTTAGCTTTTCTTTTTAGCTTTTCTTGTTTTCTTGATTTTTGTTTTGTATTTTGTTCTGTTTGCTTTATTTAGCACAGCTAAAAAACAGCTATAAACAGTCATAAAACAAAAAAAAAAACATGTTAAAAACCTTGCGGTAAAGGCAAAAACTACGACTACAACTTATTTCATATATAATATATACGTGTGTGTGTGTGTATGTATGCGTGCGTAAGTGTGTTCTGTATGTGCGTGTGTGTAGGTGTAGACTTCAAATAAATATTTACAAAGTGGGGGACTTGGGTGGGGGCTTTTGGGAGCAGCTGCTGCCTGAGCCATTTTCGAATGCAAGAAAAAAAACGAAAAAAAAATAGTTGTTGTAAAGTTATAGGAAAATGGCCGGCTTAGGAGGAGGTTAGGGTACTCCTCCGATACTTTACTGCCCAGTGGACGCCGCCCCCGCCGACGACGACGATGATGGTTTGCTCTTCACGTTGTTGCTGTTGTTGGCGACGACGGCAGCCGTGGGAAAACTCTTCACGTTGTTGCTGCTGCTGTTGTTTCCATAGGGCGTACAGTTCTCACTGGCTAACGTGGACTGCTCCACATTGGTGCCCATCGATGAGTTAATGAAGTTGATGTACTGGTGTAGCTTGAGAGCGGCTATCAATGAGCTCAGATAGTCGTTGATGTTGCCCTGCTGCACCTGCTTGATCTGTCTGGAGACATTTCTATAGACGCGACGCGAGATCTTATTGGATAGACGTCCGACCGTCTGGACTGTATGTAGTACTGGGTCCTCGCTGGCGGAAACTGGCACTGCAAGAGGGGAAGCAAAGAGAGGATAACAATTAGTTCAGTTTAATGATCATTATGACGCTTGCTACAGATATATATTAAGATGCAATTTATGTAGTATATATGTTCATGTACAGTGTTGGTGTTAACAATTGCTTCTTACCATCAGCTTGTTGATTTCCCTATCGATAATGCCTACGATCTCTGGGTTTCTTCTAACGTATTCGACAATTTCGGTTATGATTTTCAATGACATGGACAGAAATACCGTCGAGGCGGCTACTAAGAATCTAGTATCGATCTCATGATCATAGTCGGGCTCCCCAATAACAACAACTACAAGAAAGAGAGAGAGAAAGCAAAGAGCAGACGGAAGAGAGAGAGAGAGAGAGAGAGAGAGAGAGAGAAAGTTAGTCAACTCTGCATGCTTAGCTTATCACAATTTGAGGGATATTTCAAGGGGTAACCGATCTTGGAAAGGAAAACAACCGCTATAACTAACACTGGAAGTTAGGTTAGATAAGTAGGGAACCCGATAAAGACTTGACTTGACTTAACTTGAGATAAACCCGAGAAAATTAGCCAAAATTCATTTTATTTTCCCCCATTAGATCGTAAATATTTTCGAATGTTGTTAGGTTAGTTGATCGTTAGTAGGTTTTAGTGGTAGGTTCAACGGTTTTTTAAATCATATCGTAAATATATCTAATGTTAACGAGGCAACAAAATTATTACGATATATTTCATTGTTATGCATTAGATCGTAAATATTTGCAAATTCGATTTCAGGTTATGTTAGTTATCTCATGCTTGTAGTTCTTGGGTTAGGGCGAACGAGACAGAGAGAGAGAGAGAGAGAGAGGGAGAAAACTTACTGTCACTTTCAGCGCTTTTGCCATTTTGCACGACAGCATTTTGTTTATTATCTGAGAATTAGAAATATTTACGATGTATTTGATGTTTTTCGTATTTTATATTTATATTTATAGCACTTTTCGTATTATCGCGAGCGAAACCCGAAAACAAACAAAAGGGAAGGCAAAACTCAAATTCCCTGGCATGTTCGAGAAACAGAGAGTGAGAGAGTTGCGATGCGATCGAGAAAGTATGTGTGTTTATCTGTATAAGAACTATATATTTTATTATTTGCTTACCATTATCCTCCTCAACATCGGTATCGCACTTGGGGAAGTAATATTCAAGCAGACGCTCGGCCAACGCTGTCGTCGTATCGACTCCATTGACTGCCAGGCTGCCGTATTGTGTGGCCAGCACCTCGTTGGCCTTCTGCCAGGCCAGATCCTTGAGCGAGGAGGCCTTCTGTTGACCCGCTGCCTTGAACTTGACCACACGCTCCAGATGCGGTTGCACCACATCGATCACCTTGTTCTTGGCCTGTGTGTAAATCTCCTGTGGTGTATCCTTGATGATCGGTGCCTTTGTCTCCAGCTGCTCAATGCCCTTGACCAGAGTCTGATCCACGTAGGCAATGGGACGATCCAGACGATTCACAATTGGTGCTGCTGTGGTCACGGCGCGTGCAACGCAATCTTCGGCTGCATTTAGTGCCCAATTGAAGACGCGATTTTTGCCTGAGAAAGAGAGAGAGAGAGAGACAAAGAGGATGCATTGTTAAAAAAGAGATAAACAGTTACAATTAAGGCGGAGCTGGCAATGTGATAAGAGCAGAGCAAATTGTTCCCCACCCCTCACACTGTGCACACTGCTTGCTTGAGCCACTGCTTTCTTTGCGAACTTATCGCTTGAGGATGATGATAAGCAACTGCGCAGTTTGCCCGCCTGGGCCCCCATTCCAGATAGCTCTACACAATTCGAATAGCTGTCGTTGTTGCTGTTGTTGTTTCAGTATGTTAGTGTCATTAGTTTGTTAGACTTTGATAGTTCATTCGTGCCCATTTAGTCATCATCAAGCTGTGAACTGATCATCACCCCCCGCCATCATTATCATCATCAGTCGCATCATTCAACCTCATCGTTTCCAACACACAAACAAGTCGAAAGTCCAACTACAAATACACACACAAACACAAACACACATACACAACTATCACTGAGTGTTTCGTTGATTCACACAGTGGCAACAGGCGTTGCGAGTGTCGTTAAGTTCAACTACTGGCGCCCCCTGTTGCTTGCGCAGTCAAACTGCACTTTGCCAAGTTATTCATAGAGCACACATACAAACACACACACACACACACACACACCTGGCAAAGGGAAGGGGGAAGCAGGGCAAGCAGTTCGCGGTCTACGTGTTTGGCTGGCAAAAAGTTTTCATTATTTTTTTTTCGAGTTATGTAAATTATTTTTTGTTGTACTTTGTACTCAGGCCGCCTGCTTGATTGGCGCGTCACGCGTACGCGGCTAGAGCGAGATAGAGACATAAAGAGAGTGTGAGTGTGAGTATGAGAACGAGCAAAGAATTTCTTCATGCTAACGGACAGGTCATGGTTGTTGTTGTTATTGTTGTTGTCGATTGCTCGCGTTTTATTGACTGTTGCGTCAATTGACTTTAATTGGCATCAATTTGGCAATGGCCACGGAGACTGAGAAGAAGAAGGAGCCGCAGCCAATTGCAATTTGCCGGTCAATTAAAGTTTTGAGTTGCGGCGAATTCGTCGTCGTCAAAGCAATTTGCACTCAAAATGGCGAACTTTGCACTCGAGTCAAGTCGGCACAACAGTTATACCTTTTGCATATTGCCTTTTGCTTTTCTTTTTTGTTGGTGGTTTCTTTAGCTTTGGTTTATCGTATCATTTTTCGGTCTCCGATTTCCAACTGCAATTGCTTTGCCGTTAGTTGTTCGCAAAGGTGAGTTCAATGCACTCAAAACTTCCCCTTCCATTCCTTCTCCTCATCCACATGCTTTACTCACGGCAACAAAGCAAGCAGTGTGGACCGGCGGCGACGGCGCCGACACTTCTAGCAACTTAACCGCGTTTCGTTTTCTGTGCTTTGCTGCTCTCTCTTTCCTCTTTTTTTTTGTTTCTTATTGCTTACCTTTTACTTTGCCATAGACATCTTGTGATTTATCCCACGCGGCATTCACTACTGGCAACTTGATGATGCGTTCCAGTGACTCGAGATGCGGCAACAGATCCTTTGCATCCTTTGCCGGCTCCGTTGCATCCACAGTAGGTGTGGTCGATACAGCAGTGTTATTACTGTTGATGCTGTTGTGCTTTGTCGTGCCATTGCTGCCTGTGGTGATTTTCTGCTCTGCACTTGCCATTTTGCTTTGTTTCTTTTTCTTTTTTTTTTGCTTCGTTTTCACTTTTTAGTTTAGTTACGCTTTTGCTTAGCACGACACTTATTTGTCTGTCTTTCTTGTTTGTGGCACCAAAGAAAAAAACGTATGTATGCGTTGTCTGTATTTATTAAGCTTAAGAACTTTGCATGGGGTCTGCGGGGCGGCGGTGGGGCGCAAAAACGAGAAGAGAATACAATTTATTTTTTATTTCACTTTCTGCGTGTACGTCTGTTCGCTGGCGCACTCAACACGTTTCTGACTGATTTGCAGGCTGCGCAGCTGGTTTATTATAAGGGCCTCTGCTCCAGAAGACGTCGGCGGCGCGGCGGCGGCGGCGTGCGGCTGCGTCGGCGACCAACACGAGGCGAGTGAACGTCAAAAAGCCGCAATGAGCGCAAGTAAATGTGTTTGTGTGAGAGAACATGAGCATGAACGTGTGCGAGTTCGCGTGCTCTCTCTTTCGCTCTCTCAGGAAGGGTCGCTGCTCCAGAAGAAGTGCAGGAGAGATGGAGAACATGAGAAAGCAATGAAAAAATGTGAGAGTAACTTGCACTCTCTCATTCAGCCGCGCTCTCGCTCTCTTTGTGCGGGCTTTGGACTTTGATGCACACAGCACTGCACTCACAACGACAGTGCGTGAGAGCAGTATGCGACTGTTGCTATGTTGAGCATAAGCCTATTATTGTACAGAGTAGCCGACTGTAATTCGATGCAACCGCTTAATACACAGCGCATACTGCACAGCAGCACTGTGTTTAGCAAGCAGCGCAGTCACTCTCGGTGTTGGTTAATACTGCACTGCTACTTTGGACTTGAATTGAGTTGCAACATGTGCGATGACGTTTCGAAATTGCTGTAATCAAATTAAACACACACACACACACACGCGTACAGTGGGTGTAAACTGCAATTCCAATTGGCATTTTGCATAATTGGAAACGGGAACATACGAACTCGAAGCAGACGCTGCCGGACGACGACGGGCCGATTGCTCGCGGTGTCGATCAAAAAGCTTAAACGAGAGGCAGGGAGAAAAGAACAGAAGAGAGCGAGAGAGAGAGAGGCAGCCATGTCATGCTTGACAACTAGATTAATACGCAGTCGTCCAACATTTTAGTATTGGAATTTATTATCAATTGTTCTGAGTTTTGTGTGAATGTGCATGTGAATGTGTGTGTATGCTTGCAAAACCTTTGACCCGCCCCACTGTTCGCTGCTCTCTGCTTGTCTCGATAAGAAGCAGTGCATACGAGCTCGTATTGGATCATGTCATGGGATGGCGCCACTGCTTACAGTCACAGTCACAGCCTCATCCCCCTCCGGGTGTACGTAATACTCTCTCGGCTTCATGTAATTCCGGTGCAGTTCCAAAGTTCGCAAGCGAACGAGAATGAGCAGACGACAACAGAGAACACAGAATGGATAGAGGAACGAAGAGAAAAACAAAATGATTAAGTAGTTTGGCTGGCAAACCCCCAGCCCAAAAAGCGTCTGGCCCTGATAATGGCAACCGTTTCGTTGAGTTTCCAGACGCCCCACTCATAACTACACGCACACGCACGCCTGATGTGTATGTATGTATGTATGTTTGCGTGTTGTGTACCTAGTTTATGTCCAATCAGCCGTCTGGTACGTGGTATCATCTCGAACGCCCGCCCGCCTTCTCGTTCTGTCGCGGTCCAAAGTTCGATCTGTCGTCGTCGAAGTGTTGTAACCCTTATCGGATCCGATATCGTTGCTTACACTAATCGCTCAGTTTTGTAGGAACTTTGGGAACTTTGCCCCGGGGCCAATCTCAGTTACATATTGCGTCGTCAATTGGCATCGATTGATTTACGAATATTGTTAACGGTTAACAGTTCTTTATGGGCCCCTTTTTAGTGGGGTGTTTTTTTATACAATTGCATAAAGTACCAGATATATTGATTTGCACTGACTCCTGGGCTTTGTTTGCGACACTTACCGATTCGTAAAAAACCTGTAAAATACGATTTTATTTAATTGAAAAGAAAATGATACTCAATAATCGAATATGAAAGGACATAACAGGGAAATAATCGCAGTTATTGGTTATTCAAGTATTTTTCCCAAAGTATATCATACTAATTTAAATATTCCTAAAAGCTACACGTGTATTTTGACGTCTTATGAGAGATTATTATATTTTAATGTTGTTCAGATTCAAATTAAATATTTCCCGCTTCTTTAAAAATATTCAGATGTTTTTAAGACCTCCAAATAGATACTTAAATACAAGATAAGAATCTCTGTTTTTCTTAAATATTATATTGGGAGTTTCCTGTTCTATCAAATTTGAATCAACACTTAAAATTATTCCACTTTTAATAATGTTTAAGAAACTGAAATTTCCCGAGCATGCTCTAGAAGATCACAAGTTCGCCTCAGACTAGACAACAATTTAGTTGGGCATTATCTCTGTCTGTAAAGCCCCTACATAATGCATTATGTTCCCCGGCTTGACGGTTATTGACTCTCATCGGGCTTATCATGCGGACATATGCTATATATAGAGATTTGTACATATAACACACACAAACATGCAACATGTATTGGCATATTGCACTTAAGTCGCAAGCTTAGTCGCATCTGGCACGCATTAACGATTGGTCGGATTCAAGGACGTATAGCTCGAGGGAGAGATTAGCTCGTATTACGATCGCATTCTACAATTTGCTAAATTCTTACGACATTTCCAGATATATGTATGTACGTATAGTAATTCCAAGTGAATCGCACGGAGAGGTGATGAAACAAACGGACTTTAAACAATTGGGGAGCAACTCATGCGAAATATTGGATGAATCGATAGACTATTTTTTCTTTTCTTCTTGTTCTTTTTTTTATTCTTTACTGACGTTATCGTTCTATGCACTAAATGCGCTGGATTTTCTGATTATTGTGGCGATAAGTGAACGGAAATATTATACATAGTTTGTTTACATGTACATAGACATATGAGCACTGTATTTATGTACATATGTCTGTATCATGCATACCACATGCAGTGTAATATTCCTCGTTCTTATCGCGAGCTGCACTGGATACCGAATTCCAGAGTATAACTTCCCAGCTACTGCGTTTACACTTGGCCCAATTTGATATGTTTCGCAGTAGGAAATTCTTTATTATCGCACTGGAAACGCTTGAGCAGCACTTGACCTAGTTGACCTACAAGTCATACAATCGAATGTTCCAGACAAGGGACAAACTTGACGATCCTGCTTCCTATTTGACTGCATGCACTGCTTGTCAAGCCTTCAATTCCAGCAATTATCTTGATACCCAGTAGTGTTGGGTAATCCTAGTTCGATTTGAGGAATAAGTTTGTTCGTTCGTTTTAATTTAATGAGCTAGGTCGTTCATTTAGTTCAATCATTCATTTTTTAAACATTTTTTAAAAATAAAAAAAGTTATGAATTTATTTCATAAAATGCTGTCATTGAAAATGAATATTATTTATTCAATTTATACCAAAAGCACTTATACGAACTAAGTAAACAACGAACGAACGATCAGGGTAAGAGATCAAAATGAACGACGTGAACTAAGTGAACTATATTGAACTAATTGAACTATATTGAACTTAGTGAACTAAATTGAACTTAGTGAACTAAATTGAACCATAAAGGACCCTGCTGCTAAAATTGCTTTACATGTCAAGCAGTGCATGCAAGCTCTGACTCCTCTCTCTCTCTCTCTCTCTCTTAAAAGTTAAATGGAATTCGTCATAAAGAGAACAACAACAGCGTCAGACAGTTTTGGACTTTGAACGCGATACGTGTCGCCGTCGGCATCGTCGTTGACGACGTCTACTGCGTGGCTAATGACGACGACGCGACGTCGCAGCGAGCAGCGACGCGAGCATAAAGTTCTTGTGAATATGAAAAAACAAAAAAACAATCGAGAACACACAAAAAACGACACAAACAACAGCTGAAACCAATTTTAATGAAACAACAACAACAACAAACTCAACTCTTCCACTAAATTTAGACAAGTTGTTTTTTTCCAAGCGAGCAAAGAGCAATTCACAGCATACGTCATGCACGCACACGCGTATATATGTACACATGTACATGTGTATGCGTGTGTAATGCGGGGGTACAGTTTGACGGACCACACGCGTCCAGGCAGCGACGCGGCTGCAGATCTTGACTTGAGTGCAAATGCACCCGGCTTGCTCACACGCACACATGGATGGCACGGCGAATTTGTTTCTCTTTATTTTGCATTTCATTGTCGTCTGGTCGAGTTTTTTCGGTACACCTCAATGACAAAACAACGTCAACGTCAACTGAGGCTGCGATTGCGACAGCGGCAGCGATAGTTAGAAGCTCGCACACACATACACGTGCGGGCAACTATGCTGGGAATTGCGCATGGTTTGAATACACTATCAAACAAACAAAGTATAGTGCGAATAGTCAATGAGATATGTGACAGTCGCCTAAGATGATAAAGCAAGTAATTTTGAGTGAATTTCGCTAAACTTTTAAGCAGTACAAGCAGTTCGTAGTAAAAGAGAAGAGAGATTGCAGCAGTGCGCAATAATGCAGTGCACTGCTTGCATGCCAAGCCATCCTGGGCAGAGCCCTTATAACAAATTACATTTGATCTGCAAGCAGTTAACAATCTTGTACATGCAGTTGCAGAGGAAGCATATGTATGTATTGTAAATGTGCATTCTATGCTTGCTTTGTTTTTGCACCATAGCTTTTTAATTCCTCACTTTAAATGAATGAAAACCTACAAATATCTAGTTAAATATATCTACTTTGCATTGACTCAGTCTAATTGAAGTGCACACCCACTATATTTCTAGTATATAGGCCGACAAGTAAGAGGCTACAATATTCTTGGCGCTCTTTCTTTATTTGTTTTCTTTTCCATTTCGTTCGTTCGTGTGCTTCTGCTGCTTCCGTTGGATTTGGAATTCTTGATTTTGAGTCTATTATAATAATCTATTAGTTGTCACACACACACACATGCTCTATCTCTAGTTCTAGCTATCTCCCTCTCTCCTACTAAAGGCTGGCAAAATTTGTTCATGCGGGCAATTTATTTATTCATTTGGCTCGTTTTTTTTTTGTCGTGTCTTTTGTTGTTTGCTAAAACGCAACCTTGATCTTTTATTTTTGGATTTTTCTACCTAGGCGAATTCTACACAAGTTCTACACATATGTACATATGTTATGCGTGTGATCTGATATAAGTACGCGATTGCAGGCGTAAACAAGAATTGATATGCTGCATCTTCCATTTGTTTAGAGTGGAGAGCAATATAGTGAGGGGGATAAATTTAATATATAGGCACGAAAAGTAACTGAGCACCAGGCTTGAAGTTTACTTTATTAGGGAACTTTATTTATATTTAGAGACCTGAAAATTTAAATTCATGATGAACTACACTGTGTACTTCTTAGGGAACTAGGTATTGTACAGAAATCACTGCTTAGGAAACTTCGTAGGGAAGTAAATAGAATTCCATAGAGAACCATACATGAAACTACTAGGACACACTATTAGGAACCCTTTGAAGAAAATTCGCTTTCTTTAACAGGTCGTAAGCTCCCAATAGGAAACCTATTTGTTAATTATGCAAATAGTTAAACGGAAATCGTTGTTTTTCCCCAGGTCAGGTCGTAGATTTTCTCATAACAACTCAATTTCTTCTACTGTATTTTGCAAGGCGATAAGATGAATAATTGAAAGCGTTGCGGTCTCAGTTGCAAGTGTGGACGGGCAAAACTTTGAATAATATATGTCGGGAATATATATGTATGTACAAGTATGTTTACTCTGCCAGGCCATGGCAATTAGCTATTGGAACAGGTCAGGAACGGGGTTAGGTCGCTGGGAACCTGTGCATCTGGCGCTGTAACGACTAGCTCAAGCCTTGTGTCTTGTCCTATTTGATGGACAGTGCACCATGAAGAACATAACAAGCGACATGTCGTCTGCTCCTGTTGCAGGGATTACTGGCTCATTGCTCACCAAGTCGAACTCGGTCTTTTGCTGCTACCTCTTCTGGAGCAGCCTACTAATCCTGAAGATGCTTCTGATGTCCATGTTGACCGCGCGTCAGCGCATGAAAACCAAAACCTTTGCCAATCCGGAGGATTTGCGCATCAGTCGCACGACTGAGGTGCGATTCAATGATCCCAATGTGGAACGCATGAGGCGGTAAGTTGAATGGGTGAAGTGTTTTACTTGATAAACCTACGAGTAGTAGATGAGGGTTAACCCCTTCAAACTGTCCCTTTCTTCTGTGGTATATGAGGGGTTAACTCTGCTTTATCTCTTGCACATTTCAGATAAGGGTTAATCTCTTCTTTCTACCCTTACTTCTCTTTCTATAAATGAGAATTAATCACTTCTTTCTTCACTTGCTTCTTAGTCCGTCTTTCACTTCCTGTAGATAAGTGTCTCAATATGTATTTTTTTCTTCTCGTTAACTGTCTTCTTCTTTTCTTGCTCGTTTGCAGCGCCCATCGCAACGATCTGGAGAACGTGCTACCCTTTCTGCTGATGTCGCTCGCCTACATCGCCGTCGGCCCCCACCCCCTAACGGCCAAGTTGCTGATACGCATCGGTGCCAGCTCGCGGCTGCTGCACACGATTGTCTACGCATGTTTTCCCCTCCCTCAGCCCACTCGCGCGGTCACCTTCTTCATTGCCTATGGTATAATGATCTTCGAGGCCTCCTATGTGCTCATCTGCACCATCAAGTGCATCTAGAGAGGGGGAGGCGCCGGTTGAGGGGAAGGTGGAGGTGAGGATTTAATGAGTCGTAGTTTCGCCCAGTCACCTAGTCTAAAGTTCGCTGCTATTGTGGAACCAGTTTGGCCAGTTTGCTTTTGCTTTTTGCCTCAGCTTCTCGGCTTCAGCTTGAGCTTCAGCTTCAGCTTCAGTTTGGCTTGCCCACTTCGCATATTCATTTGCCAAAGTCAGCTGTACGCACGCGCACCTCTACTCACCTCTACTACCTCCAAGATGTCCTCCACCCCGTTAGCCGGTCTGGCGAATAACAACGCGTCAAGTGTGCCGCAGAGAGAGGGCGAGATGGGGAATCTATTGAGTCTGGAGAATCCCGTCTTTTGTTGCTATCTCTTTTGGGCCACGGTGCTGGTGGTTAAGATGCTGCTCATGTCCCTGCTGACGGCGCTGCAACGTTTTCGCTACAAGGTGAGTAACGACAAGTACTCACCACACCATCACATTTGTGTCCTTGCTTAACTCATGCTCCCCACAGCTGCTGGGTCTACTGCCATTGGCTGTGCGGCGCAAGGTAAACAGCATTCCGTAATGAAACTCACCACATGTCTATACTCAACACGCATTTGTGGACTTTGAATCTGACCTTGACTCTTGTGCTCTTTTGTAGATTTTCCCCAACGAGGAGGATCTTTTCTTCAAAAACATCGAGGTGCAGTTTGATGATCCACATGTGGAACGCGTGCGCAGGTAAGCAGTGCCTTTAATGATTTATTCACCACACACACATAAAGGTGGCTGCGCAGGCAGCATTGCCTTGCTTGTACTGCTTGCAATTGCAGTAAAGCAGTTGAACTTCCTTAACATGTTAACACTCTTTACTTTCATTCACTTTTCTTACTCTTTTTTACACACAGAGCGCATCGCAATGACATGGAGAACATTCTGCCGTACTTCATCATGGCCTTGATTTATATCTGCACAAATCCCAATCCGCTGATTGCCTGCAATCTATTCCGCCTGGCCGCCGTGGCGCGCATCGTACACACACTCGTCTATGCCGTGTATCCTGTACCGCAGCCGTCCCGCATTCTTGCCTTTGCCACCATGCTGCTCATCACCTTCTACATGGCCGCCGTTGTGGCACTGCGTACACTGCGCTTTATCTAGTTGCACGTAGTTTAGTACGCGCACTGACGTCACACATTTTTTTGAATTTGTTATAAATTAAATAGAGAAAAAGCAAAATCATTGCGTTTGAATTGAAATCTGATAAGATGCCGTAAAGCAGGCAAGCAGTGGATGACATTGCTTATTTGGTGAGTTATCAATGACAAGTAGTGCGCATGACGACACTGCTTGCGGGCATACGTAAAAAAAACAACAAATCCGCAGAGTATTTAGATCAGATCTTAACGGGCAACTGCCTTGCCAGCACTGTTAAATTCACGTCAGAACGTTAAAAGGCGGAACTGGACGAATGACAAGCGCAAGCTCTCGTGCACTCAGCGACGTAAGATGTCGGTAATGCCAATTGCAATCTATAAACAAAAAAAACAATAAAAATCTATTTGCATCTAACGATTTTGGTTTGATTTATTTTTGTAATTAAATTAACTATAATAAGTTTTGAGATATAACAATTGTACAGAAATTATAAACAGATACTAATAGATATTAGGATATTTTGGCGCGGCACAAGGGGTCTCTCCATGCTAAGTACGCCGACCAGATCACATTGACTCCGTCTCCTTCACATCGTGTGTTCCTCCCCCCGTGGCCACTGCGGAGTTCTTTGGCTTAGATATTGAAGCCGGCATCACGCATGCACTGCTTGTGTGCCTCAATCAGCTTGGTGCAGTTCTCCTCTCCGTTTTCAACAATGCTGCAATGGGAAAGGGGGAAAATTTTAGTTGTTGCGTCACTTATTGTTTATGTTTCTTTCTCTCTCTCACTTACCATGCATCACGTGCACGCTTGGTCTCGGGACAGGCGCAGCATGCCTTGCACTTGGGTTTGTCACCGGCGGCGGCTGCATCCGTAGTTTTTGTTGCCGATGCAGGCGCCGCAACAGTCTCAACGACGGCGACTCCTTTAGATGTTGTGCTCCCCATTATTATTGTTGCTCACAGACGTTTGTCGTATGACTGCTAACACGAAAAGTACAGCGAGGTGATTAGATTGGCCGTGGGCACTTTTGCTTTCGTTGGCATTTTGTTTATGTAATAAATCTTACCAGTTTCAAAATATGTGCAAATAATTATTTCACCACAATTCTATTTATCGGCACACAGACTGATGTTCTCGGTTCAAGTTCACATACACGTGCAGTCAAAACCTGAGAAACAGCTGTTCGTCAGTTAATGCCTATCGATAGTCAGGGTTGCTCGGCATGTAGAACTAAAAATCGATAGTTGAATGGGAGTTTTTATTTATTTATTTTGTTTTATATACGCCTACTGAAGCTAAATAAAATATACAGATAAATCATTCAATTTTATGACATTTCCATTTGCTCTGTCGACGCAGTCACAGTCGCAGCCTGCTTCAGTCGCTGCAGCATGTTCTTTGAGACCAAATCTAGTTTAAGATGTTGCACACTCAACGCGCTGCCGTCCCAATCGAATAGCATCTTGAATTTAGCCGCATCGCATAGATTGAGAATTTCTGTGAGGGAAGAAAATTGATTAGATATACGTTCTATATAGTCGTCCCCTCGTTGTCTCGCTTTTTACCCATGCCACCGCTCTCATACTCATTGCGCTCTCTTTCCAATGTAATTTGAATAACATCGCGTCGCGCGGCATGTTGATTGGCACGATTTTTTCCTATCGATTGTTTTAATGCAATCTGCTCGAGTTCTTCGTCAAAGCGCTTCAAATAGAGTTCAATTAAATCTTCGAATTCCTGAGGCGTCAGTGGCTCAGTGCGTCCCTCGTCGATGTGCCCGAGGAACCAGCTCAGCTTCTCGCCCATCATATTGCTCTTGATGGCATGCCCCATGCGCGTTTTGTGTTTGTTGTTTTGACGACGCGCTTTCTTGCCCAGCGCTTTCGTTTTGCGGCTGTTGGGATGCTTGCATTTTTCTAGTTCCTTGCGTAGATTTGTCTGAAAATTGCAATAGTTTAATTATTCGAATATTAGTTAAAATAAGTACTGCGTCCTACCATTTTGGCGACCACGTTGTTTTTGTTTTGATCAGCTGTTTGGGCCTATCGATATTTCAGGCTGCGTATCGAGAGTGCGCATGTATCAAAAATCATTCAGCTTTTGCGTGTTGCCAACGAAAATTTGAATTTGAATTGGTTTGTAATTATGTTAAACAGCTTGTAATCAAATTAAAGATATTATTAATATTAATAAGTTTACATTATTTATTAATTTGTTTACATAGTTTTACGTCTGCTCACTGATAATGTTCGCCTATCGATATTGCACTTGCGAAATTATTGCCAACAGATGGCGCCAACAGTTGCGTGCGATCCTCTCCACCTGTCAAACAGCTGGCATATGCAAAACAAACTCAATTTGCTTAGAACGCGGCCGCAATTTCGTTTGATAAGGTCGATCGTTTCAGCAGGGGGCAAATTCGAGTGCCCTTTTCCACACAGCAGCAGCAGCGGTAGCAGCAATAGCATTTTCCAAAAGGTAATTTCATATTGATCAGCCCGTCACAAAGTCTAATACACCCCACACACAATTCTACAGGTAGCACAGAAGGCGGGAGTGAGACAGGACGATGGCAACACATTTGCTACGAAATGGCAGCACATTTTGGCTGCTGCAGCGCTGCCGACGCACAACTCCGCTAGCTGTAAGTAGAAGGGTGGGAGGGAAATGCACATGGTGTGCATTGGGGAGGGGGCACGACGAGGGTCGCACAACAATGTTGCAAAGTTGTTGTCGATGTTCTTATGTAATCAACAAGTGCGTGTGCATGTGTGTGTGCGTGCGAGTGAGCGAGCAAGCAGCTGTCTACACATCACAAGCAACCGGTTAGACAGAGATAGAACGAGAGGGGCGCACGAGAATGAGCAAGAATTCCACAAGAGGGCGCCATGTGTTGTGTGCTTGTTGTTGTTCTTCTCTTGAATTTATTTGCATCTTCCCATTTTTCCCTCCAGTTGGCGCGCTGTCTGCACCTGAGCAACTGCCTGGAGAAGAAGGTGGCCTTCAATCTAAGTGACATCGGTGAGGGAATTCGCGAGGTAACCGTCAAGGAATGGTTCGTCAAGGTCGGCGACACTGTCGAGCAGTTCGACAATCTCTGCGAGGTGCAATCGGACAAGGCATCGGTTACCATAACGAGTCGTTACGATGGCAAAATCACCCGAATCTTCCATGGCATTGATGAATTGGCACTGGTGGGCAAACCGCTGTTGGAATTCGAGGTGGCTGCGGAGGAAGAAGATGAGGCAGAGGAAGTACAAGTAGAGCAGGGCAGCAGCTCTAGCTCCAACGATAGTTCCGATAGCGATGCTGCAGCAACTGTGGAGGGAGCACGCCATATAACGCCCGCCACACCCGCTGTACGTCGCCTGGCCAAGGAACATCAGGTGAATCTGGCCAAGGTGCCCGCAACGGGCAAGAACGGGCGTGTGCTCAAGGGTGATGTGCTGGAGTTCCTGGGTCATGTGCCTCCAGGCACCAATGTGCCGCATCCCACCAATTTGCAAGCCAAGCCAAAGGCAGCTGTGCCAGCTGGAGTAGCTGCAGCCGCTACGCCCGCTGCGCCGCCTCCAGCTGATCGTGTAGAGGTGCTGAAGGGTGTGCGCAAGGCCATGTTAAAGTCCATGTCGGAGTCACTGGTGAGTCTCACTTAGAGTTGTAGTCTAAGTTTCTCTATTAATTTCTCTCTCTCTCTCTCTCTTTGCTGCTCCACAGAAAATTCCCCACTTTGCCTACAGCGATGAGATCGACATGTCTCGTCTCATCCAATTCCGTAAGGATCTGCAGGCAGCTGCTGCAGAGCAGGGCGTGCCCAAGCTGACCTTCATGCCGTTCTGCATTAAGGCCGCCAGCATTGCTCTGTCGCGCTATCCCATTGTGAATAGCTCCCTCGACTTGGCCAACGAGTCCATCATCTTCAAGGGTTCCCACAACATCAGCGTTGCCATTGATACCCCTCAGGGACTTGTCGTCCCGAACATCAAGAATTGTCAGGCCAAGAATATCATACAGATTGCCAAGGATCTGAATGC
Source organism: Zaprionus indianus (assembly GCA_018904595.1). Taxonomy (NCBI): domain Eukaryota; kingdom Metazoa; phylum Arthropoda; class Insecta; order Diptera; family Drosophilidae; genus Zaprionus; species Zaprionus indianus. The sequence continues at coordinate 1,190,187 of JAEIHA010000344.1, forward strand.
GCTAGTGGAGCGCGGACGCACGGGATCCCTGGGACCGTCGGACTTTGCTGACGGCACCTTTTCGCTGTCCAACATTGGCATCGTGAGTTATTCCTTAAACATACTCCCCCTCCTTTTCTTTATACTCTCTCTCTCTCTCTTTCTTTCTTTCGTAGGTTGGTGGCACCTACACGCATCCGTGTATCATGGCACCTCAGGTGGCCATCGGCGCCATGGGACGCACCAAGGCAGTGCCGCGCTTCAATGAAAAGGACGAGCTCGTCAAGGCGCACATCATGAGCGTCAGCTGGTCGGCGGATCATCGTGTCATCGATGGCGTCACCATGGCCAGCTTCTCCAATGTCTGGAAGCAGCATCTGGAGCAGCCAGCGCTGTTTTTGCTGCACTAGGAGAGGGTGTCTGATTACTCCACCTTCCTATCCACCCAGGCTAATGTGGGTCAACCATCCTCTGCAGGGAGGTTACTCTCTCACATAACGGTTAAGGCTGTTTTCTTGCATTTATTTACAACAACAAACAACATTTTTGGCCACATTGTGACCTCCACCACGCCACCTCCTCCCACTCCAACAACTCCCCAACTTCTCCAGATTGTGCATTTATGGCGGAAGTGGCCCCCTCTTACCTACGGGGGCCTACGCCTCTGCTTCTAGTTTTAAGGCTCGCGTGGTTTGTCACTTGGTGGCATTTTAAGCAAAAAGATGTCAAAGGTTAATCAATTATCTTTTTTGTGTGTTCTTACAGTGTAACTGTAATTTGTAATATATTTTTAAATGTTTATTCCGCATAATTGGTATGTTTTCTTCCTTTACCCCTTGCATGGGCATGTACCCTTTTCTTTATATATGTTGCAGATGTTCTTTTTTTTAAATAATAATAACAAAATCAAACCCACAGCAGCTGCTTGAGCTTAGCTAAGCAGTATCGACAATCAGCGTAAGTGATTCTGTATCGATAGCACAATGCCAAAGCTATCGCGTGCTGTTAAATATCGGTAAGACGTGGCGGTAAGTTTGAAGCTTTGAATACTGTTAAGCTGTAAAAGTACTTAATAAATATAAATCCATTATCAATGACTGGAAAAAATTATTTTATATTCTTACTAGCCTACTACAGCATTAGCTACTATCTACTTTACTTAATAGTTTGTTTTTCATTCAACCGATACTCATTGGCGATATGTTACATGATTCATATCGATAGTTGAACGTTAACAGAATCTTAACAGCACCAAGTTGTATCAGCGCCAAGCAAAGTAATTTAAATTTAAATTTGAACTTAAGTTGTTTATCGTGTAATAAATGGTTTAGTAACAAAAAATATAGATACGAAACGGTCAGAATTTAAACATTTTTAAATTTGTGAAATGTGGGGACTTAGGCGTAATTAATGAATCAGTCTCACTGCACAAGGTAATGCGCTCTTGGCGCGCAATAACCGCCCGATAAATGATGTAGCATATCAAGTAGATGATATTGAACAGAAATCTGTTAATCTGGAAATGTAATGTTATCTTAATTTTCACTCAATGAGCCACTTTAAATTTGCACTCAATGAATGAGTGAAAGTTTATGAATGCATTGCGCGCGCGTAAAAGCGCAACGTGCAGTAAACAATAACAATTTAAAATAACAGAGAATCAGAATAAGTATTTGTGATTGTTTATCGATTTCAGTAAGCAAAATGCATTTTGCTAATGATTTTATGCTCCACTTCCCCCTTTTCTCTCCGGCTCCCAGACCATACCAAGATTTTAGTTAATTAGGCAACAAACTTTTGCGCCACGTAACCAAGAACCCGAAAATGCAAATACGTGTCCATGTGTGTGTGTGTGTGCATTGGGAATTCAATTGGCAATCTTAATTAAATTTGTGTTTTTGTTTTTATACCCTTCGACCATTGAAAATGGTCAAAAAAGGGTATACTAACTTTGTGCAAATGTATGTAACAGGCAGAAGGAGGCGTGGGAAGTATATATATTCTTTCTCAGGACCACTAGCCGAGTCGATTAAGCAATGTCTGTCTGTCTGTCCGGATGTCCAGATGAACACACGGATCTCAGCTATTATAAAGGCTAGAGGCACCAAATTTAGCATGAAGGTTTCAGTTTATCCGGGAAAGGTGAAGTTTATTTCAAATGTTGGATGCACCGCCCCCCGCCAACGCAAATCAATGTTCTTCTCTTCTTTTCTATGCACACGCATTTTTAGCATTCAAATGCACACACACATACATACATTTGTGCTTGACCAATGAAATGATACACGCATATACATGTATTCATACACAGACGCATATGAAGGGTTACGTTACGATATTTCTATTAAGTAGAAGTATTGTACAATTATTGACTCTTTACGTTTCAAAAAGGTCAAAGGGTATCCCACTGTCGCGTGCCACTCGACTGTTGCTCTTGTTGTGTACAAAATTTTTTTAAAGACAATTCGCAAGATCAAGATCAATTTGATTGGAAAGAGACCGAAAACAATACCTTATAAAATGTTAGAGTACAGTATAAAGTACAGTTAAATATATCGAATGGCGATAGTATTATTCCTTATTCCTTAAAAAATATTTATATTATAAAAAAATATAAAACCAAACATTAAAATATTACTTTTAATTTCAATTCACGAATCTATGTATTCTTTGGTCCAAAAGGCTGATCGCACTTCAATCGATAGCAGTTGCTATCGATAGCAAAAAATGTTGGTTACAGAAGAAAACTTACGAATTCTACAGGAATTTAAATTGAAATTTGAAGAAAGAAATACGAGTATAAGTGTTGCTTATGTCTTTCCCTGCACTGTACACTGAGCGCATTTCCCTCTGGACATGTTGTGTACCGTTCATTGAGCTGCGTGTTCACGCGCACTAATTGAATTTTCAGCAAAGTTATCAGAAAATGCAGCAGCAACAGCAGCGGAAACGAGAACAAACGCCATGACAATTGGAAAAGGTAGTGGGAGAGGGGAAGGAGGGGGGGGGTGGGAGCCCAACTCGGTCTGGATGCTCCTTTGCCCTTTGCTCTTTACACTTTTGCCTTCTTTGACTTTCGATTGCGTTTCGCATGCACTGCTAATGTGTGTGTGTGTGTGTGTGTGTGTGCCTGATTGTGTGTGCGTGCATGCAACAACTAAATAACAAATAACTAAGCCATTAGCTAATGTTTTTATGCCGCCATCGCTGCCTGACATGTTTTCCCCAATGAACTTTGCACTCTCAGCGCAAAACATTGAGGTTGTGTCAGTCGCCGACATTTTGCAATGCAAAAATGCAAAGTGAAATTGGAAGAGACTAATTAAACAGAGAGAGAGAGGGAAAAAGGTAAAAAAAGAGAGATGATACATAGAGAGAGAGAGAGAGAGAGAGAGAGAGACGAAGGTAGAGACTATTATTTGACTCTTTGGTATAAGTAACAGCCTTGAATTGTTGAAAAATTAAATAGAAAATTTGGCTTAAAGAGTATTTTAACTCTGTGCCGCACTCTCTCCCCCCTTTCTCTTTCTCTCAGTCTCTGTTTATTCATATCTGCAATGCTAAAAAGTCTGATTGCATTTCAAACATTTCAAAGATCATGAACTGCGTGTAATTAAAAATGTTTCTATAATAATACGCCCTCATGTCTCTCGTATTGGTCGTCAAAGCGAGCGCGTGCTTTGACTAATGATTGATGAAAGTCTAGTTAAATTAAACTGCCACAAACACACACACACACACACATACAAACACAAACACAGATAAACAGTTTATACAGTTTGCCAAAGAAGAATCTGCAAAGGAATCTGTCAGGATAAATGCATTGCTGTTATCATTGCAAACAGGGGGAGTGACAGGGAGGCGGGGAAGCGATTTATTAATTTTCTCATTTCCATTAAAGAGATATTAGTCCGATATGTGTGTGTGTGTGTGTGTCTGCAGCTAGAGAACATTATTGTATTTAACTTGGCTGACTGACTTTTGCGATTCGTATACTCTCCCACACTCCCCTCACTCCCCTGCACTCTCCTCACACCCCCCTCAACCGCAGCCCGCATGTCTGCAGCACGTTCTGCCAAACCATCCCCTCTCTCTCTCCCCCCCCCCCCCCGCGTGCGCGCAAACAAAGGCCAATAATTTTTGCTGGCTGCTGCTGCTGCTGGCTGCTTTTCAATTATCATTCGCCAAAAGGAGAGACACAGAGAGGGGAAGGAGTGGACTGTGGAGTGGAGTGGAGTGTGGAGGGGAAAAATACGAGAAGCAGAAAAAAGCAAAGGCAGCGCAGGCAACAAAAAAGCGAATGAAAGGCAAATAAAGAGAGTGTAATGGCCAAGGCACACAAGGAGGAGTAGGAGTAGGAGAAGAACGAGACTGAGAAGGAGAAATTCGGAGTGGAAAAGGCTTTTCTTTTTTCCACTTTTCGCCATCTCTCCCGCCAAGGAGTAATTAGTGTGCATTTCCCTACTGACGCATGCATGTGTGTGTCTCTCTGTGTGTGTGTGTGTGCAACTGTGTGTGCAACATTTACTTTTCCACTTCGTTTGCGACAATCAAATGTAACAAAGGCGGCCAAGCGGCAGGAGAGGAATAACTGCTAGGCACGTCCAGCTGGAAGAGGAACCAGGTTGTGTGTGTGGGGGGGTGGAAGGGGAAGGAACTGCAAGGATATGAGCGCCTGCACCTGGCTGGGGCACCTGTGAATGTGCAGCCTCTCTCTCTCTCTCTTTCTCTTCAGCTGAGGCTTCTAAGGCCTTCATCGTCGTCTTCTTCAGCTTGAAACGTGACATTGAATTTATCTGCGCCGCCTTTGTCTGTCTGAAGCACTCAGCATGCCCCAGGTGAGGAGTACCGTCAAAAGGGTGGGGGGGTTGCACCCTGCCCAGTCATGCTAATCTCTCTGTAATTAAGACTGTCACTCATTCCCAGCCAGAGCTTTTGCCTCGATTCAGCTTCCCATTCAGATTGCTCCGCTTCGTTGTGCTTCGGTTTTGGTGCCGTCTGTGGTGGGCGTGGCAACAATGTGCCAATTTGAAATGTCTTTTATTGCACGTTGTTGTGCCGACTGCAGCACCCTCCCCCAACTGCCGCGGTGCCTTATGCAGTAAGTGCACCCAATGGAGCCTGAAATACTTTTTATCTGTCTTTGCTGCTGATTTTCAAGGATACGAAGAATTAATGAATGCACTACTGTGTATAACAGTTTGTATAACAGTTTGTATAACAGTTTGTATAACAGTTTGTAAAACAGTTTGTATAACAGTTTTTATATCAGTGTTGATATCAGTGTTGATAAAAGTTTGTATAACAGTTTGTATAAAAGATTGTATAACAGTTTGTATAACACTTTGTATAACAGTTTTTATATCAGTGTTGATAACAGTGTGTATAAAGTGTGTATAACAGTGTGTTTAGAAAGTGTGTGTATAACAGTGTGTTTAGAAAGTGTGTGTATAACAGTGTGTTTAGAAAGTGTGTGTATAACAGTTTTACGTCAGCGTCTAACGGTCTTTGAATTTTCATATAACATTGTATAACAGACTAAAATAAAGCATAGCAGTATATGACAGTTTACTACAGTGTATTACAGTGCAAGTATATAACAAAGTGGTATAACAGTGCACATAGACCCCCTAAAACCTTTCTCTATATAAAGATTTAAGATAAGTAACCTTGAAACAACAAATCAAGTTAACCTGTATTAAAAACTCCTTAACTTATACGATCAAAGCAATTCAGATAAATATAGAACGTACTTAAGAAAAAAAAAAATAAATAAATAAATAAATATGGATAGTCCGATATATATGACACTCAGAAATCGCACCGTTTTGATCAATCCCATCCAACTTTTCAAACCGGAACGAAATCGAGTGCAACAAAATGCTCAAAACTTGCAATCCAACCAGGAAGAACCCCAAGATATACGCCGTAGACGGACAACGGTCGATGACGAGGGAAGTATTGATGTCGTCCTAATACACCATTCACATGATCCAGTGGCAATCATTGATCTTACGGGTGATTAAACCAACTGAATACTCTGAGTGCGGTGAATTGTTTCATTTGATTTGCGTTTGTTCCCTAATTTTCGTTTTATTTTTTAATAAATTTATTTTGTAGTTCTTTTAACGTAACTTGGGATGTAAATTATATTGCCAGAAGATGTGTAAGAGTCAGATAAGAGCCTGTCTACGGTGCCATAAAGTATGTATTGGTTTCAGTTGCAAAGATACAAATTTGTCTGTCCGTATAAACACGTGGATCTTAGTGATTATAAGAGCTAGTGTTGGTATAAATACGTCTCTATATCATGGCAGAGGGTATATTAAATTTAGCCAGGTTGCATCTCTAGGAGACATCTCCGATAGCGTCTGATATGTATGTATACATATATTCTGTTACAGTAACACCAGGGTAGTCGATCTAGCCATGTCTGCCTGTCCGTTAGTCCCTCTGTCTGTCCGTATATTGCAACGCAAACGAGTCTCAGCTATCTTGATATAACTTGGAACACTTTCTATTAGAGCTGGAGAAACATCGATGTTTCGTATGAAAAACCTTAGCAAACATCGATGTTTCTCCATCTCTTATATACAGCGTGTAGCAATATATAGAAAGTAGAGCTGGAGAAACATCGATGTTTCGTATGAAAAACCTCAGCAAATATCGATGTTTCTTCAGCTCTACTTTCTATATATTGCTACACGCTGTATATAAGTCGGAACGAGCCGTATTGGACCGAATATATCGTATAGCTGCCGTACAAAATATCGGTCAATTTTTCTTGTTTGTCAAATTTACTTAATCGAACTTATTATATGAATATGCAAATAAAATCAAATTAATGAATATTATCAGTTAGTAAAGAAAGGAATTACATAAGAAATCCCTCGAGAACATTCCTTCTATTTCTGCAGGATATCTAACAGTCGAGTCAGATCAAAAGATCTAGAGAGATTTCTTTAAAATTTCGCTATTATTTTCACTTTCTATAAAAAATGGTCTAGGGATAAATCGAATGTGAATTATCATAAGCAGTAGTTTATTTATGTGCGTTAAGAGCCTGTGCATGGGCGTAGGCTTGCCACAGCGGGGCACAAAGGGGGAAAGGAGGGCGGAGGGGGTGTGGCCGCATAAATCTCTGGCTAGTTTCGAAATTTTAAATGCATTTAAATGCAAAGTTGGCAGCAAATCGTGTGCAGAACGTGTGCGTGGATAGAACTATATATCGTTGTGGGCTATAACATCTATCAAAGTCTTGGGCAACAAACGGCACTTTTGTTTATTGCTGTCGAAGTCAGCGTCGCCGTCGGCGTCGGCGTTGGCGTTGGCGTTGTGCAACTCGTTGTTTCTCGTGTGATGCAATAAACTGCATTGTCGGGCACTTTTATTGAGGTACGCGGAGAATCTTGGCTATTTATAAACTCTAGTTCGAGTGTGTGTGTGTGTGTGTGTGTGTGTGGCATGCACAGCTGTGCTGCAGTGGCAGAGACTGAGGCAGAGGCAACTCCCAGCGCTGCGTTCAACGGAATCTTCATTAGCACTTGGCGCGCGCGCGCCCTGCTCAATGTGGCAAGTACTTGTTGTTGTTGTTGCTGTTGTTATTGTTATTGTTGTTATTATTGCTGCTGCTGCTGTTGTGCGTGTGTTTGTGTGTGTTTGTGTGTGTGTGTGTGTGCCTTGGGGGCCATTGACACCAACAGTAGCTGACGCAGTCGCCGCCGCATCTTTGGCATCTGCCAAGCCATAAAGCATCAAACTCGCACCAATTTCAGAGTTCATAAACGCAAGAGGGAGTGAGATGGCCATAGAGGCAGGGAGGGAGAACAGAGAAGGAAAGGGGGGAGGGGGAGGGGGATGGGGCACCATTTAGTCATGTGGAACGAATTTAAGTTTACAAAGTACATACGCTTTTGCATCTTCGATTCGAATAAACTCGCTTCCCTTGAGACAAGTCGATAAAACTAGAATTTCTATGCAGATAAATGCACAAGAAGAGGCGAGGAGAGAGGTGACAGGTGGGGGGGGGGGGGTAGGGTAAAGTCAAGCGAAAGTTGTGAGCAGCGATAGAAGATAGTTGAAGCAAGAAGAAGATACACAACTTATTGCAGGAATATTGCATATGGAACCTGAGCCTGAGGTGCCGTGATTGATACTGGAAGAGTGGAAAATGGGAAAGGAGGGTGGAATGAGAGAAGGGAAAAGGGGGGTGAGAGAGGGGGATATAGTGGGATAGGGATATTAGGAGAGAGAGAGAGATGAAGGGACAGGAGCAGAGACAAGGGAAAATAAAGAGAATGGGGAGGAGTGAGTTGAAGAGAGATGAGAGAAGAGTATACAAAGAAGACGAGAGAATATAGAAGCAGGAAGAGAAAAGAGAAGAGAAGAGAAGAAAGAAGAGAGGATCGAAGAAAGAAGAGAATGAATAAGAGAGAAGAAATCAGGATGAAAGTAAGAAGAATGAGGATATACCATAAAAAAGAAGACAGACGATAAAAGACAAAAAAAAAGGAGTAGAGAATAAAGAAGAGAGTGGCAGAGAAAAGGGAAAGAGAGAGAGAGAGAGCAGAACAGAGAAGGCAGAAGGAGAAGAGAAATAAGCACAGAGTGAAAAGAAAGAGAAAGGGTGAAAGGGTTAGTCGAAGATAAAGCAGAAAAGACTCGGCAGAGTGAGCAGAAGAGTGACGAGAGAGAGAGAGAGAGAGAGAGAAGAGAGTCAAAGGAAGCTAAGGGATTCATTGAGGTAACATAACCAGTTAAATATTGCTGCTAAGCTTCACTGACACACACTGAATTAGCAACTGCAGATTCATTGCAGGATGCCATCTATCCATCTTCCTCGTCCTCGTCCTCCTTCTCCTCCTCATCGTCGTCATCGTCTGTCTAATTGTCTCTGCAACAACAGCGCAAAGCTCTTTAAACGGAGTTATAATTGGAAAATAGCGTAATGGAAATGGAAATGGAAAATCTTGTTTTCGTTTCTCATTTTTGTTTGTTCTTCCCCCTCTCTCTCCCTCTCTTTCTCTCTCTTTCTCTTTCATTGTGCGCTTTGCAAAATGTTCCGTTTGCGTTGCCCAAAATACCGTGTGCTGTGCATGTTGATTAGGTGGTTTAGCAAACGGGTGGCAGGTAGAGGGGGGGAGGGGCAGGTTAGCTTGTGTTGCTGACCACATAAGCATGTGAGACATAGAGAGAGTGAGGAAGGCAGAGAGAGGGAGGGGGAGAGGGAGGTAGGAATGTGTTGACTGACAGCGCAACTCATTAATAAGCCGCTGCAACGTGTCATAATCAGGCAGCAGCGGCTCTAGTAACCCCCCCTTCCTCCACACACCCCCCACACAGCAAGTAAACCCAAAGGAAATCCCCCCCTTTATAGAGTTTTATGATTCACCCCACTCTGGTGGTCTGCCAAGCGGGATGTGTGTATGGTACTAATTTTTAATACCTTGTGGTGGCGCTGGCTCAACTGTCAAAACTTTAAGCACACAGAGAAGGAGAGAGAGAGAAAGACGGAGAGAGAGAGGGAGGGAGAACAGACTCTCCTCAATGTGAGGGGTTGACTTTTGTCTGCCTAATGACATGAAAGACGCGACAAGAGCGCGTGTGCCGTGCCGAGTGTTTGCTGAGGGTGCCTGCTCAAGGCTGCTCAAGGCCCACGCGCTGCATGCTAAGCCGCTTATCTCAGGTCGAACCCGAGTGCGCGTAGAGCCTGTGAGTGCCCTGGCGATCGCTTCAATTGTCACCTACTCACAACTGATACCCTGTAACTGGGGTAAGGCCAACCAAATGGGGTATACACATTCGTATGAAAGGTCTTATGGCAAAAGGGTATCATTACTTACTAACACAAACAGTCCTAGCCTATTCATAGTAATATACTTCAATTTTCTTTCTTCACTATATTTTCGTTCTTTATTTCTTTTTATCTGTCCGTATGAACGTCTATATCTCAGGTATAATAATAGCTACAGCTACCAAATTCAATGGGAATGTGTCTTAGTATTGTACGCAGCTAAAGTGTGTCTTAGAATTTGAGCACAATCCCCGAGACTTTCATTAATCGAAAAAGAAAATAATTTTGAGCTTAAATTTTATGTTAAAATATTTATAATTGTTGTATACCGTTACCACACACTATATTAGACTTTCTGCAAAATTTCATCGTCTTAGCTTCAGTAACTCCAGAGATCTAGGCTTTAATGTAGACAGAGAAAGTAAATTTTTGCAAAAAGAGGTCTAAATTGTAGTCTAACATATTTAAGGCATTACTAAGTATATAACTTAATTTATATTAGTGTAATATTATCATTATACAATATGATATTATATAATTTTAATTTATTATCATACCCTAATAAGTTGCTTATGTCGTTTACCTAGAGGGTATTTTCTAGCACAGCACAGTTCACTTACAGCATTTTTTGTGTGCCTTTTTTTGTAGTGCCCAAGCAAATTCACTAGTTAAATGAATGCGCACGTACCACACGTAGTTTTCCCCCTCTCCCCTCTTCCCTGCCATGCTTTATCCTGCTTCTTATGTTGCCTAGTTTTGTACGCCTAAGCCACATAAAGATAGAGAGAGAGAGAGAGAGAGAGAGAGAGAGAGAGAAAGGGAGATAAAAGCAACTGGGCTGGCCAGCATAAATGTATCAGAAATTGGAGGCAAACATTTGCATCCATCCAAGTGTCCATCGAAGCGTCCCTGCATGGGACAACACGTGTCGTAGCTGTGCAGAGGCACGCCTAAGTGCACTTTTTGCATCCTCGTCTCGGTATTTGCCTTGGCAAATGTCTTTGAGGAGTGTTTTCTTGCAAAATGTTGTCCTAAAATCCTCAATGTCAACATATGCACTTCGTTTTGCGCACCAACACTTGAGAAATTTCTAAATCAAATGCATTTTCCTCTTTCTCTTAACAGCAAAAAAAGGGCGAGAGAGAGAGAGGGTGAGAGAGTGAGCGAGCGAGCAAGTTCAAACCACTAAGCCTGCTTTTAGGTTAGCTGCTCGGCGAGTATTAGTTGAATGCGTGTGTGTGTTTTCGGGCTGGTTCCATTTAACTAAGTCCTGGAATATGCACAGCCTGAGCCAGAGCGGCTTACTATAGTCATTTGTCGAGAGTGCTGGTGGCAACTCTGGCAGCTCGAACTAAGCCTACAATGTGGGCACAAAGAGAAGCGACACACCTGACAGCAGCTTGATTAAGATGGGAAGGCGATTTGAGCCTCTGTTTTGAGAGTCCTTTGTATAGAAGTCTTGTAGAGCTCAGGGAAATTAACTCTATAACAAGTAAGTTAACTTTAGTTGAGTGTGTTTTACATTCAAACTGTACTCATTGTAAATAAAAGAAATTTTAATATTATACCTTCTAAATTATGTTTTTTTGCGGAGGCGGAGAAGGGCGTGGCCAATTTTTAAACTAGCTTATATTTTAGGCAATACTAATTGCTTATTGACAGCAAGTTTGGTAGCCCTAGCTTTATTAGTCTCCGAGATATAGTTGTTTATACAGACAAAAAAGACCTTTTTATGCCTTTTAAGAGTCTACAGCGTATAAATACCCTTCAAGACTACAAGTATTGGGTATGCAAAATAGAAACAATATCAGTTCGTTAAGCTTTATGCGCACTGCTCCAATCGAAATTGGCATTTCTAGCAAAGAATCGCAGCGAATGCTGATAATTGAATTTGAAAATAAACACAATAATCGGACGAAAACAAGAACCACAACAACAACGAAAAAAAAAACACACACAACTTTGTTGTTATTGTTGGGAAATCTTTTTAAAGTTTCAGGCGCGCGTGATAATTTGCAACAATTTCCTTTGTTTCGCATACCGATTGGGGGGTGTGGGTGGTGTGTGTGCGGTGTGTGTGTGTGTTGGGTGTAGAGTATTTCATGAAATATTTTGTGGCACGAATTGCAATTAGCAGTAAAAGTTACCGCAGCTGTCAGCAGACGCATGCAAATTGTCGAAAATAACAGAGAGGAAAATCTTGCAATGCGCATTTACATAAAAAATACGACCACAAAGGGGCAGAGAGACGGCGAGACTCCGATTTCCATTTGCCAAAAAGAGAGAGAGAGAGAGAAATGCAAGAGTAACAAACTACAGAGTAGTGACTGCTGCTTTCACTAGGTGCTCAAATGATGCTTTCGTCCTTGCGTGAAGTCTATTAAAGGGTTCATTTAACACCCGTTATAGGGTAGCAATAGACAATGTATGCAACAGGCAACCCTGACTCCATGGAAAGACTATGTTAACCCTTTCTGTCTGTATGAACACGTATAACTCAGCGAACTTAAGAGCTAGGAACATCAAAGTTGAGAATAATATTTCTTAGTATTGCATGCAGCGAAAGTTTATTTTAGAATCAAGCCACGCCCATTGCCGCCCTGGAAAAAATATTCAAAAAATAACAAATATTTAGTTTATTGTGTCTGGCACTGTAAAGATTAATATTATTCACATGCTTTCATTGTTTCTCAATTGTTTTAGTATCAAAACAGTCAGTTATCTAGAACCAATCTTAGTTGCTAAAAAACTAAATGAAAAGGCGGAAAATTCATACAATACAGTCAATTATTTCATTGAATTCTTTGACGAACTGCAAACGATATATGTACTTGTATGTGAAACAGTCGTATCGTATTATTGCAGCAAACAAAAGCTTGCAGGGATTGCTGTGACTGTCTCTCTCGCTGTGCGTGATAGGGACTTTGTTTGCGCCTGGCACATTCAATTGAATGCCAACTATTCAGTCACTTCAGGCTCTATAGTTTTGAAAACATGTGAACTGAACGGATGATAAACTGCGCATAGAAAGCCAATTGTGATTCAAAGGGGAATCTCTTTCTCATTCTCACCGTACTCTGTCAACAGTTCGAATTTGCCGTGAATAGATTGAAACAAAGAGCTACGTACGACTCGCGGCAGTTGCATGGGGAGAAAGAGACACACACACAGAGAGAGAGAGAGGGGGGGTGCACAAAGCAGTTCTTGACACTGCCTGACTCTGACTTTGGCCGCTTTAAGCGCGACCTGATGCGTTTAATAGCTGCGTCTGAGCCCGCTGCCAACTTGTGGAATGGCAGCTGAATTAATTCGAGTGCCCCCCAAAAAACAGTAGCCAAAGAAAATGACATTCATTCGATGCACTGACTGCAATATACCCTGCGAGGTGAGTTCTCACAAGCAACTCATTATTAAATTGAATGGAAAATGGTTCGAAAAATGCAAGGGAAAAAAAGAAAGTTGTTGATTTTTGGCAATTAATCGAAGTTAAAAATATATAAAAGAAAGGGGAATACAGATAAGAATGTTTAACTGTGATATTATTATTTTTTTGAAAATACCATTAATTTCTTAAATACTTTTTCTGCATGTTAAACAATCCCAATCAAGTGTTATGATTTTTATAGTTTCATTTACTAAACATGCCAAAAATAAACATTCTAGCTTGAAAATAACCTATTCACACTACTGAAGTGGGCGTGGCTAGATTCTAAACTTAACTTTACTTGTGTGGCATAATAAGACATATTTTTTATTTCTTATTACCTCAGAGATTAGGGTGTTCATACGAACAAAAATTACTATAAAGATATAAATCAGTAAAGACAAGCAAAAGCCCCTGTTTCAGACTAAATCAGGAATATATATACATTTTATGGGATCAAAGATGCCTCCTAGTGCTTAACACCAAGTTGAAATACCCTTCTTTTCCATGAGTAGCGGGTATAAATATCGATGGGAAAGCGAATCAACTTGGGTCAGTGACTGAAAACGGCAACCGGCAACGGGCAACGGGCAACGGGCATCGGCATCGGTATCAGGTAGCGGATAACTGGTAACTGGCAGCGGCACGTGGCACTAGGCATTGTGTGTGCAAAGTGGGACGTGGAGTTGGGTGTGGCATGGGAACAGTTGAGCCGTGGCAACTCGAAGCAATCGTCGACAACGTCCGCCCGTTGGCAGTAAAGAAGCTTTTTGCTCTCGCTTCATAAACTGCGGCAGAAATTTTACGCGCAACGCCCAAACGGTCGACACCCGACCTGGACAAGCGAATGGACCAGGCCAGGAAGGAGGCTGGGCTGGGAGAGAGAGAGATGCATCCCGTGTGAGAGCGAGAGAGAGAGGGAGAGAGAGGGGGGGGAGTCGACCCATTCACCTGTTCTCAGAACTTGTTTCTGCGCTGCCATTTGCTTGTTTGTTAAATTGAACAATTTATTTTATTTTATTTTCTCGGCTGTTGCTCTGCTGCTGCTGCTGCTGTTGTTGGCTGCAAGGATATCCTGGCAGCTAAAAAGTAAAAGCAGCAACAGCAACAGCAGCAGCAGCAGCATAAAGGACAACTACAACACGGCGGTGGCCAAAAGGAAGGCAAAAGGCAGCAAAATGCAAGAGTTTAGCATTTGTTTGCGATTCTTTTGTTGCACCTGAATGCGCCACATTTCACTTGCATTTTATTTGCAAACTGTTCTCAATGCTTTTGGCCTTTTTATGGGCGTGGCATGGCTGCTAAAATGCCACTGCCAGTGCCGCAAACTAACTGCAGAGTGAGTGAGAGCGAAGCTATCAAAGTGACATAAAGCCTACACACACACACCCACACACACACAACATATACATGCATACGTATACCCAGAGGGTGAGGATGACGTAGAGGGAGTGGGCCAGTGGGGCAGCCAGACAGCGTTAGAGCGCATCTCAAATTGCGGCAAGCAATTAAAAAACTTTTTCGAAATTCCAGTGCAAAACAAAAAAAAAACCAAAAAAAAAAATAAACAAACTCCTTTGATGTTGACTACCCCTACTAAACCACTACACTACTACTACTACGACTGCAGCCACTACAACTAAATACCCCTTGGGCTATTTAGATGAATTTCGAAAAATTTGAGAACATTTTTTCTGTGTTGTTTTTGTGTGTGTGTGTTTCATTGTTGTTAGTGATCACCGTAGCTGTGAAAACAATCGGTTTTATATGCACTCGGTTTCGGTTTCACTCTCGTTTTTCTAAGCTCTGTTTGATTTCTTGCGGTAGTTTTGCATTATTCTGTTGGCCAAAGCAGCTCAAGGCAGGTTGGCAAGCCCAGCTCAGTGTATTTGTTCTCCTTTTCAACATCTCAAAATCACTGCTTTTGATGTTTTAAATAATATTTCTTTTATTAAATTTTACTTAATTTTATTGCATTCAATTTATTTCAATTGCATTTATTGAACCGATTTTATTGACATTTATCGACAAGCCGCCACATTACTGACTTTTATTAACATGTTTTTGGTTAAATCGACATGCCGCCACATAATTTGAATATTTATCGTTCTTCGATCGACACGCCACCACAAAATGTTGTTTAAAATCGTTATCCTGGACAATCGATCGACCCACAATGTTTATCGACATACCACCACCGCGGCCTGTCGAACAGCGATACAAATACACAGAGTACAAAGAACTGTGCCAGCTAATGTGATTAGAGCACAATGAGTTGGCGCTATTTTTTTATGTGCATAATAATCTTCAGGTCATCTAGGGAATACCACTGATTTTTGATGTCTTTTTGCGCTGATCGTTGGAGCCATCATCAGCTGATTAAGCGGGCACACGATGCCAATTAAGAAGTTTATGACGGCGCTGAGGTGTCTGCAACAATTGCAACGTGCAGCGGGAAGGGGGCGTGGCATATTGCAGTTTGCCTATTTTTCTGTTGTCGCTTTTAACCCACTTTTAGCGTACTTTGCGTGCGGCACGCGCAACAATATGGGGCCATAAAATAAATCACTCATACGACCCGTTGCACCACAGCTCACATGACTCACACACACGCAGACACAGACACAGACACAGTGTAAGTGAGGGGGAGTGGGAGGACAAAGGACAAGGGGAGGCGGTGTGTGACATGTTTGACTATTTGTACGCCACGACTTGGCCATATCCCATTTCAAATAGTTGTAATTGAAGGCATCGCTATGTGGCAAATCCCGAAATATCCTGTGTCAATCTCAGTTCGCTGCGTTGCGTTCTCCTTCTTCTTGTCGTTGTCGCCACTCAGCTCAGCGCAGCTTGACTTGGCTTAGACCAGCTCAGCTTTCCACTTAACCTTTTTTTCCGTTTGGCTATGGCCATGGCTTCACTTGGCTTTGTCTTGTCGCCATCGTATCCTTCTCCGCCGTCTCTCTCTCTGTCTCTCTCTCTCTTTCTGGCTTGGCAATTGAATTGCTTGAAAAAAGTAGACACACAAGACGAGGCAGAGCTTGCTCTATATAGATATATATTTTGGTTGCTTCTTTTTGCAATCCTTCCTTCCTTAGTTCCTTCCTTCCTTCTTGCCTGCCTGCCTGCCTCTACTTGCACAGTGTCGTGGTTTGATATTAATTCTATAAGAAATCCGTTTCTAGTCTAAACGTGCCCATTCAATAGCTTTAGCTTTGCTCCTTTTACTTATTTTTTTTCTTCTTTCCGTTTCCCCGTCAGACGTCAGCTGCTTGGCGCCACACACACGCAGGCAGATGCAGAGGCAGAGGCAGAGACATAGTCAGAGTCACACAGATTTTTGTCACTGCTCCATTTTCATTTGCACGCGGCACGTCACGAAGCTCTCGAAGTCAAAGGGCAACAGTAACGGCACTTGACTTGGTCAAAGGTAACAACAATAACAATGCAACGCTTGACAGAGAAATCAGTTGACGAAATCGTGATGACGTCCTTTTCTAGGACTGCACAAATAGAAATGTATATATACAACAGCAGTGAATGCACAAAAAGACAAACAGTTGAGAAGTAAAGGTATTTTACTAAAGTATACTTGTATTTGCTCACATTAAATGCGATTAAAGTTGTTTGCACAACGTAAACAAGTTTTTGTTACGTTCAACGTTCTGTTAGCTTACGTTTAATAGTCTGTTAAGGAGACAGTTGCAATCGATCGAACTATCGAAAGCTGCTTAGTGTCTGTTAACAGACTGTTGCAATTGATCAATATCGATGAATTCGATTGAATTCTTAATTTGAATTTAAATTTAAATTTGACACTGACACCTAACACTGTTACACTAACAGTCTGTTAGTTAGAATTGATCGATAGTTGTTCATCAATTATTATACAGTGCAGCAACTAATCGCCGTTGACTGGGACTTGTTTGTCTAATAATAATTAATATGCGTGTGACTCAGCTCGAATTGTGTGCTCAATGTGAAGGATTGCATTGTATTTGCTGCACACACATATCATCCGCTTGCAGCTAGTGCATCATTATTACCCCCTTACTTTGATGGCACTCACGGACAAAGAGAGGGAGAGAAAGAAAGAGAAACGTGAGACACCCCGTTGAGCTTTTGGAATGGCGTGTGCAACTTGCACTCGGCGCCATTTTGTTAAACTGTTGAGTGACTTTCAACGATTTTTGGATTCGTCGCCAGTGGAGCAGTGACAAAAGCTTCCGCCTGCGTCACCAAGATAAACCAACAGAAGCCTGCTGCCTGCTGCCTGATGCCTGCTGTGATGTGCAGGTAGCTCTACTCTTCTGTATGGTTTGAGTCAGTCAGTCAGCCTGTACCACTGTCCCACTGTCCCACTGTCGCTCTGTCAGGCTCGCTCGCTTGTCTGCAACGGTAAATCTGGGAAAAGTTTCGCTCGGCTCGTCTCGGCTCGACTCGACTCGACTCAAAGCTGTTGCCAGGTCCTGCTCTAGCCATTCTAAGCCATCCATCCAATGGCATTCTATGCCAACTCACTGCTCCCCCCCCTCTCTCTCTCTCTCTCTCTCTCCATCTCTCTTACTCCTGGCATGGCGTGCAAAGTTAAGCAAATCGCATATTTTATTCATGTGTTCATTAGGCAGCTACAATGTGCGACCAAAAATGTTTAAAGGAAACGGGCTATGGCAGCAGACCCGGCTAACTACCCCAGACTAGGCAAGGCAAGGCAAGGCAAGATGAAGAGTACTTGCAGCAGGGAAGTGGAGAGATTCCTCGCCTGCAATGTGTGCCATGTGCCCATGCAATTCATGAACCTGCAAAATGGGTCGACAAAAACTTCAAAAGGGAAACGGCAGCAGAAGGTGCCGCTGAAGCAGTTGCACTTGCGGTGAGTGAGAGAGGCAGGGCAGGGCAGGGCAGGAGGGGAGTGCCTGGTGAGCTGAACTGGAGTGCTGCATTATGCGGCAGGCGTGATAAAGCGACTCAACGTAACTGGGTTGATCGGAGTCCACCCACCTACACACACACACACACACACACAGCAGAGACAGACAGCGCCTCAGTGCGGCGCTTGAAGGGGCGACTTTAAACTGCACATGCCATAAATTTGTACTCAAATTATATAGAAAAGGTCAGCGCGTCGCGTCGCAGTCCCAGCTGCAGGTCGTGCCCACCTTGTGCCCTGTTCCTGGCCCCCAACTAGCGACCTGAGTCGCGTCTGCATAAATAAAACTCTCTTCATTTAAATGCAAAGGCTCAACCGCCGCAGCAAATGCAGTAAACTTCACGTACGTATGTGGTGAACGACCGGACACCATCAGCAGCAGTAGCACCATCAGGCAGCCACTGCCTCCAGTGCTTGCCTGCAGTTCTCGTCCTTGTCCTCGTCCGTGTCCTCATCATAATGTGCCCCAGACCAAACGTAGCAAGCACGAAAATTTTGACGTGGTCAAATGCATTTGCATCACGTTGCCAAACTAACTGCAAACAAATTTTTGGTTTACGCGGCTTAGCGCCCATTCCAACTTCAGGCTAAACCTTCCTCCCCCAGCCACTCTGCTGCCCTTGTCCTGCTTTCAGCTGCTCATGCGACAGCTTCTGGTCACAAAGTGCTGGCTGGAGGATGTGACTCTGGCTGACAATCATTTGGTCGTGCGGTCGCACGCAGTGCCAACCTTTTTGCCAGTGCCAACGACTCTTTAAAGCCTGCACCCAGCACCCTGCACCCTGCATCCCCCCCCTGTAAACCTCTTCTCTATTGCCTGGCAAGGCACACCCCTTTGCTGCTGCAGAACGTGTACCCAAGCGAGTGGTCAGCGAGCTCATTCCGCATTCGTCGTGCTTCACTGCAAATTGGCTGCATTTTGGGCAAAGCAAAGAGGCGCAGCGCGACGCAGCTAGATGATAATGCACTACAAATACCCTGTAAAGCAACAGCTGGCAGCTGGGATATGTATACAGTATACCCTGTAATCTACCTAGTTGGGTGAGTGCAAGTTGTGCCTTAGAGAAGTCAGTTATGCTCTATAAAAGTTGGAATCGATTGCTGTCATGGCTTGCAGTATTTTAGTTATACCCTGCGATTATTGTAACAGGGTATACAGATCTGTGTCCAAATGAAAGCAGTCATGCACAGTCCCTTCAAAGTATTCCTTTATTACAAATTCCTCATTAACATGTGAGTGAGGGCTAACCACATCTTTGTGATGCCCAACTGTCTGAATGAACACTCAAATTGAGGCACAAAGTGTTTACTAGATGTACAGCACATGTGTATACCCTGCAATTACAGTGTGTAGACAAACTATACCCTGCAATATATGCAAGTTGTGTGTGAATGAACCTGAAGGTATAAGGCGCTTCTTTCAAGGTATGCTATCCGTATGAACAACTTAATTAAGGCAAAAGGTTTCTGCAAGTTGGAACGCACTTTGTGTGCTTTCTTCTTAAAGCATGTTGTGCAATGATACCCTGCAATATACATACGTTATTGAACTTTGCAGAAGTCACCTAAGGCTAAAATGCGCTTTCTATTCATTTCTGTCTGTCTGAACATTCAAAAAGAGTCACAAAAGCTGAGCTAGATGCACAGCACTTTGTGGATTCAGTAATTAAAGTGAGTAGTGGAGAAATACTCTGTAATATTCGTAGCTGAAGTATGAAATTTGTGTGTAAATTAACCTGCAGGTTGCCTAGGTACAGGCAGACATTTGCAGTCCCCATTCAAGTATTCCTTTATTCCTCAATCAAAATTAACAAGCAGGTCGAAGTTACCCTCTAGAGAACTCTCTCTCTCTCTCTTTCTCTCTCTATCTCTCTCTGTCTCTCTCTCTATCTGTTTGTTAACTGTCTGTATGTACAGCCAAATTGCATATTTGCCACAAACACTTCGGCCCAGGTTGCTTTGTACTCTTGCCACATTGACCTGCTGCATATTTGAAAGACCAAAAAATAGTTGAAATTCTATCGCCATAAATTCGCTTGCGTTAACTGTGCAAATTAACAGCGACACTCAATATGAATTCGCAACGCCACATGCATTTTGTATTCTTTGAGTTCTCTGGGTTCTAATTAATTTGTGTAAAGGCTTTTCAATTAAGCCAAATTCCGTTGACAGTCAGGGTAGCCAGAGGGTGTCAGAGGGTGCCAGTTAAAAAGTTTGCTGTCACAACTCGTTGACATTTCCGCACTTTCTGTTCTGTTTTGGCTTTTTCGCGCAGATTTGTAAGCTGATTCGATTATGCGCCCCTCCGTGAATCTGCCGATAGATGCCAAGTACAATTATTGCGTATACGACGCGTTGCCTCCTCCTCCCGACCATTTGCAGACTTCTATTTGCATTTTGCAGCATTGTCAATTACAGTTTGATTCCAACTGCCAACGGGGGGTGGCATGCATGGTGGATGCGGCAGATGTGGCACATAAATGTTGCTCTTTGCATAAATTAAATGTTGCATTTATGCACATCGATGCACATTTAAATTGTTCAAATTGATTAAGAGCATTGCGCATTAACATTTGCAAAATTGGATGAGAGCTTTACCTGTTGTTGTTGTTGTGTTGCTGTTGTTGCTGTTGTTGCTGTTTTTGCTTTACGCATTCCTGATAAATGACGTGAAAATTAATTAAAATAAATTATAGACACGACGAAAAAGGACAGAAAAATTCACTTTAAATATTCTGCAAATCAATAGCTGGCAGCTGGCATATATAGCTTAGACTATACCCTGTAATGTAGCAAGCAGGCAAGTTTGTGTGACGGTTACCCTCGGCATGCCGCAGGTTTTATGCCCTTACAGCACTACACATGACAGACGAATCTGCATTAGAATAAGATCAAGAATATATATACTTTATCGGGTCATATATATACCCCACACAGTGTTGCTAGTTACTTTCCAAAATGAATAGACGTCCTGCACTGACAACAATCAGAAACAGTTGCCTGAAGCGTGCATACGCTGCGTATACTTGCTACTGATTATACCCTAAACATCGCTCATTACAGCAACCTGTACAGGGCATTGAAATAATAATACCCAATGTCATGCATGCATAAGTGAAGCGTCGCTTAATCCCAAGATAATTTGTTTACGCTTATCGGTTAACTTGAGTGACAGCGCGATGTCATTCTACTTTTTTTTTACTTTGTGCTAATTTATTTAACGAAATTTTCAAATATATATTAATAAACATGGAAATCAATCTTTGTATAATGCACAAAAAACAGTAGGAAAACCTATCCAGCAACGGAACTGGAAACTAAATACATATATTCATTATATCCATTCCAGCTTTTTTTTTTATTGTAGTTTCATTCAGGTTTTTACTGGCCTCTTGGGAAGGCACTTGGTTTCGTCGATTGTTTAACTCTCCCTCCCTCTCCCCTCACCACTCTTTCTCCATACTTTGATGGGCAGCTTCAGATACAATTAAATATGCATGTAAATAACTCGGCTTTTTCTAGGTGGCAAAAAGTGTTTGGATTATTAAATGTCAACTCCAAAAAGAGAAAAGAATGAAAAAAAAATAAAATGAACAAATAATTATTTTGACTGAGAGCAAGTTGAATAAACAATATGATAGATTAATCTATTATTAAAATTGAGAAACAAAATAAAAAAAATGTTAAATTGACCAAATGAAAGTTCAATAAAAAAGTGACGAGCGAAAATAATTTGCGCATCGCTAAAGGGAAATTACAAAGTAGCTATAGAATATCAGATTGTCTTCTATTATAGACAATTTCATGGAATATTGCGCATTTTTTATTTGACTTACTAATAAATAATTTATGCAAAATTATTGGAATACTATTTAGAAGAAGTGAACTTCGAATGCATTCCGATTAAAACAATACCCTGAATACATACATGGATATTATACGAGTTATAAAACTGAAATAAAGCTTAATTAATACTAAATTCATAATTATTATTCATAATTATATATAATTTGATTATTTTTAATTTTCTATTTCCAAAACATTCATTGATGTCTGATTAGAGAGAGAAATCGCACTTGAAGTAGGTACTGAGTTGCAATCGATGACAAAACAGTGTTGGTTAACACTGCAGAAGATGCGAATAAATGAATTACCTTAATTCTGATATACACAGTACATTAAGCCCTCTCTAGGGCTCGATTAGAGACCTATGCATGTAGGTTCATCCACGCACCTGCAGGGTATTTCCCCGTTGACCACCGTCAAGCAGCTGTCCCTCTATCACTTGTGGCATTTCACTCCCGTTTTAGCCGCGTTTTATTAGCGGTATTCGCTTTGATTTTAAGCTTTGCGCAATTGTCGTCGGCGGGCGCACTCCAATTATGCACACCTCGAGCCGCAGGCAGACTACGGGGCACAGGCCAGGCCGGGCCCGGCACGGCACGGCACGGCACGGAAACTAGAGCTGGATAGGTGGATCAGGGCAGGACAGGAGAACGGGAGGCAGCGGGGAACGGAAAGTGGACACTGACGTCTCCTGTGCATAATGTGCATGCACACGCAGCACATTTGGGAGTAGTTCGAGTTGTTTTCGTTTGGCCATTGGCCTGTAACGGCATGGCATGACCCGGATACGGATACGGATACGGATGCCGTTGCCACCTGTTGTTGTTGCTGCTGCTGCTGATGATGGAGTTGTTGTTGTTGTTGCTGTTGCTGTTCCGCCGTGCATATTCATGTTCGACATGTTAAGCGACATGTCGTGTCAGCCTGCCGCCTTGAGGGTGGTCCCGCCCAAACGACGCAGCCCAACCCACTCAAGACGAGCCAACAGTGTCCATTAGTAACTGATGAGGGAAAGGCTGAGAGGGGGGGGGAGGAGGAGGTTGAAACGAGTGCGCCATTGCTTTTACTTTCACATTAATTGGCCACAATGTGAATCGCCGAAGCCGAAAGCGTTTAACGCGAGTTTCGCGTGAATGTGCCACAACGCGGCGCGTCGCACGCGCACAATAACAAGTGCAATAACCGTTTCATTGTACCCTTATAGCGAGGAGCCCCACACCCCATCCCTTCACTCTGCCGCAAGTGCATTGAACTCTGACTTGGCCATATTATAAACAATTTGCATAGACTTCCACTTCTTCTTGAATCAATTTGCAATTGGGGGCAGTAAAACTGTTCGAGATATTCCACAAATACTTAAATATGTATGAGCTGTACGATAGCTATCATTATCCAACAGAGAAGGAGGATTTAATGACTAAATGGGTCGAAGGCATTATTAAATTTGTTACGAGTAGCTTTTGATTGGTTCGTTTGTCGGTGATTTATTTAATACGCAATAAAGGGCCTCGTTTTGTTAACTTACTCAACACTTATTCGATAACTTATGCAAAGTGGCGGCAGGTCGATAATAAGCTATTGAGTTATTATTGAAAAGTAACTTGATCGATAGCTAATCGAAAGTGGCGGTAGGTCAATATGCATTGAATTGATATAAATTTATCGAAGCACTTGGCTAATTATGTAAGTTAATATTTATTTTTTGAAGCACAAGAAAATGAATTTAAATAAATGAAATAAATCGTAAACTGCTTGGAGCACTTTAAGGAGTTGACTGCTTCTGGCTTTGATGATTATTTCGTTCTCAATAAACGTTTAACTTCAACACAATCGAGAAACTGTGCCAGATTAAGTTTCATTTTCATGAATGAATAATTCGAATGCTTTTTCTTATTTTTATTTTATTTTCACAGTGCTTGCCACAGTAAATGATTATAAAACACATCGTAGCATTTCCTAAATGAATGCAGAACGTTTCGCTTTTCCTTCTGCTGTTTATTCTCCGCACCTCCCCTCTCGCACCTCCTCTCTGGCCATGCCCTGAAATTCTTTTGCATAAATCGCTGGACTTGAAAGGTGAATGCGCGCGACTTTTGCCCGCTCTCCTTCCTGGCCGGAAGGTCTGATAATATCATCGTACTCGTTTCGTTTCGGGTAATACTTAATTTAACTTGGAAGAGACAATGAAAGGAAGGCGTGGAGGAGGGGGGCATCGAAATGGGGCAAATGAAGAGCTACAATTTACGCGGCATTCAGAACTGCCTTTTATTTATATGCGAGTGTTTTTCCACTGTCATTTGAATGCATTTTCCTCCTAAGTTGCCGATGCTGCTACTGATGTGAAAGGTATCCAGGGGATGCTTGTAAATTTAGTTACGGAAAACAGTTAATTAAACAACACAATAGAAGGCAATGAAAGGCGCGACAGCGGGGGACGAAACGCAGTAGAAGTGAACATGGCAGTTGAAACAGCAAAATGATTGAGAAGCAAAGCAAAGTGAAGGGAGTCGAATGTCAGTTGTGCAAGGTACGCTGTCAGTTCGGCAAAATACGCTGTTCACTTTGCATGCTGCTTTGCTGGCATAGCAACTAGCTTTTGATTGACAACTTTGGTGCAAGGGAGCCTGCTAAAATCGTGATTACGACAGCTGCCATTTTGCTAAGAGAGTGCAAGAGAAAGATTGGGATCATTTCCAGGGGCTGAGTTGGCAACACTGGCGGAAATAGAGAGAGAAGGAGAGTAAAAAGCAGCGATTTTATTATTGCGCCTTGGGATCAACGTTGCCAACTCACTTTTAACTGTCAAATCAAAAACAAAGCTATATCTAGCTTTTTTACACCAAAAACTTCATACATTTAGCTTTTTATTTCGCTCTAACTATGGCTATTCTGGCAACACTGTGTGAGCATGGCAATGTATTTTATTATTGCTAATTGGGATATTTGCCAACATGTTTGTATTAAATTTCATTTTTACTAATGAAAATGTATTTGAATCAATTAAGTAATTTTCCAGCTATTTGCAAATAAATCAATTATTAATGCCAGAATGTGAAATTGAGAAGTTGTTTGTGCATTTGTGTTTAGCCTTCTGCCTGCGCCAGGGAATTGTCTGATTGGGACCCAAGTGGAAGCAACAATAAGCAAAAAGAAGTAAGCAAAAACACGCACACACACACAGTACGTGTCTAAGTATGTGTGAAATTTGATATGCAACGTACAAGCTAAATATTTAATGTCAGCGTTTAAAATTCCATGAAATTCGCTTATAATTTAAGACAAATTCAAATTCAAAGACGCCGCATGCAAGAGAGAGCGAGAGAGGGAGAGCGAGAGAGCAAACAGGCAGGCAAACAAACAAATTTTCTACGCCTTTGGCAGCAGCAGCAGCAGCAACAACAACTTAACATAAATGTTACATTTTGACAGTTGTGCTCGTGTGTCTGTCTCGCTCTCCCTCTCCCTCTTTTACTGTTCCTCTCTCGCTCACATTGCCATTTGCGAAACGTGTGCGCATAAATATTTAAATGCCAAAAAGTCACGTCTTGAATAATTGTTTAACTTGCAGGGGGGCAAGCAAAGGGGTTAAGTTAAGGTAGGCAGAGGCGTACAGTTAAAAGAAGGGGAGGGGGGTGGGTGATGAGGGGCTCTGGTGCCTTGTCACAGCACTAACGACAGCGACAACAGCGACTGCTGCTCTGCTGCTGCTGTTGCTATTTTAAGAAGTTTCTCAACTAAGTGCAGCTGCTGGCAGCAGTTCCCGGAGATCCTGGCCAGGATTCATTATTATGAGCGCAAATTACTGGAGAGCACACACACACACACACGCACACCCACGCTCATTGTGTGTGTATGTGTGTGTGTGACTGTTAATTTTCATATTAAATCCGTTAAAATGTGCAAATACCCAACAGGCACTCACAGTGCGCACCTCCCTTCCCTTCCCTACCCCCGCCTCACGGCCCAAGCCGCAGCCACAGCTGAAGCTACAGCCTCAAGACACACACACACACACGCACACACATACACCCGTGTGCACACTCATACGTGTAGAGCAGCCAATGAGGTAAGGAAGTCAAGTCAAGAAGCAAAGCGCACGTGCTACCCCCGAATATGAAAATGAATATGGGAATAGTGTAAGTGAAGTTATTAAAGCAGCTAACATGCACATAAGTATGCAACACAAACCTTCACAGGCACCCACACACACACACACACACACTTACCCAGTATGCACATTACTTTCACCTACTTTCACAAAATTTTGCCGTTAAAAATATGTAATATGATTTGCTCTAACTGTGTGTGTGTGTGTGTGTGTGTGTGTGCGTGTGTCTGCAACTGGCAGCCGAGCATGATTTATGCTCAGGCAGGCAGCAGACAGAGGCAACCAGGGAATGCTCCTTGGGCAATGGGATCTCTTGTTACCGCAGCATATCGTAACATAAAACATGCCATATCAATGTTCAATTGTTGCTACATCATTAAACACACACACACGCACACACACACTCGTACAGTGACTTGCGTGTGTGCAGACAATAAAATTGTTAACAAGCCAAGCGTATTAACAAAATGCATTGCGAATTTTACAATGAATTCTTCGCATTCATATCGTTCCGAATTCTTGACATATTGCAATTCATATTCAATATTCAATACTTATGCGGACAACAAGTGTTAATTACTCAAAAATGCTTTCAAAGCTACTTTATGCACAATTCAAAATTAAATCAAATATTTTCTCCTTATTATTTATACCCGCTAACCGGAGGATAGTAGGGTGTCATCAGTTTGTAAGCACTGAAAAATGCAGAAAACAACCGATTCCAAAATTGTTCTTTTTGTGCGTATGAACAGACAATTTATGTTTAATTTGTTGGTAGGGATACCGTTCGACCTTTCTCTAAACGTAAAGAATTGTACGATACTATGCCTTAATAGAAATATCGGAACGGAGCCTTCCTAAGCAAATAGCTGTAAATGAATACGTGTATATGCATTCAGCATTTCATTGGCCAAGCACAAATGTATGTATGTGTGTGTGTGCGTTTGAGTGCAAAAAATGCGTGTGCATGGAAAAGAAGAGGGGAGCAACTGACGCGCTCGCATTCTCTTTCCTTTTCTTACCTACATGAGCATTGCAATGACGTCACAGCTTGCTGGTCTGTTTGCAAAATCATAGCGAACAAGGTTTTTGTTTAATTATGCCTGTGTTTGTTGTCCGATCGGATTGCAATTTAGACGTTATGTCGGTATTTTAATAAGCTAAGTATGATCTGACTCAGAATGTTTTATCTCTTATATGTCGCTTACAAATCAACTGTAAAGATTAAATTATTTATTTGCGGGGCGGTGGGCGTGGCAGTTAACATTTGAAATAAACTTCATCTGCGCCTGGTAAACAGAAATCTTCATGCCAAATTTGGTGTCTCTAGCTTTTATAATAGCTGAGATCTGTGTGTTCATCTGGACATCCGGACAGACATGTATATATACTTTGTGTGGTCACGCCTCCTTCTGCCTGTTACATACATTTGCAAAAAGTTAGTATACCATTTTTTGACAATTTTCAATGGTCGAAGGGTGTCAATAAATAACGAAACATAATAAATGATTAATTTTGGGAGTTAGAAATAAATGCTTACTTTTAATATACTAGATGAACTTTATTCATATAATATTTATTTATATACATTTTTATATGCAATTTATTATAATTTTGATAGACATTAATTTTGTTTATGTTATATATTCTATTATTATTAAAAATTATGTTAATGATCTACAATTAATTCCTGAAAATTTGCTTGGGATTGAATAATTATCAAGAAAGTTATTGAAGTTATTGAGAAACAGCTAAATTTCCTTTCCGTAGCGGGTATATCAAGGTCGAGCAGACTACACTGTGTCATTCATACCTGTTTATATTACTTCAAACGCTTCAATTAACTCAATTATTCCACAACAAGTGCGGGAATGAATAAAAAATAATTCACGCATTGCCAACAAGACGTTAAGCACATGCATCATGTCTACCGTTGGTTTCAAGAGTTGCCAGTCTGCAAATCAGTAAAATAGTTTCGTATAATATCTGTGTGCTGCCCCATTGTACTAAGAGTGAAAAAATTTGTTCTCGTAGCAATCGATTACTCTCCCATCTCCAACTTTAGTTGATTGCTTGACGACATTTTGCACTCCTCATTCGAAGCCTTTTCGTCTAGCTGAGCAGAACGAAAAAAAAAAAGTTGTTCTCAATTTTTCTAAAAAAAAAAAAAAAGAATTTTACACAAAATAAAAAATCGATAAACAAAAAAAAATTAAACACCATTAAAATGTCTGTTTTCTACGGTCTGATTATGAAGGCAAACTTCAAGTACACGCAATTCGTGTCGCGTGCCTTCCACGTTTCGAGTGTGGCATTGGACAATGGCGGCCATGCCAAAGTCTATTTGACATACGAGAACAAGCAATTCTTGATGGCCACCATGAGCAAGAAGGTGCCTCAGGTCGCTCTTGATCTGAACTTTTCTCCCGGAGACCGTTTGGTTTTCAATGTCGAAGGCGATGGCAAGGTATCGATGATGGGTTATATTTACAACCCGCAACCCGATTCGATACAAGATGGCGAAGAAGGTATAAAAGAAGCTGGCATCATTCAGCAGTCGCAGCAACTGGAACAACAACAACAACTACAGCAGCAGGAGCAGAGGCAACAAGAGCAACAGCAGCAACCGCAGCAGCTGCAGTTGCCAAGAGCAAGGAAAACAGGCCCCACTTGTACTTTAGAGGATATTCAAAAGAAGGCAGATGATGATGACGATGAAGCTGATGACGATGACGACGAAGACGACGATGAGGAGGATGATGATGATGATGACGATGATGACGAGGACGAGGACAATGATGAGGATGAGAACGAGGTACCCAAGCAAGTGGCCAAAGGTGTTGCTAAAATTGTTGCTGCCTGTGAACCGGTGGTTGCAGATCATTGCCAGAACAGTCATCGCTGTCATGTTGAGGCTGTCCAGCCCGCCTCATCGTCGATGGTGGGTAAACCTCGTGCCATTCGTTCAGCGGTACCGGAGTATGAGCCACCCAAGCTATGCAAGTATCATACTCGCATGTGCGTGAAGCGTGCCAAGCGTAACCATCGCGACACCAGCCCCGAGGGATCCTGTCAATGGAAGCGTTACAAGGACTGCTATTACCCATAAGATCTACGATTGTACGTTGTACGATTTAGGGCCCAAAAAGCGAAAGCAAGACATGTATATAGAGGCCAAATAAAAAAAAAACAAATAAAATTAAAATGCAGTGTGCAGTCTTAACCTCACTATGATTTGTAAAAACGTAGAAGGAAATAAATCTATACACGTGCTTTGAGGTTATGTACTTTCTATATACCTTATAGCATATAATAACCTTGTATCTATATAGAACTATCCCTACGACCCGTAGAGGCAAAACAAGCACATTTCGTAGTGCTTTGAGGTTATGTATACAGTTTATACAGTTATACTGTACAGTTTCCTCCATAGAAAGCAAAAACTCGCTCTTTTGTCAGCACTTTGAGGTTAGGCACGCGCACGCGAGACCTTCAGCTGAACTTTGTATATATAATACAGCGCATTCATTGTATAAAGAACCCTCTTCCCTTCGCACAGGTCACTGCGATCCCCAAAAAGGCAACAATTTTGCGCGTACTAATTGACGTTAACAACGCAGCAAAAGCTGCGTACAGCAAGATGACACGTGCTTTGCCAAACACAACTGTACCAGGGCCACGCCACGCCACGGAAGCAACCCTGGTACCTGGTACCTCGTGGCTGACATACTTGAGGCCCCAAATTGATAATAACTGTCAGCTGGCACGTGTTCTGTGTGTGTAAAAGGCGAGAAGATGCTTTAAAGGATGCCAGCAAGAGAAGATGGTCATAAAAAAGCGGGCGAGCATTACACATGCCCACAAATTAGTGGCGCATTTGGGAGTTCAACTATGTAAGCCAGTGTACGAGTGTGTCTGTGTGTGTGTGTGTGTGTGGGTGTCTGCTTGTGGATGAGTTGTGGCTGACATGCAACAAACTTGAAACCGACAACAGCAGGGAGAACTACTTAGCTGACAACATTTTGGCACAAGTTTTAGTCTGACAGCAGAGCTAGACAGAGAAATGGAGACAGATATAGAGAAACGGAGAGAGAGACGGAGACAGATATAGAGAAACGGATACGGAACTCTACCCACTCGACAAAGCAAGCGAGCATAACCTCAAGTTTTTAATGGCAACTGTGTGTTGTGTGTCCCACGTGGCGCGTGGATTTGCAATTCCTTTTGAATTGGGCTAATTTGCTTCGCCCCCGGTCCAGGTCCTTAATGAGATGCAAACGTCGACGACGGCGGCTTTCATTAGGTCTCGCAATACACACATGTTTTCCCATTACTTCGTCTCTCTCTCTCTCTCTCTCTGTTGACACTGTGGTGATCAATGGCAACAGCATCATCGGGGGAAATTTAATTGAATTCATTACAAACACATCTAAAACGAAATAAATAATAATAATGATGTAGTAAACACTCTTTGAACAGTTCCAGTTTATGCATTCATTTATTTACATATCTCAGGATCTATGGGAGTAAGAGTGAGTTAAGTTAGCAAATATGCAGTACCAGATCAGAAAAGAAGTATCATCATTATTCCCACTTAGAAGTCAGGATCTATAAGAGTTAGTGCTATGAAATTTGCTAGACTTGTATAACACATATGAAAATTCCTTGCTAAATCGTTCGAAAAAAAGTATCATCACTATTCCAACTTGGAACTCAGGAACACTTTAAGAGTAAGAGTTATGAAATTTGGCAGACAAGCAGTACTCTACAGAGACTATATAGAGCCTAAGTGTGCCTCGCCAATTTGTTCAAAAAACAAGTATCAAAACTTGGCAAACTAGTTAACAAAGCTGATAAGCCTTTATGCAGCATATATGTATATATAGCAATTATATAGCCACCGGTCATCATTATGTGGACCCAGGTACACAACACTCATGCACACACACACACACACACACACACACACACACATGCCGACACACTCAGGCACACTTGGGTTTTATGGACTTTGATTGCTTTTGACATTTATTGATTTATACAAATGTGGATAGACCGCTGGTCAATTGTGTGGAACAAAAGTGGGCGTGGCCTTTCATGTTGTAAGGGGGGGGGGAGCAGTTATGCCAGTTGGGTTTTGTGAGTAAATATTTATAAATTGCTGATATGGAATTAAAAATTACAACAAACACACAGGACGCCGTCGCCGGCGAGAGTGACGCGCTGAAAAAACATTAACATATATTATAAATGTACACACACACATGCATATATGTATGTATGTGCTGACATTTGAATACATATTTATTGGACATGCATATTAAATGCATTAAACAATCGTTGTCTAGTCCAGCTGTGAGCTTAAAGAGTCCTCGCCGTTGACTCGTGTCCTCACGTCATCGAGTCCTGTGTGTCGGTCATGTGTCAAAATAATTGCAAATTTGGACACGGACACGGACACGGACAGACGAGGTGTGAAAATGAGTGATGCAGAGCTTTACGCTCGGCTTATGCGATAAGTTCTTAAGGCTCTTTGTCTAATTGCACAACAAGCAGCAGCAGCAGCAGCAGCAGCAGCAAGAGAGTTTGGCTCCTTCTGCATCAATATTTGATGGTGCAACAACAGTGTGACAGAGACGGATGCGCGCCCCAATACATTCTAAACGAGTTTAACTTAATTATCCGGTGCATTGGCTCAGCAACTGCTTAAGCCATTCAGGCAAACAGAAGCTGCACAAAACATATTGACCTGACCTGGGCCGTGATTAATAATAATATCGAATTGACTCGAGGACGAGTGGAGATCTAAGAGTTTGTCGAGCAATTGCTAATTGAAAGGAATGTTGAAAAAGAAAGAGAGTGAGATGAGTTTATAGAACTATAGTAGAAGAACTATAGCTGCTCAAGTCTGTGAAAACTTTTACTGCATAAAGAATTTGTGTCTAGAGATTCCTACTTTGTTTTCTGCACTAATCAACCTTATCTCTTTCATTTCGTGCAGTTTCTCAGTAGTTGCACTTTTCTAATGGAAGACAGAGACAGAGAGAAGAGAGAGAGAGAGAGAAGTACTGCAAGCTTGTAGACATATTGTATTCACTGCCGCGCTAAGAGCTTCTTTAGCCTGTCAGGATTCTTACTGTCTAGAGGTTTCTGTTTAGGGATTCCTACTTGGTTTCCAGGACTTCGTGAAGTTCCTTGCCCAGTAATTGCTCTTGCAACTGCACTTATTTTATGGAGAGAGATGTACTGCGACTTTGTAGCTCTATTGTAGCTCCTGCTAAGCTAAGAGCTTCTTTAGCATGTGAAGATTCCTATTGTCTAGAGCTTGCTGTCCTTTGCTGCTTAGGGATTTCTTTCCAGGAGTATTTATTTAGGTTTTCCAGTTTAGACACTTCTGTCTAGTTATGTCTTAAGTTTCTGTCCAAAATTCCTACCCAGGTATTCCTGCTTAGCTTTCTAGACTACTCCATTTTATCTTCTCCACTTCAAGCAGTTGCTTGCCTTGCAATCCATTCCTTCAACTCCTTCATACTCAAAATTCTCCGAGTTACCCTCGGTATCATTGTGTGCACTTAGCCTGGCCAAGAGCAAAGACATTGCTAAGCTTGCTGGGGTGCCAAGTCAATTATTTAATTAAACAAAATTGATCAATTAACAGCTGCAGAGTGCGCAGTAATGTGTGTGTGTGTGTGTGTGTGCGTGTGTGCTAGCTGCATTGTTAGCAGATTTAACCATTGTAAGTAGTGCGCAGTAGGGCAAAAAACTGATAAGACATGCTAATAACTTTCATAAATGTATTGAACGAAATGGGCGGGAATGTGGGCGGTCTTATTGATGCTGGCTTCTGGCTACGCATCATAATGTAACGCATTATCATCTTATATCTGGAGCCACATGGCAACCAATTGTGATTGAAAGCCGACGCACCAATGCGAGAACTCTGCAAGAGACAATGTTTAATTACGACCAGAGATGACAGATTTGTTAGCTGCTCCACTCACCGAGGATATCATTTCATCGCCATAATAACAGACAACAAAGACCTGAACCAGTGAGGCCGAAAAGAAGATGAAATACAACACAATGTCTTCCACATTGGATGCGGTAATTTGAAAGCCTGCAAAGCAAATGACCAGTGAGGCAGCTATGAAGTTCCACAGTATGGTGAAACTGAATATGTTATTCACCTCCTCGCTGAGGCTGCAAAGGGGAGGGGAAGAAAATGAAACAATAAGAATATATGTATGTATATTGCAATCTAGAGAGAACTTACTCCAACAAACGCGCATGATAGACAACCAAATTCTGGGCATATTTATAGTTCTCCTCCTCGGTGTGCTCATCACCATCGTAGGCCGCCAATGTATCGGCAATATAATTAAAGTGCATGGTCAGTTGGGTGATCGTGGTGATCAGTAATAGATCAACGCAGACATACGATACACCAGCAACATAGGCACAATGTGCTAATCCCCAATATGAGAACCAATACACTGTTATATCCGTTTCGGCATCGTACGGAAAGAGTATATGAAATCCGTAGTTGCGTTCGAATATCTCTGAGCCCATAAAATAGTATTTAATTGTCGACTTGACAGCCGGATAAAAGCTAAACGACGATGTGTATGTCATGCAGAGAATTGTGAAAAGCCACATGACGCGTGTCATGTGCTTCTTGTAGTATGCCACATCATATGCCTCCTGTTGCTCCTTGGTTTTCGGGAATATCTCCTTGAGATCGTCAAGTAGTTTAACCAGCACTTTGCGGTTAACTGTCAGTCCGAATTGCTTGAAATCTGACATGAAACTGAATCCGATGCAAGGTGCCACTGCAGTTGCTTCCAGCAATGTTGTTGTTGATGTTATATGCACTATAAAATAGGCAATTTCACCCACCACATACGCATTGAAATTGAGGAATCCAAGCACAAGATATGTACGCAATAGATAGCGACGAAATAGATTCTTATCCCTTTCCGAATATAAATCTTCGCCAATTGTCTTATAGAAGACCATCGGAAAATTTGTCAACTCCTCAAATGTATAGATATCCTTTTTCTCCTTCGTCTCCTCGTCCCCCTCGCCCTTGTGTTTCTTGCGCCAGAACATTGTCTCAGCTCCGTTGTCAGTGTCACCAGTGAGTGTCTTGTGTGCCACATGAAATATGCTTCGCGGCGCTTTTATAACCCAATCCAGGCAAAGCTGCGTCGCCGCTGCTGCTGCTGCTGGTGCTGCGTAGTTGCATCGACATGAAATTCTCATGAGGGAAGCAGGCCAGCAGGCCGCCACTTTCACTTCCACTTCCACCTCCACCTCCACCTCCATGGCCAGGTAATGCTGTTGTTATGCCTCCGGTGCTTTGGCTTGTCTAATTAAGTAATTATAGACACCTGCCTGGGGTCAGAAGCAGCTGCTGCAACTACTGCCTGGGGGTGTTGAAACTTTTATGCTGTTATTAAGGAGAGCGAACACAAACATGACCAACTTACCCAAGGTTCTCAAGCAGTGCCATGACAAACCCATCATCTAATTCAATCTCTGCGGGAGTCTCTTCAAGTTGCACTTCAATTCGGCTCTCTTACTCCTTGGGTAAACATACTTGTAGATGAGCTGGCAAGGAAGATCAAAGTGAAATTCAGTTTATGAAGTGCACGAGATGAGGACCCTCCCCCCGCTCCTCCTCCCCGTTGAAGGAGTAGGAGGCCTTGAGCGTAATGGCAAATATGATTGCGATTTGGTTGCTCGAATGCGGTTGCCAGTCGGGATTTTAAGCCAAACCGAATGTCTTTGTTTGCCCCGTGGTCTGCCAGGGATGGCAGTGGAAAGTAGTGCTGGGTGGGGGAGGGGGGTGTACCTCTTTTCGGCATTTGATGGACGCGCGCGCGTTTGCCTCAAAAGTTCCGTGCAAATGTTTCAATTATTCATTAGGAATGCGGCTCAAAAGCATTGAATATGACAGTAAGGGAAGCCGGTGTCAGAGTCCACTGACTAATTGATTGACCGCCAGAATGTCAGTTGTGGGAGGTGGAGGTGGAGGAGGGAGGGGGAGACGAGTTGGCAAGTCGACTTACAGGCTTTGTGCAGTGCTGCTCCTTTGCATGCCACTCGACCTGCTTTGGGCATCAAAGGAACTGTCCAGCTTACGCTTCAGTTTCGAGTGTGCACTTCCAGCAGTTCCATAAACTTTCGACGAGCACAAAAAAAACCAGTTGATAGTGCAGTGGAGTGTGCGCGATGGGCAAATACCCTGTGATGACTTAGGTGACTTCTGTGAAACTCAAAAGTGTAAATCTTTGACCGTATGGAATACAGGCACCTTTATGCCAATACAGGACAGACATGTCATATAAACGGACTTGCAGACGGATGGACAGACAGATCGAGATGCTCTGCAGTAATATGCACACTTTGTTCGGTCTGCCACGCCTCCTTGTGCCTGTAACAAAGCACAAAGCTATTGTAGTATACCCTTTGGTATGAAAAGAAGTTGAAAAACACACACACGCACGCATACTCACATACATACGCAGGGAATTGTTCAATAAATAGTCAGACTTAATTGGGTACGCACAATGTGCAATGAACAATGGGCAAATATCACGCTGCTCGTGTTCGTGCTGGAATAAGAAAGCAATAAATTCGCGAACATTTTGTTTTTCAATTTACATTAATTTTTTTTTTTGAATTTCCACAGAATAAACAAACAATATGGCCGGCTCCACGTTGTGTCTTTGATCCTTGTGAATGGCAAAAAGCTGGTACGCTGTCGCAGTGAAGCACAAAGTGTGTGAATGGCGCCATGGAAGGCATGGAAAAATATTTATTATTTTTCCACCTGCTGACAAATGTAATATGAAATTCTAGATATCATATTTCACGTTTATGAAATTCGATTAGAAATATATGAATTTTTCTCAATTCTTTGATTTCATGTGAACGCTTTCTATCCATTGTACAATGGACAGGACTTTGATGCTATGCAAACAATGTGCATGTTTATGTGTGTCTGTGTGTGGGTGTGTGTGTTTGCGCATACATGTTTTCGAAGTAAGTTGAACGTGGCGCGTTGCAGGAGAAACTTTCACCAACTGGTGGCACATATAGCCACTGATGATAGCAATACTCTTGTCGGCAATAAAGCACACATAACATGTGCAGGATATACATTTATATATGTATATACATATATGTAGATATATTTCCGTTTGGTCACTAGTTGTGCAAGTCATTCTCAATCAGAAATTCATGCATTGACATTTGTTTATTTATCTTCAGCTTCATCTGCAGTGAAAGTTTTCCAATTAAATTTTCATTAGAAACTTGCGGCTAAACTGTCCCGCCCATTTCGCATAAATTTCGCCAGATGACAGATAGAAATGTAACAACAACAACAGTACAAACAAGCATATATCATGGAGATATGCATGGTAAATATGTAATAATATTCAGCGCATATGCGAAAATATAATTCAGTTTGAGTGGAGTATACATCATTTAGTTTTTAATGTGTTAACTTTTCACAACTCGAAATAGTTTTTGCCAAATGATCAAATCTGTCTCTCAATTGTCATAGGAATATCTGCTCTGTAAGCCGAGCTGACTGCTATTCCCCACAAAATGAGGCGGATGAGGACTGAAAAAACGCAAAGGCAACTGGATAAAAGCACGAAAAACGAAAAAAGGGTTTTCAATATAAAAAACACGGCTTAAATGACAAAAATCTATATGTTTTTAAAATATTTAAAGCTGTTTTCATATTGCTGTCATCTTTAGTGCATATATTGAATCAATATCGGTTAATTAAAGCTAAGATTCTTCTAATATTTGTTGTTTGCAAATCATTACTACAATTAATTTGATGGAACGTTAGGACTGAGAACAATTTAACAATAATCTCTATTAAAATCATGAACGATCTCCGAGAACTTAGATTTTTTTTTTGTCTAGGAAAAACGACAGTTTTGTCCGGAAAATGGCTCAGCTGGCTGTCCTCCAATGAGCTTCTAATGGTCTGGTGATTGGTATTCTCATGCACATCACTCTAGCACGCTGCCATTGTTATTGCAATATTGACCATTCACATAATTCGCATGCATGGCGCATAATTGCTGAGAGTGTGAGATTGCATAACAATGGAGCAAAGCAAGTTCTTGCCGCGCCGTGACAGCAGTGTTGCCAGCATGGCTTTGTTTTCGGCCGGATCTGAACTGTTGCTCAAATTATAAAAAGTTATTTTTGCATTCATATTATAAAAGATTATTTATTTATTCCAACTTAATACAATTCAACTTTTTCTCTAATTTAGCTTTTCTTTCCTCAAGAATTCTGGCCGAGAAATAGTTTCAGTATTGCCAGATAAGCTTTCTCCTCATCAAATCTAGCCTTTTTTTCGGTACAACATCGAAACTGTTGCACAATATATTGTAGCTTAGTTTTGTATTCAGCATTTCTTATTGCAATTCTTTACAATTTAGCTTTTTTTCTCTACCAAATTTGGCCCTTCTTGGCTGGCAACACTGGCTAGTTGCCGTGGCGTCGCGTCGGTTCATCTGCTTGCTCCCACTGTGCCCCGTTTGTTGTTTTGTTGTTTCGCTAAAAACGATTAATTCTTCACACGGCATAAAGTTTATAAATAGTGCATATGTTTTATTAAATTTCGCGTGTTTTTATGCTACCCCATTATTTGCTTAACGTTTTTCCGCTTTCATATTTGTTTGCACACTTGTGTTTGTTTTTTTATTCATTATTGCTGGAAAAGTGCAACACATGGTAAAAGTGGCAAAAAGGAAAGAAGATTATACTTGCGTGCGAGTGTGTGTGCGCGTGTGTGTGTGTGTGCTTACAAGTATTTACATATGCTCCATTTATTAATGCACACGTGCGCCTGTGTTTGTGTAAGTGAGTGTGTTTGCGTGACGATGCGTGTGATTATCTTGTGAATTGAGCGTCGATTGCAAATGGCATTTAATTGCAATTCATTCGTTTAATTAGTTCCATTACCCTCTCCTACAGTTGAGATGTTTTCTACATAAAGTTTTTGTATTTTCTAAGGTTATGTGCGCCAATAGTTCATCATTTTAATATATTTACAAAAAAGACGATTCACGTTTAAATTTGTCACATTATTGAAATTTCGCTGACTATTTTCTGCCTTTGATATTATGCTGTGACACTCAACAGTAATTTCAATTAGGGCAAAAACAAAAAGCCAACAATTTTACAATATGTATATGAAAACAGGAATTCCAAAAATCGAAATTCCATGTTGCATGAAATGTTCGCATTTTCCATTCATTCGTTAGTGTTTGTTAAGTAACTGTTGCAAATGAATGAATGTGAAACGTGTGTTTGCATACCCTATACCCAATGGGTGTCATTGATGGTGGGGTATATGGGTTGGTAAAACGTGTTGAGTTCAATTGGGGCAGGTTAATGCAACTGTTTATGGTAAAAATTCACTTATTAAGGACTAAAAATGTATATGAATGAATTCAATGATTTAAGGCATAGGGAAAATATAGTAGAAGATCTTGGAAATTTACCAGGGGTATATGAGTTGATAAAGTTAAGAGTTTCTTGGCATATTCTCTAGCTTTTTTTCTTGACAGTTACAAATTTGAAGGAATAAAGAAGGTTAAATAACATTGAATAGATGTTAAGTTAAGTTAAATAACATTTAATATTAAATAAAATACATTAAAAATAGGAATAATATGTATGAAGATCGGTGGATTTGCCTATCATTGCTTATAACAGCTGATCTTTGCTTTATATTGTCATTTGATTGCCTTTAAAAACCGCAAATTTGGCGCATAAGTTTGATAATAACTAAAAAAAAAATGAAGATCATTATAAAGATTGATGATATTTGTGGAAAAACACATAATTATTATCTTGCATCTCTGCTGATATACTCTGTAAATTGTAGCTAATAATACTTATAGCTATAGCTATAATATTTATAACAGTCTTTTATAGTTTTTGCCGAAATAAACATCTTAAAAAATCGCTTACATTTCAATCGGATAATAATCTTGATAACGCAGGGTACCTGCCCGTCAGTCTTGTAATTTCTTTATTTTTTTTTTTAGATGCCAACAATTCATGTAAGCCGTGGTCCGTGGAATGTTGTCCTGTGCTGGGCCTCATCTGTTGTTGCTTGGTTGGTTGGTTCGGTCAATGCCAATCATATTTCCGAAACATTTTTCCAATCGCTTTTTTCATATTTTTGCCTGGATCCGCGGCACTAGAACTGATAAGCACAGCTACATACACAGATAAACTAAAATATGCGCGTGTGTGTGTGTTCGTGCTCTTCTTCATTGTCGAAGCGAATCAAAAAAATTCCGGGCACACTCGTGTTTCTGCATCTCCCGGTGCGAACTATCAAAGGCCAAAGGCGTTGTTCACCTGCCATTGTGTTAGGTTTCAAAGGATCTGTGTAGCCTTCATCCTGCCGTCATCCCGATTGAACTAATATCCCGCTGACTCTCCTGGCCTGGCCTGTACCCACTCTCTGTTCTCTTGTCTCTGCTCCCTGTCATGGCCTCTGGTCCCCTGGAAGGTTTTTGGACTCCGTTGTGTACGATTGGTTTTTGGTTCGCACAATACGCTCACCCGCATTGGAGATTTGCGATTTGGTCAAAAAGCTTGCCACGGCTTTGGCCCCTGTAAATCTGTTCAAAAGCATCGGATTTGTGTTGGCCTGAAAATCAAAAACACTGTAAAATGTTTTCACCAATTTTCCCATCACACACACACACACACATATATATATATACATACATATGTATGTGCATATTTCTGTTGCGATTTAATGCGCAAAGCTTATTGAGGCCGTCGCCGTTGGCGGCGATGAATCATATTTTTAACGGACTTTAAGCTTTCCACTTCACCAAATAAGCTTAAATCGGTCTTTGTGTGTGTGTGTGTGTGCGTACTTTATATTCAGTTAATGGATTGATTAAAGTTTTAAGTGTTCATAGGGTTGGCAACTCGGTCCTGCATGTGTGAATGATTCAATTCGTTTATATTTGCTTTAAGTTTGCTTTCGTAAACGATTCGATTCCACTGAACGGTATTAAGCTGATTACATTGAGCTTGTCGTTCTGATTTGCTGTACAGGTAGGATAGAAAAATATACCATTGGTAGTGGGAACAAAAAAGACACACAGATAGAGGCACTAAATGATTATAAAGTTGATTGTAAGAATCAAACTAAAACAACATGAGACTGAACATTGATGAAGCCTATTGATAATCATATATTGTTTGTATAACCAAAGTGAGATCCTCGTTTCTGTCAATTCTTCGTGTATAAAAGATTTGAAGCTTTAGTTTATAGAAAAAGGAAGGTTACAAATAGACAAGAGATATTTATAGACCATAGAAAGTTCACATAATCAAAAGGTCTACGAGTTTTCAATTCCCCGCGACCTGAATTCTTAAGAACAGAAGATCAGAAAGCTTGAAATACATATATATAAGTAAAGTTTCTCAGAACAAATAGAATTACAAATAATTTGTTTAAATTTAAGTATCATAAAATATCTTGTATATATAGAAACCTAGAACTTAACAGACCTTACAGATAACTCTATAATGTTCATGTTATTAAAAGAAAAACAACTTTCTTTCAACTCCTCCAGACTTAAGTGTTCAAATGACTCGAAAACTTTCTTTTAATCTTCGACCAAAAATAACCTTGATTCAAAAACAGTTACACTGTAATCCCTACATAACACTTACACTATAGTAAGGGTATACACTCGTCGTGGCATAGCCGCGTTGTCTTGTGCGCGTTTCATATCTTTTGTTGCTCGCATAACTATATTCAAATTGGTTGCTCAGCAAAGATATGCAAACTCAAAGAAGTCTCGTCTCCTCAGCTCGCTCGCTCGCCGTACATTTTTGATGCTCAGCTCTGAGGTGGCACAGGGATTGGAATTGCGTTTGGGATTGGGCTTGGGATCGGGATTGGGATTGGGATTCTTGGGCTGCCGGCAAAGACCGACCACCAGCAAGCTCACGATGAGGCGGACTTTGTTGGGCAAAGTCCTTGCGTTCGTTTGCTTTTCCCTTTTTGCGCTCCGTACGCTCGCTCTGGAATGCTGGCCAGCTATACAAAAGGTGAACAAGAGGGTCGACAGAGATAGCATTAGAGTGCGAGCGAGATGGCAAAAGCAAATATTAGTCTTTGGTATGCATAAAAAATGTGCCAACAAAGCGTAAGAAAAATCGTTTAATGCACGATTTGGCACACAGCAAGGCTTGAGGCGTTGTTCCTAGGCAAACGACGCCTTGCCACGCCTCCCTCTGCGTCCTAGCCAGTGATGCCTGCACCCTTTTTGGCTGGTTGCATCGCACAGGACGCACGTTAATTGCGTGCAAGAAACGCATCCGTCTTGTCGCTTAAGGTTAAACGAAAGCGGAGCGGCAACTAAACTAAATGGAAATCAAATGGCTGACTGGCCATATCCGTCCTGCTTAATATCCAGCAAATTGTAGCATGGACTTCAACTGGCACACACCCATACACACACACACCCATACACGCTCACACCCATACACACACAATCACACTCAAGCGCGCGTGCACAGAGAAAGAGAACGCCTGCATCTCCGGCTGGTTATTGATACTTGGCACCAGCAGGCGACTCATGCCAAGCCAATTGCCCAGTCAACACACAGTGGTACAAAAGATGTGCGAATATTACTTAATTTAACAATAAAGCTCTTAAAAGGGTTTTGACATTTCTAAGGCCTTGAAAAACCAACAATTTTCAATATATTTCGCTGGTTTTTATCGGTAACTTAATAGTTTGGAGTCTTACACTCATTTACCAAATTTTATTGAAATCTGTCGACTATATCATGTAGCTGCCATACAGACAATCCAAAAATCGTCTTTTCGCTACTAATTAAACCTTAGTAACCCTAAAAATCTATATTATTAATTATTTACTTGCAAAAACTAAGGTTTTTACACATAACTTTCTGAATTTTGTAGATATCCAAGCCATATCGAACACACATAAGTTTAATTACATTTAAGGCTTATTCGCCAAATTTGATTGAAATCCGTTGACTATATCTTATAGCTGTCATAGAAACGATCAAAAAAATCGATTTTTCGCACAAAATTACTTAATTTGTATGAAAATTCAAATGAATTGAACAAGTTATGCAACTTTTTTTAGTTTTACTATATATGGTACATATGGTACATTAGCAAATTTGAGCATACTTTTCGCAGCAACTGCGGCCCACTGTGCCGCGTGCACTTCACTGGCAAAAGTGGAAATGTTTGCAATTTATTGTTACTTCACAATGACGGCGATGGACATGAAAGTGGACATTGAGCTGACCAAGCGGACTGGCCGGGTCTGTAGACTGCACTGGGTGCGAGAGGAGGGGTGAAGGGGGAGAATGAAGAAGTGGGGCGTGGTTGCGCTGTAGGTGGAGCCGGCAAGTCGATTCTAATGTAGTGTGCAGCACACATTGATTGCCAATTGATTGGCGAGTCCTTCTCTCGTTGCGACTTTTGCTAGAAAAAGTTTGAACTTAAAGTTAAAGTTGAATTGCAAGTGGCGTGTGGCAAATTGCAAGTGGCAACTGGCAACTGGCAAGTGGCAAGCAACGGCCGGCCTGCAGCAGCAACCTGCAACAGCAGGCAATGTCATAATGAAGGGGCATAAAATTTAAGCAATTTTGCAGTTAACTTATGACTCAAAAAGCGAAGCTGCAGCTGCAGACACACACACACACACACAGACACACATAGGCACACACACATACCCATACATATGCACATGCATATTTACCGCAGCTTCTGTCCGTCCATCCCCAACACAGTCCTCCGTCCTTGGGCTTATGCAGACGAGAGCTGTCCCCGTAAGACGACGCGGCAGCCCGCTGTCAGTTGGCCTCGGCTATGTGCGGTAGCTGCAGCTTTAGCTGTAGCTATAGCTATAGCCATAGTCATGTACTATATGGCTATAAGGCTGCCTGGCCAGGACGGGCCTGGGCCTCAGCCTGGGCCTGGTCCTGGTCGACGCCATCAGACCAGGCAGTCGTCAGACAAAAGCACGCAAAAACTTTGTTGCAAAACACTTAACAACACACACACACAAACATGAAGTGTGAGGCAACGAAAGAGGGGGGAGAGAGAGAGAGAGAGATAAAGAGGGGAGTAAGAGTCACACAGTCACACAAACATAGGCACGCCAACACGTGCCCTTGTGCAGGCGACAAATGTTGCTAGTTCTGTTCTGTTATAGTGCAGCCTAGTACTATATGGTATATCTTGTTTTCTATGCAACCAAAATTGTTAAAATTTTGTATATGTCAAAGTGTATGTTTTATTTAACAATATACCAAATTTGAGAGGAATTCATAGGGCATTAAATGAGTTAGAAACGAATTTGTAGAAGACTTTGGTAAGGTAGTTTTGATTGACGGCACTTTACTTTTGCAACGTTTGTTGTTCTCTATCTATTTTTTCTTTCTCTATCGTTCTCTGTTTATCTCTGATTGTCTCTGCTATATATAGATATATATATTCTTGTTCTTTCTTTTACATAAACCTAACTGATTTGTTCAAGTAAATTTAAATATAACGTAGCCTTAACTAAATTGATGTGCCATTGAGCATATTTTCTTCTCTACTAAACTATAGTTTTGCTTATGCTAAGCTGAATTTATTATTATTACATAATGTACCACATTTATCACACATTGTACCAAATTCTAACTAAATTGGTACAGTACTAAACGAGTACGAGGCAAACTGGTAGAAGATTAAGCTGAATCTTATACTGAAGTTACTTGCCAGTAATTATAGCGATATCTCGTTTTCTACCTAAATTAAATTGCTTAAACTAAGCATACAGTTAACATAATATATTATCAAGCAATATATAAAATTTAATAGCAATGCATAAAGCAATAACTAAGTTAGTTACGAACTTAGACTTTACTTTTTTGACATTTTTGTCGCTTTGTCGTGCCTGTTGACTGCGCTTCGCACTGCCTGGCATATCAGCGTGATAGCTGGTGTATGTATGTGTGTGTGTGTGTGTGTGTGTGAGTGCGCTATGCATTGTCTGGTTAGTCCTTTCCGCATATATTTGAAATAAAGTTACGACAAGTTGCACTCAATTTTCAGCATTTACTGTCAGCGCGCTGGCACGCCAAGTCAGCCAAGGCATCCCGGGCTGGACACACTAAGGGGGGAGAGTTGGGGGGATTGCACCCTGTAGATAGCCTACATGCGCAGCGTGTGTCACTGTGTGTGTGTGTGTGTGTGTGTATGTCCAACAAAAACTGTGCCAGAGTGAAAGAGCGTGCGGCAGGCAGTAAAAACAAAAGCAAGGAACGCATAAAACGTTTGAAATGAATACGTGTAACTATTGTGTACACCTCAATGCAGTCTCCCGCTGTGTGTGCACGGTAACCCCTTGCCCCCCACCCCTTTTTCTCTTCTACTTCCTCTAACCCTTTTCCGCTGTGTGGCGTAGGAAAAGGAAGGCAGGCTCGCCTTTTGATTTGCA
The DNA here is from genome assembly GCA_018904595.1 of Zaprionus indianus. Classification (NCBI taxonomy): domain Eukaryota; kingdom Metazoa; phylum Arthropoda; class Insecta; order Diptera; family Drosophilidae; genus Zaprionus; species Zaprionus indianus. Next base: position 1,234,818 of record JAEIHA010000344.1, read on the forward strand.
AACATTTTCATTTTCATTTTCATTGGAACTGCCACACACCTGATTGTGTGCATCTGTGTGCTGCCTGTGTGTGTCTGTGTGTGTGTGTGTGTGGTGGCCGTAGATAAGCTGCAGCTACAGCTACAGTTGCTCCTCCATTTGCATATGGAATTACATGCGTGTGAAATCTGCCTCCTCCCGTTGCCCCCCTCGCTTCAGCTTCCGCTGCTGCCCATTAAAAATGTCACAACGCACACACAGAGTGAGAGATAGAGGGAGAGGGAGAGAGACATGCGAGTTGCAGCATCAAGTTGTCACCGGCAGCGGCAGGTGGCAGTCGCCAGTTGGCAGCTTGTGGCAGCTGGCAGGTGTCGTGTGGCAGCTGCAACTGTATTTAAGTTTCCTTAACAAATTAGCTTAGTGAATTAGCTGCTTATAAATCTGCGGCCGTCAAATCAACATAAGACACTCCACGCCCGCACACACCACACACACACACACCACACACACACACACACACACACCACACACACACACACACACACACCACACACCACACACACACACACACACCACACACACTCACTCACTCATTCACACTCACGTAGGCGTTGCGATTGTTTAGACTGCTGCATAATTAACGCGCGCAGGCGGCAAACAGATAACTCATGCCACATGTCGCATGCCACCGCGCAGTTTGGCTAAATTAACACACACACACACACTTACCCCTCCCCTTCACTTCACTCCCCTCGCTGCACTTTGCCACAGATTTTTGCTGCGCTTTTGGCCTAATCGGTGAAAAACAGTTTTCATGCAGGAAAATCAACTAGGGAAAAATGTGCAGAAGAACTTTTCTCTTTGGCCAAAAATACTTTGTGATTGCGGGGGGGAGGTGGTGGTAGGAGAGGGGGAAGTTTACTACAAACTTCCCTAAGAATTTTACAAGTATTTTGATTTGCAGTGCGAGCAAGAGATTTGCCCCACTTTACCAAAGTTATCGATTCTTTTTTGGTAACTCTCTTTAATCTTTTTTTCAAACTGTTTTATTGTTTGTGTCTTTCTATTGTACGGCAACGAATTAAACCTAACATTGGTTTAAATAAACCTAACCAAATAGAACCTATCAATACATAACCTGATCTAAATAAACCTCAATTAACCTGAGTGCATTTCAGTTTTTGTCCAAACTGTTTCTTTCTATTGTATTGCAACGTACCTAACCTTACATTACTTTAAATAAACCTAACCCAAAAGAACCTAACAATACATAATCTAAACTAACCTAAGCTAAATTAACCTAAGTGCATTTTAGTCTTTTCCAAACTACTTAATTGTTTGTCTCTCTCTCTATTGTATTGCAACGTACCTAACCTTACATTACTTTCACTAAACTTAACCTAATGTAACATATCATAAATAACCTAAACTAACCTCAGCTAAACATACCAAAGTTAACCTAAGTGCACTTCTGACTGTAGATCTATATTCACTTCTCTCTTCAAATATGGGTGTATTCTTAACATACTTGGCTTTCCCTCATTCTTCTTATTTAAGACTTGTAGATCTTTCTCAATTTTTGTCTTTAAATCGTTTATCGATTATTTTCTAGTTACTGTTTTCGAACACTCTGACTGCCTTTCTTCTTTCTCTTTTTGCTTGCCTTGTACTTAATTTATCTGCTGTCTGTAGTTCTATATTTATCAGTGGATCGATTTTATGATCTTCTCTAGCCTTCCCTTTACAAACATTTGAACATTTCAAGACCTTATCACTATACTTCCTTCTTAAACCTAAGAGGCGGCATCTCTGAACCCTCAAACTATCTATATTTTTTAGATAAGCATCCACAGCTGAGTTAATATAGCCATGTCTGTATGTACACCTATATCTCAGTGACTATAAAAGCTGCACTCACCAAATTTGCTGATAATATGTCTTATTATAGCACTAAGATAAACAGCTTACTATACTTTTGCCACGCCCACTTTCCCCCTCTTCAATTCACTGAAAACCGAATAGCAAGCGTAAATTTAAAGCTAGAACGTGCAGCACTATAGCACAAAGAGAATCTACGCAAATTGCAAGTTGCAAGTTGCTCGAACATGCAACAAGGCTGAGGCAGATGCCTTAAGGGGCACGCACACAGAGGCCTTAAGGCTTTAAGCCTTGGCAAACTCAACTCGGATTCGGCAGTCAAGTCTCGGGATTATGATGCAGTGTTGGCATTGTACTTTTATTTAGATGACAACTGCAGCCTCCTTCGGGTTCGAGTTCAAGTTGAACTTCATTGTAAAACATGCACACAGCGAGCGAGCGAGACAGAGAGAGAGAGAGTAGAATGTGGAAGGGAGACGGACTGGAAGTGGACCCAAAAAGGAGGCGGACTGTGTCGAGAGCTGTGGCCCAAGCAAATTGTTGGCGCCGGTTTAACACGTGGCCCACAAGTTGCACCCAGCAGCAAGTGACAAAAAAGGGGAGAGGGGAGAGAGAGAGGGAGAGAGAGAGGGAGAGAGAGAGAGGGGAGAGAGAGGAAGAGGAGGTCGCCAAAACAAGTTGTAAAGTGCAATGCCGCCGTGCCTTGCCGTGGCCATTTCGGGCTAAGTTTTATGGTGCGGGCGAGGCAGTTACTGGCGCCAGGCGGGCCAAGTTGAAAGAGAGAGTGTGTTCGACAGAGAGAGAGAGAGAGGGAGAGTGAGAGAGAGAGCAGTAGGTAGACACAGTGTTGGAAAGGGGGCAATCCCCAAGCAGTTAAAATAATTGCAACAAATTTTCAAGTTTCCTTATTATCCCTTTTTGCATGCCTCTGCATATAATCCAACACACACACACACACACACACACACACAAACACTGCACAGCTTTGCTAGTGGCGGAGGGGGGGGGACGTGGTGTGGCCGTAAGCAGCAGCCACATAAATGTTTTAAGCTGTTGTGAATTATGGTAATGAATGTCAGCGCAAACTTCCGGCCAGCCTGGTCCGGCTCTGGCCTGCACTAGCCCGGCCAAAGTCTGTCCGTGCAGCCAACCCCCTCTCCTCTCCTCTGCTCTCCCCCCCCTGGTCGGGATAAGCTTACAGCCTTTGTTTTGGCCATTCTTTGTGCTCGGGGCGGAAATGCAACGTTCGCACTGCATGCGAAAACATAATTGACAAACGATTGCAGTGACAATGCGCCCCTCCCGCTTTCCCTCTTGGTCTGCCCCTCCACACCCCCCCCGCTCTCTGTCTAGCCAGCTCATAAAGGGTCGCCGTGATTTATCCTGCCTTGCATCGCCATTTTTACCTGTCCATAACAAATTGGACACCAGTTGATGGAGCGTGCGAGCGGCAACTTGTCGCATTGCAGCTGCTGCTGCCGAGGCAGAGACAGAGGCAGCGAGAGAGAGAGAGAGATGGAGAGAGAGAGAGCAGCAGAAAAGCCCGGCAAAGCTGATTATTAACTTTGTCATAAAAGCCATGCGAATTACAGAGTGTAAACCGCAGCAGATGGTGTTATAAGGCAGCGTAAAGAGATTGAAGACGACCTTGCTGCGGCAAACTGAACGCTCTCTATAATATAGAAAAGCAAATAGAAGGAGCAAGGAAGATGGAAAGATAGTGAGAGATAGAGACAGAGAGAGAGAGAGAGAAAAACATACACTTAATAAGTTATTGCTGCTATGAGCAAACAACTCAAGTTTAATCGGCGCACTTGTTTGTCTAAACGAGTGTAACCTAACATAACATTACTTAAACTCGTCGAGGTTAACCTATATTTACCTGGAGTAAGCTCTCACTACCTAAGCGGTGCTGGCTCAACTTAAGCCTTTGCTTACCTAAGCTTACTGAGCGGAACTAAGCACAAAGTAACCTAAGAAAAGTTAGCCTGGCTCAACATTACCTTACCTTATCTAACATAAGCAAAACCAACCTAACCAAACCTAAACTAACCAACCTAGGCAACCCCTAACCTAACCTGACCTAACCTAACCTAACCTAACCTAACCAAACCTAACCAAACCTAACCAAACCTAACCTAACCTAACCTAACCTAACCTAACCTGACCTAACTAAACCTAGCTAAACCAAACCAAACCTAACCTAACCTAACCTGACCTGACCTAACTAAACCTAACCAAACCTAAACTAACCAACCTAGGCAACCCCTAACCTAATCTGATCTTATCAAACCTAACCACACCTAGCCTAACCTAACCTAACCTGACCTAACTAAAACTAACCAAACCTAACGAAACCTTACCAAACCTAACCAAACTTAACCTAACCTAACCCAACCTGACTTATCCAAACCTGCCAACCTTACTTATTCTGAGCTTACCGTACCTAACCTAACTTAACCTTTACCTAACTTACCTTAAGCAAAACTAACCTACCTTATCCTTACCCTATCTAACCTAACTTAACATAACCTAACCAAGGCTAGCATATGTTATGCTATTAACCTAACGAAACCTGGCATGACCTAACCTAACATAATATTAATCAACCTAATCTAGTCTAAGCTAACCTAGTCTACTCTGACCCAGCTAATCCATACATAACCCTCTCTTACATTCCCTTAACTAACCTAACCTTACATTACTTGAAACCAACCTAGCCTAACAAAGCTAAACACTACATAACCTAAACTAACCTAACCTAAACTAACCAAACCTAAACTAACCTAAGCTAACAGAACCTTACGTAACCAACTTAAACTAAGCCTCATCAACTCTAGTTCATTCTGCCATAGGCGAATCTATGGCAACGCTGCCTAAGCTAGCCCAAACTCAACTTAAACCTAACTTAATTAACCTTTGTTAATCAGTCTACCCCAATCTATAGAATATAACAAGACATGCATCGTACTATGTTCAAATACTGCTCGAGTGAGGTGTAAACAATTAACGAAAGTATCGATAACCCAATCTACTGTCTCTCTACTCAACTCAACTCAACTCTGAATCGACAGCAGCAAATCAGCTTTACTATATGAGGGGCACCAGTGTGGCAAGGGGGGGAGATTGGGTTTCAGTGGCTTGTTGGTTACAAGTAAAATGGACCACAAAATGTCAGATGCTTCATTGGCATTCGAAGTGAGAATTTCGTGTATGCCCTCGGAACCGTATAGCAGTTGAAACAGTTGCGCCCCCCTTGTGCTGTGCGCCCTCACCCAGGACATTTGTGAATTCGAATTGCGTTATCCATCAGGCTGTCAGTCAGTTTGTCGCTTGGGGACTTAAGCTAGATGAGGACTTGACAATTTCGTAAGTGCGTTCTGGACATGCCATCTAATTGGCCGGCTTGACGATGGCTCTGCTTCGAATGGAGCAAGATAGAGAGTGAGTGAGGTTAAGGTAGGGTGCGACGAGGTAGCTGGTGCTAGGGTAGAGTATGTTGGGGTATGTGTGGTACAGGAGTGCGTAGGGTAACATGTGGTAAGTTGGGGGTTGAGTGGGTGTAAGGTTTGATACGATAGTGTAGGGTAGTGTAGGGTAAGGTATGGTTGGGCTAGAATAGGGTAGCGTAGGGTTAGCGTAGAGAAGTGTGGGGCTGGGATGGTGTAGAGTAGGATGCGTTGGCGTAAAATAGAGTGGAGTAGGAGACAAAAGGGTACGGTAGGGTAATAAAAGGGTAGTCAGGGTGGAAAAGAGTGAAGTTAGGGCAAGGTAGTGTAGGGTTAGGTGAGGTAGCATAAAGTAGGGTATGGCAAGATAGGTTTGGCTGAGTCGAATTGGGGGAAGAGTGAAAAATGAGAAGATAGAATAGGGTACTGCAGGAGGGTAGCTCGACGAAAAGGAGAATATAGAACAGGGTACTGCAGGAGGGTAGCACGACGCTGATAAGTTCACAGGCACAATTGACGCATTAGAAGTGTCGCATTAGTCAAGCTTAACGCAAAGCCAGCTTGTGCCAATTATCATAGGGGCACCTCAAAGGGTGTTTAGCAAAAGCTGCAGAAGAACTTGCAATGCCTTGCAAGTTGCAACGTGCAACGTGCAGCATGCAGCATGCAGCGTGCAGCATGCAGCATGCAACATGCGCAATGCCAATTGCATTTGGATGACGTGCTTCATTTGACTGAAATTTAAATTCGATTAGCCAAAAGTGTCCTGCTGCGTGTCGCATGACAGCACCTTCTCTCACCCTCTTGGACACCCTCCCACTTGCCGTTCGCCCATCGCCAATTTAAACAGCTGGCGCCAATTGGCAGCTTATGCCTGTCAAACGGCATCTGGCTGCCAGCGCCAATGTCGCCCGTCTCCAAAAGGGTCACTTGTATGTGACTGTACGCCACTACCCCACAACCCCCCTGTCCCACTGTGCTCACTCTCTTTCCCCCTCTCAGTCTTTCACTGCGGCTGCATGCGATTTTCATGACTGACAATAAAACTTGTGAACACGACGAGCTGCTTCTGCCTCTGCCAGTGCTGCTCCATCGGATTGTCGTCGCCTGGTCGAGCACTTGTTGCATGCCCAACACTGTCAGCAACAGCAGCAGCAGCAGCAGGATGGCTGACAGCACACGCCAGACTGGACTGAACTGGACAGACAGAGGAGGGACGGACGGACAGTGGGTCGACATGCTGGCATTGCATTTTCACGCGCAAATAAATTTGACAGCTGCCGTTTTCCGATGAGCTCTGTTTGCCATGTTTGCTACGAGGGTCGTTTGATAAGTCCGTGACTTTTTGAATAAAATATATTTTTTTCGTCAAAGAAGCGTTTTATTTCTCAACATAATCTCCTTTTAGCTCTATACATTTAGTCCAGCGTTTTTCCAATTTTTTTATTCCTTCCAAATAATAGGTTTTCTCAAGGCCCTCAAAATAGTCGTTTGTTTCTGTGATGACCCGAATCTCTTACCGCCGAGCCATTTCTTCATGTTTGGAAACAAAAAATAGTCACAGGGGGCTAAATCTGGAGAATATGCTGGATGGGGTAGCAGTTCGTAGCCCAATTTATGAAATTTTGCCATGCTGACACGAAATTCACTTTTTTCCATTTTCGTTAAAATTCACGAGATCGTCTGCTTTCAATGCCTATAAAACGCAAACCAAAAAACGCAGCTTTCTCAAAATTTTACAGTCAGCTGTTAATCGATAACTGCTGACAGGAGCAGTGTTGTATTTAGAGCAGGTGCGCGGAAAATACAAAAAGTCACGGACTTATCAAACGACCCTCGTATGTTGCAAGTTTCACTTCTATTGCCTTCGAGTTATGCGCTACCCAGCACAGCCAATTGCTTGGGTATATTAGCTGTGTGAAGAGCTTTAGCAGCCTTTTTGATAAAGTTTTCTATTATTGTTATTTGGACTTAGTTGAAGTAGAAACTTTGCAAGCTTATTGCTGTCATTTAACTTGTGTTGAAACATGTGAGAGCAGAGTTTAAGCTTCTACTTTCTAACTACCCAGAAGTAATGGGAAGTATACAATACCTTGGCAAGCTTTCAGCAGCTTTTAGCTTTTTTTTTATTTGTGAAGTTTTAATCTTTGTACACTCTGCATAATTATAAAATTCAAGAGTTCCCTATGCTTTCAAAGCTCCAACAAGATATTAATCCGCAACTTGCGCAGTTGTACATGCAAGTTAAATAAAATATAAACTTTAATGTGCTTTCTTGATACATTAAATTGGATGAGATATTTAGTTAAATTAAAAAGGTTCAAAATATTAAAATCAAAAAACTTGAGCTAACAATGAGTTTATTGAGTTTAGTCGCAAGCGCTTGAAAGCATGCAAAGCTCAGGTAGGCGAGCTTTAATGAGCTTTCAATGAAGCTTTCAGTAATCTTATCATAAACCTGAAGGAATACATTTATTAAAGAAATATTCAATAAAAATGTGAAATAAATTTAAGCAAAAGCTCCAAAACTTTCAACAGCTTCGACTTATATTCTTTATCTCTCTCTGCAGCTTTCGTATGCTTGCCAAGCTAATTGAAATTACTTGCATGGCAGCCACGCTTTAGTAAATTGAAAACACTTTTAGCCATTTTCCAATTTTCCGCAAGTTTATCGCGCTGCGACATCGAAGGGTGGCCGAGTTGAGTTTGGCTTTTTCTCGCTACTGCGATTTGCTACTTTCGCTTGGCTTTGTGTTGCTGCCATAGCTTGTATGATTTGTGTCAACAAGCTATCAGTAGCACAGTGGCACAAGTGAGGGAGTGAGGGAGTGTGGAGGGGGGGAGTGCTGGCGGGATTGGGTAAATTGGCAGAGGGAGGCGAATGGAGGCGGGCTTAGCACCTTCAGTTTGCCGCATGTGATGGAAATTTGCATTGCGGAACGTAGGGCGCAGACTTTCTTGTTGTTGTTGTTGTCACTGTTGGCGCTGTTGTTGTTGTTGTAGTCTCTGTTGTTGCTGCTGTTATTGCTGCTGCTGTTGTTGTTGTAGTCTCTGTTGTTGTTGCTTCTGTTGAGCATAATTTTTAAAGCACATTTCAAATCAATTTGACTGTCGTGTTATGTGCGACTGGACAAACAGTCGGCCATGTGGAATAGCACAGGCCACAGGTCAGTGGATCGACAGCAGCAACCGCCAGACCGACTGAAAGAGGAGACAGTGAGAAAGATAGAGAGAGAGAGAGGGAGAGAGAGAGAGGGAGCTGAGCGACCGCGTGTCATTCAATTGCTGCTAGTGTCCTGGAGGCGGCAAAGCAGAGAAGCATTTTTCATTAGTGAAATGTTGTTAGCGTACTTACCGCTTTCTGATTGCATCTCTACAACCCACTTCCCCTTCCCCTTCCCCTTCTTCTACCCCTCTCTCTCTCTCTTCCCTGTCTGGCGCTGTGTGACTTTAGCCTGATGTCATACGAGTATTTGCGGCCGTACGATGGCCACGGGGCGTATGCGCTTCGCTACACTGCGCACACACATATCGCCGGCATCGCAACAGCAAATCGGCAGGACAATTCATCACCCAAGCGTATAAATCGTAGGCCCAGCACCGGTCGCATCCATTTCAGGCCGCAATTTATGGCACATTTTTATGGCTAACCTTAATGAAACGCTACACAACAAAAATATGAATGAAATGAATGTAGGATATGTGTAGATAAAAGGCGAGCAAGTAAAAAGGCTGTAACTGCCTTGTTTACTGTGTGATCGTTACTAAATTTAAAGTGTATATTAAGGAGGTAACAAATATTGTACACAACAAAAAGAAGCTGTCTAGTTACATACATATGTAAACTATGATTGTTCCAAGATTTTTTGGTAGAGAGTTTTCATAAATAAATTCTATGTTTACTTTTCGATCAGAACTTAATTTTAGACAATCATTTAGCGGAAGATAAATATTGTATATGCCAAACTCTAAATATCTAGTTTCAGAACTACCTTTGCTATTGCTTTTTTTTCGATTTACATAGGCGTAAAGAGGCGTGGCTAAATTCTTTAACATTGGACGTAATATGGCTTTTATTAACAGAGCCTTAGTTGTTTAGCAGCATGTTTACATGAAAATCTATCGCTGCCTCCCTCTTTTAACAGAAATAATTCACAGATAACAGTGTGTTATTGTATTGCATACCGAGCAGCGCTTATTTTCTGTTAGCTGTCAATTTTTTCGAATAACGGCATTTTTTATCGTTTTTCAATTGGAAATTGCAACGAAACTAGAGCAGATAACGACTTGGGGCTGTTTCGATTTCGTTCTTGTTTTCTTCATAGATCAGTACCCACCGCTTCCAAGTTCGAAAAGTAAAACGAAAAGGAAAACCTTTTGTAGGCTGACTTTTGAGTTTCTCTCGTTTCTTTTTGAGATGAAAACCCTTTTTAAACCCGACTAACATTTCACTGTAAACGTAAAATCCATTGAGCGCAAAAAAGTATGCACTATTTTTGCAGCATTGGCGGTTGCGTCCTGCACTGCATGTGTGTGTGTGTGTTAGTCATTAGCAATTTCTGATTTGCCTAAGCCAGCACACACACACACACACACACACACACACACCGTACGCAGTATGCTTGCTCCCACTCACGCACACACACAGACAGGCAGAGAGACACAAAGAGGCACCGCCAACTTGTTGCGCGAGGACAAACAAAACGAAACTCAAAACAAAGCGATGCGTGGGTACAAGCGACGCTGGCAGAGGCAGCGACGCTGGCGTTGCTCATTGAGTGTAAATTCGCGTCAACTGTTTTAGTTTCTCTGCGTGTGTGTGTGTGTGTGTGTGTTGCGCTTTGATCAAAACGAAACTATTGTGGATTTCAGCGCTCTCTGTCGCTCTCTCCCTCTCTCACTCCTCCTCTACACTCCTTGCTAAACTCAAGGTTGCACTCCTTCCCCCCCCACTGCTCCTCCTTCTCGCATTTTTTGCTGATTATTTTAAGCGGAGCTGGCTGGCTTTATGAAATTGTTGTTGCTAATTAACTGAAATCGCATTAATAAAGTTACTTGGAGCGCGTCACACACACCAACACACATACAGATGCATGTGTGACTTGCCGCAGCGCATAAAAAGTTTTAATTGGCAGGCGACGAAGTTGACCTGACCTCTAGCCAAAGCCGCGGGCACACACACACACACACATATGCCCAATGCAGGGGGTAGACACTTACACACACATACACAGTGCTATTTTTAAGTGCATTTTGAAGTGAACACACACACGCATAAAAAATGCATATTGTATTGTATACACACACACACACACACACACAAGCCTAATTCGCAATATGCAATAAAATTACATTTAACATGCATGCAAACACGCACACACACACACGCATGCATATGTATGTGTGTATTCATTTGAATTGGCAAAAATATGTGATTCTAATTTTCAGTTTTACACGCATTTTGCATTCAACATTTATTTGAATTTAACCGCCATTTTGCTGCTCACTGTGCGAGCCGAGAAACCACTCATGATCCACTCGGGCGCCTTCGTTGAGTGCAACTTTGAGTTGAGTTCGTCGGCAGACATCGGCGTCATCTGTTGCGCGACAGTGGTGCGCAATGCTTTGAAAATGAAATCAAATTTTAGATGGCAAACTTATTTTCTTCTACTATCCACCAGAAAAGCAGCTTTACTTACAACCTTTTTACAAGAACTCAAACAAATATTCAGATTAATTTTATTTGATAGTATAATCATGTTTTTTTTTTTTAGTAAAGCTTAAAAAGCTGCCTACATCTCCGATTTTGTTTAAATTTTTTATGTATCATTAATTTAGGTGAAAGAATTATTTGGCGGTCGCTTCTAGTTTTTTTTTTAATTACGAGGGTCGTTTGATAAGTCCGTGACTTTTGTATTTGCGGCACCTCTTAAATACAACACTGCCCTGTCAGAGTTATCGATTAACAGCTGACTGTAAATTTTGAAGCTGCGTTTTTGGTTTGCGTTGTATAGGCATTGAAAGCGACGATCTCGTGAATTTTAACGAAAATGGAAAAAGTGAATTTCGTGTCAGCATGGCAAATTTATAAATTGGGCTACGAACTGCTCCCATCCAGCATATTCTCCAGATTTAGCCCCTGACTTTTTTGTTTCCAAACATGAAGAAATGGCTCGGCGGTAAGGTTCGGGTCCAGAACAAACGACTATTTTGAGGGCCTTGAAACCTATTATTTGGAAGGAATAAAAAATTGGAAAACGGTGGACTAAATGTATAGAGCTAAAGGAGATTATGTTGAGAAATAAAACGCTTCTTTGAGAAAAAATATATTTTATTCAAAAGTACGGACTTATCAAACGATAAATTTTAAAGAAAATTTAAGTATTTAACCCTTTATAAATTTTCCTACCTCTGTAAATATTATTCCTTAATATTATTTAATTGGCTCTTAATAATTCTTTAAATTTTTTGCTCGTATTGTTCGTAAATTATATTATATTCATAAATTTTTTTATTATAATTTGCTATTTATTTATAATTTATTATTATATTTACCATTTTCTTTTAAATATTTCTTTAGTTTTTATTCATTTAATTAGATGTGATATATTATTTATTTCACTCTGCTACTCCTACTCCTTAGACCACAGTGCGCTGCGTTGGCAGCCGCTTAACAGTCCCTTTTCGAGTTAACATTAGCATTGAGTGGAGACAACAGTAAGAACTTAACAGCACAATTGAGTGCTCACATAACTGCTTGGGCTGAACAGAGCGCAGTTACATTAACAGAGCGCTGTTAGCACGCAACTCACTCACAACGATGGTCGCTGTTAACTCTGCTCTGCTCTGCTTCTGCCAGCCTAACTGGCTGCGCTGCATTTGTTTTGTTGTCTTCGCCTGCGCCTTCAGTTTGTTTTGTGCGCGCGTTCTGAACGGTTGTGATAGCCGCGTGTTGTCAGCTGCGTTCACGTGCGTTCGTGTCGTTCACGTCGTCGTTTCGTCGTCGCCGTCGTGTGGCGAACGTCAAAGCCCAAAACGAAGCTGGTAATAAACGTTGTATGTGTGACTGTGACTGTGTCTGTGAATGCGAGTGTGCCTATGTGTGTTTGTGTATGTGCGATCGACGCGCAATGATCTTTCAATATTTTTGTTGGCTTTTTTTTTCTGTTTCCACTGACACTGAGTGTGCATGTGTGAGTGAGGGAGTGAGAAGATAAATTAAACAAATTATGAACAAAAGAAAATTTGCATAAATATTTCAAAAGAAAGAAAACTTGGCCAATTGCTGCCTGTGCGTGCGACTGTGTGTGCTGTGCCTGTGTGAGTGAGAGAGAGAGAGAGAGAGAATTGCATGGCCAAAACGGGTTCTTGCAACCAGTCGAAGCTCAAAGAAAAGGGTTCAAAACAACATAAACAAAAAGAAGAAACACAAGAAGAAGACAGAAACAGAGACAGAATTCTCATTAAATACTGATCGTGCCTCTCTCTCTTTCTCCCTCTCTCTCTGTTTGTCCGTCCGAGTTGCGCGCTCTCTGCTTGCGCCCGCTACCTGTGGCAGGTGTGCCTGTGTGTGTGTGAGAGTGAGTGTGAGTGAGTGCGAAAGACAAGCACAAAGCGCAATGGTAGATCAGTATGACGTTAACGTTTGCACAACTCCACGTTTGCTCTCTGGCGCTCTCTTCAAGTTGTCCGCTCTCTCTCTCTCTCTCTCCGTCCGACTCTCTTATTATTGTTGTTGTTGTTGATCCATTGCAGTCCGCAGCAAACGTTAGCGTCGGCAGCGAAAATGAAATTGAAAATATAACGAGAAAAATAACAGAAAACTTTTGTGAAAAATTAAGAAAAACAGACTCAAAAAAAATATTAAACAAAAATACAAACAATAAATAAATAAGAAGTCGAAGAAGAAGCCACAAGTGAAGCAAACGAAGAAGCTCAAAGTAACTAGCGAAGAAGAAGCAGAAGAGGAGGCGCAAATGAACGAAAGGCAGCGACGATCGTTGGCGTCGTCGCTGCGGCGCGTCAACAAAAAACCAGCAGCAACAGCAGAAGGTGAAGAAGGCGAAGGTGGAGGAGGAAAAGGAGGGACAAGAACAACAACAACAACAACAAGAATATCAGGAGGAGCAGCAGCAATATTAAACGCCGCCGTTTGGCTCAAAATGCTGCCGAAGTCGCAGTTGAAGCCGCCGTCGCAGTCGCAGTCGCTGCTGTTGCCGTCGCTGCTGCTGCTGCTGTTCGGCTTTGCGGCATTTTTCTTGGACAGCTGCTCATGTTACGCGGGTAAGTTATGCTGTCTTTCTCTAACACACACACACACGCAGACACCAATACAACAACAACAACAAGAGGTCTTCCACTTATTCGGCCTCTGCTTGCTGCTGCTGTTGTTGTTGTTGTTGCTGTTGCTTTATTATTATTCTTATTTCGGTGTTTTTTTTTTTTTCGTTCGCTCGTTCGTTCGTTCGTTCGTTTTCTGGTTGTGCCCCTGGAAAACAAGTACAAAACAAACAGCCCGTGGGAATTTTCTTGCTGTTGCTGCTCAGTCAAAGCGTAGCCAAGAAATTAGGCAAAGCAGAGCAGCATTTAGTGCGAGAAGGAGATGGAGAGAGACAATTGCAGTTGGAGTAGGAGTAGTAGGAGTAGCAATGGGAGCAGCAGTGGGAGTAGAAGTTGTACTTGCAGTATGAGTTGTAGTTGTAGAAGAAGATGGAGTTGGAGTTGGAGGAGTTGTTGAGGTAGAAGTAGTAGAAGACGGAGTACGATGTGTAGAAATAGAAGTAGTAGAAGATGGAGTACGATTTGTAGAAATAGAAATAGTAGAAGATGGAGTAGGAGTTCTAGAAATAGAAATAATAGAATATGGAGTAGGAGTTCTAGAAATAGAAGTAGTAGAAGAAAGATTAGGAATTATTTATGAAGAAGTAGTAGAAGCAGTTGTATAAGATGTATTATGAGATTATTAATTAAAGGAGTTGCATTATAAGTTGAAGGAGTAAAAGGAGTTGGACTAGAAGTTGTTGGTGTAGAGGTAGAAGAAGATGGAGTACGAGTTGTAGAAATAGAAGAAGTAGAAGATTGAGATGGAGTAGGAATTATAGAAATAGAAGTTGGAGATAAAGTACGAATTGCAGCAATAGAAGTAGTAGAAGATGGAGAAAGAATTGTTTATGTAGAAGTAGTAGAAGCAGTTGTTAAAGAAGTATTAGGAGAAGGAAAAGAAGTTGCATTATAAGTTGAAGGAGTTGAAGTCGGAGTAGTAGTAGGAGTAGTAGTAGTATTAGTAGTAGTAAGGCAAGGAATTGCAGTAGGAAATATAGAAGAAGTTGGTGTAAGAAAAGAGTTAGGAAGGTGTAGTAGAAGTAGAAGAGTAGTAGTAGTATAAGAAGGAGGACTAGATGTAGGAGGAGTAGAGTTAGTAGTAATAGTAAAAGAAAGAGGACTAGAAGTAGGATTAAAATAAGTAGCAGAAGTTGTACGAATAGGAGTCGGAGAAACAGTTGGAGTAAGCACAGGAAAAGGAGTAGGAGGAAAATATGAAGAAGTAGAGAACTTTGTGGAAGAGTAGAAGAAATCAGATTAGTAAAATAAGTTGAGGTGATAGTAGAAGTTGTAGGAGCAGAAGTTGAAGTAGGAGAAGTAGTAGTAGTAGCAGTAGTAGTAGTAGTAGTAGCATTAGTAGTAGTAAGTACATCAGTAGAAGTGGCAGTTGTTGCTGTTCTGCTTTGCCCGCACTTGTTGTTGTTGTTTTTGACATGGTAATAGTTCAGTAGTAGCTCACGGCAGTTGCAGCGGCGGGAGTAGCTCACTCTGTTTGTTGTTGTGATCAGAGCTAAGCAAACAATTAAGCAGAGCAGAGCAGGAGGAGGAGGAGTAGCTGGAGCAGTTGGAGCAACGCTGGCAGCGCCGTCAGCTTTGGGCTGTGATTCGTAGTAGATTGCAGAGCCCGAATGCGTTTCTGATAAGCGCTTATCAAACCGAGGCAAACAAACACTGACCCAGAATCAGAATTGGGCACAGATTTACACGTGTATACAGTGGGCAGAAAAGGCAGCAAAACCAGGCAAATTAAGAGAATAAGATCTGTTGTTGAGTTGTGCCCACTGTGCCGCGTCACTTGGCTGCCAAAAACGTATGCAAATGTTGCACCTCATCCTCTTTGCTTCGCTGCTTCTCTGTTTCTCGTTTCTCAAGAATCGAGAGACGCGAAACACGCCTATTCAGTGTTTATTCCCCTTGTGTCTTCCTTTATCTCTCTCTCTCCCTCTCTCTCTGTCCGTCTGTGGGCGTGCATGACAGTAAACATCAAACACACACGCGGAGAAAGAAGCGACAATTGAAATGGATTCCATGATAAATAATGAGAATGTCGCAAGAAAAATAAATAAAAAGTAAATTACACAGAATATATTTTATATATTTCTGTATATTTAATCACAAAAGTTCGCAATGTTTAATTAAATTTCACATTTTCTTCCGCCTTCAATCAAAGATTGAACTGCCGCTTATATAGCTGCGAGCTTTTTGTCCAGCTGCTGCTGCTGGATGAAGATTTTTCATTAAATCCTTTTTCTGCGAATGCCCGAAAAACTTTTAAAGTGAAAACTTTGCAGTTGAAATTGCGCATTCCAAACTTGGTTTTGTCAGCTGTCCGATTACTTGCGGGCTTGACTGTAATTCCTTGCCACACACACACACACACACACATACCTGCCTAATTGGCGAAGAAAGAGAGAGGAATCTTCGCATGTGAATTTGTGTTTGCTCTAGATTAGTTTAAATCATAGATAATGAAAGACCTAATGAGAGACCTAATTAACGTTCAGTGTTGCGATTAATCCGCTAGCATAGCAGGAGATTATCCAATGCAACTCCTCCTGCTCCTCCTCCTGCTCTTCGTGGTGTGTGCATTTAATTCAACAATTAACTGCACAATTTGCCAAATTAATTATACTCAAATAAATTGTTTGCTTCTTTTTTAATCACTGACAACAAATAATTATTATCATTTATGCATAAAGGCATAATTAATTTTAATTATCATGTTGTGTGTTTCGCTTGACTTTTTTTTGTTGTTGTTGTTGTTCTTTATAAGATTTACATTCATTATCTGGGTATCTCGCAGTTATCAGATTATAATCAACAGTTTACATTGCATTCCAGATAACAGAGATCGTAAATAGTTTAAATTTCGTTCTCTTTATTTATTTATTTAGTGTTTTATTTGCTATTAATGCTCTGTAATGCAAGGGGGTATTAGTTAAAAATTGTTACTCTTTAATAAATTTAACATCTCAATGCTTTAATCTTATAGAACTCAGTGATTTAGCTGCTCAAAAAGGTATTTAAATTATAAAAAATATATATGCTGAATAAAATATTTTAAATATATATAAATATTTTAAAATAATTGTATTAGGTTGTGTATTTTTTATAAAATCATTATATTGTTTTATAATATTATAAACCTTATAAAGATTAAGTAAAATATCTTTATTATCTTTATTCTAACTTTAAAATATATATGGTAAAATATTGCATATCATATTCCTTTTATTGTTCTAGTAAAGTGTAATTTCGTTCGTTTTATCTAACTCTTCTCTGTTTCTCTCTCTCTCTCTCTCTCTCTCTCTCTCTCATTGCCGCTCTATAAATTGCCCTAGTATTTCCAGTTTAATTGTTTCCATTTAACATTGCCACTTCAGTTTTCCAAATCCCTTTTTTGTTGCACTCTCTCTCTCTCTCTCTTTTTCTCTCTCGCTCTCGATATCCACTCGATATCGCTGGTTATCGCTGTTAATGTGCATAATTAATACGTTTTGTGGGCGGGGCTGAGGGTGGTCGACGGGGGCGGCGTCGGTACCATTACATAATTAACATTTTGATTTCGAGGCTATTGCTTTCAATTGAAATTTCAATTTACCTGCCACAACAAACAATTTACACACACACACACACACACGCACGCACAGCTGGTTTGCCACTTTGACAACTGGCCACAAGGAAGAAGGGAGAGAGCAAGAGAAAGACAAAGAGAGAGAGAGAGAGAGCAACCCTATACCAACAGCGATACCAACACAAATAGGAAGCACTGAATAAATACCAAATATGCGAAATCAAACAGCAGCGAGGAGTTAATTATCGGCCCAAGCACATAATTTAAATATGCAATGCACATTGCAGGGTACACAAGAACTAGTCTGCTCTATAGGGTAGGGGAAGCGAAGTTATGGATTAACAAGAAGACAGAGAGACAGCAAGAACAGTAACAGAAATCAACAAGAAACGTGATATTTTAGCTAAGCTATTGAAGATTTCACTTTCCGTTCTGTACAAAAGATTAGTGCTCCTAGAGTGTATGATCGGTTCGGTATGTGGACAGAAGAACATTACATATTAATTCTACTAGAGAGATATTAAATCTTATTCTTAAGAAATTAACTTTAAACAGAGCTTAGTTTTGTTTTGATCAATATCAGTAAAGAAAAAAAAAAAAAAGATCTTCATTTAAGTTTTATTGTGTTATTTTTAACTGTGATATAAAATATTAATATCACCTTGATTATGAAGTTTCAACATTTTAATTAGTCTATTCTATAAATAAAATATGATCCTACTGATCTTAGCTATTTCAAGAAAAAATATCGTATACTTTTCTAGTTTCTATAGTCTCAAAAGATAGTTACACAGCACTCTACAAACGACCTTTCGCAGCAGAGAAGAGAGAAGCTAAAAAAATTCCTATAGGAATTTTATTTATTTAAAAACCTTTAAACAAGAAAAAGAAGAAGAAACTACCGAGAGAGGGAGAGCGAGAGAGGGAGAGTTTTGCCTCGGCAGCGTCGTCATTCTTTCGCATTGTACAATATTTATTTACTTAACTTTAATTTCTTTTGTTTTTATCAGTCCGTCGCGACGCATGCGAGGGGGGGGTGGGGGGGAAGTTATGTGATTTATTTAATAATTTCGCAATATTTATTTACATGCTATGCTGCTGCACTGGCCTCGCTTCGCTTCGCGTGGAAGTGCTGATGCGGCGGTTTTCCGTTTCCCCGACAGCAATTTCTGGGTATTATTGTGCTAATTATCGCTCGATCAGATAGATCATTATAATCTGCTGCTGTTCTGACACCTGTCTCTCTTTCTCACTGTCTCCTTCTCTTTCGTTCTTCTTACTGTCCCTCGTGGTAACTGACCCGACACAAATCATTTGCGCAGCTGTTTGTCGCCTTTCTTTGTCCAGTTTTCAGTTCTTATTTGTCGTATTTTCTCCATATTTTCTTTTTGTTTACGCTACCATGTGAAAAAAGTGTTTCCCGCTGTGTGTGTGTATTGGTGTGTGAGTGCGAGAGGGCTGCCTGCTGGCATGACAAACTTCTCCGATTTCAGAGCGGGCCTGAAAAAACCGCGATAAGCGTCAGAGGCATTTTTCGCGAAATTCTTGTGACACACATTCCACAAGTTCTGGCGCCTCCTTCTGGCACTCCGCACTGGAAATTCATAATTAAATAAAGGCACAAAAATATATATTGCCAGCGTTGAAAAAAAAAAAAAAAAAAAACTTAAATAACTAAAGCAAACAATATGATATGATAGATATACCAATTTCAGATTGAAATGTGGAGGCACCAAAATCCGAAAAACGAAATCCGAATTAAATGACAGCAAGCATAATATGACAGCGCAATTGCAGAGAAATTGGATGAGGCCATGTTCAGACAAAAAACATATATATGTACATACCATATGTAGTTGGGGGTCTATGGAGATGGAGAAAAAGTTGTTCACACAAGTATTGCAATTACTGTCAAGATAAGTTGCATTATCAGATTTCTGCATGTGCAGAAATTTGCATTTTGTGTTGAGGATTCTTTGTTCCAGAGAATATAATTGGAGCAGCTTATGAAAGAGGTTGCTAGATGTCTGAAGTGTAATATTATATATAGTATATATAGTAAATAATTTATAAATTGGAATATTCTAGCAGAAACAACTTGAGCAAGTTCGAAGGGAGTTTGAAGAAGGTTTTCTGCATTTTAAATTGGCATATTATATATAGTGCAGTATAGTAAACATCTTGAGAAAGTTTGTAGAGAGTAGAGGAAGAAGAAGGTTTTTAAGCAGGGTGTCCACATTTATTTTTGTAATATTTTCTACCGAAAACATCTTGAGCAAGTCAGCATCATCATCAGGCTCTTATGAATTCTATTTTCAAGTTTTGCTTGCATTCAATTTCTGCTTTTCATTTTGACTTGTTCTTCTCGGCCATAACTTCCTGCACACACTCTCTCTCTCTCTCCCTCTCTTTTACATACTTAAACATGCAATTGCCTGTGGCAGGAATATCTTTGTTGTCCAATGCCTTGAAAAGTGTGCTGGCCATTCGGCAGTTGCTGCTGCTGCTGCTGCTGTTGCTGCTGCCAATGCCCCTAAGCCAATAAGCGCATTTTGTTGTGCGTATGTATGCCCCGCTGTCTGTGTGTCTGTGTGTTTGCGTGTGTGTTTGAGTGTGTGGCTGCGTATGTGTGGTAAGAGCATATTTTTGGCTTGGCTCCTCTACGTTCATAATACCGTATTCTGATTATGCTCGAGCATATTTCAAATATTTAACGCCCGACCAATATTTTGGGCCAACCAAACGTTTTGCTGCATTTGGTTCACTGTTTTTGTTAAACAGTGTGCACTCGATAAGTGCAACAATGAACGGAAAATATTTCAATACAAGAAAAAGTAGTTGCTTTATGTGTTAAATGCTGTTTATACTTCGATTTGAAGAGTTAACATATCTGAGAATTAATTTTGAAATTCTTTTATATTGAATTTTACGGAAATTTGCTTATTTTTGTCCGTATGACCACAAAGATCTCAGTTATTATAAAAGCTACAGCTATGAAATTTGCTGACAATATATCTTATTATATGCCGCAAATAACGCACATTTTAGAAATTTGCCACGCCCACTTGCGCCTACGTAAATCGCAAAACAAACCTATTGCAAGCGTAATTTGACAGCTAGAAAGCAAGTTGTTGCACCTATTGAGACCTTACTGTAATTTAATTGCAGCCACACACACATGCGACTGACTGAGTGAGAGGGAGAGAGTGTGTGTGTGTGTGTGTGGCGGGAATGAGTGAGAGCATTAGATAAATCAAATTTTGGGCTGCGTTCTCGACCATTGTTGAGGAGCGTGCATTGTTTTATTACGCACCAAATTGATTGACCCACAAATCCAACAACAATGCGAATATTGCGTGCAGCAGCAACAGCAACAACAACAACTATAAGAATTTTGGACGCTACTCGAACAATTTGTGCATTATTCTAATGCGTTTTTATTGACAATATAATCGCATTGCACATTTCATGCTGCATCAGCAGCAGAATCGGTGGCAGCATAAATAACAACAATAACAATAACAATTACCCGATAGAGAGACCACGCCTCCTGCCACTGTGCCTCCGCTATGCAAAGTGCCTTTTGCGTGGCATGCAACACAATGGCAAAAATCAGCAGGCGGTCAACAACAATTCGAAATCCTCAAATTACAACAGCGCCGCCGATTCACATTGGCATCGCAGAAAGAGGAGAAGGAGGAGTAGGAGGGGGGGGGGGGCTATGCGGCACATCTGGCATGCGGTATGCGGCATGCAGTCATGCAGCCATGCAGCATGTGGCATGTGTGGCAAGTGGCAAGCGGAGCATAGTCGCATCGCATCGTAGCCAGCGCTGAGGGAGCTCAGCAATCGGTCATAGCTCATTCTGAACGGCGTCGCATGCCGCGAATTATTGTTGCAAGTCAAGTTTGTTTTTTTTTTTTTTCTCCTTTTTTTTGGCAGAAAAACAAGTCTGTGTGTGTGTGTGTGTGTGTGTTCCGTTGCCAGCGTTCCCGCCACATTGCGGCGCACACTCCATTAACATATTTATAAGTATGAAAATAATGGAAATCCTAGAAATTGTTCGCCAGGCTTGGGAAATGGAAGTTAGCTAGCTAGTGTTCCATTGCCAGCGTTCCTCAAGTGGCAGAGGCCACTCTAATAACATGCGCTGGTGTGCACAGTATACATATGCTATGGTGATCTGTGCAGTCTTTTAGAGGTAGTTGGGTAGAAAGTGTTCCATTTCCACCGTTCCACAGCTGTAGAGTCACTGTATAGACATGTACTTGCATGGAGAGTATGTTGTGATCTTTCAAAATTGCTATTTTTAGCGCTATTGAGACAAATAGTGTTTCATTCCCAACGTTCCTCAGCTGTAGAGGCACTTTATAGACATTATATATATTGTGTTCATTTCATACTGTAGTCTTTATAGTTAGTGATGTGTCTAGTATTCCATTCCGTACATTCCCCTTTTGATCTATGAACTGATTAAAAAAAAGTGTTTCATTCCCAGCGTTTCTGCTGACAGGGCACTGTAAGAACATAACCTCATAAGTGCATTAGCAAATATCTTCAAACAACACTGTAACTTCAAAGTTTCGCCAAAAAGTGTTCCATTCCCAGCGTTTCTGATACGAATAGGCACTCTAGGTACATAAAGTTATAAAAATTGTATCGAATATAGTCAAACAGTAGCGAAATATTTAAGTTTACTATAAAAGTGTTTCATTTCCAACGTTCCTGTAACGCTAAACCATTATTTTAAGACATACAGAAAAAAGAGTTTCTTTTATAATTAACTCCATCTCCAACCTTCCCTTTCTTGCAACAACTCTAATGAACTTTCGAAAATTCCCACCTTCCACAGAGATAAGTCAAGATTAGTCAAATCTAGCTAGCTATAGCTATTCTGAAGCAAACCAACAACGCAAAAAAAAAAAAAAAAAAAAATAAACTGTATCTTAATTGCTTAAGAAATCGGAATTCTGGTACAGCTAACTGTGCTTAACCCTTCGAGCAGCCAAAAGGTCTTCGAGAGGTCTCTTTCTCTTCGCACACCTATTTCCGTGGCACAATTGTAAGTTTCGATTGCTGTTTGCTTTGGCGCGCATTTCAATTAGCATTGTGCCACTTGCCACAACAACAGCAACACGCAGCAGCAATTAGAAAAAATTAAATGGAAACTCACGAATCAAAAAAAAAAAAAAAAAAAAAAAAAAATGAAAAAATGCAATCAAACTCAATTTTTATAGACAAAAGCAGCTTTGTTGTCTGTTGTTGGTTTTTTTTTAACTGTTGTTGTACCAGTTGTTGTTGTTGTTGTTGTTGTTGTTGTTGTGCTGTTGTTGTTTTTGCTGCCTCTTGTGGCCTGTGCTGCATTTTGAGCAGTCAAAAATGATTTTCCATGATCCAAGCTGCTTCTGTTGCTGTTGATGTTTAAGCATTTATTAAGCTAACGAGCTTACAACACAATTCTACCTTCGAGTACCTGCTCGAGCTTCACCTGTTCACCCACCCAATATGTTGCTTAATTAACTTCCATGTTGATCAAACCAATGTTATCAAATTTATAGAAATTAAAAAATGAAATATGTATTTAATTTAGTTTCTTGCAATTGGTATATTTCTTTGCGTTTTTTGGGCGCACAAGTGGGCGTGGCTGCATTCTAAAACAACCTTTAGTTGCGTGCAATATTCAGACATATTGTTAACAAATTTAATAGATCTAGCTTGTATAGTTCCTGAGATCAACGTGTTCATACAGACAGAAATGAGAAAAGGTCTAGAATATGTACAGTTTGAGGGGTTCAGTGCTGTCTGCCACTGTGTGTTAGCCAACTGTGCGATTAATAAACAATTATAATACTCTTCTATACCCCTCATACCCTCCCATACCCCTCTATGCCCCTCTATACCCTCCTTTACCCCTCGGGTTTAAACAACAGCGGGCAACACGTAGCAGCAGTGGCAAGTTTGGCCGCAATAACCCGTAGAACGAAATAAAATTCTTGTTGAAATTTAATGTTCATTTTCCAAAGCCAAAGCACGTGGTTGTTGCCGCCGCTGTTGTTGCAGTTGTAATTAATATGCCAGTGAGGCACTCAGACTGTAGCTGCAACAATCGAAGAAACCGACTGCGGCGCAACGTTCAAGGCCAGCGTGGAAGAGGGGCAGGGGCTGGCGAGGAGAGAGGGAGGTTGGTTTCTGTCTAGGTGCGGCAGGTGAGGTCGTGCGGTCCGCTTTGGCTATTTGCATAAATGGCCGATGAAAGCAGGCAAAGAATGACAGCAAATAGGGACGGAGGGGCGACTGATGTAGATTATGAATATATGTACGAGGGTCGTTTGATAAGTCCTTTTTTATTTGCCGCACCTGCTCTAAATACAACACTGCTGCGTCAGCAGTTATCGATTAACAGCTGACTGTAAAATTTTGAGAAAGCTGGTTTTTGGTTTGCGTTTTATAGGCATTGAAAGCAGACGATCTCGTAAATTTTAACGAAAAAAGAAAAAAAAAAATTTTATGGAAAATTTCATAAATTGGGCTAGAACTGCTACCCCATAGATATTCCCAGATTTAGCCCCCGTGACATTTTTTTTTTCAAACATGAAAAATGGCTCGTTCGGTAAGAAAAAAAAGTAAAAAAAAACGACTATTTTGAGGGCCTTGAAAACCTATTTTTGGAAGGAATAAAAAAATTGAAAAAGCTGTGTGAAATAAAACGCTCTTTGACGAAAAATATATTTTATTAAAAGTCACGGACTTATCAAACGACCCTCGTATATAAAGCAGAGTCATTCATATCCGTTGGAAACTATGCTAAACTATATAGAAGTGTCAAATCAAGCTAGTTCTGGCTGTAAAAGAGCTCAAATTGTTAACTGTGTCTGTAGTCTGTGTGTGCAGGTGTTTGTGTGTGTGTGTGTGTGTGTGTGTGTCCAGGTGTGTGTACCATACTAGTGTGTTGCTGCAGTTATTTGTCTCTCTCTCTCTGTCTCTCTGTCTGCATCTGTTTTGTGGCGACAATTCCAGCGTGTCTGCCCACTGTCGTTGAGCATTTCCGGTCATCGAGCACCCAATCGAAATTACTTTGCAACTAAGCACCAACTAAATGTGCATGTATGTATATATATAGTGTATATGGCTTTGACATCGGCCAAAAAAATAATGTAGGTATATAGAAAAATAATGCACAATTTTTGTTGATCATCTTTTGATTTTTTGCTACCTGATGTTGTTGCAAGGCAGGAGGTCAAGCAGCATGTTCCATTGATGCCACTTCAAGAATATTGTTGAATGTATGCACACACACACATAGAGCACACACACACACTCACATATGGCACACACACACAGTTGCACACACATGTGAAGCGTCTGTTTGGTAAGCGCCTATTGTCGGCATTTGCCTTTTCGACTGTCTGCCTTGCTCTTGCTGCCTCTCTTTCCCTCTCTCGTTCTCTTTCGTCTGTCTACAGGTAGCAGAGACCCCTAGCAGGCAACTTCTACTGTCTGTCTGTCTGTCTTTCTGTCCGCTGACCAACACAAACCGTGGCGACACTCGCTTCGGTCACTCACATTGATGTTGTTTGTTCCTCACACTCGTGTGCTATCTTCCCCTCTTTCTCTCTCACTCCTTCTCTGCCTCTTGCTGTCTCTCTTTCATCCTTGGCTAAACGATTCACAGCATTGCGCCAACTTGGCCAAAACACATTCTGGCCACGATATTGTGCTCACAATTATGTTCAGATGCCAATTACGAAGTTTTTGATGAGAACGAGTAAAAATTAATCGAGGTTAGAAATGGGCGTGGATGGAAAAGAAAAGGAAGATTATCTACAGGCGCAGAGTTAAGCAGAAGATAGCAAAAGGAAGAGCACAAAAGTTTTCTAGAGCGAACAGCAACTTAAAGTGCATAAGAATATATAATATATGGTATATATTCCAGAACATGTACATATTCAACATTAATAAAATTAAATGCATAAAATAAACCATAATTTTAATTTGTTATATATTTCATTTGATATTTAATACATCAATATTAATTATTTTTTACTTTTTTCTATTATAATGAAATTCTATATGGAAATTTATGAAGTTCTTTTTACTACGAGAGGTTTCTCCATTCTTTTTTTTATTATATTTTATTTACTGATTTTTTTTCATGCTTTTTTCTTATATTTTTTTATTCATTTTTTTTTTTGAAATATTAATGAAATTCTATATAGAATTTTATGAAGTTCTTTTCTTTCTTTTTCTTTTTTTTTTTTTTTTTTCTTTTTTTTTCTTTTTTTTTCTGTATAATTCTTTGATTATCTGTTGCAAATATAAAGCGAGTTTCGATTTCAATGCAGCACATGCTAATTTGGCTGCTTAGTCAGGTGTTTTTGGCATGCGTCCTTGAATGCCGTTCTCCTGAGAATCGCCGAGAGAGGCGGGAAAGCAGAGTTGCTGCTTTGTGTTATTCCAATAGTTCGGCCATTATTTATAGCCTGAAAGCAGCGCTTCTGTGCCGTTATTTATACATACATTGAAGAGGTAGAAGAGTGAGGGGGGAGGGTGGTATATTTATAGGGTATATTTGTATGTATGTAACCCTTGTCTTTCTCTCTCATGTTGGGGTGAAGTTGGGGAAGAATTTTAGCACTCGCATTGCTAATTTGATTATGCACATATTTTAAACTCTTTTACACGCCTTATCAACTTTACATAGACTTCAATCTGAGCACGAGGCCGACTTTACCTGTGGGCGCACGTAGCGCCCCCTCCCCACCACCTCTACCAACCAACAGACCCTGCCCCTCCATTCCCCTTTATTTCATTGTTGTTGCATTTGTTCATTTCGTTGTCGAGCGTTGACGCTCTTAAATATTAAACAAGTCCAGGAAGACAGCGGAAAGGCTTTGGCGTAGCTTGTGCACGTTGTGCCAGGCTCCTTATGTGACCCCTACCCCACTTGATGCGGCGCCTCTGCTTACAGGCAGAAGCAGCAGCAGCAGCGGCGGCAGTGGCAGTGGCAGTGGCAGCGACAGCCAGTTAGCATTTGAAGTTGTGCAGCTCGCCGTTTTGTTTGCATTCCCTGACCTGCAACCCTCTGTCGCCCCTGTCTCTGCTTGGCTCCCTCTCTCTCCCTCCCTCTTGTTTCCCTCTTTCGCTCTGTCCGTCTCCTTCTTGGCTGGCAGAAGAAGATGCAAGTCTTGCGGCTTGCTGACAAAGTGCCGAAGCCGACGAAGACGGCGACGATGACGACTTGTCTTGTTGTTGTTGTTGTTATTGTTATTGTTGTTGTTGTTTTAGTATGCACAGCGGTCATCACTTGAGCTGTGCAACTGCTGCCACTCGAGGAGACACGTCCGCATACAGCCACAATAACAAGAAAAACGTGCAACAACAGTGGGTAAAAGCAAAGAGTTTTGTCCAATGTGAAATTCTTTTAAGGCATAAAAAAACTAAATAAATATTTTAAATATTATTTTGAATAATATTCGAAAAATATAAAAATACTTGTAAAAATACTTCAAATAAAATAAAAGAAATCATTTGAACGTGTAATCATTTGCTAGTATTAAAAGTAAGCTTGCAATTCGCTATTTTACGATTTACGAAGGCATCAAAGGGCGTGGCGAAATGATTTATAAACTGATTATCTGCAACCAATAGTAAGGCATATATTCAAAGAGTTTGGTAGCCCTAGCTCGTTTAGTCGCTGAGATTAAGGCGCTCATACGAACAGATATGACGGAATTTGAAGAAATTAAATATAAATTAACAAATTATTTCATTTTTATCACTTTTCCACCTTTGTCAACCCACTGTGCGCAGTGGCAGTGTGACACTGCTGCTTTCTGCCCCCTTTTTCTGTGCTCATCCGCAACGTCATCATCCGCCAAGCGACAAGCAGCGCTATCATTGTGGCCACTTTTTAGTCGAGGGATTGCAGTGTTTTGCGCACCCCCTCACCCCTCAGTTTTTGCATCCTCCTTTATTTTTTTGGCTTCGCTGCATTTGTCTTTCACCTTTCACCTCGTTCTCTCTTCCTCTCTTGCTCTTTTTCTCTAGCAGCTGCCGCTGTTATTGTGTTTTATGACGCCTTGACATATGCTACAATTTATTTTCATTTTCATTACCATTCTTTATCCCCCTTTACTTACCCCCTTCCTGCCTTTTCCGCTGCGCACTTTGTGATGATCAAAGATGGGCAAAATGGTGGCTATCTACCACGTAGCTGCAGTTTAGTAAGGGGTATCTAGAGTAGACTGGGAAGATTGAAAGTTGGATAAGGTATTTACGATATATGAATTGATTTATGGAAAATCATCTTACAAAATATTTATAATGCATAAAAACAAATAAATAAATTCTATGAGTATTTCCATTTCCAAGAAAACAACTTTGTGATTATTTTTATTACGCAGAAATCATAATTACAGTTTTTATTTTTACAGCGTTTTCAATGCAAGCTTATCAAATGTTGCACTATACATATTGCCCCTTTTCTTGGACCCTCCCCCCTCCCTCCCTGCATCCACGATTTAACAGCAGGGTAAACAATTTGCCACTGCTGACAAATGTGGCTGGTTTTCTTTCATTGTTGTTGTTGCTGTTTGAATTGTTTTGGTTGTTCAGCCTGTGTGTGCGTGTGTTTTTGTGTGTTTGCTATGCTATGGTGGCTCATATCGCTCTTTGCTTGGGCACCTTTGGGATTGTTGTCTCTGCTTTATTATTACAACAACGATTAGTGGTACGCGGCAGGGTTTTATCAGGTCGAGCAACTGACTAAATCCGTTGGAACACCGAAAAAGACCCTCTGTGGGTCTCAGCTAGAGGTCTCTCTGTGCCAACCTGTTTGGCAACACCACAAAATGCCATGTAATAATAGACAAGCACATGCATAATAATAATAATAACAACACCACCACCACCACGACAACAACAACAACAGCAACAACAGCAAGTGCAGCTTATCGCTGCGTCAACGACTTAAAGCCAACCGCGTGTCGCATAAAAGGGGGCACCCAGAAGGGGTATAGAAGTTACTTTCAGGGATTTACTTGCTGTGTTTCCATTTGCGTGTGTGTGTGTGTGTGTGTTTGTGCAGCAGAGTTAATGAGCGTCATGTGGCCCCCAACACACACACACGCATTGTGGAATCATTTGCTTTGCTTTTCTTATCGTCTTTTATCGGTTATCAAACACTGTGCCCACCACTGTTGTTCCCTCCCCAATTGGTCTGAAATCGATGATGGATGTTGCACACCGATTAGTTAATTCCTACACAAAAAGAGAGAACGACCGAAAAAAAAAAATAGAAATAAAAAAACGTGTCTTTCGAAACACAAATCGAATGCTGAAGAAAAAAATAATGTGGGCCATGACAAAAGGCAAAGTTTGTTGTCGACTTTGTCAACGGCTTTTGGTTGTTTTATTGCTTTTGGTATACCCTCTATTTGAGGTGGGTAGGTGTCGTATGGCCAGTATTTTATTATTGAGTAGATTCAGGGAAATTAAAAAATAAAAATAAAAATTAAATAAATCAAAAAATAATAATAAAAAAAAAAATAAAAAAGGGCAATTCCAATAAATAAACAAATTTATCAAAAAGATTTATTCAAGAAATAATATATTTGCTAAAAAACCTAGACTTTTTCAAACAAAAAATAATTAAACAAAAATACAAATAATTAATTAAAAAAAATAATTTGGAAAATAATTTTAATAAAATACAAAAACATTATTTATTAAAAAAATAATTTTAAGAATAATTAAAAATAAAACTATCAAAAAGTATTAAAAATATAATTTGCAAAAAAAAAGTAATAAAGAAACGTAATAAAATTTGAAAAAAACTAAATAAAAAAATATTCTTTTGAACAAATTTGAAAAAAAAAATAAAAAAAAATAAAACAAATATTTGAGTAATTAAGGGTATTGAAAAGTCGCCAACATTCCACTGTGCGTAACCTAACCTTAGCTGTTGTTTAATTGGCTCTTTTGAAATGAGCTCGAAACGGCAACGAAATGTTGAATCATAAGTTAAGCAAGAATGAGGTAGGCAAAGGAGAACAAAAATTTGCAGGGGGCACAGCAGGGGAATGTACATTCAGAGTGAGCAAGGGGGAAATGCCTTCAAGAATTGAGTGGATTTTAAATATTTAAAATATAGTTAAAGCTCGCATAGATAAAATGTGTGTAGTTTATGCGAGACTTCAATATGTTTGATTTTACGCAAATTGAGCTTGCACTCTCCACCCTCCACCTTCCTTCGCCTTCTCAAGCCCTTTATTTGACTGGCCAAAACAAGTTGGCTGGCTGGATGACTGGCTGACTGGCTAGTTGGCCCTCTCGGATGTTATTGTACCATGCCAATGGCATGAATCATGCATATTGATCTCTGGTCCCCACTGACTGACTCACCCAAACACTCAGCGCAGCTCAACTCTACCGAACTGAACTGAGCTGAACTGAACTCAAGTCAAGTCAAGTCGAGTCAAGTCAACGGTGCCTGTTGCCAAGTGCAGGAGGCGCCTCCATCGTCGTCGTTGCTGTCGTCGATTTAAGCCAACATTTATTTTTTTCTCTCGCTCTGTTGACCATAAACAAGAAACGGAAATGTAAACGAAGAAAGCCAAATTCAATTGAATTGAAAACTGAAAATAATTAATGATTTGGTTTGGCTTCGTTGTTTATTTGTTTTTTCTGTTTAACGTTATTTTTCAGAGTCTTCTTTTCTTTGCCTTTTCTTTTTATTTCTCTTCTGTTTTTCTGCCTGTTTTGCTTCTTATTCATGCGTTGTGCGTGTCGCAACGAGGCGAGGCCATATTACTATGCAAAGCGACACCTATTGTCTGTAGTTGGCATTAATAATAATAATAATCACATTACTTTGAAGTTATCGTTGGCATTTTTTAATCATAAATAAATATGAATTCTTCTTTCCGATTCCATTGCATTTTTGATTTTATCTATTTTTTGTCCCTATTTTGGTCTAATGTATAACCAAATAGGTCTAATTGAGATGTCTTTACTTTGTATATATGGCATATAGGTTATGTTGCTTACTTAATTGAGCTATCGGAAGTCATTAGCACTAAAAAGTATTGGCACGGTATAATTGAACTATTAGTATTTAGGACTAATTTAAAACCTTAAGAACCAACATAAAAAAAAAAAAAAAAAAAAAAAAAAAAAAAAAAAAAAAAAAAAAACCAAATGGCAAACAAATTGAATTAAAGCACCACCGGTTTTTTTTTTTTTTTTTTTTTTTATTTGATTAGGGAGATAAACTCATAACCTAATGAGTTGTTACTTACAGTAGTTATTGTTCGTGAAGTATTCTCGATAACAATGAAACCCGATCGACAGGAATGTTGTCAACAGTTCTTCAACGGAAACTAGTTGTCATGCATCTGTTATCGGTAAACAGACACAGTATGGCAGTAAAAGAAATGCAAAAACAAGTTCCGGCAGTTCTGAGAATGTGAAAAAAGCACGCACTAACTTAAGTACATCCCCTCTCCCCCTTTGATATATAAATGTATCATAGAGTTACAGTGATGCTCGACCATTGAGATTTATAACTAATTGAGAACGAGTCGGGAGTTTTCTGGTAGCCAGAGGGTTGTCGGGGTTAAGCTGAGCGTGAGATTCGATTATAATCGGGTTGTAATTCGGCTCGACGTTGCACATCGGTGATTTGTTCTCGCTCTCCCTCCTCTCTCTCCGTCTCTCTCTGTCTCTCATAATCAAATTTCAATTAGATAATTCGCACATTTATGGGATGTGACAAAAAATAATTATGTTTTGCACATGGGTATTTACTTAGCACATGTCGCATGGTATTATGCAATATGCCACAAGCAAAATTCAATAATGTTTTGAGCTGTTCACGATGATGATGATGATGATGACGATGTTGATGATGTTGATGATGATCATTACAAATTTCTGGCATTCAATTGAAATAGAAATACAATTTTACACTTGTGTCGCATTCAATAAATCCGACAGCACATCATAAAATTATTGAATGTGATTTTCACCAACTGCTCTGCCTGCAAACTATTTATTGGTTATGCAAGCAAGGGAGAGAAAATGAGTGAGAGAGACAAAGAGTGAGAGATGGGAGAGAGGGGAGGGAATGGGGAAGCTGGTCAATCAGTTTAGGTTTATTTGCGGTTTTATTTTATGTCAAATATTATGCAATATTAGTTGAGAGTTCTGTGATTGCCTAAGTTGCAAGTTGCAGTCTACAGTTGCATCTCCAGCTGCAGGTTTTCGGTTCCAATTCCATCTTGTTCCGGTTCAATTATTCAGAACTGCTAATAGCCTGCATTGGTCGCATTGGATGCTTTAATCCATTAATGGTTGCCCACAGCGTGTCTCAATGTGTCCCATCTACACATATTTTTTTTCTTTCGGTTATTCCATTTCATTTAGCGCTCACTCAATGGGGATTTCTTTCTCTCTCTCTCTCTCTCCCCCACTCCCTCTCCCTCGATTTGCGGCCTTTGACTAGTTTCAAATGTTTCGAATTGTTAGTAGTTTCGGAAATGTTTCGAAATATTTCTCAAAAAAATGCGAGAATGCAAAAAAGTTGCGTGGTAAAGCTGATAAAAGGGTTTCCCCCTCACACTCTCGATTGTATTATGGCTAAATAGTTGAGACATGTTGACAGTCGGTTAATCGACCTTAAAACTGGGCCCCATTGCGACCTATGCTCCCTCCTTCACCCGTGGGATGCCTAGTTTCCGCCCACTATCAGAGTAAAAGCTATTCGAGTTATTTGCAGTGTATTCTTGTTGTCGGGGCCCATTTGTGGCACGTTTGGCATTCGACTTGGAATGCACATTGTGCCCGCTTCCATGTTCCGAATTCCTTGATCTCCTTTCTCCCTTTTATCAGCTGATGTCTTATTAATGTCGCTGGTTATCGCTTCCTCTCCCTCCCTTTCTCTGTCTGTTTCATTTGATGTGGCTTTTGTTGACATTTGCTGCATCTTGTGGGAAATGAGGCGAGTTGCGTTGTTTGTAACAGTTAGAGAGGAGGTATCTGTCAACACAAAATATGGGAATTTTCTCATTTTTGTTCGTATGAGCGCGTATATCTCAGTGACCATAAGAGTTAGGGCTATAAAATTTGGTGACAATGTTTCTAAGTATTGTACGTAGCTAAAGTAAGTTTTAGAATTTGGCCACGCCCCCCATCCGCCCCCCAGAAAGCGTTAAAAGCGAAAAACAAGCGTAATTTGAAAGCTAGAAAGTTAATACTTGATGTATAGCATAATTATCAGACTCTTTATAACTATGTGCTAATCTAGTTCAGATTGCATAGAAAATATAGTAATTACTTTAGTGTATTTGCTAGTCGATCACACTCCACTGTCACTTTCTTAGTTGTTGTAGTTTTTTTAAAGACTTTGCTCGCCCGCTTCATATTTATTTTAAACTTTCGTTTGGTTTCGTTTTGTGGAGTCTTTTATCTTTCGCCCTTATGTCGTTGTTGTGCGAATCTGCTGTGGTTTTGTATTGCTTTCTTTTTGGGCTGCACTTACATAATTACACATGCTAAATGTGTGTGTGATGGTGTGTGTGTGTGTGTGTGTGTGCGATAATTATTATGTGTTGCTTAACTCTTTTTGTGCCCATTTTGTTTACGCATCGTTGCAACAAGAACAACAATGAGAACTAAAGCAGCAAGCGAACTAAGCGACACATAGTGATGGGGAAGAGTTGGAGAGAGGGATAGTGAGGGAGTGAGAGGGAGGGGGAAGGGGACGGAGAGAGAGATACAACCCATATGACAATTGGTTTTTCATGCTTTGTTCCGCAGACAGTCAACTGCTAAATCGAAGTTTAAGTGCCCGCGTTCCCGTTTCCCTCCCCGCCTCGTTGCCCCGTTCTGCATTCCGGTTTAATTCCCCCTTCACCTCGCCCGCCCCCACACACACACATACGTATTCCCTTTGCGCTTGCCTTGTCTTTCCTTTCGCGCTTCTTTTCACTGACAATAAAAAGTTGTACTCGGTTTTGTTTTGTTCGTCTCGCTTTGCTTCTGTGTTTTGTATTCCCCATCCCTCTCTCCATCTCTCCCGTTCTGCTCTTGCTGTCTGCACATCTTCTTAATTAATTTGACATAAATTGCAAGCATGACACACACACACACGAGAGAGAGGGAGGGAGAGAGAGAGAGAGATGGGGGGAAGTTGTGTTCTCTGTCTCGTTGTTGGAAAATATTGGCATTGTTCTGACTTTTGTCTACTTTGGCCAAAGACTTAACCAGTTTGCCGACGTCTGCCACAGTCTATGCCAAAAGTTTGCATTCACTCATTGTATATATATCTCTTTCTTCCTGTGTGTGTGTGTGTGTGTGTGTGTGTGTGCTTGCGGTGTGCGGTGCGTGTAAGCTGCAACTTGTGGGCCAATTGCTCGAACTGTTGCAGAGAGAAATAATGCGAGACAAACGTTACCAAACTTGCCTACAGAGAGCGGTGCGGTGCGGTGCGCTGCTCAGTGGCGCCATCTATTGTGCGTATGTGTTTTGTGAATAAAATATTATAATTGCATTCCCTTTGGTTTACAAGGTAATTACGCCAGATTAAGCGATGTGTGCACGGCACAAACAATAAGTTTTCCCATTAATAGGCAAAACAAGCACACTGTTCCAATTCCAGTTGTTGCAAATTCATTTAGAACTGCTGTTGGTGGTGGAGATGGGAGGAAGAGTGGAGTGAATACTGTGTTCCAATTGCATTCATTTTAACTGTGTTTCATTTCCTTGATAGATAGGTCGAATAAGCCTCTGGTAATAAGCAGGAAGTGGCAACCCTGTGTTTCATTTCACTCGTTTCAATTTCGTTTTAATTCAATTTTTCCATTTTGCAGTTTGTGAAAAATTCTGTTCCAATTCCACTTGTTTTCACTTTATTCCAATTTCATTTAGTACTTTTTATAGAAAATAAAATGGAAAAGACAACTCTGTGTTCCACTTTCATTTGTAAACTGTAGAGAATGCAAAAGAAATACAGAAAAATAAGGATTTTAAGTTCCATTTTTAATATTTCATGTTCCAATTCCACTTGGTCCACTTAAGCATAATTGTATTAAAGTTTAACTGTTGCTTTGATGAAATGCAACACTTGAGGTCTATGTCTGTTTCAATTCCACTTCGTTTCACTTAGGTTTCCCTTAAGTTAATTTTCATTTGAATTTAAACGAGAGCTTGTGTGACATAACTGTTTGCTGGCAGTGTCCTTTGCTGCGCTACAACTCTGAACAGGTTGCTTGCCCCCTCTCCTTTTCCCTCTTTCCCCCTTTCCACTCTCCAATTCTTTTGTTTTGTTTTAGAAAGTCGACAATGGACATAAGAAAATTTATGAAAACTTACAACAAGCACAACAAATGCATAAAGCAAGCCACCTATAGAGTGGGTGGGGAAAGGGGTACGGGGTGGAGAATGCCAATAATTACCTGGCTAGAACATATACAAGTGCAGGGGTGGAGGCCAATGGGGGGCACGCACTGTGGCACTGAGGCACTGAGGCACTGTGGGAATTTGTGGCAGCTGCTCGGACAGACTGAGTGAGGCTCTTCTGCTGCTGCTGCTGCTTCTGTTCAACTTGCTGGTCAGCTTTATTAATTATACGACCCACCACAATTGGGTCTGCAGTGTTCCCCAGGCTCCCCGAACCCCTTCCCTGTTACTTCTTCCCCCTCCCCTCGCTTCACTCGTTGCAGTGATACCAAAAATTTGTTAATAATTTGGGGCACTTTTCTCCCTCCCTTTCTCTCTCTCTGCTCTTCTCATTGTCTTGTGCAGCCAGTTGTATGTGGGCGTGGCTGCAGCGCCTACGCCCACATACATATCATCATCATCATCATCAGTTTTTATCTTTGGCGTTGATTTTGTGTGAAAGCGTTGAGGAACTTCGGCCAGCAACGGTTACGTTTCGTTTCATTTTTGTTCGCTTTTTGCACATTTGTTAATTTTAATGCCGTAATTCTCTTTCTTTTTCTGTTTCTCTTGCTGTTTTCTTCTTTGGCTTTTGTTGGTGTTTTTCTTTTCTTTTGCTTTGCTTTGCTTTGCTTTTATGTTTTGCTTTCGAAGTAAGCGAAGTAACCGAAGCCGAGACCGTTGGTTGAGTTTTCATTTCTTTCAATTTCAATTTCCATTTCCATTTCTCTTGCTCCCTTTCCCCCTCCCCCCCACTTGACTCTTCTGCCATGTTAATTGAGCGCCAGCCCAGTTGCTTCGACTGCGATAAGCGCAATTGTAAACCGTATTTGCCTATTAAACTCAATTGAAAATTGCCTCAGCCTGAGCAGCGCAACGAACGGTTAATGAATCGAACCAGCTTTTCCACACAATAACAAGGTGTGTGTGCATAACTAGAAAAAAATAAGTGATAGAGCAGGGGGAAGTGGAGTGGGGGGGGAAAGAGAAGTCTGTAGAATAGCCATCAGTTATATAAGCAAGTAAAATTGCAACTGTTTTGTTTGACTTTTGATACCCATTAATCATGGAGTAAAGGAGTATACCAACGTAGAAGAAAGCATTACAGACAAAAAAGCTACTTTCTGTCTGTATGAACAGCTTAATCTGAGAGATGGCATAAGTTAGAGCCATCAAATTAAGTGCATCAATATGTCTAACTGTTGCACGTAGGTAAAGCTGGCCTTAGATTTTAGCCACGCCCACATACGCCTGCACAAAGCGAAAAAAATGTATTGCTAGCTTTAATATGAAAGGAAGAAAATTTATTTTCAGTTATGAGTATACAAATGTTTGATAAAAATTTAATTACAATGGAATAAGAAATACATAAGTTATATAGGACATAATTTAAGTAAATTCATAGTTAATCTATTTTTTAGAGGGTATCACACAGTCTAACACACACCTCTGTGCTTCACAGCACATCATGCACAGCAAAAGTTGCTAAAGTTTCTAGAGTTTACCTCACTTTTTAAGCTGAGACCAATTGTGAGTGTTTTGTATCGTTAGCTATTAAAATTGTATTTTAATAGTTTATTAACGTTGCTGCTAATGAAACCTTGGTGAGTAGAAACTTGCAGCCTCTGCTGATGATTGGGATAACTTCGTTGTTTTTTTTTTTTTTTTTTTTTTGTGTAAAGTTTTGAGGTTAATAAAAAACGATTTTGAATTGAAAACAGTTTTCAGGCCATATATAAGGGTCGTTTGATAAGTCGTGACTTTTGTTAATAAACAAACACTTTTTTGAACTGTTTTTCCAATTTTTTTTTTCTCAAAATAATAGGTTTTCTCAAGGGCATTATAACTATTTTTGCTAATCATGTTTGGAAACAAAAAATAGTACATGGGCTAAATCTGGAGAAAGCTGAGATGGGGTAGCAGTTTAGAATTGATATATTGCATGCTGACACGAAATTCACTTTTTTATTTTCGTTAAAATTCGCGAGATGTTGCTTTCAATGCCTATAAAACGCAAACCAAAAAACGCAGCTTTTCAAAATTTTTCAGTGATTAAAGCTGACAGGCAGTGTTGTATTTAGAGCAGGTGCGGAAAGCAAAAAGTCACGGACTTATCAAACGACCCTCGTAATTATGCTAATCTGGGAGGTGATGGGAAGAGGGGGAGATGGGTAGGAAGATGTATTGATGGAGAAAGGGGGTTAGCAATATAAGGATATCATGATTAAAGTTAAGACATTATAGTTGTTATTTAATAATTAGGGTTGAGAATAAAGAATATGGTTTAATATATGTTTTAATTATATTGATATTTAATTCTGAATGTGGTTTGTTATAGAACTTATTCTGAATCTTTAGCTCAGTGCCAACTCTCCTATCAGTTCCCTTCTTCTCACTCGACTCCCAGCTCTCAATAATTTGTTGCCAATTTCTCTAGAGTCTTCTCCCTCTGTCTCTCCCTCTATCCCATCTCTCCTCGGGTACCGTTTCTGCTTTAGCTACGTTTGCTATCTCTGTCTCTGCTTCTTTTTCTACCTATTCCCCTTCTTCCTTTGCTACTTCTCCTTCTTTTGCTTTCTTTGGGCTACTACTGCTCGCTTCTCACTTGCTGCCAATTTTGGCGGCACTCTCTTGGCCAGGCCTTAATTGACCCTTAAGCGATGCGACCACCTGAAGCAGTCTGCTGCTCCCACGCTGCCACCAGCCACGCCCACTGTCGAATTGTGCGCCCCCTGCGACCCAGGGGAACGTTTATAATAATTGTTTGTTTTTTTGTTTGTTTGCTTCTGAGTTCTGACGACTTGCTTCATATTTAATTACTATCTATGTTTTTTTACGCTTTATTTGTTGTTGCTGTCGCTGTTGCTCTGCTGCTGCTGTATTTATTCAAAATTTGATTGCGTTTAATTATAATTTTTAATTTCGTTTCACATCGTTATGTTGCGCAACGCGCGCGCTCTCTCAAGTTTATTTTCTTAGCTTTTCCTCTTGCCCTCTCTACCTTCAACGCATTTTA
Source organism: Zaprionus indianus (assembly GCA_018904595.1). Taxonomy (NCBI): domain Eukaryota; kingdom Metazoa; phylum Arthropoda; class Insecta; order Diptera; family Drosophilidae; genus Zaprionus; species Zaprionus indianus. The sequence continues at coordinate 1,272,472 of JAEIHA010000344.1, forward strand.
TGTGCATTTCTGTTTTTGCGCCATTGCGCAAATATTTACTTCGCATAACGGTTGCCCTTAACACACACACACACACACACACACACGCACATACACTGTGACTGCGACTGTGACTGTCACTTTGTCTGCGACTTGTTTGTTTGCTTGCTCTTCTGCTCCCACTGCCACGCCCAGCCTCCGTCCGCTCTGCCCTTTGCCTTGCCTTGCTGCTTCTTCCACTGTTGCCCTGCTCGGGCATCTCAATGACCTTTTCAATTATAACATCAAAAAAAAAAAAAAAAAAAAGAAGCAAAGAAACAAAGCAAGAAATTCCTCTTTGATTCTGTTGCTGTTCAACACTTGCTGAAAAATGCATATCAAGATGGTTAAAAAGCTTTAGTTCTTGACACAAGAGAAGCGCAACAAGAGGAATAGCAACGCGGAACACACACAGTGGTAAATCACTTAATACCCTGTAACCGAAGGGTATGATAGGCTAAGAGTGTTAAAGGTCATCTACGTTATAGAAAGTATTAACAACCTTTTTGGATTTTTAGTTAGTAAAGAAAGTAAATAGGGAATAATACAGAATATTTTATAGATATAGATGATATTTGTACTATAAAATAATATATATTCTTTATCAGTATGTTATACGCTCTTTATCTGCATGTTATATATTCTTGATCTGTATGTTATTTATTCTTGATCTGCAGCAGTAGTCTCCCTTTAGCAGACAGAAGAGACAACAGCTAATGCAAACTTATTGCTATTATTAAACCAAAGCTATATTATAGTAAATTCTATACAATATATATATATGTTATATATTCCTAATCTGTAGCAGATATATTCTTAAAACAGAAAAAAAAGTGAAACAAAGAAAATAAGACAAGAGGTAATGCAAGATCACTGCTAACACTTTGATAAAAGCTATAAATAACTATGTATATATGTTATATATTCTCAATCAGCAAAATTTTAAAAAACTGTAAAATTTAAAGGGTATGTTCCAGTTGAGTTTTAGCTTTCCTTTACTTTGGCTCTTTTTGCAGCAGTTAAATTTCCTTTTGCCAAGATAATATGAAGTCATTGTTTCATGTCTCCCTTACTAAAAATTTCAATCTATTTATGCAAAACAGTTGCAAGAAAAATGCGAGGCAGCTAGAAGAAGGGAGAGCGAGGGAGAAAGACATGTTTAAAGTGTTCTAACAACTCTGGTGTAAGAAAGAAAGCAATTGGTAACTCACAGATATCGTATATACATATATAGAAAAGTAACACCCGCTTAACACACTCAGTTTAGAGAGTGTCTAATTAACGATAAACACATCAGTGATACTCATTTTCATAATTTAACCTAGTCACCCCCACTTGCCGTGGTACAGGGTATATAACGGGGGCCCAGAAGAACGAGAAGCTGCTGCTGCTGCTCTTTGGCTTTTCGGTTGCTTAATTGAGCATCAATTAAAAATGTCGCGCCTCATTAAACGTGCGCTTTAACGAACAAAATATGAGGAAAGAAGCGAAAAGAAGCAGAAGAAAATGAAAATAAAAATAAAAATAAAGAAAATGATTCGCTGGTCGTAAAAAATGTTGCACAGATAATTATGACTGACTCAGTTTGTGAGTTAAAGTTATTGTTGATGTTGCTGTTGCTGTTGCTTGCCTCGAGCACAGGCATGAGGCATGAGGCATGCACCACTGCCCACCCCCAGAGCACCCCTTTACTATTTGCAACACTGCAGCAGTTGCATGGCTTGAGTCAAAGACAAACCTCGTATCAGTTTACCAGTTTCCCAGTTTGCCAATGCAATGCGAAGACCATATTGCAGCTCTTTAATTGAGAGCCTCCTCAAAGCGACTTCCAACTGCGATGACTCATTTGCATATCACGTATGCCCTGCTGCTGCTGTTGTTGTTGTTGCTGTTGTTGTTGCTGCAGTTGGGTGGGTGCACGCTTCGCAGGAATCGACTATCAGGTCTGTGCAAGCAGACGCACATTCACAACTTGAGTCAGCCGTAGAGTGTAGATGTGGATATCGTATGATGTGGAAGGTATTGTATGATTGTTAGTATGTGTTCTAAAGTGTGTTAGGGATGGCTGTCATGCTTGGGGCATGGTCTTGCTAACAGATGTTTAAATATACTTTGTGGATCGTAAGTTGTGGATGCTATGATGTGGATTTTATGTTGTGGAAGGCACAATGTGGAACATAATTTTGAGCAAACATGCTTTAAGCATACTTTTACTTATAGATATTTGAATATACATATATTGTGGAATGCATGTTGTGGATGCTATGATGTGGATTATATGTTGTGGAAGGCACAATGTGGAACAATTATTTTAGAACAAAATTATTTAAGCACAAGTTTTACTAATATATGTGTATAGAACATTTGTGGAATGCAAGTTGTGGATGCTGTGTTGAGGAAGCCAAAATGTGGAACATGATTTTGAGCAGACATGATTTTAGCAAACATTTCAAATAGATTTTTCATAAAATTTTGTGGAACGCAAGTTGTGGATGCTATATACAATTTAGAGTCCACAAAGTGGATCACAAGCATTATAAAATGAGGTTAATTATTCATAAAAAATCCATCAAATGGTTCAAATGAAATGATTTATCCTCAAATTGTGAATAATATGCTGTGGATCGTAAGCTAAAGTTTGCAGGGTTGCTGTGTGGTGGATCGCAAGTTGTGTATTGTATTTGCTATGCATAAAAGGAAGCATTTATAATATGGAACACAAGCTGCAGATTGTATGCTGTGAATTACATGTTGTGGATCACATATTGTGGATTTCATGTTTTAAATTCTAGATCATTTTATATTGAACCTTTACAAAATGTAGAACAAACTTTGCATTCAAGCATAAATTAACCATCAAAGTTCAGTTCTTGTTGACTAAATGACAATTTTCCCTCTCCCTTTTTTTTTTTTGCTTTTCATTTGAATTTCCATTTCCCATTTCCATTTGGAATTGGGTGACCAACTGACTTGACAGTTCACGCGTCTGCTCAACTGGCGATGATGATGATGATGATCGTTGCTTGATCTTTAACCCAACCCACTTACATAAAGTGACTGAGTGTGACTGAGTGTATGTGAGTGTATGTGAGTGTGTGTGAGTGCATTTCACACCATTCGGGCTGGGGTCGGGGATGAGTGGAGCCGAGTCGAAATGAAAATACAGAGTAATTATAAGCGACATAGCACACATAAATGCCAAAAGAGGCGCGCATATAAATCAGATTACAGACGGCTGTAAAGCCCGGTTCCCCCTTCCCCCCTTCCTCCACAAAGGGGTGAAAAGTAAAGAACTTGGGTCATAATTAAGAGAGATAGTTGACTGCACAGGCAACGTGAGGGGAAGTGGGGGACGGAAGAAGAAGGGGGAAAGGCGTTTTATATCGCACATGTTTGACACACAAATACGACTATAAAAAGACAACAAGAACAACAAGAAACAAAACAAATACATCAGCGATAGCAGCAGGGGCAAAGGAGGAGTAACGAGGGGGGGGAGTATATAAAGATGTCTGTGTGTGTGTGTGTGTGTGTAAATATGCGTGCATCAAAAGGGCGTCGGCGGCATGAAGAATTAAGAAATGTTCATGTATATTTTTTTAAGCCAAACATGTGTCTGGCGTCTCACAGTGCGTGTGACTGTGTGTGTGACTGTGTGTGTCTGTGTGACTGTGTGTGCGTGTGAGTGTCTAACTTCAAAAGGAACTCGTGCACTCGCTGTCGCTGGCCAAAGATATCCACGAATTGCGCAGCCAAAAGGCGCATAAACAATATACACGGCAAAAACAACAGCAACAGCAACCACAGCAGCAGCAGCAGCAACTACAACAACAACTAGCAGCAGCCACAACGACAGCAGCCAGTGGCAGCAATAACAAGTCAGGGGGCAACAGTCCGAAAGAAAATACATTTATTTATGTGTGTTCCAGCAAAATAATGAACTCAACTCAAGAGCGAGAGTAGAGCGTAGAGGTACCGCAAGACGACAGGCAGGGGCAGAGGGAGAGGCAGAGGCGGAGGCAGGAACCGTAACAGGAACAGGAACAGAAAAAGCAACAGGAACTGGCAAAAGGCAGAGACGGCTAGGGGGAGACAGACAGATACAAAGAGATAGAAGGGGATAGGGAACGGTTACTGAGTCGACAGAGAGAGAGACACTTGCGGCGGGCGCCACTCCGCAAAATGCATAAACTCTTCTCTCAAACAACTTCTAAACGCAAAATAAAAACATAACTAAGAATGCGATCAAGCGAGAAGTTAGTAATGAGTGTCAGCTACCCTGTAGTGTTGGGTAAAAAAGGTTGAAAGAAGTGGAGGATTTGGAAGCAGAAGAGAGAAGAAGTTGAGGGGGAAGAAGAGACCAAATGGAAATAAAAAACAGAAGATGCGATCAATTCAATTGGAGATAAGTGATATACTATACATTAAAGTCAGAGTTATATGAGATATTTAGCATATTTATAACAGATATATAGAATAAAAGACATATCAGGGACGCATGGGACTTGTATGTATGTGAAATATATAGAGAATATATAAGATGTATGAAAGCTTTACAGAATAAATGTAGGGTTAATGATTAATGATTTATTTTCATTAGATAAAAGAAAAAATACCATAATAAATACTAAAATACCAATATAAATACTTGAATACTAAAGGAAATAGCAAAATGAACTTTTTTAGTTAACGTTCGAGCTCAAAATGTGTTTGGTCTTAGCAGTAAAGTTTATATTCTGCTTTCTAAATACTAAAATAAATACTAAAATACTTGAGAAAAATATTTAAATACTGAATAAAATACTTAAATACTCAAATAAATACTTAAATATTCAAAAAACACTTAAATACTCATATTAATCCTAAAATTAATAATAAAATACTCAAATTAAATAAAGACTAAAATACTCAAATAAAGACTAAAATACTCAAATAAACATCAAAAATCAAATTCAAACACTTTGTTGATTTGAAACATGCAGCCAAACATTACAAACCTTAAAATCCTAAAAAGAACCCTCTAACCTTTTCAATGCTTAGTCTTAACTCCCCTCTCTTGACAAGCCCTGCTTACAGGGTATACTCTGCGCTGTGTATGAATAAAAAACGAGCGCAAATGCGTAGGTCAACCGAATACAGCTTGATGCTTTCTGCCACTGGCCCTGGCGACTGTCTCCCTCTCTCTCTCTCCGTCTACCACTTGCAATTCGTATTTGTGTGTGTGTGTGAGAGGGAGGGAGGGTGTGTGTCTGTTGGTGTTGCCGTTACCGTTTTAAAAGCGCACCTAACCTCAAATGGCTGGCCGCCGAGTTGCCTTGAGGCTTCTCCACTTTTCGACATCTCCGCCGCCGTTTGCCGCGTTCGCTCGGCTTTTCTCGGGAATGTGTGTGAGTGTGTGTATATGTGTGTGTGTGTATATGTGAGTGTGTGTGCGCAGTATAGCGCACTTCCTGGTTTCGGCACGGCCAGCGGTTGCTCCTGTTTGTTAATGAAAAAACTAAAGCATACACCCCATACACACACACACACACACATGAACATACATTTATGAGCAAAAACAAAAACAAAAAGCAGGGGAGAAGAAGAGCGCAAAAAAGACGAGGCACCAAAGACATGTAAGAAGACAATTGAGTAGGTTGCTCGACTGCAATATACTCACTAAAAAATATAATTTCATTATCAATTAAAGCTTATATATATAAAGAATTATAAAAATACGCATAATCATTATATACATGAAAGAATTGAACCTTCTAGCTTTGAAATTAAGCTAAAAAATAGTTATTTTGTGCCTAACAGAGGCGGCAGAGGGCGTGGCTAAATTCTATAATCAACTTTTGCAGGGTCTAATAATGAGAAATAATCTCGCCAAATTTGATACTTCTAGCTCTTTTAATCTCTGAGTTTAAGATGTTCATACAGACAGACAGAGCTATATTGTCATTTTATAAGATTGTAGATGCCCCATTTGAAGTCAAAATACCCTGCTACTCTTTGGTCAATGGGTATAAAAACACGGAAGCGCAATTGCCAACGAGAATGTTCCCATCGCCGGCGTTAGGGATTGTTTGTTTGCTTAGATGGTCTGGCTTAGACGCGACTGACTGACTCCCTGACTAACTGACATAGTGTAAGGATAAGAGAGAGGTAGTCAGTGAGACAGAGAAAGAACGGGACAGAGGGAGAGAGAGAGAGAGAGAGAGAGAGAGAGGGAAAATGGAAGGGAAAGGCAGCACAACTATTTGCTACATTTTTGCGGCGCTTGTCGAAATTATTTTCATCGCATCGCGGCTTGCAATGTGTTTGTGTCCCATTTGTGGCAACGAGTTGCTAAGTACTTTTTTTCTACGTGCAACTGCCACATGCCTCTGCCCATAACTGGCAACTGGCGACTGACCAAGCAACCACAAGTTGCAGCAACGCATCTTCGACAGGCCCAAAGATGGCGCATTCTGAGAAGAGGCAAACGAACTCGCCTGCGAACCTCCTGCGTAAGCGATGCGATGCGATGCGATGCGAAATGTCAACAATTTCCAGATAAGCCTCGAATGGGAGAGAGAAGTAGCAGATAATGTTGAAGAAGAAAGACTAAAGGAGGCTGACAGTGATAAAGAATCTCTGCGTGGAGTATTAGAAGGAAAGAGAAAGATAGCTGGGCAGGGAGAGATAAGAGGGGGATGGGAAATGAGTTGAGATCAAGAGGGATCACAGCGAAGAGAGAGGGAGATAGAGATAGAGACAGAGATAAAAGCTGATGTTAAGAAAATGGCGTGGTATGATAGAGAAAGAGAGACAGAGGTGATCAAGACTGTAGAATGATAAAGGATGGATAGAAAGATATATACAGCAGATGAATATTGGTAAAAGGTGTGGATGGAAAGGAGACTTAAAGAGTTCATGTTATGAAAAGACAGATATGAAGTGAAGATAAAGAAAGATAGAAAACGATATTGATAAAAGAGAAAGAAAGAAGGAGGATGGTACTATAGAAAGATACGATAAAGATATAGAAACATATAGTCAGAATGAAAGAGAGATAAAGACAGGAAGATCGATAGACGAATATCGATAAATGAAGATCTAGAGATGGAGATCGATGTATGTAGAGATGGATTGATAGAGAGAGATTGATGAAGATCGATAGATGGAGATAGAAAGCTAGCTAGATGAGATAGAGATAGTTGGATAGAGATTGATAAAGAGCGATAGAGATAGAAATATATAGAGATAGAAAGGGGTAGAAAGAGATAGTTAAATATAAATAGATGAAATATACAGATACCTTGATGAACAGAAAGAGACAGATATATTGCAATAGAGTTAAATAGAATAAGATGGTTAAATATCAAAATAGAGATAAATTCAAAGGAAAATTGATAAAAATAGCTTGTTATGTTGAGATGGGGAAAGATAGTTTACTAGGAACATAAGTAAAGGTCAAGTGTGATACCAAGAAAGAGCGACACGAGAGGGAGGAAGATAGTGAGCTTTTAATGAGTTTAGGTTGAGCATTATTCCCCAACTCGCACTCGCAATTTGTCAAGTTAATGCGCTAATTAAAGAGCCCCAACTACAGACTGATTCTAATTGAATTCAATCTCCCTTGTGCGAGTGTGTGTGTGTGTGTGTGTGTGTGTGTGTATCTTTAACTGTGTGGCCCATTTAATTGGTATGCCTTGATTGTAATTCACTGGAAATAGCCGCTGTCAGAACAGACGAAAAGTGAAAAGAAATAAAACCAAATAAAAGAAACCCAAAAGAAAACAGAAGAAGAACCAACGAAAAGAAAAAACAAAAGCAAAACACAAGAATTTCTTTAGTTCACGTTGAAATGCAAACAGGAAGTTCATATTTAAAATACGAGACGAGGCCAAGACACGCACAACGAATTCATATAAAACCCACACACATGACCACGCACACACACACACACGCGCACTCACACACACATGCACTCGCAGACATGCTTGCCTTGGGGGGCGGGGCAAACTGGGCGAGAGTTTAAAGCCAATTAGCATGGAGCCCTTTGACTTTTGGCCGCCAGCGTCGTAGACGATGACGTCGTAGCTACTGCTGCAGCTCATCAGTGGCTGACAGTGTGCCCACAGCCACGCCCACAAGTAGCAGAACTATCAGCTAAGACAGGCACATACCCTGTAGAGCTGAGCAAATCAAGTTGGGAAAGCTGCGTGGGTATTTAGTCAGTTTATCGGTCAACTTGATGCTGCTGTGCACGAATATATATCACTATATTACTGTATAATTGTTAGAAGTCGTGTAGATACCCTGTGTAGAGCTGAGCAAACCCAGTTGGTAATGCTGCATGTGTATTTAGCTACATATCGGTCAACTTGCTGCTGCTGTTCACGAATATATATCTCTATAATTTATACAGGTCGCGCATACCCTGCGCTACACACTCTGCTACCTCTTAGTGCTGCTCTTTTTCTTTCTCTCACTCGATTTAGTTTTGTTTGTTCTTGTGTTTTGTTGTTTGTCTTACTTCATCGAGTTTGTCTGTCGTTGTTGTTGCTTAAATGCATTTAAAAGTCATTAGTCGCAGGCCTCTGGGTGCAATGGGAAGAAAAAGAAGAGACAGTAGAGGTAGACGGGGCAGAAGATATAGAATAGGCAGCAGAGGTAGCGGAGGCAGCAGCAGAACTAGCACAACAACACAAGGTGCCTTGCAACTTTAGCTGCCTTCGATCAGTTGGCAGCACTAGCCACGCCCAGCTGCGCAGCAGCAGCAGCAGCCGCCGCCCTTGGACTGTCATTAATTGTCGTTTAAGTTGTGCATGAATATATATAGCAAATTTATATAGTATATCTTTATATATGTTTATCTCTGTGTATGTTTAAGGCATTTGCTGCTGGCGTCCTTGGTTGTTTTTTATTGTTCCTCCTCTCACTCTCTCTGTCTCTTTCTGCTTGCTCGTTCTGCATCGTTTGGGCTCCTCATTGTGCATAATTATCCCCATTAGCACAGGCTCAGTTCCAGTCCCAGTCCCAGGCTAAGGAACCGGGCTGGGGTAGCTCCACAGCGCAGGCCATTTGACTGAATTGTCTTACCACGTTTTGCACAACTTCAAATAAATTTGAGCGACGCACGCAAACACACACACAAACACACACAGACAGGCACACACTCTGGCACACACAGACAGTCCCACACTCGCACACACACCTTCACACACAGACTTGGCCTGTTATACGCTCACCTGAGCAATCAATAAAAGGCAACGCGCATAAATAGCTCTCAAAACATTTTTATAACGAGCTTAACAACAGCAGAATCAGCCAAAGATATATGGCAATTATATGCCTAGCTATACACTATATATTCTCTATAATGTAAGTAGTATATACCCATATATAGCTTGTCTCTCTGGCAGATACCATATATTAAGTACATCATTTCATAGACAGTGTGCAAATTTTTGCATTTTTACACTCTAAGTGCGGCCTATTTATAAGGCACAGTAAGACAGAGAGGGACATAGAGAGAGGGAGAGAGAGGGAGGAGGGGCGTTAGGGCAAGTGGGCGTGGCTGGTCGTCGAGGCTGCCAACACTTAACACGCAATACCCTTGTTCCCTTTTGTCGACGCGACAGTCTCTCTCTGTCTCTCAGGACTTGCAATTGCAGACAGTAGAAGGCAAAACGAATGGGGAGGATGAGGTGGAGGCGTAGTGGCAAAGTGGGCGTGTACAATTGGCAAGAAAAGTAGCACAGTCTGCTGCATACGCCTACTTCGTCCGATATCGATGGGGGCTAAGGGAATTAACTAAGAAAGAAAGTGAAAAGAAACTTTCAGACACAACTCAAGTGCGCTCAATATTATTATCAACACAACTCAAAACGATTTCAGGGATTAAAGCAGCTTAAAAAAGATAATACTTGACTTAACTGGTGAATTAGACTTTCAGATAATCGCATTTTTCCACATGCATTTCAATTAATTAATTGAAAAATCTGTTGCTGATGTTCTAAGAAAAAATGAAAAATGAATTTCGAATGAATTTTTCCACGGTGGTCTTTTACTTGTTTGTCTTCTTTTGTATATCCGCTAACTGTGGAATGAAGGGTATTTTACTTTGTGGTAAAGGAAGGTAACTCTGAGTAGCTCAAAGTGGCAATATAGTCATTTTTATGTTAGTATGAACACTTATATCTTAGAGACTATAAGAGATAGGTGTATAAAATTTGCTGACAATGTGTCTAAGCCTTGCAAGCAGCTAAAGTAAGGATTGCAGTTCAGCCACGCCCCCTTGCGCCCACGTAAAACGCAGAAAACTAAATTGCAGGCGTAATTTTAAAGCTAGAACGTTAGTTTTTGATATGTGTACTGAATATAATCAGCTCAATAATTTAATTTAATATAATTTTTTTTTTTATGAATTTCATAATAAAAAGGTTGCTTTATAGGTTAAAAAATAGATTACTTAAAATTTTTTAAATGGGTAAAATAGGTCATAAAAAAAAAAAAAAAAAAAAAAAAAAAAAAAAAAAAAAAAATCCCTTAGTCAACGGGTATCTAGCTGGTCGACCACCCTCCACTGTAGCTCGCTGTCTGCTCCAAATCAAACAGACAATTTTTTTCTTTTCGTAGAACTAACTTTATTTACTTTTGCAACATTGATCGGCGGAATAAGACGGCGACGTCAGTGTCGAGTCGCTTGTCATGTACAGACAACATGCCCAATATTTCTACGCACTGGATACAGTGGGGCAACTCCCTCTCGCCTCCCCTCTCTCCATGTGAAGTGGCGGCGCCCCAATCAAATGGCAATCGCACTCGCGTGTTGCTGCTTCTCTTCATGTCACACAGTTTATTTGATTTTATTTTTATTTGAGAAGTGCTCCCTCCCGCTCCACTCTACCATTTCCTCTGCCTGCCCCTGCTTAGAGCTCTCAGACAATTCCTCGTACATAATTCACGCAGTTTTCTTTGTGTGTGTGTGTCAGTGTGTGTGTGCGTTGGCTTTTGGCACCCGTGTTGAATAAACAATAAGAGCAACAGGCGACAAGCAACAAGCTAAACAACGAACCAATTTGTTGTTAAAGATTTAGAAGGCAACCCTGAGCACACTCGCCCTACTTCCCTACCTCCTATCCTCCTTCCCCTCTCTCTCTCTTCTTTGTATTGGCAATCTTCTTCTGTCTGTTCGCCTTCTACTTCTTCTTTCTCATATTCTTCTGTCATTGTTTAGCAGGAGGCTGAAAATCTCTTTTGGCTGCCGTCGCTTTGTCTGATGGCCAATTTCAGGCGTTAAATGTTTGACAGCTTTTGCCCTTCTTCTGACCCCCCTTCCCCCTTCCCCCTTCCCCTTGTGCCTCTGCCCAATCATGTGCTGTCTATTTATTGCCTGTAGTCGCATATTTTGTCGCATTTAATTAGGCAGATAACACGCGACAGCTCAACAACAACAACAACAACAAGAGTTCATCATCATGAAGAAGAGAATTGTTATTGTTTATGGCAGCATGCACAAAAGTAGCAGGCGAACATGATAGAGAGAAAGAAATAAAGAAAACAGACAATAAAACTGTTGAAGAGCTGCTATAAATAAATTTATAAAAATCATTATTGTTGTGGCTCTGTAAATGGCCAGAGGCTGTGGTGGGGTATGAGCAACTGAGATTATGAAAGATACGAGGGTCGTTTGATAAGTCCGTGACTTTTTGAATAAAATATATTTTTTTCGTCAAAGAAGCGTTTTATTTCTCAACATAATCTCCTTTTAGCTCTATACATTTAGTCCAGCGTTTTTCCAATTTTTTTATTCCTTCCAAATAATAGGTTTTCTCAAGGCCCTCAAAATAGTCGTTTGTTTCTGTGATGACCCGAATCTCTTACCGCCGAGCCATTTCTTCATGTTTGGAAACAAAAAATAGTCACAGGGGGCTAAATCTGGAGAATATGCTGGATGGGGTAGCAGTTCGTAGCCCAATTTATGAAATTTTGCCATGCTGACACGAAATTCACTTTTTTCCATTTTCGTTAAAATTCACGAGATCGTCTGCTTTCAATGCCTATAAAACGCAAACCAAAAAACGCAGCTTTCTCAAAATTTTACAGTCAGCTGTTAATCGATAACTGCTGACAGGAGCAGTGTTGTATTTAGAGCAGGTGCGCGGCAAATACAAAAAGTCACGGACTTATCAAACGACCCTCGTATATCTATGTATAGTATTTGTAAATTAGTGACTTTCTTTTATAGGAATTGGGAGATTTTATTCAATGCAAGTCTTTATTTACTGTAGGTCATCAAAGATATATTTATAGTATAGTCAGACTGAACATTATTAAATATTAATTCAATTTTAAATTAAATAAAAGAACATATAAGAAGCAAACTATAATATAATACAATAAAATTTAGCTAAATAAGTTGAAACTTTATCAGTAAATAAATAAAGTTTCTATAAATTTACCCCAACATTATGTACAGGGTATCTTTTGGGGCATCATGCAAGCACACTCTCCTGACTGCTTCCGCAGATAAACTATGCTCTTTATAATCCATGAAATTGACGCTGTTGATCTATGAAAAAATCTCAGCTAATGCGTTTAGTTTTCTTGCAAAGAATAACAATTTAATTTTATGGTTTCCTTTCCTCAAGAAAACAATTTAAAACTTAAAAGATTTAGCAGGGAAATAATATATAATATAACATCATATTTTATCACATCAAATTATATCTCTATTTATCATACATATCAACAAATTCACTAATCCAGCACTCTTTATCTCTTCTCATTTTAGGTAAGTGTTTATGGTCACCCTAATCGATAGTTGGCTGAAATGCGTTGACAAGCCTGCACAGCAAGTAAGAAGAAGAACAACAAGTAAGAAGAGTTTGCATGCATAAATCATAAGGTTTTTGAATCTCCTGAGAAGTGTTATGCCAATAGGAATGTTTCCCTTTTTTTTCGTCTCCTTCCCTTCTCCCCTTCCTTCCTCCCGCACTCTATCTCTCTCTCACATAGTTCGCTTTGATTTCTGCTCAATTATTTATTATTTTCATTCTGATTGTTGAGCTTGCTTGCTTGCTTTGCTCACTTGTTTGTTATTTTTCTTCTTCTTTTTATACACTAGAAGAGGGGATATTCAGTTTGGCCAACAGTTTGTGATGCTCCTGAGGCGACATCTTCGAATCCATAAAGTATATGTTATATATTCTTAATCAGCATCAGAAGGGAAGTCGATCCGGTTATGTCTGTCTGTTGCAACAGAAACTAGTCTCTTAGTTTTAGAGCTATCTTGATGTAACTTGGCACACATGTTCTTTATTGCTACACACTGTATATAAGTCAAAACGAGCCGTATAGGACCGATATATCGTATAGCTGCCGTACAAACTATCGGCTGTTTTTTGTTATTTGTCAAGATATTGCAACCAAATTTACTAGATTGAACTTTTTCTATATTAATAATATGTATATGAAATTTCATCAAAATCAGACAACTATAACATATAGCTGGCATAGGAACTATCGGTCGAAAGAAAGGTTTTTATATTAAGTCCAGTTTTAATTATAGAAATAACTTAACTCATCTATGACAATTAAAGTAAGAATAATATTGAAATCATTAATTTGTGCATTATATTTAACTAGTATTGGAACAATCGGCGAAGAAAAGAACCTGCAAGGGTATAAAACTTTCGGCATGTCAAAGTTGCCTTTCTTCCTTGTTTTTTTTTTTCAGTTTTTTTGTCGCTCTTTTCCTATGTTGGTCTTTGTCGCTGCTTTGTGACATGCAAATAAATTGCGCTGCCAACAACGATATAAAGTCAAATTCTTTCCTTGCAACGCGTTCAGTTTATGAGGGTATTACCTTTTGTAGTTATTGTTGTTGTTGTTGGTTCCCCCTCTTTCTTTGTTATTGTTGCCAGCGAGTTCATTTGATGGTTGCGCTTGAAGCGTTCCCTGCTTTTTTCAAGCTGTTGTTGATTATATTTTACTGCACTTTCCCCCTTCCCTTGCCTGGTTTTTATCTATGCTAAATGTAGTTCTAGAGATACCCTGTAAGAGTATTGCATTGGTCATGGTACCTAATGAAAGTAAGTAAGATGATAAACCTCTTTTAACTTTAAGGTTTGCAGAACAAAAATGAAATAAATAATTTCGCATTTATTTATTAATTAAGGCAGTTGGAGAATTTCCATGTGAACTATTTATATATAAATATATATTGGTATGCATGATGATAATGATATACTATAATGATTAACATAAAATACTGGAATCCACAACCTTATCTCCCCCTTCCTCTCTCCATCTCGCTCTGCAAAAGCATTTAAAGCTCTTCTTCTACTTCTTTTTTTTGTGCTTGCTTGATTAATTTATTTATTTACTTTTTGTTGTGGTTTCACTCTTACTCTCTCTCTCTTACTCTCTCTTTCTCTCTCTCTGTTTTTTTGCATTTGGCTGGAGAATTGAGGTTACGTTGTGCCATAATAAAAATGCATATAAATTATGTTGGATTTTATGTTGACACTGTGTGTGTGTGTGTGTTTGTGTGTTTTTTCTGCTCTTCTCTCTCTCGGTTTTTCATTTAGCCCACTGTCTGTCTGCCAGTCTGTCCGTCCCACTGTCCCTCTATCTGTCTGTGCCGCCGTGTTGTCATAATTCATTGCAATTTCTTGCCCAGGCCCCTTTTGCATGCTACAAAAGCCATAATACTTAATAAACCATAATTTGCTTTGTTTCCCAGTGAGAAAGGGAAAGCCACAGATAGAGAAAAAGTGAGAGAGAATGAGATGGAGAGAGAGTTGGTAAAAAATGCGATGCGTCGTTCATATTTTCAATTAAGTAATTGATTGGCTCTTAAATGACTGCACGCTGCTCAATCCCGTAACCGGATATGCCAAATCGATGCGAGAGTTAATTAATTTGAGTTGAGCTTTTCGCCGAGTTTTACCAACTTGAACTTTTACGGTTTTATACTCCCTCTCTCCCCCTCTCTCTCCACCTCCCTCTCTTGGGCATTTTACGTATAAAAAAAAGGCGAAGAAAACAACCAAAATATCGACAGTTTGTTTCACCTGCGTGTAGAAATATATAAAGAATGGTGCTATATATAACAGCGAGAAAGTGTAGGAGAGTGTTAGGGGGAGGGGGAGAGAGGGTGCCCTGTATATGGCTTAGGTATTCGCTGAGCTGCCCAAGTTAACGTCAAAATGTCAGCGAGGCGAGTCGAGTCGAAATATTTCTCGAGCCTGCGTTTTTCGGAGCTACCCTACTGTCGTTTTGCGTTGTTTAATAATCAAACATTTTGCGAGCAAACTCACACACACACTCACACACAGAGAGAGGGAGAGAGCTGCGTGTGCTGGCATGGGGCCATTAAAAATGTGTAGCCTACTTTGCTGCGCCAAAGAAGAGAGAAGCCAAAGCCAAAGCCAAAGTCGATGGCAAAGGCAAAGGCAAAGCTGGCAACCGTTTTTCAATGTCAATGCACAGTTAAATTTGAAGCACGCTAATTGGCAACAGAGCTGCGCAATAATTCACCGTTACACAGCGCTCAAATCACGAACTGCCAGTCACGTAGTCACATAATTTGTAACCACACACACACACACACACTCTCACACACAAAACTACACCTTGTTTTGAGTTATATTCGATTAACGTGATTACGCTGGAGAGCAGAAGGAGCGGAGAAAAAGAGAGGGAGAGGGAGCGGGAGAGTGAGAAGAGTGTGGATAGAGAGGGGGAATAGAGAGAGAGGAAGTGGAAAAGAGTGATGTGAAGCGAGAATTTATTGTTATAATTGCCTGTGAAAAGGGATTATGCAGTCACAGTGACTGCGAAAGCTAACTGAGCTGGCACAGCGTTGCCAGAGAATTCAAAAAATAAATCAAATCAAAGGGAATTTATTGAAATACATATATATAAAATACAAAGTCATAAGAAACTTAGCAAGATAGAAGCGCCTTAACTGAAATTAAATCAGATTCCTCCAAAAGTAATTCCACCACAAAGTTTAAGTAAAACTCTCAAAAGCTAATTACCTGAAGATTAGCTTACCTGTACATGTACCTGTACCAGTGTAATTATCCTTTTGTTATGCAATATTTCTAATCCGAAATACCTTATCCCCATCAAACGATCTTGAGAGTTGTGTTCTTTCAACGCTCGCACACGTCGCAGTCGCTTTACTTCTAATTAACAAAGCCAATTTGTGTGAAGCAGAGGAGTAAGCAAGACAGAGAGAAAGAATGAGAGAGAGAGAGGAGAAGGGAAGTGAGGAAGTTGGGTGGAGGGTTGCCAGATTGGTTGCGTGGCTCGTTGAGTGCCTGAGTGCGCTTAGGTCATGTTATGTTTACTTGGATGCGAGAGGCGAAACTAATTTTCAAAGTCAATGTCGCGAAGTTGTGAAAGAAAAAGGATGAAGGCAAGAGAAGGGGAATGAGTAAGAGAAGAAGGAGGGAGAATGGGGTAACAATGGAAGGGGAATGGAGCAGAAGGAAACTAGGGAAGTAGAAGTAGCTTAGCGAAGTCGAATCCTTTTGCTGTTTTGGGGGCTGCCAGTTGTCGAAAGTTGTCGAGTGTGTAAAGTTTTCATTATGTATTCATGCACACACTCGCACACACACATACACGAGCAAACAAATTTGTAGAGAGTGAGATAGAAGATTGTGTGAATGAAAGAGAGAGAGGGAAAGGGAGACGAAAACGGTGGCAAAAGCGGAATTTGGTGTTAGAAGCTCACGTTGAAAAGTTTTCGACTTTTCGTTGCTCGCACAATTCAATCAGTAACAGCAACAACAACAAATGTCTACACACACACACACTCGCACACACACGCACAACAAAACCGTGTTGATTTGGCTGAAAATGTTGCTTTCTCTTTCTGCTTCTTTTTTTTTTGGTGGGGGAAAACCATTTTCATTTACCATTGCAGGGCAAAAAAGTTGCTCAATGAAATTCTCATTGCTATTTGGTTCTGTGCATAGATATGTGTGTATAGGTGTCTGTGTAGGTGTGTGTTTGTATAGGTGAGTGTATTTGCATTGGTGTGTGTATAGATGTATGTGTGTGTGTGTACAATTGATATGCATTCATCTTATTCGCATATTGACAAACAGATTGTTGCTTTTTTCTGTTATTTATTCTTTTATTTTTTTATTTTTTGTTTGTCTCCCTTGTTTAGGGTTGTCATTGCATCTAATTTGCTGCCAGCAGCAATTATAAAGTTTGCCCAGCAACAGCAAACCACCAACTAACCAGTTAGATAGCCTTGTAGCTATTCGCATCTGGTTGGTTTGTCAATTTTACCCATCAATTTCTGCGCCACAATTTCATTTTCTTTTTTTTTTCTTTTTGTTTTTATTTTATTTTAAACAAATTAGTCTACATTTTGTGGTAACTTTTCAAAGTTTTTGCAGCTTCCGTTTTTCACTGCCCTGTACTCTGTTCAGTTTCCATTGGGTAGTTAAAAAAAATAATGCAAAAAAAAAAAAAAAAAAAAAAATATATAATTTAATATAAAATAAATTGCAATATTTGAATATTTAATAATTTAGCGCATATGCATGAGGTACCCCTTTCTTCCTTTTATTTAGTTACAGCAGCCACTGTAAAACATTTTTTTTTTTTTTTTCTGGGTGTATTTTACTCTTAAGAAAATAAAAAAAGGCTTTTGAGTGCACAAAAACCAACATAATTGGCTCATCATTTTAACCACTGTCCGAGCTTAAGAGCTGTTAATACCCGAGTTTACAGTGAGTGGACGAGATGAGGGGGGGGGGGGGAGGAGGAGGTTCTATAGGAGGTCTAGGACTATTCTATGAATGCGGCATGTTGTTGAAGTTGTTTTGCAATTTAAAAGCTGCTCTTGCTTTAAAGAGCAACCCAATGTGCACAGGCACAAACTCCTCACACAAATACAGGCACACAGAGACACACACACACACACACACACACACGTAGCCATACATGCAATGCGAGCCATTCACGGACATGCAGAGACATGCACAATATGTCCTGCAGACAGTTGCTGCAGTTCCTGTTTACTTTGCAATTTGTTGTGTGCAAAAATAATTGATGTAAATGTAAAAAAAAACACACACACACACACTGTGCACTTTGTATACCCTGCAGCAGGTTGTTTTAGTTATTTGAGCTGCTTGGTAACTCTAACGCGAAGGGCCTCGAGCAAGGCCACAGGATGTGTATTGAGAGAAAGGTAGTTATGCTTCCTGTGTGGAGCGAACTTTGCCAGCAGAGGAACACACGAGCTGTGGAGAGAGAGAGAGAGAGAGAGGGGGGGGGGGGCGAAGGGGGCCAGGCTACTGATGCCATCACATGCTTGGGAAAATTCGAAAATATAATTGCCTTCGGACGAAATGCAATATGAGCTGAATGGTCTCTTTTGATTAGCATAACAAGCAAAGGCTTCGCAAGCTCCGGCCCCCCTACCTAGTGCTTCTCCCCTCCTAGAAGGGTATCATAACTTTGTGCCAATAGAAAATGTGTGTGTACGAGGGTCGTTTGATAAGTCCGTGACTTTTTGAATAAAATATATTTTTTTCGTCAAAGAAGCGTTTTATTTCTCAACATAATCTCCTTTTAGCTCTATACATTTAGTCCAGCGTTTTTCCAATTTTTTTATTCCTTCCAAATAATAGGTTTTCTCAAGGCCCTCAAAATAGTCGTTTGTTTCTGTGATGACCTCTTCATTTGACCCGAATCTCTTACCGCCGAGCCATTTCTTCATGTTTGGAAACAAAAAATAGTCACAGGGGGCTAAATCTGGAGAATATGCTGGATGGGGTAGCAGTTCGTAGCCCAATTTATGAAATTTTGTGGCCATGACCTTGTTGGCCGACAGACCCACCTTGGCCTTCTTTGGTGCACGTTCACCCGGAGAAACCCACTGTCTTGATTGTTCTTTGGTCTCTGGTGTGGTGTGGTGGATCCATGTTTCGTCTACGGTAACGAAACGGCGCAAAAATTCGTTTGGATTGCGGTTGAACATCGCCAAACACTCCTTTGAAATGGTCACACGGTTGCGCTTATGGTCGTGTGTGAGCAATCGCGGCACCCATCGCGCGGAAAGCTTTTTCATGTCCAAATATTCATGTAAAATGTGATGTACCCGTTCAGTTGAGATGCCTACAGCCTCAGCTACCTCACGCACTTTCATTCTCCGATCATCCAATATCATTCCATGGATTTTGTCGACGATTTCTGGCATGACGACCTCTTTTGGGCGACCTGAACGTTCGGCATCACTTGTACTGGTACGACCACAACGGAACTCAGTAAACCATTTCTTAACCATTGAAATTGATGGTGCAGAGTCCCCATAATATTTATCAAGTCTTTCCTTGGTTTCGGTGATGGATTTTTTACGCAAAAAATAATGCTTAATTAGCACACGAAATTCACTTTTTTCCATTTTCGTTAAAATTCACGAGATCGTCTGCTTTCAATGCCTATAAAACGCAAACCAAAAAACGCAGCTTTCTCAAAATTTTACAGTCAGCTGTTAATCGATAACTGCTGACAGGAGCAGTGTTGTATTTAGAGCAGGTGCGCGGCAAATACAAAAAGTCACGGACTTATCAAACGACCCTCGTAGAATGCGCCATTTCCATATTTCTGTTCGTATGACCACTTATATTTCGGAAACTAAAAGAGCTAGGTGTACAAAATTTGCTGACAATATAACTTATTAGTGTACGCAGATACAACATATTTTACAATTCAGCCACGCCCACTTACGCCCCCGTAAAACGGTAAAAATCGTTTTCCTGGCGTAATTTTTAAGTTACAACTTTCATTTTTGGTGTGTACACTAGTTATAATCATACAAATGATTGCTGTAAATTTGATGGGTATCTTAAATTGGTTAATGGGTATAACACAGTCGCGCATACTCTACTGCAGCATTCTTGCACTTGTTCTGCGTAATTCGAGCTGCGCAATTGATCAGGGCAAATTAACTGACGCTGTGCAAAAATAATGAACTGCTAGGCAAATCAGCTTAACTGTTGCTCTCTCTCTAACTACCTCAGGCACCTTCCCCCACCCCCCTCCTCCTCTCCAACAACCCCTTCATTCCCTGCCAAAGTCCGCGTAGCTTTTTTGCAATATGAAATTTCTTGCTGTTTATGTTGCTAGAGCCTTGTTCTGCAGCCTTCTTCTATAAATGCAAAATACATTGTCCAGACAACAAAAGGCAAATGCATAAGGAGATGAAGAAGAAGAAACGAAAGAGGAGAAGGAGAAGAATAAGTAGCATAAGCAGAAGCATAACAAGCAACAAGTATTATATTATTGGATTTTCATTTGAAAAGTTAAGCTGATTTTCATATTAGAGGAGACTGCTATTTTTATCGGCCAACTAGGAGGCATGCACCAAAGGGGGCGTGGCATTGTCTGCGGTGTCAACAGTCAACAATAGAAGTTTGTTTTTCCTGCTTTGTTTGTCTGCAATCGTTGCCTGCTTTCTTCATCTCCTGTTGATTTGCTGCTCTTGTTATTGCTGCAATTAGTTAGCTACTTTCTGGCTGCTTTTCTAGCTAGCTAGCTAGCTACTTTGCCTGTCAGCTACTTGTAGTTTATTTAGCTTTTTTTATCAGCTGCAGGATTTATTGTAAGCCTGCTCTATCTCTGCAACTGCTGCTGCTTCTCTTTTGGCAACAGGCAACAGTTTCTCTTGCTTCCTTTTGCTGTCTCTCTCTGTGTCTCCCTCTCTTCTTTTCTCTGCCTGTCTGTCTGCCTTTCTTCCTCTCTCTCTGTTGCTGTCTCTGCCTGGCTCGACTTTGTTGTTATAATTAGATAACATGCCTCATAAATGTGCCCCAGCTAACCGAAATGATGCTGCACTTGGATGCGTTAATTAAAATAAAAACACAGCTGCTTATCGCCTACAGCGCCACAGGGGGAGCAAAAAGAGAGACATAGGGGGGGAGAAGGAGATGGAGGGCGAGGCAGATAGCGTTGAAGCGAGGCAGGGCATAACTTTTGGCTGCCAGAGTGAGCGATAACAACAAAAGTTGACTGCACTTGCACTTCGGTGAGGGAATGTTGCGCGGAGTGAGGGGGAGAGGGGAAGGGGAGAAAGGTTGCACTTATTTAGGAATTATGCGCCAAGGCGCAACTTTTCAACAACAGGCGCAACAACAACAACAACAACAACAGCAGCAGAAGCAGCAACTGAAGCAGCGTTTGCACACTTTGCCGTTGTCAACAACTTGTTTCCCAGGCAAAGTTTCAACAGCAGCAGCAGCAGCAGCAGCCTAAAGACAAGTAAATCCTTCTAGGCGGTGGTAGAAGGGGGGGGGAGAGAGGGGTACAGAGTGTGAGAGTCATGTGTGTGCGTGCACACACATGTCTAAATAGTGTAGCCAAGCTGGAGACACGCCCGAGTCCAGATCCGACTGACTGTGCAACGTTTTTGGGGGCAGACGTCGCCTCTGCTGGTGCCTGTGCCCCTGCAGCTGCCATTGCTGCCACTGCCACTGCCACTGCTGTGCTATGCCTGCTGTGCTTAGCTCCGTCTCGTCTGTTGGCTGATTGAATTGCCTGATTGCTCTGATTGCCGCCGCCAGACATCTGACAGTCTCCCATGTCCATGTCCATATTGTCTGGCCTCCTCGTCGTCGTCGTCGTCGTCGTCATCATCATCGTTGAAACTAAATTAAGACACTTTCAATTGGCCTGCCTTCGTCCCCCACCCCACTCCCCTTTCATGCTGTGCTCTGCCCGCACAATTGGCAGCTAAGCATCAAAAAGTGCCTCAAAAAATATCAGGAAAAAAAAGAAAAAAAACCAGAGCGAGAACGAAACTCTTCAATAAATGCACAATAAATATTGCAGCAGGCGAGAGTTGATTTTATCAGTTATGCCTATCGATTGCATACCCTGTAAAAAAGGGGAATAAGTTGAGTCGAATGTAAGATAAGAGATAAGTTAATTTCTGTGTTAGATATAAGAGAAATGAAAGTTCAGACCTTGAAATAAGGCTGGAAATTTGTATTTTTCGATTAAGAGGGGCGTAAAGAGGCGTGGCCAAAGTTTATATCTTTAGATAGCTGCGTACTATAGCAAGATATATTGTCACCAAGTTTAATAGCCCAATATTCCTAGAAATTAGGCTGGCAATTCGTATTTTTTGATTTGAAGGGGCGTTGAAAGGCGTGGCCAAAATTTATATCTGTATGTATCTACCTACTATAACTAGACATATAGACATTAAGTTTAATAGCCCAATATCCCTAGAAATTAGGCTGGCCATTCGTATTTTTTGATTAAAAGGGGCGTTGAAAGGCGTGGCCAAAATTTATATCTGTATATATCTACCTACTATAACTAGACATATAGTCATCAAGTTTGATAACCCTAGCTTTTATACTCCCCGAGATATAGACGTTCATACGAACACAAAAATGTAGAAAATGCGTAAAATTTCATAAATTTGTGCATTTCATATGTGTAACTACTAGTCGTAACTGTGCTAACTCTAGTTAAGCCTTTGCCTTAAGCTGCTTCTTCTTATTTTGTTGGTTACAACTTTTATGGGAAATTTGTTTAATTTCCTTGGCAGTTTTCTCGTCTGCGTGCATTCTCTCGTCTGTCGTCGGCCTTTGACATGTGCATTGCAAATGGGAAATGGAGTTTTGCTAGCAATATTATTCGAACAATGTATTTTTGTGCAAGAAGAAGCAAAGTAAATATGTTTTGCATTGCAAATGGCAAATCCCGAATGCAGATGATGCGGAGATCTTTAAAATATATAAACGAAATAGCCGAGAAATGAAAGAGAGAGAGAGAGAGAGAGAGAGAAGTTGGTTTACTTATTGCTTGAGTTTCTTAAGTCGCCGTTTGAAACTTTGTTCCCAGGACAACAGAAAGATTTGTTGCACACAGATGTGTTTACTTATTAGTTGCCCCACTTTTGTGACGCGCTTATCATGGAAATGGGGCGAAGAACGGGGGGGGGGGGTTGGAGGGGGTTCCGAAGGGTGCTTAGTGATTTATGTTTAGGGGAAACGCACAGCAAGTGTTTTGCGGCTCGATTAGAGATAGGGGAAATATTTTCCATTATGCGATAAAGTGCCGCCAAACCTCCCTCTCTTCTTCCCCTCCCGCACTCTCTCTGTCAGCAGTTTCGACAGCTCATCGAAAATGGCTTTTATTTATAACATTTCGATAAAATGTTCCATTCAATATTGATAAATATATTATCGATTCTCGTTGCTGAAACTATTAAAACATCCATTGATTATTGGGCAAAGAGGCAAGGGGTGATTTCTGTTTTCTGTATAATTTATTTTGGAAAATTTCAGAAAGTTTCTCCCCCACAACTCGATGAAAATCAATCGACAGTTTGTTTTATTCATCGATTGCAATTGCGATTTATTTAATGCTTGTTGAAGGAGCAAGTTGATTTTTTTTAGCTCGATTGGCAATTTTTCACTAGTAATCATAACTTTATTAAAAATCATTTCGTTCTTGTTTTGCCATAATATTTTGTTTATAGTTTTGCTTTTTATTTGGTTTGGCAATGAAATATATTGTAGTTTCTGCAATTTTATATACGAGGGTCGTTTGATAAGTCCGTGACTTTTTGAATAAAATATATTTTTTTCGTCAAAGAAGCGTTTTATTTCTCAACATAATCTCCTTTTAGCTCTATACATTTAGTCCAGCGTTTTTCCAATTTTTTTATTCCTTCCAAATAATAGGTTTTCTCAAGGCCCTCAAAATAGTCGTTTGTTTCTGTGATGACCCGAATCTCTTACCGCCGAGCCATTTCTTCATGTTTGGAAACAAAAAATAGTCACAGGGGGCTAAATCTGGAGAATATGCTGGATGGGGTAGCAGTTCGTAGCCCAATTTATGAAATTTTGCCATGCTGACACGAAATTCACTTTTTTCCATTTTCGTTAAAATTCACGAGATCGTCTGCTTTCAATGCCTATAAAACGCAAACCAAAAAACGCAGCTTTCTCAAAATTTTACAGTCAGCTGTTAATCGATAACTGCTGACAGGAGCAGTGTTGTATTTAGAGCAGGTGCGCGGCAAATACAAAAAGTCACGGACTTATCAAACGACCCTCGTATTAATGTTCGTATGAACACGTTAAACTCAGAGACTATGCGTGGCTAGGGTTTTCAAATTTGGGGATAATATGTCTAGCTATGGCGCGCAGCTAAACTTGGTTTTGAATATCTGCCACGCCTACTAACGCCCCTGTAAAATAAAAAAAAAGTGAATTCCAGGCGTAGTTTTAGAATTAAAAATTTTATATTTGCTTTGTATGATATTTACTTTAATTGAATTGATTTCAGTAAATCAATTTGCAATCGTTCAATGAGCAAAGAAGTTGTTGAGACAACAAGTCTTGATTAGTTGGTATCTCCGAGTCGAGCACTCTCAGCTGTATCTCTCCTGCTTGCATTTAGTTTCATTGTCTCTCCCTCCCTCTCTAAAATAAACGAAATTGTCTGAGATTTTGTGGTTGGCTGCTTTACAAGCGAAATGTCAAGCGTTGTCGACTGTCGACAGCCGTTTGGACTGCTGGCGATGTCGATGATGCTGCTGCTGCTGCTGCTGCTGCTGGTGTTGCTGCTCCTTCACTTGTATCTCTGGCTGGCAAAGCGAGACATTTTTCATGTGGCAACTAAAAATTGCAATGCAAAATGCAACAGCAGCGGCAGCAGCAGCAACAATAACAATTTGGGTTAAAATGATTGCGGCGCACAAAGCGGCAGCACAAAAGAAAAGTCAATAGAGAAGCCCGCAAACAAAAGAACAAGAGCAAAACAAAAAGGCAAATTGAACAAAATGCGGTTGCTGCGAGTCTCCTCTGGCTCTCTCCCTCGCTCGCTCTCTTCCCCTGTTCTCTCTTTCTGTGCCTGCCCCTCAGTTTTGTGTTTCTTGTTGTTGCCATCGACACTTGGCGCTTTGTTGCAGGCAGCGAGTTCCACGTCCAGCTAGCGATCGTTCACTTTGCTTTTGTGCCACTTTTGGTTGCATGCCACACAGCGAGAAAGAGAGAGAGAGAGAGCAGGAGCGAGAGAGAGACTCTCTTGCATGTGCATATGTTGAAACTGACCCTGCCCAGTGCGGGGCAAGCAAAGCATGCAAAAAGCGGAAATAAGCCACTTGAGGCGACCTCAAAAAGATGCAAGGGGCGTGCCACAGAGACAGGGAGAGCGGGTGGGGGAAGGTAGAGTGTATGTGTGTGCGTGTGTGCATGTGTGTGTAATCGTGCGCGCCACTTGCCAACGGCGGCCACAATACAAAAGTCTCTGGCACTAAACACCCAAGCGAACTGAAGTTGCCTCCAAGTCGCTGCAGCAACAGCAGCGCAGCTGCAGCTGCAACACGGCGGCAGCGAGGGCTACCTTCGGCCGTTTGCCTTGCCACAGCCTGACTGCCTGCATGCCTCCTTGCTCCCCCATGTTCCTCCTGCTCTCCTGTTCTCTCACTTTTATTATGTGAAATGAAATGTTTGAAATAATTCAGCTGGAGTCGGAGTAGAGCAGCAACTGCTGCTGCTGCTGCTGCTGTGTTGTTGCTGCTGCTGCTCACAAAGGTTAATACGTTGACGCTGGCCAAAACCTGATTTACTTGTTCTGCTTCTGCTGCTGTTGCCTCTTGGTTGCCTTTCGGTTGCATGCCACTTGGGCTGCCACTGATTGCCTTTGTTTTAGCTGGCCACGCTGACCTGCAACATAAATTTCAGCATTTATTTAAGCCTGACTGAGTAGCTGCTCCCCTCTCTCTCTCTTTCTCTCTGCCTGCCTCTGTGCCTTTCTTTCCATATGTTGCACACATTGCATGCCACATAGAAGTTTACTGCAATTGACTCGAGTGTCGGAGGCGGCCTCGCTTTCAAAATAAACAATAAATATTTTTAGCCGATTTCATCATCTGCAGCAGCAGCAGCAGCAGCAGAGACTGGAACTGAGGCAGCATCTAACGGATGTTGCTCTATGACTGCCCCCGATCTGTTCCTTTTCCAATTCTATTGCGTTTCCATAATGAAAATTTGCAACAAGTTGAAAAGCTGCAATTGTGTGTATTCGACTGTAATATACCCTTTAAAAAGGCTTCGACTCCACATCAAGTAAAGGTTTTTCTTTTTTATTTTCTATGTTTTTAAACCAATTGCAGCTAAAAATCATTAAGCTGTTGAAAATGAACGTGCTAGCATTAAAAATACGCTTGCAATTAGTTATTTTTCAATTTGCGGAGGCCTTGGTGGGCATGGTCTAATTCTAAAACAAGCTTTACTTGCGTGCACTAGGTCTACATATTGTCACTCAATTAAAAAGCATTAACTCTGGTAGTGTCAGAGTTATAGCTGCTCATACAGACAAAAAAAAAAAAAAAAAAAAAAAAAAATCCTAACTTCTAATACCCTTCTATTCCCTCTGTTTAGCGGGTATTAAATTTGTTTATAGATCTATTTGCTGATTTTTATGCACAGTTGGCTGAAATCAAGTTGGAAATGGAAAGAATATTGAAGAATTGAGTTTTCTCAGCTTTATAAACAGTTGTCAGCTACCAGTTGCAGCCTTTGCCAGCTGACATGCAACATATGTACGTGTATAATGCATGTTTATCTGGCATAGTTGCAAATTTGAGAAGATTTTACAACTAAACTCTGCAATTAACATTCAAATCAAGTTGAATTTCTTGTACATTTCAACTTGCAACTTCATGAACTTCAATTTACATGATATAAGTTTCATTGAGTAATTGTTATAAATAAAACTTTTGGGGAGTGAGAGGGAGGGGGGTGTTTATTCAATAGATTAATCATAATATGCAGCGCTCTCTCTCTCTCTTGCTCTCTCTCTCTTTGTAGAACTCCGCAGCTCAATGCTGTGCAGACACGTGTATAGAGTATAGTGGAACGTGCTTCCACAATCGTACGTACAAATATTTAAACAGTTTCTATTTCGAGATTTGTTTATCGTGGGCAACTTTAGTTGAGAGAGACAGAGAGAAAGAGAGAGAGGGCGAGCGAGAGACAAACAGAAAGTTCAGCAGAACTTTTGCTTTAAAATTGACTTTAGTTTTAGCTGCTGCTGCGCTGTGTTGGCAAAGTGAATCACAGTTTGAGCTGCTCGGGCTGCTACAGCTCATTGGCTGCCACCCACTTTGCAAGTACTTCCCTACCCACCCCCCTGCCCTTCCCCCTTCGCTTCACCCTTCCCTATTGGCACTGCGAATATATATTTCTTAAAACAATTTCTTAAATCAATATAACCCTCGACCAACGACCAACGACCACGAGCAGAAGGCCTTCCAGCAGCTACCGCTTAATAAAGAAAGGCGCACCCCCTGTACCCATACCCCTCCCCCTCCCCCTCCCCACTCTACTGAATGTGGGGGTGGTGAGCAGTTGGCGGTTTTAGCTTGGAATGGCTTGAAAACCAAAGCCAAGCAAGAAAATAAATTGCTTTGCTCAATTAGCGGTTTTCCCAATGTTGCATTTCACTTTGCCTGCGGGCTTAAAAATCTACCCCACCCCCCTTCCCCTCTACCCAGCATACACCCCCCTACCCTTTTATTTTTTTTATTAGTTTTCTTTCTTTTTTTTGTAATTTATTACAATTTTTTCGCTTTACGCGTTGCCTGGACTTGATTAGCATGCGGAGGATGCAAAGGGATTCTCTGTGGAGAAGGGGAAATAGGTAGGAGAAGGTAGGAGAAGGGGGTGGGGGATGCAGCTGTCTTGGTAATCTGAGACAGCAGTGCTCAATTGTGACAGTTAATCGAGCTGTAAATTGCAGCCACAACGAGACAGCAGCAGCGACGACGCAGCTGTTCCGCCTCAGCAGCGGCAGAACTTAATTATGAGACATGAGAGGAGAGCACATAAGTTTTTCCTAGTGTGTGGCAGAAGGGGCAGGGGAAGGGGCAGTTGAAGTTGCGTGGGATGCACTGAGGAGGAGGAGGATGGGGAGGTGGAGGTTGTCTCGGTCTCGGCATTGTTTCAATGTCACGTTGTCCGGAAATGCAAGTTGCAAGTTGTGCAAGTTGCATGTGTGAAGTGCTGCCACTTTTGGCCTGCCAGAGGGACAGAGAGAGAGAGAGACAGAGAGAGAGGGAGAGGAGGAGAGAGAGCAGCCTCGTCTCGCGACACGGACGATGAAGTTGATGACGATGTTGCTCCCATTGTTGCCACACTGTCGCAGGGAAACACGCTAATTATGTTGCAAGTTTAGCTGCTGCTGCTGCTGCTGCTCCCATTGTTCCCGTTGAGTGGCGACCTTGTTTGTTGTGTGTGTGTGCAACATGAAGCAGCCTGACAAGAAGAATCGTTTGATAAATTTGAGTACATGAAACAGGAAGAACTTCGCTTTGTACTCGAACCGAGTGCGCTCTGTGTGGAATGCGCTAATTTCTTGAGCGGGAGGAAACATATACAAGGTTGGGGGAGATAGAGAAAAAAAAAGTAATTAAAAGAGGTAATAGAGTAGAGCAATAAAATTAAGTGGAAGCAGAGAGACGAGGAGAGGAGAGAGAAGTAAGAGAAATAGTTTGTGAAACTGTCTTATAAATTTACTGTGAAAAAATGCGCAGAAGAACTTCTAACTATAGAAACCTACGAGATTTATGTTGTTTGATCATCTTTCGAGCTTATATCGAAAACAAACTTTCTAGCCTTGCTACAAAGCTCACAAATCGATTTTTTACCATTTACGTGGGCGTAAGGGGGCGTGGTTAAATGCTTAAACGTGCTTTAGCTGCGTGCTATAGTTACACATACTGTCAACAAATTTTATGATCCTAACTCTAATGGTGCCAGAGATTAAGGTGTTCATACTGACAGGAAATAAGTAAATTGTCACTTTTTGGGGTTAGAGATGTCTCGCCTTGTGCTTGTTACATGTATTTTCATTATAATTATAATACTATTTGTGCGAGATAACAATCATGTAATGTAAACATCGTTTATAATTGCCAACAAAGAGTCTTTCATTCAATTTAGTCAGAAACAACTCCCTACATGCTTTCCATAAGTGCGATTATGCCCGAGTTATGTACATATGTATATGTTCGCTTTAACACTCAATTGGCCAAGTCTACAGAGAGGAGGGTGGTGGTGTATTCAATGGAAACAACAACAACAAACAACAAGTTGGAGCATTACAAATGAGCAGTAAAAAAAGCGCAACAATAAACACAACAAAGGTCATAAAATAAGAATTCTATATACATAACATACATACATATATGTATGTATATGTATGGTAGATGTAACATATAATTCCGAGAAGAGCTCAACTAAAACAACTTTGGGCAAAGCAGAAGACGAAGTGGGGAAAGACAGCGAGCGAACGAGCGAAGATTTCCCAAAAGAGGAAATTCTCGCACCCGTTGCATGCTTGAAGTGAAGAGACGCTCATGTGTGAGGAAGATGGAGAGAGATAGAAAGAGAGAGAGAGAGGGAGAGAGTAGGAGAGTGAGAAGGAAGGCGTGTGAAGGCAAGCCCAGAGCGCCAGCGAAGCAAGTAACATTGAAAGACTACAGAAAACGAACTACATAAATAACAACAACAAATGGCAAAGAGACAGCAATGGAGGGGAACATAGAGAGAGAGTGAGAGAGAGGGGGGGGGAGTTGGGCAGCATAGAATTGCCAACGGGCAGAGACAATAAACTAACCGAGCAAACAACCAAACCAAACCAGAGCAGAACAGAGTCGAGCTCAGCAAGCCAGACAGACAATTGCTGAAAATTATATTAAAATCAAAGCGCAAATAAACAACATGAGAGGCAACAAACGCATAACTTACCTGTGAAGCCCACCTCACCTCGCCTCACCTCCCCCGCTGTCTGCCACGCCTCTGTATAGCAACTGTAGCATCAGAAGTAGTATCGCTCGTTGAGCGCCGCAGGTTGCAAAATGTCCTCAAATGAGATAGAGAGCGGGATGGAGAGATAAACAGCGAGATAGAGCGAGTGAGAGAGATAGTGAGAGAGAGAGGGGGAGAGATAGTGAGAGAGGGAGACAGACACTGCAGCAGAGATATAAATATCAAAAAGAACAAAAAGATATAGTGTTGATTTAAGGGCACCTTGGGGCATTACCAAATGAAGTTGTTGTGCTGTTGCTGCCGCTGCTGTAGAAGTCGATGAGGCACTGGCACTGAGAAAGAGAAAGATAAACAGAGAGATAGGGAGAGAGAGCGAGAGCGAGCTTTATGTGCCACAAGTAGCTCACTTTAAATTTTAATTGTTTTTCCAAAGAATATTTGATAATTGCTCAGGTATAGAAAACCCAATGTAATTGGAAGAAAAACAAATCACTTTTCTTGGAAGCTAAGCAATTGGGAGTGAGTTGCAAATTTAGCTGGGTACCCTGTGCAAGGGTGTATTCATTTTGAACAGAAGTTTTTCTCTGCGACGTTTTAGAGTAAAGGTATGTGAGACGTTTGTATCATTATTAGTATCAAAGAGCAGTCGAACTAGCAAGGTCTGTCTGTCTGTATGTCTGTCTGTCTGTCTGTATGTCTGTCTGTCTGTCTGTATGTCTGTCTGTCTGTATGTCTGTATGTCAGTCTGTATGTCTGTCTGTCTGCCTGTCTGTCTGCCTGCCTGTTTGTCTCTAGGTCTGTCTGTATGTCTCTATGTCTTTCTGTATGTCTGTCTGTCTGTCTATCTATAACTCTGTCTCTCTGTCTGTTTGTTCATCTGCTTAATTGTCTGTCACTACTTACAACCTACCTTTCTATCTGTCCCTCTTCCTACCTCCTGCCTGTTTCTCTCTCACTCACCCTACCTCTCTCTGCTCATCCTTCTGAGCACTCTTCATAAAGCATTTAGTCATATTATGCATAAAGACAGGGGCGCTTCAAGCTTCACGTTGCCTTCATCATCAACCGGTTCTCCAAGGTGGCTCTAAACTTGTGCAGCTTATGCTCTCATCTCACACGCAGCTGTTGCTCAAAGAGTTGCTCATCTTCAGCTTCAGCTTCAGCTTGAGCTTCTGTTTCTGCCTCTTCTTCTTCTTCTTCGTGCTGCACAACACGCAACGCAAATTGCATTGCATGCAATTTTCATTTTGCTTTACCATTTCGTGTTCTGTTCTGTGAGTTCGGAGAGTGGCTGCTTCATTATCGCCTTCCACATCATAATCGTCTTGATAATGAGCTCTTATTAGTCGGATCTCACGCTCACGCTCATTACGAGGAAGATTGGTAAGGGGGCACTACGAAAAACGAGCAAAAAACAATCCAATGCACCTGAACATGAAAACGACCTGCACTTACATAAATCCTCGAAATTTATGGTAAGCAAACTCTGAAAGGAAATCGGGCGTGCAAAGCGAGGGAGGAGAGAGAGAGAGAGACAGGAGGGGGGAGGGGGGAGTAGTGGCAGCTTAAAGCTTACTTACCCGCACCGAGAAGAGCACCTACAGCGCCCAGCCACGCCCCGCCCACACGCGTCTGGGGCGCCACCCACTGCACGCTATCATGCTCATGTTTTTATAATGATTTTTTTCCGCTGAGCAACTTGTTTCTCTTTCTTTTTTTTTTTTTTTTTTTTTTTTGCTGCCCTGATAACAAGTGGTCAAATTTTTAATGCCAACAAAGCCCGATTAAGTTGTCTGCATGAAGAACCTTATACGATGCAAAACCTTAAACAGAAAGCAAGGTTTGCATTGGATACAACGAGTGTTGATATACTCATTATAAAAAATGGTAAAAAAATAACACTCCAATTGCTAGATATATTAGAATCCTTTACTTTTTAACTGATTGTTTCTGTGTAAATTATAGAATAGAATACAGTTGTGCAATTTTAATGAAATGCAAAAATTATACTTCAATTTGCTAGTTTACTTTGATTGGCATTAATAAGTTGAGTTATTTCAAAACTGTTCTTCATACAAAAATCTTCCTTTTGACCGATAGTTCCCCTATGCCAGCTATATGTTATAATGATCTGATTTAGATAAAATTTTATATGCATATTACTTATATAGAACAATTTCGATGTAGTTAATTTGGTTGCAACTATCTTGGCAAACAACTAAAATCGGCCGATAGTTTGTATGATAGCTATACGATATATTGATACGATTAGTCTTGTTGCGATTTATATACGGCGTGTAGCAATATAGAGCATGTGTGCCAAGTTTCATTAAGATAGCTTTAATCATTGGCTTTGGGTGATTAGTTTTAAATGCAACAGACGGACAGACAGACAAGCAGACAGACAGACAGACACAGAGTAAGGCATAAACAGCGAAAGAAAGTGCGAAAGAGAGAGGTAGACACACAGCTGTAGAGCTTACTAGACAGTGGAACAACTGAGTGCGCAAAGCTGAGGATGAACCTGGCTAAGTTAAGTTCTTCTCTGCTCCTCTCTGCTCCTCTCTTCTCTTCTCTTCTCTTCTCTGCTTTGCTGTGCAGCAGCTGCTCATAAATTGCGCTTGAAAATTATTTTGTGATTTCTCAAGTTTGTAAACAACAAGAGAAAACACTAAGTAACAACAAACAATGGCGAATAATAAGAAATAATTTAGCGGTAGCCGAGTCCAGCCATGGCCAAGGACAATGCCAGACTCGGACTGCTGCTGCTTCCTTCCTTCCTCCTCTTCTCCCTCTTCATTGCCTGCTGCCACTGCCACTTGGCTTCGACTTTTAAATTGTTTTTTATTAATTCAATAAACATGAGTCAAGCGCCGCACACGCACACACACACACACAAAGCCTGCTTCAAAAAGTCCGAGCGGCAAATGGCCAACGGGCAACGACAACAACAACAAGAACAACAACAAAGGCGCATCGCACATTTAGTCATGCTGCAAGCGCATCGTCACATACATGGGAATGTGTATGTGTGTGTGTTTAGATTCCCTGCAAAAGTGCCAAAAACTGCGGCCAGCAAAGTAGCGGGAAAATCAATAAACTTGAAGTATTTTGAACTTCTTTCTTCTTCTGTGACAGTTGTTTCGTTTATCTCTTTTAATTTGTATACTCTGTAGTCAAAAAGGGGGTATTGTGGGCATGTGTAGAAGCAAAAGGTATAGTGGATGATTATGTGATTAGATTTAAGAATATCTTGAAGTGAAATTCGATTGATAAATCATGAAAATTTGTAAATGGAAAGTGATTTTTAATATTTTGAAGAAATGAAAGGAAAAAGATATTGAGAGGAGAGACTTAAATGATTATTCCAAGGAGTAAATGAAGCTTTGATAATCCACTTCTATACCATATTGGTATATATAAATAGTTTGTTTTTTATAAGCTTCAAAAAAAAAAAAAAAAAAAAAAAATATGGTTTGGTTTGTAAATTTCTATTTGGTATTCTCTCTTGTTGAAACATTGCGTATATATCATTTACCATATCGCGTATAAGGATCTTTCTCTGTTTCTCTCTTTCTCTTTCTCTCTCTCTCTCTCTCTCTCTTTCTCTCTCTCCCAGCTCCCTTAGCGACTTCTCTTCACATTTAGTTCAACACTCGAAACTGACTAAACTAATTAAAGAGCATTTGGGAATCGTTTCATGTTGCCTTCCTAACTCGCTCTACCTACCTCTCTCCCTCTCTCTTTGTCTCTGTCTCTCTCTCTCTCTCTCTCTCCTTGCACGCTGTTTATATTCTCTTTTGGCAGCGAGAAACTCTTGAATGCATATGTGCCTTGCCTTGGAGTCCTTCTGCTGCCTCTGCGTGTGCACTTCGTTTTGCCAAGTGCCAAGAATTTCGAATGGCATTTTAATAGTTTTGCTTTCTTTCTTTCCCCCATTGATGGTGGCTCTTCTTTTTCTTCATCCTCTTCTTGTTGTTGTTGTTTTTGTTGTCTTGTTGCTGCTGCTGCTGCTATTTTTATTGCAGTCAACTGTGGTGGAAACGGCGGCCTACTTGTTTGCGTTTTACAAACGACCTTTTTCAATCCTATCCATTTGCAGTGCTGTCCTTGCCGATTCCTTCACATATTTGTCACACACACACACATACGATATTTGAATGTGTGTGTGTGTGTGTGGTCAGTGTGCTTGTCATTTGGGTCTCAACTATCTTGCTATTCCCATTCGCCCCGCTCACGCTGCTGCTTCCTCTTCTCCTTGGGGCTTTTCGTTCGCAAATTGGAATCGTGCGGCTATAATACTTTGAAAATCTACTGGGACATTGTAAACTCATCAATTTGCGCTTGATTTGATTTTTGGATTTTCTTGTTGTGTTTTCGCAATTTTTCATTTTCTTTTGATACGCCCTCGCACTCTCTTTCTTTCTCTTTCTCTTTGATATTTTCTCATGTTAAATTGCCTTGCAATTCAAGTTGATTTTCCACTGTGTTGGAGCTGACTTATCACAGGGGGCTTGCTGGGAAAGAAGGAGGAGTAGGAGGAGGAGGGGAAAGGAGAGGAGTAGGAGGGGAAAAGTTAGAAACTTCAAATCAAGTGGAAATTTGTACCATAAGGTTGGCCATATCTTAATGAAGTATGCGTAGGTGGCGGTGCTTTTCTGCTTGATTTGTCTCTTTTTTTGTACTTTTGCATTATAAGTCGCATGTGGCGACAACTTGTTATAGTTTCTTGTTCAGTTGAAGTTGTGCTTCACATAACCTCACTTCTCTTTGCTGTTTGCTTGATTTGCGTTTTAGGTAAAGTTTCTTTGCATATTTGCTTTGGTTTATGTTTGGAGGCAACTTATTGCTATAGTTTCTTGTTCATTGAGCCGATTTATAGATTTGAGAACTGCTGTCACTTAGGTATATGGTCTTAATTGCCAGAGATATTTGGTAGATGATATAATATAAATTTATATAGGATATAGTATTTGATATAATAGAATATAATGCAATAAAATAGAATTAAATTAATAGATAGGTAGATTTCGTGGATTTCGACTAACATTTCTACAAGGTTTCTTTCGCACTCTCTCACAACTGCACCCTAAAGTCCTTGGTCTCAAAAAAAAAAAAAAAAAGAGCGACACAGTCCGAACTGAAATCGGAAAAAGTGAAAAGCTGCGACTAAACCAAACAATATGAAGAGCCTTCGCAGGACAAAAAGTGCCGAAACAGCAGTCGAAAATGGGTCTAGGGTTGAGAGGTGTGGGGATTGATGATGGCATGTGAGACGGCTGCAGGCCAGAGAACTAGTGAAGAGGGAGAGAGACAGAGAGAGAGAGGTGGGGAGGTAGCAAAAGTGATAAGTGCAATTTCTCACGTGGCACCAAAGAGCGCACGGATTAAGCGACGGACAAGCGACAGCGCAGAAATTTATGAGACGTGAGTAGCGCACAACGAGAGGAGAGGGAGAAGTGAAAGAGTGTGGGGGGGGGGGGGGGTTGATAGAGGAAATGGTGCAGGAACATGGTATGTGAGGCAGCTCGCCGTGACAAACGACAATGGTGACAGCGTCAGCTGGCGCAGGGCGAGGCGTGCGGTTCGAAATGGAAATGGGATCGTTGTCGAGAGAGAGAAGAAGAAGCAAGGGCAGGGTAGGAGACAGGGGCAGGGGTAAAGACATAGGTGAAGCGGGGGGGGTGCCAGAGGAATGCAATTGCCACTTGAGAGGAAGTTTTCAACGTCACTAACTGCCCTGCGGCTGTGCTCGTCGCGCACTCAGTGCTGCTGCCTCTCTTCCCTTTCCTCTTCCCCATTCTCTCCCTCTCTTTCCTTTGCTATCTCTTTATTTACCCCTGTGTTATTTAAGGCTTCCCATGCAGTTGCATGCCACATATTGATCCCGTTGCTGTAATTAACTAAATCTTCAATGTCACGGCCGGCAGCGAGGGTGGTTCCGCGGCAACAAAACTATTTTTAAATGACTTTAAATGAGCTCATTAATATGCAAATGCCCATAGGGGTGCCTCCTACTCCCCACACTCGTCTGCAGTCGATTTCATCAATCAAACTATAGAGGGAAAGAGAAAAAGGGAGAGAGAGTGTGGGAGAGAAGTTAGAGAGAGTTGAGGAGTTGAGGAGACTGGGGAGGGCAGCTAATCAGACGTGCATTGTTAAAGAACCTGGGCAAAGGGTTCAGTCAACCACAGTAAACCAATTAAGAAATCTACACGCGATGTGTGGGCGACTATGAAATACCCTACTAAACACAAAACAAACTTCTACACACGATATAAATATTTCTAGAACAATTTCTATGGTTATAAATATTGTATAAACCAAAAATGAAAATTCTCGCTTCAAAATTCCGTTATTAATTCAATATTTTTTGGGCGTAAGTAGGCGTGGCCAAATTCTAAATAACACTGTAGTTAGGTACAGTATCAATACATATTCACACCAAATCTGATAGCGCTAGCTACCATAATCCTTCAGATATACGCGCTCATACAGACATATTTTTCCCAATTTGCTGTTTATATTAAGTAAGGTCAATGCAATGAGCATTAGAAAAGTCAAGTCAAGACGACTTCTTTATTGCATGAACAATACATGCATAGGTGAAGGTATATGTACACAGTGCTGTTTGTTTGTCTGCGCACACGCGTATGAAAAGTGTTGAATTTGATTGATGTGCCCAAAGCTGCAGGCAGACAATGTGAAAATTAGTTGAGGGAGACCGCGCTGCAAAGACTGCTGCGGGTTGTAAGGAGCGCGGTTGCGGCATCAGCTGCTGCGGGTGTTGGGGGTGTGAGTGCGTGCGCTGCTCTGCTCTACTCTGCGTGCTGTGGTTTGCCGCGTGCGCATGCCATCAGCAGGAGCAGCAGCGGCAGCAGTCAAAATGATTGACAGACAGACACAGTTCGCACAAGTTGCCAGTTTGGGTTGCAAGTTGCGAGTGGCTTAGCCAAGAAGTGCTGCTCTCTCCCTCACACACACACACACACACTCACCTTTGCTATACTCTCGTACATAAAGTCGCGGTATTGTGCTCTTCAATTCATTGATCAATCGCATTTTAATCAAATAAGTCAAGTGAACTAATCAAGCGAGTGTTGTAAGTGCCTTCACATGCTTAGTTAGTGAAAAGTTTCAAGTTTTCGATTGACTTCGAATGGGTTTAGTGGTTAGTTTCCGTTGCAATGCGATGGAAACCTCTTCACTGTACAAATTCTATTCGATTAGAGTGTTCTCTCGCTCTTTCAATTTATTTTCTCTTGTTTTTGTCTGTATGAACGCGTCAATCTCTGAGACTGTAAGAGGTAGAGCTACCAAATTTGGTGAGGATCTGTCTTAGTATTGCAATTAGCTATAGCATGTATTGGAATTCAGCCACGCCCACTTGCGCCACTTTGAGACCATAAAAATCAATTTGCAAGCTTAATTTTCAAGCTAGCTCGATAATTTTTATTTCAGTGTAAGCATGAGATCTTCATTGTTTCTTTCTGTCACTTTTCTCAACCTACCTTTCTTTTTTCCCCCTTCTCTTTCATTTTTCTTTTTCGTTTCATCTATTTTGTCTGTATGAACGCGTTAATCTCTGAGACTATAAGAGGTAGAGCTACCAAATTTGGTTAGGATCTGTCTTATTGTTGCACTTAGCTACAGCATGTTTTGGAATTCAGCCACGCCCACTTGCGCCTCTGTGAGACCTTTAAAACTGAATTGCAAGCTTAATTTTCAAGCTAGATCGTTCATTTTGTGTCATGAGATCCAAATTGTTTCTTTCCTTATCTTTTTTCAACCTCTCTTTCTCTCTCTTTCTCCCTTTTCTCTGTTCTTGCTCCTTTTTAGTTTTTCCTCTTTTTGTATTTTATTCAATTGAAAATTCCATTCAATATTTTCTTCAGTTGGCACTGATAGGGCTTAAAACTAAACGAAATGCAGATAAGGCTGATATGCGTAGCGCACACTTGTCTCTCAAGTGGAATGCAGAGAAGAAGCGGAAGCAGGAGGAAGAGAGAGATGGGGAGAAGGAGAGTGGGAAGGGAATAAGGAGAGCGAGAAAGCGAGACGAAGCGATTCGCTGTGAATGTGTTTAACATGTGTGTGTACTGTAGGTTGACTTACTTTCCACGCACACACAAATACAATGTCGCCCACACACACACATACACACACACACACACACACACACACACACTCACACTCTCACACTTGAGTAACAGCAACTGTGACAAAACCGAAAGCAAATGCATTCACTAGAAAACGCTCCAGTTGCAGTTCCCATTTGCCGCTGTCCACTTTGAACTAACCAAAAAAAAGCGGAGAGAAAAAAAAACGCAGACAGAAAGAAAGAAGTAGCAGCAGTAAGGGAACAGCTAAGGGTGAAGAGGGGCAAGTGAGCAGTGGCGTGGGGAGGGAGGGGGGTAAGCGAAGCAAGTGAGGGGAAAAAACTAAAAGAAATTCGTATCGCATTTCATTGCAGATGCTGCAAGAGGCGCAGTGTGTGTGCTGTGTGTGTGTGTCATGTGTGTGTTGTGTGTGTGTGTGTTGCGCTTGCACGTGTGTGTAAATGTTTTATCATTAACATCAGACGTTGCTGCTGCTGCAGCAGGATGTGGCAAGCGCCTTCTTCTTTCCTCTCTATAACTTGTTCTGCCTCTGTTGCTCTTCCTCTCACTCTCTCCCTCTCACTCTTCCTATTTCTTGCACTGCCACTCCGCCTGTGGCCTGTCGCCTGTAGCTCAAATGTTGTGCCACTTGTAAGTGGCAATGTTGCATGATGCAGGCGTCGTTTACGTTAAACAAACAAATTTCAACAAAAGCTCAACGCCACGACAATCGAGTGGGGTGTGCTTGTCTGTGTGTGTGTGTGCGACAGTGTGTGTTAGCTGTGGTGTGTGCTGTAGGTGTGTATGTGTGTGGTGTGTGTGTGTGTGGTGTGTGTGTGTGTCTGTGTGTGTGTGTCTGTGTGTGTGTGTCTGTGTTGGCTGTGCCTGGCCTGACACAGTTTCCTGTCAACAGTTACCCAAAACGTCCTGCAGGCTGTGCTTGCTGCCTTGAGTCTCTCTCGGTGTATATATGTGTGTGTGTGTGTGTGTGTGTGTGTGTGGCTCAGGCATTTGTGTGGTTGTCTGTGTGGGTGTTTCTAAGTGCTGTAAATTGAGCGCATCACCGAAAACTGGCAACATTTTTAGCATAACAACACGACACAACGAGGGTCGCTGCAACAATGTGTCGTGCATGTGTGGCAAACTCTTCAAGCTCAATTGATGCGCAACACACACACACACACACACACCTATACACCTATACACAGACAGTGGTGCGAGGCACTGCCCACACATGCATTGCACAGTATCAAATGTCCAGCTGCAACGGAAGCACTTGAAGCTGCGTGTGGCAGTTGCGCATGCGCACAAACCGCAAAGCCAAGCGCACTTGTAATGAAGGGAAGGGGGGTGGGGAAAGGGGGCAGCAGTATAGATGACAGCACACAGCATAAAGATGAAGATGAAGTGTGTTGCGAACCACAAGCCAAGCCAAGCCAAGCCAAGCCAAGGCGAGACGAGGCGAGAGGAGGCGTTGAAGAGGCGTGCGCCCGAGCGAAGGCATTGGCAATTTAACGCCTGCTTTGTTTGACATTTACTGCCTGCCGCTAACACACTAACTAGTCCCCCCCTCTCCCCTCTTTCTGCTCTGCCTGCTCCTTCTGTGCCCGCCTTTGTGCAGGTGGCAAGTGGGCCACCCTTGAGTGCGCCTCGTCTCATGGCAACGCGGCTGTGGCGAGGCAGGGGCTGATTGGGTTGCAGTGAGTGGTGAGTGGGGGGTTAGGGGAGGGGGGTTGGCAACCGAAACATGTCTAGAACGGCATAAGCCGCAGCAACTGCAACTGCTGCAGCTGGAACATCAACAACACCTTCAGCCATTAGCAACCACGAGCGGAGGCACGAAGGCAACTGCGAGAAAGCGCTGATGCGTAGAGCCGCCCTCGCTTTGGCTTGTCCAATCGTGCAGCACACACACGCACACACGCACACACTCACACCTACACCTACACATACACACCCCCTAGCACACCTAGCGATACCTTTGCCCTGCATCAACATATGTGCGCGAGGAGTTCCTCAACAAATTCCCATTTGCCTGCGCTGTTAATTGCTGCCGCGTGTGGCAGCTGCTGCTGTTTAGCGTGTTGCAACACCATTCATGTTTGTGTGCCACACATCAAAATATTTGCCGAATGTGTTGCAATCGATTGAGATACATTAAGTGTTTATGCTGAAGATACAATTGCAAGACGCGCAGATACTCAGCAACGACTGCTATTGCCATCTCTTTTTAATGGTTTGTCACGTGTGAAATTGTGCATCGGCAATCAATTACCAACGTGCCGGTGTGGAGTGTGCTCTTAAAGATACATTTGGTGGTGTTGTGTCTTTGAGATACTTTTGTATCTGCGAGATACTTTTGTATCTGTGAGAAAATAGGGCAAATTGAGTGCATTAAAGACTTTAATACAGTTCAATATGTGTTAAATGGCGATAAGTATCTGAAAGATACATTTTTATCTGGCAGATACTTTTGTATCTTGTTAGTGCTTAAACGCATTAAGTGTACACTGCTCTAATTGCCAGCTGTGTATGCAGCCCAAATGTTTGAATGTATCTCAAAGATACAAAAGTATCAATCAGATACTTTTTTATCCCATAGATACCTTAACATACATGTATGTATGTTTTATACGCGTAGTTAATGGATACTCATTATTTAATAGCTAAAACTGTCCAAAAGATACATTTGCATCGCATAGATACATTTGTATCTTTAACTTATTTCTGGTCAAAACGAGATACGCCTGAATTATGCAACACTCAATCATTTTGCGAATAATTTTATAAATATTTTTTGTTGCAAATCCAGTTTGCATCCAACATATACATTTCCCCGGCTTTCAATGCAAAGATACTTTTGCAAAAGGCAACAACGATAATTTGTCACTTCAAACATATTTGTCAAATATTTTCTATAGCTCCCCCTCCCCCTCATCCTCATCCTCCCCCAGGAGCTCATCCCAGCTCATCGCATACTCAGCCGCATTTGTTGCAGCGCCAACAAATTGTTTTTTTCACAGTGTGCAGATACTTTTGCCCGCATACACTGTTATCACTAACAAATTTGTTGTTTTAATGCCCTGTAAAGTGCAGAGAGAGGGGTGTTTTAATTTTGTGATTAAAGAAAATGTCTGAAATAAAATAAAAAAATTAAATAAAATAAAAATAAAGTATAAAGTATAAAATACACTATAAAAGGTTGAAAAGAACTTATTTTCATCTTTTTGTTCGTATGAACGCGTTGATCTCAGCTTCTTTAAGAGTTGAGGCAACCAAATTTGGTGGCAAGATGCCTGATTGATGCGCGCAGCTAAAGTAATTAAAAGAATTCAGCCACGCCCACTTTAGCCAATGTAAGCTAGAATTTTACAGCTAGAATAGGTATTTTTGTGCCTACAGGGTATATCATAGTCGCATAGATTGCACTTTAGTTGCCTCTTTCGTTTTGCCAGCCATTACAAGAGCGACGACCAAAAGGTTGTTTGCATATGAAGAGTATCAAACAACATTTGTGAGAACAATGCGACCAACTCTGAATGATACGATATGAATGAAGCATACAGAATATTGAATGTATATCTTTTGTTTTTGTTTTTGGTTCGTGGGCAGAGAACACAAATCCAAAATATCACGCAAAACAATTTCCAAAGTCAGCGTTGAAAAATTGTCAGCTGTATCAATAATATCGGAATTGCATTTGATAAATAACTCTTGCACACTCCTCCCCCTCCCCCAGAAGTATGCAACATTTTCTATGTCGTTGTCCCTTTTAATATTTCCCCTTTTTTTCTGCATAAAAATAAACCAATAATTTGCGTGAATATCAATAAACAAACAATACACACACACTAGCACACTCTGTGACTTTGTTTGTTAGGGGTGTTCTGGAAAAGTGAAAAATACATTTGCATGTTTTGCGTTGAAAATGAATTTATAATCCCACAAACAGGTCAGCCTCGACCAGCCGAGTGCGGCAAAATATTTGCAAAAGAACAACACCAAAAATTCAAGCAGCGACGCTGGCAGAGGCTCCATCCAGGGAACTTTGGTGTCGGTTTCGATTGTTGTTTGTTGTTGGTTTTGGTAGCGTTGTCACTTGGAATTATTGGATTTATTACTGGGCACACTGTGCCAGCAATTGGCAAATGGTAGAAAGAGTTGTGGGGGAAGGGGAGAGGGTAGGGAGAGGAGGGGGGTACATTGTGAGTGCCTCGACAATTTTGTAAATTAAATAAAGCTCGAACAATATGAAAAAAGGGTTTGCATTTTATTTTGAAGAACATTTTTGTATTTATTAAAACTGCAAAATATTCGTTGCATTTGTAGTTGTTGTTCCTGTTGTTGTTGTTGTTGTTGTTGTAGATGCAATTGTTGTAGGTGAAGTAGTTGTTGCTGCTGCTATTGTTGTGCAGGTTATTGGAATAGCCATATTGTTTTTCAGGCCAGAAGAATCTTTGTTTGTAGGTGAAATGTGAAGTTGATCTCTTTGCAAGGTTTATTGCATTTTGCCATGGAGATAAGTATGCTATAAAAGACAAGAGGGGGAGTGGGGGAAGGAGAAGAGAGAGGAGGTGCAAAATGAGCAATAGAAAGTGGCACAAAGGCAAGCAAAGCAAGTGCTAGAACTATAGAAAGTGCAGCAATGAAGACTTAGAAGCACGCATACAGCTGCACAGACATGCAATGACATGCACAGGGACACTTCTAGATTTAAATAGACCTGCTTAGAATTGTCTTAATTTACAGATACTGGCATAGATCTGCCAAGACTTGCATAAATATGCATTAGTTTTGCAGCAAACATGCATTTGATGGAACACACACGCATAAACATGCACAGAAACAAGCACAGACACGCAGCTAATTGCACACAAAGGCACAAAGACATGCAGCAACTTGCAACAAACTTGCACAAACATGCTCGGACATGTAACAATCATTTGCTGTGCTGCAGTCCAGTCAGTTTATCGATAATTGACTCGGACTCGAACCTTAGCTGGGCAATCCTACGATATGTTTGCTGGAAAATAATGAGTGGAGTAACTCGTGTCGTGTTTCTTTTGAGCATTTAATTAAAATCGATTAGCTAGCTAGCTCACTCTCTCTCTCTGTCTCTGTCTGTGCTCTGCCAATTTGCGAAGCCAATTTGATTAATGCTGCTGCTGCTGTTGCAGAAGATGCTTTTGTAAGTGGCTCGAAATCGGCTTAAATGCGGCAGGTCAAAAGGTCAGCATTCGGTATAGAAACGTTTGCTATTGTGTTGCATACTTTGAGGCTGAAGCAGCTTAAACCACACGCACACACACACACAAACAGACACGAAGGAATCGTATGTTTGCTTCTCAGCCATGATAATCAAGTGGCGCTGGGTCTTGAGCTTGTCAGCTTTCCCTCCCGCCTCTCCCCCTCTCCCCTTCTTTCCTCACTCTTCCCTCTCTCTTCCCTCTGTCTCTCCCCTCCCCTCTCTCTCTGTCACTGTAGTTTAGGCAACTGTGCTTCCCCTCCATTGACAAGCCACAGTACAAAATGTGCTAATCATCTTTTACTATTCTCTTTGCAGATGCTCTGCCGCAGTCGCAGCCAGCTGCGCTGTCGCCATCACCATCGCCATCGTCGACGTCGCAGCAACAGGCACCGCGCTTTATAACGCATCCCTCGTCATCGGGTTCCATTGTGAGCGAAGGACGCACGAAGATTTTACAGTGTCATGCGCTGGGTAAGTCCAACGAAGCCAACAATAAGTAACATCTTCAAAGGGGGGTCGTGATGGGGGGAGAGGAGGAGGGGGTTGTCTTGTCTAAACATTACACTTGTCCTTCAAAATGCCTGACAGCTCAGCTTAAGCGTGCCACGGCAGTGGTGGGGCAGTGGGAAGGGGGCGTGGCAGGGGCAGACACTTGAAGCGGGCGTGTAAAATGAAACCATAAACGAAAACACTTTTTTTCCAACGTTGTTGTTGTTGTTGCTCCTGTCGAAAAGGCAAGTAGGGGTGTAGCAGTGGGGAGGGGTGGGGAGGTGTGGGGTGTAGCAGGGCGACAGTGGGTGAGGCTGTGTGTAATTTCGCCCTTTTGAAAGATAATGAAGTAGAAAAACAATAACTTTTATGAGGTTTCCAAGCCCAAAAACAAACTTGGCACAAGAAGAAGCGGCTGTAATCCTTTGAGTCGTTCACTTGCTGTTGTTGTTGTTGTTGTTGTGGGATACCCATAGCCAGTCGCCGGGGCGCTTTAGGGCGCACACACTCCACACACACACACACAGGCAGGCAGGTGTTGCTGAGCCGCTGCTGCTTCTGACATTCCCAAGTATCTGTTACATATTGTGTGTGTTTGTCATCCCAAAAATGTTATGAAACTTGCCCCCCAAGGGCAATAGAAAGAGAGTTCGAAAGAGAGAGAGATAGAGTGCCACTTGGACACAGCACTGTTGTCCCCTCTCTCTCCCCCCACCCCTTTTCTTACATCCCTGCCTGTGCTCCCCTTGGCTTAAGCACCCTCAAGACAATTTCCGACCTTGTGTCCTTGTCTTCGTCCTTGTACCTCCCTCCTGCCCCTCTGCACAATTAGTAGCCCC
This sequence comes from Zaprionus indianus, assembly GCA_018904595.1. Classification (NCBI taxonomy): domain Eukaryota; kingdom Metazoa; phylum Arthropoda; class Insecta; order Diptera; family Drosophilidae; genus Zaprionus; species Zaprionus indianus. The sequence goes on from JAEIHA010000344.1 coordinate 1,316,966, forward strand.
GAAACATATTAAAAATGTATGCATTAAAGGGCTACCCTGCCATTGGTCGAGTTGATTGTCAAGTTCACATTTTGATTAGGGTGCGTGTCCGGGGAATAATCTCGATGGGAGGCTTAACAGATTGCTACAGTTGCGATTGAGGTTAGTCAATTTCATGCATTATAATACCCTAATTAGCCGAACAGCAGGCAGGCGGAGGTAAAGGGGCAGACAAAGAGTGGGAGGGGGAGGGGGAGGCAGAGAGTGGAAGGGAGAGAGAGAAATGAATTGAAACTTAAACGGAGGCTGGCAATCAAAGGCAAAGTTAAACCGTTTACAGATATTAACTCAATTGGTAATTGATGGTGGCTCAGGTAGTGCACTCTCCCTCCCTCTCCCTCTCTCTTAGTCCCTCTCTCTCTCTGCTTCTTCCACCTTCGCTCCCTCTCTCTCTCTCTCTCTCTGCTGTCAATGGGAAACTGTGATCCGGCAAACCCAGCTGCGGTTACGTTCGGTGCTAATTGATTGGTCTTTGATGGCGCTGTCGTGGCATGTGCTGCACAGAGAGGGGCGAGGGGAGGGTAGGCAGAGTTGGTTGTGCTTTAAGCGAGCTGGCACACACACACACTCGCACACACACACACATTTGTAGGGTGCACATTTTGCACTTTGCGTAAGCTGCTGCAGAACGTTGCCAGCCGCAAAAGAGACAAAACAAAAGCTGAAGCAGCAGCAGCAACAACTGCAACAGCAACCACAACAACAACAACTGCAGCAACAGCAGCATGCAAATCTTTTTAGCGGCTTTTTGCTGCTGCTGTTGTTGTTGTTGTTGTCTGGGCCTGCAACGTTGCCAATGGCCACGAGGCGACGCGACACGAGAGCGCGTTCACGCACTCAGTCACTTTGGCGCTTTTAGCTGTCAACACACACACACACACGTACACACATGTATGCACTGGCACTCACACACAGTCACAGAGTGGAGCAGCCTCACACGCACTATTACACACACACACACACACACTGCCTGCAGTTACGCGTTTATGGCCACGAGCGGAATGTGGCTGAGGATGCGCTTCTGTAGGCATTGCCGCCTGACCCCGCCAAGAAACGCGACCTTTTTTTTAGCCGTTTTCTATTTTTTGTAAGTGCTGTGCACAGTTGTGAGTGTGAGAGGGAGAGAAACAGAGAGGATAAAGTTAGCTAACACTGCAGTTGCCTTTTTAAAGAGCACCAAAGAGAACAAGAGAACATCACGTTAAAGCAGGCTAAAGACAAGCACAGTTGGCCCTAAAATAACTGGCAAAAGTGCATTAACCAACACTTTAGAGTAGTGTTAACTAAAATTTAATGACAAAATAAATGAATAGAATTGTAATTGAAGTCTTAAAGCCTTAAAAAAGTGCTAAATCCAATACTTTCTTCAAAGCCTCTTGCGACAATCAGTTTGGTAAAAAACCATAGCATACTTTGCGGTGCTAAAGGATTTTCACTTGCTGCTGCGGGTGGGGGGAGGGTGATCATTTTTGTTGTCTCGTTCGTTGTGTCGACGTCGTGGTGGCGCCATCTGGCGCCGAAAATGACCCGATAAACAGCGCCATGCCATGCCAAAAAGAGAGAGAGAGAGAGGAAGAGAGGAAGGGAGGGAGAGGGAAGACACAAAAAACTGTTAATCAGGATTATCTACGACAAGTTGAATGGGGCAATCGAGGTGCACAAATGTAACTAATATGCCAGAGTTGCCCTGGCGCAGCACGTGCACGCGTGTGTGTGTGTGTGTGTGTGTGTGTGTGTCATAAGCATAACGCACAAGAAGTAGAAGCAGGAGAAGAAGTAGAAAGATGGAAATGGTGGCGACTCAAGGCGAAGCGCGTCTTAAATGTGGCGCATTCAACTTGCAATTTGCAACAAAGAAGACTCTTCTAACCGTGGCTACAAAGCTCGAACAGGATAAAAAGCAAAAAAAAGAAACTACAGGGGGGGGGGGGAGAAAGGGGTAACGAGGTGGCGGAAAAGGGGTAAAAGATGTTGAAAAAATTCAAAACAAAAACAGCAACTGCAGCTAAGGACAGACGGGTTTGAAAACGTGCGTGGCTTACTTCGCATGTTGTGGCAGCAGCAAGAGGAAGCAGCAAGTGGAAGAAGTGCAAGAGAAAAGGGGAAAGGAAGAGGTGCAAAAAGAGGAAGAGGTGTAGAAGGAGTAGAAGGCGCACTGGAGCTAAGGCTGAGACTGTGTGCTCGGGTGTGCAGCCGTTTTTCTAGTTCTCATCTCAACAGCGTCAACAAGGAAAACTAACAGAACGAAAACAAGAAGCATTGCTAAGCGAACAACAATAACAACAACAACAATAATAGAAAAAAACAGCAACAACAACAACGAAAATTGTTAAGTATTGTTTTTGTGTTTTTTTTTCGTTGCCATTCTTTGTCGCACGTTTTTTCTCATGTTTTGTGGCACAATGCGAGTAGTTGTTGCTGTTGTTGTTGTTGCTGCTGTTGTTGTTGTTGCTGTTGTTGTTGTTGTTGCTGTTGTTGCTGTTGTTGTGGTTGCTGCTATTCCAGTTCTTGGGCCGTTAGTCCTGTTCTCGTGTGCCGTGCTTTAAGGCCAGCATTGTTGCGCTGTCATGCTTTAGGCCATCTTGGGCGCAACTGAGGCGGAGCCCAAAAAGAAAGCCAACAAAAAGCAAGAAAAGTAAACTACAGTGGAGAGTGCGAGACTATGATATATCCTGCAAATATTAAAAGTGTAGCGTGCAACAACTAGAAATATAATCACTAAATTTATTAGCCTTAGCTTCAATAATCTACGCGATCTTCATGTTCATACAGACAAAATCGAGGCAAATGGGGTCCGAAATGCCCTCTTCAGTGTCTTACATGGCAGGGTATAGAAACGAAAGCAAAGAAAAAAGAATTACACGTTTGGGATATATGTGTGTGTGTGTGTGTGTTTGATTGTGGTCTGTTTGGGATAGCTGGACAGGAGAGGTTGCCCGAGGGGCAGGAACTAGTACAAGGTATTATCAGCAGAGCAACGGCAGAGTGAGAGTGAGAGTGAGAGAGAGAGAGAGACAGTCGAGATAGGCCGAAAACTCTTTTGCTTTTGTGTGTCCTGTGAAATGTGCTTAATGAGCTGTTCAGAATATCAACAAAGTTGCAAGAAGTCACTTCAAAATGTGGCAAGAAAGAAAGGAAAACGAACCAAAGGGGCAGCAGAACTAGGTAAAGGGAAATGGGAAATGGGAAATGGGGAAAAAAAGAGGGAAAACATTCTCAAAAGCACCTTAAAAACTGCACGTTTTCTTCTTCTTTTGATAAACGAAAACCATTTTCATTTCATTTTCGTGTGTCTACTTTGATGAGACACTCTGCAGTGGGGATTGGTTTTGTTGGGCAGTTTCATTAATTAATAGTCGATTTGGTTTTGTTTAAAGTTTATAGAAATATATGCAAGAGATCGGAAAGACATGCAGTGAGAGGATATCCTCTAGTATATACTAGAATCATTCTATAATTTAATATTAGAAAATATGTAAGGAGAGGTAGACAAAGTTTCAATAGACCTAAGGCACTTCATTTGGGCAAATCATATTGAAGATCAAGAAGAATTGGTTCTATATAAACTAACAAATCGATTGAAGAATCTACTTCTACTTCTACTTCTACTTCTACTTCAACTTCTACTTCTACTTCTACTTCTACTTCTACTTCTACTTCTACTTCGACCTCTTCTTCTTTCTTACACCTTTCACCAGGAAAAAGTTTTCAATCGGAGTTTTCTCACTATGCAACACCTAAGTAAACTCTTCAAGCTTAAAGATGTAGAGAGCGAGACAGCGCCTAAGAGGTCGCCTGTCTCATACGTCTTTCTGTTAATCTGCTAGTAAATTTTCTCTCATTCTCTTTGTCTCTCTCTCTCTCTCTCTCTCTTTCTTTGTGCAACGTCTGCTGCATGTGCTTTTGCTTATCTATTACCACGATGGTTGCCCCTTTTCGGTGGTACCTGCATGTGACACACTTACAGATTTGGCGCTATAAGTTCGCCTAGCTCTGCTACGCTTCAGTTCCCTTCCCCCTCTGTCTCTCTCTCTCTCTCTCTCTCTTTCGCCTGTCGGCGACATTTACGATGCTTGCTTCCACGTGTGCCACGTGATGAGAAGTGCGCGGACTTGCTTGGAAAGTCGCTGCTGGCTCAAGCTCTTTTTTTATACTTGGCCATGTTTTGTGGTTAAAGTGCAGAAGGGGGGATCTGGAAGGGGGAAGAGGGAGGGGGGAGGGATGTAGCAGGGGAGTGTGACGAATGTGCAAACAATGGAATGCATAAAAGTGAAATGTGCTGCCAAAAGTGGGAAAACAACTGCAAAAGTGACAAGGGACAACAACAACAGCAGCAGCAACTATAGCAACTACAACAACAACAAAATTCACAACAACAACAACAGTCACAACAACAGTCACAACAACAACAACAACAACTGCAGCAAGTGCAATAGAAACAACAACAAAGAGAAACGCGTCTGGGGAAAAAAGCCTTTTAGGCGCGTGCACTTTGTTGTTGTTGTTGTTCTTCTTGTTGTTATTGCGCTAAGTTTACTTCAATTCGAGTGCAGCAACAACATCAACAACAACAACAAGCTTTAGAGTGCACACACACACGCACCTGCGTGAGGCAAATAGAGTTGGGCGATGTCCTCGCGGCGGCGTCGGCGCATTGCGCTGTGCATAATTAAGCAAACATTTGTCAGGCACACACACACTAAACACACACGCACACACCAGACACACACACACACACAAACTAGACAGACCAGCCACTCGCACACACACACATCTAGTCAGTTGAACTGTTGCCAGAGATCAAACGTAGAAAACTGAAACCCAAATCCAAAACGAGACAAACTCAAGCGTTGCCCACAGCTCCCGATCGATGTGGCATGCAACAATTGCAACAGCAGTGGCAGTTGCAGTGGCAGTGGCAGTGGCAGCTACAGTAGCTCCTTTCCCGCCGTTGACAGACTGTGCCAGCATTAGCTCGGCTCTCGTACTTGGCCTCAGTGTGCGCTTGACAATTGCGACTACATTTGATTTTGGGGTTAGCAAATCTGCAGCAAACGCTGACAACAACAACAACAACAACAACAGCAACAACAACAACAGCAACAACGGGAACAGCAACAAGAACAGCAGCAGCAGCCGCAGTTGCAGTTGCAGTTGCAGGTTGAAAGCTGAGATGAGTGCTGCCGTGGCGACACGGAAAGTTGGCAACTTGTGCTGCTTGTGCTGCTTGTGCTGCTTGTGCTGCAAGCAGGCATAGCCACAAATCAAACAATTTCCGCCATTTGAGCTGGCAACGTGTGTGGGTCGTACAGTGGGACGAGCGATGTAAATAAGTGCATTAAATTTGAGTTGAACTAAGTGGAAGATTTGCAGACATAAACAAGGGGTAGACAAGTAAGCAACAGATAATTAAGCAACCCTAAAATCGAAGACTTCAACTTAACTATATATACATATATATCACTAATAACTGCTTTATGTTTAAAATTAAATCGAAGAAATCATTAAGAAGATAAATATTATTGAGCACACCAAACAGAAACCTTCTTATATAAATATAATGCTTGAAAATTTTTACATTTACAAGCGCAAAAGTGGGCGTGGCAAAATTCTTAAAGTACATTATTTTTTTCTGTAGTAATAAGACATATTTTCAGCAAGTATGGCAACCCTAGCTCTTATAGTATCTGAGATATAGGCGCTCATACAGACAAAAATGAGTAACTAGGCGTAAAACTTGACTTTGATACAGAATTTTAAGAAAAGAGCTACCTCACACATACATTTACCCACCAAGTGGTATAAAACAATCTTTAGAATATACGGAAATTGAGCTACTGGTTCCACTGTGCAGGCGGGGCAGACGTGAGGCTAAGGAAATCGCAACGACAGGATGACATAGACAGACGCATAAATAGGCAAACCACACACTACATGCCGCATACTAGGCACACACAATACGCAGGCACACACCGTGAACACACACACACACACACACACACACACACACACAGGCACACACACACACACACAGGCACACACATACACACTTGAGTAACACGCGTGCAAATGCAATTTGTTGCAAGGGACGTCTTCAGTTTATTGAATTTATTTATATGCAAGTGCCTTGCTTAGACAGTGACTGATTGATTGAGTGATTGAGCGAGTGTAAAGGAAAAGAGAGGGAGTGGGAGAGGGAGAGGGGGAAGAGGAGAGAAAGAGTGGGAGAGAAAGCATTGCAGGAAATTACGTTAAACTCTGCGTCTTCGCCACTTGTTGCCTCGTGGCTTTAAGCAAACAAAGCCACACGCGTGCTGTGTGCCATAAAAATCTGTTACACACGGTTGCTATAAATATGCCATAAAGCCACAGCTTAGCGGGGCCACCTCCCCCTCTCTTTCTCTCTCTCTCTCTCTCTCTGTCTGTCTTTCTCTAGGTTTCTTTTGGTTACTTTCGTAAGCTGCCAAAATCAATAAGATTATCAATTGCAAATCTTGCGCTTGGCTTCATTTCACTTCTGTCTCTTTCTACCAACTCGATTATGATTGCTGCGTTTTTTCTGTTCTTTCTCTCTCTCTCTCTCTCTCTTCGTCTCTGCCACTTGTGGTTTGTTTTAACTGTGATTCTGGCTTAAAGGATTTGTCAGTTTAGTTATTAAAAACTCATTTGTGTGGCTGCATAACACACACAAACACACTCACACACACACACACACACGCCTTGACAGTCTCTGCAGAGTGTAGGGAGGGTATACGGCCACTCATTGGGGGGCGGCCCACTGTGCTTATTGGAGCTTTCGCTTCGATTTAACGCTGACACATATCGCTGCAGAACGTTGCTGTTTTCCTTTTGCTCGCTTGCTTTTGCCTGTTTGGCTTACTTACTTCTGCCGCTGCCACTGCGCTGTCTGTGACGCCTCCGTCCATGCCCACGCCCACGCCCTTGCCTCCTTCCCGCTGCCTGCCTTGCTTGTGCTGTCTGCTGCTTGTTCATTGAGCCTTCTTTGCTGTTGACCAAAGCGACGACGGCATTTGCTAAAGTAAATGTGCAGTGTGTATGTGTGTGTGCTGTGTGTGCTGTGTGTGCTGTGTGTGTGTGTGCTGTGTGTGTGTGTGTGTGTGTGCTGTGTGTGTGTGTGTGCGTGTGTGTGTGCTGTGTGTATTTGCCTTACAATTCCCCAAATTGTAATTTTATAGCAGCGTCATTGCCCAAATGCTCAAATAGACTTTGCCCTGCGCTCTCTTGTTGGCCAACTTTTTATGCCGGCCAACACTTGAAGAAACTTGTTTGTGCCATACGGCAAACACAAAAAAGTGGCAAACGGGGTATGCAAGACTAGTGAAAATGGAGACAACTTGGAGCTGTTTATAGAGAGTAAAAGAGGCAACTAGAGGCAACTATGTGGGGCCCAGAAATATGCAGATCTTATTGAGATGAACAGTTAGATCACTGGAACTAAAGGGTTTAAAAAAAAAAAAAAAAAAAAAAGATAATGATGTAGACTATTCCATGATGCCCTGTAATATGTGCAGTCCTGATATATGAAGTTCTTTCAGAGTAAACCTTTTTAATTATCTTAACCAATTTGAGCTGAGAAATAGTCTCTCTATCTCCCTTCTCCCTTCTGTGCTCCCTCACTAGGCGCGCGCTCTCCTCACTTAGCCCACTTACAGGGTATTTATATATGCATTAAGTATGTATACCTACAATTCCCGCATCTTTCTTACGTTTTCGTCTCTGTCTTTCACTTATTTTCTTGCATTTCGGCCTTAGTTGTGTCTGCTCAATTCGATTTCATCTGCTGCTGCCAAAGTGCTGCCAAGTGCTGAATGCAATTGCATTGCCAGTGGCACAGCTCAGTGTGCTCTTTGTACATGTGTGTGTGTGTGTGTGTGTGTGTATACATATGTGTGTGTGTGCGAGTGTCTTTGCTGTAACTTTTGTACTACACAGTCAGGCAAATGTGACCTTCTTCGAATGATTTACTCCTTCTGCTCAGAACTTGCTAGTTTTCAATTTGAAGTTTCTTTAAGGGGGCACTCTTGATAAAGATGAAAACTCTCTCAAGCTGTAACTGCCCTGTACAGGGTATTCAATAGTCGGCTACAGTCTTGTGCTGCCTGCCAAGTAGACTTGTTAAAATGTTTGTTTGTGCAGCGCGCTCTCTCTCTCTCTCTCTTTCTAAATCGTTGACTCTGCAATTGGGCCTGCGTTGTCAAGGGGCCACTGGTGAGGCAGGGTGCCAAAGGCGGGGAGGAGACGAACCATCATGAACAGCAGCCGCTGCAGCCTGTGCTGCCTGGCTCGGACCGTGTCTATTGGCTTTCAGCAGCTGCAATTGCCGCCGCTTCATCCTGTTGCATGCCGCGGGGGGCTTAGGGCCATTTTGCGTTTAGATTTGATGGCAGAAGAGAGAGAGAGAGAGGAGGGGGTGGGGAGCGGAGGAAGTGGGGCGTTAACAGTTAGGTAAAACGGATATTTTATTCAATGCTTCATTTACGCTGGCAACCCTGGGCCCTGGAACGAGCGACGACCCTGACTACATGCAATTTTTGTTTAGCAATTGCAATTTCATTTTGTAGCACGAAACTGGTGTAACTAGAAAAGGGAGGGGGCGGGGGGAGGAGGATAGATAGAGAGGGGGAGTGGCAATGCCTGCTTTCCTGCCCGCAGTGCACACATAAATCAACTTTAAATTAAATGCTCGTCGGGGCAAATCGGAATCAAAAACGCCGTTTCAACAATACAGAAAAGTCGTTTATTTAAGTCTCTCTCGGCCGATCGCATTTTGCAAATTGTCTGCCAAAGCGCAACTGTGTGTGTGTGTGTGTTAGTGTGTGTGTGTGTGTGCTGTCCCTGTTGTAAGCCATATCCTTGCGCTGGTTTCGCTATATCCTGCTGGTGGCTGCCGATGCTGTTGCTGCTGCTTCTGCGGGTCCCTCGATAGGCAACGGAAGTTCAAACAAATAGTCGCACAGCACAACTACAACTCACACACACACACACACATAGAGAGAGACGGAGATAGTCAGGCAGACCGACGCACTGATACTGAGTGTAGCAAGTAGCAAAACTATAGAAGACTAAGCTCTTAGATACCCTTCAGGCAATTAATATATTTCTTAAATAACTTCTTTGTTTATTAAACAATCTCAATGAAATATTAAGACTTTATTAAGATGCTAATGAATATTGTTAACAACAAAAATAAATATTCTAGCTTTTAAATTACGAAGACTATGAGGTTTTTTTCACTTTTTGTGGGCGCAAGGGGGCGTGGTCGAGATCTAAATATTTCTTTAGCTGGCTGCAACATTTAGACGCATTGTCAAATAAATTTGGTAACCCTGGCTTGTATAGTCTGTGAGTTATAAGTGTTCATACAGACAGAAATGAAAGGGAAATAGCTTTGTTGACCTATCTATTGTGGTTTTTCAAGCATCTAAGTGCTTTGTAACCTTATTAATGCCTGCGTTTGTCATTTACATACATTTTGGTTCAATTTACTTTAATTTAGCTCAGCATTTAACTCATAATACCCTTCTAGACTCCTGCGTAATGGGTATAAAAAGCAAGTAATATCCTCTTTTGTGCCGGTCACAAGATTTAATCGACGCCCAGCCAAAAGTGAGATATGGCTGTTAAAAAGCGTTACATTATGCAACAACAGCAGCCCAGCCCTGGGCCAGGCAGGGGATTACTGCAGTTGAACATGCTACAATATATATACTCCACTATACATACTCAACTATACGCTACTATATATACTCTACTATATATACTACCTACTTTCATATACTTACAGGTTCGCCGCAGCCCACATACCGCTGGCTCAAGGATGGCACACCCGTTGCCGATTACTCGTCGAGTCAATTCTATCGTCTGCCCATCACCAGGCGCGAGGATGCCGGCGGTTATCAGTGCATTGCTAGGAACGACGTGGGATCCATACTCAGTGAGAAGAGCGACGTGGTTGTGGCTTGTAAGTACACTACGCACACTAATGCAGCTTAAGCTACGCACACACACGCATATATATACATGTGTGTGCATTATTATTAACTGGGAATTTGGTGGGACTACAGTTAATAAGTCCTTTGGCCATTTGTTGAACCCCTACACATCTAATTGCGTGTGCTTGCCACACTCTATGTGTGTGTATGTGTGTGTGTGTGTATCCTCATTGTCATCATGACGTTGGCAATTTTGATTCAGCCATTTTGTGGCCATTTAAATCCAAATCTAAAATGCATACGAGTACACACACAGTCAGGAGATATAATCATCTATACACACGCCGCTTGTCAATGGTTCATTTCCGCCATAAATATGTGTGCCTATGTGTGTGTGTGTGTGCTTGAAACACGTATCTAGTCTGGGACTAACACGGGCAACGTTTAAGGGGGCAATCGTGCACCTCCACGTGGCATAAACATAGATATTATTAGACAGATAACAGGAGGGAACCACACGCAACAGCGTATAGACAAAATCAATAGATACAGATATGGAATATATATATTTAAATAGACATTTCCGACTCGCTGTGATAACTGTAATTGTGCAGAGATATTTAATTTGCTATTGTGCGGCAATTTGTGTGCCATAACTTGAACTAAGTAGACAAGGAAATTGACTAGGAAATCGCAAGGGAAATACAGCTAGATTGGTGCTAATAAAGGCTAGAAATACAGTTATATTCGAAATCAATAGTTAACATAATATAGACTTGTAGGTACGTACTACTTACCTAACACCACTTAACGATAATACAAGTGCAATTATAGAAGAACGCTAGAGATAATTGCAATTCAATGTTCAATTAGACAGGAGCAAGGGAAACATAGCATACTTTTCTGGTAAATGCAGAAATTAGAAGCGAACACAGTAAACGTAGCATACTTTTCTGGTAAATCCATTTAAATAACACGCGCAACAAGATGGCGAAAGATAAAATGAATTTAGTCAGTGAATAATTAAATGCCGAAGAGGATGAGCCAACAGGCAGCAGCAGGAGAGGGGGGGGGGGAGAAAGGGAGAGGGAGGCAATTGCAGGCGCAACAAGATTGCGGCGTAATCGAATCGAGTGTATCTACAGTGGGGTGGAGGAGTCAGCGTGTGTCACGTGCCCGCAATAGTGTCAACTTTCAGCAAAGGGGCAAATTGACAATAGGGGGCAGGTTGTGCTAATCAAATGGCTGCAACAACTACAACAACAACAGCAGCAACATGAATAAAAGTTAACTTGCCTTGTGCGATAAATGTAGCAGCTAATTTTTCTTTAATGCGAACTTAATTACAACAAAAGCAACAACAATTAGTGAGAGTGAGCGAGACACTTGAGCTGCGGCTGACTCATGTGTGTGTGTATGTGTGTGTCAGTGTGAGTGTGCACATTACCCGACTGCTTGAACCTAATGAATCGAGCTCTCGACAAGCTGGTGACCTTCTTTTCGGGGCACCCCCTTCAGGCAGCTGATCTGGATGATGACGTTCTAGTTGTTGTTGTTGTTGATGATGATAATGGCAATGTTGATGACGACAAGGAGTGGCCCGACTAGCCTCACTAACCTCCCCCCCTCCCCCTTCTGTCCTCCCTTCTCCCCTACACTGACTTGCAGTGGCGTCTTGAGCACTTAATTAATTGTAGGAGTGTGCTTAAACTGAACTAATAACCTTTAGAGCTGCGAGAGTTCTCATCTGAAAAAGCGGGCCAAGCAAGTGGGGTGAGTGAGACAGAGAGAGAGAGAGAGAGAGGCTGAGAGGAAGAGGGGGTGTGTGTGTGGGGAGAGGAATGTTAAGCAAAATTGCTTGCCCGCAGGCCGACTGCGACGCTGACGATGACGACGATGCTTGATTCAATTAGCTGGCGTGACACTTGAGCTAACTTCGCGCCAGCCCTTAACGGGGTCAGGCAGGGGTCATGGGCCTGCCTAGAAGAGGAGGTAGTGAGTAGAGGGCGGGGGGGATGAAGCTATTAAAATGTAATAACCAACGCAACGTGCGCATATTTCAATTTCTATATAATTTTCATTTGAATTTTCTTACTTTTCTCACTCTTTACAGACATGGGAAACTTTGAGAACACCACCGAGGGTCGCTTGAACGTTGTGAGTGGTCATCCGGCCATATTCGATATGCCTGAGATTGATTCGGTGCCACAGCCATCGGTCGATTGGCAAACGGCCGAGGGACCATTGAACTATGACATCAAGTACGCCATCACCCATGCCAAGCAACTGATCATATTGAGTGCCGATGAGAACGATCGCAAAGCGTATCGAGCCCGTGCCATGAACACCCAGCTGGGCAAGGAAGTGAACAGTCCCTTTGTGCATCTGAATGTGACTGGTGATCCCTTTGTCGAGGTCGCGCCACAGATCATTGTACCGCCCGAGGATCTCAAGCTGAAGCGTGGTGAAAGTTTCGCTGAACTGCAATGTATTGCCAATGCTCGACCTTTGCATGAACTGGAGATGATTTGGCTCAAGGACGGTGTCCCAGTGGAGACTGCTGGCATAGCACACACCCTGAACGACCCCTGGAACCGTACCCTGGTACTGCAGCAGGCGAACAGCTCGCACAGTGGTGAATACACTTGCCAGGTGCGATTGCGTAGTGGTGGATATCAGACTGTTACGGCCACAGCACGTGTTCAGGTCCTGGAGCCTCCCATGTTCTTTACACCCATGCGAGCGGAGACCTTTGGCGACTTTGGGGGACAAGTTTCGTTGGCCTGCGATGTTGTGGGTGATCCTACGCCTCAGGTGCAATGGTATCGCAATGCGGAGAAGATTGATGGACAGTTGCAGAATGGACGGTAAGTTGAGGCGACTGAGTGAGTGAATGAAGGTGATTGCAAGGGAAATCTGAAAAAGTTGTCTGTATGAACACGCTAATCTCAGAGTCTATAAGAGATAGAGGTACTAAATTTGTCAACAGTGTTTCCCAGTGTTGGACAAAGATAATAGTGTGTTTAGCTGACGGCCACGCCCTCTGCCGCCTCCGAAAATTGCAAATTAATGAATTCCAAGCGGAGTTTTTGAGCTAGAACTTTCATTTTTGGTATGAAGAGTAAGGAACAACAGTCTTATCATTTATGAATGCATTCTAGTAGGTAGCGGTGTAGCACAGTGGAGTAACCATGACTTTAGGTCTTTTTTGTCCGTATGAACACTTATATCTCAGAGATTATAAGAGCTAAGACTATCAAATTTGGTAGCAATAATTCTTACTATTGTCTGTAGAATAATACTGATTGAAAATGTAGCCACGCCCACTTTCCGCCCCTCAAACTGAAGGTAAAGTGTTTATTTACGTTGTGTATCTTGATTATCACTTCTTCGATTACTTTCGACTACAATCGATTGTAGGTTTCAATTGTGTAGAATAGTTTCTAGGAATCATGCTCTACATCTCGCTCTATATGTTCTATATAAGTGCAACAACCTACATACAATAGCGAACTGATTATACCAATATTCACTAATACATTTCATAGCCATTAAATCCATTCGGGGATTATCGATTTGTTGCTGCTGCTGATTCCTTGCTGACACAGCAGAAATGTGAAAATCGAAACGGGAATTCGGTCGGGAATAACTGTACTTATGCATACCAATACCAATACCAATACCAATACAAAGCAAAGCTCTGTGGGAGTGTGATAAAAATCGAACGCAATTAAGTCGCGCGTGTGTGTGGGGGAGTGTGCATGAATGGGCGATAATTACTTACTTAACCGGAGATGCCACGCTAATGATGAATCATTATGTGTTTACCTCCCCCCCCCCCTCCGCTTACACTCTCTTCTTCCCTTTTGATTCGCAGGTACGCGCTGAAAGCGGATAATACGTTGATAATTAAAAAACTGACGCTGGAGGATGAGGGAATGTTTCAGTGCCTGGCCAGCAATGAGGTGGGCGAGAAGTCGGCCTACACCTGGATGCGAGTGAAAAGTAAGTCAAGCATATCTATCACTATCGCCCTATCTCTATCTCGCTCTCTTGGTGTTTACATAGTCTGTCTCGCTCGTGGCGAGATGTGGCATTTAATCTTAGTGATAAGAACTAATCCTCCTTTGCCTGAAATCAGCTTTGCGAGCGCGCGCCTAACATAAGCGATACTAAAAACGGTGCTCTCTCTCTCTCTCCCTCCATATTTAACTCTATGTATCCATCTCCCTCACACACACACACACACACGCTGTTTCATTGTTGTAACCAAAAACATCTCCCTTGGCTGCTTTTATTCCCATTCCCCGCATCCTACTCATCCTGCTACTCCTCCTCCTGCTCCACACATACAACACTTGCAACATGCAACAACAACTACTACTACAACAACAAAGGGGCAGCAGCTGCAAGAACAACAAGAAACGCATCGCTGCTGCTTCACCTGCGCGTGAAGCGTCTGGCGCAACCGCGCATCTTGCGCGTCCGAGCATCGCATGCCGGCATGGGATCCGGATCGGGATCGGGCTCGGGATCGGGCTCGGGATCGGGCATGGGTACGGGCCATAAACGCAAGGAACTTCGCTTTGGTATGGGCATCCCAGAATGCAATTAAATCACAAAACAAAACAAAACAAAAAGCAAACCCGCACAGAACTAACACAAGGCAGAAAACCAAAGAAAATGCAAGCAATGCAAGTGGAAAAACACTTTCGGTTTTCCTCATTTCTCTTTGGTTTTTTAATAGTTTGCACGCACTACACAATGCACACTCGTTTTGCATGAGAGCCATTCAAATTGCACTCGTTATTCATACTCGCACTCACCCCCAACTAAACCATTATAACTCCCTCTCTCTTTTTCTCTTTCCTTCTGTCTTTGTCTCTGTCTCCCTGTCTTTCTCTTTGCCTCTGTTTGAATTGTGGCAATTTGTAGCTATTTATCACTAGTTTTATGGCTTCATTACGCTTGTCTGTCCGTCTCTCTGTCTGTGTGCAACTCACTATGCTTAGTTAGTTAGTTGCTTGATTAGTTGCTGCATTTTAGAGTGAGTTTATCACTTAATCATTGAGTTAATGGCAATGTATGACAAATGAAGTGCGATTATGCAGTTGGAAAGCAGCAGAGACACTATTGAGTAATTTCATAGAGCTTAGCGGACAAATTTGTGTGAAATGGAAAAAGTCAATGAGTGAATGAAATAATGAATAAATGAATGTGCATGCAAGGAAAACAAGACAGAGTTGTCCGTATGAACTAACTGATCTCAGAGACTGTTTAACATGTTTTCCTGACAAAGGGTTTTACTATGGGTCGATGATAATACTCTTCATAGGTGTTGGCCACGCCTTATTCTGCCCCTGCGCAACTGATACAAGGTCTAAAAAAGTAGTTGTTAAGACCTCAAGAAGTATAGGCAGTTTGGAAAGAGGAGAGAGGTGTCTTTAGATAAGAATCGGTAGATAGGAACCTCTTAACAGAAGGTTCTAAGTAAGAAGACCTAGATTAAAATGCCTGAATAGAAATGCCTAAATAGAAATACTCAAACAGTAACTCCTTAATAGAATTGTCTTCTCAAAAAGGTTCTTAACTGAAATTCCAAAGAAAAAACATCTGTATAGAAATCCCCTAGATACGTATCCCTAACCTCACATCTTAAAGAAGTTTCTTACTGGAGCTCTAAGCTCAGCATGGGTACATGAGATTGACAAGGTAGCAATACAGTTGCCCCTCTATAACTCCTATATTATATTGGTATATGGAATTGTTATTATTATTCAAAGCTATTCACACTTTACAGCTATACAAAGGTACCTAAGTTGCTAATCAGTGTTACTGCTACCCTAAGTTAACTAGTACTTAAGTTAAGCACTCTCAACTAATCCCACTGCTGTTGCGAACCCAAGTCAACCCGCATCAACAGTGCTAAGACACTCTCGACACTCACACACACACACACACACACCTCAGAGTGAGTACATCGATGTGAGGGTGTGTGTGTCGAATAATTGATGTGCTCTGCAATTCTCTTGGATGCCATAAACATGCATTGTTATTATTGTTATGATTAGAACATACTCTATGAATATACTCCTCCATATGTATACTTTATAATAATAATGATAATTATTATGATTATCAACATTATCATGGTGATAAGGGGAGGGTTGGCAAGGGGGGGGAGGGCTTCGCATGCATATTCAACGAGCTCAAGCTACTCTTGATGCCTTCGCCTGTTGCTGTTGAGTGTGACACCCAAGTACCGTTAAGTGGCGTCTCTTCGGCAGCAGCAGCAGCAATACACACACACACACACACACACACACACACACACACACACACACTAAGTGCGCGAGAGAGAGCAACTTGGCTTGGCATTTTTTATTTGTATTTACTGCGGCACAATTTCGCATTTTAATGAATTTCATAATAGCAAAATGAAGACAGCTAGAGCAGCAAGAACAAACACACACACACACACACACACACACACAGAGAGAACAGGCACACAACTGCACCCACACACAGCTGCAAAATGTTGTTGTGCTTATGAATGACTAAACAGAGCAGCAAAACTCAAGTGGAAAATATTTCGAAAATCTCACAATATTATTAGTTTCTAGTGTGTGCGTGTGCGTGTGTGTGTTTGTCTTGTGTGTGTGTGTGTGTGTGTGTATATGATCTGTCTCGATTGCAGCAGCCACTCGAGCATGACAATTTTCATGTGTTTTGTCAGCATGAGATTTAGTACTGGGCAACGCTGGGCGCTCAAATGTATGCTACACTTTTTGTCCTCACTCGCAAAGTCGCCAAGCTGAGAAGAAGAACAACAACAACAACTCGAGCAGTAACAACAACAAACAATTACATGCAATGCAATGCTACACGCCGTTTAAATATTTGACAGTGAGAGTTCAGTGAGAGTCGACGTCTGTTTGTTCAGGCTACAGTGCACAGTGGGGCAAGTTGAAGAAGAAGAATGCAATTTCTTGCACTGCTTGTCGCAAAACATTCTGTGCCAATGATTATGCAAAATGGCAAAGCAGCACAGATGGAAAGCGAGAGTGAACAACTGAGAGAGAGTGAGAAGAGCAAGAGAAAGAGATGGAGATAGAGAGAGAGGAAGGAGCTGGCAAGACTGATGCTTATTGTTGGAAATGTTGTTGGCTTTTATGGCTCTTTAAAAAGTTGAACAACTGTCAGCTAGAGCAAGCTAAGCTCCCTCTCTCTCTCTTGCTCCCACTCTCTCTCTCTCTCTCTCCCACACTCTCCTTCTCTCTTGTTGTATTACTGCATATTTTTGGTACATTTTTATGGGCAGTCTGTGGAGTCATCGCCGGCTCAAGCTGTCGACCACTTGCCATGTAAATTGGAAATTTCGATGCATATTTCCTTGAGTTATTCTTCCTATGCTGCAATTTGGCCAACCCCCCGCAACCCTCTACACCTCCCCCCACTTGGCCTGCTTCCGCTATTTCCGAGAATTTGTCCCCTTAAAGCGCCTCTGCCTCTGTCTCAGTGCCTCTGCTGCGGCTGCTGCTGCACTTCATCGAGTTAAACTAGTTAAAAGATTTTGTCCTCAGCGCTGTGGCAAGAAGGCGTTGGTTTATTGAAAAACTTTCGCCAGTTAACTTGAGCGACTTTGGCTTGAAACTCAGCTCAGTTACTTAAGCTGCCTCCACTCCTACCTCCCCCCTCCTGCTTTCCCTTGCCCCCGCTCTCCTTTGCCATTTAAACTTCAGTTTGTTGTTGGCGACGACGACGACGACGACGTTGATGTTGCGCCTCATTTCATTTTATGTGCAAGGCAGAATTTCAGTCAATTTGTTTGTCTCGCATTTTATGATGCCACGCCTTGCCATTGCCATAACACCAGAGTCCCCCCCCCGCACTATTCAAATCGCCGCCATTCCTTGCCTCACTCGTTTGGTTTGGTCAGGGCTGAGAGATAATTTACAATTGCTTTGCCTCGGTGCATTTCAACTAGGTGTGGCAGGCTCTGGCAGAGGCAAGCTTCCTCTAGCAGTGCCTCATCTTCATCCCTGTGCCTTGTGCGGCACCCAAGATAGCTGGACATAAGCCGCTTTGCCTCTGGCAAGAGAGGCCTCTTCTGCCTGCCTACCAAGCCTGAGCCTGCCTGAAAGGGAAGCCATGCATTATAATTACCCATTGTATGATATTAATTCGGATTCGATAACTGCTCCACACAGACACGGTGGACTCAATCTGCAGCAGTGGCACAGCTGCCAGTGCTGCGTGCAGACCTTTAATGCATTGCAGAGGGAGCTATTTATTGTATATGGACATCAAGCAGATTCTGCATCAGCTTAAGGAACTGAGTGGAGCTCGTCTTGTTTGTTTGCCTTGTCTACAGTTCAGCTTATTATATGTAATTGACAGGATTACCTTGACTGCATCTATCTTTATGTAAGCTCCTTTATCTTTGTGTTACAGAAGCATAATATAATAGGCAATGTGATCCAAGGAGAGTTATTGCAATATCGATAAACTCATTTATATTGCAGTGAATTTTTCCTTTTATTTATCTGCCTAGTTATCTATATACATATTTATCCATCTATTTATTTTTCAATTTATCTATTTATCGAACTTTTTGTTTGTCATGTAATCTTCATATTATTTGCCAATCTACGAGGGTCGTTTGATAAGTCCGTGACTTTTTGAATAAAATATATTTTTTTCGTCAAAGAAGCGTTTTATTTCTCAACATAATCTCCTTTTAGCTCTATACATTCAGTCCAGCGTTTTTCCAATTTTTTTATTCCTTCCAAATAATAGGTTTTCTCAAGGCCCTCAAAATAGTCGTTTGTTTCTGTGATGACCCGAATCTCTTACCGCCGAGCCATTTCTTCATGTTTGGAAACAAAAAATAGTCACAGGGGGCTAAATCTGGAGAATATGCTGGATGGGGTAGCAGTTCGTAGCCCAATTTATGAAATTTTGCCATGCTGACACGAAATTCACTTTTTTCCATTTTCGTTAAAATTCACGAGATCGTCTGCTTTCAATGCCTATAAAACGCAAACCAAAAAACGCAGCTTTCTCAAAATTTTACAGTCAGCTGTTAATCGATAACTGCTGACAGGAGCAGTGTTGTATTTAGAGCAGGTGCGCGGCAAATACAAAAAGTCACGGACTTATCAAACGACCCTCGTATCTAACAATTTATCTGTGCATTTATCTATATATTTATCTACATTTATCTTAATATTCATCTATCAATTTATCTGTATATTTTTTTTCTATCTATTTGCCAATTTATGTAACTATATTTATCCATCAATTTATCAGGGCATTTATCTATATGCATTTTAATTTATCTATCTATATCTTTCTATCAATTTATCTGTGCATTTTTTTCATTCTATTTATTTGTTAATTTATTTATCTCTATTTATCTATTCATTTATCAGTGTATTTATCTTTAATTTTTTCAATTTATCTATCAATTTATCTGTGTATTTTTTTCTTTCTATTTATTTGTCACTTTATACATCTATCTTTTAATTTATCTATCAATTCATCTGTTTATTAATCTTTCATTTTATCTGCTCAATTATCTATAAATATGTCAATTTATCTTTATATTTATCTATAAATTTATCAGTGTATTATTTCTTTCTATTTGTTTGTCAAAATATATATGTATCTTTTTATCCTATTTTCTTTAATTTTATCTTCGTATTTATCTGCTTTCTTCTTCTTAATTTATTTATGTGTTTATCTATTTATTATCATCTATATATCTTATCTTATATCTAATTTATCTAATTTATTGTGTTTGTACATTTATGTTTTATATTTCTTTTATTTATCTATGCATTTTATTTATCTTTCTATCCCTTTAGCTAGTCATCCACTTACCCTTCTCTTTATCTACTTATCTATCTTTTTACCGTTTCCCTTCAACATCAACTCCCTTCACCGTTGAATTCCCTTGTTCTTCCAAGTGCATTCGCACCTTTCTCGGCGCTTCTCATGCCATCGATGCGGCATTGGGGGCTGCCAATATCATTTGCCGTTGGGGGTTTCAATCGCATTTACTGTTGTTGTTGCTGCTCGCCCCTTGACAGCGAACTGCAACAAAACAACAACAAGCAGAGGGTGTGCAACAAGTGCCCACTGTGTGGCAAGCGGCATGTGGCAAGTGGCAAGTGGGTCTGGACTGTGCCTGGCGTGCCGTGCCGTGCTTGACTGGCTTGGAATAATTTTCCAGCATGGCGCGTCTAAGCTGCCTCAGCTCACGCCATTTTCCGGGTTCGCGACTTGTGTCTGCATTTTAATTGCTGCTCCTCCTCCTCCTCCTCCCTGCTGCCCTGCTGCCCTCGCCTTGCCTCTGTCATCTTCGTCTTCCGCTACGTCTTCTTGGCAAAACTTTTGCATATTTTCACCTTGCTCATTTTGAGAGTTTTCTTTTCTTTATTTTGTTTTTGGCGGCTTGCGGATTGCACCTGCCGCATCAAGGTATACAACAGTTTAGCACATTTCTTCTTCTCCTCCTCCGCCTCCTTTTGTTGTTGCCACTGCTGTGCACTTTCCGGTTGCTTGAGTCGCTCGAGTAACATAATTTCGTAATTTCCCAACGCAGAGCAAAGTGATTTTAATCGTTGCTTCCGTCGGGGCTGCCAGACTGCTCGGTTTTTGTGTCTAGGCAGGGCCAGCAAGGCTGCCAGCAGCAGCGCCGCCTGCACAGCTTGGCACCACTAGGCGTGGCAACAGTTTCCGGCACTTGACAGGCAGAGAAGAAGACACACGCACACACGCACACGACCACCAATAGTGCCCCCAGTTAGTCAGCTAATTGTGAAGCCTTGTAAATTAGCTTCAAGTTTGACTGACAACAAAAAACAAGCACGAAACTCGCAGTCGAACGTAGTTAGAGCCTTAAAATAACACAAAAGGGGCGTGTCTGAATTCTAAAAACATTCTTAACTGCTTACAATTATAATGCTGATAAATTGAATGTAAAAATGTAAATGCATTTTAACCACAGGTTAATTGACCGCAACTCGAGCCAGCCAACAAAGTATTAAAGCTGAAAAGTTTTAATAAATTGTGCAATGATTAAGAATGAGAAACTAAAATTCACTACTAACACTTGGATGATTGATTTTCTATATTTTAATTTATGGTTTGCAACTAAATCCTAATCAGAGTTATGAATAATGCTTGCAAATGGTGTTTTAGTTGGGTAAAGGGGGCGTGGCTAAATTCTGAAATTAACTTTAGCTAAGTGCAATAACAAGATATATTGTCAACAAATTTAATGTTCCTAACTCTTAAGTTTAACGCGTTCATACAGACAAAATATGCTATATTGCCTCGTTTGTTGGCACTTATCAAAAATGTGTATAATTTACGAGGCTCTTTCTCACATTTTCAGTTGGCATAAAGTCATAATAACCATCTATCTTAAAGAAACACATTTCTCCATAGCATAGTCACCTAAAACTCACCTAACTTGCAATAAATATTCATTTAACTTGCAGTCACAGCTTGCTCAGCTCTTAAAGCCTTTTGCTATCGCATCTTGGTCAATTAATACGACATTAATCAAATGCTATAATCGCGTGCCACGCCCCTTTGCCTCGACAAGCTGCTTTGGTAGTGATAAAATCCTTATATTATATAGTTATTGAACAAAAATTTAAAAAAGTAACACAAATTTTAAATTAGATACTGATCCGCAGAGGGATTAGCAATCGTGATGCTGCTCCAAGGGTCAAATGGGGAAGGGGGGGGGGTTATACTTTTGATTGCCACGAGGATCTATGGACGAGGATGTGGGCGCATGCGTCGCTTGCGATCATTATAATCTGCCACCTTCATGCGACGGCGATCCTCATCGGTCATGAAGCTCATTAGGAATCGTTGGGCGTCGCCAGGGCCCTCTGGTTCGGTCTCGGCCCCCATGCGGCGACGCTTACGGGGCGGCGGCGAGAGAGCGTCTTCAGTCTCGGCTGCGTCAATCATCGGCTCATCGGCTGGCTCGATTTCTTGGTCTGGCGCTGTGGGGGGAGTCGTATCCATTTGATTATCACCAGCATCTGTATCTGCGCTCACTTCAGCATTTGCAGCGGTGGCGCCACCAGCGTTCAAGCGCTCACGCTTGAGCCGGCGCTTAGTGACGCGCGAGCGAAGAGCCTTCTTTCTTGCTGCCACCTTTGTTGCATTCACATGACGATGGACATGCGAATAGCGACGCGCAGTTGCCTGTTTGCGAGAACGTTGATAACGTTGACGTTGGGATGTTGTCGTTGTTGGTATCTGTGTTTGGGAACAACTTGCTTGTTGTTCTTGTTCTTGTTCTTCTATTCCAGCCGATTCTTCTATGCCAACCGACTCTGTTGGCTGCTCGGTTTTGCGGGGTCGTCGAGTCCGGGGTCTTGGCTTCTTTGTGCCAGATTCATCTGTGTTATTTGATCTCTTGCGCGATTTCTTCACTTGCACATTCACATTCAACACATCAGTGGGTGGAAAGGTCTGTCGAGTGCGACGTGTGCGACGTCCGTTGGCAATTGATGGCGCTCTCGATTGCGATCGAGATCTGGCATTGGCTCTGGCCGCCGATTGCGATCGAGATCTCCCATTAGCTCTGGCCGCCGATTGCGAACGAGATCTGGCATTAGCTCTGGCCACCGATAGCGATCGGGATCTGGCATTAGCTCTGGCCGCCGATTGCGATCGAGATCTGGCATTAGCTCTGGCATTAGTTCTGGCTCTAGGCCCGGCATTAGCTCTGGCATTGGCTCTAGCCGTATTTTCCTGGACCTGTTGGCGTCGTGATCTTATCATTGGTCTGCGTGGAGCACGGCCACGGCGTTTAGGTGCCCCCGATGCTGATGGTGTGGCTGTTTCAGCTGCCTCTGCTGCTTCTGCTGCTTCTGCTGCTTCTGCTTCCGCTTCCGCTTCTGCTGCGGCTGCGGCTGCTTCTTCTTCTTCTTCATCAGCGATTGGCACTTGAGGGATGCCGTCGGAATCCGTAACTACCATTGGCATACGATATTTGGCCTTCATTTCAGGCGTCAATTGGCGCCACTGACGCATGGCAACACGGCGCAAGTATTTGAGCTCTCCAATTGTGAGTCGAGTGCGTCCCGTCTTCTCCAGGACAGTTTGGCGCATCTCAGCGAGGAAATTATTCATGGCAATGTACGAACGATTTTCACCCAGCGATTCACGTCCTGGAGTGGATTCTACCATCTGATTATCAGTTTCACTACGCGAGAAGAGTCTACGAAAAAACATACGTAATCTCGAAAACATCCAAGTCATTCTTTTGTCTGCTGTGTTCCAATTCAAAAATTATTCGAAAAAATTGTGATTTTAATTTGGAAAAAAAAAATTTAGAAAATTATTTATAAAAAAAAAAATATGAAATTTTCGATAAAATTTTTAATAATGAAAATAAGATGTGAATCTCGTATGACCGGAGCAGAAATGAATTCCAAACAATGTGAACGAGCTTAGGTACTAGAATTTGGCTCAGCAACGTTTGCTTCGATGCAAAGAATTTCCTCAAAACTGACGTCAATTTTCAACAGAGTTTTGAGAGTGAAGAAAAGTGGGGGAAAAGCGCACAATCGTCGCATGCAAATGTTATGCAGCCAGCACGGTCATCAATTCTCCGCTGCCTTCCATTCCATTCCCTTCCCATCGTTCTCTGCCCTCCTTCGCTCCATTTTACAGGCAATTATCGCCGGTGCACGCGGGTTGCCGGTTTATTGCAACGGCTTTCGGCTTTGCCACGACTTTGGCTTTGCCTGCGACGTCTCCTCCTTAGTGGGTCAACTCGAAATTAATTACAGACGCGTCGGCGACAACTTTGTAGGGTTTGCACTGCGCTGTTCTGCTTCGCACATTGCGCATACGACGCGTTGCACATCGAGCTGGCTGCAAAATTGTCAGTTCATGACAAATTTTATCAGTCTTTTTAACATACGAGGGTCGTTTGATAAGTCCGTGACTTTTTGAATAAAATATATTTTTTTCGTCAAAGAAGCGTTTTATTTCTCAACATAATCTCCTTTTAGCTCTATACATTTAGTCCAGCGTTTTTCCAATTTTTTTATTCCTTCCAAATAATAGGTTTTCTCAAGGCCCTCAAAATAGTCGTTTGTTTCTGTGATGACCCGAATCTCTTACCGCCGAGCCATTTCTTCATGTTTGGAAACAAAAAATAGTCACAGGGGGCTAAATCTGGAGAATATGCTGGATGGGGTAGCAGTTCGTAGCCCAATTTATGAAATTTTGCCATGCTGACACGAAATTCACTTTTTTCCATTTTCGTTAAAATTCACGAGATCGTCTGCTTTCAATGCCTATAAAACGCAAACCAAAAAACGCAGCTTTCTCAAAATTTTACAGTCAGCTGTTAATCGATAACTGCTGACAGGAGCAGTGTTGTATTTAGAGCAGGTGCGCGGCAAAAGTCACGGACTTATCAAACGACCCTCGTATATTGTCGTTAAATATACAAATTAAAGTAGACACCCCTTTGCAGCAGTCTCTCTCTTCCCCTTTCTTCTGACTTTATTATGCTGCATTAATTTTTTCACTCGTCTTTTTTGCACACGTTGCTTTAATACGCCCTTTGCGTGCACGGAAGAAAGGCAACAGAGGGAAGCAGGGAGGGAGGGTGCTGTGGGGGGGGGGTAATGGGGGGCAATGCCCTTTGCCCCTAAAGCACTTTTGACACGTTAACGCGAGGGGTTTGCTGCCACAAGTCGCTAGGAAAATTTGTGACTTTCTTTTATTTCATTTTACTTTATTTTTTCGGTGGATCGATCAACAATTTGGCGATTAACCTGCATAAGAAGTTGGAACTCATGCCAAGGCATCGTTATCATGCAGGGTTGCCATTCATCACGATTTCTTGCATTAGCTCAACGGCCTAACGGTACTTTTGCATAACATCGACAAAGTTAAGGCAGAACAAATTGAGTTTGTGGCGATTATGTTGCCAGCTGCGAAGTTATGGCTTGAATATGCTTTAAATGCAGAAAGAAAGTGAAGTAGAGGGAGAAATTACACATATATATATATGTAGGTTTATCTAGATATATATGCAAAGTATCTGTTTAATCAGCTTTCCAGCATTATGCGCTTATTGCGGACTTACAGAACACTTAAGGCTGCTTAAGTTATTGTTCCTATAAAGCTCAACATTAACCCCCACTTAAAGCTCCTCTCACTCTTTATCTGCTTTTCTTCTTTACTGTCTCCACTTGCATTGTCTTCCATTCCCTCTTTTGCTGTCTCTTCTCCCTCCCACTCACTTATCCATTTGCCGTCAGTTAACCAGAATTTCCGCATCTTTTTTCGCTACTTTTTCATTTGATTTTCAACTGGTTTCATACTTTGTATGCATGGGGTATACAATTGATACCCTGTAGAAGGCTTTAAGCTCTGGGGTTGCTGCTGCAGCGAATGCAAGTCATTAGTGCGATGCACAGGGTGTCTGCTCGTCGCGCTGCTTGGCTTTGCTACTTATTGCTACTTTTGCTGTTTTAAATAAACATTTTCATCCTCGTCTCGTCTCGTTGTCGTTTGCTTGTCTTTATTATTTAACAGTTTTACTTGTCAACTGCATAACGGTTGCCTACTTTACGCGCCACGTGCCGTGCACACACACACATACGCAGAGACACACACACGCACAGCACGAGCACTTAATATCTTAATGTGAAAACACACAGAGAAATTTTTATTGTAATTTTATGCACTTATTTACATAAGCGGAGTTAAAATGAATGCTTCATCATATGAAATTATTACATTATTACTTTTGCTGCGATTGTTCCCAGCAACAACAACAACAAGAAGAACTCGTAGCTAGGCAGGTAGCTGCGGCATGGCATTTGGCCATAACAATGAAATGAATTTTTGCCTTCTGTGCCACTTCATAAATATTGTGTGCATTAATCGCATGCACTGCCAAAGCAGCTTGTCGAGGCAAAGGGGCGTGGCACGCGATTATAGCATTTGATTAATGTCGTATTAATTGACCAAGATGCGATAGCAAAAGGCTTTAAGAGCTGAGCAAGCTGTGACTGCAAGTTAAATGAATATTTATTGCGAGTTAGGTCCCTTTTAGGTGACTATGCTATGGAGAAATGTGTTTCTTTAAGATAGATGGTTATTATGACTTTATGCCAACTGAAAAAGTGAGAAAGAGCCTCATAAATTGAACACATACTTGATAAGTGCCAACAAACGAGGCAATATAGCTTATTTTGTCTGTATGAACGCGTTAAACTCGGCAAGTATAAGAGTTAGGAACATTAAATTTGTTGACAACATATCTTACTATTGCACTTAGCTAAAGTTAATTTCAAAATTTAGCCACGCCCACTTTACCCAACTAAAACACCATTTGCAAGCATAATTCACAACTCTGATGCAGCTTTAGTTGCAAACCATAAATTAAAATATAGATAATCAATCAGTCAAGTGTTAGTAGTGAATTTTTGTTTCTCATTGCACAATTTGTTACAACTTTTCAGCTTTAATACTTTGTTGGCTGGCTCGAGTTGCGGTCAATTAACCTGTGGTTAAAATGCTTTTACATTTTTAGAAGAGCCTATCAAAGATAAACCTGCACACACACACACGCACGCGCACATTGTAGTTGCAATCAATCGAAAGCTTTTAAAAGTATTATATGCGTGTAATTTTTGCATGTTAAAGTGGATTTTGTTGCTATTTGCTCGACGCGTTGCCAGACTGTTGCATTGATGCCACTCAGGCGAACGCACTGGCACTCGCACTCAACTTGTATCAGCCGCACTTCATACTTTTTGCACACAACTTGTTGTTTGTAGCATACCAACACAGACACACACACGCACACACACACACACATACACACGAGCAACATGCACACACCTTGAACAACTCACACACCCGCGCACAAGTGGACGCACAAATATTGACGCACTCTCTGCCACAATGCACACTTACACACCTGCGAACACATACGCACACACACACACGCAGTATTTACCTTTGACTTCAATACACAGACATGAGTGTGTGTGTTTATACATTGATATTTATTTGTTTATACTTATTGGTGTGCGTATTTGTTCGCTTATATTTGGCACACTTAACCCATTCCCCACTGTACCCCCTCTACTCACACACACACTCACACTCACACTCACACTTACACTCACTCACACACACACAATGCTCATCAGTTTACTTAATACTTCGCTCTCCATTCGCAGCCTCTGCCCCCGTGATGGAACAACCGCCGCAGAATGTGACCGTCTTGGATGGCAAAGATGCCACGATCTCCTGTCGTGCTGTCGGCGCACCCAATCCCAACATCACCTGGATCTATAACGGTAAGTGAGATTATCTATTCTAGATATATACAATAAAAAATATATAGATTCGTTTGTATATCGCATGAGATCATCACGTAAACTTAGTACCGCTAATTCTCTAATGCTAATCGACGTTGTCTTCTCCATGTTCTCTCTCTTTCTTTGTTTCTCCTTGTTATCGTATGCTAACCCCCATGCTAACGCTAACCTGCAACTGCAACTGCAACCCACAAACTGCTATAAAAAACTGCTACTGCTTGCTGGCAACGATCCCCGAACGATTAGAAACCCAATTGGTCGAGATATCGAGTCGTGTGCAAATACTCGAATCGGGCGATTTACTCATCTCGAACATACGGGCCTCCGATGCGGGACTCTATATATGTGTGCGCGCCAACGAGGCGGGCACGGTGAAGGGCGAGGCCTATCTGGGTGTATTAGGTAAGTGCACAAGGGGCAAGCAAGGTAACCCTTTAGAAATTGCAACCCTAACCTGCAAGGTTATTCAATCGCACGAGGGTTAAGTGATTCGTGATATTGGCATGCACGAAATGTAGTTGATGTTATTGTATAATAATATCATATAATAATAATATAATATCATAGTAATTTAATATAATATTAATATAGCAACAATTTTTTTATGTGAAATGAATGTCAGAACTGGTAAGCCAAACAACCAATTCATTTAAAATGAGAATACCTAATTACAGCCCCTCTCTGCGCTTCTCACTGCTGCTCGACAACAACAAAAAAAACGTAGCATACTTTTTCGAGCTGTTGCAAAATGACATTTTAATGTTTAGCGTGTGAATGCTCGTTTTGCACTAACTAAATAATTGCATTAAAGAATCGATTGAAATTGAATTAAACTCTAATTATGTCATGTCATTAGAATTATTCAAACAGAACAGGGAAAAAAAAACGGGAGAAAGGAGAAAGGGGTGCCCCATTAACTGTTGACAAAGTGTTGCCCGAAACTCACTCCTGTCACGTCCCAGACCATCGTGTTGTGTATTTATTTACCAAAGAAATGTCTATAGACAATGTGCAACTGATTGCGTGGGCAGGGGGGGGGGGGTTGGGGAGGAGGGAACACTTAGCTGATAATTCATTTGTAATTAGGTATGTCTGTTGTGACAAAGTTAATTAATCGAAAAAAGAAATTTGATAGCGACACGAAATTAGAGTTAGAAAGGACACAGCAGTAATTTGAATATTGTGTTTAATGAATGTCATTATAAATCGTCGTAGTAGAGAGGAACTGTTTAAATTAACACACTAAGGCATTAAATAATTGCCAACAATTGCAAACAGTTTTTACAAATATTTTCAATTATTTGCGGCGTGAAATGAACAAAATTGAAAATCTAGTTTAGATTTCCTTTTGGAAAACTAGTTAAAGTCATGTGTGTTCCCCCCTCCTCTTCCCGTTTCTTCTCCTACTTAGTTTCGTGCAGACCACACAACAATAAAATGTGACAAAATGGCGGCAGCAGCAGCCACAACAACAGCAACAGTTGCTGCAATAATGATGTTGCTCTTGATGATGCGAGTGCCCCGACTGTCACTCTGCACCCCCCCCCTCTCTCTCTTTCTTTCTCACGCGCTTTCGCTCTTTGCCACAAATGCGACTAGTCAGCCATGCAACATGCCACAAAATTGCAACATGCAACGACCGCCGCCGACATGAAGTGACGCATCAAATCAGTTAAAATGCATTGGACCAATAATAACACTGTCCAGCAAATGTTTAGTTCAGTAAACATATTCTTCGCTTTGTAATTCATATTTGTAATTAGACGAAAGTATTCCATGTCGCATTCCGTACAATTTTGCGCTGCACTATTTTTAATTAAACAAGCAGCATCAACAGTTCGGCGAATAAAATGTTCGTATGAACGCGTACATCACGGGGAATAGAAGAACTAGCACCATCAAACTTGTTGACAATATTTCTTATTATACGTACGTAATTAAAGTTAGCTTTGAACTATGGCCACGCCCACCTGCTAGCGTACATTACAAGTTGGAAATCTCATTTTTGATACATACTTTATCCAATCAATGTATTTGATCACTTCAAGTTTAGGGTTTTACATATATATTTTTTTTTTTTTAAATTGATATCCCAAGTTTGTAGCGCAATCGCAATCTAATATAATCTTCTCACCGTGCTGATAACAACAACAACTTCGGTTTGTTGCACTTCGTTGTATTAAATGCATTAAATTTGATTTTTTTTTTTTTTTTTTTTTTTGGGGAAAGGGGTGTTTCGTGTGTCCAAGAGCAGGAGGCGAGAGTGAGGTGGTTCACTTAGAGGCCACATCAATGTCTGCTAATTGGCAAAGCGACGTAGTTATAGCCGCCATTGTGTGACTGTAAGTGTGCGTGTATGTGAGTGTGAGTGTGAGTGTGTGTTGGTGTGGGAGCTATTTTGTTTTTGTGTTTTGTGTAGCATAAAACGCGGCGCATGAGGATGGTAATCAAAAATATGTGCGCACTCTATGCAAACGAGGCTGCATTTCGAGCCAACCAACGGCAGAAGGTCGACGTGGTGGCAAAGAGCAGAGTGTGATAGAGAGGAAGGGTGATAGGGAGGGGAGGGGAGGGAGGTAGGGAGATGGTGCCAGTTGCTGCCACAGCCGGACTCGACAACAAAGTCTGGTGGAGCGCGTGCCCGTTGAACTTTTGATGCATGGCAAACCAAGTTGACTGAAAAGGCACCGAAAACGAGCATGCAGTGCAAAAAGAGAAGAACAAGAAGGACACACTCATACATATATAAATATGGCTGCTGTGTCCTGCTGTGTGTGTGTGTGTGTGTGTGTGCATTTTTAACCCATTTTATTTTTTCAACAGCGCTTTAAAACTTAATTTCCTGCAGGTCTGGACTCAGCTCTGTCTGGCAACACGTCGCTCTTAATCTCAACAGTTGTTTAATGCTCCCCCTCTCTCTCTCTCCCCTTCTCTCTCTCTTTCTCTCCATCTCTCGTTGTGCAGTGCGAACACAAATCATACAACCGCCAGTGGACACAACCGTATTACTCGGCCTGACCGCGACACTGCAGTGCAAGGTGTCCAGTGACCCCAGTGTGCCATATAATATCGACTGGTATCGCGAGGGTCAATCGGCGCCCATCAGCAATTCGCAGCGCATTGGCGTCCAGGCAGATGGCCAACTGGAGATACAAGCGGTGCGGGCCAGCGATGTGGGTAGCTATGAGTGTGTGGTCACCTCGCCAGGTGGCAACGAGACGCGCGCCGCCCGCCTCAGTGTCATCGAGTTGCCATTCCCGCCGAGCAATGTGAAGGTTCACCGTTTGGCTGAGCCACAGCAGCGCAGCATCAATGTATCCTGGACACCGGGCTTCGATGGCAACAGTCCAATTGCCAAATTTATTATACAGCGACGTGAGGTCTCCGAATTGGGTAAGTGTTGTCGGCTTACAACGGCCAATCGAGCATCATCATCATCCTTATTATCATTCTCTCATGTTCATCGTGGTGCGATACAGAGATACACTTTGTTGCGGGCTATAGAGTAACGTAGTTGGGCTCTTCTTATTGGTTATGGTACTGGGTTTTGATTTATACAACACACACACAAACAATGAAACACAAATACACACATAGAGAGAGAACTACGTTGGGAAGAATTGCAAACATGTTGTGGCAGTTCCGCGCTGTTGTGTGATTACAAAAACTGGCTATGAGCAATGCAACTACAGCAACTACAACAACAACTATCACTTCAACAACAACAACAACAAGTTTTAGTTCAAGAACAATCAGTTCAACAAGTACAACAAACCTCTCCATCGAATTGAATTAACTATTCCCCCTTTCGTCTCGGCTTAGGGAGAAATCATACTTTGCTCCTATTGTTGAAAGTTAAACATCTCTTGCGAGGATAAAGCTAAAAAGTTAACAATCATTTTGATGCATTTCTTTTTGTTCTCTCTCTTTTTGTCTCTCTCTGACTCGTTTCTTATACTTATAACATGCGCTCCTCCGTTTCTATACTTTCCGATTGCGATGGTAAATGTGTCGTTGTGTTAAATCATATTGAGTAAACTCTTTTTATATTCAAACTTTACTTTGCATAATATTCACTTTATGTATATTTATTTTTGATTTTTGTAAATTTTTTTGATTTACTAATTTTTTGTATTATTATTATTTCTTTACCTATTTATCTATTTCGCACATTAACTTCATTACACTTCACCTCGCTATTTACGCACATCACAACTCACCATTAAACTAATGCAACTCTAACTCAAATACTCACCACATACTCCTACCTCACCTCACCACACTACTAATGTTACTCTAACTCACCACACCACCACACACACTTTCTCTCTCTCTTTCTTTCTTTAATCACACGCACTCCAACTCATACACTCTCTTTCTCTCTCTCTGGTACCTGCCGCGATCTATCTCTCGCCTACTCCTTCGCTTTCTCTATCTCTGTCTCTCTCTTTCTATCGACTACTTCTTCTTCTTACATTACACATTAACATAACAGAAAAATTCGTAGGTCCAGTACCCGATCCACTGCTCAATTGGGTCACCGAGCTAAGCAATGTATCGGCCGATCAACGTTGGATTCTGCTTGAGAACCTGAAAGCCGCAACCGTTTATCAGTTTCGTGTGAGTGCCGTTAATCGTGTTGGCGAAGGTTCCCCCTCGGAGCCCAGTAACATTATCGAGCTACCCCAGGAAGGTGAGTGCTAAGTACCTGATTAATCATTTCGAGAACTGTCGCCACAAAAGTTGTTCGGTTCTTCGTTTATGATCAATAATTAATTTTGGTATTTTTGTTGGTATTTATTATTATTTGAATTATGTCTACACGCTACCCATAAGCTAGAGGAGTATTATAGTGATCTGTCCGTCGAAAACTTACAAAAATTGCAAAATATACTTTTCCTTGTCTGTATGAACACCTTAATCTCAGAGATTATACGAGCTAGTGTTACCTAAATTGATGTCGATATGTCTTATGACAGTACCTCGAATGAGCTTGTTAAAAAATGCGGCCACGCCCCATTCCGCCTCTGGAATTTCTAGAAAAGCAAATTGCTGGTATTATTTTAAAGATAGAACTATCGATTTTGATGTATATGTACTATACTTATAATCATATGATATCTTCGCGATCGTGTTATAGACCAAAAAAAAAAAAAAAAAAAAAAAAAAAAAAATAGTCAGCGAGTAGAAAACAGTCGAGTGCAGTCGACTGTAGCCTTCTTCTTTTTTTAATGCCTCTAAGTTTAGTATTTTTGTCTAGTTTTTTTTTTTTTTTTTTTTAATTTGAAATTTGAAACTAACAAAAAGGTGGTTGCATTTACTGTTCGTTTTCCACTTTGTTATTTTGACTGTTGTGACGTTAGGTCAAGTGCACCACACACACTCAATGCTTTGCATATCGTATAGAACTAATGCTATATAACCATCTGTATGTATATTGTACTTCTTATCGCTATCGTTGTCGTCAAACTGCAACTTCATCGTGATGAATACTTAAAATGCGCGTAGCGTTCCCACTATACCGAGGTACATTAACCTAATAAATCGAAATAGATCAACGGGAAGTATTGCCTGCCCTTCTTCTTGAGTATCTGTATATGCTAACTAACTCTATTTTATAATTATATATATAGCGCACCATTAGAAAGTCATGTTAGAGTACCGATATTAATATATATTCCCGTTCCTCGCAGCTCCATCGGGTCCGCCAGTTGGATTCGTGGGCTCTGCTCGTTCAATGTCAGAGATAATAACACAATGGCAGCCGCCGTTGGAAGAACATCGCAACGGACAGATCCTTGGCTATATACTACGATATCGTCTGTTTGGCTATAACAATGTGCCGTGGCAGTATCAGAACATCACCAACGAGGCACAGCGTAATTTCCTGATACAAGAACTGATCACCTGGAAGGATTACGTGGTGCAGATCGCAGCGTATAACAATATGGGCGTGGGTGTCTATACAGAGGGTGCCAAGATCAAGACCAAAGAGGGTATACCCGAGGCACCGCCTACGAATGTGCGTGTTGTGGCACTGAACTCGACAGCGGCACAGATCAGTTGGACACCACCGAATCCACAGCAGATCAATGGCATCAATCAGGGCTACAAGTTGCAGGCCTGGCAGCAGGTGCTCTTCGAGGGCGAGACACGTGATGTGGAGAAACGCATGATCACAGTGCCGCCGAGTCTGATCGATCCGCTGGCCGAGCAGACGGCCGTGATGAATGGCCTGGACAAGTATGCCGAGTATAATATCAGTGTGCTGTGCTTCACCGATCCCGGCGATGGTGTGGCCAGTGTGAAGGTGCCCGTGATGACCAAAGAGGATGTGCCCGACGAGATAACCGCTCTGCATTTCGATGATGTCTCTGATCGATCGGTGACTGTGCTCTGGGCACCGCCTCGTCATGTTAACGGCATACTTACAGGGTATACGGTGCGTTATCAGGTGCGAGATCAGCCCGAGACCATGAAGTCGATTAATTTGACTGCAGAGGATACGCAGTTGGTGGTGAATCAACTGCAGGCCACCACACACTATTGGTTCGAGATCTGCGCCTGGACACGCATCGGTAGCGGAGCACCCAAGACGGCGACCATACAATCGGGCGTTGAGCCAGTGCTGCCACACGCACCAACCAATCTGGCGCTGTCGAACATTGAAGCCTTTTCGGTAGTGCTGCAATTTACGCCCGGATTCGATGGCAACTCGAGCATTACCAAGTGGAAGGTTGAGGCGCAGACAGCGAGAAACATGACCTGGTTTACCATCTGTGAGATAAGTGACCCTGATGCCGAGACCCTGACGGTGACGGGCCTAATGCCCTTCACACAGTATCGACTGCGACTGAGTGCCACCAATGTTGTTGGCAGTTCACGACCCTCTGAGGCCACCAAGGATTTCCAAACCATTCAGGCGCGACCCATGCACGCCCCGTTCAATGTCACGGTGCGGGCGATGAGTGCGCAACAGTTGCGTGTACGTTGGATACCATTGCAACAGACTGAATGGTTTGGAAATCCGCGCGGTTACAACATCTCATATCGTCAGCTCGAGCGTTCCGGTCCGGTCAAGAGTACTCCTGGTAGCGCTTTCATTGAGGATCATACAGCGAATTCGCATGTGCTTGACGGACTTGAGGAATGGACGAACTATGAGATCATAATGCACGCATGCAATGATGTCGGCTGCTCACGCGCCAGTAATCCCGCAGAGGAGCGCACACGAGAGGCGACTCCTAGCTACGGGCCACTCGACGTGGAAGCGAATGCAACTTCGTCGACCACCGTGGTGGTGCGATGGGGTGAAGTGCCACGGCAGCATCGCAACGGTCAGATCGATGGCTTCAAGGTGTTCTATGCGGCCACCGATCGTCCAAGTGTGACGCCCGTGCTGCACAAGACCATACCGAACAATAGTTCGTTCACCACCACGTTGACCGAACTGAAGAAGTTTGTCGTATATCATGTTCAGGTCTTGGCATACACACGACTCGGCGATGGTGCTCTGAGCACGCCGCCCATACGCGTACAGACCTTCGAGGATACACCGGGTGCACCATCGAATGTTAGTTTCCCCGATGTCACGTTCACCATGGCACGCATCATTTGGGATGTACCCGATGATCCGAACGGAGAGATTTTGGCCTATCAGGTCACCTATACCTTGAACGGTAGCGCTCAACTCAATTATAGTCGTGAGTTCCCACCCTCGGATCGTACGTTCCGTGCCACAAATCTGTTGCCTGAACGTTACTACAGCTTCAGTGTGACCGCACAGACGCGTCTGGGTTGGGGCAAGACCGCATCGGTGCTGGTGTACACCACCAACAATAGAGATCGTCCACAGGCGCCGTCGGTGCCACAGGTATCGCGCAGTCAGATTCAGGCACATCAGATCACTTTCAGTTGGACACCAGGTCGTGATGGGTTCGCTCCGTTGCGCTACTACACCGTGCAGATGCGTGAAAACGAGGGTCCCTGGCAGCCATTGCCAGAGCGCGTGGATCCCTCGTTGAGCTCGTATACCGCGGTGGGTCTACGTCCGCACACCACATACCAGTTCCGCATTCAGGCCACCAATGATTTAGGACCTTCGGCATTCAGTCGCGAGAGTATTGTGGTGCGTACGTTGCCCGCTGCACCAGCCGCAGGAGTGGGTAACCTCAAGGTGGTGCCCATTACCACCACCTCGGTGCGCGTGCACTGGAACGCACTGGAGACAGGCATGTGGAATGGTGATGCTGCCACTGGTGGCTATCGCATTTTGTATCAACAACTCTCGGACTTCCCCACGGCACTGCAATCGACTCCCAAGACAGATGTGATGGGCATCAATGTGAATAGCGTGGTGCTATCGGATCTGCAGCAGGATCGCAACTATGAGATTGTTGTGTTGCCCTTCAACTCACAGGGACCGGGACCGGCTACACCGCCAGCTGCTGTGTATGTGGGTGAAGCAGTGCCGACTGGAGAACCACGCGCCGTGGACGCGGCACCGATTTCAAGCACTGAGGTTCGTCTGCGCTGGAAGCCACCAAAGCAGAGCATGCAGAACGGCGATATTCTCGGTTATAAGATCTTCTATCTGGTCACATATTCACCGCAAGCACTCGAGGCCGGTCGCAAGTGGGAGGAGGAGATCGAGGTGGTCTCTGCCACGGCCACGTCGCACAGTCTCGTCTTTCTCGACAAATACACGGAATATCGCATTCAGTTGCTGGCCTTCAATCCCGCTGGCGACGGGCCACGCTCGGCTCCCGTCACTGTGAAGACCCTGCAGGGTGTGCCCAGTGCTCCGCTCAATTTGCGGTTCAGCGACATAACCATGCAGAGCCTGGAAGTAACCTGGGATCCACCGAAGTTCCTCAACGGCGAAATACTCGGCTACCTTGTGACCTACGAGACCACCGAGGAGAACGAGAGTAAGTTCGATCAAGTGTGATCTATGTTGATGAAGCTCATCAATGATTTGTCGACAGAGTTCAGCAAGCAGGTCAAGCAGAAGGTATCGAATACAACGCTGCGTGTGCAGAATCTAGAGGAGGAGGTCACCTACACCTTCACTGTGCGTGCCCAGACCATTGACTACGGACCGGCGGTGAGTGAGAACGTCACCACGGGACCGCAGGATGGTTCACCAGTGGCACCACGCGATCTCATACTCAGCAAGACCATGACAAGCGTCGAGATGCACTGGGTCAATGGTCCGTCGGGCCGTGGTCCCATCTTGGGTTACCTGATCGAGGCCAAGAAACGCGGTAAGTCAAATTTTCACTATTTATAGATTTTGTTTTGAATTTTGTATATATACTTTAAATTGGTTAACTGGTTATGACACTAACTCTCTTCTCTCTAATCTTTGGTGAAATGTAAAAAAAAAAAAAAAAAAAAAAAAAACTTATATTTGATATGTAAATCTTGTGAAAAAAATAAATTATTTTACGATTGATCTTTATGAAAACTTTGCCAAACCATTTCGAAACTGCTTGCGTAGAAAAAGGAGAACCCTCGTTTATCTGTAAGTATTTTAGACTAGAAACTCACCGCTCACTAACAGTCACTGTAAATTCAACTAACCTTCTTATCATACTTAGTTTAGTGTATTGCTAACTCACCATAGATGCATTCGAAACTTAGTTTCCTCTTTCTCTTTCCCCTTTCGCACACACACTTTCTCAATCCACAAACTTCCTATCGATTAGCAGACGATTCACGCTGGACCAAGCTGGAGCAGAGCAAGACGGGCATCTTATCGGAATATACCGTTAGCTATCACATACTTATGCCATCGACGGCATATACATTCCGTGTGATCGCCTACAATCGCTATGGCATCTCATTCCCTGTGTACTCCAAGGACTCCATACTGACCCCATCGAAACTGAATCTGGAATATGGTTATTTGCAGCACAAACCGTTCTATAGGCAAACCTGGTTCATGGTCTCCCTGGCGGCCACATCGATTGTGATCATCGTGATGGTCATTGCGGTGCTGTGTGTGAAGAGCAAGAGCTACAAATACAAACGTAAGTGGAGGAGAACTACCTGCATGCGGTGGTCTTTCACGGCAACTCAATCAACGCAGCATGCTTGCGGTGCTTGCGGTGGTTGCGGTGTTTGCAGTGCACCGCATGCACCGCATGCAGGTCTCATGTCAGAAAGGAGGAAACTGATTTTAATTTATTACTGTTTCTCTCTCACAGAGGAGGCACAGAAGACTCTAGAGGAATCGATGGCCATGTCGATTGATGAACGTCAGGAACTTGCTTTGGAATTGTATCGCTCACGTCACGGCGTCGGCACTGGCACCCTCAACAGCGTCGGGACTTTGCGCAGCGGAACTTTGGGCACCTTGGGACGCAAATCGACAAATCGTCCACCAACTAGTGTGCAGCTTGGCAAGAGTCCACCACGTCCGTCGCCCGCATCGGTGGCCTATCACAGTGATGAGGAGAGTCTGAAGTGCTACGATGAGAATCCGGACGATAGCAGTGTCACCGAGAAGCCATCGGAGGTAAGCAGCTCGGAAGC
Organism: Zaprionus indianus; assembly: GCA_018904595.1. Classification (NCBI taxonomy): domain Eukaryota; kingdom Metazoa; phylum Arthropoda; class Insecta; order Diptera; family Drosophilidae; genus Zaprionus; species Zaprionus indianus. The sequence continues at coordinate 1,354,890 of JAEIHA010000344.1, forward strand.
ATCTCAGGTGAGTTGGCATCGGAAGCTGTGCAAGAAATGCATTAATTATCAACTTCTCTTGCCTTTCTCGCAGCACTCGGAGAGCGAGAACGAGAGTGTCCGCAGTGATCCGCACTCGTTTGTCAATCATTATGCCAACGTGAATGACTCGCTGCGACAGTCGTGGAAGAAGACCAAGCCGGTGCGCAACTATTCCAGCTACACTGACTCCGAGCCGGAGGGCTCGGCAGTGATGAGCCTCAATGGTGGCCAGATTATTGTCAATAATATGGCCAGATCGAGGGCGCCACTGCCTGGATTCTCCTCATTTGTCTGACAATCAACTGAATTCTAAGATCTAAGCAACAGTAGCAGCAACACCGTCATCCGGGAGACGTTCGTCTAAGTTCCAGAACGTTACTCTCGCCCGCCCTGAGGACACCAGGCACAATCCACAATCCACAACAACAACAACAACAACAACAATGAGGCACACTCAACTACAAGAACAACAACAACAACAACAAGATGAACATCAAGAAGAAGCTGCCAGAGACACGATCTACGATCCACCTACGTCCTCTTCTACACTTATCCCCGCCACCACATATCAATCGCCTCCAACTGACTTGTCCCACCTCCCCACCTTGGAGCATCGTACTGGAGCCTGGAGTGTGCGAGTGTGTGTGCGTGTGTGCGTGCGTGCGTGTGTATGATGTGTGTTCGACTGTTGCTGGTGCGCTGCTATATGGACAATTAGTTATAGTAGTTTTATCTGTATCTGTATCTTTATCTTTATCTTAACCCTTAACTTATAGTTTCTAGTTCGAGAGATCTGAGATTTAACGGCATTTTCTGTTTAAATGCTCCACTGACCCAGCCCATTTAACATTTAAAATTAGAATTAATTTTATGATTTATTATATATTTTTTTTTTTGTTCGTTTAATTTATTGTGCGTCCGTTGTCTGTCACGCCCATTTAGTTTGTAACTGGCATTTATCGCGAAGAATAAGAAGGAGAAGAAGAGGAAGCAAAAACTTGTGATACGTAAATTTTTGCTCGGTTTTTTAATTTATAAATTGTAATTTGTAAACTGTAATTTGTAATTTGTAATTTTATCGTATGTATTTTCCCATGTGTTCAGCGTGTTTGCATGAATATGAATATGAATATTGAGTGTCGTGAATGAGAATGATTTAACCTGATTTATAATATATGATTACGATACGATATATATATACATATATGATTGACTTCCCCCACGTTTCGCACGTTGCGCAATCTCATTAAATTTATAAATTATAATTGTATTTAAATTAAAAACTATTTTAAACGAAACTAGACGAGACGAGACGAGACGAAAAATGAAACGACAAACTCGCAAACCGAGTAAATGTTACAAGACCCAAAAAGAAAATGAAACAAAGGAATGAAAATCTTTGCAATTTTTGATTATGATTTTGATTTTGAGTTGAGTTTCTCAATTTTGTTGTTGCCTTTGCCTTTAGTTATAAAGTTTAGGGTATCAAGGAGAAGGCAACTACAACTGATGCAATCGGTTGACACAAAAACGATGAAAACGATAAAGAAATCGATGAAAATGATGAAGAGCTACGCAAAGCAAAGAGATGAACGAACGAAAAACAGAACAAAACGAAACGAGAACAAGTGACAGAAGAATTAATTAATTGGAGAATCATACACAAAATGGCATATCCAAACTAAGCGAATGAAATGGTGAATGAAAGAAAGAAAATAAGAAGATTAAGAAGCTTAATGCAGATAATGAAAACGATGATGATGATTTTTTTTTTGGGAGATGCACTTGAAGCAACCAACAACAGTGCGTACTATAAAGTATGTGCTGTGTGTGGGTTCTTCGATCAGTGTATAAGAGTATAAGGCCATATTGATGCAAGTTCAACACAAAAACAATCGAAAACAATCGAAAATCACAAGACACGAAGAAACAGAAGATTTTTTTTTTGATATCCTCGCTCGAAATGATTAAAAACGAAAAGAACAAAATGAAATGAAGATGATGATGATGAGAAGGAGAAGATAGAGCAGAAAGAGGAGGAATCTAGCGTTAAGAGACACAAGCTACATACATAGATATATAATCCCATATATGCATGTTATAATGAATGTTTCATGTTTCAAATAATATACGGTCGATCGTATACGATACAACGGGGGAATAGGCATGATATGAAAGTGCGCGCAAACTAAGCATAGATAAATCTCTATAGATGGTACTATGTTTTAATTGTTAAACTAAAGAACGATAACGAGAATGAGAACGAGAATCGATAATACACAAACACAAACACATAACACATAATGAATGAATCACACACACACAGAGGAACACATTGTACATGTATGTCTAAGATACAGTTTATATAAACTATTTGTGTATTTGTATATGTATGTATATCTATATAACTTAAATGACTGATTATATATTTTTCTCTTGATTAATTACTATATATACGTATATGCTAGTATATGTATATTATATATTATAAATATAGTTTTTTTTTTTCGGCGCATGCAAATAAATTGGAAAAGAAGAGAATAAAGAAGTAGAGATCGATAGAGAATGAGGAGTGAAGAGCGAATGCACGCACAGACAAGCTGATTCGACTTTCTCACTTCAATTTCACTTTATTAATTATACAAATTTTTTTTCTATTATTACTTTAAAGACTCGAAGCACAAGTTCACCTAGATATTTATGTATTTGTAATTGTTAATTGGTCATCAAAAAAAAAGAAAGAAAGAAAAATGAAAGAAAGAAAGAAAGAAAAAGAAAAAGAAAAAAGAAAGAAAAAGAAAAAAGAAAGAAAAAGAAAAAGAAAGAAAAAGAAAATGAAAGAAAAAGAAAAAAGAAAGAAAAAGAAAAAAGTAAGAAAAAGAAAAAAGTAAGAAAAAGAAAAAAGAAAGAAAGAAAGCAAGAATTATTCAATCGACTAAGTACCGAGCATTCTATACAGCATTTACATATGCTATAAATCTTAAGAAACAATGATAATGATGATGATAATGATTGGGAATGAGACACACAATGAGAGTTCGGACCGCGTTTGCAATGTCGTCATAATGTCGTGGAATGTGAGGAGATTGAGCAGAGGCGTCGCAATTTAGTGGAAATCAAGCGCAGCAAGCGCCAAGTATTAGCCTATATTAATGTGTAAATGTAATTGAAGAATCATATATGAATCAATAAAAAGTGTAAAAAATCACAAAAAAATAAAGCCGTGTGTTTTCTGTTAATTTTCTTTTGTATTGCATACTTGCAGGCGTTGTCTACTGTGCGTCCACTAAACTTATTTCTTGAATAACTTCTTTGTTTTTTAACCGTTCTCTAGCAAATTAACTGCGTTCATTTGGGTAGTAATAATAATAGTGCACACAAAGCATGAAGGTTGTGCTGTAGAAGCAACGCAGTGCATTCGCTTTTTAACAATTTGCGAAGGTGCAAAACCCTTTGCAGCAAATTATAACACTAGTTTTACCTGCTCCGAATAATAAAATACATTGTCACCAAATTCGATAGCTCAACCTCTTATGGTTTCGGAGATATAAGTGTTCATACAAACAAAAACAAAGGTTTTGAGGCTATCGAGAAGTCCCATGAGGTTGATTAAGAAAATATATGCATACTTTGCGGCGCTGGAGATGATGCTTCTGACTGCTACCCAAAGCTGAATTCAAGGTAAGATTCCCGAACATTCTTATCGAGCATATCAAAGATAATTTCGTAAATTTTCTAATTTATTTCGTAGTTTACTCTTTTGACATTTGAAAAAAAAAATGCGTGGGCGTGGTTAATACTATGGGCACTATGACAGACTATGCGCCACTAGACAACACTGTTGGACTCGACAGTGGGCGTTGTGTTTGGCGGTTCGAAGGAAAGTCTGGAGTCAGCGTCCGCCTCTGCCTCTGCCTCGCCGGATGATGAGGAGGATGCCTCCGATTCGTCATCGAGCTCGGCTTCTTCGCTCTCTATGTGACGCGACTGGAGACCAGGTGACAACTCTGTCGCCTCGACGGGCACAGGCAGTGGCACACTATTGATGGACACACTCGAGGGTCGATCACGTTCCGTGCTAGTGGGATTGCCAGTGAGGCCCAGATTGGACATGCCGGACAGACTGGGCATGCTCACTGGACACATGCAGGGCACGAACTGGATGCGACTCCCGCTGGGCTTTTGCTGCTCGGACAATGCACTTGGCGGCGCCGACGGTTGGTAGTTGAAGTAATCCGGATACGGATATTGTGGACGTGCATTGTACAAATTGTTCACACGGCGATTGTAGGTCGGATATTCCGCAGTGTTGTAGCCGCCGTAGCGCAGCGAGGAGGGCGGGGCAGTCAGTGACTCAGTCGGTGGTGGGGGTGGCGGTGGTGCTGGTGTTGTGCTGCTTGTGGTGGTTGTTGTTGTCGTTGTTGTTGTTGGCGCCGGCGTAGTTGTTGTGGTTGTCGATGTTGTTGTCGTTGTGGGCGCTGGCGTTGTGCTGCTGGCTGAGCTGCTGCTGCCAAGAGAGGCGCTGCTGCTGCTGCTGCTGCTGCTGCTGGCGGCCATGTCCGGTGGCGTCACCTCTGGCTTGTAGCCAGGAGCATTGACATCATGTCGTCGCGCAGCTGCGTAGCTTGTGACTGCATACGGATCGAACGGGCGCTCCGAGAGCAGAGGCGTCTGTGCAGCGCCAAAGCCAAAGAGGGGCATGCCAAAGGGATCGCCCCGCAGTGGTTGGTAGGTGTAGGTGCGGAAGTAGGTCAAGGGAATCTGTTGCAGCACCTGGGCACGAGGTGTTTCCCTGTGGAGAGGAGGGAAGGAGGCAGAGGAGGGATGCATTAAACACGCTGCAAGGTTAACTAGTTCAGGGGAGCATTTGAAACTTACGTTGTCGCTTTGGGCCACCAGAATGCATTGCTGGGCTGCAATAAGCTGCACAGGCTAACGATCAGCTGTAAGTGGAGGGAGAGAGAGAGAAAAAAAAAGGGTTAATATTGGTGTAAATATATATTCTTGTGAGTTTATACTCATCCAGACTTGGAATGAGTTAAGCTTGCTTTAAGCCTTTTCACGCAGTTTTGTCCGTATGAACACTTATAACTCGGCAACTATAAGAGCTAGCTCTATCAAATTTGGTGAGAATATTTACTATTTATGGCCATACAAAAAGAATGTTATGGCATTCAACCACGCCCCCTTCGACTCTCATAAATTAAATAAAAACGAATTGCAAATAAAATTTTGAGGCTAAAACGTTCCTTATTGTTGAGTTTAAGCAGCCTTCATTCTGCTCTTTCAATTCGAGCCTAATATTCTGGAAAAATATAATATTACTAACAATATTAAATTACGAGGGTCGTTTGATAAGTCCGTGACTTTTTGTATTTGCCGCGCACCTGCTCTAAATACAACACTGCTCCTGTCAGCAGTTATCGATTAACAGCTGACTGTAAAATTTTGAGAAAGCTGCGTTTTTTGGTTTGCGTTTTATAGGCATTGAAAGCAGACGATCTCGTGAATTTTAACGAAAATGGAAAAAAGTGAATTTCGTGTGCTAATGGCAAAATTTCATAAATTGGGCTACGAACTGCTACCCCATCCAGCATATTCTCCAGATTTAGCCCCCTGTGACTATTTTTTGTTTCCAAACATGAAGAAATGGCTCGGCGGTAAGAGATTCGGGTCAAATGAAGAGAAACACAGAAACAAACGACTATTTTGAGGGCCTTGAGAAAACCTATTATTTGGAAGGAATAAAAAAATTGGAAAAACGCTGGACTAAATGTATAGAGCTAAAAGGAGATTATGTTGAGAAATAAAACGCTTCTTTGACGAAAAAAATATATTTTATTCAAAAAGTCACGGACTTATCAAACGACCCTCGTAATATTCGATGCCAGAAAATACTCAATACGTTTTCAAAGTTAGGCTCTACATCGCTTTGAAAAGTTCAAGAACCCAAAACACAGTCCTACAAGGTTAAGGTTGACCAAGTCAGACTATATTCAATTTTATTCTTTATGAAACTAATCAATTTATCGCTTGAAATATAAATCTGCTCTTGATTTTCAATCACAATATTTATACTCAGACTATAATAAATTCTCGACATCGCTTTATGCCTAACTTTCCATGTCTAACCTATTTCAACAGATATCATATCTGAAGCATAGCAAAAAAAATATTCTTCACAATAATTTTCAGTGTTCAACTATTGAAATGATCTGCAGGACTTCCAGTACAGTCTCCACAATCCGATTTCTTATTCAACATAATTAATTGCTCAGCATATTTATCGATATCCTTCTGCTGTCTTCGCACGTACCACAAGATATTGCCGCATTATCGACTGTATCGACTTTTGTTCACTTTTTCCACTAAGCACTTCACTTGATCTTTATCTGGATTTCCTTTTAAGATCCGCGCTAATCCTCAGCAGATGGCGGGATTACGAAAGTATCGACAAAAGAAGCCAAAAAAAAAAAGAAGCCAGAAAACTCTTCGCGATTGTATGCACGCGAGGGCAGCTGCATTTGTTCTAAACCCAAAAACAGTTATAAGCCGAGCTTTTATACCGTGAACTGCGACTGCAGCTAATGGCGAGGGGAGCAGGGGTCGGCATCTGCGTCGGCGTCGGCGTCGGCGTCGATGTCTGCTGCAACTGCAGCTGGCCCAGAGCGAAGTTCTTTAGACATGAAAGATGCCACGGCGCGCGCGTCTTGTTTCCCTTTGTTTCACATGGACTGGGGGCGGGGCGAGCAGAGGGAGGCGGGGGGATAGAACAACGCGAGAAAATTAATTGCAGGCTAGAAGAATACCCCGAAAGAGAGGGGGGGCGCAAAATAAGTTGGGAAATCAATAATAATAATGAACATGCGTTTAGAATAGAAAGCCACACATCATTGACAAAATGATTGAATGAATGACGCGGCACGGGGGCGGGGCCAAAGTCGGGGAGTCGAAGTTGGAGCTATCGAGCTATAGTATTATTTCTGTATTTCTTTAGCTCTGTTCGGTTTTGTTTTGCTTTGTCTGCCACGAAAAAAAGAGCCCGATTGGATTAGCCATAAACATTTCTGGATGACTTTTTCTTGGCTTTATTTGTATTTTGATTCTCAGTTCGTTTGGCTTCTCCTGCTTTTCACACATTGAAAATGTGTATTTTCTTTCGATTCGGGAATTTAGGTCAGAGTTTTTTTTTTTCTTTTTGCACAAAATCGAACCATCATTAAAATAACTTTTTATGGCAACTGTCGAGCCCCTTCGCGGCATACAGCCCCTGCTCTTTGTCTGCCCAAGGTATTTATTGCCATTTTTTATGGTTTCAAGCGCCCATCAATGAACCCTACTGATAGGGCAGAGATAATACAATGGAGTGTTATAGAGGTGTTAATGGGATCGTGATACGAGTATTGAAAGCGAAGTCGATGCGATAAAAACGTCATGCGATGATCATTTACACAATGTCCAGCTCTGAAGAGTTGGGAACACTTCTTGGAGAGAATTGGGCGAGGTTAGACATGGTGATGGAGGCATTGGAAGAGCTATAGATAATCATAAGTGAGGTTCCATTATGATATCTCGATTTAAATTAAGAGATCGGTTCTATCTTTAGTTTATATATAAAAATATTTATTGAATATGCATAAATATCATTTTAAAATTAATATGACTATATATATTAATATCATAGCAACGTTATTAATATAATTATTGATAATTCACAACTTCATTTTCTACTTCAATCAGCAGTTCGTTTATTTCTTATGTCTACAAAAAAAAAAAAAGAATTATTACAATATAAAATTATATAAAAATATCAAATAAATATCAAAATCATTAGTATTATCATTATAGAAAAATCTCAATTAAATATCAAAATCATTCTCCATAAATATCATTAATAATGAACTAACTAGTAGCTAAATATATTTATTATTTATCAGACAATCACATTAGTTAGTCTTCGCTACCTTCTCCTTCCCTTTGTGTTCTGCACATACTTTGAGGTATAATAGTTACCCTGATCCTTCTTCTGGCCCTTGTGATGAGGTCCCTTGTAGCTGCAATGGAGAACAAGGCATGAAAGCTCAAGAGAAGGAGAAGAAGAAGAGATGACCTACCGCGAATTGAGAACGAACCAAGTCTGGCTGTCGTTGGGCGCCGTGGAAGAAGAATTCTCCGCGCTGCGATCCAGCTGCAGAATGTGATCCTTGGCGAACTTCTTGTGGCTGCCAGCAGGATCCTGCAGCAGTTTGCCCAGCGTGTAGACGGGAAAGGCAAAGTACTCGCGTTTCAGAGCGTACCTCGAACTCCGGCGCTGAGGTGCCGTTGTGGTGCTGGCCTCCGTATCGCTGGGCGACTCAACACTCTCATCCACATACACAATCTGCAGGGAGGAGGAGGAGGAGGTGGAGGAGGAGCTGCTGCCCGTGCTGACTGTTGTGTGCTCTGGCTGAGCTGTTTGCTCCAACTCCTGGCTGGGCATCTGCAACTCTGTCTCGAACTCCTCCAGCTGCTCCACTTCCTCCTCCTCCTGCTCCTGCTCCTGCTCCTCCTCCAGGGGACTAACTGAGGCATCCATCAGCTGATGCCGATGATTGTCGGGTGCGGGCAGCGGAGGCGAGCTACGCAGCGAAGGCTGTCGCTGCACCACCTCCTGGGGCGAGTGGTAGGCGTTGTACTGCTTCACCTTCTTGGGATGCCTCTGACGCTGCGTCCGCGGCAGCTGCGTCTCGTAGGGCGTGCCAGCAGGCAGGGGCGTGGTCAGCGACAGCGGCACAACAGCTGACGAGGACGTGGCCAGATCATCCAGCACAGAAGTGACCTCTGTGGGAAAGTCTGTGGCTGCCATAGCTGCTGCTCCTGCTCCTGCTGCTGTTGTTGAGGAGGTGGAGGTGGAGGTGAGTGGCGCCGCTGTGATGGCCTCATGTGCATAGAAGGGGATCAGCGTCAGATTGAGCAGCTCTCGCTGTCCTGGCAGTCGAAAGCGTTCCACAATCGGCTTGGGGCGGAACATGGGCGTCGAGGGCGGGTACAGCACCTGGCCGGGCACAGGCTCCTGCATGGGATAGCGCTGCGTGCTCAGCATCGTGTTCACCAGCAGCTCCCCCCTGGAGCCATTGTACACAAAGATCGGGTAGCTCGAGGCGGACAGTGTGTTGTCGCCGGGCGCATTGTCGAAGATCGGCAGCGACTGCGGCTGACGGCGTCGCTGATCCGTTCTGGCCTGACGTCGAGTGCCACGTTGGGGAAGCCGCACAAGGTGCTGCTGCTGCTGCACATAGTGACTGGGCAGCTGCAGACGATGCGGCAGCACAAAGCGTCGCTGCGCAGGCGGCGCCACCAGGGGCGGCCTCAACGGACGCTCTGCATCGGTTCGCACCACAATCCGCAATGGTCTCGCCTCCTCCTGCATCCTCAATGACTTCGTGACCTCCTCCTCCTGCTTGCGCGCCCGTCGCATTGTCATGGGCGCACGCGTGGTGGTGCCATAGTCCGCCTCGGCTCGATCCACTCGCTGTCGCTTCATCAGCTCATCCTCGAGTATCCACAGCGGACGCTGTGCTGCATTCAGGTAACTGTTTGTCAGCGAGAACGGCGATCGCTGCCAGGGACTCCACGCGCAGCTGCAGTGCAGCAGCAGCGCCAGTGTCCAACCAGTGCCGAGTGCCGCCTCCATTCGCTCGAGAATCGCCTAATTGACTGGCGAGCCGAGCAGCACCAAGCGGTGGCTTTATAAGCCACAGTTCTCGGTTGACAGTTTCCAGTTCAAGAATTTGCGGTTTTGCTTGCGGGCTTTGGGGGAATCAACGCGTACTTACTTTCGTTTGACCAACTCGTTCTCAGCGGGTCAGCGGCGGGTTCACTGGGCTGCTCCATTTACTCAGTGCCGAACAGGCCAGTGCTCCTCCACACACACCACACACCTCGCCCAACACCCAACGCTGACCTTGTTTCGAATCTTTTCCACTTGCCAGAGCTTGACATGGCTAAGGTTGTTGGCAGTATCTTGTATTGTTGGTGTTTTTATACCTAAAAAACCATGGGAGATCTGATTATTACAGCTTTTTGATGATGTATTGAAGAAATACTTTTGTCAGAGCATTTTCAATTTATTTCCAAAAGAGTTTCTTCATATTTTAAATTTTAGTTTTAAAAAGAACTTTAACATACTTCAAATATGGTTTGCAAGTCTTAAATTTTGATTAAACAGACTGTTAATGTTGATAAAAAGATCAAATTTGATAGTTAAGTTCCTTAAAAACATTTTAGAGTTTTGGCGACCTTTGTTTTTTGTAACTAATTGTAGCTGGCTTGAGGTCAACAATATTTAATTTTTTAATACATTCTTGTATTCTTTTTTCATGAATTTTCTTCATTTTTGTCCGTATGAACACGTTTACCTCAGAGACTATGTGAACAAGAGCTACCAAACTTCAAATTAATATGTCTTATAGTTGCAACCAGACAAAGTTCATTTTATAACTTTGACACGCCTTCTACCTTTCTTTTACTTCGAAAAAAAACAAGAAAAATTTCAAGTGTTTCAAGTTCATTTTTAGTATGAATAATATTCAGTGTTATTTATATAATATACTCAAATTTCAGCACAATCGGATAATGAACATGGAAGTAATAGAAGAAATTAAGAAGAATTTTAGCAGATTCATCGTCTACTGTAAGATGTCTCAGTCTTGCATATTAAACTGTGTCAATGCTTACGTAATCTGTAATAACAGTTTCTAAATAGCTTTCTATATCTATATAGAATCAGTCAGTTCAGTTGATGATCAGTCAACTGAATGAAATGAATTAATCGCTTGGCTGTGTTGTAATTGACAAGTTGAAGTTGGATATTCCCAATAGATTTCTGTGTGCTGTGCCGTAATTGAGGCTCTGCTGCAAGCCAAGTGTGTTGCAGAGGTGTGTGTGGAGTGGGGGGATAGAGAAGGAGTAAAGAAGGGGAGAGGAGGGGGGAAGTTACCTCTTCACATGGACAGCTGTCAAAACTGACATTAATCAAAACACTCTAACTGATTTGCCGCCGTCGCCGTCGCCGTCGCTCTCCCTGCCTGCGCTGCATTTCTGAGTTGGACGATCAAAACATGAAGTTATGATGGGAATGTGCCAGTTACCAGTTCCAGTTCCAGTTCCCCTCAACCCCCCTCTTTCTGCTGCTGCCCCCCTGCCAGGGAGGAAGGCAACTACGAGGCAGAGTGCTCTTCTCTAGCTTTTTGTTTAACATTTGGCGCTCTGCTTCCACTTTTTGTTTTCAGTGTTTGGAAAAACAATTTGGGCAACTGATGAGTGTTTTCCAAAAGAGCGAGACAAGGCGAGAGAGAGCGAGAGAGAGAGGGGGAGAGAGAGCAGAACTTGAACAAGTGGAACGGCAACGCCAAAACGGGGTTAATAGCCTTTGACAGACAATCGGACGGCCACGGGCGGTCGTGAGTTCTCACTTTGCCAGCACAGAGAGACAGAGAGAGAGAGAGAGAGGGAGAGCAGGAGAGAGAAGGAGGTAGATAGAGAGTGAGAGAGGGTAGTAGAGCTGGAAAATGGAATGGAAAAATGATTTATTAGCCTGTATCGCAGCTTTGATCGATCAATCGGCGCTATCTGCGGGTCCCTCTTCCGCCGGCTAATTACAAAAATAAAATCATTTTCCCAGATTACAGATTACCTGCTGCATCTGGCAGCGCGGTGCCTCCGGTGTTGGATTCTTCGGAGAGTTGTGTGTGTGAATCGAATCCAGTCGCATCGAATCGAATCGAATCGAATCGATAACGAAACGAAGCCAGTTTCATTATTGCATTATTCTCATTCATTCATATCGATCGATTAAGTGCGATCTTTAGGCGCTTATTTATGGCCACAAGAGAGCAGAGAAAAAGAGGGTCTTGGTATCACTGTGCGATCGGTTCGCGTGACTTTACAACATAATTAGATCGGTTGGACTAATTCGAAATCGAATTCAAACTGAATATGTATATCCCCGCACTTTATGAGCTTTTAATGGTCCCTAATGCGTTTTAAATTCGCTCTTAGCAGACTCTTTTCTCGCTCTCTCCCACCACGCCAGAAGAATTCCAAGTTGTAGTGCTGTAATTCCCTCTGTAGATATCTTAAATTCCACACATCTATCACGCACGCCAACTCGTGCCTATAATTAACAGCTAGAAATATTTGGACAGTCATAAACACACGCACACTCGCACACACACACTCCAGAAGAAAGGCATCCCAAATGTTGATGGGGTCCCAGGTCCGAGGTCTATCTCGGATCGGGTATTTTTGACACCAACAATTTGTTCTGTCAATTTGTTATAGAATGCATTTTATGCAAATGAAAGTTGTCCTCAATCTATCTGACAGATGCCACAGACAGACAGACACACACACACACACACACACACACATATGCATAGACTTACAGCACATACTCACGTAGTATCAGTCTTTCTTCTTCTGGGGACTGATTGATGCGCCGCTTGCAGCGCGAGATGAACAATAAACAATAAACAATAAACTAATCAAGCGACGGCCGAGCAGCGCAGATACATCTGCCAGATGCAGATAAAGATATAGCTACAGATACAGATACGTATAGATAGAGTGATGCACTTGCATTCCGACAAATGTCAAGCGATTCGTTTGTCTCCTTTCTTCTCGAGGCCTCGCTCTTTGTGTGTGTGTATAGAGAAGGTGTCAAGAGTGAAGAGACATTTCCTGCTTAAGAAGTGTTCTATTACCATATGTGGGATATACATATATTGCAAATAGACAGAACATCTTTGCCTTCTACTCTTTGTCTCGTTTAACGTTAAGTATTTATCGATAATCGATAGTCACTATTAAAAGGGGTAGACATTTTCTACTCAAGTTATTTTATATAAAGTGATAAAACATGTTGTCCAAACAGACAGGAACTCTCCCCTTTTTTTCCTTATCTCGTCTTTTATCGATTGTCAAGAGCATTTGTCTTCTTATCCCTTCATCAAAGAGGAAAGGTGCGTTGCTTCAGTTGATTCAATCAAAAGTACCATAGTACTGCAAAGAGACACTTCATCTTACTGTTTCTCTTGTTTGCTCATATTAATCTATAATCGATAGTCAACACAGTCACCTTTTTCTCATTTTCTCGGTTATCGTTAGATATTTATCAATAATTGATAGTCACAAGACGGCAGATTAATCTACCATTAAAGACGGAAGCGGTCAAAGAAATTTTCTGCTTAAGACATTTTATTTATCTATTATTTTTATTTCTTTTCACTCATATGTTTCTAGCTAGCAATTATTTATCGAAAATCGATAGTCAAAAGATTCACAAATGAGTCTCTCCATCAAGGGGCAAGCTACCTACAAGTAGTACCGTACTTTTTTTGACCCTCTTATTGTCTTTTCCAAGTATTAATCGATAATCGATAGTCAAGACCGTCTGATTAATTCCTCATCAAAGAGCGAAACTCAGTGGACTTGGTTAATTTAATCAAAAGAGAAATAATTATGCAGTACTTAAAGGCAGTACATCTGTCCCTCTTACTTAGCTTTTTCTTTGCAAGCATTAATCGATAATCGATAGTCAGTACCGCCAACAGAGAGGGCAGCTACCTGACTTTGTCACCATTCGCACTTCTATTCACTCAACTCAGTTGATTCAATTAGTGACGACAAGTGTCAGTCGAAATTGTTTGTGAATCTTATCAGCACACAAGCTCGAGTAGCTCTCAGGGTGTAATTCCACATACATATCATATATACCATATACATACATATATCTATATATTCCCAGTACAGATGATATCATAGTTTACATTATCAGACCCTGTGCATCAGTAATTAACAGGGTAATCGCAGGTCAGCCCTCGCCCAAATTAGCTTAGGTTACTCGAGCTTTTTCAGCTGGAAATTCTGGCAAGCTTTCTTGCTAGAAAGAGACAGCATGCGAACGTGACGTCACGTTGTGAGAGAAAGAGAAAGCTTTTTTGCGATCAGATCGAAATTGGCACTTTGTGATGAGAGGCGCACAAGAAGAAGAAGCTTTTCCAGCACGCGCCGTCGGCCTCAGACGACAAAAGCTCACGGCTGACCTCCCTCCCCCCCCGCGCAACACAGCCACTGCTCGCCCTGGCGACTCCAGCCCTCGTGGCCAGAGCCACAGGGGAATGGGTCGTGCCTGGTCGGGTGTCGTGCTCGTGTTCGTGTTTGTGCCTGGGTTCAGTGCGAATTCAGTTGTCGCGGCGCGCGGAGGTCACACGTTGTTGGGGAAGGTGCGATTCGTTCTTGTGCTCGTTCGCTCCTCTTCCTCTGCTCTTTCACTTCTTCTATTTTGTTTTGCTTTCTTTGTATATTCTGTGCTGTGCAGCATCGATTCGAGTGCGAACGAAACAAGTGAGCATTGCCCCAGACATTCAAAACGAAATTATCGTTGTTTCCGACTTCTTCGATTTGTGCGTGCTCGGGTACTCGCGTCTCTGTCGCTGCTGCTGCCGCTGCTGCTGCCTCTGCTTACAAATCGTGTGTGTTCAGATATTTGAGTCATATCATATATACATATATTTCGGCAGCCAATCCTATCCGTCTCAACACGAACTCGAAGTCATGAGCCACAACGCCAAAGACATTCCGCCGGCCAAGCGGGCCGCTTTTCAGGTGCTGGCGGGCGGCTCGGCTGGATTCCTGGAGGTGTGCATCATGCAGCCACTGGACGTGGTCAAGACGCGCATGCAGATACAGACACGCCCCGTGATTGCTGCAGGGGCGGCCACAGCCTCAGCTACAGCCACAGCCGCAACAGCCGAGGTGAGTTACAGTGCGTGCAACTTCAATTGGCACTGAGATCAGCTGGTCGCAGCTTTCAAGAGAGCAGAGCTTACAGTGAGAGAGAGAGGGAGAGTGAGAGAGAGAGAGTGAGAGAGGGAGAGCGAGCGAGAGAGGTAGCGTGAGCTTGCGCAGTCGCGCAGCTTTGAAGTGGTTCGGCCTGAGTGGTGCGCCAATAACCTTCACGCCCAACCCTCCTCCGCCAACACTGATAAGGCCGCCTTTATGACGGGCCCCGTGGACAACCCTCTCCCTCCCACAACCCCCCCTCTATCTCTTTGTGTCTCTGGGGTAATGTCATGTCAAGGTCAATTTCGAATTTCGAATGAAATTGTTTCTCTTCGCTCGAGTTGCGTGCTGCGTGTGACACACATACACAGTATAAATAGCAGACCAGCAGCCAAAGAAACCACTCACAGCTGATACAGTGTCTGCCATCAGTAATGCTGCCTTGTCTTATCAATGGGCAGCACAGCCAAAATAAAACATACATATGTACGAGTACCATACACACTCTGCTTATCAGCTGATTTACAGTTCAGTCTCCATAAACAATAATAATCTCTCAATCTACAGTGAGCACTGGCAGTATGCGAAAGCATTAACTCTAGCTGCCACTGTAATCTCCTCAGCTTGGCTAGTGAAAGTTCTATGCTATGTCTAGCAAAACTGCCGTGGTCGTTTGTCTATATCTTTATCTTCATATTTATCTTGTCTGCTTGGATTTTAATTTTGACTTGAGCGTTTAATGACGCCAGCGTAGCAGCTTTGCGCGCATTACTTGCTCAGCTGTTGCTCGGGTGTGCCCCTCTTCTTTATCTCCCTCCCTCTCCCCCTCTCTCACTCTTTCTCTCTCTGGCACACATGATATGCTGCTTCTGCGTTGTGCGCATTTTGTTTTCGCCAGTGAATTTAACTAATTTATAGCGCGTTATTAAAATAGCTGCGAAATGCATATTAAAACACACACACACACACACACACACACACACACACACACGCACACACACACACACACACAGACAGACAGACAGACATGCACACACACCCTCGCACACACGCACAACATATGAGGCAAATTAGCACACTGGCCGAGATGCAGGCAAATTGAAATAAGCCAAAAAGTTTCCAGTCGCAAACAAAATATTTTTCATTGAGATAAAGAAACAAGTAAAGAGAGCTACAATTTATGTTCGACTGTGGAATACCCTTTCCTTTCCTATACTCGTATAAGTTCTAACTATCCGATCAACAAGTTAGACCAACTATCCGTTCAGAAATGATAAAGATAAAACGAACAAATTGTTCAAGGTCTGAAATTACACTTACAATTCGTTTTATTGCAATTTATGACGGCAGAAGAAGGCGTGGTTAAATTCTGACCTAACGGTTTTTTGAGAACAGTAATAAGACTCGCTGTCAACAAATTTGGTAGCCCTAGTTCGTGTAGTCTCTGAGATAAAGCTGCTCATACAGACAAAAACAAATTAGACATGACTATATTGGATGCTGTGCAATATATATCTTTTTCTTAGGTCAGGTTACTATCTTTGCTTAGCACAGAACTAAACTATCTCTCTATAATGATAACATAATATAAATAATATAATATAATATAATATAAATATATAATATAAAGCAACTTGAGGTAGAGAAGAAAATGTTAATTTTGCTGAGGAACCTTCTGGGGAATTCTTCACTTGACTTTTCCTAACTTTACCCAACTTTGTCTTACTCTCTCATTGCACCAACAGATGCACTACAATGGCGTCTTCGACTGTTTCGCCAAGATGTACCGCCAAGAGGGTC
Source organism: Zaprionus indianus (assembly GCA_018904595.1). Classification (NCBI taxonomy): domain Eukaryota; kingdom Metazoa; phylum Arthropoda; class Insecta; order Diptera; family Drosophilidae; genus Zaprionus; species Zaprionus indianus. Next base: position 1,371,534 of record JAEIHA010000344.1, read on the forward strand.
TGCTGTCCTACTGGAAGGGCCTCATGCCGCCGATTCTGGCCGAGACACCTAAGCGGGCGATCAAGTTTCTGGTATTCGAGCAGACAAAGTCGCTCTTTCAGTTCGGCTCACCGACACCGACGCCGTTAACCTTCTCTCTGGCTGGTCTCACCGCGGGCACCTTGGAAGCGATTGCCGTGAATCCTTTCGAGGTGGTCAAGGTGGCACAGCAAGCAGATCGTCAAAAGAAGCTGAAGAGCACCTTCGAGGTGGCGCGTGAGATTGTCCAGCGCGATGGATTCGGATTCCGTGGCCTGAACAAGGGCGTCACAGCGACCATGGGACGCAATGGGGTCTTCAACATGGTCTACTTTGGGTTCTATCACAGCGTGAAGAACGTGGTGCCCGAGTTCGAGGACAAGACCCAAGAGTTCCTGCGCAAGGTTGCCATTGGCTTCACCGCTGGCACCTTGGCCTGCTTCGTCAATATACCCTTCGATGTGGCCAAGTCGCGCATTCAGGGACCGCAGCCGGTGGCGGGTCAGATCAAGTACCGCGGTACCTTCAGCTCCATTGCCACCGTGTACCGCGAGGAAGGTTTCCGCGCACTCTACAAGGGCCTGGTGCCGAAGATCATGCGTCTGGGACCCGGCGGAGCCATCATGCTGCTCGTCTTCGACTATACCTACGAGTACCTCATACTGAACCACGCATAGAGCGACCGTCTGGAGCATTTAGGGCACTAACTTACTAATCTTAACACCTTTTTTTTTCATTACTTTGTACGCTCGACAATTGTTTGGACTTAGACATAATACAACGTTATAATACTGGGTGTATATATTGTATATATAAACATGTGCGATATCATTTTATAATAAAGAGATGCATTTTTGTGAGACTTACAGAGCACGGAAGCGTCGTTATCAATGGGAGCGAAAATAGAGAGAAAGCTTGCAACGAAAGCTCGCTAAAGCTTTGAGAGTGGCAGCCCTCGCTGTCGAAAACTTGCAATGTTGTACTCACTCAACGAAGCTCGGACTCACTTAACGAAACATGGTTGGCCGTTGCTTGTTTCCCAAGCCATCAACCCATTTGTGTTGCGGATGACATAGGGCAAGCAGTGCACTGCTTGTTCTGATTGCACATCCAAGACATGAGAGTGGCAGCCCTCGCTGTCGATGACTTGCAATGTTGTACTCACTCAACGAAGCTCGGACTCACTTAACTAAACTGGGTTGGCCGTTGCTTGTTTCCCAAGCCATCAACCCATTTGTGTTGCGGATGACATTAGGCAAGCAGTGCACTGCTTGTTCTGATTGCACATCCAAGACATGCTCCCATGCCATATTTAATGAATTAATTATTTTATTATTATGGAATACACTAACTTTATTAACGTTATTAAGTTATTTAATAGAAGTAGGCAAAAGGAAGATGCCACGCCCAAAATTAATAATTTCATGTTTTTATTCAATTTTTAAACGACCAACAATAGATACATGTTTCGGACTTAGAAATGTACTGAGCTTTTCGAATATTTTATTGATTGATAGAGCTGGAAATCGAAAAAACGGGAAATTATTCGTAATCATTAATAAATAATGAATAAATATGAAGACATTAGTTTACAATTTGTAATTTATGTTCATATTTGTATTTAGTTTTATTTAATTATTTTTAATTACTTATTTTTATTACAACACATCTACCAATATTCTTTTTCTAATATTTTAACCTTAAGTACGATATGTACAAAGTACTCAAGTGTTAATTTTCAACTGATAAAGGAATCTAATGCAGTGTTTGTAACACGCTGCTTTTTCTTATATTTCTACCTATGTATCTGCAGAGAAGTCTATTGGGTACTCAAAGAATGTTTCTTGATCCTTTTTTACTTATCGTAAAACATGTGTGGAGCTCAAGTGGATAAGTGAACGCTGTCTGGAACGATCTCAACGCCACTAATATTAATGCTAGCGCCTGAATAATGTTTATATTATATTACATACATATATAAATCATAATATTCAATAAGAAACGAATATAAAGGCTGCTTCCAAGTATTTTATAATTAATTTTATCAAACAACTTTAATGAGTTTTCATCTTAAATAATTTCAATAAGAAATAAAATAGAATATATTATAATTCATAAAAATAATAGGTACTCATAAGGAAATTGCTTTAAAAACAATCGCAAGTGGAAAAGAAGTGGAATGTATCGTCTCTATTGTCCTTGCGATACTTCTGAGTACTCGACTATCGCATAAGTTGGAACAACAGAAGGAGCTGGAACTAGTTTGCTAAAGCTCTTTTGGCAACAGCCCTGAAAGCACATAGCACCTGCTGCTGCTGCTGCCAAAGCTCGGCCAGTCAGACACACACACACACACACACATACACACGCACACGCACACACACATACAGAGTGGCCTGCGAGTCACCCCTTTGCGGCATAGAGCAGCCTCGTCTCCGTTTCGCACTTAATATCGATTCGTGGCGAGGCGCAGGCGCAGGTCGAAGCCCTGCTTTGGCGAGTTCATCCAAGTATCGAGTCCAGTTCCGAGTCCGAGTCCGAGTCCAGGAACGAGTCGCCGAGTTCCGCGAAAGGCGACGAGTTGTGCTCGCAGTCAGTGCCTGGTGCAGTCGTTTGTGAGCGTTCGCAGCGCAAGGTTCTCTTCCAAGTTTCCTGGCGCAAACCGAACTAGAATCAAAACTGTGACTGAACAGCGCACAAGGTTGTCAACCCAAGCAAGTGAGACAGAGACAGAGAGAGACACACACAGCGAGAGAGAGAGAGAGCAGCACACAGAGAGCTAGAGAGAGAGCAAGAACAGCGAAAAGAGACACAGCAAGAGAGAGAGACAGTGAGCACGAGAGAAAGACAGAGAGAGAGTGAGAGAGTGTTCCTCATTTCCTTTTTTTTTTGTGTCGGCATTAAAATTGTTGTTCCATTTTGGTTATGTTTTTTTTTCGAGTGCGTGACAAAAGCAAATGCAAGAAACACCAAAGAAACAAAGTGAAAAATGCAAAAAGTTTAAAATAACGAACGAACAAACTAACACAAACACACACACAAGAGTTTATACATACTCGTGTGTGCGTGTGTGTGTGTGTGTGCGAGTGTGTGAAAGAGTTTCCAATTTTTGTGCTGCCTTCGATTGTAAATTTCCAATTATTTTTTTTTAAGTGTCTTTTGCGCAATGAGCGAGAGTGCCAGTCAGTGTGGGAGAGAGTGTGTGCATGTGTGTGTGTGTGTGTGTGTGGGAGAGAGTATGTGTGTGTGTGAGAGAGTGTGTGTGTGCCTGTGTGTGAGTGAATGCTTTGGAATTGTGCGTGCGCAGTTGTGCCACAAACTAAGCTGGAACAAGAGACAAGGAGAGAGACAGAGAGAGAGTGTGTGTGTGGGAGAGAGAGAGCAGCAGCAAGAGCGTGCGCAAGAGATAGACGAGGGAGCACGGCGGGGTGTGGTGTGAACCTACGCAATGCCAGAGCCGAGTCCTCAAGCCGAGACTGACTGACTCCACACGCAGCTGTTTTGCCTGCGAGAGAATGCCTGAGAAGTCGCCAGAGAAAGAAGCTCAAAGAGAGAACAGAGCAAGGAGAGTTGCCTGCGCCTATTGCCGAGCATCGAGTATTGAGCAGAGCAGAGTATCGAGTAGTGAGTAGCGAGTACAATTGCACTGGCGGCAAAGCATACGCTGCGACGTATGTTCGCTCTCCTTCTCTCCCTCTCCCCCTCTCTCTCTCTCTCTTTCGCTCGCTCTCTGTGTGTTTGCTCGCTCGTGCAGAGCTTCTACTACGTTCTACAATCAAATACTATTACGCACACACACACACAGACACACACATAGAGAGACTCGCGCTTTAGTTGCATAGTTTTGGGGGCAGCGCAAAGGAAACACGAAGAGGCAGCAGCAACAACAACAGCAGTAACAACAACAACAACAACAACAGAAGCAACAACAACAGCTCCGTTTCTAATACAATTTCATTTCTATTATTGTTGTCGTTGTCGTTGTCGTTGTCGTCGCTGCTGCTGTTGTCGCTGGCAGTTGCAGTTGCAGTTGCAGCCGAAGCAGAAGCAGAAGTGAAGACAGAGAGAGAGACACAAAGCCAAACAAAACAAGCTAAAAAGCTGAATCAAGTTCAACAAAACGAAGTTAAATACATTAAAAAATATATATAAATAAATATAAACAATTGAAGAGCGAGTGTGAAGCAGAGCAGCGCTGAAAACATGTTCGCCTCGTTGCGTCGCAAATTGTTCGGTTGCCTCCTGGCCGCCGTCTTGCTGATTATCGCGGTGAAGGTGAGTCATGCTATATCCCTACTACTAACCCTATATCTCTATATATATATTCTTACTAACACACACCAATACACACACTAACACACACACGCACAGATACTAAAACGCATGTTCTTCGTAAGCAAGGCTCGCATGGCTGTGAGCGCCGCAAAGTATGCTGTGAAAACTGTGGCCAAGCACAGGCACAAGCACAAGCGACTCGTTCTCGGCGCCAGCAGCAGCAGCAGCAGCAGCAGCAGCGTCGCACTCCCGCTAGCACTCGCGCTCGCATTCGCACACACACAGACACAGCCAATAGCAATACAAGCACACACAGAAACAGACACTGCCACAGCCACAGCCACAAACCACGTGAGTGTGCGCAAATATTGGCTTAATTGAACAGTTTTTTGTGTTCTTTGTGCCTTCCTTTTGTTGCCTTTTCGGTTTTGTTTTGGCTGCTGCCCCACGCAACGCACACACACACACATGTACAACACTTACACAACACGCACCCAACCAATTTGCATATGAAAGCAGCCATCCACCTGTGCCAGGTGGGGAAATACCGTTAACTAATGACACGATTAGTTTTTCCCCGAAAAAAAAAGAAAGGAAAAAAACCTTTTTTGATTTGCCGCGTGACACACTCACCTGGATACGCTACGCTTGGTCAGCTTAGCAGAGGAGAGGGAACATGGCAAGTAGGGGGTGTGGGGGCACCCAGGGGAGCGGGAGGGTGAGGTGGGAGTGTCGTACCCACTCTGATATTCAATATGCCAGCGCAGAAGCTTATGCAAATGAAATCCCGTTGCTGCGCTGCACTTGAATAACTTGCAGCAATTTTCCTTGAGCTGCACGAGTCGAGACAGGTCGAGACAGGTTAGAACACAACGCAACACGACAGGGCATGACAGGACATGCTGCACGTTGTGCACATCGTGCGCACTGTGGCCACATATCGTTGAGGCACTTGCAATTTAAGATGGCGAAACAAAAACCTTATCAAATTCATGCACACACACACGCACACGCACACACACACTTGAAGCAGTGGCCAGTGGGCGTGGGATATGCTAAGGGTAGCTAGCAGTGGCAGAGAGAGGGGAGGGGGTTGGTGGGGCAAACTAAGCTGCTTTATAAGTTGCCCCTGCTCAGGTGCTCGGACTCTGCTCTCACTGCCTTTGTGTGTCTCTCTGTGTGTGTGTGTGTGTGTGTGTGTGTTTGTTGGCCTGCAATTTGTATTGCCACACTCCCCCCTCCCCCCTCCACTTGCCACTGCTGCTTAGGTGTCTCTGTGTGTGTGCTGCCTGATACTTTAATGCCGCCATTCATGCTGCTTGTTTGCTGTTTTTCCTGCCGTTGTTGCCAGCAATTTATGAGTGATCCGGGAGGGGGGAGAAAGAGCAGCAAGGGGAGGCACAGGCACAGACATGGCACAGGCACTCGACTCTGTGGCAGTCGCAATTCAGTCACAGTCCAGTCACAGTTTATGCTGCACTGCGAGTCACTGACCTAGTCACAATGCTCGCCAAAGCCTTAGTCATTGCAATTATTCCTTTTATTATTTGATTGACAGCTTTCTGTCGCCATCTACTGCATCTACTGCTGAGTGCAGAGCTGCTTTTCCATTACAGTTGCTTAGCTTGAGCTTATCTTGTTATCTCTGAGCAGGTGCTTGTAGTACTAATCATGGTCTGACTCCTAGTCACTGAACTGTCTGACTGTCGCAGTTTATGTGGCAGTCTAAGATGCAGTTTACAGTCGCATTAGCATTGGGCTCCACCTAGGTAGTTGCACTCGTACTTGCAGTTATCTTAGCTGCTCTTGAGTAGCCTTGGTTCTTAGTAATCTTAGCAGTCTGAGTTCCCTAGTCTTAGTGCCTTTCCTAGTTCCTAGTAACCTTAGTTCCTAGTAACCTTAGTTCTCCAATAAACTACACAACACAGTCGCAGTCTCGTTTCTAAGTCACTTTGAGAGCAGTAGTCACTTTCCTAGTCACAGTCATGTTAGCAGGCCTCTCCCAGTAGCAGTCACAGCTGCACTTCCCGAAGCAGTCACAGCTGTAGTCTCTCTCTCTCTCTCTCTCTCTCTCTGTATATGTTCTAGTCACTTTGCTGGTAGCTCTTCTACACTCTTTTCTTGAGGAACCAAGTACCATACTAGCAATCTCTCTGCTAGTCACAGCTGTAGTCTGTCTTTTTATCTAGTCCTATCTAGTCACAGTGCTGGCAGCCCTGCTACCCTGTACCTTTCCTTAGCAGTCACAGGTACCTTTACCCCGGTACCTATGCCCAAGTACCTTTGTCCAAGTACCTCTGCCCAGGCACACTACCAGTCTCTCTGCTAGTCACAGCCACAGTTGCAATTCCGCTTCTTGTTTCCACTGATAGCAGCAGTCTCTCTCTCTCTCTCTCTGTCTCCCTCTCTTATTCAGAGTCCCATGCATAGTTCTAGCTTCTTCCCTTAGAGGTCTAACCTTATCACAGTCACCGTGGCAGTCACGCTGTGCCGGTCTGCTTCCTGGTCACAGTTACAGTCACCTTCGTTGCTCAAAACGTGCCGCAAACTGCAAACTGCAACCTGCAAACTTCGCCCACTGTTTCCGTTCTCAGTTACCTCCAGACCCCCCTCCCCATTTCCCCTCTCCCGCTCTCTTAGCACCCTCTCCGTACCACGTGCAGCCCTCGCTCAGCTCGTCAGCGAACCGTCAACATTGCCGTGCACGTTATCAGCACAACGCATCAGCGCCCGTCATCGTTCTGTGGTCGTTGTCGGTGGTTGCTCACACTCGCCTCGCCTTTTACTTCTCCTTCTCCATCTCCATCTTCGCTCCTGTATCTGTTTCCCCCCTGGCTTGCAATTCTTTGCTGCGGGATTTTGCGTATTTTTTCGTCTGTTTTTTCCACACATTTCTTTTGCACTCGTCTCGTTGTTTTGTTTTAAAGGACTCGTCGCACGCGTGTCTGACTCATGCGCCATGCGGACGGAAAGACAGACGGACGGACAGACGGAGAGGCACACAGACTGAGGTACTGAGAGGCAGGATGGACAGAGAGACAGACAGAGAGACTGATAGGCAGATAGAGAGGCAGCGAACGAGAGAGGGACTGGCTCACGGTGGGACAGACAGACTGAGAGACTAAGAGACAGAGCGACTGATAGAGGGGTAGACAGACAGACAGACAGATCGAGTAACTAGAGACAGAGGGACAGATAGAGAGATAGAGAGACAGACGAACTGATAGACAGGCAGAGAGACATAGAGGCAGTGACAGGACAGACAGAAGGTGAGAAAGGAACGAAAGACATATAGAAGGACAGACAAACAGACAAAGGTACAGACAGACGGAGAGACAGGCAGACATAGACAGACAGGCAGACTGAGGGAGCGAACGACATATAGAGAGACAGACAAATGGAGGGACTGGCGAGAGTTATAGGGCTAGACAGACAGACAGACAGCAAGACGAAGAATCAAACAGACAGTGAGACAAAGAGTCAGAGAGAGAGTCACGAACTGAGCTGAGCAGAGTGCACAATATGTCCGAGCTGCGACCCAAGAAGAGCCCAACAACCCGTCAGGCGCTGTCCTGCGCCTCTACTCCCCCCCACCCCCCGCAAGGCAGTTCAGGGCAGGGCAACCCATAGAAAGTCTGGTCACATAGTTGAGCCCTCATGGTTGCGAGCGTGCCAAGCCAAACAGAGCAGAGGGGGGAGCTAACCCCCAGCTAACTGCGCTTTGGCCATTTGATTGTCGGCCCAGCAACTATAAAGGGGGGTAGCTGGGAGAGTGTGTGTGGGGGGGGTAGGACTGTCAACTGGCAGCCAGCAAGTTGTCAATTCGCTGGTCGCTCAACTTTAGCTACCCCTAAGCCATGTTTACAGCAATTCAACTTAACTCAGTTATCAGCGGAGTGCAGAGGGGGGCAGCGGGGAGGGGACAGCGGGGTACTGCACATAGGGTTGCGTTTACCCAGTGGTTACCACTGCCCCGACCCCGGAGTGCTGCCCTTGCCTGCCTGAAGCCCATTACGAAACGGCAGCGAAGCGAAGCCAAAGCAACTTTGTGCTTTAATTCAGGGGCAACTTTTGAATGGCTCAATTGAAATGCGCATTACTTTGGCGCCACTTTGGCACCACTTTGTCACCGGTCACCAGGTTCGACAGCACACCACACAATGTGGCAAGAGAGGGGTGGCTTGGGGGTAGGGGCAGCATAGCGATCATGAAACAAAAGCGCAATCGATACTGTTTTTTGAGTTGACCAAAGCGGAAATTCATTTCATTTGTAGACTTCGTATCTGTTTTATGTATTCCCTACATATATCACAGCAGTGATCACACATATATACCATATAACATCATTGTCACACTGTACATACACATAAACTACACTGATTGGATATGTTTTGATTTATGTTATTTCTATAATTGGCAATGTTTGATAGACAAATTATCATAATAACTAAATTATTCATTATAACCGCTAACCAAAGAGTTGTAGGGTATTATGAGCTGGAGTCAAGTGCAGGAATGTATCTCCATTTTCTTAAGCAGATGATATAGCCAAGTCCGTCTGTATGAATACTTTTAACTCAGCGACTATCGCACTTAGGTCTGTTAAACTTGCTGACAATATCTTTTACTACTGCACGTAAATAGACTTTACTTCAAAGTTTGACCACGCCCTCTTGCGTCTGCGTAACCTTAGTTTATTAAAGCTAGAATATTCTTGTTTGTTCTTTTCCCAATGATTCCTTAACATCGAATTGAGATCATAAATATATGTTAGAAGTTTCGTTAGGAGAAATGAGCTTTGGTTAGCGGATATATCGAAGTCGAGCACACTCGATTGTTTTATTTATAATCATTATACATATATCTTTAATCTTCTTCAATTGTTAATATTATATGTGAAATTATATATGAAATTATATATCTAAATTATTCATTCAATATTTAACATAAAGAAGAACTATTCTATTCCATTGCCTTATCTAATTTATAAATTAATTCATTTTACTAACAAAAGAACTCAATGTGCGATTGTGCGACAGTGTATAGCGATATATGCGTAATCGGTTATCGATAATATGTATTTTCTTTTAACTGCACTGCACTGTTCTACACTATACACTACACTACACTTTACTCACTACACTAAACTTAAATAGGGTTTGCCCTTTAAAGTTGCCCTTAAGCTTATCGAGAGGAATCGAGTCGGTCCACACACACACACACACACACACACACGCGCGGGCGGGCTAAAGCTCTGCCTCATCAAGTGGCGCTGTCGGCCACTAATGATGTGTTGCAGGACGCAACCAGCGCCAGGGGCTTAGTAGAAGAGGGGCAACGGGGGAGCAAGCGGGCAGGTAGCAATGGCAACGGGTAAAGAGGGGGGGAAGGGAAAGGGAATGAGGGGGGCGAACGACGCCTAAGCGATGCCCATAAAAACTCGGCTGCAGTTAATGCTTTGTGCGTGGTTGCCTGCGGATGTTGTTGCCCGCTCGCTCCCTTCTCCCCCTCCCTCCTCCTCCTCCATCTTCTCGTTGTTGGGCATATCTGTCTATGACTGTGCTTGCTCTTCCCTCTCCCTCTCGCACTTGCATTTAATCATGGGTGGACGTTCGCATTCATTGCATGCACTTAGTCACTGGCCGCAGTCGCTGCCCTGCCACGCCTCCCGCCCCTGTTGGCCACCACATGAAGCACTCCATGCCTCGATGCCATCACGAATCGTTATATCCCTTCGCAGCGTCTTTTCTGTCGGCGCAATCCTTCAGCATTTGTCAGGCTTGGCAATGCCAAACAACTTGGTCAGCGTTGTCGTTTGCTGCCTCACTGACGATTGTGTGCCATCCCCCCCCCCCCCACCGGATCCCTGACCCTCCCTTTGGTTCCCTTGCCAGTCGATAGTTCCAGTTCTACTTCTTTCTCTTGCCCTGCTGCTGCTGCTGCTCCTCGTTTGGTGTTCGTGCACATTCATTAGTTGTGGTGTCATAGCCCACACATCCACACCTACACACACACAGAGAGAGGGACTGTGGCACATGCAGCGCGTTACTGTGCAGTGACCCCACTTCCTTTCAATTTCCCTTCAGCCGCTGCTGAAATCCTTTTGCTGTCGCTGCTCTGCCTTCTGCCTTCGGCTTTGTTTGCCGTGTCCTTCAGCCACGTTTCGAATCCAACTCAACTCGAGGCTCTCCACTCAGTTCGAATCGACTCGTCGCAGCTCCTTCTCCCCTTGTCCCGCTTCGTTTCGTTTCGTTTCGTTTCATTTCGTTTCGTTTGGTTTCGTTTGCTTTGGATTCGTTGCGCTATTTGCCTCGCTGTGTCTCTCTGTCTGTCTCTCTGTCTGTCCCTCTGTTTTTTTCTCCTTCTTCCCCCTCAGTTTTTCTCGTTTTTTTTGTTTTTTTCAGCCTTCTTTCTGTCACTTGCTTTGTGCAACTCTCGGCACGACCGGCACGGCTCGATTGCGGCTCGTTCTGGCTTTGTGGTCGTCCTGCTCCGCCTCGTTCCGCCTCCTCCACCTCATCGACGGAGTGTCCCTTTATCGTATCTATCCCATATCCAGTTACAAAGCGTTTACGCTTCAATGACTTTTTCGATTATGCATTTTGCTCATTTCAACGTTGACAAAGGCGCAGCCCCGTCCCCCTCCCCTCCATCTCCTCCTTCTGCCTGTTCCTGCTCCATTTCTATCGCTGCTTCCTTTTCTCTGCGTATTGCCTTTGTTTTAGGCTAATGTAGCTTCTGTGCCGCTACTGATAGCCCAAAGTCCAAGGCAGGACAGTCAGGAAAGGGGTCAGAATAGAGGCAGGAGCGGGGGGGGAGGAGCAGGGGCATAGGGTAGGCACCCAAGCTGCTGCATAGCCAGCGGCTTTAGGCATAGAATTAAGGTTAAGTGTCGACGCTGGCAGCGCGCAGGTTACAGTCGAGCACAGATATCGAACTACATACGAGATGCAGCAAAGGGGGGGTCGAGAGGGGGTTAAGAGGCTGCTGCACTCCCCAATGTCAGGCCACGTGGGTCAACAACACTTGTCCTGCGGCGACCACAAGGTGACGACGCCAATGCTGCGGCCTAAGTGAGCTGAGGGGGGGAATAAGAGAGAAAGAGAAGGTTGAAGCGAAGGCAGAGAGGGCAGGCAGTTGGCGCTAATATTGCTGCCTTTGCTGTCGCTGCTGCTGGCGATGCTAATGATGAGCATGAAGATGAAGCTGAAGCTGAAGATGAAGCTGAAGATAATTACGCGAATGACTCACACAATTGCGCCAATGAAGCAGAAGCAATGGCGAAATTAAGCGCAGGCCAAAGGTGCCGAATGTGTGTGCAATGAAGGAGAAAGGGAAGGAGAAGGAGAGGAGGAGAGAGGGGGAGAGTAAGCAAGGCATAAAGCAGCATAAAACATTAAATAAAAGGCATAAAAGGCATAAAAAGCAAAGCAGCCGCGTTGAGCCAGGCCCAAAGACGTTAGACAGAGATATAGAAACACACACAGATAGACATACACATAGACACACTCACACACACACACACACACACACACACACACACACACACACACACACACACACACACACACACAGATAGACACAGCAAGACACACAGTTAGCTCGTTGCGCGTTTGAAGTGTCGAACAAGTAAGAAAGCCACAGTTCAATATGCTCGACTGCTATATACCCTATGGCAAAAGGCTTTAACTGCTCGCCCACTAATACCTTATACCAAATACCTTCAAACAAATGTTTGGAACACATTTCAATCATAATTACTAAGGCACACCGCCAAAAAAGTGCAACCTACCTTGAAAACTAAGCTTGCTATGCACTTTTAAGCAATTTAAGTAGGCGCAAAGGGGCGTGGCTAGTTTATAAATCTTGTTTATTCATCAGGCAGCCAGCAGAAAAATTGTCAGCAACTTTGGTAGCCCTAGCTGTGCTGGTCTCTGAGATATAGCTGTTCATACGGACAACGAAAGTGCTAGACTGCGTGTATATCGTATAAAAAAGGGCTGCAAGAAACTCCGCGGTGCAAGAAACTCACTAATGCGCGCTTGTGGGCGTGGAAAGGGGGCGGTAAGCCATTACAAGGCCGCGGACTCAGCGCTGAAGTTGCAAATAAAAGTTTGCCCGATTCGCTCGTCTAGTTTGTTTGTGTTGCACGTCCGTGTGACACAGGAGTATCTAAATATGTGTGTGTGTGTGTGAGTGTCTTGTAATAGGAATAACGAATAAGGAATAGGGAATAAGCTGCACGAGTCCCGGCTCCAAAGGCAGCCAAATCGAAGAAGCAAGCAGGCGAGGAAGGCAGCGACAACGTGCCAAACTCAAATTGTGGCAGGTGCTTGAATTTGGCATTTTGTTGACTGAGCCTGAACGACTTTTCTTGTTGTGTCTTCCCTGCCCCTCCCTTCCCTTCTCCTCCTTCCTCTCTCTGTCGCTCTCTTTATCTGTTACTCCTCCTGCCCAGCCGCATGCATTATTTGTTCGAGTGCGCCCTGTGAACGGAAAGCGATTTCGAGTGGCAGAGAAGTGCGAGCGAAACAGGTAGAGGAAGGATAGAGGAAGAAAGAGGGAGAAGGGGGGGGGAAAGGTAGCAAGAGGTAGGAAAGGGGAGATAGTGCCAGGTCTGTGTGGCATATTCAGTAGTTCGTCGCTGATTTCATTTGAGTTGCCTGGCACTTTTCAATCGGCTCACACGAGTCACGTCGCCAAAAGAAAGAAAAGAAGTGGGAAACAGGGAAGAGAGACGAAGACAAAGACAGGAGGAGAAAGGCAGAGAGCCAAAGGAACACATTCTGAGGCAGACTGAAGTGGAGCAGAAGGAGTCGTCGTCGAAGACAATCCGTTGCATACGTTCGAAATGAAGCTCGTCTTGACTTTTCCAGGCGAATTGTTTTGCCGAAGCTTTTCACTCAATGCGATTGGCAAGCGTGGCGAGTGCGGGGCGAATGGCAAACTGACTGTGACTGTCTGACTGTGTGACTTGCTGACTCCAGTGAATGGCAACTGGCAACTGGCAACGGGCAACTGTCGTTCGTTCGATGACTGGCGAACGGAGAATGGCATCATTATCGATGGTGTCATTAGCAATGAGTGGAGTGGAGTTGAGTGCAGTGGAGTGGAGTCTGCTCTGGCACTTTGTGCGGCTCACCGATAAATAACGGGATAGATAAATGGCAGCAGCATCAGGCAGAGCCAAACTGAGTCGCAGCCACAGCCACAGCGCCATCTGGCAGCTGAATAAATGAATGAACGAATGAATGAATAAATGAATGAGGAATTAGCCTTCTGCATACAGATGCGGCTCGCTTGCAGTAGTGGCCCGCTCTGATAAATGCGCGCATAATTCGCCATTTAGCAATCACATTATTGAGGTTATGTTTGGGGGCCACACACTCAGTGTGCTGCTCAGCTGATATTGAACTGTGCCCTGGCATTGGCATTATACATACAAGTATGTGGTGTGATACAGCATAGAGCGAAGAGTGGGGGGGGGGGAGTGCTCCCAGGGGACTCTTAACAGATCATTGAGGTTATGTTTACTGCTTGTGAGGTTAAGTTGCTCTGCATGTGACGGCTTTGCGTGCTACTGAGACTGTCAAGCTCAGCTCTCTAACCTCACTTACTACAGAAAGAATAATATGTTAAGCAGAGTTAAGCTCTACTGATTTGAGGTTATGTTCGATCTGTTTGTCATCTGGCAACTCTGTCTATATTGGAAATTTAGCAGATGCGATGTAGAGTGTGTGTTGTGCTGTTTAGAGTTGCAATATCTACCCAAGCATAGGGTTACCTAAGTAAATCACTGCAAATTGAGGTTATGTCTGATTTTGTGGTCATCTGGCAACTCTGTGTAGATTGCACTATTATCGGTTGCACTGCAGGCTGTTTACGGTCTTTATACTTACCTTTAAGTAGCGTTACCTATGTAAAGTTCTTAAAATAAAGGGTATATCTGATCTATTTATCATCTGGCAACTCTGTCTACACTGCACTTTCAACAGATGCGATACAGACTGTGTACAGTTGCAATAATTAGCATACTTTGCCATAGGGTTGCCTGAGTAAATCACTGCAAATTGAGGTTATGTTTGATCTTCTGGTTATCTGGCAACTCTGTGTAGATTGCACTATTATCGGGAGTATTATAAACTGCGTACAGTTCCACTAGGAGTACAGCAATACCTTACTTAAGCCTAAGGTTGCCATCTCCATTGTACACTTCATTACATACTCTACCTTAATTTCCTACCGGCGTTGCCAGCTTGATTCATCGCCAGCCCCAAACCAACTCAGTGCAGCAAAGTATTTCGATAATTTATTCTTATCGGGCGTCGAAAAATGCGGAAAATCTTTGCACAATCTGGTGGCGTGTAATGTGCGACGATTGCACAGCGATTTGGGACTTGGTCGGCAAGTCTGGCACAGCAATTCCCACTCAGGTTGTCTGACAAGTCGTTGCCAGAACCCTCTCAGGACCCTCCGCCGTACGCCGTAGAATGCCTCGCTTAAATGCAAATAATCAAATTTCGGGTAGCTACACAAAGCGGGCAAACAAGCTGCTAATTACGTGACCCAATTAATTCTAAACACACCCGCACACACCAGCACATGCACACACACAGTCACACACACACACACAGAGAACGAGAGTGAAATGGAAATAATTTTCGTTGGCTTTTAAAATTTTTGCCTTCACGTTGATAACCGAAATGTTTATTTGAAATGTGCGCCAGGAAATACATTTCGTAGTCCCCTCTCCCCCTCTTCTTCTACTCTCCAGCCCCTCCACCCCGTCCGCCTGCCAGCCTGTCCGGCAAGCGCAACAACTTTTTATTTAGCTGGCGTTTTTGTGCGGCACGGAAAATCCAATTTTATTTGCATTTTCATTAACAGCAAATAATAAAACGGAAATATGATTTTTATGCCATTCCCCCTTCTGCACCCCCCCCACTCCCCTCAAATGGCCCAGCAGCTGCTGTGCCCAGCTCTTCGCTCCCGGCCGGTGCCACGCCCAGTGCTACGCCCACTTCCAGGCCATTACAACGTGCATTTCCGTTTTAAGCCATTTTCATACCCGTTGTTGCTCCAGGCGTAAAACGGGTGTTATGTGCTTGCAGCATGTAGAAATTATAATTACTTCTTTTTGTCCGTATGAGCGCCTTTATCTCGTAGACTACAAGAGGTAAGGCTACCAAACTTGTTGATGATGTGTCTTATTAGTGCACGCACGTAAATAATGCTAAAGAACTTGAGAATACATATCACAAGCAGCAGGAGGCGGTTTTGTCTGTATGAACGTCTATAAAACAAAGACTAGAAGAGTTTGGGCTACCAAATTTGGTGAAAATATTTCTTTTTACTACACACAGCTAAAAATTGTTCTAAAATGCAGCCACGGCCCCTTGAAAGCGAATTGCAAATGTAAATTTAAAACTAGAAGTTTTCATTTTGTTAGAGGGTATTTGATAGTCGAGCACAGTTGGGGGCAAGCTGCTTACTTGTTTTTTGGGCATTGCTTTTGTTGTTTTTGGGTGATTATAAGCAATTTGTGTTATAAAATCGCAATATTGCATTTTTGGACTTGGTTGCTGTTGCTGCCGTTCGCCACTCCCCCCCTGGTAAGCCCGCCCACTTCCATTTCCCATTTTGTATTTTGCATTTTGCATTCATTTTCCACTCTTTGCCTTCTCCCTCTCTCTCTCTCGCTCTCTCTCTCGTTTGGCTTATTTTTCAATTGGCATAGTTTTCGCTTGCTTGGCCATGCCCCGCCTCCTTCTGCCCCCACCCCGGCCCCATCTTTGGGCATTTAACCCCACACTGCCCCCACGCTTCCGCCTTATTTCGCTTTCATCTCCGCCCGAGATCAACATCAGAGCGAAAGAGCTCGTAATGAAGTTGAGTTAAGTAAATTCTCATTAATGCGAAGCCTGGCAACTCTGGCAACGCGGTAACCCTGCCTGGGATTCCGTTGCTTGCTCCAGCTGTCCTGCTGCCGGGTGCTTTCAATTTGCCTCCACTTGCCAGCGGACAATGCAGTCGAGAAATCAAAGGCCAATCCCGATTCCAACTTCAGTTTGACACATTAATGCGAGACCCCAAACGGGGTCGGGGGTGGCAGGTTGGGGGGGTGTGCGCATCCTCGCTTGCTCTCCTTCTCTCCGGCTGTTTGGCCTGTATTCCCCAAATCCCATTTGGCTATCAGCATGCAGGGGCGTGGTGCAGGAGGAGGAGGAGGAGGAGCAGCAGGCAGGCGACTGTGGGCGGCGCAGCCTGCGGGGCGTGCGTGCGGAGAGAACCATTTGAGGGTCATAAAAGTGGGCAATGCACAGCATGTGTGGGCCAGGCTGCCTGTGTATGAGTATACATATATGTGTGCGTGTGTGTGTGCGTGTGTGTGTGTGTGAGTACTGGGTAGTCTCAAGTGAAGCGCAATATTTGTGACATAAAATTTGCTATTAAATTAAATTTTATTTGCACATTCATTCAAAATACTCGCACACCCGACGAAAAATATGCTGGCCAAAAGAGGGGAAAAGCTGGAAAATGGCAAAAAATTCGAGTAGAGTGGTGTGTGTGTAGGGGGAGAGGGGAGTGGGGAATGTATCAGAGGCAAACTGCGAGTGTGTGTGTGCGCTACAAAAATTGACTTGATGTCAAGTTTTATGACCGCGTTTGCAGATAATGAAATTTATATAGACAGACAGACATTGAAGATGAGAGAGAGAGAGAGAGAGTATAGAAGGAGGAAAGGAGAAAGGAGAAAGAGCGAGAGGCACACAGACTGATAGATAGACAAATAGGCAGCAAAAGCCAGAGAGGCAAATGGATAAACAGACAGAAAGACAGAGAAATGGAAAGACAGTCTTATAGATAGACAAACAGACAGACAGATAAGGACACCAGGAGAAGGACAGACAGAGAGAGGGAGAGAGAGAGAGGGAGAGCAGTACAGAGAGAGAGGTAGGAATATAGATACAAAGACTGAGGCAAAGAGTGAAGCAGAGAGAGAGAGGGGGAGTGGGGCAGCAACCTGAATTAGACTCGGGCTCAAATTGAAAATCGATTATGGCCGTAATAATCGAAATAAAAAGCATATAAAATTCAATTGTGTTGAGCAAAGTAGATGAAGATTAAAGCAGATTAAAAGATAATTGAACTGTCCCGAAATGAATCGCAGCAGTTTCATTAGGTCGTGCAGACAAATTGGAAATGAATCAATGATGATGAAATGCAGTGAATCGTAGAAGAGACTGAAGAGAGAAGGCGATATCGCTGACTTAGTATCAGTATCTCCGTTGTATCTGCATTAGATCTTCGATATATTTCAACCATATATCTGTTAAGTCCCAATAATATCTCTATCATATCTTAGTCATATTGTAGTCTTATCTCTTTCATATCCTCTTCATACCTTACTTATATCTTAATCAAATCTCTAAGACTTGTTCCACTCATGTCTCTCTTCAAATCTCCCCCATATCTCACTCAATTCTCCCCCAATCTGTCTCTGCATCCAGCACCCCCCCGCATACCCCACTTGTACTACTTCACAGGGTATACAAAGCGAATGTGTTGAATGCATTTGGGGGCAACTTCTTCTTCAGCGCTTGCAACACTTGTCGAAGCACAATCTGCCACTGAGGCTGTCCCTCCTCCCTCTCTCCCCTCTCTCTGGCACTCTCACGGCCACAAGGCTAATTTGCTTTTGACTGATTTAGACGGTGCTGGGCATGCACGAGCAGCAGCAGAAGCAGCTCCTGAGTGTGTCAAAAGGAGAGAGAACTCGAAAAAAGAAGCTGAAAAACGAAGAAAGAAAGAAACTGAAAGAGATTTTCAAGCTTAGCTGGGAGAGTGTGTGTGCGTGGTTGAGGTGTCTGTGTGTGTGATGAGTGTGTGCGTGCATGCGAGTGCTGCCTGTGGCATTTGCAGTGTCGCATGTCGCCAGTTCGCTTGTGGCATGTGCCGAGTAACTTGCCTCGTCTACTTCGCCCGCTCTCTCTCCCTCTCTCTCTCTCTCCAGTGTCGTTTTCTTGTTGGCTTTGCGGCTTGGCGCGCTTGGCTGACACGTAACCAGGCATGTCCAAAACGAGCCAACGCACATTGTTGTCCTTCTGCGTCGCAGTCGCAGTCGCCTCGTTCGCTGGCGTCGCACTTAATAAAATAATGTTGTATGCGCTGCGGCGCATAATGCCTGCGAGTGTGGCAGTGTGTGTGCGAGTGTGCGTGATTGTTAGCTTGGTGTCAACTGTAATTGTATTTGCTGGCATGTCGCACAGAGACGTTGTGGCAAAGGGGGAGTGGGGGGAGCGGGGGTGGCACACACACTCGATGGCGCTGCGCCCATTATTGTTGCTGCTTGCTGCATGCAAGTGAGCTTGGCTTGGCGTGGGCGTCTCTATTAAACTCTGCTGCTTGCGGCAGCTGTGGCGAAAAGTTAATGTCCATGCAGCACAGCCCCGACTCCCCTGCTCCCCTCCCCGGCTCCCCTCTGCCTCCCTCCAGCTCTTCAGCCGCTGCCAAGACGCGCCGCTCTGTGCAAATCCCCCTGGCCCCATTTAACCAATCCCAGGTCCACCCTCTATTCTAATTCTCGCAGCTATTGCCTGCGCATGTGAATGTGTGTGCGTGTGTACATGTGTGTGTGTGTGTGTGTGTGTTGTGGTTATGTGTGTGTGTGTGTGTGTGTGTGACTAGCGCTGCTGCCTTTGTCACTTGGGTTCTATTAGGCACAAGTACACAGCGCGTCACACACACGCACTCCACACACACACACACACACACACACACACACACACATATACAGCTAGCAACATTATCGTTTAAATATTTCAAGTGCGGTACAGACACAACAACAACAACAATGAGCATGAAAAGCGAGAGGGAGAGGGAGAAGGAGAAGAACGAGAACAAGAGTCGACAATATCGTCATGTCTTGGCATGCGGCATGCGACATGGGGCATGCAGCAAGGCACATAATGTGCCACTTGTATGCGACAATGGACAGCAGAACACCCCCATTCCCCTTGCCCCTCCCTCTCGCTCTTCCCCTGCACTCCCTTTTCCAAGCACTTTCTAGCAACCCCAAGACAAATTGTAAGTAGTGCATACTACTGGCGCCCTCTAGCGTACAGCGAAGGTACGAGGAAGAAATGGGGAAAGGGATGAGGGTTGAGGGGGGTAGGGTAGAGTAGGGGGCAACTGATGTAGGTGCCACTGATATAGGGCATCATAAAAGTCAATTGGCATTTGAGCTCTGATTTGTGCGCTCGATTGATTAATGCGACGCGTCGCCATCGCCATCGCCATCGCCATCACCGTTTGCCTGTGTGCGCATTATCGATAAGTAGCTATCGATAGCAAGTGCTGCACTGGGCGAAAAGGAGGTGAATTATATATACAGATTACTCTCGTGTTAAGCAGGCAGAGCAGAAGAAGGGAAAATCTGCTGAAAAGTCTTTGATTTGCATTTAACATTTTTCGAAACTAGATGAATGAATTCTTTAATGATTAGAGTTGTAGTTTATAAACAGGGGGGAAGCCTTTTGGTAGCTGCCTTTATGACTTCTTTGTCTTTGCGTACATTTCTCTCAGTGCAGCCCATCGAATTGCTCAATATCAACAAGCCTGGTTACTTCTTGGCCACTTTCGGGGCACTTGAGAACTAGTCGGGCGTTAAATTTGATGACATTCAACATTTGCCCCAACGCACACAAAACTTACACACTCTGCCCTCTCTCTCTCTCTCTCTCTCCCTCTCTCATTCCCTCTCTCTCTCTCGCTCTCGTACAGTTTCATTTTATTATTATTAAATGTTGTTGTGCCCCGCATTATGGTCGAACGTGTCGTATGGGCAGCCAAGCAGCAA
Organism: Zaprionus indianus; assembly: GCA_018904595.1. Lineage (NCBI taxonomy): Eukaryota > Metazoa > Arthropoda > Insecta > Diptera > Drosophilidae > Zaprionus > Zaprionus indianus. The sequence continues at coordinate 1,391,686 of JAEIHA010000344.1, forward strand.
ACAAGTTCTGTCCTGTCCTGTCCTCTCCCGACCTGCCAGGGTCGACACCCAGAGTCACCTACACACACACGCACACCTAAACACGCACACACACTCACGCACACCTATACAGGCATCCAAGGGGCGCGCGCAGCATCATAAATTTACTAAAATCGAAAGCCTCTCGAGGGACTCGACAGGCCGAGCACAGTGTGAAGGCAGGGGCGTGGGCGGGGAGGCGTGGCGGGTGCCGAGGCCGGGCTTCGTTTCCATTCAATTTCTTTGTAGGTTCTGCGTCGTGTTTTTTTTTTTTTTTTAGAAACCACTCGAAAACTGATCAAATCAAAGACTGCACCCACTTCTACACCCACTGCCACTAGGCGACCTTCCTCAAACGGGGCGTGCCCACTGTGCACACACACACTGGCACACACTGACACGCACGCATACTGTGAGAAATGTGTGGCGCTGACGTATTGGCAAATAAATAAAGCGCCAAAAATAAAATACTTTTGCGAATATAGGCAAAAAAAAAAGCGAGAGAACAACAGCAGCAGCAGCAGCGGCGGCAGAGGCGACGGCAGCGACAGCAAATAAATTTGGGTTTTTTAGGCAGCGCTCGAAAGCAGGCTACAATTTTTGTGTGTTTTTAGCCCAGCGCTCGAAAGTATGCTACAATTTTGTTTATGCCCCGCTGAATGCTGCCGCTCTGGGTGTGTGTGAGCGTGTCAGAGTGTGTGTGTGTGAGTGTGCTGGGTATGATTTTTAACGTAAATAAAGCGCTATTGATATTGAGTGTGCGTATGTGTGTGTGTGTGTGTGTGAGGGTAGCCAAGAGCGCTGTCATATTACAAGCCCAGGCCCGAAGGCATAAAAAGTGTTTTTTATCGACAGCCTGACAACCCTTTGGGCAACCCACTCACCCACTCTCACACACACACACAGAGAGACTTACAGAGTGACTGTGCTGGGGTCGGTAGCCGCTTTAGTTTTCCCCCTCACACACACACGCACACACACACACACACACATAGAGAGCACACTCAATGCTCTCGCATCGTGATTGAGTGTCGACTGCATCTGTTGTGATTTTGCGGTTGACAGTTAACTTAATTTGTTTGCCAAAAGAAATAAACGAGTGTGTGTGTGTGTGAGAGAGAGTCTGCCATCATGTGTGTGTGTGTGTGCGAGTCTGTAAAGGGAATTGCCGAGTACTTATTGGCAATCCTTTTTAATACCAATCTCAATGATACGGAAAATTAAGTGGTTAACACTCGTCGACTGGCCCGTTTAACTGGCTAACCCGCACACAGAGTGAGGCAGGCAGAAGGGGTGGGGGGAGGGGGAGGGGGAGAGAGTGTGTGCGAGTGGGAGATATGTGCTGCCTCCACATGCTTTGTGGCAACTGTACCGCACTCAATAAGCCTCAGTGATGCGAGAGCTCAATTGATTTCAACTGGTTATCGATTTTTTAGTGCATGTGCGTCTGTGTGTGCTTATCGATAAATTATTCAATTACTACAAACGGTCAGGGACGCTACTGGCTACACTCTCCGCCCCCCACCCCCCTTGCACTCCATCCCCCTCCCCCGTTGGCATGAGAGCTGAAAGAATGCTTTGAATAAATAAAGAATTCGAACTCGACCTGAAATTGACTTTTAATTGAAATCACAAATGCGATTGCGAACAAAGCATTCCGCATTTGCCATAAATTTGCTATAAATTGCCATAAATTGCCCGTTGCGACAATTGCCAGTTTGCGATAATTGTGTGCGTGTGTGTGCGTCTGTTTGTGTGTGTGTTTGAGCTGAATCTGCATAAAGCACTTTTAATTATTGCGGTGCCTAAACTCGGCCTCCCTCTCTCTCTCTCTCTCTCTCTCACTCCCTCTCCCCTTTTTTTGTTCTCTCTTTCTCTTTCGATTTGAATTCACCTGCTCCAGGCTTGGCTTAAATTCTTTGCCAAGAATTTGTTGGAAAAAACGGAATGCGAATTCGACAAAATTTTCATAATAAACACAGCAACAATTTTCCAAACAATTTTGCGCCACTGTGCCGCACAAACGCACAAGCACACGCACACTGTGACAAGGCAAGGTACATTCCACGCTCCAGTGAGCTCTACCTTAACTATAGACTCCGTTAGCCCGTTAGCTCCTCTCTTTCTCTCTGTGTGTGTGTGTGTGTGTGTGTGTTGGCAAAATGTTTATGTCGACGTCTTTTTAATTTAAATTTTGCCTTGCTTCGTTTCTCGTTTCTCGTTTCTCTTTCGCCATTTTGTTTGCCCTGCGCCTTCTGTTTAGTTTTATTCGCCCATTTGCATTTGACTTGTTTTCCCTTTACCCATCCCTCCCTCTACCCTTCTACCTTCTTCTCTGACTCTATTTGCCTGACCTTTTTGAGGAAATTACAAAGCAGAAATAATTTTTGGGGCCAGCAAAAATATTTCTCATGTTTATTGTGAACGCTTCTTCGAACGACGGTTGAAGTGAGTTGTGAGGGAAATGTGTGCCACAACAACAACAGCAGAGAGTGAGTGAGTGAGTGCCAGAGGAGGAAGAGGAGGAGGGACAAAAGGCCAAGCGATTGCGATGCGCACACGAAAACGGGATTTCCCGCTTTTAGTTTATGATCTCCTTCGTTTCTTTTGCACTCTTTTCATTTTTTTTCCTCGATAGTAAAGTGGTTAGTATACACGTCTGTCTGTTCCTGCGACTTCGAATCGTGCCATAATTGAAATGAGTTTATGGGGCAGGGAGGTAGGGTGGAGAAGGAGGTTTCAAGGGGAAGGGAGTGCAGTACAAACCTTTGACTCAGCGTCGTCACTTTTTGAGGGGGGCGCAAATCAATGCAAGAAATGTGAATGCAAATGAATGTCCTTGCGAGTGTGGAGCACACTCACACACACACACACACACATACATGAGTGCCCTGTCAGTGTGTTTGTGTGTGTGTGTATACTCGGCTCGACTACTTTGGCGCAGCGCAACTTTCTCAAGAGTTGCTAATGCCAGCGCTTTATCTGTGCCTGCTTATGAGCCTCCAGGGGCTTCGCTGTGTCTACCTACCTCCCTCCCTCCCTCTCCCTCGCTCAGTCTCCCTCTCTCACTCTATCTCCCTGCCTCTTGCTTGGCCTTGTTGTGAAATACATTTTAGGCAGCCTTGCCGTGTGGCTTGTGGTGGATTTTCTCTCTTCGAGTTACCGTTACCCACCGTTTTTGTGGTAGCTTTGCCGCCGGCAAATTTCACCACACCATGCCACACCATGCCACACCAGGCAAGCAGGTGACCAGCTCAACGCACAGCTACCCCCAGTCAGCTTCAGGCACTCTATCTGCCACCCTCCTCTGCCTCTGTCCTTGCGCCCCCTCTGCCTTCTCTCTCTCTCTCGCTCTTTCACTTGCTGCTCTCGTCTATTTTACACAAATTATTTCGAATTTATTTCGGGTTACCTGTCCGCCCTGTCACCTACGGACTTGCCGCAGCTCCCTACTCGCACCCTCTCTTGCTCTCCCTCTCTCTCTCTCTCGCACCTCCCAGGGCTGCCTCTGAAATATTTCGTAGTATACTTTTCTGCTGTAATACAAAAACCAATTTCAAGCATTCATTCAAGGCGCTGCGGGATTTTCACTGCTGTGTTGTTGTTGTTGCTGCTGTTGTTGCTGTTGCTTTTCTAGCATTTTCCGTTAGCTGGAAAATTTGTGTGGTGCTTTGTTGTATTGTTGTTACTTTAGCTGTGGCTGCAACGTGCGTTGCTGCTGCTGTTGCTGCTGCTGCTGCCGTTGTTGCCTCAGGCATTCAATGCTGACAGTTACGTGGCGCTTTTGCATAGCGACGACAGCGCCACACACAACACTCGCAACACACAATCGCACACACACTCGCACGCACACACGCACCCCCAGAGCAGCCCCGAGCGAGAGCAACCCTCCAGTTTTGGGTTATTGTGTAACTGCCTCGCTGCCTTGGCGCTCTCTTTGTTGTTGTTGTTGCTGCTGTTGCTGCTGTTGCTGCTGCGTGGTTTGTGGCAGCGCAGGCTCTTACTGTTGTTGTTGTTGCTGCTGCGTTGCTGTTGCTGGCGTTGTTTATTTTAAATACGCTTCAAATTTACTTTTATACGCTTTTAATTTGTGCGCACTTTGCTGCTGCTGCTGCTGCCACAGCGCGCTGAGTTGTTGTAGCTGTGGCTGCTGTTGTTGCTGTTGTTGTTGCTGCCTCTGCTTGTTGTTGCCGTCGCAATAAATGGAGCAGCAAACCGTTCAATGCGCTGCCGCTGCTCCTCCCCGTCCTCCTTCTTCCTTTGCCATTTCCGCTGTCTTAATTAGAAAATTGACGCACACATTTTTGGCCATTTTTCGGCTAAATATAGGACACAGCTTCAGGCTAAATTTGTTGAGCGGATACAGCTGAAATTGGAGTGTGAGCTGCTGCTGTTGATGCTGTAGCCAGTCGAGGGCTTTGAAAGGGTTCGATGTGATGTTTACACACACTTGCACACACACACTCACACACCTGTTTGACAATTTGTTTTGTTCGCTTGGGTCAAGCGGCTGTCGCTGCCAGACAAATGCGATGTCGCAAAGTTGTTGAACTCGCTCAATGGAAGCAGCAACAACAACACACACAAACAACAACAACAACAACATTCGCAACACCAACAACAGCAGCACACAACATCAACACACACACAGCACACACAGCGAGCGAACATGGCATATATCGATTTTATATTATTGACACGAAAATTTGCGCCTTGAAATATGCAATGGAAAAGTGGAAAATGCGAGAACTGCGAATGGGCTCGCAAGGGGGCACTGTGCAGGGGTGGGGGGCGGGGCGAAGTGTCAGCTTGCTTGCTGGCACAACAAAGCAGATAAGAGTCATAAACACACACACACACACACACACACACACAGAGAGAGACACAGACAGAGACAGAGACGGAGACGGAGACAGAACTTCGGGGCAGCGCTTTGGGGTTTTTCTTAACGCGCCCGCAGGGAAGCAAAGCTGCTGTAAGGAGAGAGGGGGAAGGGAGAGAGGAAGGCGAAACTAACGATTATGATGATGACGACAAAAGCAGCAACAGCAGCGCAGCCACGACAACAACAACAAGCACAGCAACGGCAACAAGAAAGGAAAACGAGCAACGTCAGTGGCAAAAATGCCAAAATAAATGACACTGCGACAAAGTAAACTTCCTCTTGCCCGCCCACTTACGCCCACAGCAGGCAGCAGCAGCAGTAGCAGCAACACGCCTCCTTCTCCCTCCTTGAAATGAGCAGCAGCAGCAGAAAAAGAAAAGAAAAAAACAGCAGCAGCAAAGAAAGGAAATTACGCGTTGCTCTGGCGCATTTGTCTCGGCTTTCTTTCTCTTTGGGGTTGTTGTCTTCTCTCCCTCTGTGTGTGTGTGTTTGTGTGTGTGAGTGCGTGTGTGTGTGTGTGTGCGTGTTTGCTTATGTTTTCTTTACTGCTTTTCTTTTTGGTGGATTTGAAGCAATGCAGACTTTAGAGATTACGACGGGCCAACGCAGTTGGCTGAAGAAGTCACAACAAAGCCAATTTCGAGCGCAGTAATGAATGAAGCTGCGCACAGCAACAGCAACGAGAACATCAATGAAACAAGACAATAGCAACAACAACAACAACAACGACAACAACGACAGCAGCAGAAGACATGGCACAAAAGACATTTGCATGTGGAGAGAGGGAGGGAGGGGGGGGGGAGAAACTCTAGAGGCTGTCAACCCTGAACACAGTTGTTGCCAAGTGGCAACGCCAGGCTGGCTTCGTTTGCACGATATGTTATCGATACACACATGCTAGCAAGTTGTTATCGATTTGTTGACAATAACACGGTTTTGTGGCTGTTTTTGTATGTGTTATCGATATGCTAGCCAGTCGATATAGATAAATTATCGATGTGAATATTAGCAATGATCTATGCTCGATATTTTATTTATTTATATGCAATATTTGCTATCGATATGTTTGTCGATATGTTACAATATAAGTATTGCATGTGTATGTACTTCTTTGCTATCGATATATTTTCGATTTATGCCAGCGAGTCGTTATCGAAATGTTGACAACATAAGCATCGATATGTGAACTTAGCTGGTTTTGATGTGTTATCGATACGAATCAGTTATCGATATGTTATCGATATATATCAGATATTTCAGAGATTTCAGAACAGTTGTAAAAGTAATATTGTGCAAATAACTGACCTTCACTACTTATCGATAGATAACTCGTCATGCACACTCGATAAATTCCCTATCATACCTATCGCTTTCTCGCTATTGCTATCGCTGTTCTAGTAGTTGTTGCTGCCACTTGTAACTGCCACAAAGGACACTCGCAATTATTCCTCTGCGACTTCTGCCATGTAACAAATCCACAGCGCATTCAATGTTCTCCACCCCTGACCGACTCCTGCGCCCCTTCATTTCCTCTTGCTACCTCATTCTTTCTCTCTCTACTTCTCCCTTTCTCTCTCTCGTTCTCTCTACCTTCTCTCCTTCCCCCTCGCGCTTATCTGGTCATCCATTTTTGGCATATTGTGTTAAGCAAACGTGGCCATAAAACGTGATAACGAAACTAAAGTCACAGCTCACTCACCTCGCCCCCCCCCTGCCAGTGAAACATATCATTGTGTGCGTGTAACTCCCCCTTCTCTCTGCCACTCCTTTATGGCTTCTCTGGCTACTTATGTAACCCCGTACCCCCCTCTCCCTTATGATTTTTCCCTTTTACTCTGCTCAGTTAGCACACAGTGTAATTGGTTGCCATTCAAGTGTCCCAGCTCGAATTGCATATTTTGCCATTATGAACTAGTGAATACCCCCTGCTTTCCCTTCTCTGCCCCCTCTCCAAAGTTTGTATAATGTTTCGTAACCCCCCCAAGGCCTTCCCCTGCCCTTGCTCGTCCAGGCGGCGCCAAAAATTACGTCAATTAAACTTAATTGTACTAATTTTTAAGTTCTTTTCTCTCACTTTGCTAGCACTTCTCTCACTTTCTACTTCTGTCTCTGTCTCTCTTATTCTCCGCACTGCTTTTCTCCCTTCCTCACTCACTTCTCTCTTCACTGCTCTCTCCCTACCCCCTCTCAGAGCAACTATAATGGACGAACGCGTTTAAATGCAAAACAAAAAAGTGCGTCCAGTTGACAAAGCACAAACACAGACAAAGTTACAAAAGTGCACGACTAGCTAATACCCTGCAAGCAGTACAAACAAATGCAACTCTGTACTTTGTACTCCTCGCCCACTGCTGCAGCAATTACAGGGTATACGAGGGCATGAAGCACGTGCCGCGCAAGAGAAGGCAACTGAAAAACGCGGACAAAGTTTTGCGACCTTTGTGCAAGACGCACTCAAAGTTGCCGCCGTCGCCGTTGCCGTCGCCGTTGCCGTTGCTGTCAGGTGTGAAAGTTCACGGCAAGTCGAGTCTGTCCAGAGGCTCCACTCATTCTCACCCCCCCTCTGGGTAGAAAGGGAGTGCGTTCGTCCGTTCTTAATTGACTTATTTGCCGCACTTGGAAATTTCTTTGCGAGTCCATTCAAAAAACAGTTTGCAAATATTTCAGGCGAGATTGGCACGAATTTCTATAGGTGCAGGCAGGACGAAGAAGCAGCAACAGCAGCAGAACTTCTACTTAAGTCTTAGCTCCTCTCTCCCCTCTTCTTCCCCTCTTGCCGTCGCTTCTATTCCAGCAGCTGCCATTTTATAATGACATTGTGCGAAGAAGCAGAAAAGAATTACGCATATAAAGAATTTAATTAAAGTTCATTTCAGCTCCCCCTCGCCTTGCCTCACCTCCCCCCTGCACACTCTGCCTGCTGCTACATCCTGCAGCCCCTCTGCTCCCCCACCCCTGCTTGCCTCATCCGGTTGCGCTACTTCAGTCGAAGACGCAGCAACTTCTGTCACTTCCGCCTCAAGTAATTGCACTCCATCATCATCATTTGCTACCCATGTGTGTGTGTGTGTGTGTGTGTGTGTCTGTTTCAGACTTAAGATGCTGCTCGCACTTTGGCCTAAGTCCCCTCCTGCTCCCTCTGTTGCCCCTGCCCCTCGTCACGACCCATTAACATACATAGAACGTAGCCAAGAACACGCCAAGAACACCAAGAACACCAAGAACTCAAAACGATATTAACTTGCGCACGCACAGTGGGCTAAACTGAAGGATAAATGCTTAAAATGGCAGTTAAAAAATGGGAAAATATTAAGAAATTATTTAGCAAATTTTTTTTTATTTTTAGCAGTTTTTTCATGCAGTTTTTTTCTTTATTTCTGGTTTGTTTTTTGTGCTTCAATGTTTCTTTTGAATCTTATTGGAAATTTCTATAGAATTTCATTAGAAATTTCTTGATGTTCTTTAGTGTTTTCAGTGACAATTCCTTTTTTTTTTTTTTTTTTTTTTTGCTAGATAATGTTGATATTCCTTTCATTACTAAGTCACCTTAGCAGCTTAATTCGATACGCAGTCAAAGGGAGCAGTCACAGCTTGCTGGAGTGCGAGGATGAGGTGTTGGGGGACTTGAAGTCACTGCTGCTTGCAACAGAGTTGCATGTGACCATACCAAGGCAACTGCCTTCTTCCTTTTCACACTGCTGCTTGCTACCTTGTCGCCTTAAAAATGCTTGCCAAATTGCGCATACGCCCAGTGTGTTGCCTAGCCCGTAGGATTTTACCCGTCGCAGTTTGGTAATTTATGCACCTGAGCAGTCGCCCGTTCTTTTCGCTTCACAAGTGTGTGTGTGTGTGAGAGAGTTTATGTGTGTGTGTGCGTGTAATTCATTGACTTGGCTTCGCAAAGATAATGAGAAAAACGCAAAAATTGCCAGAGTTAAAGCGGCAGCAAGGCAAGAACGCAATGCCAAGCAACAAGACAAACAACAACAGCAACAAGACAAACAACAACAGCAACAACAACAGCAACAACAACAGCAACAACTTAAAGCAACAACAACAACTGAAAGCAAATAAATAGATAGAGAAAATTCAGCTAGTGTAGAGATAAACAGCTAACAAAGTGAGAAAGAGAAAGGAGCGAGAGAAGCTGCATAAGAAGAGGGGGAAACAGGAGGCTTAAGCAAGCAAGAAAGAGAGGCAGTGCGGGGCAGCAAGAGTGAGTGGAGGAGTCGCTTGTGCCAAGTTAATGAAGTAACTGAAGCCCACAACGAGGCGATTCAATGATGGCTTTTAAATGCAGCCCCAGCAGCAACAGCAGCAGCACCACGGCTGAGCACCTCGCTGACTGTGACTCTGACTGTGAGTGTGCTGGAGAGTGTGTGTGCGGGTGTGTGTGCGGGTGTTCGTTTGTGTATTTAAGTGCCGTGTCCGTCTCCATGTTCATCTCCATCTCTGTCTCTGTCTCTGTCTACATCTGTCTCTGTAATGAGCGTAAAATGCTGCAAGCTTAAATCAGCGCTTATCAAAGCCACAGCCACATCCACAGCCAAGGCGAGCTGCAGCTGTCCAACCTGTTTCCCCTTGCCTTGGCTTCCCTCCCCCCCTCTCCCTGCCTGCCTGCCTGCCTGCCCGCTCCTATGGCAACTGTGTCCGCAATTATCCTTGAGTTGAGCTTGCAGCTTGAGCTGCTGCAGCATCTTCAGGCGACCAATGCAATTTGCAGTTACAAATCACCGCCCTCATTGCAGCCCCAGGCAGGTGCAAGGGGTGATTAAGTGAGTGTGGCACAGCACAGAGGGAGGGGGGGAGGAGGAGTGGCTGCCTAAGCTGTGCGTCATTTGGCAGCAGCTTATTGAAAACTGTTTTGCTTGCTGGCTTCATATTTATCAGTAAAAACAAGAGAAGCACTCTCAGCTTTCAGTTTCTGCAACCTTTTGCTGCATTTGCTGCCCCTGCCCCTGCACCTGCCCCTGCACCTGCCTCTCCCCTGTCGCCGTGTGTGTGCCAGAAATCCGCTTAAGTATTGTGAAGAGCATAAATTATGCCCAACACATTCAGCCAAACAAATTTTGCCCAGTTTTATGCTGCCTCATCCTGTTTATGCATTGTCTGCCAGTCTACCCTCTCTCTCTCCCTCTCTCTCGCTCTCTCTTTCTCTCTGTCACTCCCTCTCGCAGTGTGTGTGCGTGTGTACATACAGGATATTAAGTGTGGCAGCAGCTTGAGCCGAAACCGAAGTTGAAGCTGAAGCTGATGTAGAGAGCCAAATGATTAAGCATCAAAGGTTTGCGCTGCCGACTGCGCTGCTCGCTGCGCTGCTTGTAGGTGGCAGCGCAGGAGGCGGCAAAATAAATTGAAAAAGCTTTTCATTTGGCTTACGCTTGCGATTAAAATGAAAACCTGAGCGAGGCAAGCAGCAGGGGAAGTGAGTGAAGGAGAGAAGGAGCAGCAGGCAGGAAGCGAGAAGCAAGAAGAGAGGCGCGGGGGCAGCAAAGGTTTGTTGTATGGAAATGGATTCGGATTTGTCAGTACATGTGTGTGTGTGTGTGTTGCTGTGCGTGCGTGTGTGTGTGTGTGTGTGTGCATCAACTGAATGAGAATTAGTCGCTGTCAGGGCAAAGTTTCAGTTGCCTGACTGACTGACTGACGGTCTGGAGCGCACCGACCATGGCCGTATGCCCCTCTCCCCCCTCTCTCTGTCTGCACCTCCCTCCCCCCTCCCCACCTCTGTCATGGCTGCCAGAGACTGTCAGACTGTCAGGCTGCCATTAGGCGCAAGTGTTGTCAAAGTCGCCATCTTGAAAACACGCACGAGCCTCGCACTCTCTCCACGTCTCTCCCCAGTCTCTCTCTTCCTGTCTCCCTCTCTCGTTGCCCCCCTCTATAGCTGCCTCTCCTGCTGTGCTGCCCTCTCTCTTCCTCTCTTCCCCTCTCTCTATGCGGCTGCTTCCGGTTTCAATTTATTTTTGACGCACGCCAAACTTTGCCAAAAAGTATGCAACATTCTCCAACACACACACACACACACACAGGCACAGCCACAGCCACACACTGCCTGCTGCCTGCTGGTTGCTGGTTGCTGCTGCTGCTGGGCGTGGCTGTTGCGCCCTAAAAGCGGGTCGCTTAATTAGTTTTTACACCTAATTGAATTGCAATGCAGCCTCGACGCGCCGCGAGAGTAGGCAGCACTTTTCAGGCCGCCAACTGCCACGTGCCACATGCCGCACGCCGCATGCCCCTGGCCAAAGTGGCCACTTGTATGCTAGCTTTTTTCACAATTCAATTATTGTCGAGAGGAAGCGACAAAGTGAGAGAGAGAGCGGGAGAGAGAGACAGAGATTGCCATTTAGTTTTCATAAATTTTGTTTCATGGATTTTAATGCATTCTGCGCTTTGTGACCAACTGTACCGCACACACTCACACACACACACACACACACAGGCTGGCAGACAGCCTGTAAAATTAATCATATTTATTATAAAGCGCTTTTGTTCTGCATGAGAGAAGGGGGGTGGGGGGGAGGTCAGGGGCAGCTCCGCTTAAGCCCTGAACAATTTGTGGCCGGCTTAAAATTTGTTAGCCCCATTTTAATGCGCTGCAACGTTCGTCGTTCGTTTTAGGGCCATTAATGCCGCATGTAGACGCGCCAGATATGCGCCCCATATAGTATATATCGTGTGTATATATATTTTATGTATATGCCTGCATGCGGGTGGGCGTGGTCCCTGTAGCCGGAAGCGGCTTCCATAACCAGCCTTCGGGGCAGCCATTTTGCGTTGCGTAATTCTGCTGATTGGTTTGATGATTCAGCATTCATTTTCAGCCAACTTAATTTACAGTTTCACTCCGTACCCCCCCCTCCCCCTCGCCCCCTCTCCCACTACCCCTTACATCTGCAACTGCTTTGTTTTTTGTTCGACTGTAAATTTTTGGGGTCAGTTCATGTTGCTGTTTCAGTTAATCGAGGCGCAGCCTGCGATGACTACACGAAAAATCACTTTATCAGGGAGAGAACTGAATAAAAAAGGTAAAACACTCTTTAAAGAACTCTCCCACGCTGTAGCTCTCATTCCTGGAAGAAACATTGAGCTTACTTAGTTTGCAAATTAAATGGAGTTTACGCTGAAATAAATACGAGTCAGGTTTAGCTGTTTCTGGGAATTAGACTGCTAATGAGTTTGTTCAGTACTGAAAATACCCTCTAAATGAAGCTTTTTAATGCACACACCAAATATGAACGATCTAGTTTCAATGCCACGCCTGTAGTTCATATATTTGCAATTTACGAAGGCGCAAGTAGGCGTGGTTAAAATCCAAAACAAGCTCTAGCTAAGTGCAGCAATTCTACACATTGCCATCAAATTTTACAGCACTATCTCACATAGTTTTGCAGTTATAAACGTTCATACAGACAAAAAACGTGTAAATCCTCGCTCAGAGTTGCAAGCTGCAGCCTGTTAGAGCCAAACTTCCTTTGACATAAAGCACATAACACCACTCTACCGGTCTATCGCCATGGCTAGCGTGCATAAAAAGTGTAGAGCTGAAAAAAAATTCGAAAGCCGAAGCCGAAAACCGAAATCGACAGGCAATTTGGCGCGTTGACCTGAGTCAAATCGAAAAATAACCAGTGAAGGAGTGAGAGAGAGAGCAGATAACCCATTTAGGCCACCCAACGCAACCAAATGGATGGCAATTTCGGCGAGAGAGAGAGAGAGAGCGAGTGAGGGAGCAAAAAAATAAAGATAATTTGATTTGGGCAAAGTTGGGATAATTGAAGAGCTATCTGGGCTATGCAAAATCAATTAGATGCGCGCTCTGCGATAGCAGCAAGTGCGAAATGCACTTTGCAGTTTGCCGTTTGCAGTTAGTCGTTGCAGTTTGCCGTTGCCAGTTGGCAGTTAGCAGTTTTCCCCGGAAAATGGAAAATGTAATTGAAATGCCAGCGTCGCCTTTAAGTATGATAAACTGCCACGTGCCGAGATTATCATCATCGGAATGATAATGATGAAGATGATGCTGTAGTAGTAACTCACTTACTGAACAGCAGTCGATTGGGCGAGGGAGGGAGGGGGTGAAGCAGGGCAACCAAATGACATTTGGCCCCCTTTGGAGCTCTAGTTCGTCTTGGCCTTTGCTTTGGCCTGTCAGCAAATGTAATTAAAACTGCTTTTTGCTACGTCAATTAGAAGTGTATTGCACACACACGCACACACACATGCACAGTGGACACACATACGAGTCAACAAAGTTGGCCAAAAAATTTGCTGCATACTTGCAGGCGCTTTTGAGAAAATTAATTTCAATTTGCATGCATCTTTGAGCGTACGAGTGTGTGTGGGAGAGTGTGTGTGTGGGTGGGCAGGGTAGTGTGTTTGTGTCTGTACTCTGTCAAAGCAATCACATGTCTGACTCACCTGCATGCCTTGCTTTGCAGTGCCAGAGTCGAAGCATTTTTCAGATTTCACTTGTCACAAAACTTTGTCGAACAACTTTTCGTTTCTCTTCAGTTTTGCTCAACATTTTCCGCAAGCCATTTCTTGTTTGCAGCCTCAAGTGAGGCACGCACAATGTATGTGTGTGTGCCAGTGTGTGTGCGCCAGTGTGTGTGCGCCAGTGTGTGTGTGTGTGAGTTTGACTCCAACTCCAAATCGGATTCCACTGCGAATGGGGGAGAGCAGGAGACAAAGCTGGTTGAATTTTATGGCCCATGGCAGTATGAATGTGTGTGTGTGCGTGTGTGCGTGCGTGTGTGCGTCATGCTGAGTCATCAAGTGGCAACACAAACAACGCAACAACAATGCTGAATGCTTTGACACTTGAAATTGAGCCGCAGCAGAAAAAATTAAATGCCAAAAAGCGAAAAGCGAAAAATGCAGAGAAAGGCAAAAAACGTAGAAAACTCATAAATAATAGTCACAGTGTGACAGTGTGTGTGTGAGTGTGTGTGTGTGCGTTGAGTGGGTGGCAGTTTCAGTGTGATTAGGTGTGCACGTACACACACACACACACACACACTGGCATAGTGGACAAAACTTTCAACTTTGACTTACTTTAAGCGGAGCCAAGCGAGACACGCCATTTTGCACGCTAGCGGGGCAAAAAAACCGTTAGTTACACACACACAGACACACACACACACTCCACTGTGACTCTGACTCCAACTTCATGCGCCTGCTACCTTCCCCTTCCCCTTCCCCCACCCATGCCCTGCCTGCTCCTGGGCATGTGGCACACTTCATTCTCTGCCCATTTTGCTGGCTATTTTTCACTATTTGTCTTGCATTTGCTACGTGTTGTTTTCATGCCCGTCCGCATTTAACATGCACAACATAATTTCCCTTGCCCCCTCCCTCCCTCTCTCCACTCTCCTCTTAGTCTCCCTCTCTCTCTGTCTCCCTTTTGCCTGTGCTGCCCCCTATTCATCTCGCTTTTTCTGCCTATTCTGCATACATTTAAACGTTTTTTTTTTCGGCCCGCCTCTGCCCCGCCACGCCCCTTGTGTCGCGTCACTTTGAGTCGCCTCCGCTCGCGACTTTGGCAAACAATAAATTTCGCTTCTTGCGTATTTTGCACGCGACAACGTGACGGCGACAACGACAGAACGTGCTCTATAATTGCGATCGCATTGTGCATGAAGATCGAACTGCAGATGTGCTACGTTTTTTGTCTAGGATGCTACTATCTTTAGTGTTGATTATGGTACTACTTTTACTATTCATACTGATTCTACTGCTACTGCTACTTATACTGATACCATGACTACCATTAGTATACCCTCTCCTACTGCATAAAAAAAGGTACTACTACTATTGTAATTCCTTCTACTACGACTTGGTGACTCACAGTAGAAGTTACTAGAAGTAGAAGTAGTAGAATTACCTTATACTTCCTGTCCTAAAACTACTACTACAATGACTACTACTACCATGACTACTACTACGACTACTATTACTACGACTACTACTACTACTACTACTACTATTACTACTACTACGACTACTATTACTACGATTACTACTACTACTACTACTACTACTTCTACTATTACTACTACTACTACTACTACTACTACTACTACTACTACTACTATTACTACTACTACTACTACTACTACTACTACTACTACTACTATTACTACTACTACTACTACTACTACTACTACTACTACTACTACTACTACTACTACTATGACTACTACTACTACTTCTACTACGATAACTACTATGACTACTACTACTACTACTACTACTACTACGACTACTACTACTACTACTATGACTACTACTACTACTACTACTACTACTACTACTACTACTACTACTACTACTACTACTACTACTACTACTATGACTACTACTACTACTACTACTACTACTACTACTACTACTACTACTACTACTACTGCTACAACGACTACTTTGATAGCTACTATTACTAATGCTACTACTTTCACTTATACTTTCATATTACTACTGCTTCTACTAAATTATAACTACTACAAATACTATACTACTTCTACTTCTACTATTATTCCTACTACTACTACTCCTTTCTCAAATCTACTAACCCTACGGCTACAAATTCTACTGCAACTAAGATTACTGCCACTAAAACTACAACGACAACTGAGACTTACACTAATGCTGCTTGTGTACACTTTAACTACTATTTCTACTGCTTTAAACTTCTCATTCTACTTATTTAAGAACCACTACACAACTTCTCCAAGCACTACTGTCACTACTATTGTAGTACTCCTATATTTCTTGCTACTAATACTTCTAATACGACTTGCTTTAGTAAGAACTACCATTAGTTATATTGATATTACTACTTCTTTTTCACTACAACAACTTCTACAACAACTACTACGCACCTCCCTTAATCTTCTACATCTCAAAGAGCTACCTCAGCTTTGTGCAAAGTACAATATGTAAAAAGCAAAAGGAGTCTTGGCATTGATTACTTACCTCAATTTGCCCATGTCGAGCTGGCTTTCTGCCTGTCTCTCTGTCTCTCCATCTGGCTGTGCGTATGAGCAAGTCGATCTCAGCAACTATAAGAGCATCTTCGACTCCAGCCTCTTTGCTTTGCTTCCTCTGTGATTCAACAGTGACTACCAATTTCACTTGCAATATCTTCCAATTCCTCTCCCACTCAGAAACAAAGCTGCCAATCGCCTTAAGAGGCGCTTTAAAACCAACCAAACATGCAGAGTATTTCATCTTCTGAGAGTTTCAACAACTTTTCTTTTTATCCTTCTCTCCCCCTGCTTTGCCTGCTTGTACTCCTGCTCCGGCTCCGGCTCCTTCTCCAGCTCCAGCTCCTCCTCAGTTTTTTTTCACTCATTTTTGCTTTTTTGTGTTTCACGCGCTCGCATTAAAATTGTATTTGTCTGTGGCTCTGCTTGCTGGTTCCGGCTGCTGAGCGAAATGTGAAATGCGAAATGGGAAATGGAAAATGCGACAAGAGGGCAGGAGCGGAGTGTGGCGAGTGGGGGAGGGGGTAAGCAAAAGAAAGGAAAAACTTATTACGTGTGTTATTATAACGCAATTTCTTTTGTGTTTCTTTTTGGTTTGCGCTTTGCTTTGCTTTGAACGTTCTCTCTCAACTTTTCCGCGCTCGCTTCTCTCAAGTGTCGCCTGCCATTGCCACGCCCTCGCCTGTGCCACCGCCCCTCCGTTGTCGGAGCTGTGGCGAAATTAAAATATCATAAATTTGAGTTAATTACGGTCGAGTAAACGTTAACATAATTGTGTTTCTGGCCGCTGCCACTGCCGCATTATAAGTAGCATGTACTTATTGCCCCGCTTGCGTTGCTCCCCCCTCCTCCCTCTCTCTCTCTATATATATCCACTGCCTTCTCTTCTATGCTCTTTGGCGCACTTTTCCACGAATTCTGTGGGGGGTGATGCCTGCCGTGGCTGCTTAAGTTGGGGGCGACTTTTTAAAGTCGCCATAAATAAATCGAAATGGGCGTCGGGCTTAAGTCGACGATTCCGGGCGATTGTGGCCATCGATTTCAGGGAATTGATCGGCCCAACTTTCTATATCTATTTATATAAGGATACTTATTTGCACGGGAAGAGGGGGGTGGGGGGTGGGGGGTGTCCGTATTTCCAAGTAAATTCCTGTTGGCAATTTGAATATTAATGGAAAATGCGGCGAAAACAAGAAATTGATGAGAGTTGCTCGCCACAATCCGCGGCAAATCTCTTTGGCAACTCTGCCAGCGACTGAAAACAATTACAGTGAAGGGAGTAGTAGTGGGGGGTAGGCGTGGCAAAAGGGGGCGTGGGCACACACTGTGCACATATTGACAGCGGTGAGTGTGCCGCCTCTTAAGAGTCATTTACTTTTGCAGAGCTTTGTTTGGGGCGCGCGCACAGCAGTGTTGCCACCCTGCGCATTGTGTGTGTTGTGTAGTGTTGCCAGGCTTTGTCTTTTGTCTTCAAAGTGACCGAAACATTTTTGCCAGCACTGTGTGCCGCCTCTATTGGCACTCGACCTGCCACCTGCAGCTGCAGCTGCACCTGCCGTGCCACGCCCACGCAAAGTTTGCGGGGCGTGCGTTTGATTGCATTTTTGCCGTTTGTCTACATGCAACCTCCCCCCCACCCCCTTTGTACGCCCTTTTGCACACAACACGCGCTTTGATTGCCAGTAGCACGAGGGGCGTGCACGTTGGGGGGGGGGGTAGAGGGGCGTGGCCAGCTGCCCCTGTGCAACATTGTTAGCCTGCAGACTTTGGCAATTGCAATTGCCGTTGCCGTTGCCGTTGCCTTTGGCCCGTTTGGCCCACTGCAACATCCGCTTCCGCTTCCGCTGCGCTGCCTGCCCTGCTCCTTTCTCCTTCTCACTCTCTCCTCTCTCTCTCTCTCTCTCTCTCTCTCTCTCTCTCTCACTGTAGTTCTCTCCCTCTGGCTTGTGTGTGTCGGCAGCTTAATTTCGATTTGGATTGTCGCCTGCCAATGAGTCAGTCAGAAAATTGTTGCCAACTCATTTCCGATGATTGGCAACCTTGGCAGTTCTGGCAATTCTGGTCGCAGATTCGCAGCATGTCGCGCTGCCTAATTTCAAATGCCAACAACAGGCACCACAGGAAAACATACATACCACACAGGGAACTCAATCTCAATCTCAGTCGCAGTTCGAGTTGCCAAGCCATTTTGCACTGGGAATATATTCAAGAAGCTTACTTACTTCAGTTAAACAGAAAGTTGCAACAATTTCATTCCTTTTGTTCTCTTCGCATCTGTTGCGCAACGATAATTTAATATGAACTTAATTAATATCGGCTTACCGCCACTTTTATCGAGCTGCTTTGTTTCTCAAACTAAAACTCAGACGCAGTCGACGTCGCCGTCGCCGTCGCCGTCGGCGTTGCAGCTCAAGTTGCCGTTGAAAGTATTTTGAATTCGGTAAATATTTTTGATTGTGAGACGTTTATTACTTAGCTAAAATAAATTCATTTTATTTGGCAAGTTAAATCCCTTTCGTGCGCTTCGATTGATTTCAAGCAACTTCATTTATATCGGCTTACCGCCCCTTTCATCGAACCCTTAGTATCGATTAATTGGCCTACCGCCACTTTTGGCAAGTCGAGCCGTAAGTGTTGAGTAAGTTTCAAATATTGCAGAACGTGACTTTAAATTACATATTAAATGAATCGGCATGTGTATGGTAAATATTTAATCATACAATATATATATATATGGCATATATTTGCCGGAGTGCAGACCTTTTTCGTGTGGCTTTAGCCTGCTTTAATTAACTTGGCTCGATAAACAAGTTGTGAATCGCAGCCCGAGCGGCAATGTGTGTCTGGCTCATCTATGCAAAAGATACACACACACACACACACGCACACCTCAACACTCATGTATGGTTGTGTTTGCCTTTGTGTTGCTGCTGGCAGCTGGCGTTGCCCGGGCAGCGACAATATTAAATATGCCCCCCCCCCACACACACACACACACATATCCGCTGCAACAGCGGCTACTGCAACTGCAAATAGGGGCGGGGCTGACGATATTCGTGTTGGTCTCGTTGCCATATTGCCATATGGTGTCGCCATAAACAACAGCAGCAGCAACAGCAACAACAACAGCAACAATCAGTACAACAACAATCAGTGCAGGGTATTGCCGGGCCAGGCTGATTGCAATAATGACGTCGACAAGGCAAACACACAAGTGCCAAGCCGAAAACTGAAGCCAACGAATTTTTCGCATGCAAACAGCAAGCACACACACACACACACACACATGTACCCCCCTCTCTCTGTGTGTGTGTGTGTGTTTGTGTTTTGTGAATTATTAGATTGCCTGGAAAAAAGGCTGCAACAACGTGACACAAGCACAAGAAGCCGAGCACGACGACGTTGAACCCAAGATCGTCGAGTAGGAGGAGACGCAGCCTAGGGGGCGGGGCAGGCCAAGGTGGAGTAGGAAAAAAGAAGGAGGTGCTGGCGCAGAGCAGAAGGCTGGAGGGGCACGAAGGCAGAGTCGCCTTTTTGCCAACTTAATTACTTTTGAAATAGTTGAGCGCACACACACACACACACACTATCACACACACAGACACGCATACATGAATAATGGCAATTTGTGTGTGGATGGATGGATGGATGAAGGATGAAGGATGGAAGGTTGACTGACAAGGCAAGGCGGCTCTGACAGCAGCAACCGAAACGGCAAACTGAATCCGAGCACCAGTGGCTGAGAAGGAGGAAGGTGTAGGGACAGGGACGGGGGGAGGGGAGCCGGAAAAGGAGCCATATCAGGAGCTGTTGCTGAGCTTGCTCGCCTGCCTGGCTGCCTGCCTGGGGGCGCACGCTATTATTATATTTATTAACGGGGCGGGCGCCAGGAAGGAAGTTGCCTTTAATGCAGTTTATGTCCCGACTTCCCCTCCCTCCCTCCCTCCGTGTCCCTCCTTGTCGTACATCAAATGCATTTTGATAATGGAGTTTACATATTCTTTTCTGCTTCATCCCCGAGCTAAAGCCACGCCCCATCCCCCCCTTCCCCGCTCCCACTGCTGGTTGCCTGGCAAACTCAGTTTTCATGTTGTGCCTTTCTTGTTGACAGACGCAGCAAAGAAGACAACAAAATGCGGCAAGGCAGCAACAAAGTCAACAAATGAGAATATTGTGAATTACAATACAAACCCTCCCTCCCCCCCCATCCACTGCCCTTAACTCTCCCTAGTCTATCCTAAGTAGTCGTGCACACACAGAGATCAGCAGCGAAACGTGCGTCGTGCAATGCCGAAAGGCTTTCGCAGGGTAAAACATTTCTAATAACACGAGGCAAGTCGGGAAAGGTATCAGATTACGCTGTAACTTAAACTGAACCACATGAACTTTAGAAGGTTTCCACAGTTTGAGTTTGAGTTTGAGTTGAGACTGACTGCTCACTCCCTATCGACTCGTTTGTTTTATAACAACTTTATTGCCACTTTAATCGTGCAAGTCCTTTTGCTCTTTTAATTTCGATTAATTCTCTACTACTTTCGATAAACATCTATTGCCTTTGCTTCGATTAATTCACATTTAAATAATTACAATAGATATCGGCCTACCGCCACTTTCGATAAGTCGCAGAATAAGTGTTGAATAAGTCACGAATATCGCTGGTAAACAAATGGGGACTTTAAATTCAATTACACATGCAATTTGAAAAGGCTTTCTAAGGAATAAAATACTTTTAACTTTACTTTCCTTTATTCACTTCAAAACAAATCGAAGGCAGGTAAAACAACAACAAGTTTACCATAAATGCGTTACCTCAACAGAAACTTCTGTTTCCTTATCTTCCTTCACATCATCACAATCGGCAAAAATATTAATAGAACTCTCTACGGGATTTTACTTTTCTCTTTTGGAGGCAGCTTCAAAGCTGCTTAAGCCCCTGTGTGGGTGTTGAAAGCATTCCATGGATGTTTCTGCTGAGCACTGAATCAAGCGAATGAATCACTTATTCCACTCACTCACTGGCGAATGAATGCCGCATTTGAATGCGAATCCGAATGCGAATGCATGCGGCTCTGGCTGCATGAAGTGAGGCTTATCAGGGACTCCGATGTCGAACAATGGCAGCAACTAATGGAAACAACTGCATAGAAAGCAGATGAACAGAGAAGAGCAAGCAGCAAAGGGAGAGGGAGAGGGAGAGTGGCAGTGGGAGCGGGAGGGGGATAGACTATTAATCTGCTTGTTGCCATAGTAACCCGAAATGGGAACAGAGCAAAAAAAAAAAGCAGAGCAAACCAAGTTGAAAGCACAGCAAGGAGTGTAGGTGTGTGGGTGTGTGTGTGTGCGTGTGTGGGTGTTTGTACGTGTGTGTGTGCATGCATGGCTGCGCTTAAGGCGCGATTAGAGTACATGAGAAGCGCAGAGCAAGAAAAATGGAGGAGGAGGAGCCAGAGCAGGAGCAGGAGCTGGAGGCACCTTCCACTTGCCTGCTCCAATTGCAATCGGTACTTATCGCCGCCGCAGTTGCGAATCACAGTCGAATCATTCAATCAATCGTATCAACGGATGCTGCCTGCCTCAGCCTTTGCTGCCTTTGCTGCCTTTGCATAATTCAAATGGTCATTCATCAAGCTGCCAACTGGCAACTGTCTGCCTCCTTCCTGGCAGGCCTGCCTCCTGCTGCCTGCCAGTGGCATCTGTAATGAACCATTTAAGACATCGTTGAGGTTTAGTCGAGCCCTTTTTCCCTCCCTCCCTCCTCTTCTTCCTCTGCTGATCCGCCTAATGAGTTCAGTTGTCTCACTTGCCACATGTGCCTGCCGTCTGCTGCTGCTGCTGTTGCTGCTGCTGTATCGCACTTATCTGCTTAGCCAAATGTGATCTCTCACCCCGTTAGCTCTCTCCTCCTTCTCTGCCTTGCTTTTTCTCTTTGTGCGGCGGCATCATCATTTTTTATCGCTCAGACACGCCCACACAGCAGAGCATGGCACGGAAACGGCCACGCCCAGCCTGAACGGGCCAGGCTCACATGCACAATGTGGCGTATGATTAATGTCTTGTACGGTCTCGCCACATTACGCATACGCACTGTGCACACCATGCATAGTTTAGCCACAGCATAGATACTTGCACAGTGAAGCAAACGGGCAAATTTGTTCACCTCAATTTTATATTATTTATTATAATGAGAAAAACAATGAGAAAAACAATGAAAATAGCAATGAGAATATTAATGAAATTAATAATGATGATATTAAAAATTTTGAAATTTAAACAATTATAGCAATGATAATTATACGATAAAAGAACAATGAAATGAATAAAAAATTAATCAAAATAATAATGATAAAAATAATTCTATATTATTTATAATAATGAAAAAAACAATGAAAATAACTGTGAGAATATTAATGTAATCAATAATGATGATATTGATAACTATGAAATTTAAACAATTATAGCAATGATAACTATACGATAAAAGAACAATGAAATGAATAAAAAGTTAATTAAAATAATAATGATAAAAATAATTGCAATGATAATACAATTAAAAATGACATTAATGATAAAGATGATAATTATATTAATGATTATAATGAAGGCGAAGAATAGGCATATGAAGAATATTAAAATTATAGCAATAAATTAATGAAACAATAAAATAATAGAAGCAATAATAATGCTAAGAATAATATTAATAATATCAATAATGATCATAACAATATAAAAGTCAAACGTCAAACTAATCTTGTTCTCAATCAAAGTCTGTGATAGTTCTCTTACTGCTCTTCTGCCCAAGTTTGCTTGGCAATTAAAGCAAGCAGAGGCAAAGAACCAGGGGAAGGAGGGGAAAGGGGGGGGGGGGGAGGCAAAGACATTTGATAGCTGACAGCTGTTTTACGGCTGCTGTTGCAGGCGCTTGTGACGTGACGTGAATAGTTTGCTTGGCTTGAGAAGCATCGATTACCACTGCACATAAATATGAGTTCTATACTTGCCACACACACACACACACTCGCACGCACACACACTTGCACACACACACGCACACACAGAGAGATTTGCACCCGCACACTCACTAAGAATCCTATCATAGTTGCTCCTCACACGTGTTACGTAATCGCATCTAATCCGCATCGATTTGCATATTTATTTTCTCTGTCCACAGGGCGCCTCACCCCGCTGGGAGCCACAGATCGCCGTGTTGTGCGAGGCCGGACAAATCTACCAGCCGCAATATCTATCCGAGGAGGGTCGCTGGGTGACGGACCTAAGCAAGAAGACAACGGGCGCCACATGTTTGCGTGATAAAATGGATTTGCTTGATTACTGCAAGAAGGTGAGTGAGAGCCCGAGATTGCCATTGCCTGGGTTATCCATTTGCCAGGTGGGAAACCCTTTACCCAAAGCGAGCAAAGTGGGCGTGGTGTCTCCCCGTTTATAATGTGCTGCTGATTGAATTGAAGCCGCATGAAAATTGCTATTTGCATTCGCTATTGCATTTACTTTGCATATGAAAAGTGCGCGCAGAGATTGCGCATACGCCACGTGGCCCCATTGCGAAATGTAATTTCATGGCACAGCATGCGGGAGGGGGGGCGGCAGTCAAGAGGGGTGTGGCCTGGCCATGCCTGAAGCGCAGACTAACGCTCAAGTGGCTGGCCGCAAGCTGATTCAGCTGACGCAGGGAAGCCAGCGGCGACAGCAACAGCAACAGCTAAAGCTTCCACAGGGCAACCTGCCACGCCGCGTGCAGTTGCAACAGTAGCAGCAGCAGCGGCAGCAACATGAAAGGCAATAAATCAAAAGAGTCAGCAATAGCAGGCAGCAACATGAGGCAGATGAGGCACGAGAAGTCCCGCTAAAAGCCCATTGTTGCAAACGGTGGAACAGGGGAACGGAGGGAGGGAGGGAGCGAGGTAGGTTTGCGCTGTGTGTGTGTGTGTGTGTGTGTGTGTGTGGGGCAGCAACAATTTAATTTGCGCTGCGTTGAAAGCGTTTACATTGAGACAACATTAAACGACACTTAATTAATTTTCCATTAATTTTCGCTTTTTACTTTCTGCCTTTTGCATGCACACACACACACACACACACACACACACACAGAGAGAGTATATGTTTGCATATGTGTGTGTGTGTGTGTACACATGACGCATACGCCGCCATCATAAATTGGCTGCCATTGGCAATGACGGCCGCCTTTGGCTTTTTTAATTAAATTTCTTTGGCTTTCTGGCTAATGTAGCCTTTCCCCTCTTTCTCTCCCTCTCTCTATCTTCTTTCTGTTTCCCTTACTCACTCTGTTGCTCTGCATCTCTGCTTCTCCCTCGTCGACAATAGTCCATAAATGCCAAGCGAAGCTCGCGTCCTTGGCTGCCTTGCCTGCCCGTGTCCGTGTCCGTATCCGTGTTTTCCCTGCTTTTCCCTGCATTTCCCTGCATTTCCCTGCATTTTTCCCCTATTTTTCTTTTGCACTTTCATTCACTGCCACGCCTGCCCGCCCACCGCCACGTTCGCTGATTGACAGAGGCGACAGTGTTAAGTGAATTGTGACAGCAAATGAAATCAGACAATAGAGCAGCGAACAGGGCAGCAGGGAGGGGGAAGGGAAGCTGCATTGGGAGTGCGCTGCGTGGCGGCGCTCGATAAGTTTTCCCCGGCAAAAGAAAAAATGTAAATAGTCCAGCTGAATGACGAAGCAGGGAGTTGGCAATATGAATAGCAATAGCATGAATTGCAGCAACGAATACAGGTGTGAGTGTCAGTGTGAGTGTATGAGTGTGATTTTGAGTGCAGCTAAACTGATTTGTTTTGAATTGCAGTCGAGTGTGCTGGGCGGAATTTAATCACAGATGCCAAAGGCATTTGAATCGATTGATTACACACAAACACACGCACGCAGACACACAGACACACGCAGACACCCAGTAAGCTGCCGATGGAATATGCATATATATACTATATATATATATAGTGGGAGCATTTTGCCACTCAATTTGCCGTTGACTTTGGCTCTAACTTGATTAGCAAGTCATGTTTGCGCGCAAATCAATCAGAACATCGGGCCTCCATCTAGCCTAATATGCATTCGTGTGTGTGTGTGTGTATTTATATGGTAAACAAGTTAAGTAGCACCGCCAGGCATTTAATTTATTTATTTAATCATTTGCACTTGTCATTTATTATTTAATTTTAATCTCCTTGTGTCTGCTCACTTCTTTGCCGCCTTATTATCGACTTAATCGGCCTGCCGCCACTTTGTATTAAGTGTTGCATAAGTTTGAGGACTTTTGAATTACTCATTTGATAAATTAGTTATCGCCCTGCCGCCACATTTGATCAAGTCAAGCACGCAGTGTTGCATAAGTTCCAAATTAAATAGCAATTAACATTGTGCATAAATGCGTAACAGCCACAATCAGTTATCGTCCTGCCGCCACTTTTGATCGAGTGAAGCACGCAGTGTTGCATAACTTGCAAATGCCTAAAGTGTGTCCCTAAATTAAATATCAATTAACATACTGTATAAATGAGTAACAGACACAATCAGTTATCGACCTGCCGCCACTTTTGATCACGTCAAGCATGCAGTGTTGCATAACTTGCAAATGCCTAAAGTGTGTCCCTAAATGAAATATCAATTAACATACTGCATAAATGAGTAACAGACACAATCAGTTATCGTCCTGCCGCCACTTTTGATCGAGTCAAGCATGCAGTGTTGCATAACTTGCAAATGCCTAAAGTGTGTCCCTAAATGAAATATCAATTAACATACTGCATAAATGAGTAACAGACACAATCAGTTATCGTCCTGCCGCCACTTTTGATCAAGTCAAGCACGCAGTGTTGCCACATGCAAAGAAGGTGTGACTGTAAATTGCATATTAATTAACAAATAATCAAACATATTAAATAAAGGATTAAACACAGTCATTGACTGACTGCATACATATACAATATACGAATGTATGTTTGTATGCACACATATGTTTGTTTAGTTTGGTATTTGGTTCAAGGTTGGCTGACTGCCTCGAGGATGCTTCTAATGAGCCCTGCGGCCTGTCAAAGCCGTCACAGTTGATTTTGACACGCAAATTTGTTGCCGGTTGCTGCTGCTGCCAGTTGGTGCTGCTGTTGCTGGGTGCTGCTGCTGCTGGTTGCTGTTGCTGTTGCTGTCATTTTGCCACAACATAAATCAAATTACACACTCAAACACACAGACACACACGCAGGCACACGCGGCCATAAATAAGGTACGCGGGCACATGCTGAATATGCTTTATGGCTTATGCTATATACGCCCGATGCCCCGATATACAATATATGGTATGGTATACGACCACACACTCTTTTTATGTGTGTGTGTGGCAAATATTTTATTGGCTTTTCATTTGCATTTTACATCGGCATCGCTGGCGCCTTGTGCCGCAAACTTGTCAAGCGGCAATTTGCGTATATTCCTCTCATCTTTTTTCGCGTATAATTATGTTAATTTATTTATTATGCTTAATTTATGTGAACATGTTGCTGGCGCTGCTCTGCTCGAGAGATGTAATAAAACGCATTCGTTCGTTTCAATAATAATGATATCACGACAAAGCAGCAAAAAACATCAGCAATGCCAGCGCAGAAAAAGCCAATCGAATTTTGTTTTTCGAGCAAGCAAATCGAATCAGTGTTGGAAAACAACAAGCAGAGAGAGACAGAGAGCGAATGCTGCTGCAACTGATTGAAACGAATTTATTTGTATATGAGAGTGGAAGGGGAAAGTAAAGGGAGTGGGGGGGGGGGGTGAATAATAAATGAGAAAGGAATGAAGCAAAAACAAAACGCTTTATTTGCTGCACAAAATCAATGCAAATTAACAGTCAGCAAAGGTACACAAGGAAGGGGGGAGGGGCTGCCTGGGAACAGTCCTCATGTGTCTTTGGCTGTTGCGCAATTGGCAGTCCATTAGGGCAACCAACAATGTTGGTAACTACGCACTTGCTGACGATTAACTCAAAGCCTCGAAAGCGCCTTCTGGTATCCCTCCTCCTCTCCCTCCATCACGACTCCTTGGCCACGTGCCGCATGTGGCGTATGCGTAATGCATTCCCATCGTTCTATTCGCGGAATTGTGTGTGCGTAACTCGGGGATACGACGACGCATGCATTGTTGAGTGGAATTCAACTGGAGATTTCCCAGAGAGCAGAGACCAACGAGTGGAAAGGGGGGAAGGGGGGAATGGGGGCTAGCGCGGAGATTGCAGCGAGTTCACTTGTATATTTGGCTGCTGATTGCCGAAAAATACTCGACAGACAGCAGGCAGAGCAAGGGGCAGAAGAAGAGGCCAAGGCAGGAGCAGAGTGCAGGTGCTGACCTGCAGTAGAGAGAAGGTCATAGAGGGAGTGACTCGAGGGCAGGGGCCGTGGGGCAGAGCCAATTCCCGTTGGTGGTCGCTTTGCCTGCTTTCACGTATACGCAATTTTCAATCTCTGCAGTTTGTTTGAAGAGACTGAAGGTGCTCGGGGTAGGAGAGGGGCAGCAACTCACTTCACTCTGAATAGCCTTGAACGCGCTAACGAAGGCCCCACGAAAAAGAGGCGGAAATTAGTTGCAAGACCACAAGATACCCTGCACACGCCATTAATGTCAAGCGAGAGAGGTAGCAGTGGGTAGAGAGAAGGGAAAAGGGAGTGCAGAAGCAAGGTAGCTAGCTAGAGGAAGGTGGGGGAAGGGAGGCAAAGCCAAATTGATGCTAAAGCGACGTGGCAAAGTAAATTGCATTCAGGCTCTGAGCCTGAGCTACGGTTATGCTGTGTGCGCACGCATACAAACGTGATGGTGTGTGTGTGAGGGGAGAGGCGGGAAGAGGAGGAGTAGGGAAAGGCGTAACTGGAGTGTGCATGTGTGTGTGTGTGTGAGTGTGAGTGTGTGCAGTGTGCAGTTTTTCTTAAACATTTGCTCGCTTTTTAATTTGGCTATTTTCCGCGCGCACAGGCACACACACACATCACACACACATACATACATACGTGCGCAGAGTTTACGCTCACTTAATTCCCGCACAACCACACACACATACACACACGCGTGCCGGGAGAACATACGCTGCCACTGTTTGGCACATGCATTTCCTCTCTGGCTATCTCCCTCCCTCTCCCTCTCTATCTCCCTCTTTTCTCTGCCCATCTGCCTTCCTCCCACTCTTCTTTTTCTCTGCTTCTCCCTCTCTTCCACCAATTTCCTTTCACTTGCCACGCACCGCGTCGCTCTACGTGGCGAAATAAATCAAGCTGCACAAAAGTATGCAACACTTTTTACCAACAGTCGTTCAAAATTTTTGACGGCGCCGAAAAAAGAAATTAATTAAATAAAACCTGTTGTCCTTTGTAGTTGTTGCTGCCATTGCTGTTGCTCTTGCTGTTGCTGCTGCTGCTGCTCTTGTTGTTGTTGCTTCTGCTGTTGTTGTTGTTGTTGTTATTTCGTATCGGTTTGCGCTTTTCGGGTCCGACGAGTGCCAAGTGCAGCATAACATATTCATTTATGTGCATATTTAAATGCCGCCTGCCACTCTCACTCCCTCTCTCTCTCCCTCTTCCACTTCCACTTCCTTTTCACTTACCCCTCACATTGTGCCTCCTCTTCTTGCTCGCCTTATTTCGGTTTTTATTTCTCTGTTTGGCAATTCAAATGGAAATTAATTAATTTGCAGCTGCTTTAACGCGGCCCCAGTTAAATATGCCGCGGGTCAGGCTGTGCCGCCATAGATGAATGTCCCAACCAAAGGGGCAGGGAGGGGATGGGGATGGGGATGGGAAGTGCGCTGGGGTAACGAAGTTTCAACAGAGTGTGCCCAACGAGTGCTGATGGTATTTGCTTTGGACCAACACAGAAAACAGACAAACAGCGCGTTGCCCGTTGCCCGTTGCCCGTTTTGCAATTATTTTAGCCTACACTTTTTATACCCTGCAACACTATGTTGATTGTCAATGAAGGGTATACTGAGTTTTGTGATGGAGAGAGAAAACAGTATATACTGCTTATATATAGCATGTATACAGTATAAATACTTAAAATAATATTGTTGATCAGTATCACTAGCTAGATCAATTTGCATCTGTGTCCATGTCTTTGACTGCCTGTCTGTCTGTCTCCATATGTCTGTCCGTCTGTGGTTTATTTTCTCTGTCTGTCTGTCTATATCTTTGTATGTTCATCTATGTTTAATAGAAACAACACTCTACTTTAGCATACAGTAAGCTAAGTATAATAAGTGAAACTCTTTCAAACTGCAATTCAATAGAGCAACAAAGGCAAAAGTTATCAAAGGGTGTCAAAGGGCATTAAAGAGTATCTCGCAGTCGTGTGTGTGTGTGCGCGACTGTAGCATATGCTTACTCTTTGTTGTAGTTGTTATTGCTGTTGCTGTCGCTGTTGCTCTTGCTGTTACTGCTGTTGTTGTCCTTGTCGTTGTTGTTATTATCGTGTAGCTTGTTATGCCCGCATTGCTGTTGCTGTTGTTGTTGCTGATGTTGTTGCTGTTACTGTTGCTGTTGTTTGTTGTTTTTCAGTTGCCATAATGAGTTGAATTACATATTCGCAGCGATGCTGGCGTCGCTCATTCATTGCATTCATTTGCATTGAACATTCGTATTCGATTCGATTCTCGACCCTCTGACCTCCTCCCCCCTCCCAGTCTGTTTACTGGTCTCTCGCTCTCTCTCTCTCTCTCTTTGCTGAATTAAACATTTAATTAACTTGAGCAAAGTCAAAGCCAAAGCAGCAGCAGCATTCATTGGCTTCATTCACATTATTCGCATTATTGTTCAGTTCTGTTTGCCAAGCAAGGGCAAAGGATGATCCCATTGATGTCCAGCTCTATGGATTTATATCTCTCTCTTTACAAGCTGTTTAACAAGCAAATAAGGCTGCATAATTGATAAACAGCAGCACTGTTTACCCAGTCAGGGGTGCTGGAGGAGGAGGAGGCAGTCAAGGCAGTGAAGCTTGGGGAAGGCATAGGATGAGCAAGGAGGAGGCCTGTCTTGGGCATTGTCGGGCTTGCGAAACTCCATTTAAGTTCTTAATTAATGCGAAATCGATATCGAATCGCAGCACAATTTGCAGGCGCCCCTCCTCCCCACCTCCCCACCTCCCGCTCCCTTCTGCCAGCTCTGCACTTGCCCCCTGTCAGTTTCATAATTTTATTGAGGCAAAACACGTCGCTAATGACGCATCGATAAGCGATATTGATACGCACATTGCCTCCTGCATGTTCATGCACAGTCCCTAGCCGCGCCCTCCCGCCTCCTCCCCTCTCACAGCTCCCTCTTTTGGACAGCGAAAAAGATACAGAGAGAACTGGGAAACTGGTAACATCATAACGGTTCGCTGTATTCAATTACAAAACCTTCCTAATTAACAACATGACGGTCGAGGCAGCAGCGCCAACCACTGCCACGCCCCCGCCCCCGCCTCCTCTTCTATTTGCAGCCACTAAGCTAATGAGATTTTGCGACAAATGAGCTTACATTTGTATAGGGATGACGAGGGGGGAGGGGGGAATTGAGCCAGGCTCCAATTGCGCCCCACTCCGAGTGACCCCGCGACCCTTAGTGGAATCTGACTGCTGCTGAGGATGTTAATGCAGTTAATTGAATTAAGATGCGATTTATGTTTCAAAGTGCAATTTACTCGGGCTTTAATGGGCCCCCGCCTACCTACCTCCCTCCCCCTTAGGGACACACTCATATGTGTGTGTGTGTGGGGAACAATTAAAGCGAGCAGCTGCGCGCATTAAGATTGAAGATACTCAATGCGCCTGACTTACTGCGATTCAGCTCAGTGTTTATGACTGACACGCCGCTAAAGTGACCACAATAAGATGCCAGGAGTAAAATAGTGTTCATGATAAGCTGCTTCAATTGTGAGCAAATTCAGGGGAAAGCTCCTTCGAGGAAGCTCTTTACCAATGACTTCTTGAATCATTCAAGATACGCCAAGCTTCAGCTTCAACTTTAACTTCAACTTGAACTTGAACTTTAGCTTCAACTTCCACTACAACTTCAACTTGATTGTGTGTGACTAGGCGCCAGACAGCATTACTTAAATAGTAATCTAACCAGTTGGAAAGCAACTCAAGCCTGAAACCTTGAGCAGTAATCAACACACCAAAAAAAAAAAAACCTTCCAGCTTCAAAATAACCCTTAAAACTCGTTATTTTTTCAATTTACATGGACTAAAGTGGGCGTGGCTTAATTCCAAGTCAAGCTTTACTAACGTGCAATCATAAGACATGTGCTTTACAAATTTGGTAGCCCTACCTCTTATGGTCTCTGATATATAGAAGTTCATACAGACAAAAGCGCCTGCTTCTGCCAGCTGTAAGAATTTGCAACTTCTTGAGTAATATTTACTTGCATGCAGTCATAATACACGCGCTCAACAAATTTGATAGCCCTAGCTCTTAATGTCTTTAATCTATAAACGTTCATACAGACAAAAACGCCTCCTGCCGCCGGTTGTAGACGTTTTCAACTTCTTAAGCCATATTTACTTGCATGCAGTCGTAAGACATATACTCATCAAATTTGGTAGCCCTAGCTCTTGTGGTTCCAGAGTTTAACCTGTTCATACGGACAAAAAGCAAAGAAATAGCTGAATTACACTATACAGGCACACAATGTGTACCCTTTGAGTTTAATGTGTCTTCTTCTTGCTATTTCGGCTCTCACAGAGTGCAAATACCCACATGAGTTTAGTGACTTCTCTGAGTTTTCTTTGCATTATCATTTCTATTTTAGTATGGCAAATTAATTTGCTACATTTAATCGATAAAGCAAATGTTTTTTTTCTGTTTGATTTCTATTTTTTCATGCTGGCAACATTCATTCACTCATTTCCTTGACCCATTTACCGACTTGCAACACTCATTACATTTTCTAAAAATTTAACTAAAAGGGAGTATTAATTTGCTCTTCATTGAATTGGGTTGCATAACCTTAAAATGCTCTCGATTATCTGCACTTTTATTTTTTTAACATTTAATTTAACAATTGATTGCTAGTGTTGGAAAGTGTTGAACACTACTTAACTTAATGTGAGTAAGAATTCGATTCGATTACTTTCGATAACATTATTAAATTAATGCAAATAAAAATAATTTTCAACTTACTCGATGCTTTGCAACACTGCTCAGGCCACAGGGTATCTGGAGGGTCGATTGCGCTAGAGCTTGGTGCCTCAACCCAACCTTAAAATGGAGAAATGTGAAAATGGAAAATGTTTTCTGTAAATTGAAAACTGAAAATGAGAAAGTTCTCATCGCTTACCGCATCGCATGGCAAGATAAGTTTTTTCCATCGATTTGATATCGATTGAATGTTGAATGGTGAATGCTGAATAGAATGAATGGCTGAACGAATGAATGCGAATGCGTGAATAGTGAGTAGTGAGTGGGTGAGTGAGTGAGTGTGTGAACAGGGAAATCAATTCGCTAATTGCGCGCACGGGCTGCGCTCAAAGTGCTTCGAGTGCGAAGTCAATGTACACAGTAAGACAGGTGTGTGTGTGTGTGCCAGCAGGTGTGTATGAGTGTGTGTGAGTGTGTGTGTGAGTATGTAGACAGATAATCGCCTGAACGCTTCACAAACCTGAGCTACAACTGAGAAAATCAATTGCAAATCAATTCGTAATTGGCCCTTGACGCGGCGCCTGATCAGATGAGTTTAAGCACTTCTTTGTGTCGCTTTACAACACTGCACAGCACACTATTAAGGTAGACTATTTATGAAATGTTTATAATTAAATGCCACATGGCCATTGGGGCTCAGTGAGCTGGCAAAAAGTAGTTTAGTCCCGTTTGCCCGGGCACCCAGCGAGGCATGAAGAGTGCGCGCGAGAGACGAGACAGGGGGATGGGGGGAGCGGTGGGCGAGCGGGGGGTGTGCTGTGGTGTGTATACCATGTTTATGGCTAAATATAGTTACCCAACACACACACAGAGAGAGGCACACACATGCATTAGGCCACAACTAACAAATGGGCCTGGGACCGAGTCGAGCCTCAGTCGCTGGCTCCTCCCGCACATCTCAGTCCCAGGGCCTCCGCCCAGGCCCCTCCTTAAATTTCACAGTTGCCAGCAAGTGTGCCCAGCGGTGGGGCAACATCTCATTTGGGCCTGTGGCAACGCTGGGCAAACGAGCAGCGACGCCAGCGACGGCAGCAATTGTGCAGCGGGCCAGTCTTAATTCAATTGTTTGTTACATTGCCGGGGCATTTAGGACTAAATGCCTGCTAACACATAATGCCCATTAAAGGTGATGTATTGCATGTGCTATATATGTACATACATAAACATACAGTCAGGGGGGAGGGGGAGGGGTCGACTCATCTCTGTGTGAACTCAACTCAATTTGAACTTCTTTCGGCTTCTCTCAGTTTTCCCCTCGTAAATCGCCTTTGTAGAGCTGGCGCTTCATTTTTTGATGCTATGCTGCAAAAAAAAGTACAGTCAGTGCGGTCAGTAATGATACGCAGCAGCACGTTAAGCCAAGCAGTTCAAGCTCAATACCTATGACAACGTGTCGTATGCGTAATATGAGGAATGGACATTAAGGAACAAGAGGGAAGGAAGTAGAGGGAGAGGGGCAGAAAGAGATAGAGTAGAGTGGGGAGAGAGAGGGGAAGTTAGAAAAAGGTACAAAGCAGACACTCAAACTCACACACACCTGCACACGCACACTCACACACACACACACACACACACACACACACACAGAGTGAGGCAGGCAAGTTATAATGTGTGTTTGCTTTGCCTATTTGACTGAAATGACTTTGTGGCACAAAAGTTTGAACTAACGCAACAGCAACAGCAGCAGCAGCAACACAAGTGCCGCAGTGGCCACAACAACAAACAGCAGCAACAACAAACAGCAGCAACAACAAGCAGCAGCAACAACAAAACTGAAGAAGCAGCAAACAAAATATTTAGCCTTTTTTGCCCTTATTGTTTTAGGCGCGTGTGTGCCGGGTGTGTGTGAGCCTGAGTGTGTGCCTGATGTGTGTTCCCATGTGTGCCCCCATGTGTGTGTGTGTGTGTGGCTGACACTTCTGTGTGTCTGTGTGTGTGTGTGCGTGTTGCGCAAAGGAAATTATTTTTACAATTTCAATGTCAACGCGCGTTGAGGCACAAGGAAAGCAGAAAGTATAAAGAGGGGCGCCCAAAGGAGGCGTGCCTGGGACAGCGGTCACCCGCAGGCCAGTTAGACATGCATGTGTGTGTGTGTGTGCGAGTGTGTGTGTGTGACTGTTAACTAACGTCAGCGTTGAGAGAAAAAAAGAAACGCATGAAAAGCTTCGTTCGCCCCCAATCCAAAAATGCGATTCGACACACTGTGTGGGCGCCTGATGGGCGTGGCAGCTGTGTGTGTGTGTGTGTGTGTGTGTGAGTGTGTGTGGCGGAACTTAAATTACAACAAGCTCAGCGGCGTGTGCAAACAAATGCCGTGGGGGCCTGGCCACGCCCCTGCGGACTTCAAACTGAACAAAAATGGAAATTGAAGAGGGAAAAATTAAAAAAAAAAAAAAGAAAGAAAAGGAAAACAGGGAAATGCAAATAGAAAGTTGCCACAAAATGATTTGACAGGACACGCACGAAAAGCGTGTGCAGAGAGCGAGAAAGAAGGAGAAGGGGAGAGGAAAAGAGAGAGAGAGGGAGGGGGGGAGGGTGAAAGTGAGAAAGAGTGCGAGTGCGAGAGGAAGTGAGTGAAGGCTCCGCACGTCAATGCCGCATTAAAAAATCATTTTCAATAACGCAGCCGAGTTGCTTCCCACACACAGAGAGAGAGAGAGAGAGAGAGAGAGAGAGAGAGAGAGAGAGGGAGAGGGGAGAGCGGGGCAGAGAGTGAGCAGTCAATTGTTTGCAATTTGCATGCAACGAAAAACACTTGATGCCTCCGAAACCAACGCAAAGCAAAGCAAAGCAAACCACCAACTGTCAGCTGCAAGTGCCACCACAACCCAAAAGTTGCCCCAAAATTGCGCCTCGCGGTATGCATTGACTTGCCTCAGACACAGCCAGAAAGCGAGAGAGAGAGAGAGAGTGAGTGAGGTGGAACTTTAAATGGAAAATGAAGGAGAACGAGACTCATTCGTCTGCAAATGAATAATAGAGAGAGAAACCACAAGAAAACAAGAAAAGTCCATCAGAAAGTTTGGCAAATTTAAAGAATCGAACAGTTTAAAGCGACAATGTGCTTTCAGTATACGTTTGAGTGTGTGAGTAAGCGAGCAACGGGGCGTCTCCATGTGGCAGATGAATAAGTAAAATACAGTCTAGAAGAGGAAGAGCAAGTTATAAAGGAACCAGTCGCATATGTTAGTGAAATAAATAGAAGAATCAGCTGCAGATCAAGCGCAGAGAAATTAATAAAGAAAACAATTACTAGTGAAATCAACACAGCTGTCTTCAACTTGTAGAAGAATATATAATTGAATATGCTATATATTTAAGGAAATTGATATTGAATTGTTGAAATGGAAATTGAAGCAAGTTGACATTGCAGACAAATGTATAAAAAGAAAATAACAGAATGATATAGAAAAATACAGTCAAATCGGTTCAGCAGCTCAAGTTGAACAAGAATATATATAGTATAATATGTATTAGGTATTATTATATACTAATTTGAGTAATTGAGAGAGACAAATGCAAATCGAATATGTCCAAGAAGTTGACAGTTAAATAGTGAAAGAAGAAATTGTAGAAACCTTAATAAGTGAGGATAGTATAAGAGAGAGAGAAAGAAAGAGAAGGAAAGATGAGAGAAGAAGATTGGAAATAGTAAAAGTTAAAACAAATGAGAGAAACACAAAGTGAACAACAACAAACAACTGACTGAATAACAATCACTAATAGTGAAGAATAACCAAATCGTTTCTACTTTACAAGCTGTACAAGAATATATAATATATAACAATATATTATTGTGCACATAAACGAAGAAATATAATAAGAGAGAGTAAGATATACGAGAATCTAAGAGCTTAACACAGACATAAAGAAATGCACTGCCAACTTAAGTCAGTTCTGCATGCTGAACAGGAATATATAACATTTAATAACAAGTTCTTTCCTGACTCAGTGCTTCATACAATTAATTACCTGCTTTAAGGCACATTAAATGCTTAAACCAGATATATATACACATACATATGCTATATATATAAGGAACACTTCCCACTAATCACATCGTGATCCATCAATTTCATTAACTCAAGTGGAAGCAAATAAATGTCAAGGAGCAACGCCAGCCTCCACTTGCGAACTGAGCAGAGGTTTAATTTTTTTTTTTGAGTATTAATAAAATACCAGTTAAATACCAGGCAAACAAGAGGAGGTAGGGTAGGGGGCGGGGGCGTGGCAAGCTGTTGTCGCTGCTGTCTTGCAGAAAAGTTTCTCGAAACTTTGAGCAGTTTCAATTAGTTTGAGGCGGAAAGTTGATTGCATATGAAATAAGGCATACATAATGCATATTTATATGGCCATATACCTCTCTCTCTCTCTCTCTCTCTTTCTTCCACTCTCCATCTGTCTCTTTCTATGTGTGTGTGACGCACTAAGCTGCTGTCCACGTGAGCGTGTGATGCGAAGCCCAAAAATAACACGTATCTGCCAAGGACAGCAGTGCGAGGGCTGCTGTTGTTCTCGTTCGCCGTTCGCCGTTGCTTGTTGAGATGACAACAATGCGGCCATTTTGTGTTCGATATATGTATATGAATGTGTGTGTGGGCCGCCATATTGTTTTTAATGCTTTTTTGTTCTAACTGTTGTTTACCATGTTGTTTCCATTCGCTATTGAAAGTCGCCTCTAATTGCATTGCTCAAGGATAAGCGCGGCCAGGCGGCCAACAATGCGCCTCCGAGGCGCGGTTGGGGTAGGCAGAGGTGGTGGAGAGTATGTGGGTGGGGGTGTGTGTGTGAATGTATGTGCATGTGTGTGAATGTGGGTGTGTGACTGGTGTGTGTGTCCCTCTGTTTGTTGTTGAGGGACAATAGCGAAATGTCAAGTTTAATTGTTTGTCTGTCATTAGCGCACAAAGCGACACACACACAATCACGCACACACACCACACTGGACACACATACACACACAAACACACGCACACATACTGGCACACACACTGGCACAGCGCTGTCGCTGTGGGAACCTCGCGCTTTTTGCTAATTTTATACAATTAAATTTGCTTTGCATTTCGCTCGCTCGCTCACTCGCTGTGTGTGTGTGTGTGTGTGTGTGTGCAGGAGGGGAGGGGGGGGGGTCTAAAAACAAAAGAATCAAATTCTGTTACAATAAGTTGCGCGTGTATTTGTGGCAAGCTCTCTCGAGCGAAGCACTTAAACAGCATCACGCTCGGTTGAATATGTTTTGATTAAGCCAAGTAGAACGAACACATTTTAGCCGGGCCAAGCTAAGCCCCCGACCAGGCTCGGCCAAGGCAGCAGCAGCGGCAGCAGCAGCAGCAGCATGTGCAGTAGAGGGGCAGCAGCAGGAGGAGGAGGGGCAGGCAGGCAGGCAGGAGAGGTGCTGAGGGACTGCTGCGATGTGTGTGTGCGCTGCGTCGAGCCAAGGCACCCAAGAGCCCTAGTCGGACCCAGAGCTGCCGCTGCCTACCTCCCTGCCTCCTCCCTCCCTCCCTCTCTCCTTCTTCTTACCCTCCTCTGTACGTGTGAAAGTGTTTCTCAGTGTGTGCGTGTGTGCGTGTGTGTGTTGGTTTGCGCATTCGGTTGGCACGTTTATATACTCCAACGACCAAACAAATGACGGACTCGCAGTCACCCACAGGCAGCAGCAGCAACAACAACAACAGCAAGGAGAGGAACAGCAACAACAACAACAAGAGCAACTGCCTCTGGTCAGGCAGAGACTGTTTTGTGTGAATGACGTCGTCGTCGTCATCGCTCCTTCCCCACCTTCCCCGCTCCTTCCTCTGCCGCTGGCACTGCTGATGATGTGCGTTTTTACATTTCTCTTTAAATGGCAACTAAGCGAGGATGATATGTGGGCAGAAGGTGAAAGGGGATGCTCGTATATCAACTTGCACGCACGCAATGCCGATGAACGAAGGCAGGAGGAGGGGGGGGGAGGGGGTGTAGAGGAGTCTGAGCAGAGGCACGCACAGTGGGAGTCGCCTTAGCTGTTGGCATTACCATAAGTATGCAGCACAGTCTTGGTTAGGTGTGTGGCACGCAGCTGTTATAAAAATAAAAATTGTTATACAATTGTTATACAGCTGTTATACAACTGTTATACAACTGCTATACAACAATATAAGATAATGCAGTTCCCACTCAGCGAATTTCTCTTACGTAATACTCATTCGAGCATAATCGTTTGTGTTATACTGTTATAACACTATGAGAACTCTGAGCGTGTGCAAATAACTGTCTTC
Organism: Zaprionus indianus; assembly: GCA_018904595.1. Classification (NCBI taxonomy): domain Eukaryota; kingdom Metazoa; phylum Arthropoda; class Insecta; order Diptera; family Drosophilidae; genus Zaprionus; species Zaprionus indianus. Next base: position 1,430,019 of record JAEIHA010000344.1, read on the forward strand.
GTAACTGTTATACTGTTATTATAAGCATTATAACATTGAGGCACTTCAAGCAAGTAAAGATTTAGATCAACAATGAAATGTAATAACCTTCATAATTGTTATACGTAGCACACATTATTAGTGTTCTACTGATATTGTATATAACTTTTATATAATAGATTTATACAGTCAAAATAATTGCAATCAATTGATCACATAAAGTTTATTGTGCTCTACAATAGCATATGACAGCTGTCATAACTGTTATACCAAAGTGTTTTACTGTTATACTGCATGTTCAAAGCACTGGTTCGATTTAACTATGTAGCTGTACTTCAATACGCAATATAACAGCTGTTATACATAAGTGTTATACTGTTATACTGCTCGAGTTTCACATTCTTTGACTTCAATCAAGTGAATAAGGTTTCAATTAAAATTATCTCTGTTCAAATATGTATTAAACATCTGCCAAAACTGTCATACACTCAACATTTAATACAAACGTCATTCTCTCTTTACGAAGCTCTACAACTTGAATTATACAACAGTTGTATTGTTATACACAATGGGAAACAATATGAATTTCACGCGTGCTCGAATTGAATTTCTATCGAATCTTTGAAATGAAATCCACAGTGCACAGTACACACAGCAAGAGGCCTTGCAATGGCGATGTAGCGTTGTTGTTGTTATCCCTCTCTCTCCCACTCTCTCTCTCTGTGTGTGTGTGTGTTGTGCTGTGTTCACTTTGGCGCTCGAGGCCCTTTTGGGGTTTCGGTTTTCAGTTTGGCTTGACATGCATCAGCATCATTATTTGGTGCTTTTAATGTTTTATTTAGCTCTGCGTTGCCAGCAGCGACGACGGCCATACATCGCACACACACAAACACACACACACACACACACGTAGTCTACTAGCAGCGCCAAAGTGGACGCCCAAAGATGAAGGCAGCGCAGGCAGGGGAGGACTCACTGTCTGGCCGCAGCATGTGCTGTTTGTACTCATTCTGTGTGCCAGTGTGTGTGATAGTATGTGTGTATGAGAGTGTGTGTGTGGCACATTTGCAACGCAACACTCAAACAACATTTAAAAAGGCCTCATTTTCATGAGAACTTGCTGCCGCTGCCTCCTCTCTCTCTTCTCCTCTTTCTCTCTCTCTCCTTGTGTGTGTGCACTACATTTGTTTCAAACAATTATATGCACACATACACACACACACTCTCACACACGTACAGACATATTTTATTAGGGCAGTCAGTCAGTCAGTCATTTAGGCAGTCAATCAAAGGCGGACGGCCAATTAAAGTTTCACTGCTCGTTGGGCCAAGCGAACAAAAAAAAAAAAAAAAAAAGGCGAAAGAAAGGCATCAAACACGCTTCACTGCGCCGTGTCAGACAATGGAGCCGAAGGAGAGCTCCATAAATATCTAATGATTTAACCGCTTACGTTGCGCCCGCGCATTGCCACTCCCACAGGAGGCGGCGAACGATAAATATTTATAGAACAGTCGTGCACAGGAGGCGCAGGTGGAAGTGCAGGAGAAGGACGAGGAAACAAGGAGGAGTGGGAGCTAAAGTTGGAGTTGAAGCTGAAAGTTACAGTGCTAGCTGCTGGTCAGGCACTGCTGCTAGTGTTATACTGTTATACATGTGTGCTAAGTTCTGCTTGAGCGTTAAATGTGCGAGAACATTACGCATACGCCAAGTGGTGCGCAGCAAAACAATGCAAAGCGTATTGAAAACTTTGCAGCACACTTCAAATTGCGGCTGTATATGAGTGTGTGTGTGTGGGAGTGTACCATACATACATATACATATATAACTGTGTGTGTGCGTGTGTTTGTGCGTGTGTGTCTGTGTCAAGATTGCCCCAATTCGACTGGGTGCAACAGTCAGGCGTCAAAATCGAAGTCAAGGCTGCGTTTCAGGCTGCACTCAATTTGCAAAGCTTCAAGTGTCTTCACGCGCACACACAGTAGCACTCGCACACATACACACACATAAACAGACACACTCATAGACAGCACACACACACACAGACAGCCACTCAGAGAGATGTCAACTGGAACAACTTAATTCAGATTATGCTGATAATTTCGCAGTAGTTGCCAGGGGCAGCACAACAGGCACACAAAGCAATCAAAGTGGACAAACAAACAGACAGAGAAACTGGCCAAATGGCACAGCTGTCTCTATCTCTATCGCTCTATGTCCCCATATCTCTCTGTCCCTCTTCCTGCACTTCTGCCTGGTAAAGAAACGTGCCACATTGCCGCATTTAGGGCTGCCTTGAAGGGATTTGAATTCAAACTGAAGCTGAGCAAACTGCACTCAGTTCTTCTTTCTCTCTCTCTCTCTGTCTCGCTCTGTCTCTCTGTCCATATGACTGTCTCTTTTTCTACCTCCCTTTCTCTGCGTTTATCTCTCTATTTCCCCGTCTCCATGCCTGCTTTAAATTCAATCACAGTTTTTAACCTTAGCAAACTATAAAAGAAACTTTACCTAACTCTTCCCTCTCTCTCTCTCTCCCTCTCTCTCTCTCTGTGTTGCAGGCCTACCCCAACCGAGACATAACCAACATTGTGGAATCATCGCACTACCAGAAGATTGGCGGCTGGTGTCGTCAGGGTGCTCTGAACTCGGCCAAGTGCAAGGGAGCCCATCGCTGGATCAAACCCTTCCGTTGCCTTGGTAAGTGCAGCAGGAGATCACTTAAAGTAAAGACCTAGTTAACCATTTCTCTCTCTCTCCCTCTCTTTGATCTGCTCTCTTCCTCTACTCCACTCTCACTTTCTCTCTCTTGTGGCTCCTCTCTTGCACCTTAACTTCCACCACACTTGGCAACTCGTTTGGCTTCAGAAGGACCATTCCAATCGGACGCACTGCTGGTGCCAGAGGGCTGCCTCTTCGATCACATCCATAATGCATCGCGCTGCTGGCCCTTTGTCAGATGGAACCAGACTGGAGCCGCCGCTTGCCAGGAGCGTGGCATGCAGATGAGAAGCTTCGCCATGCTGCTACCCTGCGGCATTTCGCTCTTCTCTGGCGTCGAGTTTGTCTGCTGCCCCAAGCACTTTAAGAGTAAGTTGAGGGGATACAGGAGCCTCACTGAGGAGACTGACTAGGGAGGCTAACTTCGGAGCTTAACTTAGGAGCTTAACCCTAACTTAGGAGGCGACCTAGGCACTTTACCTTGGAGCCTAACTGAGGAGCCTAAAAAAGAGCCTAACCCTAACCTAGGAGGTTAACCTATGAGACTAACCTTGGAACCTAACCTAGGAGGCTAACCTAGGAGGCTAACCTAGGCGCCTTAGCTTGGAATCTAACCTAGGAGCCTATTCTTGAAACCTAAATGAGGAAACAAACTTAGGAGCCTAAAAAAGAGCCTAACCCTAACCTAGGAGGCTAACCTATGAGACTAACCTTGGAACCTAACCTAGAAGCCTAACATAGCAGCTCAACTTAGGAGACTAGCCGTAACTTAGGAGGCTAACCTAGGAGCCTAACCTTGGAACCTAAATTAGGATCTTAACTTAGGAGCCTAACCCTAATTTAGGAGCCTTTTCTAGGAGACTCCTATGAGCCTAACCTAGGAGCCTAACCCTAACTTAGGAGCCTAGCTTTGGATCCTATCCATAACTTACTAGCCTAACATAGGAGCCCAACCCTAACTTAGGAGCCCAACCCTAACTTAGGAGTCCAACTTAGGAGACCTACTGAAGAGCCTCAACTAAACCTAAACCCCCCCTTCTTCCCGCAGCCGATGAGATTCGCGTGAAGAAGACCGACATTCCCGTGATGCCACCAGCACAGTTGACCAGCAACAACAACAACAACAACAACAACAATGCCAACGATGAACTAAGCGTGAATGAGGAGGATGAGAGCAATGATTCGAACTACTCCAAGGATGGCACCGAGGATGAGCTCGACGACGATGAGGATGATCTGATTGCCGACGACGAGGAGGATGAGATGGTCGCCGATGAGGCTGCTGCTTCGGGAGGTGGTGGCACCGGTGCCGGCGGCGAGGCCAACAGCGGCGCCCTCGATGACATCAATGCCGAGTACAGCGACAGTGGCGAGGATAGCGACAACTATGAGGAGGACGGTGCTGGCTCTGACAGCGAGGTGGCTGGCATTGCCGATGCTTGGGATCAGAATGGTAGCTCCAGTGGTGCCAAGCCACCATCGGCTGCAGCAATCCCTGTGCTCAAGTCGCCCTCGATGACCATGTCCATGTCCATGTCCTCTTCATCATCGTCTTCGTCTTCGTCTTCGTTGTCCTCTTCTTCATCATCCCCAGCCAGTGTGTCCGAGAAGCCTTTGGGATCGGGCAAGCAGGATGTGGCCACCAGCACACCTCAGTTGTCTGCAGCCGCTGCTGCTGCTGCCGCTGCCTCTGCCGCTGCTGCCTCGTCGGCTGCTGCTGCTGCCGCTGTGGCTGGCGTTGCTGTTGGTGCCCCGCCTCCGTCGACGGCACAACCCACCTCGGATCCGTACTTCACCCACTTCGACCCGCACTACGAGCACCAGAGCTACAAAGTAAGTCAGAAAGTAAGTGTTATCGTTGAGGGCGCAGGTTTATTTATCCAGCAAAAAACAAAACATATTCTAAACAAAGGAAGCCCAACAGCGCCTTGAGGAATCGCACCGCGAGAAGGTCACCCGTGTGATGAAGGACTGGTCCGATCTGGAGGAGAAGTATCAGGATATGCGACTGGCCGATCCCAAGGCAGCGCAGAGCTTCAAGCAGCGGATGACGGCACGTTTCCAGGTGTGTTTCCCCCTCCGCACCTCTACCCCTCCCTTGCCCTACCTAGTACCCTTCATTACCTAGTCCCATCCGCGAACAAGTGTTTGCCTCCCACTTACCTTCATCTCTCTCCCTCATCACTTCTTTTCTCTGCATCTTTTTGGTTGTTTCTTTCTCTTTCACACGCACTCTCACTCTCTATCTCTCTTTCTCTCTGAGTACTGTACCCCACATATGTATTTGTGTGTGTCTGTGTGTGTGTCTGCGTCCCTCTCTCTCTTTCTCGCACTTTATCGCACTCTGCTTTCCAGCGAGGCGGCACAATCTGGCTCGAAAGTAGCCAAATTGTGCAGCCCTCGCTTTGTAGCTTTGTAGTCTACACTCATCACTCTTTTGTACATATTATATACTATATATATACCCCCCTCACCTGCAACTGTAAGCACACCTGTAACACACTGTCATCACTCATTATCACTGTCATTATCACTGCGATTGCCATTATCGTTTATCATTTATCGCCGGCGCCGACTTTGGCTTATCATTTGATTCGGTTTGGAAGACTCATCACTATCATTCACTTGTCAATTACAAATATATGCATATAAACAATGTTATCGATAAACGATATGTTATCGATAAGGGCTTTGATAGAGATAAACAATATGCTATCGATAAACGTTATATTATCGATAAGTTATAAGCCATCGATAAAAGATAGATTATCGACAAACGTTGTAAAATCATTAATTGACATGGTATCGACAGCATTTATAATCAAAAAACGATATAAAATCGTTTATTGACAAGTTATCGATAAGCGATGTATGTTAATCAGCAATCGACATTATATCGACAGCTGAAAAAGTCGATAATTTGTCATCAACAAGTTATCGATAACCGATATTTATCGCTGACTGTTATGTGCTCGATTAACGATATATAATCGATAAAATACACTTTTCTGCCTGTTTTTTGATTTGATTTCATCACTTATTCACTCACTCTGTCTCTCTCACTCTCTCTCTCTCTCTGTAACTAAGTACTCTCTGTATGTGTATGTGTATGTAGTTGTAGATTCTCTCTACTTTGTGTATCCATGTATGGCAAATGGGAGCGAAAGAGGCATCAGATTGTAATCATAACATGAAACGATAACGATAACAATAACTGTAACAATAATAACAAGCATAAGGATTATACAAATCATACTCGTAGTACTCTCACCAATATTCTAACGAAAGCAAGCCCAGAACAACAACAAAAACTACAACAACAAACAGTACAGCAATGCTAGATGAAAACAAAACCGATAAACAATACCGATATATACCTAACCGTGCTTCGTAGTTGAACTGATTGGCTTTCTAGTGAACCATACTCGTCTAATCCTTTAGTTCTCGACGCCTTTTCATTTCTGTCTTAACAATTAGCGCTAACCACAACAGCCCAACTAACCAACAAAACCACACACGCACACACACACACACGCAGACAAGCTATCTATCTCTCTCCCACACCCACACGCTATCAATGTATTCCGTTCTTAACCTCAATCGAAATGCTGGCAGAGGAAATTTTATCATTTCTGCCTGTGCCATTGCTTCTGTCCTTGCCCCGCCTCGGTTAGCTTGGCTGTAAATTGTTAGTGGTTCCCAGGCCACATAAATATGGCTACAGTTGGAGCGATTTTCCAATTAAAAAGAGGAATCGATGCACACACGCACCCTAACCTCCTTCTCCCTTAATCGATCGATTATCGAACCGGTTCAGTGCTCAACCAATTTACAGCCTTGTTAGCGACAATTGAACAGCTTCTCATTGTGTGTATAAGAAGAAACGCTTTGTCTGTGCTGTACTTGTAATACATATATCGATATATCGATAGACATGTGTTTTATAAAATGTATCGCTGTAGAAAATAAAGCAGCTCACAAGTTTAAGTTCATGTCGTAGCTAAATCCATTCATGACTTCTGAGAATACATTAATATATTGTACAAATAAAATTATATATCGATAAGCACAAGTAAAATGTTAGTTATCGCTGAACACAGGCCTTCACTCCAAACCGAGCTTAAGTGGAAGCAAGTTGAAGTTCATTTTGAATCTGAATTGATTCATGACTTAAGCGAATACAATCATATATTGTACTCGTCAAATATATATATCGATATACACATGTTATATGCAATTTATCGCTGTACAAACGCCTTTACTCCGAACCAAGCTCAGTTCATTTTGTAACTGAATTGATTCATGACTAATGTGAATACTCTCGCATACATACGCATATATATTGGATTGCTCATCCGTCACAACAATCGATAATTGTTCGATACTATGCACAGCATTGTCTGTCATCAGCAGCACCGTTCCCCTTCTCACTTCTTTCTCTTCTCCCTCGCTCACTCACACGCACACGCAACCACACACACACACGCATACACGCACACACGGCAAGTGCAAGTTATAGCCATGAAATTTGTACAATTTAGCTAAAGAAACGTAACGCAAATCGTAATCGATAAAGCAAATCAAAAAAAAAAAAGAAAAAATCAATCGAAAGTCAATCGTAAACGAAACGTTAATCGAAAATCAATCAAAACTCATGCTGATAATCTTTCTCTCTTGGTGTGCAATACGTCTTTATATGGGAATGTAATTTTAGACTTCTGTTCAGGCACTCGAGGAAGAAGGCAACGCCGAGAAGCACCAGCTGGCTGCCATGCATCAGCAGCGCGTCCTTGCCCACATCAATCAGCGCAAGCGCGAGGCCATGACCTGCTACACCCAAGCCCTCACCGAGCAGCCCCCCAATGTGAGTAGAGCCCCCCCCCACCCCCCTGTGAACAGCCCCTGCCTGCACCACCTGCAAATCCCACGCATTAATTAAGTAGCCAAGCACTAATCATCTGTATTAATCGATTCTGTTATCGATTGCAGGCCCACCACGTCGAGAAGTGTCTGCAGAAGTTGCTGCGTGCCCTGCACAAGGATCGTGCTCATGCCCTGGCCCACTATCGCCATCTGTTGAACTCCGGCGGACCTGGCGGTCTGGAGGCAGCTGCCTCGGAGCGTCCACGCACTCTGGAGCGTCTTATCGATATCGATCGTGCTGTCAACCAATCGATGACCATGCTCAAACGCTACCCGGAACTATCGGCCAAGATTGCCCAACTGATGAACGATTACATTCTGGCACTGCGCAGCAAGGACGACATTCCCGGCTCATCCCTGGGCATGAGCGAGGAGGCCGAGGCCGGCATACTCGATAAGTATCGCATCGAGATCGAGCGCAAGGTCGCCGAGAAGGAGCGTCTACGTCTGGCCGAGAAGCAGCGCAAGGAGCAGCGTGCCGCCGAGCGGGAGAAGTTGCGCGAGGAGAAGCTGCGCATGGAGGCCAAGAAGGTTGACGATATGCTCAAGTCGCAGGCAGCCGAACAGCAGCAGCAGCAACAGTCCCAGCAGCAGTCGCAGCAACAGCAGCAACAGTTGCAGCAGCAGCAGCAGCAGGACAAGAGCATCAACAGCAAGGAGCTCAGCATGGAGAACATTGGAGGCGGCTTGGTCACCTCGCCCAATCTCAATCTCGACACAACAAAGAGCGAGAAGGAGTTGCCCGATGCTGAATATGCCGAGGCTACGGTCAGGTTAGTCCTCTCTGCGTCTCTCTCCCTCTTTCTATCTCTCTCTCTCTCTCACACACATCTCTTTGTCTGTCTCTCTCTCTCTCGCAGTACCAAGGTGCAGACCGTCTTGCCAACGGTGGATGACGATGCCGTGCAGCGCGCTGTCGAGGATGTCGCTGCCGCTGTCGCTCATCAGGAGGCCGAGCCGCAGGTGCAGCACTTCATGACCCACGATCTGGGACACCGTGAATCGGTATTTGAGCTGCGGCGCGAACGCCTCCAGCCGCATCTGCCTAAAGCGTATCCTCTCTCTCTCTCCTTCTCTTTGCAGAGCTTCTCGCTGCGCCGCGAGTTTGCGCACGCGCACGCGGCCAAGGAGGGACGCAATGTCTACTTCACGCTCTCCTTTGCCGGCATTGCCCTAATGGCTGCTGTTTTTGTGGGCGTGGCCGTTGCCAAGTGGCGAACATCGCGCTCGCCGCACGCGCAGGGATTCATTGAGGTGGATCAGGTATGATAGAAGGGTGATCTAACCTCCCCAACCCCTACCCTTCTGCTTGCTGACGAGGTTGCATTGATGATTTTAACACTTTGTGTGGAACAGTGGCACAGTATAACAGTTTTGTAGTACAACAGTTTGACAGTATAACAGTTTGATAGTATGACAGTATGACAGATGAACAGTAGAATAGTTAACCAGTATAACAGTATGACAGTATACCAGTATAACAGTTTAACAGTATAACAGTAGTACCGTATAATAGTGTAACGGGAAAACAGTTTGCCATTATAACAGTATTGCTCTAAAGAAATCAAACAGAATCTTTAATGCCGCGTGCATAAAAAGAGTATAATACTCTGTATGTAACAGTAGCACAGTATAGCACTATATCAGTATAACAGTTTTAAGCTATAATAGTAAGCCAATATAAATAAATAGCATACATAGTGCTCAGTACAGAAAAGAAGCACAGCATGACAGTGTTATACTCTGTGTATAACAGTAGCACAGTATAACAGTTGTTAATCTGTCATGTAGAACACTTGTTCAAACTGTTGCCATCAGAAATGCGGCCCGCGTCAGTGTCAGTATACCTTCCTCTCACTCTCTCTCTCTCTCTCCATCTCACTCTCTCCCTGTCTCTTTCACATTTGTGGAGCATACACTCATATCTTTCGCACTTACAGAACGTGACCACACACCACCCCATCGTGCAGGAGGAGAAGATCGTGCCCAACATGCAGATCAACGGGTACGAGAATCCGACCTACAAATATTTCGAAGTGAAAGAGTAAACAACTAGAGAAACACACACACAAAAACAATTAAAGAAATAAATAAATAATATAATAACAAGAAATAGAAAAGAAAGGAGAAGATAAAAAAAGAGAGAAAGAAGAACACACTAAAAAGAAAGCAGTCGAACGGGCATGAAAGCATCAATAAGCAGAAGAATAAAACGTAAGCGAAACGCGAGAAAAACTCACACACAAAATAACATTAAAATGAAGAAGAGGAAGAATATGATGAAGAATTAAGCAAGAAAGAAGAAGAAAGAATAAAACAAAAAGTAAGAAAGCATAAATGAAATTAACATAAAATGAGAAAAAACACAAAACATTTTTTTTTCGTCTAAATGAGGAGCGCAGTTCCGCGACGCGTACGTGAAATGTAATGCATCTATATATTAAATTAATGAAAGCAAGGCAAGAATATAAAGCAAGCAATTAAATTTAAGTATTTAAATGTTTAACAAATGCAGTAAACAAAAGCAAAAACAAAAGCAAAAAACAAATGAAAACAAAAGCAAACATCTCTCTAGCCCTCTCCCTTTCTCACACTCTGAACGTAAGAAAATGCTTCAAAATGAAAGTCCATATGGAAAACACACACACACAAACATATACACACTTAAGAGGGAAACTACTTATTTGCACACACACACACACACACATATACACACACACGTAAAGGGAAAGAATTGAAACAAGGCAATGCAAGCGAAACTCATTGATCGACCGATCGAGAGGAAGATGAAGATATAATATGTATCGTCGTGCTGGCAAATCAATTGTGGAGACACTCGTAACGCACACTCATACACACACAAAGACACCAACACACCGACACACACACACACTCTCAAGCAAAGCAATGCAAAAAGCGTAGCATACTTTTCTGCGCAGCCAGCAAAATTCTCTTTCAAATGTGCTTAGCAGCCACGCCGCATGCAAATGAAGTAGAAGAGCAACACAGCCAGGCAAAATACGTAAGCAAACAATACAGAGAACACACACGCACACTGACACACCCATGTACACACACAGAACTACACACAGAGCGACACAGACACATGTGAACCTAAGAGCTACCTACGCGTACTAATCTCTATACATATATATATACATATATATATATATATGCGTATATATATACACACATATATACAGCTATATATATGGCAGACAAGAGGCAAAGCAAAAACCAACAAATTATATATATATATATACAATATATTTAATGAATAAAAAATAAAAATGAAAAACGCAAAATGCAAAATGCAAAACGCAAAAAGAAACGCAAACGCAAAACGCAAACGCAAAATGTCCATAAATGTATTTATGTATCTATACACAAGACCCGATTAAAGCGAAACTCAGCTAGTAAGGCAACTAAACGTAAACGTAATTAACAATGCAGCATATAAAGCAAGAAACAAAACATGCAAAACATAAAAGCAGAAACAGAAACAGAAAGAGAAACCGAAGCAGAAGCAGAAGCCAAAGAAAGGCAACAAAAAAAGCAAAAAGAAGCAAACAAAATGGCAAAACTAATTGCAATAGCTCTTTTAGGACATTTTCCCAAGAATTTTGTAACTGGTTTTTGTTCTTTTCGAGACACACACACACACATACCAACACAGAAGCACACACACAAGCAAACACGTGAACGTGCTTGGCTGACTGCCCCTTGAAGTATGCAGCATAATTTTTTTGGGCAATTGTTTTTGTCGTATTTGCGTTCATATCAAAATTGATTGTGTTAAATTAGTCAAATCTCTGTTGTAGCAATGACGCCGATGACTACTGAGTCAATATATCATTATCATGTGAACAGCAAACGGGTACTCGAACGGGCACTGAGGGTATTCAGGACTCAGAGTTCGAGTTCTGCTTGAGTTCTGCTCTTCAGGCCGATTGCACAATGCACATCAAAACAATTACGAGCAAATTTACAGCAAATACACACACACACACACAGACGTACACAAGCTGTAGTCGGGGACAGTCGGACAGTGGGACAGACGTACGAAATCGAGGCAATCGACAGCAAGTGAGAGATAAACCATTAGAAATTGCTAGTTTAATTTCTCAGCTCGATTGCTTGGCAAATATTGAACGAGTGTTTGGCAAATGCTTGCAGATTCGAGACGCCCAGTTATTTAATAAACGAGCACGTACACACGCACACACACACACACACACACACACGAGTACACACATACAGGCAGTGACAGCTAGTCAGACACACGAGCAAATCCAATTTATATAAATGTAATTTGTAGTACATTTTTTGCTATAAACCAAAGTTTGTAACTTTATTTGTATACCTAAGCAAGTGACTATATGAATATATCTAAATATATATATGTATATGTGTATACCTATATATGTGTAACATGTATATTTATATATGTGAATGTACATGAACTATATATGCCCGTATATATGCGTATATATACTACTTAGCGAACAATTATAGACGATGAGCCTCGATGTACTCATTCAATCATTATCAAACTCAATTCGATTCGATTTGCTTTCGATTTGGATATGATTTCCCTTATCCCCAGTTTGCAATTGCTTTTCTCTTTCTCTCTTTCTCTTACTCTGTTTTGGTATATATAATTTGCATTACCAAACACACACACACACACACACACAAACACATACAGACACGCATTCCCCCTCCAAAAGTATTGCTGTGACACAAACTATTTCATAACCTCCTCTCTGTCTTACCAAACAATGATCGACGATGCTTCAGGCATACATATAGTAAAGCTTTCCTAGGCTCCAAGCAATCCAAGATAACCGCCTATATACATGTTTTTTTTTTTTTTTGTTCACACGATCTGTTGCTATACGTAATAAGCATTACTCTATAACATACTCAGTCCCCTCCCGGACAAAGCGGGCGAGAGAGGAGACCGAGAGATGCGAGTGCTCGCAAGATATTCTCTATGTTGCTCTCTCTCTCGCACTCATACACTCACACATAGAGTAACCATAATACTCATTTACATACTCCCACGCACACACACACTCTCACACACCTACACACACATTCACACGTAAATGAAAATCTAACTAGAAAAAGCTTGAATATTTTTTAATTTATTCATTAATATATAAAATCGACAAAATATATACATCTATATATATATCTATATATATATGAATGAATGAAAATTAAAACCACAAAAGCAAAAAAACAATTGATATTTACACTTAGTGAGCAAAACAAAACGTAAATGAAAAGAAAGAGAAAATGAAAAAGAAAAAGCAAAATGCAAAAATGCAAATGTGTAAGAAATAAACCCCGTCCTGCGTAAATAAAATTAAACATAAAATAAACGTAAAAACAAAATATCATAAAAGAAAATTTACACGAAATCTAAAAGCAAACAAAGTAAACAAAAATGCGAAAACCAAAAAAAAAAAAATTAAAAAAATATAAACTACAAAAAAAAAAATACAAAAAGAACACACAAAAATATAAGAAAAAAAAAAAACGTGTAATAAGTCGCATGTGTTTTTGTCGTAGTCTCATCATACAAAAGAAAAACAAAAAACAAAATAAGGAAATTCAAATGATAAATGCAAAATGCGAAATGCGAAATGGAAAACCAAAGAAAAGCAGAAAAGCAGAACATGTAATTCTTTTTTTGTCCACTATGATTTGTGCATAGGTTCTCGAAATGGAAACGTATAAACTTAAATATTAAATGTACTCAAGACAATTGTAATTGCAACAATAATTGTACGCTATATATATTATATTATTAAATGGGAACGCGCATCGTCGCCATCGCCATCGATGCTGGTTTTCATTCGACATATTTGTGCAGCAAAGCAAATTGAAATTATCGGAAAGCAGACGCAGAATAAACGCAGAAAAGAAAGATGAAGAAACGCAAGGTAAAAACAAAGATTGCCATGACAAATTATGCATAACAATTGTAAAATGTTTCACATGAATGCAGCAAATGCGAATGCAGAAAATGAACAACAAAACCAAATGGAAAAAGAACAAAAACCAAAAACCAAAAACATAAAAAGTAAGCGGAAACCAAAACCAAAACCAAAAACCAAAAAAACAAACAAATGGCAAATAAAACAATTTTCATTGTATAATCATATATAATTTAATTTTGAATTTTTGTGTTCCTTTTCGAAATATTTTGCATAAATAAAATAAAATAACAGAAAACAAATTCCACCAATGGCCCATTGTATTTCTCTCCCTGTCTCTTTCACTTGAGATAGCACTCAACCCCCTGCATGGGTATATAGGGGCTGATATGAACCCATTGAGCAAAGTATTTTAATAATACCGCCGACTCAACAGATTATTATGATTTATTTAATGGCACCTTTCGAATTTCCTGCCAATCGGGTCATATATAACGCGCACTTCTGATTGTTACCGCCCCAGTGTGCCGATGAAAAAGCGAAATTAATTGTGAATTTGAGAAATGGCAACGCGCAATCGATCCAGCGAGTAATTCCATTTATTAGTCCCTTGATAAGGCAGACTTCTTCACAGACGCCTTATAAATTCAAGCATATTATCATATGTACTTGAATATATACTATATGATGCTTGTTATAATAATATGTGACATATTTTTGGGCTATACACCAATCATTCTTCAGCACAAGTAGTGCTTGAGTGCAGCTTGAAAGGTATTTTAATCGGTCAACTGGGTTTCGTTTCAGGTAAGAGGTGTTTCTGATATATGATATGATTGTTATAGTAGCTATATCGTATATGACATACATGAACTCAGGTCACTCATATATGATGCTACCATACAGAGCAAGACGTAGGTACTTCAATAGGTCGATTTAACCTATCCCATAGTACCTACAGAAGTTGTTCTTCAGCACAAGTAGCGCTTGAGTGGAGCTTGAAAGGTATTTTAATCGGTCAACTGGGTTTCATTTGAGGTAAGAGGTGTTTCTGATATATGATATGATTGTTATACAGATATATGACATACATGAACTCAGGTCATACATATAATTACTAAGTAAGAAGGTACTGCAATGATATTAGGTCGTATAGGTCGATTTAACCTATTCCATAGTACCTACAGAAGTCGTAGAAGGTCGACGGTATTTTAATCGCTCAACTGTGTTTCATTTGAGGTAAGAGGTGTTTCTGCTGTATAATATTATGCTTATTATCACACATATAAGTTCCAAGTAAGTAAGTACTGCAATGGGAATAGGTCAAATAGGTCGATTAAACCTATCCTACAGTACCTACAGAAGTTGTTACAAACAAGAACTATAGGATCTTGCAAACCACAAATCGGAAATACCAATACTATCTATTTGAACTATCCGCAATAATAGTTGTTGTTTGTTGTTATATATGAGGAACCTTTGTGCGCGTCCTTCATCGAGTGTCCCCTTGTAAATCCAAAAATAGTCGCAATTATCGCAACTTTTTGACATCTATATAATCTATGAGTGTTTGTAATAGTGTTACTTCATGAGGGCATGGTATGGCTGAAGGGGCCCAAAGGGGATTCAAGGGAAGTGCGGGGGGGGGGGTGGCACTTAATGAGGCGATTCCTATGCCGCCGCGCTTACGTTGATTATGATGTGTGCTCATTATGAGTTTCAACTTGGAGTGCACGAACAAGCCTTTACAATAAATCACTTGAAACTGTACGAGGTGTACGTGAAATCAATGTAAAGCACTTCAGTCTATCAAGTGTCCGAAGCATGAAAATTGACGTACATTTTGATATATGAGCCGAGCGACAGAGGGACAGACGAGAGCTAGCACTATTGCGATTGGGTAGCTCACCTACTCGAGAGCTAAACACACACACGCACACACATACAAATGATCGATGTGTAGGCGCAATGTAGAGCAACACACACGGCATAGACATAGATAAAGATCACGACGTTGGGCCGAAAGTGCAGCGCGATAAATGCACCTTTTAGACCAACAGATACACTATATGAGGTGTGATGGGGGTGGAAGAACTTGTGCGTAAATATTATAAAACTATAGTATATAGAGTTCCTCATGGAATATAGTATATTTATAAACATATATACATATACTCTCAATTAATTTCTTGTTTCGTACTCTCAGGTCAGTCAAGATCACTTACTGATCACTGATATACAATATTTCCAATTACAGATCTTAAAAAGGTTTAATGAGAAGTAAATTTCAAAGCTTGTCGGATCATAATACTTAGATCAACACATTTATTTCCAATTCACCGCAATTTCCTCTAACTAAGCTAGTTAAGATCAGTCATAAGTATTAGAAATCCCCAAACTGATCCCTAAATTGTTTTTTTTTATAAGAAAATAACTTTAAAGATTGTAGGATTATAATATTTATACCATTTCCAATTTATTGCTGCTTTGTTTTGACTAATTTCGTTTCGATCAGTCAAAAGTGATTGGAAACTCCCGCACTGATCTTAACTTGGTTTTTTCCTTGATACAATACGATTTCTAGGGTAGCCGCGTGCTGTGTGAGTTATCAATGAGTTGCGACAGCCCCCGTTGCGATAACCGTTACTATTGCTGCACGGTGATTTTTGTTATTGTTCTGGTTTTTTGTTTTTTTTTTTCAGCTTCAGTCTACAAACTTTCCAAAGTGCATTTCGTATTCCAAGTGGCCAAGTTGTTGTCTTCAACGAAAACAAGACGACAACAAATAATGCACTTACAGAATGTGCACACAGTGCTCGAGCAGATACAGATACGGATACAGTTGCACTGCGGCAGATACAGTTACAGATACAGCGACAGATACAGCGACAGATAGTGCCTGGCCAGAACAACTTTGAAATGCACTTGAGGCGCGCTGGCAAATTATTGAACACCTGCCAAGGCGGAGCTGATAAAAGACGAATCTTCTGGAGACTTGGCTAAGATATTGGCGATGCTTAGCTGTCTCTATCACTCTCTGCTCTCTCTTTTTTTCCCTCTCTTTCTCTATTTCTCTCTCTCTTGCAATCGAATTCACACTCGTAGAGAGCCTCAAACAATTTACGATCCATGCTAAAGTAGACGACGCGGCGCGAAGCAGAGACTAGCCAGAGTGTGGGCAAAACGGTGTCAGTGGGCGGGGTAGGGGCGTGCCCAAGTGGTAGAGACAGTGGGATCGATAAGTGGCATTGTGGCACAGTGGTACGCGTGGTATAGATAAGCACAGACACTTGCGCCCCAAAGGGGACAGTTGCCTGCTTTTGGGGGCCACCCAACAACACAAATATATATACAATACAGACATATACCACATATACATATATATGTGGGGAATATATACATATGTATATCGGGTATATCTGTTGTGAGGTGTGAACAGCGCGATAACAACCCGAGATTGTGTTGCGAGCAGAACAAAAAAACAGAAAGGCGAAACAGGGCTACCGGTTAACCCGATAAGCTGCCGAGGCCCAGAGACAACTGACTGATACACACACACACACACACACACACACACACACAAGCACACACTCACACACAAAAAAAAAAAAACGCACAGCTTAATCGTAATCGTTGATCGTCAGTACATATCAAAATTTTAATACTTACGAGGCAGGCAAACAAATGCGACTACCTTATGCGCCCTGCGACCCCCAACTGTTCCCTCCTCCCCCCTCCCTCCTCCTGCTCCCCACTGCCCAGCCAACTCAATGTAGGTTGTTGCGCAGCCCGCAAGGCAGGCAGGGGAAAGGGAGGGAGGTGCACTATCAATGAGGCAAACGGGGGCTGTGGTATCACAACTGATATCGCGACGAGTTTTATACAAATAAAATTGTTGTAAGTTCTTCGTGGCTACCCTACTGCCGCGACAGCAGTCCGGGAGGTACGGCAGGCCCTACTACATATATGGCAGTGTCATAACTGACGATGGACGACTGACTACCTACTGTCGATATGACAATTTGTTTGTTTGTCAACAAACATATGTATGCGCCACATAATCGTCTAATAGTAATATCGTTTGGCATTATATTGATTCTCGTTCGAGCTGCGATGAGGTCGATGAGAAAGACAGAGAGAGAGAGAGAGAGAGAGAGAGAGAGAGAGAGAGAGAGAGAGAGAGAGAGAGAGAGAGGGAGAGAGAGTAGGAGATGAAGCTAAATATTTTGAGCAATGACCGTGGTGCAAAGGCTTGAGTAACCGAGTAGAAAACTTTACTGCATTAAAAGCAAGTAAGAAAATCAATTTAATTATTTTACAGGTACAAAAGTGGGCGTGGCCAAAGTTTTTAGCTCACTTTAGTTGCGCACTATAATAAGAATTATTGTTACCAACTTTGACAGTCCTGGCTATAATAGTATGTGAGATATAGGCGCTCATACGGACAGAAAAACCTAAATTTGAATGTATTAACTTGTGCTATTCAAGAATGTATTGCAGCAAGAGGCCTGCTTCTGTCTTTTACTTCTATTCATGATTAACTTAGAGTTTTAACAACATTTACATATATATTTTAAAAAAACCTATTCAAAGTATTACTTAGTGTATATATAATAAATAATCTAGTATTAAAATTATAAAATTAAAATTAAATATTTCCTTTTTTTAATTACATTATTCATTCATTATAAACTACCATTCATTTTTTTATGCACATCATTCTCTTAAATACTCAATTTCTTTTTCGCGCACTATTTACCATACCTTGTACCACTGTGCCGCAGCAGCAGAACGTAGTAAAAAGGGTACAAGAACAAATACAAATATGTGTAAGCGAAAAACCCCGATTCGGAATCGACAACGAGTATCTGCTGCCGCTGCCTGCCTGTCTGTATCTGTGCGAGTATCTGTAGCTGTATCTATATCCAAGTATCTCTCTACATATTCATATGCATGTCTGTCATATCTTTCACACACACACACTGGCACTATCGATATGCGCTGTCGATGTTCTTGTGCGCTTTATTTATATTTGTTTAACTTCGTTTTTTCTACCTTTTTGTTTAATACCTATTTGACTTTAATAAGTGATTGTTGTAGCATTTAAAGTGTCCAACGTTGCGCCACTTCAGCCTGCTCCCTATCGCACTCCCTCTCTCTCTCTCTCTGTGTTTCTATCCCACTCGCACGTTGCCCGTGGATCAACACACGATGCGACACGACGTGACGCGCCTGACGGCCCCCAGTTCGTGAGTGTCCGTTGGACGCAGAGCCTCAAAACGCATCGCAGAAGGTTGCAACGCCGATCGTCGCGAATACGAGTGACAGAGAGGGCAGTACTCATCCAGAGAGAGAGGGAGAGAGAGAGCGCCTGCGCATCTGCATTGGCCGATTTGTTTTAGCCTAGTTAGTTGTTGCTCCGCTGCTGATATCGCCCTATCAACGAACCTATCACGGTATCAGCAGAGCGAGCAGAGCGAGCGAGCGCGAGTGGACAGCAGCGTCCGTTCGCTGGGGCCGGCGATGGCATTTTTATGGCTTATTGAAATCGCAACGGCAGCAGTCAAAAGCGCGCGCACCTCATCGATACAACACTACCGGAAAATGTAAAGGCAGCCCCCAAAAAAAGCAGCCCAAGCAAAGCAGACACAGAGCCAGTTGAATCAGTCAGTCAGTCAGTCAGTCAATCTGTTTATCGTCGTCAATCGGCAATCATCATCAATTGTCGCACTTGTCGAGCGCGATTCGAGTCGAGTCGATTCGAGTGCGAAAGCTGAGCAGACTCGCTGAGGTCGTAAAAGCTTCTTGTCATAAATGAATTAGTTTTCTGAATTAAATAATAAATCAATTTGTGAGGCTCTCGTGACGTGACGTGACGTGAAGTGAAGTGAAGTGACGCGCCGTGCCGTACCGTGACGTGAGGTGAGGTGAGGTGCCGTGACCTGCGGAAGTCGTGACTGACTGTCACTGTCACTGTGACCAGACTCAGTCACTCAGCGCTTGTTTGCTGTTAGTTATTGCATTTAGTTATTGTACACAAATTAAAAAGTGATCGCGCATTAAAAACCGATCCGACTTCGTGCAAATAATTGCCGCCAGCTTAAGGCATAATTGATTCGAATCATTGTCATCGTCATTGCAATTGAAGTGGGTGTGTTACCCACCCCCTCCCCCCTTCCACAAAACGAAGCACACCTCAACCTGACCAACAACACCCTCTGCCACTGGGGACACCCTCATCCGCGGGTTCGAGTTTATAAACATTCCTCGTTCGTTTTTTTTTTGCCTTTTTTTCTCTGTCGACATTTTGTTGCTTGTTCATCCTTTTGGCAACACGCAAGCAACACAACAACAACAACAACAACTACAACAATAACGAGAACAATAACGGGGAACGGTCTTAATTATGAGCAATTATAATCCGAATTGTGGTTACTTCGAGGATTGCGGCTATTATACAAATAATGTATATCAACAGGATTATTGCATGCAGCCGGATTACGAGTACAACAAACACGTCTACGAGTAAGTTCCCTTCCCCCTCCCCCCCTCTTTCATTTCTACATTTCTACATTTTCATATTTTCATTTCCATTTCCCATCAAACAATTCATATGCCTCCGTTTACCGTTATATGTGAGGCTTGGATAATAATCATAATAATAATCAGAGCTCCTTCTGGCTCAATAATGCCGACGGCAATCGCATTTGTTAATTGTTGTAATTCCCCAGCTTAGCGACATTATTTATAGTTCTTGTACCTGGAAAGTCTGTTCAGTTTAAACTAATCTACAAGCGCAGTAAACAACTAAATGACGAAGCTCATAGCTTGTATGCACTTTAGTAGATCTCCTTATCAATTACAATGAAATTTGGTTTATTTCACAATTGAAACTTAGTAAAGGTGTAAGAAAGATATATACTTAAGAAAGAGATATATATAAGGGTGTCTTTACTACTTATTAAAATATGCTAACCTTGATATAAGGTTTAAAATGTTATATTTATTCATTTTAAGGGACGTAAATAGGCGTGGCCACATTCCAATATCTACACACAAGAGTTAGATATATTGTCACCAAATTTGATGGCGCTTGCCTTTGTTTTAACTGAGATATAGAAGTTCATACAGACACACAGAGACTATATACACTCTTTGTGGGCTCGTAAATGCCTTCTACTGTTTGTTACATTTCGTAAAGATCAGCACAGAGTAATAATAATAATAAACTTCTATCCTAAAGGTAGCGGGTATAATAAGCTGGGAATTTGCAAAATCTTCATACTCAGGTTGAAATTTGGCAATAAACTGTCTCAGAGGCGAGTTTTAGTAAAGAACTTTTAGATATTAAAAATCAAATGTGTCTTACATACGATAAATTCCGCCATTTTGATAGATTTATCGATTGCTACACATGTTTCTCATTCCGCAACCTCAATGGAACTGTCAAAGCATTTCCAAGAAATTGTTGCGGCAATTAAAAACAATTTGATTTAAAATCAGCTAAGAAAACACAGAAAACACAAGACAAAGGTGAGCGGGAAGAGAGAACAAGAACAAGAATGAGACAAGTGAGAGAGAGAGTGAGAGAGAGAGACCTAGTCTAAAACCTCAACTCAATCCGGCAAGTTTAAGGGGATCAATTCAGTGAGAGTATTAACATTTAATGGCATGGCATAACATAATGAAATTGTGCCGATGCCGACTACCAAACACGCTTCCCTCGCCGCAGATCTACAGTGCTAAGCCCCTGATTTTCACACCAACACCAACACACACACACACGGACCGAGCCTTGGCAGTGCATTGGCCTAAGCCAATGTTACGGCATTGTGACGATCGCAGAGTTCTCAATGGACTGCACTGAGGACTGTGGACTGAGGACTGAGACTGGCTGGCCGAGCCTGGGCAATGGGCATGTGTGATAAGTCCGAGAGAGGCAAAAGGTGTCACGGCAAGGGACCCGGCTGGAACAATGCGCATTATTTCCACTTTGTCACCTTTCGCATTTTTGGCACTGCCACTACGGGGTTTTTACGGCTGCACTTTCAAAAACCAAAACACATGTTTAGTGAAATCGCTTGGAAAATCACACATTGCAGGCAGCACACACACACACACAGAGAGAGAGAGTGAGAGAGAGAGGAAGGTTTCACAAATTTTACTTTAATTGGGTTTGTCCATAATCGTTGCATCGAACCCTCGGCTAATCTCGGATAATGCTGTTTGCCAAATAAAAGCAAATTCTATTGATTTGTATTTTATTTCATGCTATTCTCGTCGCTGTTGTTGTTCTTGTTGTTGCTCTCGCTCCCTCTGCTCCTGTTCCTCTCCTTGCTGTTCATTGAGTTTCCTTGCTGTCACAGGTTGCACACAGGTGTTGCTCAAGATCTTTCGCAATTTTCTTGCATTGTTTGCATTTCTTTTTTAAATTTTGAAAATAATTTTAATTGAAGATTTTTACTTGTTTTGGTTTGCCTCAAAAATGACAAAACATTTGCCATAAGTTGTTGTTATCCCACAGCAGAAATAACACACAGGCAGAGCAGGACAGACAGAGAGAGGAAGGAAGAGGGAGATGGCAGCATACTTCTCACAGTGCTCGAGGGCTCAACTCTTTCCCGAAATGAAAACAGATATGAAAATAAATATAAAAACCAGTTGGCTCTCGATGGGTGCCTGCTGCTCATACTCTTTCTCTTTCTGCCCCCTCTCTCTGTCTCTCTCTCTCTCTTACTTTTTCTCAACTGTTCAGCGCGTTGCGCACTTGTCATGGAGTTGAAAAGGACACGCTATGCACTTGTCTGGCGCCCTGAAATATGAAGTTCGAAAACATAATTTTATTTGATGATACTTTTTTTTATGTTTTATTAATAAAACAAAAAACGAGTAGAGCAGCAATAAAACAAAGAACAAAAAAAAAAAAAAAACAAAAAAAAAGAAAGGTCGCTTAGCGTTACTAAACGCAATTCGGAAACGCAGCCAGTCAAGTTGAACGTACTCCAAAAATCGAAAGCTTCGAGAATTCCTGGGAATGTGTGCACATGTTGACGTCGCCGTCGGATGAGCCAGGAAGTAAACAAAACACACACGAATAGCCAGAAGTTGTACCTTTGATGTGGCATGCTACGCACTGCGAATACCCTGTGGCAGTTGCAGGTGTATGTAACTCTCTAAGTGAGACTGAATTTCAATAGTTTGAAAGTTTTTTTTATTTGTTTTCATTACAAACTTTAAATCTTTATTGATTTAATTTATATTAACTTGATAATTATTTCACAATCTTTATAATATTTTTGTATTATATTTTCTTGCTCATTTTTCTTTAGAATAAACATTCCTTCTTTAATATTGTCAATCTCTGCTCTTATAATCTTTTTCTCAATGTCTTCCTTTGATCTTTCAATCCTTTCCTGCAAATACGAGGGTCGTTTGATAAGTCCGTGACTTTTTGTATTTGCCGCGCACCTGCTCTAAATACAACACTGCTCCTGTCAGCAGTTATCGATTAACAGCTGACTGTAAAATTTTGAGAAAGCTGCGTTTTTTGGTTTGCGTTTTATAGGCATTGAAAGCAGACGATCTCGTGAATTTTAACGAAAATGGAAAAAAGTGAATTTCGTGTGCTAATGGCAAAATTTCATAAATTGGGCTACGAACTGCTACCCCATCCAGCATATTCTCCAGATTTAGCCCCCTGTGACTATTTTTTGTTTCCAAACATGAAGAAATGGCTCGGCGGTAAGAGATTCGGGTCAAATGAAGAGAAACACAGAAACAAACGACTATTTTGAGGGCCTTGAGAAAACCTATTATTTGGAAGGAATAAAAAAATTGGAAAAACGCTGGACTAAATGTATAGAGCTAAAAGGAGATTATGTTGAGAAATAAAACGCTTCTTTGACGAAAAAAATATATTTTATTCAAAAAGTCACGGACTTATCAAACGACCCTCGTACTTTAAAATTCAACCAAAATAACTCTTAAAAACCTCCTCAATATTCCATAATTTCCTACACCTATCGTTACTTTATCATCACCAGAGTCCCCACAACCTTGTAGAGTAGCCAAGTGTGGCAAGTTGCATGTCTTGAATGCGTTTAATACGCCCCTTACGCGGGGACTCATTTGTATTAACATTTATTTTCGTCCAAATTGTTTCTTTCTTTTTTTTTTCAAGGCAAATATTAACGTTAAGTCGCGCAGGGTTGTCGAGTTTGCCAGCAAACAAAGCAAAATGGCAACAGTTTTCAGTTCTTTTTTATTAGTTTTAGTGCGGCAACTCTCAGCAATTGCTTGACTCTACGGCAGCTCGACAACCCTGTGCGACAGGCTCGTCGCTAGCCGTGCTGTCACCCGCGTACTACTTTTTTTCTTTTTTCTCTGTTGTTCTTGAGTTTTTTTTTTTGGGCTAAAACGACGCTGTCAAGGCGGGCGGCCACTTGCCATCGCTGTCTGTCATTGTTGTCGCTCTGCTGATTCCTTTCAATGTTGCTGTTGCTGTTGCTGTGACTGGCCTGTCTGCGTGGCATGCGAGGCCCCAAAACAGCAAACGAAACTTGCCCGAAAAAACGGCGACAGTTTGGGCCAAATCAGAAGAAAGAGTAACAGAAATTGATACATTCAACAAAATGTTGCACAGCTTTCGAGTTGAGGCGACGCGACGCGTGACTTTCTGACATTTAATGCCAAACTCGGGCCCCAAAACTGGCATCGCATGCGCCCCCGTCGAATGTGAATGTGAATGTGAATGTGAAAATAACCCAATGAAATTTGCATCCATGTGTCGCATGAAGGCACCTCCCCCCCCTGCCTGGGCCAGTTTGCGCTTTGATGGGCCTATAATGAAGCATGTGATTGGCTGAAGTGTCACACGGTCACTGCAACTCCCCCCATGCAACTGCAACTGCAACTGCAGCATGCAACCAGCAACATGCAACATGCAACATGCGAGGGTGCCAGCGTGGAGTGCAAGCACATTTAGTTTGTCCTCTTAAATGTGAGTTTATTCAGGCAGAGGCTACGCTAACTAGCTAGAGTTATATGGTAGGACATGAGTTATAGTCAAAATTGAAGTTGATTGTGTTTTAAAAAGATATTTGAAGACATTAAAGCAGCTTTTTAAGTTAAAAATGTTCAGTTTATTGAATAGTTATGGCATATTTTATTTATTTATATTTAATATATATAATATATATAATAGACTGTCTGTATAGAGAGTATAGTACATATATTGTAGTAGAAAAGAGTTTAGAACCCTTCTTTGTCTTTCGAAAATAAACTTTACTCAATTGCAGCCTAAAATATACTAAAAAATCATTCTCAACTTAATGTAGTAGAACTTAGCAATGAATAGTCCATAATTCATGCCTGCAATTAGTTTTTTCACATTTGAGAATCCAAAACAAGGCGTGGCCAAGTTCTAAAACAAACTCTATCTAAGTGTATTAATATGTTGCATCAACAGCAAATTTGTTAGTTCTAACTCTCCTATTAACTGAATTAAAGCTGCTCATACAGACACGCAGAGGTAATCATGAGTAGGTATACACTCCACTATCAAAGCTGATCAAGCATATATACAAGCATTATACATACTTTCAATTAACCAACAGTTATAATACCCTGCTACCCTATGAACCTAACACCTTCAGTGAGCATACACTGCCTTTGGCCCTAATGATGCCTTGGCGAGTGCACAGAATGCACAGACAATGCCACAAACATGGGCAAACTGTGTGTGCAGAGTGTGTAGAATATGTGTGTGTGTGTGTGTGTGCGTGTGCGTGTGGAGTGTGTTAAATGTGTACCATAGAATGCACTGCAGCAGTGGCCGCTGTGCCATTCATGGCTGGAATATTGCAATTGAAATTGTTTGGCATTTGAAATAAATTGCGAATGTATCTTGCGAGTGCGCCCCGTGGCGAAGGAAGTAGGAAGTGAGCGCAGAGGAAGTGCCAGACAATTGGGCAGAGCTGGCTGGTCAACTGGCTGACTGACTGGGTGACTGGCCAAATGGCCAAGCTGGGCCAAGTTGGACTAACCGAGAGTGACACTGAAATTGGCACAGTGGGACACGGCACATCGCAAACCCATTTGTCAAGTTCGGGTTTATGACTGCTGCCGCAACTCTCAATTAGATCCTCACAGCCGGCACACACACACACGCACACGCACACACAGAGAGAGAGAGTCACACAAAAGACACACACACTCGCTTGTTGTTGTCTTTGTTTTTTATTAGTCAATGAGCTTGTCCCGCCCTTTGTTGCCAGCCTCGCATCGTTTAGCGTTTTCATTGACTCGAGACCCTTCTTTACCCTCCCCCTCCCCCCTGCAGCTCTACCTCTTCCCTCTTTGGAGTACACAACATCCGTTTCTACACACACACATCTCGTTGTCGATATCCTTTCAATGAAACTACCATGAAACGGGCAATCCAAAGTCGGAAGTAATTTATCTAAATTTTGTAAGCCAAACGCATCAAATCGTTTTGCATTTCGAATTCGAATTCAATTCTGATTTCGGGCCCTGGCGGCACTCGCTGACAATGGTGTGAAAAGTTTCCTAATCCGCTTTGTGTCACGAGCAAACTGAAGAGACTTTCGAAGATATTAGGCAAATGCTAATTAATTGTCATAGAGGGTACCAAGAAGGTCCCCGGAAGGTTTTTCGCAAGTACTTAGGCACTGTTTGATTAATATGAGAAGAGAAGATCTGCATAGATTGGACTTAGAGAATTGTATAAATTACTTATTTGACGTAGAAGTAGATATAGAAGAAAGTCTTGCTTCTGAAATATTAAAAAATATATATAAATAATATTATATAAATATATATGTGGTTGGAAATCTTCATTAAATAGGAACAGTAAGAATATGTTTAGTATAGAATATTAATGTAAGGTCTTAGGTCTAAGGTCTAATGTCTTAGGTCTTAGGTCTTAGGTCTTAGGTCTTAGGTCTTAGGTCTTAGGTCTTAGGTCTTAGGTCTTAGGTTAGGTGAGGTTACTTTCAAATACTTAACAGATCGTTTTACTTAGTTCTAGTAATAATATATAATATATATAGAAGAAGAAGAAGAAGGGAACAGAAGAACTCACTCTGAAGAGAAAGAAAAACTTAGCTTATATTGGACATACAAAATACCTTCCTGGAACACTTTCTTAGTTACTTTTGCAGATCACAAAAAGATCATTTTACACACGTATATATGGAGTATTTCCATTACAATATTCCCATTATAATACCAATAATATTCAACAATACAATCGCAATTCCTTTCGGCTTGTGATAAAAGTTATTGTACTGCCAGCAATTTGTTTCAGCAGTGTCAGCATTAGCCATGATTGATCGTGCTCTCGACGAAGTGCTAATGCCAAACATGGGTTACTCTCTCTCTCTCCCTCTCCCTTTCTCTCTGCCCGGTCTTCTTCAGCTGCAGATGCAGCTGTATTTACACAGAGAATCAGATCAATGAGGAGGCCTCAAGTAGTACAGCCTAGATAGATGGCTCGAACATGGCAGAGAAGTAACGCCCATTGAGAATTGGCAAGGTACAAGAGGCGTAGAGGGTACCCGGTAACCGGTACCCTCTACCCGGCATCAATGAGATGCAACAAAAGGGGCCGGCAATGGTTACAAAGATCACGCCAGACAACTGACCGGGGGCCAGGCTTGTTAAACAAACCAACCCGAGATCAATCAAAGAGGGTCCGGTATTGCGCAAAAGGTAGCATGAGGTATTTCCGCCTATTCGAAACTCCTTGGAACAAAGTCAGTTTTTTTTTTTTTCTGTATTTTATATTTTTGGGTAAATCACTTCCGCGCAACGAATCTGGCAACGAAATTGTCATGGCCGTCAATTGACAACACGAGCGAGAGCCAGAGGGAGCGAGAAAGAGACAGAAACAGAGGGAGAGAGGGAGCGAGAATGAAACGAAAGGAAAACCGGAAGGTAAATTAAAATGGATGACAATGGATGAGCGGGCTGCTGTTGGGCTATAAACGAGCATTGAATGAGTGCCCGACAGAGTGTGTGAGAGAGAGTGAGAGTGTGCGTGAGTATGTATCTGTGTGTGTGTGTGCGTGTGCGTGTGTGTAAAGGTGTGCATGGCACGGCACACGGCTGTCATGGCTGCAGAGTAACTTCAAGTTGGCCCCGAGCTGAGCAAACACCTTTAGCTGAAACTCATACACACATGTATCCAGGTGTGTGTGTGCGTGTGTGTGTGTGCGTGTGTGTGTGTGCGTGTGTGTGTGTGTGTGCGTGTGCGTGTGTTCGTGTCTGATTTTTTACGCCTCATGCTGCAGCAGCCGCCGCAACGAACCGTTTAATTGGGGTTGTTAGCCAAACCCCGCTCGCCCGCCCCTAAAGAGGCGCAAAAGTGTAGCGCGGTTTTACCCCCAACCCCCTCCTCTCACTCCTCTCTTTCTCTTTGAACATATATTTTATTGCTATTGTATTGTTAGTTGCAGCAGCCCAACAACAACAACATTAGCACTCGCTCGTTGTTAATTGTATCTCTCGGGCACGGCTCGTTTGAGTGGCCTACGCATTGTCACACTTCACTTGGAGAGAAGCACTGTGCGGAGCAGCTGCTAACTGGCTACAGATGAAAGAGACAGCAACAGAGAGAGAGAGAGAGAGAGGGGGGGACAGAGGGAGGGAGAGCAAGCAAGGAACGCAACTGTATCAATGACAATTTTGCAGTAACTTGTACAGTGCCAATGTGGAGTATAGGCAATATTAATGAAATACATATATACGATGTATACATACTATATATATGATATATACACACATATGTTCATGTATATATTCATCTTTATACATATGCACAACACATCAAAACAGACAGTGCTAGCTCACTTTTTTTTAATTTTTCAAGCCAAAAATGGGCGTGGTCCAACTACGAAATCAAGTATACATACTGCACATAATTACACATTTATTCAGCAAATGTCATAGCCCTAGCTCTTGTATTTCCCGAGATTAACGCGCTCATACAGACAGAAAAAAGTGTAGTGTAGCCATTTTCGATTACATTGGGTAAATTTATCAATTTTCATGGTTATTATAGACAGCTGAATGAAAGTATCAAATCAAAAGGCGCCATAAAGCACGAGTAATTAGATCTAGATTATGGAGTATGTACTTGTCAATTTCCAACAAAGTCTGCGCCCACAGAGCGAGAGAGAGAGAGAGAGATACCCGATGTAGCCAGAAAGATTCTACAATAAGATTAGAAATAATCTTGACAAAAAAAAAAAAAAAAAAGAAACCATAACACGAGTCAGCAGACATGGCGTGCCATGGAAACGGAAGTGCTCCCCAATTGAGAACTATCAAGAGGTTCACGATTGGACTAAACAAATTGCCTGGAAACTACTATGATAATCATATAACTATATAGTATATACATATATATATGGTGCTCTGAAAGTCTTAAAATATTGTGAAATTATTTAGAATATTGTGAAATATACATATATTATTTGCTGATAGTTCCCAATCGAATTCAATTAGTTTTTATAGTTTACATATATTTCCAACTCAATGACCTTTATGGAGCGCTGCAGGATAACAACCTTGAGAGGTTCAATATGCAAAGCAGGTTCGGGCTTCATTGTTCAACACTTTGCGCCTTATAAAGCAAAGCAAATAAACAACATGCGAAAATTGAATTGAATCCTTTGACCAACAAACAAGAAGGAGAAGGCAAGGCAGAAGGGGGGTACAGCTGAAAGCGGAGCAGGAGGTTGCCGCAATTGAATTAAGCTACTTAACCCTAAACACAACTACAAAATGGGCAAGCTAAACAACAACAATAACAGTAGAAAAAAACAACAACAGCAAAGGTTTTAGAAATAACAACAACATTTGAGCTGAGTATTTTGAAGTGCTGCAGAAAAATACACAAAAAAATAAATGAAGTGTAGAGAAGTGAAGTGAAGTGAAGTGAAGGCGAAACTCGTTTGATGCGATTCAATTCAATTGAATTTGCATGTAATTTGAAGGCAGATACGGATACACAGATACAGATGCACAGCTAGGAGATACAAGATACATTTGTGCCAATGTGTGAGGCTCATTCATGTGCGCATTGTTGTTTGTGTTGTTGTTGCTGACTGGCTACTTAAACTTCCTGCGGAAGCTAAAACTACAACAACAACGCAGGCTTTTACTTTTGCTGTTGTTGTTGCTCTGCTGCTTCTATTGTTAAATGCAACATCATCATTAAGCGCATAACAATGGCCATCTCACACACACACACACACACACACACACACAGAGAGAGAGGGAGAGAGAGAGAGAGAGCGAAAGAGAGACTGTGCTCTACATACGCACCAGTTAAAAGGGGCGTGCTGGCATCGCCAGGGAAATTTCCCTTTGCACTGTTATCCTTATGCTGGGAAATTTCCCATTTGCCCCTAAAAGCAGCGCGCAAGTGCAGGCAGTAGCGCCATCTCGCTCGCGCAGCGCTGCCATTGGCCAGCGACAGCGCACGCTGCGACGCGCCCACTTTGCAGCGAACAGCGACAGCGAACGAAGCGAACGAAAGCAGCAGCAGCAGCAGCAGAGGCAGCACAGGCAGCAGAGGCAGCAACAGCGACGCAGCCGACGGCATTACACGTAATTTCCCCGAGGAGGTGCGAGGTGTGCGCGCGTGTTTTTCCCATTTTCCCTCGTCTCTCGCTCGTTTTTCATGTGTAATCCGAGCCATGAACGGAGCCATGGAGTGCCAATAGTTATGTAAAGAGACCCTTCATGTATGGGTGGAAGGGGGAGGTGGTGAACATGAATATATATAGTGGATATATGCGCATGTATGTGGAGTATCTTTATGTGCCTGCTTCACATGCTATTTTTTCAATTGCTACAATTTTTGCACTACTCACCAGCACCCCCTCTGCTTCTCCCTCTTCTACTCCCTCCCTGCTCCCCTTCTACTCCCTCCCTGCTCCCCTTGTACTCCCTCTTCTGCCCCCTCTTCCACTCACTCGGCATTGTTCAAGTTAGCTAATGCTCGTTTTGATTATGCTCCTTTTCAGCACCCTCTCTGCCATCTACCATACCTCCCTCTCTTCCGCCTACCTCCCTCTTCACTACCTACCTCCCTCTCTAGCACCCTCTTTCCCTCTCTCCACCCTCTCCCTTTCCCACTCTTCGGCAGCCACGCCTTCACTTGGTAGGTGTGTTGTTCCGTAATGTTAGACAAAGCGCCAGCACTCCTCAAAAAACCCTCTCAGCCGCCCCCTGTCTATATACTCGACCCCTTATATAGTCGGCCTGTTGTTAGGGTCTTATGCAGCAGATCTGAGGTAATCATGGGTTTGCTCGTCAAATCAAATTTCAAATTTGCGCCCTCGCAGTGGGGCTTCTCCTCCTCCCCTATGAGTGAGTGTGCTAGACAAGTCACGGACTCAAACATAGTTGGAGTTCTCAAGTTGATATACTCGACTTTAAGAGAACTAGTTCTGATATATCGAACACAAAACACTTCACTCTCGCTATGGCAGAAATCGAATCAGTTTGTTGTATGATATGGAAGAATTTCTTTTTATAAAGAGAGAGTTCTGTTGATGATCTTGGCTTTATATGTAGATATAGTAAATATATTATATGTATATATGATATAGTTTAGTGATTAAAATGATTTTATGAAGCACTGCAGACTATACTTTTGAATAATATGATGCAGTTCCTTTAAATAAATGAATTGATTCCAATGAATTGAAATGTATTTATCGACATAAATATCTCCTTCTTTTTTAGCAATATAGTTTGTTGACATTGTCATATCTGCTACTAGGTTTATTCATTTATAATCATACCTGAAGTACATCTAAAAACAATTTATAAATCATTATAATCTACCATAGAGTTAACTTTATATGATATTAAAGACAAAAAATAATCGAGAAACCTTTACATACATACATACATTATATTCAAAATTATTTTATGGATTCTCAGGGATGATTATAGTGTGTTATATATTTTAATATACGAGGGTCGTTTGATAAGTCCGTGACTTTTTGTATTTGCCGCGCACCTGCTCTAAATACAACACTGCTCCTGTCAGCAGTTATCGATTAACAGCTGACTGTAAAATTTTGAGAAAGCTGCGTTTTTTGGTTTGCGTTTTATAGGCATTGAAAGCAGACGATCTCGTGAATTTTAACGAAAATGGAAAAAAGTGAATTTCGTGTCAGCATGGCAAAATTTCATAAATTGGGCTACGAACTGCTACCCCATCCAGCATATTCTCCAGATTTAGCCCCCTGTGACTATTTTTTGTTTCCAAACATGAAGAAATGGCTCGGCGGTAAGAGATTCGGGTCATCACAGAAACAAACGACTATTTTGAGGGCCTTGAGAAAACCTATTATTTGGAAGGAATAAAAAAATTGGAAAAACGCTGGACTAAATGTATAGAGCTAAAAGGAGATTATGTTGAGAAATAAAACGCTTCTTTGACGAAAAAAATATATTTTATTCAAAAAGTCACGGACTTATCAAACGACCCTCGTATTATTTTACGTACATTTGGATTAAATTTGAAATTAAATGTTGTGTAAAGAGCTTTTGAATTTTAAATTTTAAAAGTTCAGATGGAATTCTATGGTAATGAACATTTTGTTTCGCAACAGTTTATTTTTTTGCGATTAGTTCGTTAACCCCGAATAAAGTCGGCAGAAATACTTAAAAAAAAACAAGTCTGTTCACTATTATGATAATATATAAATATATGCAACAGAAATTTAATAGAAATATCATAGAAATACAATATTAACAGAAAAGATATAGTATATAACAGAAATGCAATAAAATAGAAATATAATAGAAATATAGCAGAAATATCATATGGATATCATAGAAATATCATATAATATTATATAAATATAACAAAAAGGTAATAGAAATATCATAGAAACATCATAGAAATATCATGGAAATATCATGGAAATATCATAGAAATATCATGGAAATATCATGGAAATATCATGAAAATATCATAGAAATGCAATTTGATGAATCTCGATTGATTACCGAGCAAAAGCCGCGCTCAAACTAAGATTAGCTTAGATATAAATTACAGAATTTGCGCACACTTGAGTGGAATGACATATAAAGTATGTAATATATATAGGACTCTGACTTATAGCACCGTATACCAAAGCATGTCCATTACAAATATAATAGGAGCAGCTCTCTCTCTCTCTCTGTCCCTTCCTCTTGGCTTTCTCTCTTGAGAGATGATAATGATAAATACAATATAATGACGCGGGAATTGTTGACAACATCAAGTGCAGGAGGACCGTGCGGAGCCCGAGCTGATGCTCTGGTCACCCTGTTGGCCATCAATGAAGAGCAAAAGGTGCGACGAGGCTTGTCCGTGTCTGACTGGCTGGCGGCCTCTGTCTGCCGCTACTACTGACTGGGCCACTACTCGAGCGGGCACAATGGCAGCACACACACAAACACACACACACACACACATACAGAGACAGAGGCACATAGAGAGGCGGCTCAAGTGGGCACTCGTCCGTCGTGCGAGCGAGACGGCAAGGCTAACACACATGCCACATGTTCGCTGGCCTTGTTGCACGCCAAGGATATGCGGCGGCAACAAATGGTGGTGCTGCTTGTTGTTGGTGGTTGAATGAGCCACTCACGTGGCTCTGCTGCTGCTGGCTCTGCCACGACGTGCTCGTCGTCGTCGTCGTCGTCCTCGTCGTGCTCTTCGTATCCTTGTTGAAAAGGACATGAGAAGCCACTTAGTGAAAATGCGACGAACGCGCCGCGACTAAACAACACAACCAAGAGAGACTCTCAATAGGTATAGGTGTGTGTGTGTATGGGTGTATATGTGTGTGTGTGTGTGTGAGGCTATATACCCAATGGTGGATGGATGCGCCATGTACCAAGCACACTCTCGCCTCTGTCTCTCTGTCTCTGTGTCTCTCTACCCCTGTGTGTGTGTGTCTTGCTGTGTGTGTGTGTGTGCGTGTGTGTGTGTAGTTTTTGGTACTTTTGCGCCGTTGGCTGCTTGGACTCGTGTCGAGTTCTTGATGTCTCGTTAGTTGTTGATGACACTTCAGTTTGGAATGTTTAGAGTGCGGCTGACAACGCAGCAGCCCGAGCGAGACCAAGTCGAGATCAACATCAAGATCGCAATCGCAATCCCAATCACAATCGTGAGCCCGTGAGCACCGTGAGCACCGTGAGCAACGTGAGCACCGTGAGCACCGTGAACCTCGTCTACCGTGAATCGTGTCAACTGTGAACTGTCAACTGTCAAAGTTCTTTGAGTCGAGTGTCATCTTCTGTGATTTTTTTCTCTTTTTGCAACTTTTGTACAATTT
Organism: Zaprionus indianus; assembly: GCA_018904595.1. Taxonomy (NCBI): domain Eukaryota; kingdom Metazoa; phylum Arthropoda; class Insecta; order Diptera; family Drosophilidae; genus Zaprionus; species Zaprionus indianus. The sequence goes on from JAEIHA010000344.1 coordinate 1,463,957, forward strand.
TGTGAATTGTTTTTCTTCAACTGAACTTTGGTCAATTGAGCCAAAAGAAAGTTCTCTCAGTGCATTTACTTTTTGCATTCACTGTGCGTAACGGCTGCAAAGTGGCGGAGAAACGCAAGAGCAGCCCGTCGCCAACGCCGCCGCCCGCGCAGCAGCGACGCAAATCCGCGACGCCTCCAGCCGCATCGCCCTCAAGGGGAGCGGGAGCAGGAGCAGGAGCAGGAGCTGTGGAAGCCACCGATATGACCATGCACAGTCAACCCGCGCTGGAACGCACTCCCTCGAAGCACAAGGAGCGGGAACGGGAACGGGAGCGGGAGCGGGAGCGCAGATCGGGGGAGCGTGATCAGCGCGAGGCAACCAACAGCAGCGGTAACAGCAGCGGCCTGGGCAGCGCTGGCAGTCTGCCCGCCTCGCCGCAGAGCGCCGCCACAGTTAGCCCCGGCACGCCCACAACGCCCACGCGGCCGCTGCGCACATCGACGCCATCGCAGGAGCAACAACAGCAGCGGGAGAGGGAAAGGGAGCGGGAGCGGGAGCGTGCGTCGAAGATCATCAGCACGGCCAGCACCACAGTGCCAACAACGACGCCAACAAGTGGCGCCAACTTGGCGGCCACCGAGCAGCTGCGCATCCCCACGGGCGCGGCGGCATTCAGTGGCTTCCCCGGGCTGCACAGCATGAGCAGCCTGATGGTGCCCTCGTCGGCAGCCGTGGCAGCCGCAGCGGCAGCTCCCTTCCTGCCCTGGTCACCCATCCTGTTGCCACCCTGGAGTCATGCCCTGCTCCCGGCCGCCTTCTATCCGGCGGCATTGCGCAACGCGTTGCCAGGGTAAGCACAGTTCGATCAACTCTCAACTACAGGGATTCTTCAGGGCTAAGAGATGAACAATAAATGATTCAAGATTCCTTTGGTCCAGTTTGTGTAGCTCTCTTTCTTTCTCTGTTGGTCCCTTTCTCCAAGTTTTCCTTTATCTTCTCTTCTCTGTCTCTCTCTCTTTCTGCAAAGCTCTAAGAACTTTGAGAACTTTTCTCAAACTACTACTCTCAAATAATAAATGTAGAATCACTGAAGGCATCTATATGGTAGTATTATATATACTTTCATATATAAGTATATCATCCATCTATATAATCTATATATGTTCATGGAACCATCGCTTTTCCTGTGCTTAGTGCATAACAAACCTCCGCATAGACTTAGTCTGTGTTGCTTGATTATAACTGACTTTGGCAATAATCATTCCATATCAATATGAATTGATTTGGCTTAGGTTTAGTTCAGCTCAATTTTGAATAGGTCTAAATAGGTCTAAACTCTTCAGATTTAAAACTGAAATTGCAACAGCAATATCTAGCTTTTATTCTCTACACATCAAAATGTATAAAATATCATATATTTGTGATATATCTATGATGTGTGATATGATAAGTATTGTGTTTGCCTCGTGTCAATCATTATCACCATCATACAATTTATATCGTATATACCTACATCATTTATTAAATCATTAGTTTATCATATTAACTTATCATAGCAACATACAATTTTTTATGCAATATCGTATAAAACCTTTAATTAATTCATGTTCTACGTATGAAATACTCCTGATGAACTCTTCATTCGCACAATTTGCTATCAAACTAACAGAAATGCAAAAGCATTAATTAACAATATTCTAGAAAACTCAATGATTAACCTAATATGAAAGGATTCTATTGTATTTAAGAATGTTTTTGACTCTTTACAAAATAGAAAGTGAAATCTAACTAGAAACTAACAATGTATCTAAGGGATTTACTTAAAATGATATAATATGATATAGCTTGATATAAATTGAAATGATATTATATGATAATATTTACTAAATATGATATAAATATGATATTTGACAGGCTTAGTAAGGCTATGAGCTGTACAAGTATATTATAATTGATCATCTACGTATGTAGATATATCTGCTCCATAAATTATTTAATATGTTTTATATATTAAACACACTTTTGTTATTAAATCATCATATCATATCAAGCTACGAGTATATAAACCTTAGCCAAGTTGCAGACAGATCACTCTTGATCCTCGTTGCCCTCTCGATCCGCATAACACCGCGTCAATCCTGCTCAATCCTCACACTCTCGGGTGTTATTTTAGACCCCGTTCGGCCCACCTAATCCGTGCTCTCAATCCAATCAAGACAAGACACGGCACGGCACACACTTGCCCCGTGCACAGCCTACCAAGCAAATTACCCAAATCCTGACCACGTAATTCCCCCTTTGGCCAGGCAAGAGCAGGCGAGAGATTTGCCAAGTGCTCAAGGTCGGTCCTGCACCGGCACCGTCCGATAGAGATTGGGTGTCTCTGTCTCGGTTGGCTTACGAAATGCGAAACTAGAAATTCCCATAGGTGTGCGCTGGGTGCGCAGAGTGCAGAGTGCAGAGTGCAGGGAAACCCCAATCCAGGCAACATGTGTGCAACAGACACGGACACTTCCACTGACGACGGCGTCACACTGTCTGCAAAGGAAGGCCAAGGGAATTCCGCCGGGGAATGCCCTGGCCCTGGGCCGAGAACCTAAGCGCGCGTGGGAATTTCGCACAGAGACACATTTGGGAAAATTCAGCATGGAAAAACCGGAAGCAAGATCGCTTTTTACTTGTCTTTCGCTTGCTTAACATGTGCTCGGCAGAGAGAGAGAGGGAGAGAGAGGGAGAGATCTCCTGCGGCAGGTAGTCGGGACTTAGGTTTAATTGTTGATGGTATTAGAGGGAAATCAAATTTGCATTAGCCTCCGGCACAGCCACAGCTTAGACTGTGTCGTCGGGTCGTCGGGACTGGGTAGCGAACTAGGTGTCAATAATCCAGCGATTTGCCCGGCACTTAATCGAAGTTAATTCCGTGCAAGGGCGAAGCAAGTCACTCGGCGGGCAGCAGGTACTGCGCAGGTACCTGCAGCCCGCACCCATTGTGATCTTTTCCGGCCATTCATGACACGGCAAGACCGGATGTCGGATGTCGTCTCTGTGCATTGTCATCATGCCTCACTCACTCTCTCTCTCTTTCGTTCTCTTTGCAGCCTCTTTGATGCCAAAGTGCCGTCGTCGCAGCGTTCCGGCTTTCATATCTCCGACATACTCAATCTGGATGGCTCCGAGCTGAAGAGCGCTGCCGCCGCCGCGGCTGCAGCAGCTCATCACACGCACAGCCACAGCACAGAGCTAGGAGCCGGAGGAGCAGGAGGAGAGTCCAGCAATGGACATGGTCATCCCACGCCCACAGCGCTATCGCCCACGCCCAGCTCCACGTTGCCGCCGCCACCATCATCCGCCAGCGCAGGAGATGAGCAGGTGGCAACAGCTGCAGCTCCAGCAGATCGCCACACAACCACAGAGCATGCGGCGCACCATCAGCAGCAGCAGGCAGCGGCCGCGCAGCAACATCACCAGCACCAACACCAACACCAGCAACAGCAGCAGCAGCAGCAACAGCCGCACCAGCAACAGCATCATCCGCATCTCCACCAGCATCCACATCTGCATCAGCAGCCCGTCGCACCGATGCCATTGTCGCATCATCAGACCGCCGGCGGCGGTGCTCAGCCACCCATGCCACATGTCGGTGCACACGCCCATGCCGCCTCCGCGCAGGCCGCCGCTCATCTGCTGGCCAGTCACAATGCGGCGGCCGCCGCCGCCGTCGCAGCCGGACAATACCTGCCCAAGAACTTTGCGGGCACCTTCGGCGACGAGATGTCCTCGTACCATCACATGGCACAGACCATGCTCTCCCACTCGGGCCGCAGTGCGTGGATCAAGGAGAATGAGCTCTATGGTGAGTGTCTAATTGGGGGTACCTTATAAAGATGCTTAGCTGTTGCAAAGTATAAGCTAAAGGGGTATAGCGACCAAAGTTAGTGATGGGGTTAAGGAAATACCTGGTGAGCAAGAAGAGATTCTGCAGATCACTTAGGAGACAAGGTTTACTTTCGATTTGCTCTACAATTGCCTAGAAATATGGCTTATATTGTATATATAGTGTAAAGAAGGGTGCTATAAGGAAAGGTGTTAACAGAAAGGATGTTAAAGAAGACAGAAAGATACTCAGAATTAACTAGACAAAGGTTTAATTGATTAGACTACATAAATATATAAATAAATACATAAAAATATATAAAGAATATTTACAGGTACTGTTTAAAAGGTACTTGTGGTACAGTTACAGCTGAATGTAGAAAAAGATATATAGAGATAACCCCTCTAGACTTTGCCATGAAAGCAACCTACAGATACTTCACTTAAGTTTACACACAAAAACCCAAAGTACTTTCGAGGTAAGCAGATATAACCGAAAATATAAATAAAGGTGCTAGAAATATATACAAATTAAAAGAGATATGTCCTATATAGGTTAAATATAAGATATGTGTCAGATATATGATTGAAATCACAAACATTTTTCACCAATTTGCAAAGCTCATACAACTTAGGCATACTGTACAATAAAGTGCCAAGCTAAGCAAGGTCCCAAAGGTACCTTACAAAAGTGAGCTACACTACCATAGCTAAAATATGGTAATGCAACACAAGTCTAAATACTTGACCTGAACTGCAATCGACAAGCCGCAATCTTAGCTTGTAGAGCTATTGCTGGATGGGTACTGCTCACAAGGGTGCTGTCGCTACCGGTGTTAAATGGGTACCATACATCGGTAGTTGAGAGTCGCGTCGAGAGACCGCGTTGCAGTCTAATAATATTGTTCAATAATTGCCTCACAAAAGGCAGCTGTGTTTGCATATGGATGGACGACTTCAGTGACTCGCAAAGCGGGTACCCTTCTCCCTCTCTCACTCTTTCTTACTCTCTCTACTGCATGGGTAACCCCTGGTTGAATGCACGCCCCGTTTTGGCAGACGTTGCAGTATATGGCATATATGGCATTGCGATATGTGTCGATTCAGGTGCTTCAGGAGCGAAGTACCCGTGCAGGGCACGAAGCACCCTTTTTCATTCGCATTGTATCGTTTGCCTAGAGACTGCGCCCAACCTAATCTTGACTAATAGTTTGTATGCGCTTCACACTTGAGGATTAATTTTGTTATTTTATTTTCGTTTTTTCTTTCTCTCTCTCTATTTTTTTTTTTTTTTGTTTTGTCTCCCTCCCCTGTGAAGAGTTGTTGTTGCGCAGACAACATTTTTCAGTCATTCCTTTCATATAAGCCTGGAAATTTATGGCACGCACTTCCGTTTCGTCCTTTCCTCTTTTTTATTATTACAGTTCTCTCTCTCCCTCCCTCTCTCTCTCGCTCTCTCTTCTCTCTACAAATTATAATTGCTGGCAGTTTGTCGTTTTTTTTTTTTTGGGAAATTTCACAGCTGTAAGTCGAGTCGTTTTGATTATATTAAGTTATTAATTTGTTGAGTTGTCATGGTGAGCACGATTACCCGCACTGGTACCGGGGCTCAGGACCTTTGTTTAGTCAATTGCAGTGGAATCCCTGGACTGGAGATCAGCCAAGAAGAAGAGCTAAGTCCAGTCGCGCCCCTGTGCGATAAATCAAGTCCGACTTTAGTCCGATATCAAAAGTGGGCGTGTGCTGGGCTGCATTTGCACAAAAAAAAAAAATGACTCACAAAAGGGCAACGGAAACGGAAGAAAGGGAGCAGGATGCAGTACCGCTGCAGGGATTGAGGGACAGCGGAACCTCGCCCAGGGGCGGGGGGCCATTAGAAGGAAGCACTGTTTGAGGTTTGGCTTTTGTGTGTGTCGCCTCGCATTGTCTCTGGGGTTGCCCTAATGTGTTTTCATTAGCATGCGCTCTCCCTCCCTCTTCCTCCATCTCTCTCACACTCTCACACTCTCTCACTCGTCTCGCCAAACAATGACAATGGCAAAAAGATCGCACAAACAGACACAGACGGAGAGAGGGAGAGGGAGACACATGTAGTGGGAAAAGGCAACACTGGCGAAGGTCAGAAGGCAACACGGAGGCAATTGCCTTGCAAAAGGTGTAACTCGGCAGGGTTGCCCCGCAGGATGCACAGCAGCAGGACCAGGTAGAGTCCCCTAGCGATCGATCGAGCCTCGTCAATGGCCCGTCCCTCTAATTGACATTATTAGGCTCAGCTCGTCATCGTTTCGGGGGTAGTTGCCTCGTCCAGGGCGCATCTGGCCACCCCGATCTCACTCTCCCTCTCTCTCTCTCTCCCTCTCTCTCTCTCCCTCTCTCTCTCTCTCTCTCTCTTTCTCGCTCTCTCATGATCCTAATCCAATTGTGCGAGTCGTTGGCGGTTCTGCTGTGTTTACCCACTTTGACTTTACAGTTCGTTTAGCGCTGCCAATTTCTGCCTGCTCATCTTGTTTGGGGTGTGTCCGTGTGCGATATGCGGTGTGTGTGTGTGTACAGTGTGTGGTGTGTGCCAACGCATTAAATTATCCAAATTGGTGACAAATTGTGCCTAACTCTGACACTGACAGAAAAAAAGGTGTAACTAGTCTGAGGTTGAGCTGATTACAAGAGGGAATGGGCCTCAAGGTATGAGAAGAATATATAAAAAGGTTTTTGGAGATATATACAAGAGGTTTATCAAGCAGATACTAAAGCGTATGCAGACTAAGGCTAAGCTAGTTAAAGTCTACAGTAGATGGAACAGAAATATATATAATGATATATATGTGCGATATGTGAAGAATATATAAAGAAGAATTTAGGGATTTATAAATAAGATTTATTATGTGGATATAAAATTCACTGGACTTAGGCTAAGCTAGTTGAAGTCTTAAGCAGACGGAACAGGAATATATATAGAAAAGTAAAGCATATATAAATATATATGTATGGTATATAAAGATCATACATTATGAGTTAGGACTTGAGTTGCTTGAAGTGTCGATGCAACATATAAATTTATAGATAGTGTAAAGCAAATGTTTAGCTGATTAAAGCTTTAATAGAACAGGAATATATATAGCTATATATTAGATATGTTGGGTATACACTTGTCAGCACATTTAGTATCCCTCTAAATGTATGTTTAAAATGCAGATGGAGGGAAATAAAGAAGATTGTACCGAAGTAAAAAATATTTTATATATATTCTTATATTTTCCTGTTCTAAAGAGCATATTAAAAGGACCTATGCAGATCACATGCATAGCACTTCTATATAGTTTTTACCGTATACATATAGCAGAGATCATAGTGTTCAGCTAGGTTGTACATATTATATATAGACATACTATAAGCACTCTTAGTCTCCCCAAGTTGCTCCTTACTAACTCCCTCTCTCCCCTTCTCTCTCTCTCTCTTCCTCTACAGGCACTCAGCAGCCTGCCAGCCCGGACAGCACCTCACCAGTCACCTCGGAGGTCTCCTACACGTACATCGGCTCCAATTGCCAAACATCGCCAGCGCTCTCCGGCGACTACAAGAGCTACAGTCGCTCTGCGGACTCGGACGCACTCTCCGTGGGCGATGCACTGCACACGTTGCACGGCGGCGGCGCTGCTGGTGCAACTGGCGCCAACTCAGCGGCGCATGCGTTGCACAACAATAACAACAACAACAACAACAATACTAACAACAATAACAACAACAACAACAACAACAGCTTGAAACACGATGCAGGCAACGGCAGCGGCAGCGCCCACGACGACAGCCTGAACGAGGATGGCATCGAGGAGGACATCGACGACGTGGACGATGTGGATGGCAGCGGCGGCGGCGTCAATGCCGACGGCATGCCCAATAAGAAGCGCAAGCGTCGCGTGCTCTTCACCAAGGCCCAAACGTACGAGCTGGAGCGACGTTTCCGACAGCAGCGCTACCTGAGCGCACCCGAGCGTGAGCATTTGGCCAGTCTGATACGTCTGACCCCCACGCAAGTGAAGATCTGGTTCCAGAATCATCGCTACAAGACCAAGCGTGCGCAGAACGAGAAGGGTTACGAGCATCCCGGTCTGCTGCACGGCAATGCCATGCATCCGCATCATCCGTCGGCACTGCCCTCACCCCGTCGCGTCGCTGTGCCCGTCCTCGTGCGCAATGGCAAACCGTGTCTGGGCGATGGGTCCAAGTTGTCGCAGGATTGTGTGAGCACCGCTACCGCCATGCAGAATGCCGCTGCGGCGCATCATTTGGTTGCGCTCAACGGTGCGGCGGCCTATCAACATGCTGCGGCTGCTGCTGCCGCCGGGCTGCATGCACACGCCCACGCACACGCCCATCCGCATGCACAGCGCGCCGCCTGGTGGCCCTAATATTGCTAGATGGCCTCGTGGTCGATTCTAGTCGCTGACTTGAACACCAGAGGACAATAATGATGGCTAGGAGGGAGGAGAGGGAGAGGGAGAGGGAGCTTTCGAACAAAAACAAAACAAAATCGGTGCAATAATTATTAGACAAGGTGTCGAAGGAGGAACCCAACTGCCTCCCTCTCATTCTCCCTCTCTCTCTCTCTCTCTGTCGGTCAGCCCCAGGACAGTGCGCGCCAAGTGTTAGCGGCCACACACACAGAGCAAATAATATCATTCGTGTAATAAACCAATAAAATATATTGTAGCAAACATTTTTTTTGCCAGCAGCTCAAAAGCCGCAGGCCAATTAGTTCTAAGCGATTTTTTTTTCTCCCATTTATATATATTTTTTTTTGCACTCAAGTCGATAATACTTATAAAACTTTAGCTGTAGTATCAAGTTTTTTTCTAGCCGTAGCCCCTAACTTAAAAATATATGAATATAATATAAAGAATAAATTGCGAAGATTAATGATTCGTGCTGTAAATACTATAAAAGATATACAATATATGAAAAGAAGAAATACCCTATAAAAATAGACATACCTTTTACCATTTCCAGCTACAATGCAAATACAACTAGAGTCTAGTAATGTACATACATCCTATAAATATATACATTTATATATAACACACATATACTTAGAGAACCTTACGATTAGTGTTCAACTTAGGCGGAATTAACATTTTTTTATATAGTCCACAGATTACGTAGTCTATATGAATGTAAAAACTACATATATATATATATATATATATATATATATATAACTCTAATAATCCAAATTTTTTTTTGTCGTGTGTATAGTGGAGATAAATAGAAACCCAACTCTTTGAATTTATAGCGCGTAATGAGTTCATAAATGTTAACAGATACAACAGAGAAATTCAGCAAATGTAATTGTAATATAACAAAAAATAAAATTTTAAAAATTCAAATAACGGTTTTTGATTACTTTGTTTTTTTAGCATTTCCCAATTTAGTGGAGAAGTGACATTTTGAGAAGGGTTTTAAATATAATTAAAAATATTGAAGGTCTTTATTCTGAAGCAATTAAGGAAGAACGAGAGCTGAGATATGGCAACAAAGACTGAATTTTGATACTTTGTTTTCCAGCATTTCCCGATCTAGTGGAAAAGTGAAATTTTGAAAAAGGTTTTAAATAAACCAAAATATTCTGCAGCTCATTCTTCCGAGGCGATTAAGGAAGAACTAGAGCTGAGATATCGCAACAAAATACAATAGTTTGCACCCAAACAACTGTTTTGTTTATTCACAAATAGATTAGACGACGACTATAGTGTGCATATGTCTGTCCCACGAGGGTATTTAATCTTCGTAGAGCAGAGCGTAGATAACTGGTTAGCTACTACTACTGACTGCTGCTATAACTGGCTAGCTGGCTGGCTTGGTTTTTATCATTATGGAGTTCAGACTCCACACGGTGCATAATGGTGCCAGTAAACAATGGTAAAAACATTAAGCAGCCCATAAATACGCCTTGATTATGGCTTTTAGCTACCGTTTACGTCTGCAGCGAGCGATTGGGATCGTAATCCATTAATGATTATACGAGTTGTACTACTCGCGTACTCGTATAATGCCCGCACTGAACCTTTGAAGCGCTCGCAACCGATAAGCACCAGCGACCCAGAGTAGGTGCATGCCATGGGACACTATGGTTTCGTGTATGGTATATGGTATTTTCATATTTTGAGTACTATATTATGGCATGCGCTCTATGCCAGTGTAATTGCCCCGCTTACCACACGTTGACTTTATGGCACGGCCATCAAAGGCTGATTTGGGTTCGGGCTACCCACAAGGTAACACCTTCTCCAATGTATGGTGCTTGCAGTCAATGCCAGTCAATATGCATTGATATGGTTGAGTTGGAGGGTGGCTAAATCAAATATAGACAATCGACAATCGCTAAGAGGACCTGTTTGTCTCTCTCTCTCTCTCTCTCTCTCGCTCTCTGTGGGCCCGGGACCCGGTACCCGGTGTAGTATGGCGCATAATTTGCGCAAATAAAGAACTTGAAGTCAAGTATATGTTTTGGAGTATCTCATAAAATAAACAAGTGCTATTCGAATAAACGACAAATTAAATTACTCATCAATGAGTACTGAAAACACTCGAGTACAGTTGAGAACCGACATGCTACATATGTAGGTACTACGATACAAGTACAGCACAGCGAGTACCCCTACTTAGGTGTCTGTGTGTGTGTGTGTGTGTGTGTACAGTGTACACAGAGCTATCAATATATGGCAGAGCTAGTGCGACACTAGCTTCTGACTTTTCCATTTGTCATCTGCAAGAAAGAGCTGAGCAACTCTACAGCGAAAGCTAAATACACTCTAAGAAATCTGATATAACTGACTATATACTATTTATAGTATACAATTTAACTATAAATTGATATATCTTTTTTAAAATATCTTAGAAAACATGGAAAGACTTTAATTTCAATTTCATACCTCTAAGACTGCCCAGTTCGATCTGTCAGTTCACATACAATATATACCCACAGTTAGGGTATTAGAGCCATAACAATAACCATACCGAGTATTAATAAACATCGAGTGCGTGGTCATATATTTCGCACAACAACAACAAGAACAGCAGCAACAACTGTGGAAGCATTTTTACAACTGCCATAAACTCGACGATTACTGAAGTGCCATAAATATTTTATATATTTATGGTTTCTTATTTCGTCTCCTTTCGAGATTTATCTAAGCATGCAAATATGGCATGCAAATATTGATGGCATCAGTGCAAAAAAATGGGAGTTCCAATTGGCTTACCTTAAAAACGGTGCTATAAACTTGCTATAAATCTGCTATAAAGTTGCTATAAACTTGCTATAAACTTGCTATAAATTTGCTATAAACTTGTTAAACATTCAAAACTGCCTAAAAATGAAACATGTGTGCATATCTTAGCTACTAGGTACCCTTATCTAGCTAGTATTGCTTACTATAATTTACCATAACTAACTACAGATCTGCAACAGATGCCATAAATACACATGCCCGCAAACATAATTGAGCTATAAATTGCGGCACTTGGGACCCCCGATTATTTGCATACAACACACTGGAACGGGCACGGGCACAGCACCTTATCGCACAGGATGTTGATTATACGGGGGCCATTCATAGGGTACACTTCGAAGATCTTGATTAGACGTAATAACTCTGCTCAAGACTGATACGTGTATGGCTATGGCTATTGCTCGGTCTCCGTCTCGTTCTCGTTCTCGGTCTCTTGCTCGGCATCGAGTTCGACACAATAATAAACTTTCAGTTTATTCATAGTATTGTTGTATTCTTATTATTATTATTATTAATTTTTCTGTCGTTATTGTCGTTGCTCCCTCTGCCTTCCGATAAGCCAATTCCGTAGAGTTCCCCCCGGCAGGCAGCAGTCAACCTGATTGCCTCTGTTTACTCGTATGTGACTGTGTGAGCCATATCTGCGATATGTCTCACAATGCCGGACAACCTGTGCCTGGTGATCGCTACCCTACACCAACCATACACACACACACACATCGATAGAGACACACACACACACATATCGATAGATTGGTCAGCATGCGTGGACGTCATGTCAGGTACAAACGTGCGAGCTTATCGAAATGCTCTGCCAGTTGTTGCGGAAGAAGCCCAACTACGTTCGTAAATCTGTAGATAGACGACCCACAATTGACTTTTAAATCGGCGCACACGAATCGGGTACATCTGGAATGAGTTAACGGGGAATTATGATAGATTCACACTTATTAGAGTTTCTAGTGAATTGGTGATTACAGATGTAGTCTTTGTATATTTCTAGAATTATTTCCCTGATTAGCTGGGTAAGTTAGAGGAAGTTCTAAGTGATCATACGAGTTCATTATCTGAAGCTTGGCATATACCATAGTTAAGGGGCATCTTAATGTAACTGAATGAAGTATGAAAAATATCAAATTTACGTGTATTTAAATTTATACCAAATTATTTTAAATTATTTATTGTATTAATATATTAGTATTTCTAATTCAGTCCAATTTACATAATATTGAATAATGAAATCAACAAAAATAATATAATATTAAACATTTAGGATCTTATGGAAATATTATTTGAAGAAAGATTATTTCTTTCTCCTTTTATAGGTCTACTCCTGAAGGTTTTGTCATATATCTAAAGTTATTTATTATCTGATGTTTGTATAGTTAAAAATACTTAACTGCCTTTCAAAAGAAGTTAAAGTACATTTTTGAGTCATCAAACTGATTTTCATCGACTTATATGATATATTTTTAATTACACATGTTAATTTGATCAATCAAAGATTCAAGATCATATGAATTTATTCTACGGATTAGCTTTATTTCTTTGCACTTCCGTGGGTATATTGCTGAAGTAATTCTCTCTTTAATCAGATATCTAAAGCAATGTATACATTCATTTTCATAGGGATTATGTGTCAGTTTAAACTCGAAGTGTGGCCTCATCTTGAATGGCGACTTTTAATTGGGTTATTGCCACAAGGCAGGGGCAAACAAATGAAATGAAGGGGTAGGAGGAAGGAAGTTGCACTTGTGAACGAGCTCAAGAACAAGAAGAAACAAGTCAAGGAGGAGTACGTGCACCATATGAATCCAACTGGGCACTTACAACGCTTAATCAGCTCCGATTTCTGTGTTGTTGTTCTACAATACAAATTTGGCATTGATAAAACTGGCAGACAGTGCCAGACAACGACAGCGACATCGACATCGATAGGCAACAGACACACGGCTCTGATGTGGTCAGTGTGTAATGAAAAATTGATTAACGCTTCGCCCAGGGGCGATACCTCGATACATACATATAGTACATATACATATATATAGTCTGTCGATCGAATAAATAAATTTATCAGAAAATAAACGTAAATCAGTGAACAGAGTGTAGAAATTAAACGGGCCAAGCAAAGGCGGCAAAGCAAATAAATGAGATTACAATTAATAAAATAATCGATAAGTGCACGAGTTATCGTTGCTGTTGTTGCTCCTGTTGTTGTTGTTGTTGTTGGCTCTTTGTGGGCCAAACTTAATTGCGTTTTTGATTTAACAACGTCCAGCGCGATTCTGCAGTCCAATCGAAGTGCCCAACTATACAGAGACTATATACATTCGCATACGCCCTGCGCTGCCACCTGTCTCGAGTGGGCGTCAACAATTTTACCGTTTACTGTTACTCTTTCTCTTTCTTTCCAATTTAAAAACGCCTATCTGGCTGCTCCTAATGGGGGTTGGCCCCCAGATAAGACCCCCGAGGCAGCCGAAACTGCGATTGGCCCATGACAAGCGGCCGCAACTGTATACAGTGCTCGCTCTCGAGTGTGCACTGCTTGTCATTTCATTTATCCAAACTGATCATATGCAGGGACTATCGATATCCATATCGATTAGGTCTATTAATTATATATATTATTATTGTTTGATTTTCTTTAACATGTTTTTACCCCGAATGCCGTCTTCTGCTCTTCTCTTGGTCCGCGAATGTTTATATCAATATATATCCTTCTCTCTGTCTGTATGAACACTTATAACTCAGAGACTATAAGAGTTAGGTCTACCAAATTTGATGACAATTTGTCTTTTTATATGCAACACAAACTGATTGCTTAACAATGTGACCACGCCCCTTGCGCCGCTCTAAAATTTGAAAAAAAAGCGAACTGCAAGCGTTATTTGTATAATAATTTGTTCATTTTTGGTGTATACAATAAATGAAGCAATACACACTATTACTTCTGATTTAGTTATAATTGAATAGCTAACTTAGAAAATATTTTGAATATGAGACTCGATAATTATCGATTATAATCGACTGTCGCTTTCTTTATTGTTTGGAAATACTTCAGAAACTGTTTTGACTTCATTTTCTCGTTGCATTCAATATACGAATATAACGAATGATGAGAATAGAAAGTGATATATCTTTGCTTCATATTGATTGCATGTGTGCCATACTTCTGTCGCCCACTGTGCGTGTTCAGCGGACCTTTTTTAATTAGCAATGTCTGGTTATTGGCCTGTCCCACAGTTCCACTGTCCACTCTCCCCGGTCCCTTCTTCCCTTTCCCTTCTCCCCCGTCCCTTCCCCCTTCTTTGTCCCCTCTTCCATCCCTGTCCACTGTCCACTGTCCGCATGTCCGCAAATAAAATGCAATTTTAATGACAAAACTCTCACACATTGTGGCCGCGCGACTTTGTCTCGCAATTCTAATTAGACTGCGCCGACTGCAATAAAGCGCCGGAAGAGAGCGCTACGGGGGCATCGAGGTGCGAGCTGTGAACAAGCAGGAAGGGGGGAGGGGGTGTGCGATGGTTTGCCAGCCCCTTTTTGGGGGTTGCCTGCGCCTTTTGCAAATCAAATCAAATTAAGTCAAAGTTGATGGCGCATTTTACAGTTGTTTAGTGGGGGAGAGACAAGGGAAAGGAGAGCGGGGTGGGGATGTGCTTGGTGCAGTGAAAAATTTAATAATGCCTTGTCGATGTTGTTGTTGTTGCTGTAGTTGTTGTTGCTGTTGCTGTTCGCGCCGTTGTTTGTTGTTCATTTCGCGGCCATCGTCATTATCTGCATGTAATTTCTCATTTTCATAGTCAATTAAGTCAATCACACGCCCTTTTAGCCACCGCAGCGTCGTGTGCCGGCGCTCCCCTACCCCCTACCCCCTGCGCCTGTCCCTGCGCCTGCCCCTGCGCCTGCTGCTGCCGCTGCTGCTGCTCTGCCTCCCCCCTTGCAAGCCACCCTGCAAATTAACACGTCGTCGCCGTTGTCGTCGTTGTTGTTGTTGTTGCTTCGTGGGTTGTTGCCTTGTTGGATTGGTGGGTTGATGAGCTGCCTCTGCTCCTGGTGTGCGTGTGTGTGTGTGCGTTTCCGTTGCCACTGCCAGCGAACCTTTTGTTTATTTGCAGCGCAATGCAACGTCGCGTTTATTGCTCAATTTTCATCGATGTTGCCAAAATTACATATTCATAGCTGGCCAGCAAAGCCAACCACCACCACCACCCGAGCCAGAGCGCATTACGATTACCATTACCACAACCCACACACACACACACACCCGTACACACACACCCGCACACCCACAGCGAGTCCCGGCTCAATAACTGTAACAATTTCAAGCACTAAAAGGACACGTGGCAGCTGCTTTTAAAATTGAATTTCCTGCCATGTAATCTTGTCGAGTCAATTGTTTTTGCGTGGGCCCAGCCCACGGCCTCTTTGTCCACCCTCTCCCCTCTCTCCTCATTCCCTGTTCCCCTGTGCACGTGCAACGTGTTCTGGGTGTGCGGCGCGTGTGTCTCTCTCCTCTTCTCTCCTCCTCTTGCTCGCTGGTCACACGTCTTTATTTATGAAGATGTGGCCAATA
The DNA here is from genome assembly GCA_018904595.1 of Zaprionus indianus. NCBI lineage: Eukaryota > Metazoa > Arthropoda > Insecta > Diptera > Drosophilidae > Zaprionus > Zaprionus indianus. The sequence continues at coordinate 1,479,677 of JAEIHA010000344.1, forward strand.
TGTTGACTATTTGTGAACACCAGCAAACACCTACCCCCCCCCGGTACCCCCCTCTCCTTCCCCCTCTACCTATTACACATCTCTGTCACCCTCTGCTGCTTAGCTGCTTAGCTGCGTCACGTCGCGGATTACCTTTTGACTTATGACACGCACTCCGATTGTCAATGCGAAAATGCTCGCAAACTGAACAGCCTTTGAGCATTTGAAACTACAATAGTTACAAGCTATGTTTGATTTTTTTTTGTTTCATTATACAACACTTAAGATCATATGATATCATGTGATATATCAGGTGTACAAGTATGAAATGTCGTTTTTTTTTTAATAAAAAAACACGTTAAATTTTGCGAAAAAAGAAAAAACAATTATTCAAAGTATTTGCCATCGCTAGCTACACTTTTTTCCCATCTCTCGAGCAATTTGTGGATTCCACGCCAGTAGAACTCATCGTCTTTTGCGAAAAACCATTCATCGAGCCATTTTTTCATATTTTTCGTAAGAATCGAAGCGCTGCTCAGCGATTGCGTGTCCCATCGAAGCAAATGGGTGGTAATCGGATGGGGCCAGGTCTGGTGAGTAAGCCGCATGCGGAAGCACTTCCCAATCGAGTGTTTCCAACGTGTCGCGAACCGATCTTGCATGGAGAAAATGAAGTATGTCTTGGAGAAAAATGACCTTGGGTTGTCTTTTTTGATATTCTGGTCGTTTTCTCTGAAGCGCACGGTTCAAATTGATCAATTGTTATTGGTAGCGTGCAGTATTCACCGTTTCGCCGGGTTTCAAGAGCTCAATGCTTGCAATTCGGTGTCTTCGTACCTTTTTGGTGGTTTTCCGTGCTCTTTGTCGTCCACATCAAAATCACCACTTTTGAAGCTTTGAAACCACCGTTCACACGTTTTCACAGTTGGTACTTGTTCGCCAAAGGCTTCAACAAGCATTCGGTGCGATTCCGCAGCTGTTTTCTTCAAATGAAAACAGAAAATTAACACTGTCGGCGTTTGCTCTTTATTCGGCACGAAACTCGACATGTTGACTGCACTGAGAGTAAACGATAATGACGCTCGATTTGCGCAAAACTTTGGTGGTTCGACAGTCAAGGTTGACACTTCACATGGTCAAAGTTTCATGACAATCGATTAATATTTACGTTTGCGAAACATCTATATGTTCGAACCGACATTTCATACTTGTACACCTGGTAACTTCTTACTTTGCCAGTTGATTGCAATCAAAACCAATGAATGATGTTTTTTATTGTATTCACCAAAAATAAACATTCTACTTTTAAATTAACGTTTGCAGTGCGCTTTTTTTTCGTTTTAAGGCGGCAAAAAGAGGCGTGGCCAAGTTCTAATTAATTAATTTAGCTGCGGAAACTATTAAGAAATATTACCACCAAGTTCGATTGCTCTAACTAGCTTAGTCTCTGAGATCTAAGTGTTCATACGGACAGAACTAAGAAATTGTGTGTGTTTCTAAGCTGTTTAAGGATATATGCATTCTAAGAAGCTGATAAGGCCATCTTTTAGCTATGACACCCCTTTGGCTATAATTTGTAGCATAAAGCTTAGGTATAACTACAAAATATTGGAGATATTTTATTGCGAAAGGTTTAAAAAAGAAAAGATTTTAATTTGATTAACTAAGTGACTTTCTTTTGGTTCTTCTCGTTTTGCTCGCTTCAACTCTATGTATATTCACTCTGTCTCTCTCTCTCTATCTTGCTCCCTCTTTCTCTCTCTCTCTTTCTCTTTCTCTCTCTCATTCCCTTTCTCTTCTCATCTCCCAGAGGCTTTCCCTCTCCCATTTTCATTAACAAAACTTGAGAATCGACATGAATTTTCGGTTCGCCATTCTCCTTTCGCATAATTAAAACGTCAAAAGAAAGTGAAGAGTAAAGTCCAAGGCAGACAACCTTTTGCTGCTGACTTGACTTACCCCTTGCGGGGAGGAGGGGAAGTAGGTGGGGCAGCACTTTGCGGGCCCGCATTGCGTGTCTCCCTGCGTCGTTGGCCATTAAAAAAAAAGGCGAACGAACATCAATTTAAATATTGCATTACAATGATTTGCATAAAGGCAGCACGCCAGCCAGTCACTGTGTGTGTGTGTGAGTGTGTGAGTGTGCTCGTGAGTGCGCCCATGAATGAGTGAATGAGTGTGTGAATTGCTGGGTGAGTCCGCCAAGTTGCTGTCTCTCAGAAATCAAAGCCAGGAACCATTAAGCCAATATAAATTTGCACTTTCACATGACCTCGCTGCGGTGGCGGACGCGTGAGTGTGCATGTGTGTGTGTGTGTGTGTGTGTTGCTGGCTAATTTGAATACACCAAACCCTTGTGTGTGTGCGTGTGTGCTCAGTGCTTCCCACGATATTGATATGACTTTGTCGTGTCGGGTCGGGGGTCGTCGTCGTCGTCGTCGCTTCAAATCAAAATTCAAATCAAAAATCAACAAACAACAGCAACAACAACAACAACACAAAGTGTAGGCAGCAGCCATTAGTGGCAACAACAACGGCGGCCACTGAAGGGGTAAGTTGCACGTGCAACACCTGAGCAAAGGCTGCAGCAGATCTTCGGCCTGGGCTGGGGCTCAATTGTGCATTTGATAGCGCTAGTTTGTTTAACCTTTTCTGATTTTTATTGCATTATTATTGGTAAATAAACAACAACAGCAGCAACAACAACAACAACAGCAACAACAACAACAACTCTGAGTTGAGGGGTGCAGAAAGGAGCTGCCAGAAATTGAGAAATCAATCAATAGAAAGGCTTCGCTTCTCTCTTTCTCTCTCTCTCTCTCTCGTTCTCGTCCTCGTCAGGAGTCGCAGCAATTAAGTGCTGCGCCCCCGCACCGCGTCACACCGGCAGCGGAAGTCATTAAGTTGCCCTCGCATCTATCTATCGCTTAAAGGGTTGCGGTTCACCCAACGCGACGCCGCGACGTGTGCGCCTGCCTAATTGCCCTGGCGTGAGTCCGTGAGGGAGGCAGAGCACACGGCGGGCTCGACATGTATGTAATTCGAGTAGACATTTGCCGCCCAAAAGGGTCAAAGGGCAGATGCGTTCAATTGTTGTTGTTGTTGCTGGTTGAAGTGCTTGTGGCAGTGGCACCTCGAGATGCTGCAACATGTGAGAAACTTGGCTCGTAGTAAAATGATTTCTTAAATAACTTCGGTGTTTATTATTCGATTATAAACAAATAAACAGAATTTGTTTGTATTGCTTTATTTATTGTGCACATTATAACTAAAAAACCGCTTGCAATTCGTTTTTTATTGATTTAAGGGGGCGTAAGGGGGCGTGGCTACATTGTTAAGCAAGCAGTTTCTGCCGGATATAACAAGACATATTGACAGCAAATTTGATAAAGCTAGCATTTATGGTCTCTGAGTTATAAGTGGTCATACGGACAATTGACTCGCTAATAAAGTGGAAATGAGGTACTGCTTATCACACCTTAACTTTCTTGCCATGCCAAACATGCTTGAAAAACAACTGAAGTTATGTGGAAACTACCAGCACAGGAAGGTGTTGTACAGTATCATTTTTTTTCCTTTTCAAACATGATATATGTTATGGTAATATGATGAAAAAGGCTCCCAAACAGGAATGTAATGAACATAATATTATATAAAAGAATCTCAAATAGTTTTCCCTCAAAATACTAGAACAGGAAGGTGGTGGAAATATTAATATTATAATATATAAAAGAATAGCAAAGTTTTCATGTAGGTACTAGCAGAGGAAGGTGCTGAGCAGAACGAGTTATTTTCTTATTCAAACATAATATGATGATTAAGAATCGCAAATAGTTTTGCGTGTAGGTACTAGCAGAGGAAGGTGCTGGGCAGTACCATTCTTTACTCATTCTTTTCAGTACCACTTCTTATCTTATTCAATCATAATATGATAAACATGAATACCAAACAGTAAGGTACTGAACAGAATATTATACGATATACAAAAATACCAAATCGTTATGCAAGTCGGTACTAGCAGAGGAAGGTGCTGGTCAGTATTATTTTGCTGCCTGTATAAACATAATATTAAATAAAAGATTCCCAAATAGTTATCCATATACTTGTAGGAATTAGCAGAGGAAGGTGCTCGGCAGTACCATTTCTTTTCTAATTTAATCATAATATTATATAAAAGAATCGCAAATAGTTTTCCATGTAGTTTCCTTTGCAAAAAAAGAGAGGAACTCGTAAAAAAGCTCGCATCGCTTTGTGCCCATACAAATGACTGTCATTTGATCCATATTTCTGTGCTCATTCAGTTTGTTTGGCATGTGGCAAGTGCCCCCTTGGGGGGTAATGCGAAGGACATGTACATAATTTGGATTTAGCATGTGTACTACAAGAGAGAGAGAGAGAGAGAGAGAGAGAGTCGGAAACTTTGTCCGGCATAAATCGTTGCCCGAACATCTCAAGACAACAAGACAACAGAGGAGAGAAGGCACCAAGAGTACCGCACATAAATCACCAGACCGAGTCGGAGCTCGGACAATTGACGTCAACAATAACTAACAATGATGTCAACTTGTAATTGAATTGATTGACAATATTTTATATGGAAGTAGAATGGCGAATGGAGAAGAAAGAAGAAGGTCCCGTTTAATGACGAAATTTGTTTAGATTAGCATTAATGGAGGAGGCAGAGAGGAAGGAGAGCAGCAGAAGGATACGCAGGCACAATGTGATAGTTGGCAATGATGAGGGCGCACTTTGACCCTGACGTCGACACGGGCGAGTGGTTGACTGGCCTGGCTGGCCATAAAAAACGATAAGACTATTCAATAAAAATACTTTAAGCGGAAAAACAAACTTGAATGGCGATAAAAAACGTTCGACTTGTGCGAAGGGTCGCTCGCACACGCACGAGTCCTGTTCGCGGGTCCGAGCACCCACTTCGCTATTTGCCGCCCACTCGTTTTTTTGGACAAGCTCGAGGACAGCAACAATATGTGGCAACTCTCAGTCAAGGGGGTGTGGCAAAAGGGGAGGGAGAACAGAGACAGAGCACCCTCTCGGTAGTGCTGCGCTTTTTAGTTAATGAAATCGTTTGCCAAATGAAACGTAAAGCCAGCAAAGGCAACAATCTCAACCGATTGAACTCACCCTCAGTGGGCAATCCTTTTTCTCCTCTTCCCCCACCCCTCCTCCTTCCTTTGCCCGCCCAGCGGAAACGGAAATGTGTCGCCGTTCAAGATTTTAAAACCGAATTTCGCGTAGCATTTTGCGTGATTTTGAAAAATCGGCCGCAAAATCATTTTAAAGCCACTTGAAAATGGCATTTTGAACTCATCCTCCCCACAGTCCGCTTGGCACTGTGCGGCTAACTGTGTGTGCGTTTCCGTTTCCGTTTGCGATCTGCCTCATTTCCTTACCCCCTCCCTTCGCCACCCTGTGTGCACTTGGAGCTCTGGCGACTAATTTGTTGATTTATTCACTACGGAAGGGTTGCTTAATCCGCTTTGACGACGTTTTTATTTATTTGCCCAGCAAGAAAAATCTATGGAATTCTATGCGCCTCTCACTCTCTCTCTCTCTCTTTCTCTCTCTTACTTTCTCTAGGGAAGCCAGAGAGAAGTATTTTTCAACCTATAGATAAAATTAAAAGACAGCAAAGAGTTTATTAGTTGATTGAATTGCAAAGTTGAGCAAGATTCACAGACAAATGAAGTAGTTTCTTCTTCTGTCGTTCACCTTAGCGAGCCTGCACTGTAGCAGTGGCAATCTAGTCTAGTTTTATTTTCGTACACAAAAAGTTTTTGCCCAATTTCTTTTCGCATATGCACAAAGTTATTGCTCTCAGCCAATTACTGTGCAGCTCCAGCTTGGCCATTTCCATTCCATTCCATTCCAGTTCTGGCCATGGAGGGGTCTCTGGCCTCTTCGTCGGCATTTGCATTCCGCATGCGGAGCTTGTTGTCTGGTTATCAAAACACACTTCCGGAATTTAATGGCCTGAATCCTTTTGCTACTGCCTCGATTCGCCTTCTCGAGTTCTGCGTTTGTTACAGTTCTTGTTTGTTTGTTGTTCGTTGTTTGTCCGGGACACTTGTAAAGTGCATTGGCCTGTAATAATTTCATGCCCGGTTACAAGTTTCATTCTGTTGGGGATACTTTGGGTTGGTCATGTGCTGCGCTGTTGTGCAGTAATGGTTAATCCAACAAAGACACTATATATTATATATAGGTTCATAGTCATATCACAAGCTCATTGAAATGAACTTAAGTTTTACGACAAGAGTTAGAAGTAGAAAGATTATGTCATTATGTTCAAAATGTTCTAGGAAGGAATAGCAATATTTTAGGAAGAGTATGGATATCTCTTTATGTCATTAAGAATATATATATTATATATTCAACATACAAAGTTATGCCCACTAAACATAGGGTAGAAGAGCAGTAGTAGAAGAATTGTAATCTTAAAAAACAGACACTCAGATACCACGATACCACTATACTAAATATAGTATATTATTGTTTAGCATCAACAACAGAGTCAAAATAGCCATATTTTATTCATTCTGTCTGTATGAACAACTAGATCTCAGAGATTATACGAACTAGGTCCATCAAATTTGGTATCAATGTGTCTTATTATTTTACCTAGAATAACTAAGCTTTAGAATGCAGCCACGCCCACACAAATCGAATAAAACTCAATTGAATGCGTAATTTTAAAGCTAAAATATTTCTATTTGTTCTGAACAATAAAAATTTGCATAGAATCAAACTTCAACTGAAAAGTTATTAACGAAATCCCTTAACTGGTCGTACAGATTAGCTACATTGCTGGGTCCTGGGTATCTGCAAGTCGAGCAGTTGTAACTGTTGCTGCCGTTAGTTGCTTTATTCTGGCAATTTTTTCTACGTTCCCGTAATTATTTTGGGATCGTTCGCTGGGCTCGTTTATCTTACGGTTTGTGTAAATCATTCGCCGAGCTGACTTTGAATTATGGAAAATTTGGCAAATTTACGAGCTGAAGATGCAGTTGGAGTTGGAGCACCAATTGCAGATGGCCAGGGGAGAGGGGGAAGGGGAAGTAAACTGTGACTGGGACGAAGATGGAGACGGACTTGGCCGACAAACAAATGCGGCCCCTTTGGCTGTTTGCCATTGTTACGCTTTGTTTGTTCTCGCTGTTGTTGTTTCTCTTATTGTTCTTGCTGTTGTTGTTGTTGCATTGTTGTTGTTGCCATTGTTGTTGTGTTTACTTAACGCAATTTACACGCTTTGTTTTTAATGCGCTTTTGATGAAGCCATCATGTCACATTACATCAAAAATAGCAGCAACAGCGGGCAGCACATCAAGTTGCGAGGGCGGCACACACACACGCACACGCACACGCACACTGAGACAATAACAGCACAATAAAAGGCGAGCAAATCTCCAGGCAGTCATCCCCCCTTTCAGGCAGTCATCTTCCCCTGTTCCCCTTCCCCTGGGCCATTTAGCAGCACGTCGCTGCGTCGCTGCAAAAATCTCATAAACACTTTCCTCCTTTGGCTTTTGGTGTGCACAAATTGAAATCTGGTTAGACACAAGGGTGTTATATGCTACACCCCCGTTACAAGGCACTCCCCTCCCTCTACTCCACCCCCCCCCTAGATACACAAGTGAACAAACATTGAGGGGGCAACGTTTTGGGACATTTACAAGCAGCTCATGCGTGCAAATCAAAGCGAGCAAGTGGAAAATGGACCACAGTGGGGGAGGAGAAGCACGGCCAGGGGAAAGGGAGGCGGAACAGATCGAATGGCAACCCTGTTTTGGGCCATACCATATAAATGCATGGCATGTTGTTTATTAGCTGACACTTTGTTTGGCCAGCAGGATTCATGGACTCACGGATGGGCCCCTTGGCCCCTTGTTATCCCCTTATCCTCTTAGCATATTGCACAGATCATGGCTCGATGGGGCTGCAGATATATGTATATTGTAGCTAACTGAGTGAAAGAGATACTTAACTGCTTGGGGAAGTTGCAGTGTTTTACTATGTAAATAAAATTGATATTTGGGAAGAGATTTGGTCAGTTGATTCAGAGGAATATATCGATACATCTAACAAAAGTATCATTTTTTATATAGAACATACAACATAGATTTATAATATTATATAGTTCTTATATATACATTTATCAAGTGTACATGAAGTGCTACAACAATATTTATGTAGCTATATTTAGCGTGGCTTACTAAAGTATAAAGTTGTGAACCAATTATTCATAACTAAAATGTTAAAGAAGTTCGATTTGGATAAATTTTAAAAAACTAAGTCTAATTATCATACAAAACAGATATAGAAACTTTCCTTTTCAATATTCTTAAATAACAAAAATAGGTCAATAGTTTCAATTCACAATATATATACATACAGTCTTCTGTCTTAGATGATACTTTGACAACCTATTCAAGGCATAGGAAAAATACGATGTAGTAAGTTTGGGTTGCAATATCTTGAAAAGTAATGCAAATTCTATAGTTTCAATAACCTAGCAATATATTGGTCAGCTCTGATTGAGAGGTGCAGAAACATCGATGTTGAATCAATAAACATCGATGTTTCATATGTAAAACATTAGCAAACATCGATGTTTCTGCAGCTCTAATCTGATTCCCTTCCAGTTTAATCAGGAATGATATAATATATTGCAAATTTTTTAATCCCTTCCAGTTAAATCAATTATGATAGATATATCGGCCAGATCTAACTCCTATCAAGCCTAATCAAAAAAAATTATGAGATATATCGGTCAAATTCAGTTCCCTGCAAGTTGAAACCGGAATAATGCGATATATCGCTCAGATATGACTCTCTTCACGTTTACCACAATCAAAAAAAGATCTCATAGTTGTACAGCGTAGAGAAACTAATACAAATTTCCATAGGCAGCACCTTCAAGCCTTCTTTAACGCTAAACAACTTGTTTAATTCGTCTCGATCTGACGATCCCATTTGTAATATTTCCAAGATCAGATGTATAGCACTTATATTGTTTAATCGTATAATTTGTCTAGGTTTCGATTGTATTTTAAGCAATACTCGAACTGCATTGTGCGATCCCCAGTTCGCACTCAGACTCAAGTCCTTCCGCACTTGCCGAGCACCCTCTCGAGGTGTAAGGATCGAGAATTTATTGGTCATTAACTGAACTACATATATCTGTGAGGATGCGAGTGACTTCTTCACTTTCGGTTCAATGGCAAACAATGCCGGGGCTGAGGGGATCAGGAAGAGGAGGCAACTGAAACCCAAAAGATGCTGAAGAATGAAGGCCATTGTGAGTGCAATGAGACTGTGAATGAAACTGAGAGCGGTCTTCTTTTTTTACTGCTGCCTCAGCAACACTAACAACAACAGCAACAACAGCAACAGTGGCAACAATGGCCCGGGGCAATGTGTCATGCTTGTTGATTTGTAAGGATGCACTGCATCGTCGTCGTCGTCGTCTTTCCCCTTCCCGATGTCGTTATCAATTGTATTGACCGGAAAATCATAAAGCTCTTTGTGTCCAGTGCCAGTCGGAGTAGGAGAGAGGAAGTCGAGGATGCCGTGACTTCTCACTCTCTCTCTCTCTCTCTCTGTCTATCTCAGTTGGTCATTCTGTTTCGTCATCGTTTTTTCTTCTCGTGGCACCGGAAATACTGCCCCGCGTGCATTCAATCTTTGTCTGCGGCTCGATTCGATTTTCCATTACACGATTATAATCCTTTTTCACTCTCTCTCTCTCTCTCCTTCTCTCTTGAGTTTTCAGTTTTGAGTTCTCCGTTCTTGTTTCCGTTGCAAAAGTTGTTCTTTTATTATGGAAAATTGTTTATAAGTTGACAGGCAGTAAACAGGATTTGCTCAGACGCAATCGGAAATGCTTAGACGTTGAGCAGAAGAAAAGGGGTTCCTCGATCGAGAGAAATTTTACATGCCACCATGACCTGGAGGAAGTTACCCCCCATTGCGGTGTAGGTGAATATACTTATATTTGTGACTGTATGTGTGTGACTTCGGAAAGTGAAACAAGTGCAGGCATTGTGAGATGTTTTAGTCGTGAGAAACAGAGAGTTTTTGAGTAGGAATATGAAATTTACTTGTTTTTTGTCTGTATGAAAGCGTATATCTCAGAGACTATGAGAGCTTGGCTTATTAAATTTGGTGATTATATTTATAATTACTGTACGTAGGTAAAGTAAGTTTTATATTTTGGATGCGCCTTCTGTAAGTTGAAAAAAATCGGATTAACTTGAAGGTAGAAAGGTCTTTTTTGGTGGTACGAGGGTCGTTTGATAAGTCCGTGACTTTTTGAATAAAATATATTTTTTTCGTCAAAGAAGCGTTTTATTTCTCAACATAATCTCCTTTTAGCTCTATACATTTAGTCCAGCGTTTTTCCAATTTTTTTATTCCTTCCAAATAATAGGTTTTCTCAAGGCCCTCAAAATAGTCGTTTGTTTCTGTGATGACCTCTTCATTTGACCCGAATCTCTTACCGCCGAGCCATTTCTTCATGTTTGGAAACAAAAAATAGTCACAGGGGGCTAAATCTGGAGAATATGCTGGATGGGGTAGCAGTTCGTAGCCCAATTTATGAAATTTTGCCATGCTGACTACACACGTGTGCACCCGTGCATTGTCCTGATGGAACAGCACTTTTTTTCGCCAAATGCGGTCGTTTCTGCTTCAAATCAATATCGAATCTGTCCAAAAGCTCTGAATAATATTCGCCGGTGATCGTTTTACCCTTTTCAAGGTAATCGATGTGAATGATACCTTGTGCATCCCAAAAAACTGTGGCCATGACCTTGTTGGCCGACAGACCCACCTTGGCCTTCTTTGGTGCACGTTCACCCGGAGAAACCCACTGTCTTGATTGTTCTTTGGTCTCTGGTGTGGTGTGGTGGATCCATGTTTCGTCTACGGTAACGAAACGGCGCAAAAATTCGTTTGGATTGCGGTTGAACATCGCCAAACACTCCTTTGAAATGGTCACACGGTTGCGCTTATGGTCGTGTGTGAGCAATCGCGGCACCCATCGCGCGGAAAGCTTTTTCATGTCCAAATATTCATGTAAAATGTGATGTACCCGTTCAGTTGAGATGCCTACAGCCTCAGCTACCTCACGCAGTTTCATTCTCCGATCATCCAATATCATTCCATGGATTTTGTCGACGATTTCTGGCATGACGACCTCTTTTGGGCGACCTGAACGTTCGGCATCACTTGTACTGGTACGACCACAACGGAACTCAGTAAACCATTTCTTAACCATTGAAATTGATGGTGCAGAGTCCCCATAATATTTATCAAGTCTTTCCTTGGTTTCGGTGATGGATTTTTTACGCAAAAAATAATGCTTAATTAGCACACGAAATTCACTTTTTTCCATTTTCGTTAAAATTCACGAGATCGTCTGCTTTCAATGCCTATAAAACGCAAACCAAAAAACGCAGCTTTCTCAAAATTTTACAGTCAGCTGTTAATCGATAACTGCTGACAGGAGCAGTGTTGTATTTAGAGCAGGTGCGCGGCAAATACAAAAAGCCACGGACTTATCAAACGACCCTCGTATAATAATAATCATCATTTAAATGTATTTCTGCTAATATGATCGAAGCTATTTAAGTTCTCTGCTCTGTTTTTTTTTCAGTAGTCAAAACTTCCTACCTTGTGGAGGGTCCTTCTACAGAGAGAGTGAGAGTCCTTTGCCCATCGAACTGTACGTTCCAGTTTTGTCAACCAAATGACCCATAAAAGATCGACCAGCACAGACAAGACACCCATCAACCCATCGACCCGTCGACCCAATAACCCCCTCTCCCTACTCCTCCCTCACACGTCGCTGGCCAAAGCATATGGCATCCGCTTATCCATTTATGAGTGCACATTAGCTATTATATGATGTCGTTATGATTTACGCCCCACAGTCATAAGCAAGCCACCACCCCCTCCCCCCCAACCCTCCTCTCACCGACCTTGCACGGGCGTCGAGCGTCGTCCGGTAAGTGCCACCGTTGTGCAGCTAAGTGGAAACTATAGATAATATATTTATAGTTGCAGTGTGAGGTTGGCGATGCATTGTCTCTGTGACTATTTTGTATATTAAAATGTAGCCACATTGAAATTTATTTCGCCGATTTCTTGATTTATGACTCGACATTTCTTTTATCCTCCCCCCCCTCTCCCACTTTCTCCCGAAGCGAGTCCAGTGTCCAGTTCAATTCGGGAACTGGTCAGCAAATGATGCGTCAGCATTCCGTTCATGCCTCGCCATGTGCCGCACATTAAACGAAACACTCGCAGTCGCCTTCGCCGCCGTGATACTTATGGTAACATGTCCAGCCACCTGACCCCCCCCCTATCCTTGCTCCCTCCCCCCTACCCCCTACTGCCTGTGCATGTGCCTGTCCACAGTCATCCGAGAGTCGGGGGTAATCGCTTAATTGACAGCGGCTCTTTGTGCGGTTTATCGCTACGTTTGGGTTGAACGGATTGGGAGGCTTCTGCTTCTGCTTCGGCTTCGGCTTTTTCTTCTCCTCCTGGCCAGAACGTGCCTCGGCGAGCAATGAGCAGTTTTTCAGGGCTTAAGAACAGTCGGTTAAAAACCACAATTCATTTGCTATTTAAAGGGCTAAATTATCATTGGCATCTCTTTGCAATTTCTCTTTGTATCATCATTTTAAGCAGTTTTAGTCATTTATAGAGTAGTTATAGCATTAAATCCTTAAAAACTGCATCAGTGTTAGAGTGGTATCCCAATTTAAATTAATAAGGGTGACCATATCACATCAAATTCGTTCGAGATTTATATTTAAACTAGTAATATTACCAAACCTATGAAAACTTGAATGAACTAAAGCATAAAACTAGGGACAAATTAAATTTAGAGTGACCATATCACACTTAAAGGAGTTATAGTCTACCATCTAGTGAACCTTTTGCAACCTGTGGTATAAAATAAAACAAGAAATATATTTTTCCTTTATACATATATGAAGAACCAACATGAGTCTTGCGAGTATTTAATAAAATAAAGCTTAGAGTAACCTTAGCGTGTTTATAACCATAACCATTTTGAAAATTTCCAATCAAAACAAATAACATCTCTCTGAATTCTGTTTAATATGTATCTGTATTTATTTATTTATCTGTGTTTTATTATTTCTATAATCAAGATACTTAAGTTTATTGTTTTTTTTGGAGTGACCATAACCAGTCTTTCTTAAGCTTGCAAAATTTATGGTATCTTGTCAACCTTTATTATCTGTGCCACAAACGAATAATATTATCAGTTTTTATACTTTATCATTTCCATTCACAAGAGAAATCTTACAAGTATTTTAAAATTTAGGGGGACCATAGGTCGATTATTTTATCCTTTAACAATTTATGGTTTTCAAAACCTTTGCAGTATAAATTCAAGATACTAGCAATTCAATACTTTAACTATATGAATGCAATGCAAATCAAAAGCAGCTCTCAACTCCTTTAGAAAAAAAAGGTTGAATAATAGAAAGATTTATCAAGCAGCCTTTGTTCTGCTTTGAACATCATAAGCTCCACGGGATAACCAATCCGAGGGCAGTATATTCTTTGCTGCACTCCCTCCCACTTTCTATCTCCCTTTCTCCCTCTCTCTCTTTCCCCATTTCTCTTCCTCGTTATCTGTATGTGCGGCTCAACTTGCCACAGAGTCGGCGAACGCGCAACAATCTTGCCGACACTTATTAGCCTCGAGTACATCAATCATTGACTTGTTTTAATTTTAAAAAATCGCACGCAGCGCAGCGTCCTGCCACGCCCCCGCAACCCAACATGCCGCCCCACGCCCACGAGGGTGGTGTGCGCCAGTTTTAGTACTTAATTAAATGCCGCACACCGCACACACACACACCCCCCGTTGCGGTAATGCGGGAATCCCGCCCACTGTGCAACATGTGCGCCATCTCTTTCTCGCACAAACTTCTCTATCCTTGGGAAATTTTATCAGCGGCCCAAAGGAAATTTCCCGTATTTACGCTTAAAAAGCGCCATTTTCTTTTCCGTTTCGTTTCTGCGTTTTCACTTGAGTTCACTTGGGTTGAAAGTGGGGGGAGGGGGGAGTGGCATGTCTTGTTTAAAAATTCATGCAACTTGAGCGCTTTGCTGAGGTTGGAGGGGGCGTGGCGTGGCTTGTCTGTCGGCCTGTTTACGCACAAGATTGATCTGTTTTAATAAGCAGCCTTAAATTCTGACGAGAATATTTTGTAAACCTTTTTTAATTCACTTTTACGTGCGCTTCCATAAAATAATCCTGCCGGCCCCGCCCCCTTTTGTGCCTCTTTCATTATGAATACAAATTTTTTGTGAGTTCACCTGCGAAGCTCATCAAAATGATGAACCTTTTTTTTGTCGGTTGAGGCCTCAAATCCTCAAAGATAAAAAGCACGCTGGAAACTTTTAATGAACTTTTTCCCAGTTCAGGTTTAACAAGTGGCGGACAAGGGGTATTAATCCCCCTCTTTATATGTGTTAACTAAAATTAATCCTTGTGAAAATATTCCTTGTGAAAGATTATATTGTGAAAAGTGAATACCATAAATAAATAAGCCATTTCGCTTTTGTGGCACATGAGCTTAGTATTAATATTTTAATCTTATTTCTATTCATCAGAAAGATAATTTCGACAATTATTTACTACTACTTAGACTGCCTATCTATTGTTCATTTAACATTAAATCTGCAAACTTTTTATAAATTGTGCGTGTAGACTTTTAATCAATTAATTCAATTTCAATTGGTCTGTTTTCCAATAAGAACTCAAAAAGAAGTTATTTAAAATTGAAGTGTGACCACCCTTGTTAAATTTGTTTCTTACTTTGTTTTCCTGCTGATGTGGGCACATTCGTTTTTTTTAAACTCATATTTTTATTAATTTCTTAATTAATTTCATTGGATCTTATAGTTCTCTTTTTATTTCTTTTTCGTTTAACTATATCAAATGATATTTTAAAAACATACCGCTAATGCAAGGCATCATCGATATCTTACTCCGTTGCAATATGTAATATCGATACTTTAAAAAGTACTCACTCTCCGCTATGCGTGAATGTTCGTTTTGTTTTACATATTATTTATAAATTTTATAAGGAAGAATCACATAATTCCTACTAAAATATTTAGCAATTTAGTAACAATAACATAAAAAAAAACCCGCGCAGCTGTTATAGCAACAGCAATTCAAATAAAAAGTTTGCCGCGCAACCACTTAACATTTCATTCACTGCAACGATGTGGCAACCTTCAGCGATTTCGATGGGAATTTCTCCCAACCTATCGATATTCAATGTTATACATCGGAATGCCTGTTTTGCTGAGCGATAAACAAATAGCACAACAAACTTGCAAAACTACGATAAAAAAATCAATTTGCAAAAAAAAAAAACAGAATTAACATAAAAAAAATTAACGCATGAACTAAATCGGCTGTCGAAGGCAGACCCGATAGCAACGAATTGTGCAAGAAGAATATCAAAAAGAACAACAGCAACAACATCGTTAATTCTTCACCGTTCGCGTTGCTGTTGTTGTTGTTGTTGTTGTTGGCTTAAACGGGGAACATTTTTTTGTTGTGCATTTCGTGTTGGCAGTGATTTTTTTGCAAGTGCAAAGCCAAAAAGAACTTAGGCATAAAAAATAGAAAAGCTGACGCTGCCTGCCGGCGCTACCAATACAAATACAACAATACAAACAAATTTGTTGTTTCCATTGCTGCGTCTTGTTGTTGATTATTTCAATTTGAAGCAACCATATTGCTGCGCTGGAATCAACCGCAGCAGCACCAAAAACAACAACAACAATAATATCGAGAGCAGCGCACGCATCGAGCACGACGACGGCGACGACGACGACGACGGTGAAATGGCGTTAAAAAAAGTGAAGGGAAATTTCGAGCGCATGTTTGATAAAAACCTGACAGATCTGGTGCGGGGCATAAGGAATAACAAGGATAATGAGGCAAGTTGTTGTTGTTGTTCGCAGTACGTTAATTAGCTGCGAAGTTTGCAACCCCCTCCCCCACCCATGTGTGCACCTGTGTGTGTGTGTGTGTGCTGCCAGCATCTGCCAGCGGCAGGCTCAAAAGCTTGACTCAATTAGCGGCGATTTGTTTCCTCCCATTTTCGCAGAATTTCGTTTCTCTTCTCTGTTAATGCCTTTCAGCTCATTTCCCTGATGTGGCACCTCGCGCTCACCCACTCTCGCTCTCCCTCTGTTGCACACACACACAGACACACACACGTGCACAAAGCCACAGTCACAGTGGGGCAAACAAGGCAAACAACTGCTAACAAAACTTTCCAACTTGTCCTGGTGGCCTTCGTATCCCTCCTCAACCACTGCTGTCTCTTCTCCTCTGCTTTCCCTCTTCTTCACCTCCTTTCTCCTCCTCATCTTTCACCTCTTGCTCCTCTTCTTCCACCTTCTTCACACAGATTTTGCAGCTGCTGACGCCAGCAAAAAAGAAGAAAACAAAACTGAAGATTGGCATTTGCAGTTGACAAGTGCCTTCCTCCCTCTACCTCCTCCCTGCCTCACTTACACACACACACACACACACACACAAACACACGCCACAGCATTCATGCAGCGCTCAACTGATAACTTGACCACGCCCAATGCAGCAATCTCCTCCCCCCATAACTGCCCCCAAAATATCTGAATGTGATTAGACACGCGTTCAATTGTTTTTGCACACACACACACACACACACACATGTTGGCATTCCACTAACTAAATGATTTGTTTTCTTCTTTCCACACAGGCCAAGTACATATCGCAATGCATTGAGGAGATTAAGCAGGAACTGCGTCAGGACAATATCAGCGTCAAGTGCAATGCAGTCGCCAAGCTGACCTATGTAAGAAAGAGATAGCAGTTCTGTTCTGGCTCCCCTCTCCCCTTCTCCTCTTGCTGGCAATTAGTGATAAGCTCAGTGAAAAGAACAACAACAGCATCAAGTGTGAATCACTCGGAACACACATTCCTCACTCTCGTAGGGAAGGGAAGGGAAAGAACTGCAAACTGGCTTCATTAGCAGCTTAAATACATTGCTAACTTGCCTCTTGTGGCACGTTTAGTTTGTGGAGGGTAGGGGAGGGGAGGGTTCCGGGCGCTGTGTGGCAAATGATGTCATAGGCAGGCAGGCAGGCAGCAAGTTCAAGATTCGAGTCGACGTGAATTAAATGTAGGAAAATATGACTAGTGAGCACAGACGTATTTAGCTAGAACTAGGCCTGAAGAGAGGGGGTTATAAGGCTGGGATTTCCAACAGATGCGGAGTATCAAGCGGGGCACGAATGTTTATTGACATATCTTGATTTGGTAACCAGTTTGAAGAGTGTCTTTTAAATTGTTTAGTAACATAAAATGATTTTATTAGACTTCATCAGCCTGTTGTAACTATGGGTGACTTCCCTGTTATATTTCTCTTTGACTATAGGCTTAAAAGGAGGTGCAATAATATATGGGGATCTATAAGATGCAACTCCTTACAATAAGTAGTAATATCACTCTTTCAAGTCCAGATATATTTACCTATACCTAGGGCCTAGTGCATCGTTAACAACGGGTCTAGATCTCCTCTCGACGGTCTTCCAATATTATTCATTAATAGTTCCTTATATATTCTTATTTCTAAGCCAGCTATGTCAACCTATACCAACTACCAATGTCCCTACTATATCGCTTGCCAACCCTAATATATTTAGCTATACTCAATACCCCTCTCTCTTCTCTACCCCTCTCTAGATACAAATGCTCGGCTATGACATCTCCTGGGCGGGCTTTAATATCATTGAAGTGATGAGTTCGTCGCGCTTTACCTGCAAACGGATTGGTTATCTGGCGGCCAGTCAGTGCTTTCATCCGGACAGCGAGGTAAGTACAGCACGTTATCCATTAATAACTTTTCTCTCATATATATATGTCTGTTCTTGCCCCATTGTGTTGCAGCTACTCATGCTTACCACCAATATGATACGCAAGGATCTGAACTCACAGAATCAATACGATGCTGGTGTGGCGCTCAGCGGTCTCAGCTGCTTTATATCGACTGATTTGTCGCGTGATCTGGCCAATGACATTATGACACTGGTAAGGCAGCAGGACTTGAACTATCCTTATACTAGAATCACACATCTATATCTTCTTTGTATTGCAGATGAGCTCAACGAAACCTTATCTGCGCATGAAGGCTGTGCTCATGATGTACAAGGTCTTTCTGCGCTATCCCGAAGCATTGCGACCTGCGTTTCCCAAACTCAAAGAGAAGCTGGAGGATCCAGATCCAGGCATGTGCCACAAGGATTATCTTTATCTTTATCTTTATAGTGTCTTGTAATAATTCTTTGTGTTCTTCTTAGGCGTACAATCTGCTGCCGTGAATGTCATTTGTGAATTAGCGCGTAAGAATCCAAAGAACTATCTACCCCTCGCGCCCGTCTTCTTCAAACTGATGACCACCTCGACGAACAACTGGATGCTAATCAAAATAATTAAATTGGTAAGTTCCAGTCATGTCTTCTAGCCTGATCCTTAGCTCTTTCGTTTCTTCTTGTTTTTCATTTTGATTTTTGAACACACAAAAACACATTTAATTTATACGAACTGAATAATTGTCTGTCAACAAGTTTAATTAACACAACTCCTCCTACTCCTCCACTTCCCCACCAAACCTGCCCAACTCGATATCGAAACATTATGAAAACAATATATATATATCTATAAACTGAAACCGATACAGTTCGCGAGCCTCACAACAATTGAGCCGGCGCTGGGACGCAAATTGACTCAGCCCCTAATTGAAATTATTTCCAGGTTTTTATCGGCGCGCTTTACTTTCTATTCCAAGCAACAAATTTACAATATAACTGAACTTTAAGAAACCAAAAAAAAAAAAAAAAATAAGAAAACAGCACGCGCTTTCGATTTAATATTATAAAGCATATTTTGAAGATGTTCTTTTATTTATTTAGTATTTTTAACTTTATTTCTCTGTTAATTTCTCTCATTTACACACACACACACACACACACACACACACTCATGCCGCAGTCTTGCTGTATTCTACACCCCTTGAAATTTGAATATCAACTGTAAATGTTGCTATATTGCACATAACCTCAAATAAGATACTGTATATAAGAAGAAGAAAGGCAGAAGAAACTTGGCCTGTTTATATATCTATATCGATATAGTTATAGCAATACATATCTGCATCAGTATAGATATATAGCGCTCTTTATATCTGAATTCCTTTGAAGATCTGCTCATCATACACACACACACTCATCATTGATTCTTGAACATTATAATGATCTGTTTATCCGCTACTTTGTATACTTTCTTTGTATCTTGTTTTGCCAGTGCGAAAAGTTCGAGTTCGAATTCGAGTGAAAGAAATCGACATTAGTTTATAGAGAAAGAGAGAGAGAGAGAGAGGGAGAGGGAGATAGATACACCCAAGTACTATATCTGGTACGCTACGATTAGCGTTCAATTATAACAAGAAATTTTTAGCGCGTTGTTCCTTTTTGATTTTCTATATATTTATTTATTTATCAGCTTAAGATGAAATGCAAAATGGGCGAGAACGAGTTTGTATTCTGTATTGTGTATTGTATGGTATAATTTGTTGCTTGTTCTTCTTTTTCTCTTTGCATTTGCAGTTTGGCGCTTTAACTCCCTTAGAACCCCGGCTAGGAAAGAAATTAATAGAGCCACTCACAAATCTAATTCATAGGCAAGTTTTCATTATTCAATTATTATTTGTCTCTCTTTGTACAACGAAACAACGAAAACAACCACAAGAAAGTGTATATATATATTCTATATAAATCATAAAACAAACCAAAAAAAAAAAAAAAAAAAAAAAAGAAATCAAAAAATGCTTGTTACGTCTCTTTTGTGTATTCTCCGTATCCTTTGCGCGATCTCTTTGTCTGTTTTGCTCATTATTCTTCTTCTTGTTCTTGTTCTTCTTGCGTTGAATGCTTTTCTCTCTCAGCGCACCCAACATTGATAAAGTCTTGGAACTAACTTAGTTCTTGGATTATTTTGCATTCCCTTTTCTTTTTCTAGTCCAGTTTTTTCGATATATCAGTGTATATAATAATAATATATATAATCTATATCTATATCTGTATAAGTAATGTTGCTACTGCTATTTTAGTACTTGTTTTCTTTTTGTTGTTGTTATTGTTGTTGTGCTGTGCTTGTTGTTGTTTTCGCTGCTTCATTCGAAAATCCACAAAAGAAAAAGAAAAAATGATTTAAATTTGTGCATATCGAAAAGTGCAAGAACGAATGCCCCTAACCCACCACAATCCGTGTCCGTGTGCTCTCCGTTTCCCATCCGTACAGCACGTCGGCAATGAGTCTGCTCTACGAGTGCATCAACACGGTGATCGCGGTGCTGATCAGCATCAGCAGTGGGATGCCCAATCACAGTGCCTCCATACAGCTGTGCGTGCAGAAGCTGCGCATACTCATCGAGGACTCCGACCAGAACCGTAAGTAGAGTCTCTCTCTCTCTCTCCCTGTATCTCTCTCTCTCTCTCTCACTCCTTCTCTCTGCTTGCAGTAAAGTACTTGGGTCTGCTGGCCATGTCGAAGATACTGAAGACGCATCCGAAGAGTGTGCAGGCACACAAGGATCTGATACTGGCGTGTCTGGACGATAAGGATGAGTCGATAAGATTGCGTGCTCTGGATTTACTATATGGCATGGTATCGAAAAAGAATCTCATGGAGATTGTGAAGCGTCTGTTGGGGCACATGGAACGTGCCGAGGGTTCGGCATATCGAGATGAATTGCTCTACAAGGTGATCGAAATTTGTGGCCAGAGTTCCTATTTGTATGTGACCAATTTTGAGTGGTATATGACGGTGCTGGTGGAGCTTATACAGCTGGAGGCGGGATCCAAGCATGGTCGCCTCATTGCGGAACAGCTGCTGGATGTGGCCATTCGAGTGCCGGTTGTGCGTCAATTTGCTGTGAATGAGATGACCAATTTGCTGGACACATTCACCGTCTCCACACAGAGTAATTCCATGTATGAGGTGCTCTATGCTGCCGCTTGGATTGTGGGCGAGTTTGCTGCTGAGCTAGCGGATGCGGAGAGAACGCTGAACATTCTGCTGCGACCAAGACAGCTGCCTGGACATATACAGGGTGTCTATGTGCAGAATGTGATGAAACTGTTTGCACGACTGGCCACCACGTGCCTCGAACAGCAAGATATGCCGGGCATTGTGCGGGTGAGTGCAATCAGTGCAAAGAACTTGATCCATAACGAAGTTAATTGAATCCCATTTCCCTGGTACTGCTTAGCTCTGCGAACACGTGCTGGAGAAGCTGCAGCACTTCAATGGCTCCAGTGACATTGAGGTGCAGGAACGTGCGAATTCCGCTTGCATGTTAATTGAAATGTTGCACAAGCAATTGACCAGCCCGGTTGATGAGGATGTTGCCACAACAACGATACCTCCGCTGGCCATTGAAATAGTCCAGGAGATGGCCCTGTTATTTGCCGGCGAACTGATACCTGTCGCCCCCAAGGCACAGCGCAAGGTGCCTCTACCCGACGGACTCGATTTGGATGAATGGATTAATGCGCCGCCTGTGGAAGATGCAAGCAGTTCCTCCTCTGATCACGATAAGGATGAGCTCTTTGTTAGCGCCGGCATGGATGCAGATGCTGGCGGCGCTGGCGGACATCAAGCTGGTGGCAAGCGTCGCCCCAGCCTTGAACTGACCCCAGAGCAATTGGAACGGCAGCGTATGGCGCGATTGATTGAACAATCGAATAATCCGCATTATCTGAAATCGACGCCAGCCTCGACGGCCGTCGGTAGCAGTAGCAACAATTCGAATGCCGATCAATATGACAATATCGATGATATTCCTATTACGGAGCTGCCACTGGACATTGAGGGCGTGGCTGCGTTGCGGGTGGGCAGTAAGTGAAGGGAATCAATTGCGAAACAATTCGAATTCGGATTAATCAGTGATTTTGTTCTGTTGCAGTTACCAAGCGATCAGATAAGTACTTGCAGGAACAGCAGGCAGCTGCAGCGGCGGCTGCCTCAGCGCACAGCAGCAAAGATGGCAAGAAGAAGCATAAAAAGAGCAAGAAGAGCAAAAAGTCCAAGAACAAAGTTGCCTACGTGAGCAGCTCCGACTCGGAGGCGGGTAAGCAAAGAGAAATGATTGAAAATTAGTGAGAAATTGATATTTATATTGTATGTATGTATTTCAATTTATATCGATATTAGGTTCATTAATGACATATTTATTTGACGTTTGTATCTGTATATATACATATATATATATATATATATATATATATATATATTTGATATTTATATTTAATATTGATATTTATCTACGATATTTACATTCATATATTATATTTATATTTCCCAATTGATTCCCCTCAGAACCAAAGCCGCTGCACATTGTCAACACCACGCTGGACATGCCCGAGGGCGTGACGCTATCGGACAGTGAGGATAAGGATGGCAAATACGATCCCAATGATCCGCATCGTGCGCTCGACATCGAGCTGGACATGTAAATGGATGCAAACAAAACTCCTAAATATATCAATTCATTCCTCCCTCTTTGCTGTTCACAGGTCCGTGTTTGATGCGCCAAGCAAGTCGTCCAAGTCGGCAGCCAGCAAGGCAGACAAAGAGAATCTCAAAGAGCTAACAGCAGCGACACGAGCAGCTGCGTCCTCATCCTCATCCGGCAAAAAGGAGAAAAAGTCCAAGGAGCATAAATCGCGGAATGTCGAACAGCCTGTGGCCGATCTGATTGACACGGGCAGCAGTCCGTGCAAGACAAACCCGGATAATAATGATGGCGGCGGCGGCGGCGGCAACAACAACAACATTGTGCTCACCGACGCTGCCAATGTGCAGCACAAGAAGAAGAAGCGGGAGAAGAGTGAGAGGAGTGAGAAGAGTGCGCACAAATCAAAGAAACAATCAACTGAAGCAAAGGAAGCAGCAACAGCAGCAAGCAGCGCAGTCACGGCCAACATTATCGATGTGGACGATGTGGCAGTGACGGCTCCTCCTGCAGCTCAACTGGCGGAAGCGGAGTCCACTGCAGCAGGCAGCCACAAGTCGCACAAGAAGAAGCATAAAAAGGATAAATCGCAACACAAGGAGAAGGAGAAAGAGAAGCGAACACACAAATCGGCCTCAGCAGCGTTGCCAGCTTCTTCCGACTTTGAACAGTCGCAGAGTAAAGAGATTTTCTAGATACTAAAATAGAAATGTAAATCTACACACTCACACACACATACACACACACTCACAATTTCCAATGCAATGTGCATAGTTAGAAAGTGTTATGTCATTAAGTCAATGTAATGTCTACTCCTAAAATCTACGTCTAAATTATCGCTGCGATATAAAAACAAACAAACGAATTGAACAAATGTTATTAAAACATCAACAACAACAACACACACACACACACATGCATGCATAATACTATAATACACATAAACAATTTATATAGAGAACCATCAGTAAATACAGTTTGTAATTTTAATAAGTAACAACAAGCGAGAACAAAACACATGAGTACGTACTACTTCTATATATTTTTATAGGCAGAAGAGCGATGATTCCACCAACAAACATATATACAAAATTATATATACTATAGAACTCGATCAAAGCCCCCAACCAACTAGAAATTATGTGTAATACTGTGCAGAGAACTACAATATAAGTGTAACTATATATACATAATTACAGTATGTAGTACTGAGACGCGTTGAGCACATATGTATCCCTAGGCTCGTAACATACATATATACGAGAGAATTACTTAGATCTAGATCTAACTATAAAACATGCAACTGTTGCGTCCAATTACATAAGAAATCTCAATTCTTGAACACACTTGCAACGCGCAAACCTTCTTTTTTTTCATGGTGCCCAATCTGAAATAACTTCAAATCTATATAAGAGAACCATTCATGTGTGCGAATGAGAGAGAGAGAGTGAGCATTATCGTACGCGTACACAAGTAAAAAAAAACAATAAATATAACAATCAAAAAACTACAATTAACGGTTGTTTCTTCTAAGGCGATAACAATAAAAAATATATACCTATCTATATCTAGGTGAAGTGTTGCATTTTGAATTGACGGAAAGCAATACGTATGATATGGACTGGGGAAGGATTTTCCAAAAACTTTGCCTTCATGCGACGACGACAACGATGGACGGTGATCCAGTGGATCATCAATTCCAGGGCCATGATAAAGATGGTCAAGTAGAAGACAGTGATGTAGATGATGCGATAGGCATTGACATTCATATGCAGAGTCAGGAGAAGGCATTCGAACAATTGTGAGATATTCTTGGTGAACATTGCACAACAGCTGTACATCCAGGGCATGCAGAGACATGCAAAGACACCGGTCCGGAGAATTATCCCGCGATCATTGGTGGGCACCATCAGTATGAGACTAAAGACCACAGCGAGTACTATCGGTTTTAGCAATCCGATATACATGACTTGCAATGCATACTTCCGTTTGTAACCCATCAGGACGACAAAGTGCAACTTGGGCATGTACAGAACCAATGCCAGGATCAGGGAATTGAGTAGAATCCTTCCCAACATAGTCCATGATGGCGGCCATTGCGATTTTTGCTTTTTTCCCATAATTTGTTGTTTCTTATTCTGATGATACTATAAAATATATATATGAATATTTTTCTAATATGAAATTTACAACTAAGCTGAGACTCAAAAAAACAGTACGACTGACTTTAAATAAATCGAAACGAGAGATATCGGAAAATCAAAGCGCACTGAGGTCATAAAAAGTTCAAACAACGCCAAACTACAATGAATCACCCTTTCGAACTGAACTTACCGCACAAACTCATTGCTGTTGGTGAAGAAATCGACGAGACAGGCCAGTAAATATGTCTCCGGCAAGTTAAAGAGCGTGTTCAGCAACTTGAGAAAATATTTGGATGTAACTCGTATACCTGGTGACTGTGTAGACAAAAATGATGATCAGTTATAGCGCATTATCTCTTTATATTCTACAGAACTTATTGCTTGATGAACTCGAAGCCATGCACACAGACCAGAATGTTACCATAGGCATCCACCTTGAGGAGATTGCCGTACAGGGTGTCGAACTAGAGGCCACGCACCGGAAATGTTGGATCATAGTCGAATTGCAGTATCTCCTTGGGATAACCCATGGAAACGAGACGCTCCTTGACCAAGTTACCATAAATCCCAGCTGCTCATACTGCGGCGATTTGTATTCTGTAAAGAGAAAGCAACTAATTAATTTTGATATACTCTTTATATATCTCTATATTGTATTGTATATTGCTACTCACCTGCCAGAGTATAGTCCATATCGAAGCCATAGTACTTGATATTCTCCAAATGCAGCGAACGGTTCACAAAGACTCTGCAAGAAAGGAGCAGAAGAAAGGTTGTTAGGTAAGGGTGAAGAAAGGTTCAGTAGAGAGCATAAATAAGTATAAAGTGATATTGATTGATTTGATAATAAACCGTTGATAATAAATAAACCGTGAAAGCTGCTTCAGCAAGCCAGGACTATACACACACATACACACACATGCAGTGCAGGACGCAACAGCCAATGCTGCAAAAATAATGCATACTTTTGCGCTCAATGCATTTTACGTTTACAGTGAAATGTTAAATTCGAAAATTTCCCCGCCCCGCCACCAGGGGGCGCTAAAAGTAGGGTTTAAAAGTCAGCCTACAAGAGGTTTTGCCTTTTCCTGGGCGAGCTAAACCCTTTTCGAACTTGGAAGCGGTGGGTACTGATCAATGAAGAAAACAAGAACGAAATCGAAACAGCCCCAAGTCGCTATCTGCTCTAGTTTCGTTGCAATTTCCAATTGAAAAACGAAAAAACGCCGTTATTTGAAAAAATTGGCATCTTTTTTGACGCTAACAGAAAATAAGCGCTGCTCGTTATGCAATACAATAACACACTGTTATCTGTGAATTATTTCTGTTAAAAGAGGGAG
Organism: Zaprionus indianus; assembly: GCA_018904595.1. Classification (NCBI taxonomy): domain Eukaryota; kingdom Metazoa; phylum Arthropoda; class Insecta; order Diptera; family Drosophilidae; genus Zaprionus; species Zaprionus indianus. Next base: position 1,505,780 of record JAEIHA010000344.1, read on the forward strand.
GCAGCAATAGATTTTCATGTAAACATGCTGCTAAAGAACTAAGGCACTGTTAATAAAAGCCATATTACGTCCAACGCCGACCTACGCCATTCAAATGTTGGGGGGGGGTACTGCTTCCAAGACGCAGCTCAATTGGCTGACTTAGAGTTATTCGATTATTATTCGCGATTGCGAGCGGCAGGACATGCATCTGGGCTACCCTGGTACGTGAGCAACCGGGTCATCGAAAGGGACTTAAAAGTAGTCCCTTTGGGAGATCTAATAAATTTCCACAGCAGCGGATTTGCCGACAGACTCACCGCCCACCCGAACACGTTGGCGAGTGATCTCGTCGACCGCATTTCCCTTCGACGTTTGAAGAGAATTCATCCCCATGAGCTCCTTACTCGCAAGATAGCATAATTCCTCTAGTGTACACTTGTATATATTATAATTAAGGAACTTTAACCATAATATTATCTTTTAAGCTACGCATTAAAAAAATTGCGATTAAAATTTAAAAAAAAAAACAAACAAAAAATTGCAGATTGAAGCTAACAACTATATATTTTTGAAATGAACCAGAATTTCACTTTATAACCAGTTTCAACATTTTTTTTTTAATAGTTATGTTATAATTATTATCTCTTAATAAATATGATATATGGTATATTATAATACATTTTTAAATAATAATTGCAGAGACTAGTATGTTTTTAATTTTTCTGAAGCGTTCTTGTAGAAAATGTAATCAACTAGACCAAGAATCTACGACGGGGTAACGTCATAAATCCGCCGCCATAATTCCGCCAAATCGTATGACGCTCCTTAAGTTCGCCAAGATAAGCGTAAAGCGACACTATTTCGCCGCGGCGATCTTATGTCGCCCTTAAGGACGCCATAAGTTCGCCAAGATAAGAACGACACTATTTCGCCGCCGGCGAACTTATGTCGCCCTTAAGAACGCCATAAGTTCGCCAAGATAAAAACGATACTATTTCGCCGCCGGCGAACTTATGTCGCCCTTAAGAACGCCATAAGTTCGCCAAGATAAAAACGATACTATTTCGCCGCCGGCGAACTTATGTCGCCCTTAAGGACGCCATAAGTTCACCAAGATAAAAACGACACTATTTCGCCGCCGGCGAACTTATGTCGCCCTTAAGGACGCCATAAGTTCGCCAAGATATTTAGTTAACGACACTATTTGCGGGCGAACTTATGTCGCCCTTTTTTTCCATAAGTTCGCCCTTAAGGACGCCATAAGTTCGCCAAGATAAAACCGACACTTTTTCGCCGCCGCGAATTTTTCCAAAAAAAACCCAAATTTTTCCAATTTGATCAATGTTGAAAATTTCCATTTTTTCGACAAAAATCCATCGTCGAGGTCGAAAAAACATCAAAAATTGGTCGAAAATTAAATTTTTGATTTTTTGACTTTAGTTGATAAAGCTAGTCATTATATTTTTATATAAAATCGCCCGAAAGTTGTTTTCGAATTGGGATTTTTGGAAAATATAGAAAAAAAAAACCAAATTTTTCCAATTTGATCAATGTTGAAAATTTCCATTTTTTCGACAAAAATCCATCGTCGAGGTCGCAAAAAATATGAAAATTGGTGGAAAATTAGATTTTTGATTTTTTGACTTTAGTTGATAAAGCTAGTCATTATTAGTTTAAAAATCGCCCGAAAGTTGTTTTCGATTGGCATTTGTCGAAAATATAGAAAAAAAAACCAAATTTTTCCAATTTCATCAATGTTGAAAATTTCCATTTTTTCGACAAAAATCCATCGTCGAGGTCGCAAAAAATATCAAAATTGGTCGAAAATTAGATTTTTGATTTTTTGACTTTAGTTGATAAAGCTAGTCATTATTAGTATAAAAATCGCCCGAAAGTTGTTTTCGATTGGCATTTGTGGAAAATATAGAAAAAAAAACCCAAATTTTTCCAATTTGATCTAATATTCACAATTTCCATTTTTTCGACAAAAATCCATCGTCGAGGTCGCAAAAAATATGAAAATTGATGGAAAATTAGATTTTTGATTTTTTGACTTTAGTTGATAAAGCTAGTCATTATTAGTTTAAAAATCGCCCGAAAGTTGTTTTCGATTGGCATTTGTCGAAAATATAGAAAAAAAACCCAAATTTTTCCAATTTCATCAATGTTGAAAATTTCCATTTTTTCGACAAAAATCCATCGTCGAGGTCGCAAAAAATATCAAAATTGGTCGAAAATTAGATTTTTGATTTTTTGACTTTAGTTGATAAAGCTAGTCATTATTAGTATAAAAATCGCCCGAAAGTTGTTTTCGATTGGGATTTGTGGAAAATATAGAAAAAAAACCAAAATTTTTCCAATTTCATCAATGTTGAAAATTTCCATTTTTTCGACAAAAATCCATCGTCGAGGTCACAAAAATAACACAATTGGTCGAAAATTAGATTTTTGACTTTAGTTGATAAAGCTAGTCATTATTAGTATAAAAATCGCCCGAAAGTTGTTTTCGATTGGCATTTGTGGAAAATATAGAAAAAAAACCCAAATTTTTCCAATTTCATCAATGTTGATTTCATTTGAAAATTTCCATTTTTTCGACAAAAATCCATCGTCGAGGTCACAAAAAATATCAAAATTGGTCGAAAATTAGACTTTTGATTTTTTGACTTTAGTTGATAAAGCTAGTCATTATTAGTATAAAAATCGCCCGAAAGTTGTTTTCGATTGGCATTTGTGGAAAATATAGAAAAAAACCCAAATTTTTCCAATTTGATCAATGTTGAAGAAGCGAAATTATCTTGGCGAACTTATGGCGTCCTTGAGGGCGACATAAGTTCGCCGGCGGCGAAATAGTGTCGTTTTTATCTTGGCGAACTTATGGCGTCCTTAAGGGCGTGACTTGGTTTCCATTTGCAACTGCAACTACAAATACAACTAGAGATACGACACCCTCTGCGACAGCCCGTCCCGGCTCGGTCATTCATTAGTTCCTCGCCCCGCACCTTGATTTCCAATTTGATCAATGTTGAAAATTTGCATTTTTTCGACAAAAATCCATCGTCGAGGTCACAAAAAATATCAAAATGTCGCCCTTAAGGACGCCATAAGTTCGCCAAGATAAAAACGACACTATTTCGCCGCCGGCGAACTTATGTCGCCCTTAAGGACGCCATAAGTTCGCCAAGATAAGAACGACACTATTTCGCCGCCGGCGAACTTATGTCGCCCTTAAGGACGCCATAAGTTCGCCAAGATAAGAACGACACTATTTCGCCGCCGGCGAACTTATGTCGCCCTTAAAGACGCCATAAGTTCGCCCTTAAGGACGCCATAAGTTCGCCAAGATAAAAACGACACTATTTCGCCGCCGGCGAACTTATGTCGCCCTCAAGGACGCCATAAGTTCGCCAAGATAAAAACGACACTATTTCGCCGCCGGCGAACTTATGTCGCCCTTAAGGACGCCATAAGTTCGCCAAGATAAGAACGACACTATTTCGCCGCCGGCGAACTTATGTCGCCCTTAATGACGCCATAAGTTCGCCCTTAAGGACGCCATAAGTTCGCCAAGATAAAACCGACACTTTTTCGCCGCCGGCGAACTTATGTCGCCCTTAAGGACGCCATAAGTTCGCCAAGATAAAAACGACACTATTTCGCCGCCGGCGAACTTATGTCGCCCTTAAGGACGCCATAAGTTCGCCAAGATAATTTCGCTTCTTCAACATTGATCAAATTGGAAAAATTTGGGTTTTTTTTTTCTATATTTTCCATAAATACCAATCCAAAACAACGTTCGGGCGATTTTTATACTAATAATGACTAGCTTTAACAACTAAAGTCAAAAAATCAAAAATCTAATTTTCGACCAATTTTCATATATTTTGTGACCTCGACGATGGATTTTTTTCGAAAAAATGCAAATTTTCAACATTGATCAAATTGGAAATCAAGGTGCGGGGCGAGGAACTAATGAATGACCGAGCCGGGACGGGCTGTCGCAGAGGGTGTCGCATCTCTAGTTGTATTTGTAGTTGCAGTTGCAAATGGAAACCTAGTCACGCCCTTAAGGACGCCATAAGTTCGCCAAGATAAAAACGACACTATTTCGCCGCCGGCGAACTTCTGTCGCCGGTTAACTTATGTCGCCCTTAAGGACGCCATAAGTTCGCCATAATTTCGCTTCTTCAACATTGTCAAATTGGAAAAATTTGGGTTTTTTTCTATATTTTCCACAAATACCAATCGAAAACAACTTTCGGGCGATTTTTATACTAATAATGACTAGCTTTAACAACTAAAGTCAAAAAATCAAAAATCTAATTTTCGACCAATTTTGATATTTTTTGTGACCTCGAGGATGGATTTTTGTCGAAAAAATGGAAATTTCAACATTGATCAAATTGGAAAAATTTGGGTTTTTTTTCTATATTTTCCACAAATACCAATCGAAAACAACTTTCGATAAGATAAAAACGACACTATTTCGCCGCCGGCGAACTTATGTCGCCCTTAAGAACGCCAAGATAAAAACGACACTATTTCGCCGCCGGCGAACTTATGTCGCCCTTAAGAACGCCATAAGTTCGCCAAGATAAAAACGACACTATTTCGCCGCCGGCGAACTTATGTCGTCTTTAAGGACGCCGTAAGTTCGCCAAGATAAAAACGACACTATTTCGCCGACGGCGAACTTATGTCGCCTTTAAGGACGCCGTAAGTTCGCCAAGATAAGAATGACACTATTTCGCCGCCGGCGAACTTATGTCGCCCTTAAGAACGCCATAAGTTCGCCAAGATAAAAACGATACTATTTCGCCGCCGGCGAACTTATGTCGCCCTTAAGAACGCCATAAGTTCGCCAAGATAAAAACGATACTATTTCGCCGCCGGCGAACTTATGTCGCCCTTAAGAACGCCATAAGTTCAACAAGATAAAAACGATACTATTTCGCCGCCGGCGAACTTATGTCGCCCTTAAGGACGCCATAAGTTCGCCAAGATAAAAACGACACTATTTCGCCGCCGGCGAACTTATGTCGCCCTTAAGGACGCCATAAGTTCGCCAAGATAAAAACGACACTGTTACGCCGCCAGCGAACTTATGTCGCCCTAAAGAACGCCATAAGTTCGCCAAGATAAAAACGACACTGTTTCGCCGCCCTTAAGCGCCATAAGATCGCGCGAACTTATGGCGTCTTGAAATTACTCGTGGCGATCTTATGACGCTTAAGGACGCCATAAGTTCGACAAGATAAAAACGACACTATTTCGCCGCTGGCGAACTTATGGCGTCCTTAAGCGTCATAATTCCGCCGCGCCAAAACGTCATAATATCGCGCGATCTTATGGCGCTTAGGAACAACATAAGCTCACTGAAAAAAACGCCATAATTTCGCGGACAAAATGTACTGGGCGAAATTATGGCGGCGGAATTATGACGCTACGCCATCTACTACCTGTACAAAGGATAACAGGATTTCCTGTTGTGTTAACTCAGTTTTATGTTATCTCCATAAAATAATGCATGAAAATAAGGAAAAGATACAGAAATTATTTGATAATTAATTTCAAAGGCGACACACACTGTTTATATACCCTGCGACCATTAAAAATCGTTAAAAATAGGATATATGGTACTAACTCTGTTTGCTATTTCTGTTCCCATCTAAGCACCACGTAGGATCTTTCTTAAGATCAAGATAGTTGACTCAAATACCCTCTATAAGAATATGAAACTACTTCCTATATACACAATCTCTTAATAGACATTCCTCGTAATGGAGTATTCTCTTCTCCAGTCACCTTCCTCACATACGCATGCGCGCACACACAGAAGGAGGAGAGTGTGTTGTGCATTGCAATCCCGGCTTCGTGTTCGTGTTCGTCTTCGGAAGCAACGTTACACCTTCGGTATGGGCCGGAGTGAGCCGAGCAGGTCGTGTCGGTGCCGTCTCGGCCTCTTCTTGTCTGTTTCGCTCCGCTGCTGTGCGTCGCCTCCGCCGCCGTCGCTGCTGCTGCTGCTGCTGCTGCTTTCGTCGTCGTTGTCGTCGTCGCTGCTCAGTTGCTTACGTGACGCGACGCTGGCAGGTTGTGTGTGTTCCGAGTTCGGCGAGCTTTCTACGACGTTCGTTCCACCATCGCTTTTCGGCGTCTTTTCGTCGTGATTTTTGTGTGAAAAAAATAAAAACAAAACAAATTATTGTTCTTATATATTTTTTGCCAGTGTGCGTAAAACGTAAAACAGTTTGTGTTATCAATGAAGCTAATGATGTTAACGATGCTGATCCCGACGATGATCGTGGCAGATTGGGTTACCTGCTAATGTTAATTACCAACGATCTATGCAATTCGCCCCAAAATTCTCACGATTTTAGTGCAAAAAATAAACAACAACAACGCGCGACAACGTTTGCATTGTTAGTATTTTTTTTTAGTCTTTCCTTTGTATTTTTATTTTCGTTTTGATTTGCAGTCTCATTTTCATTTGTGCTCGTGTTTTATACTTTTTTTTCTTCTCTTCTCGTGCTGTTTGTATTTATTTTGTTTTTATTTTTAAAACGTCGGACCGGCAAACAGCTGCAGAGAACCGAGCGACAAAATGGCACTAAACTTGCACGTGTGTGTGTGTGTAGATATAGTAAAGAATCCAACAGATATAGTTCTCATGATCTACCAAAGAAACAGCATCAAGAACACACACACACACACACACCTATCATTATCGTGGCTCTGATAACAAATACTATGATATATGGAAATCATTCATGTTATTATTTCAACAATTCATTCATTCATGCCAAATGCCGGTTGATCACGTAGAAGAAGAAGAAGAAGAAGCAACAGAAGGTGAAGAAGCAGAAGAAAGAACAATTGAGAACCGCTAAAGTAAATCACAGTTTGTTGTTACGTTGAAGAGGGGGAGGGAAAGGGGGGCTACTACCTCCCCACTGCCTTCCCTTCCCTCTTCTCTTTCACTCGAGAGTATTTCGGAAATGTGCCGTTGCTGTTCTTCATCTTCTTCTTCTACTCACTCTTGTTGTTGTTCTTTGGTTCTCTTGCCAACGGATGTGATTAGAGTGAAAGACGAAACAAATAGAAACGGTTTATTTTATCCGAATAGAATACCCTGCAAAGCGGGTCCAATGCTAGTTCTTTAGTTCTTGGTGAAGTGAAATCTTTCTTGAAATATTAAATCAAATGAAGTGAAATTAATTTGAATTGGAAAATTATATCATAAAATGTATATTCATGTTCTTTCTAACGAAATCGCAAATAGGAACAAATTTTTAATATTAGTTTCAAGATTGTAACTCAATTCTATATAAACAGATTTATATATTCTGTCAAAATCTGACTCAAGATCCCAATCTCACTATTTTCATATGTAAAAAAAACTCTGTCATTAAACTCTTCATAGCATATGTAAGATTAACAAATACTATATATTATATAATACCATATCACACACTCTATAGAGTATTCAAAATTCTACAAACTGCCCTTCGCTAGCTTCTCTTCAAGTTTTATTTTGATTCTGTTCACTGTAAAAGCCTTTAAAGAAACCATAACATTTAAATGGGTTTTATTTTATTGCATGAGATCGCAGATCGAATAAGATGGGGATCGCTTGGGTTGGTTCTGGGTTTGGATAGGTCTTTCATTTGTTGCGTCTTAGTGAGTTCTTGACAAAGTGTGTTGAGTGCATTTGTCGCTAATCCCCGAAATGTTTGTGATTCCAACAGAGAGATAAAAGAACTTTTTGAAGGATTTCGGAAACATCACTGAGGCACCGACAAGGCACTGAGAAGGTACTGAGGCACCTGTGGAGTCTGCAGTCTACAGCCTGTTCAGGTGAGTCAAGAGAGATTTGTCCACATCGAGTCTCGTCGAGTCGAATAACGGAAATTGTGCGAGCCGCTCTCCGAGTGGGAAAGTAGTTCAGCTGGTCAACAAGTTGTCCATAAAATGCAACTGGCTCCCGTTCGATCATGTTCGGATCTGTCAATTTGTGTGCGTCTCTGTCTCCCCAGACTTGCGCCTGTCTTGGCATGTCCTTTTTGGGCTCCCACCGGTTTTAGTTTATTTTCTGTTTCCTCTTCTCTTCCTGCTTCTTTTTGCCTGCAAACAACTCAAGTTTGTCCCATTTCTGCGTTGACAACAAGAACGAACATGTCTTTCAAGGCAGCTGAGCAGCTGGCAACGCAGCAGCAGAGCAGGAGCTGCGCTTAGCCGAGACTCAAACCCGGAGACAAGTCGCAACCTGCTGGACTTGTTGCTGCGCTGTAAGGGATATTAATGTGGCCTAGGGTGAACTGTGAGGTACCTAGTGGAAAAAGATATTTCTTTTCCTTCCACACTCACTCAATACAGGGTATATAAATAATTGCAAGACTGTAGACTGCAGCTGAACTGTTAAATACCCTGTAGGATGATGTTGAGCATGTTTACACAGGTGCCTCGCACGCATATGCCCGCTTTCATTCAATGCAGGGTATACAAATGAGCCCAGGCCTGTTGATAACATTAATGAACTGTCGACGGCGACGTCGCTGCTGCTGCTGCTGCCCGCACAAGAATAGAACCAACACACACACACTCACACACAAACGTACACACACGCACATAGGCAGACAGCGCGACATGGACACGCACAATTCTTGTCAAAAGGTAAAAATCGTTGAGCAGAGAATGCAACAAGATCAACAACAACAACAACAACGACAACAGAGAGAGGAAGATAAAGAGCGGCAGCAGAAAAGAGTATGCGAGGTGCGCGCGCCGCTCCTCTCTCTCTCTCGTTGCGTTCCCACCGGCAAAAATTGTCATTACATTCTGCCTGACAGAGGCATTACTTTGGGAGGGGGATACTTGCAAAGCAGATTACTGGCTTAAAGGATCAATGGGAAATGAAGTAAACAAATAAATACGATTGGGGTATCGATAATTAGTTTAGTATTTTATGCTGCTATTCAACACTAATCTCAACTGGGGGAGTGGGAGCTGCAGGATCTGTGGAGAATGAAGTAAACAAAGATTAAGGCATCGATAAATCGATAATTACTTTTGGTATTTAGTATGTTATGTTGCCGTTCTCTTTTAACCTTACTTAATATGAATAATAATCGAAATACACCTGGTGGGGAAGTCAAGAAGATCTCCTTTTGCGTGAAAGATAGAGCAGTGAGTTTGCAGGAGAGCGGTGCAGCAGAGCGATACCACGAGGTGCACCGCACCGCACTCCTCCCCCTGCGACGCTGCGGGCACTGCAACAATGTGGCCACGCTGCGCTGCTCTCTTGCTGTTCTTGTTGTTGTTGTTGTTGTTGTCTCCGTTGCAGTTCTTGTTGTTCCTTTTGCACTATCCCCGGGCGCATTCTCTCGTTCCCTCTTACAATAAATCAAAAGGCGAATGCACATGCCTGCAAGTGTGCCTACATGTGTGTGTGTGTGTGTGTATTTTAGTGGAAAAGCCCAACATAATAAAAATCAAGGCAAGTGTCGTTTACGTCTGCGTCGACGACGACGTCGCCGTTGCTGCCGCTGCCCCGCAGTTCTAAAACGGAACAGGCAAAAAGGTGCAGAGACCTTACTTTGTTCCCTTTGCTGTCTGTGTCTGTATACCCATGTCTATGTGTGTGTGTGTGTTATGTTGTTGTTGTTTATGAGATTTCATTATTGCTTTCGATTGTTGTCCGCCGTCGACGCGTCGCTGCGCCCATTAAGAGAATAGTTCTTGGGCCCGAAAACAAATAAACACACTGCCATCATCAGCATCATCATCAACATCAACAACAACAGAGTCCCAGTCCTAATCCCAGAGTCCCCCAATCCCAATCCCAATATCAAACCCAAGCTGAGCTCCTTACGGACGAAGCTGCATTGTAATCACATAAGCAGATAATATAGAAAGAGAGAGAGAGAGAGAGAGAGGGAAGCAGAGCGAGCCCACACTGAAGAGGTAAAAATTAATAAAGCAATAAATGGAAAATAAATTTCAGAAATTGCTTTTCAAGTGGCTCAACGAAACTGCAACAGGTTCCTCACCTCTTTCTATCTCTCTCTCTCTCTCTCTCTTTGAACTCGTATTTCCCCTTGTCATTCGGTCATTCTCAGGATTCTCCCCCACTCCCCTTCCATCGATTGTTGCACTTGCAGCGTCATCTGTCAGTGCAGCTACCGGCTTGAAAGAAGCCATTAAGACCAGGCCCGGTACCAAGATGGGGAACGAGAACGAGAACAAGAACAAGAACAAGAACGGGAACAAGAACAAGAGCGAGAACGAGACCAATAGACCGAGAGACCTTGCGTTCTACTATGTGACCATTGAATGCCTGCAAAAGTCTGGGAATTTCAAGGGCTAGCAACAAGAATGTGGCTTATTTAAGTGGACTGCGAGACAAGTACCGAACTAAGGGTGTTTCGAAACTTATAGATCCCGACAATAGAGACAAAGGTACCTTTGTATTGCCTCGACTTCCTTAACTCTTTCTACCGAGCGAGAGAATGCACTGAAGATCTTAGTGATGCATCTTAACAATACCAAAAAAAAAAAAAAAAAAAAAGTATTTCTTCTTCTGGGTTATATATGAACAGTTGTAGAAGGTATTTTCTAATAGTTCCCTTTTGACTTTCTTAACTCAATCAATGCTCACATTTTAGTTGATATACAATAATAAGAATGAGCACCCTTTCATGCAGACCCTTTACCGTACCGTATGTAAATATAAGATTTACTTTGAGAAACAGAAATAACAAACATGGATACATAACATATGTATATTGTATTTACTCTTGGATTTCTTCAGAGAACTTATGAATTGTTGTTCTTCATTGAAAACCATCGAAGGTCGCTGAGGTCTAATCGCAGCGATAAGCCTGGCATCTAAAAGCTTTTATTCCTTGGGGTATTCCAATCTGTTTGCTCAATTCTCAATTCTGGGAAAAAAGCAAAATTCAATTCGAAGCCATCAGCGTGATTAATAGTACTCTATATGTAGATAATTATAGGTTATGTTTTATGTATTCACCAAAATCAATTCGATCGATTTCCAAGTTCCGCTGCGACTACGACTTGAAATTGAGTTCGCATTGCGCCAATGACCTGACCCGGAGTGGAGCTAAGCTACTTGGCGCATTGCTAATTGCAAAACCACAATGCAACGACAACTGTAGTTGCCTATCGCCTATCGACTATCGGTGCGAGCTGGCCGTCAAATTAGCGATTGACACCTTTTCGGATCTGGGGTTCGTTCCGTAAGAACGGCGAATAAAAATTATTTCACGCTCGCCGAGCGGACACCGAAAATTATGATTAATGTTCGGGTTCGGTTGGAGAGGATCGGGTGAAGATCGGTGAGGTAAAAAAGAGAGAAAAACCATAATAATCGGATTTGATTTTTGTTTGTTCGTCGCTTTTCGTGAAGCTCTTTGCGTTTTTCCCCCTCTCTCCTTCCTTCACTTCTCTTTGCTTTTTGTCTTTTCCGTTTTTTCCATGTTCGTTTCGTTTTTTGCACAAGATTGAAGAGAGAGAGAGAGAGGGAGAGAGAGAGTGATCATGAGCTGAGAATGTTGCCGTGAGGCATGCGGCAAAGGCGGCCCCAAAAGGCCCAAAGGTGGCAATCAACACGAATGAATGAATGCTCGCTCGATCACTGAATGGAACTTGCTGCAGATGGAGAAGAAGACGGCGAGACTGAGACGAAGATTAGGGCTGAGACTTAAATGGAGATCAGGCCGGAGTGTCCGCATGAATGAATCGCTGGCGGCTGATTACGTTTCGTATCGTTTCGAATCGGTTTGGTTTTTTTCCCTTCTCCGCCTCATAGCGGAAGTGTAATTGCTGGTTTGCTACCCGAAATCGACCTTAAGTAGCATCTACAAATGAGCCGAAAAAACGTTGTGCGCCAAGCGGGCTCCTCCGCCCAGCCCTGGCATCTTCTTCTCCATCTCCATCTCCTCTCTCTCTCTCTCTCCCTCTCTCTTGGGCAATTACCGTGGCAAACGGAAGCGCATTACAGGTCGAGACGTACCGAACCCATATCGTATCGTATTATATCATGTGTTATGTATGTTACCTGCGATCAGAAGGAACCGAGAGAAAGACAGTAAGAGAGAGAGCGAGAGAGAGAGAGAGAGAGAGAGGGAGAAACGAAGATGAAGAAGAGCAAACAAAAGCTAACTCGGTAGCACGTAGCGGGCGACGTTATCGCGTCGAGGATATCGCACGAGAACAGACATAGAGGGGTAGCTGGAGCAGTGGAAGGAGGAGATGGTGGTAGAGAAGGTAGAGAAGAGAACGGGAATGGTAACGATGGTCTTATCAGCTACCATCGTCGGGCCGTGACAGCGACAACAACGGCAATCAAAGCATGCCGTGCCAAGCCAGCACTCCTGTGGCGACAGAGGCACACCAAGAGAGAGAGAGAGAGAGAGAGAGGGAGGGAGGGAGAGGGAGTAGAGACACAGATGAGCCAGACAGGAAGTGAGCTATTTGCACTTCCAAACAAGTCATAATTTTCGGCAGACAGACGACGGCGACCTTTACGTGGAATTCGAGAGTCTGATAAAGTAGCTCAAGCGCGTCCCATTCATGCGCGTCTCTAAACACAACCCTAAGCCGCAGACAGAGGCTGAGAGGGAAAGAAACAGAGGAAGAGAGAGAGGGGAAACAAAATAATAAGCAACAATTTAGCGCTGGAGTTGACATTGACACAGGTCGACATAATCGCCAACTACTTAGGCTGTTGCCAGTGGAAGCGAAACCAGAACAGTGTTGCCAAGTTTGCTGAAGAAGCAAACAAAAGCACTACCAAACACTGAAGAAGTAACCAAAAACACTAGCAAACATATATACAAATTTATAAATAAGCTAAACATTACAAAATAAGTGTACTAGCTTTTTAACTACGCCTGCAATTTGATAAATATCAATTTCCAGAGGCGTAAGTAGGCGTGGCCAAAATCTAAGGGCAGCTTTATCTGCGCACAATCCACAGACACCTTGTCAACAAATTTGAAGATCCTAGATCTTATATTTCCAAAGTTTAAGATGTTCATACGAACAGAAAAATGCAAAATTGAGAAAACTGATGAAGGGAAAGACTCTCTATATATCTTGTATTGCAAGCTTGAGTCAAGTTGAAGAAAGACTGCGCTAAGTAGAGAGTTTCCGGCTAACCAAAGGTATTTTCTACTCGGACTTTTGAATTAGAGAACAATGTAAGGCCTTCCCACAGAAAGAGAAAGAGATGCCCAGGTCTGAGAGTCGTTGATCAGTGATCTGAGCCGAGACGTGAAAGGCATAGTTGATTTGTCTGATGATGTATTAATTTCTCACACAGCGCGTCGAACAGATTGAATAATCCAAAAGTTGTGTAAGCCCCGGCTCCAAGTACACTATGGAGAGGGTCTCTATAGAGGCATAAGCCGATCTGGCGATCTGTCTATTTGTCTGCCTGCTTGGGCACAGCACGTAGCTGTCAGCGGCACAGAGGTTGCCAGCTGTGTAGGGTCAGTTGGGTGGAGGCGGGGGAATCATTTGTGAACTCAATTAAAATAGCAGACGATCGCCGTACCGCTCGATCAACCTCTCTCTCTCTCGATCTGCCTCGATCGGCTCGCCTTGAACCTAAGAGAATCGCATGCAAATGGTGACGCGACAAGATCCAAAACACATTTGAGATTCCAATTGAGATGCGAAATTTGCACGTCTCTCTCTCTATCTCTCTGGTAATTAAACCTGGTACACGATGCGAAGGGCCCCCAAACGGGAAGGGGGTTAGGGGCCTAATAAGCACATACCAGAGAGAAGTGGCCCACAACAGTCGCACACAATGAATAGACATTCCTCACCGTGGGCAATTAGAAAATGAGTTCAAGCGAACGCGCCAACTCGCACCAAGTTGCGCCGAGTCATAGATCAACGTTCATGATAAGCTTGGAGAGCACAGCACAGCAGAGTACAGCAGACCAGGCCAGGCCAGAGCTAAGCACAGTCGAACTGATCCCAGACGATCTGCAGCAGCTGCTCGGAAGCAATCGAAGCAGTCAGAACCAAGCAACGATCGTTCATTTGAACGATCTTCACCTCCTTCTCCACCTTCTACTGCTCCATGCGCTATTCCTCTATCCATCTATCGTCCATCGTTCGTCGTCGATCGTCGGCTATATCCAACTGTATCCAACTATATGTATCCATCCCAGTGGACAAGCCAACTGCGTGAGTAGAAAGCAATCAGTGAGCACATTTTTTACCCCTCGGGCGCAACATCATCATCATCAACATGATCATCATGAGAGAGCAGTCCGGGCATCGTTTGCCGTTTTTTAAAGCTTTTGAAAGTCTGCGCTAGTTAAGACCCAACAAAGATTGGGAAGAAAGAACTCGGCAAATTCCAAAGAACTGCGAACTTAACTATTTCCTCTTCGGTTTGCTGAACGTGTATTGAAGCTAATTAGGTGAAGGTAGCAGGCACTCTGCAGTTCCAAGCTGGGAAAGAGTCTGTCTAAATTTAAAGCTCATTCAATTCAAGATATTGCAAAGAAAGCAGATTAAAGACTACAAACTTTAATGAGCTTTAAGAATACAATAGATAAAAGATCTGGGAAAGTAGCAAAATTTTATGATTGATATATTCATTAGCTTAAATTGAGCTTAGCAATGTTCAGTGTGGAGTACCATAAGTTAAATTCCTTTACTAGCGTTAACAGAAGAATCGATATTTGGTTTTTTTGTCTGTATGAACGTTTATAACTCTGGGATTAAAAGAGTTAGAGCTATCAAAATTGCTGATAATGTTCTATACTTGTAGAGGAAAATAAACTTGGGCTTAGAACTTTGCCACGCCCACTTGCGACCCCCGTAAATTAGAGAATATCTTAGTTTTTGTGTTAGATTTTCTTTTTTGAAGTGAAGTTTGTGTAGAGGGTATTTTGGAGTCTCGCACACTCGCCCTTAGCTTTCAGGTTACTCCCTTTATATAGACATCTGGTTGATTGGCTACTTTGGCTGTCTTTGCTGCAGAGAAGCTCAACTCAAGCGGAACAAACGAAATGGGGAAGCAATTCGAACGATAGCGAAATGGGGAAGAGCACTACAACAACAACAACAACAACGTTTGGCACTCAATTTGTTGCCCATTTGTTGTTAATTTGGCATCGAAAGAGATCTGCGAACGCATTGAACCATGAGATAAGCCCAACCAGAGTTGATGAGCTGGTTGCGAAGCCACAGGGACAGTTTAGAACTAGGAGGGAGACGAGTCAAGTGGGTATGGAAGTGCCAGTGGGAGTTGAAGTGTGTGTGTGTGGGTGTGGCAGGGAGTGTCTAAGTGGGCGTGCGGCACGCAGTAGCTGCTGCTGCTGCTGCAACTGTTTCTTGCCACATTAAATTCCCAAAAATGGAACCACGACGGATTCATTCATGAAATCGATGCGTCGCCGGTTAGACGAGTTGATGCGCAGACACAGACACACACTGGCAGACACATATACAGGCACATACATATATACAGGCACACACACACAGAGACACACACACACATAAAGACAGGCACACACACAGACAGTCGCACTTCATTCATAAATAGACAAAGTTCAGCTCAACAGTTGCTGCTGCTTACGCCCACACAAGCCAGAGAGAGAGAGAGAGAGAGAGAGAGAGAGAGAGAAATGAAGAAGTCGCTGCTGCAGCTACCTGCGCAGCTGAAAAGGTAAAAGAGAGAGAGAGAGAGGGAGAGAGAGGTGAAGAGATAGCGCTGCCTGTTGAAGGTTAACGATGCCATTCAACTGCAATGGGGCAGCGATATTAACTGCTTTATTACAACAATGAAATCGTTGATGCTGTCGCTGTTGCATCCGCATCCACTCACACACACTCACATGCACACTCACACTCACACACACACACTCACACTCACATTCACATTCTGATCGCAACCGGACCACGTGGTATACGATGTCAAAGTCAGCTTCAAGTCACGCTGCAACTTTTTGGTCGGTTCACCTTGGCGCGCATACCAAAGACAGACGGACAGACGGACTGAGGCGGACAAAGAAGGCAGCCCGGGCTAGGCTAGAAGAGAGCAGGGGAAAAGAGAAGAAGGGGGAAAGGCAAAGGCAGAGGGAGAGGGGTAGGGGTTGGGGTAGGGAGCTTGGTACCTATGCGGGCACGTAGGGCTTGCGAGGCGAGAGCAACCTTTTCATTGATTGTTTTTCTTTAGCCCGTTTCATTTCTCGGGAAACGGGCAACAACAAGAACAACAACAACTGTGTATAACCAGTTGACTGCATTCCAAGGCATCGCTGGAAGGGCTCCCGAGGCTCCAGCATATCCACAGCACATCTGCGCTAATTGTTTCCGACTCTTTTTTCTCTCGAGAGAACATCCTGCTCGGAGAGAGAGAAAACTCCAATTGGCATCGATCTTAACAGTTCGAGAGCAACTCTGCATGGCAATGAACCCCAGCGTAGATAAGCTGCAATGTCCACAGTCACCTCAAGTGAACTCAACCCCACCTCACCTCGTCTTACCTCACTCCACCGCTCACACTCACTCTCTCTCTTGGAATCAGTAGTTCATTACGTGATAAAAAACCTTGTTGCACGGCGATTCAACTTGCCGATAAGGCGTGGCAACAACAACAATAACAAGAACGCCCTCCCACCTTCACTCCTCCAACTTTTGGGCCGTCTCTCCTTCTCTTTCTTTCTCTCTCTCTCTCTCTCTGCCACATCCGGGCGAGTAAATAAATGAAACAAATAAAAACAAAATTAAACTGGGTTTATTGCATTTCATGTGAAAAGCAAACGAGAGCAGCAGCAGCAGAGAGCAGAGACCCAAGAAGAACGTAACAACGTAAGATACGGTTCCAGGCAGCACCATATGGAGGCGATCTACGGTACGATCGATCGAGTCATCGATTCATCGATCGTTCATCGGACAAATCAAATGCGAGGCGGAGTTTCCAATTGGGCACGGAATATGTGGAGCAAGCTAAACATGTGGGTGGGGTAGAGAGGGGGGTGTGGTAGGGGGTACACAGTCTGCTTAACGCATCACTTACGATCGAAATATTGTTGTTGTTGATTGTCTTTTCGGTTGCTTCAATTAAATAACCGAATGCCAATTAATTAAAAGCCGATAACGGTTAGACCCCGTTTGGGGTACCCTCTGTTCCCCCTTTGTTAGACCCCTTTTGAGGTACCCCCTATGCGCCTTTCCTCCTCTACCCTACACCATTCACCCAACTAATGGGGGGCTAGTTGGCGCGATTTCCGTTTGTCGTACAAAAATAGATAATATGATCTAATAAAACTCAACCTGAACACGATCCGTATAAAAAAAAAAAAAACAAGTAATGAGCGCTACAATCGAGTGTGATCGACTGTGTTATACCCTCTAGCAAAGGCTTCAATTGTTTATAATCTTTAATTATTTCTTAAGTTTCCTCTATGTTCATTAACCGATCGTAACTAAATATTAAGATATCATTTGTTTGCTAAGAATTATTGTGCATACTAAAACTTAACATTCTAATTTGAAAATCATTCTTAAAACTCTTTTTTTGTTGATTTTAGGGCGTAGCAGGGGGCGTGGCTAAGTTCCAAAACAAACTTTACTTGCGTGCAGTAATAAGATATATTCTCACCAAATTTAATAGCCCCAGCTCGTATAGTCTCTCAGTTAAAGGTGTTCATACAGACAGAAAGGTGGTTTCTAGTGTTGGAACTGCCTCCTTTTATTGTCACTGAAGTCTAAAACCCTTCTACCCCATTTATAGCGGGTATTAAAATACAAACCAATGAATGGAGGAAGTGGAGGGAGAGAGGAATAGAACTGACGAAGCTGTTTTTTTTTTCTGTGTTTCGCTTTTACGATTTCCCGATAACAAATCAATGTCAAAAGCTCAAAATCAAAAACAAAAGAAGAACAAACTAATGCAAACACCATTAAGCGAGACTCGTTGAAAAAGCAACAGCGATTTGAAAGCATCATCTCCATCATCATCATCACTCGTACTATATGAAAAGTGTTGGTGAGCAGGGAGTGGGGGAGATTCCTGTGCCCATGTAATACGGGGAGTGGCGTCAGCAATGGCCTGGGCTACTCTAGCCTAGTAATCTGTTCGACATGAGATCATCATCATCAGAGAGCGAGCACGTTTGCGGTAGATGATACGCATGCCGGAATCGCATTATCAGCCTCTTCTCCCTCTCTTCGGTCTCTCTCTATCGTTGGTTCTTTCCACCTGGTGTCAATCGATGAGGAATGCACGTCAAAGAAGCATCATCAGTTTTTATAGCTCAATAATAATGATGTCGAGTCGTATCATATATCAACAGAATGCTGATTCCGAAGTGTCACACCAAAGTCACAATTTTGATTGTCTAAAAGCAAACACAGTTGTTCTTCTGCTGCTGCTTCTTCTTCTTCTTCTTCGTTCTCAGCTTCTTCTGTGTAAGCTGCATTAAAATATTTGTGCACTTTGTTTGATCAACATGTTTAGATAGCCTAGTAGTCAATCGAGGTCGAATCTTTAGCATGATTTGACACTTTTGTTATCTTCAGAGAATTGCAAGTTGTTCTTCAATATCTTGAAAACTAAGTCTTGTAAGTCTTATAAATAATAAAGGTGCTTAGTAAACAGTTGTTGTATTATTTGGCATAGAAAGGGAACTCAAGAACCTAATCAACCCTAAGCTCTCAACAGCTTTTCAAGAGCTTAAAGGCTCTAAGCACTACCTTAAGCAGGAAGCAAGGTGCTAAGGTAGTTTCTTCGTCTTCAGAACTAAGTCTTATGTATGCACAAAGTAATGGAAGTTCTGGTGAATAGTAAAGGTTTTTAGTAAACAGTTATGGAATACTTTGACATTGAAAGAGAACTCAAGAACCTTATCAACCCTCAACAGCTTGTCAAGAGCTTAACGGTCCTAAGCAATATCCTAAGCAGTTAACAAGGTGCTAAGGTAGTTTCTTCTTCAATGTCTTGAGAACTAAATCTAATGTATGTACAAAGTAATGAAAGTTCTGGTAAATAGTAAAGGTTCTTTGGCTTCGAAAAAGAACTCAGGAACCTTAAACCCTAAACCCTAAACCTTCAATAACCTGTTAAGTGCTTAAAGGTCCTAAGCACTACCTTAAGCAGTTAACAAGGTGCTAAGGTAGTTTAAATAATGCAAATTTGAACTACTAACCATACATAATTCTCAGTTTCCAATCGTATCATAAACCATACATCAACATATATGCATTATATATACATAAGTGTGTTATATATTTATATATAATCATATTCCACAGCGAATTGAACCTGTTCATAGATCTCAATTGGCAGCTTTCTCTCTGTCTTTATGCTAATAAATCCATAATCATAATGGTCCCGATATGCATTTTAGCAGCTTTACGATTTGTGGAATTGTAAGTGACCTATTCGCTCCACTACACCTCCCCCTCTCCCCCCTCTCGGCACGAGCAACCTCTCTTTTAGGCGGCTCTACGTGCTTGACGTTCAGCATCAATTGCATTTTTCATGGGAATTCTTGCAAGCAAGCGGGAAATCTTCATCTCACTTGATTTCATTCGTTTTCGTTTCGCATTTCATGAAGAACTTTTCTGCGAAATATGCCCGATATATATCCGATACCTTATGCCATAGGCCCTATGCATATGGTACGTGTGTGTGTGTGTGTGTGTAGGTACCTCCTACGAACCATAAGAATTGCAGACTTGGCAAAGCCTTCTTTACATTCTGATTGCCACTCAATGTGCCCCAAGTTGTTGTTGTTGTTTAGTTGATGTTGCTGTTGTTAATGCCGACAATGTTGCTTGTAATTGCTTATGATTATTAGCAACGTCTATCGGGGACCGGACAGTGCGGACAGTGGAACGGACAGACAGCGCCGCAGCACGACGCGTGCTTAATTTAATAATTAATTTGCGTTTTTTTGCGATCTTCACGACACGTTTTGTTTATATTTGGCCCGACGCCAGATTGAGATATTGTTGCACTATTGCTGACCCCTTGGCACCCTCCTCACTTCCACCTCCTCACTTTGGTTCCTATTGAAGTATTAATATAAATTGAAAAGGTTTTATATTCTAGATTAATGACAAAGACTGTATTGAAGTCTTGGTTCCTCTAGATCTCTGAAACTGCTGTACCGATCTTGATGAAATTTGGTTTACCAGTATAATTTCAAGCAACCTATAAGAAACTTTAACTTCTATACCCTCTAATAACCTAAAAACATAGTTATAGCTAATGTAAGTGAACAACCAGTCTAAAGGGTTGTAGTTTATTGCATAACAAAGGTACGAGGGTCGTTTGATAAGTCCGTGACTTTTTGTGTTTGCCGCGCACCTGCTCTAAATACAACACTGCTCCTGTCAGCAGTTATCGATTAACAGCTGACTGTAAAATTGCGTTTTTTGGTTTGCGTTTTATAGGCATTGAAAGCAGACGATCTCGTGAATTTTAACGAAAATGGAAAAAAGTGAATTTCGTGTCAGCATGGCAAAATTTCATAAATTGGGCTACGAACTGCTACCCCATCCAGCATATTCTCCAGATTTAGCCCCCTGTGACTATTTTTTGTTTCCAAACATGAAGAAATGGCTCGGCGGTAAGAGATTCGGGTCATCACAGAAACAAACGACTATTTTGAGGGCCTTGAGAAAACCTATTATTTGGAAGGAATAAAAAAATTGGAAAAACGCTGGACTAAATGTATAGAGCTAAAAGGAGATTATGTTGAGAAATAAAACGCTTCTTTGACGAAAAAAATATATTTTATTCAAAAAGTCACGGACTTATCAAACGACCCTCGTATAAAGGTGTTGTTCGTACGATACATAAGAAGGTATCACAAAACCAAGGTATTCTACCTTCTACCTTCAACCGACCCCAAATTGTGGCTGTCGAAATTGGCAAGTAATGAACTTTTGGAGGGGAAAACTGTATTGAATTCGACTTCTAGAATTACCCCAGAAAGGGGGAGGGAGGGGAGGTAGTAGTGTTGCACACTTGCACACACACTCGTGCCTACTGAAATTGTAAAGTGATATCGGGGCACGTTTCTGCCTGAAGAGGAATCCAAAGCGAAACAAAAGCGAAAATCTTCTGCCTGCCCCTCCCTCTCCCCCTCCTTCTCTCTGTCGCCCTCTGTTCGTCACACGCTCCACGCCCTTCGCTCGAGCACAAAATCATCGTATCAAATTCTAAAATGTTTCTTTGGTTTCGTCTTGTTTTCGTTCAGTTTCGTGTTTTTTTTGTTTTAGATTTTTTTCTGTTTTTTTTTTTTTTGCATTTGTTAACTTGGCTTATTTATGCATAATTAAAATTAATGAACAAAAAATTAGTATTAGTCGCAAGCGACAGCAAAGCAACAATGACAAAGGCTGCCATTGTTTCATTTGTTGTTGTCGTTGTTGTTGTTGTTGTCGCTGCTCGAGTTTCAAATTACACACAAGAAACACGACGAAACGAAACGAAAAACACACAAATATAGAAAAAAAAAATAAACTCGAAACGGAACCAAGTAAAAAACTCGTATCTGACGTAGCATCCCCATGAAAGCCTCCCGAGAGCACCCCAAGCAAACTGAAGCTGAATTATTGAGAGCTTCATGATCTTGTATAGTGTTGAGAAGCTATAGACGTTGTGATATTGAGAACTTAATGATATTCTAACTTATAAAATTGCAGACTATACGATGATCTTTTTAGAACTAAAGACCTTCTTTGACGATACGTTTCAGTTATAGAAGATCGGAAATTTACAACTTATGATCTTGCAAAATTACTATATAAAGTTATATTGACAACTTTTTCTTATACGTTTTTTTTATGAATTCCTCAGATTTAGTTATGCATGTGAGATAGATAGAAAAGCAGAGTTATCTTAAAAGTTTTCCTTTCTAACCCATAAAACTTATGATCTTGCTACATAGCATACAATTTGAGGATCTAATAAGAACTTATGAACTTATTAATTTATTATTTATTTATTTATTTTATTATATTGCATTTTATGAGTCTATTCCTAAAACTGAAAAGATCAGTCTTAACTTTACATTTCTACGCAATTCTAAACATGATCTTGCCACAAACACACTATATGTATATAATATGGCCAAAAATAGTTAAGATTCTGCTAATATCATTTAATTCATTCAATAAACTGCAGACTAATGTTTCTAACCTATATCCAGAAATGAAAACATTATACTACCCCATGAAAGTTTATTTCTACATCTATTTTATAGTTGCATCCTGCCGCATGTTGCAGTGCCAAGTAATACATATATCATATATCTGATTATGATATTTTTAGAAAACTTTCTTATAAAAACTGTGCCCAAATTGACGAATTTGTGTGTGTGTTTTTTATATTTTGTGATATCTGACGCGTTGCAACTTGACGAGAAAAAAGCACTAAAGAAAGAAGGAGAGAAGGAGAAAGAGAAGGAAATCAAAACGAATGTGGGCCAATTTGATGCCACCCGGTGGCAGCAACAGTCGAGAGTCGCGTCTCGTGGCCGTTTGCCAACTGGCGGCAACAGAAATATGAAAATGTACAGCAAGAGAAGGTGGCAGCGAAGGAGGGGCAGCAGAGGAGAAGGAGGAGGGGGGAGGAGAAGGTGTCTCTACCGGCAAGGTGTGCGGCAATTGCCAGCGCATTTTGTCGTGCGAAAAAAAAAAAGAATTATTTTTATATGTTTGACACACATGCGACGACGACGGCTGAGGCGGACAACGACGACGCGCGGCATGTGGCATGTGGCATGTGGTGTCGGCGGCAATTGAATGTGGTGACTGTGTGTTGCATTTCCTGTTCGCAGCTGCCAAAATGCAAAATGCCGTTTTGATGAATTCCAAATTAATTCGCACAATTTGCCCACTGTCCGCAGCAGCAGCAGAGCCAGCGGCAGCAGCAGCGGCTCATTAGGTGGCCCATTAGATTGCCCACGCCAGAGCCAGTGCAGCCGCCGTCGCAGTCGCAGTCCCAGTCGCAGTCGTCGTCGGCAGCACTGCTCTTCGAACGGAAGAGCAGGCGAAGTAAAATATAACTTAACGAAGGGAGAGTAGCACAGTGGGTGGGGAAGAGGGAGACAGTAAAGGTGGCAGCTGACAACGAGTGATGCGTGGGAGAATGAGTTTCTATGATGAATTGCGCGAGAGCAGCGCAGAAGAAGTTGCGCAAAGCGGACAAAAAAATGGTAAAAGCACAACAGACACACACACACACACACTGAGAGAAAAACGAATGCAAATTGAAATTCCAAGATCAAAATCAAAGATGGCGACGCACCAAAAACAAAAGGCGCGAGCCAAAACAAAAGACAACAACAACAACAACGGGAACGGACAGCAGAAATTGAATGCAATGAAAATCAAATAAATTGCAATGAAAGAAGGCAACAGGCAAAACGAAAAGAGCAACAACAATAATAACAACAGCAACAACAACAACAACAACAACTCGTACAATGTCAACCGATTGCAATCGCTGAATATGGTGGGCTAACGCCAACAGCGCAGTCGCTGCGCTGTCCGCGTCGACTGACCAAGAAAAAAACAAAAGAAAACATTTGAAAAATGCAAAAGGCGCAAGCGAAATAGTTACAGAAGGGGGAAAAGAGTGGGGGGGAGTGAGACGGAGGGCAGGAGAGTGCGCTCAGCCAAGTGTCCCAAAATCGAACGAAGTAAAAGAACGACCACAGGAATGCAGTCGGCAGTCGAGAGAGCGGAGAGAGACAGAGACAGACAGAGAGAGAGAGAGGAGAGAGAGCAGCGCAACTTAACGAATTGCGCAAAACTGGAACTGATCCACTCTGCAGTGTTGCCAGCTTTGTTGCGGAAGAAGAATAGCCAAATTAGCAAAATAAATGCTGAATTGTGTGGAAGTAAAGGAGGTGATAAAAAAGCTAGATTGTAAGGCATTACACTAAAAAAGGCTAAAGGGAATTATAAGCATTAAAAAAGCTAGATTGCACATTTTGTGCAGCCATTGAAACCTGAAAAAAGGCTGATTTAGCGGGAAAAAAGTTCAGCTGGCAACACTGTCACTCTGTCACACACACACACAAAGGTAGACAGGCTAAGTTGAACTGCAGCTTACACAGGCGACAGGCGACTTGCTGCCGCTGCCTCTGCCGCTGCTGCTGTTGCTGCGTCTGCCGCTGCTGCTGGAGAACGCATAAATTTTGGAGCATGTTGGTTGCATGCAGCTGCAATTGCTGCAACGGGCGCGTGTCCATGTGAATGTATGTATGTAAATGCAGCATGTGGCAGCATTGAGCTTAAGCTCGGCTTGCAGACAGAGATGCAAACGCAGACGCAGACGCAGACGCAGGCTTTCACCCGTGGAATGCGAGCAGTGGCAGCGGCAGTTGCACTTGCAAATTAGCTCAAATGCAGTTGTTGTTGTTGTTGTTGATGTTGCTGCTGCAAGGGCCCGCAGAGTGCTAATAATAATCGCAATAAAAGAAGAGCAATAAGAAATTGCAAGCCATGTGCATCAATTATGACAAACCTGAGAAAGACAGCGGCAGAGGGCAGCGGCAGCGAGCAGCGGCAGAGGCAGCGAGCAGCGGCAGCTATGAGAAACTACGCCAGTAACAATAAGAGCAGAAGCACGCATTGCATGCCTCTTCTTTATCCCCTCCTTCTTCTTCTTCTTCGTTGTTTTGATCTCTTCTTCTTGTGGCCGCTTCGCCCACACAACGTCACACAAAATGTTGCGCTGTCATTGTCGAACTTTGCTGACCACAAAAGTGAACCAAATACACATCCACTGTGACACTGTGCAACACTGAGTCATCGTTGGTGTCGCGACGTCATCGTCATCGTTATCGTCATCGTCATTCGTCTTGTACCAAAAATGGTAACTGGCAAATGCATCTGAACAGGTGGCAGAAGCGAGTCTATGAGGCATGCACTGTGCGTACAGTCATGGCCGAAATATTGTAATAGATGCAATATGCACATGTTAATTCTAACCTTAAATTACGAACTACAGTTGGATCAAATATAAAATAAGCAAATTGCATTTGTTCTGTCTAACCTCAAATTAGTGTTTTTATTTAATCATATTGATTTCTGAGGAATACGAGGAACATCTTTTAAATGAAATACCCTTGAAGTTGGCTAAAATGGAAATAGTTTAGGTTGTGGTATAACTAGTACAATTAGGGAAAGAGAAATAATATAAAAACTCAAGTATGCGCCCAATTTTCTTGATTCAAATAACGTCAAACAGATCTCACTAGAATTCTAAGTGCTTTAGCACTTGAAATGAGAAAAATTTAGTTGCTTAGATTCAACAATTCTTTGCATCTGCTTTTATAAAGAACATTAATAGTTCAACAAACTTGGGGAAGATATATACACATACATATCAACTATGTAAGTGTGTATAATATACATATATATTCTGATTCACATGAGATTTTATTGCATAGGCAAAGAATCTTTTCTATTCACAGCATCGTTTTAATTTCCCCTCTGCAATCTTTTGCCAAAATGTTCATTGTCAAATTGATTTTGTTTTTTGTTTATTATTATTGTTATTATTTAAGTAGTTCATAATATACACTCCATATACTTATAACATAAATTACTGCTGAAAAGGCCTAGCACCACTCACCTTATGTCGTGGCAACCAAAAGTAGAGCGGGTCTCTTGAACATTGCATTGAACTCCGAAATCGGAACACCCTAGAAACTTGATGAAATTTATAACTATATAATTTATAGATTTCCTAATTTCCGATTCACTAAGACAGACAATTCTACTAAGAATTACTAACTAAACTCCATAAATTATTTTAAATTAAAACAACGGAGAAAAATTATTCAAAAACATAGAAATCTTTGGTATATTCTCATAAAAAATTAGTACATTAACATTGTACAATATCTCACCTTGTTTATAGAGTATATTGTAGTCGTCGACCATTCTTAGTTGTTTTAAAAAAATATTTTGTTCATGTATTTCCTCGCATTGCTTGAGTAGGGAAAATTGAAAAATATTTATGAAAAATGACAACTGTCGTTCAACACACACACACACACACACAAGCAAGCTTTATTGTTTCGGGCTAGGTGGCGCTTTAGTGCATGTATGTATTATAGTTGTGAGTGTGCGGGTGCGAGTGTTATGTGTGTTCTTCATTGTTCTGTGCGACGAACAACAATTTAGTTGTTGCTTTGGAAAATTTGCTTGTTTTTTTTTGTTTTTTTTTTGTTTTTGTTGCTTGTTCTTGTGTTCGACTTGGCAACATTTCAAAATATTTCTAGAAATTATGGACAAACAACTGCACGACAACTGCCGTACGCGGATCACAGGGTGTTCGGGGTGTTCGAACGCATAAATTAATTAGAAGAAAGGGACCTCCGCGTTGATCGTATGCCATATAGAAGATATAGACGGCCCTCCCTCCCTTGCGATCTATTATTATTTATGTATTTATTGCTCCATTTTTTTAGTCAACCAACTGTAAAGTGGGGAAGAGGGTGCTCAGGTTGTGTGTGTGTGTGTTTTTGAGTTTTATTTCTTTTTAAATGGACAAGCAAACACTAAAAAGGGACTTGAAGCTTAGCCCCCGTCATTGGGGGCATTCCAATGAGATATATATATACATATTTATATGATCTTGTATATAGGAACTGATTTTTTTTTTTTTTTTTTTTGTTTTATGAATCGTATTTTAGTGCAGCAACTTGAGCTGTTATTTTACTTAAATACATCTATATACGATACAATATGATCGTAATCAATGTGTATACTAGGAGAAAATACTCACCGGGGTAACCCTAATGTATCTGGCCCTCATTTCCCTCACTATTTAGACGCCTTTTTCGTGTTCTCGCTTCGATTCTTCGCTCGGCTGTTTTCTGTTTTAGCTTTATTTATAGCCATCGCATTTATTTGGCTGTCGCTGAGCTACTTTAGGCCTCAATTATTTTGAAATTCATTAAAAGTGTCATATATTTTCGATATTTATGTGCGACGTGCCAGACCTACCTCCCTCACTTCCCCTTCCCGTTGTAACTTTAGACTGCAGTGAATTTCTTGTCACTTACACACTTTTCTCTCCATTGCAGTTGCTCCGCCTGGCGATGCAGTCCTAAGTTCAACTGGATCAGGAGACAGATCAACAGCAAGAGAGAGAGAGAAAGGAAGAGAGAGCGAGCGAGACAGAGGGAGTGGGTAGCGCGACATCGAGACGTAACAAAAGGCGAACCAAGGTAAGAGGCTGCTTAAGATTTAATAAACGTAATCCTGTGCCGGGTCCCGCGTCGTGGCGCCCACGCATTGTGCAGCGTGCAGCGTGCAGCGTGCAGCAACTGTTATGTGGGCGTGCAACTTGCAACTCCGCGCCCATAATCACAAAAGGCCTGGCCTCATGCACCGCCCTTCTCCCTCGAGCACAAACGGCAACAATACAAATCGTTCGCGTTCTCATTCTCGTTGCCCACGCACTCCACGCGATGCAGATGCCTTCCAGAGCAGGCGGAGTAGGTGAAGGTAGTGCAGAAGGGGCCTGCCTGCCTGCCTGCCAGCTATAGCAGCTGCATTCAACAGGTGGGACTGTGAGAAAGAGAGAGGCAGAGAGAGAGAGAGAGAGGAGGACTGAGTGAGAATTAGGCAGAGTATAAAAGCAATCAGTGGAGAGTAGAGACTGATCGCTCGGAAGTACCCTATGCACTGTGTAGGGCATAGAGGGTTTCTGGCATAACCAGGCATAAGTTCTTCATAATCTTTGTTATAGATACTAACCATAACAATGCCTTTCAGTGGGTTTCGCCAACCTAAATACAAAATTTAATAACTCTAACTAAACCACTTCTAGAGATCCAAAGAAATATACTAGAAGAACTAGATTTATTATGCTTACTTATGTTTATTATTTGAAGGCACCATTTCAAGCATATAGTGACCAAATTTGATGAGTCTAGCTCATCTAGTTGCTGAGTTGTAGGTGTTCATACAGACAACTACTTCTAATAAAACCTCTATTATTCGAAATTGTCATTTGTACTAAGAAGTAACGATGTGAGTGAAAGAAAGAGAGCAAATTCCTGCTATGGGGGGTTTCTTAAGTCTGCATACCAAGCTTAGTAACTCTAGCTGCTGTCATGCCAGAGATCTGCGTATTTAAAGCCGCTGTAGATGATTTTATTTGCACAATCCTTGTGGACTTTGACTGTCGACTGCCAAACAATACAAAATCCTGTTGTTGGAATGCAAATTCCGAACTTGTTTTCTGGCGACTTTCCCCTTCTTCTGCTCCGTCTTTCTCTGCAGTGCAGTCTACGCCCTTTGTCAGCTCTGCCTCCCCCTCTCTCTCTCTTGCTCCTTCTGATCGGGCTCCAACAGCATCTTGGGTTTGGGTTCTGGTCCTCTTCAGCTGCTGCTGTTGTTGTTGTTCCTGTTGCTGGCGAAAAACAGGTTTCATTGCTCAAGAATGTTTGCAATATCTCCCGAGTTTGTGTGTGTGTGTGTGTGTTGCTTGTTTGTATAGGGTTCAGTTCTGTTCGTGATTTTTCTATTGCTCTCGGTTCTATTCCTGTTGTTGTTGTTGTTGTTGTTGTTGCTGCCAAGTTTTATTGAACTCGCTGTGCAACAAGAGCAACAGCAACAACAACTGCAACTGCAACTGCAACACGCAACTTGCAGCAGGTGCGATTGTTTTACAAGCTCAGCTCCATAGCAAGAACAACAACAACCACAACTGGAGCCAACAATCTGGCGACAAATGCAACAACAACAGCCGCAACAACAGAAGCAACAACAACAAAGGCGACCTATCAATTTCATTGTTGTCATTTCTCGCCCCCAAAGCATTTGCGGAAATATGCGAAGCAGCAAGACAGTGCAGCGATAAGAAGAGGGGCCTAGAGAAAGAGAGAGAGAGAGAGTGGGGCAAAGAAAGTAGCAAAGGAAAGAGGCAAGTGGAAGTCGAAAAAAAAATGGAGAAGAGAGCAGAGGAGAAGGAAGGAAGGAGCAGAGGCAAAGAACTGAAACGAGGCAAGTCTCATTTGCAGTTGGATTCCCTCCACGCCTCTCTACGCATGCCACGCCCACTGCGGAATGTGTGGGTCTGTGTATATGTATTTCAATTGTCTTCCCAGACCTTCCTTCGCTTTCTTCTTCTCCGTACACTATCCGTCTACAAACCGTTTCTAACAATTTTATGCTGATTCTTTGGACAAAACAAGAAGCATTTGAAGAAGCCGCTGACAACGTTGCCATTCACTTTGCGTTGTACCGCATACCCTGTACACCCTAGCAAAAGAAGGGGTATGTTGGTTAGGGCAGACAGAAGATATCAACTGTAAAGACTTTATTTGAACTATTGTAGGAATAAAAACTAGAACTGACAAGATGCAAGAGAGGCTTTCTTTCTTTCTCTCTGTCTCTATGTTTGTCTCTGTCTGTTCATCAATATCTCCCTCTCTTTCGCACAAATCTAGGAATACAATCTATATATATATAATCTTGATAACTATTCTCACAAACTAAACCAAAAACTTCATCAGTTTCTCTTGAGATTCAATGCAAAGAAGAAAGCACCTTTTAACAATTCCCCCTAGGGTATGTAGCCGTCGCGCATGCGTGCCTCTTCACTTTGAAACATATGCATTCCGTGGTGTTTGGTGTTTTGGGTTAATTTATGCTGTTTAATTTGGCATTCCATTTGATTAATAACTGTTTTTGTTTGTGTGTTTAATGTCTCTTATCCCAAAATACAATAATAGACTAGTCGCCGTTTCTCCGGGTTCTCTTCTTCGGGGTGTGTGAGTGTGGCCCCGTGGAAGGAGTGTGACTAATCCAAATTACATAATTCACCCCAATAAAATTAGAATATTATACAAAACGTGTTAGGAGCATTTCCGGTTTGTAGCAAACTCATCAAGTCGGATATAATGGGGAATCTTCATTTTCATTCTTTTCTTGAGTTTCTTCAGTTAATCCAAAAGAAAGAAGAAAGGTTGCCTTCTTATATTGAAGATTTTTTTAGTAAAGTAATTAAATAAAGTAATATAACATAAAGTGATGCGATTTGATCTAATTGAATGTGATTTATAGTAATTTGAAATTGTTTAATAGAAAATATAGAACAGAATAGTAAAGGATTTTTTCTTGTATTGAGGAACATGTTCGAAACCTATATTAGCATGTAATCTTACTAAATCTTAAGCTGTTCAATCAGTCTAAATATATATCTTGAATAACTGATTTGTTCATTAACAGCACTAACTAAAGAAGCTTTACTTGTTGTGCACACTAAAAATAAAAGATTTTTGATTCAAAATGAGGCCTGCAATTTAATATTTTTCAATTTACGAAGGCGTAAGTAGGCGTGGCCAAATGCTTCAACTTACTTTAGCTTTCTGCAGTAATAGGACATATTGTCTGCAACTTTGATAACTCTAGCTCTAATAGACTCTGAGATTAGGGTGTTCATACAGACAGATTGTGCTATATCTATTGTATAAACTGTTTTCAAATGTTCATTCAACTAGTTTCATCTTGCACTAAAAACAATTTTGATTGCGATTTGGTTGCAGGTACCACAAGCAGGTACCCCACAGTTGGCACCTTTTCCCCTTCAACTTCTCCCTTCACCTTTCCCCCTTCACCTTACACTTGCAATCGAAGTCCATTTTTGGACTTGGTCTTTACTTGCAACACATTCTTGCAACACCATTGATTTCCTTCTGGTTCTGGTTCTTCAAGCTGTTGCTCTCCTTCTACTTCCCCCCCTCCCCCCGCCTTTCCCCTCTCTCTGCCCCTGGGGCACTGGAATGCGCATTAATTTTCAACACACGCAAGGAGCGAGCGCGCAACTGGCGATGCACTGCGAAACCTGCGTCAATTTCGCGCTTTACTTTTGTTGTCAGATGCTTTAAATCAGCGTCGAGCTGCGTCGAGGATCGTAGCCAGTCTGCAAGACAGTAGGAGAGGGGAACAGGGGCAGATAGGGAGGAGGGAGGCGTGTGTAGGCAGTCCGGTTTGGTGCTCCTTGCGTTAACAAGTGGCCACCAGGCAGCAGCAACGTGTTGTCGTCGTCGTCGTCGTCGCTGCACGCGCCTGCCCGACTGCCTGTCTCCTGCTACCTCCCCTCTCCCCACTCCCCCTTCTCCCCACCACCCTGCTGCGACTGCCCAATCAATAATGACTTTCAAATGGGAGCCGCGTTGCAATTTATGTGCGTCAAGGCGGCAGGCAGCGAACCTGGCGGCCTTTTCTTGGAATCTCGCGCGCGCTTTGCTGTTTCGCTTTATACCCTTTGTGCCTCAAAGAGGGTATACTAACCTTGTGGAAATGTATGTTACATGTTATAGGTATACTTGATCAGCATGAAGAATCTGTACGAATGGCTGTATGAGCACACAGATCTCAGCTAATATGAATGCTAGTGACATCAAACTTGGCGTAAAGTTTCCTGTATTTTCAGCGCAGATAAAGTTTATTTGAAATTTCGCCTGCCACGCCTATCGCCCCCGCAAATCAATAATTAATTTTATCAACTCGTTTTGCATGAGACGTATTCAAGCTAGAACTTGCTGACTTCAACATATAGTTAGCCATTTAAAATATCTATCTTCAGCCCAAATTTTGTTCCGATCCGACCATAAACACAGAAGTTATTCAACTTATCTTAACACTGCAGTGCTGCCCCTGCTGGTATGCTTCAATTTTTGTTAATGTGCCTGCGCATGCTTGAAGGCAATAGCTACGTATTCTCAGGGTTTGAGAGACTAAACGCAGGGTATGTCAATGTCGGGCGCATCCGATTGTACAGTTCGTCTGGTTCTTTATTTCTTTTCGTTTCATTTTGGTTTGTTGTTTTTCTGCCTTTTCTTTGGCATCGTTTAAATTTCAAATCGAGCCCCAAACTGTCGCAACCCGTTCCACAGCAATCCTGCTGTTTCCCTTCTCCAGCACCTT
Source organism: Zaprionus indianus (assembly GCA_018904595.1). Classification (NCBI taxonomy): domain Eukaryota; kingdom Metazoa; phylum Arthropoda; class Insecta; order Diptera; family Drosophilidae; genus Zaprionus; species Zaprionus indianus. The sequence continues at coordinate 1,537,724 of JAEIHA010000344.1, forward strand.
CTGCTGCTCCTGCTGCCTGCAGCATCCACAACAGCAGCAGCAGCAGCAGCAGCAGCAGCAGCAGCACCTGCCTCGACCAACTCGGACAGGGCTCTCATGATAATGACACGCCATTACGAATCTGATGACCGGCTGAAGGACAGCACAGGCAACGGGCCACAGGCAGCAAGGCAACCAGGCAGCCAGGCAGGCGCATCTACAGTGCCTGCTCCCGATCCTCCCTGCTTCCCTCCCCTTGCATCCACTTTGAATGGCACTTTGCGAGTCGCTGCTTCCGTTGCCACGCCCCCACAGGACAACCAGGCTACCTGGTGGTAGCTTGCCTGGGTACAGTTGAACTCAAGCGAAGTTAAGATATATCGAAGTGCAGATGGAATCTTAAGGTTGAAGGGGGGCTTAGAAGGATATGGCAGCACTGTGGCAAGCAGAGATTGGAGAAAAGAGGCAAAAAGTACGAGAATATATATACATATATATAATGGCGTCATCAGTCGTTTGATAAGGCTCTTGTATACACATATATATTCATGTACAGCAAACAATTTAGTTAGACCTCATCAATTTCTTAATAGATAATGCCTATATAAATACATATATATTCTTGTAGAGCAACTAATCAAGTGCGATTTCATTAGATTGTTAAAAGATAATGCCTGTATATATGAATATATATTCCTGTACAGTAAATACCTTAGCTCCAACTCAATTCTTAGATAGTGCCTGTACATATCTATTCCAGTACAACAGCTTCTTTGGTTTGATCTCATCAGTTTGTTCCTAGATAGTACCAGTATATATGCATATATATTCTTGTACACCCACCACTTAAGTTCGATTTCAACAGTAAGGACAAAGCCTGTATATATGGATATACATATTATATGTATACTTTGGCTTGATCTTATCCAAGATAATGCCTTTATATATGCATATATAATATATGCCTGTACAATCAGCACTTAAGTATGATATCATCAGTTTACTCCCCACATCTCTTTGCAGCCCACACCAAACCACATTTACACACCATGAGCCGTCGCCATTTGCTGCTACAGCTGCCACTGTTGCTAGCCGTGCTCAGCCTCTGCACCGCCAGCTCCAGCTCCAGTTCCAGCTCCAGCTCGAGTAACTCCAACACAAATGAGAATCAGCTGGGCGTATTCATTGAACGTGCCCCGGAATCAGCCGTGGCGCCCAAGGGCGACGAAGTCGTGTTCGAGTGTGAGCTGAATCTGATCCCAGATCGACTGGAGTGGCGCTTCCGCTACATCAATGCGGATCAGTATCGGTATCTGCATGCCTCGGCGGGCTACAATGTGACCAGCAGCAACGAGGAGCGCACCTGGAAGCTGCGCATCTATGTGAGTGCTCAGACTGTCGGCGACTATCAGTGTGTGGCCTGGTATGGACCTGGTGCAGTGGTCTCCACCCCAGCACGGCTGACACTCGTCTCCATTTCGCTGGATCAACCAGAGACTGGCTACAGTCACCGGCATGCGGTGCGTTGGAGTGTCGCCCCCAAGAATTGTGTGCTACTACGTTGTGGTTCAGTTACCTCCAATCCTCCAGCAATTTGGAGCTTCTATCGCAATGGCGAGAAGCTGCCGCAGACGGAGTTGCTGCCGGGTGCAGCTGGAGCTCTTGTGCTGAGCTCGGTGAGTGCCAAGGATGCGGGTAACTACACGTGCGCGGCCACCAATGCCATCACTGGCAAGGAGCTGCGTCTGCCGCAGGTGATTGATCTGCGCGTGGATTACACAGATCGCACTCCGCCCTATTTCCTGCTGCAGCAGCCGGCAACACTGATGACAGCACGACCAGGAGACACAGTGGTGCTGGAGTGCCCCGGCGTGGGTTCACCACGTCCCAGTGCTGTGTGGAGCAGTCCCAATGTGCCCAACATCTATCACAATCGCAGTCGGGTGCTTGCCTACGGCCTGCAAATCTCCGATGTGCATCCCGAGGATCAGGGCTCGTATGTCTGTCGGCTGGACAATGGCATTGCGCCAGTGCTGGTGCACATGATCAAGTTGAATGTGCTGGAACGTCCGCGCATCTTGCGTGGCCCCAACTCGACACTGACCAACGAGGGAGATCCCCTCACGCTGGAGTGTGTGGCCACTGGTCACCCGCAGCCGGAGATCTATTGGCTGTTCAACGGCGAGGATGCCAGTCTGGATAATGAGACTCTGCTGGAGCACAATCGTCTGAGGATTCATCATGTGCAGAAGCGACACGCCGGAGTTGTTCAGTGCTTTGCCAGAAATCAACTGGGCGAGGTGAGTCAGCAACGATTTCCAAGTTGCCCAGTTGGAACTAAATCCTTCTTCTTTTGTTTTTCTTTTCTCTTGCAGACCAGCGAAGGCAACTTGCTGCGCGTGAATCCGCTACAGATCAGCGGCGAGAACGAGGCGCCTCTGGGCACTGTGCCCATGCGCAGCTCGCATGATGGAGGCAGCAGTGGAGGAGGCTCCTCCTCCTCCTCCTCCTCCTCGTCGTCGTCTAACATGCGCAACAAGAAGCGCAAGTACATGAAAGTTGGTGAGTTGCAAATGCTTCGTCTTCTTGCTTAGTCTTCTCCTGCTCTCCATTCTCCTCTGCTTCCCTTTTTGCTACTTTTCCTTTAGCCTTATCATTTCTCCTCCTTCTCTTTGTTCTTTCTCCTTCACTTATCTTCTCTGGCTCCTCTTTTTCCGTTCTCGTCCTCACTTCTCCTTCGACTAGTTCTTCTTCTTTGCATCCTCACTCCTAATGCTCTCAACTGATCCTTCTTTTGCCTTCTTTACTACCTCCTTTTTCCTTTCACTCTTTCTACGTACGCCTTCTTCAATCCACATCTTCTGCTTCCTCTCCCTCCATCTGTCTCCTCCTTCTACTCTGCCTTTCTCTGTCCTTTTATTCGCCTTTCTCATTTACCCTCTATTGTTGCCTTCTTTTCTTCCTTCTACCTGTTCTCCTTCTTTCTGCACTTATTCCTTCCTCAACCTTTCTCCTCTTCTCCCTATCTCTCCTCTTATTTCTCCCCCCTCCTCCCACACTTCATTCCCTTTTCCATCTTGTTCTTTTTTTTTGCTTATTTTACTGTATTTCACTTCACGTTTTGCAAATACAATAAGAGAAATGGCTTAGGTTTAATCGTTAATTGGTAATCGATAAACGTTAATCTACAATCGATAAATCTATAGTTTCGGCCAATCTGAACACATTGGCCGCCCCCACATCCCCCACCCCCCCGAAGAAACGCGCATAAAATAGTAAAAAAAAAAACATGCTGCAGCAGGCGGAAGCAGACCAGGTGCAGCACCAGCTAGAGCAGCATATGCACATCCAGGTCCATATACTGCGCCCGCAACTGATGCTCCTGCTCTGCCTCCTCCCGCTCCTGGTCCTGCTCCTGCTCCTCGTCCTCGTCCTCGTCCAGCTCCTGCTCGGCATCACTGATGTCCTCCAGATCTCATGTGCCAGAGCATTTGCGCAGCTGCTCCTCCTCCTTCTGCAGTATGCGTATCTTCATCTTCAGCTCCTCCACCCGCAGGCGATGCACCTCCCGCATGTACTTAAGCTCATCCTGCGCCTTGTTCACCTCAATCTTCTTGGCCTCCGTCGACAGTTGCTGCTCCTTGCAACGCAGTTCGGCCTCCTTCACCTTGAAGTAATTGATGCGCTCCTCGTAGCTATCCCCCGTAGTGCCTGTTCCCGCGCCAGTGCCCGTGCCCAGCGTGATGGTACCGCTGCCACCGCTGACATTGCTCGTCGCCGCTGGTCCTGCTGCTGCCACCGGCACTGGCGTTGCTGCCGTCACTGTGGGCAGTGCGCTGAATGTGAAGGTGGGTGTGCCTGCAGCAGTCAGTTGCATCTTGACAGCCTGCGCTGCTGCTGCCGCTGCCTGTTGCTGTTGCTGCTGTTGTTGCTGCTGCTGTTGCTGTTGTTGCTGCTGCTGCTGTTGTTGCTGCTGCTGTGCCTGCTGCTGCTGTTGCTGCTGCACAACAACTGCGGCCGCTGCCTGCTGCTGTTGCTGCTGATGATGCGCCGCTGCTGCCACCACCGCCAGCTGTTGCTGTTGCGCCGCCAACTGTTGCTGCGCCAATTGCTGTGCCTGTGCCTGCGCCTGTGCTTGAGCCTGTGCCTGAGCTTGGGCCTGTGCCTGAGCCTGGGCCTGCTGATGCTGCTGTGCCTGGTACTGCGCCAGGGTGATCTGCTGTGGCTTGATCTCGCTGATGATCTGCTGGTTGTAGCCCCCGGCGGTGATGGTGGCCATGGTGTGTTGCTGCGGCTGTGCGGGTATTGTGTGAATCTGTGCGGCTGTGAAGGGAAGAGAAGCAAGCGAGGGCACATTAGCCAGGCAGGGAGGAGAAGAAGGAAACTTGTGGCACATACCTGTGGCATCGGCGGGATGCTTGATCTGCAGTATGATCTCCTCACGTGGTCGCGCCGTCTTGAAGTGCAAGAGATCGTTGAGCGTCAGTTTCTCGGCACTGATCTGATCCACATTGATCTGGTGGGTGTTCAACATGGACGCACTGGCGGCAGCAACAGCGGCGGCATTCACCTGCAGCTTTTGTATCTCAGCAACTGCCACAGATTGTTGCTGCTGCTGCTGTTGTTGCTGGTGCTGTTGTTGCTGCTGCTGTTGCGCCTCCACCTGCGCCTGTTGTTGCTGCTGTTGTTGTTGCTGCTGCTGCTGCTGTTGCTGCTGCTGCTGCTGTGCCTGCTGCTGCACATCCAGGGGATCATCCTCCATTTCACTGACATCGTTGCCATCCATTTCCATCTCATCGAACGTGTCGCCCTGCGGATTGTGCTCGGAGGCTTCGGGACTGATTTGATACTCTGGCTCCACCTTGACCCCCTCGTGATGTTGCTGTTGCTGCTGCTGTTGTTGCTGCTGCTGCTGCTGCTGTTGCTGTGCACTGCCAGCGCCGCCGCCGCCGACCTTGCCACTGCCGCTGGAGACGGTGCCGTCGCGGTAGGGATACTGCTTGCGCAGACTGTAAGAGAGAGAGGAGAGTGAGATTAGCTTGCCACATGCTGCAATTTACTGAACCTACCGTGAGTTGAGCCAGAACTTCTGTATCTGCTTGATGTTCCTCATGGCACTCACATGCGGATGCGAGTTGAAGTCGCGCACAATCTTGTCCCAGGTGTCGCGCACCGAGTACTTGTTGCGCTGCTTCTTCCTGTGCTTGATGTCGATGACCTCCTCGTGCAGATGGAACAGCGTGTACAGCACATCCTTCTCCTCGGCCGTGAACCGTGGCGTCAGCGGCAATTGACCCTTGGAGCTGCCAGCAGTGGAGCTGTTATTGCCCCCGCCATTGCCAACATTGTTGCTGCTGCTATTGTTGTTGTTGTTGGTGGGACTGCCAATGCTGCCACTGCCACCGCCGCCACCGCCACTGATGGTGCCACTTACAGTGAGTGTTGCCTGCACAACGCCATTGCCGGCAACGGCGCCTGCATCCTCCGAAGCGGACATGATGAGGTTGCCTACTTCCTTGTTCCTCGCCAGCCTCCACTCAGGCACAACTCAACCCTGGGGTACAGCTCAAGCTCAATTTGAGTACAGCTCAGGCTCAACTCGGGCACAACCAGGCTCCCTTTGGGTACAGCTTAGCCTCAGCCTTGGGTACAGCTTGGGAACAGCTATGGGTGCAGCTGAGATTAGTTCGGGTTTCACAGTTTCACAGTTTCTTGTTTTGTTTCTGTTTCTGTTTACGTTTTGTTTTCAAAATTGAGTCAGTAGCCGCCTCTGCGTCAGGGTTTGTTTATGTGGAAACACTCAACGGGAGCCCGCGACTGCGACTGCGACTGAGACCGAGTACGAGTTATGCGCGGAGTCGCAATTCGAGTGCCAAAGAGCGATGCCGAGTAACGAGTAATATATGAAAATCAATTGCACTCGTTTCACTTATACACACACACGCACACACTCGCTGAGGTGGAGGAATGAGACAAAGAGTGAGTGTGCGAGAGCGAGAGAGCGCGCGAGCGTCGTCGGTGTGAGTCGATTTTGTCTGTTGTCGTCGTCGTCGTTGTCGTTGTCGTTGGTTTTTTTGTTGTCGTTGTGGTCGTTGTTGCCTCTGCCACAATTTGTTAATATTGCAATTGAGAATTGTATGAAATTGTTCACACACACTATGGAGCCACGTTGAGCGCACGATTAGTTAAACTATATTCGAAAATTATAGATGAACGCGCGCGCTTGGCTTGCTTAGGTTTTCATTTTGAGAGGCAGCAACACTAGAGCAACACACAGCAATATTTAGGCTCAACACGATACTACTCAATGCGCTGTGACTGCGATGCGATACTACTCAATAGTGGTTAGCGATACCTACTCATTGCATAAGCAGTGATGATTTTTCTCAGCAATCAACTCAATTTTGCGTTACCAGTGCTGTTGCTTACAGTGCTGTTAAATGCGATTAACAGCTGTTGTGCTGTGCAGTTAACTGTATCGATATATCGATTGTCTCTATATAAATGTTAAGCACTTGCTAAAGTGTATGAGTTGATGTTAACTATCGAGTCTTATTTTAACATTTATCGATTACAACATTTAACCGGTTGCCATAACTAATGCAAAGTGTTTACCCAACACTAATTTGCAAACAATTTATAAATATTTGAAATTCAAATAAATAAATAAAAAATGTTTGTTTTGCAATTGCAGCCAACATGGTGCCACCGTCGCGGCCCAATGTCACGCGATTGTCGGACACATCCGTCATGCTGCGCTGGAGTGTGCCCAAGAACGACGGACTGCCGATTCAATTCTTCAAGGTGCAGTATCGCATGCTCGGCGACAGTTCGAGAAATCTTCAGCGCGAGAATTGGCAGACGACCAACGATGACATACAATACGGCAAACCGCTGCCGCGTGAACGGGAGCGAGATCGTCACGATCATCATGAGTCCAGCTATGCCAGTGTGAAGAACTTCACGTCATCCGTGACGGGATTGGGTCCAGATCGCAATTATCGCTTCCGTATCATGGCTGTCTACTCGAACAATGACAACAAAGAGGGCAACACATCGATTAAGTTCTTTCTACAGCGTGGCGCTGCCAAATCAAATCTTCCTGTGCCGGATCTGCTGAGCATCGAACCATACTCGGATTCGGCTGTGCTCCTTCACTGGACACTGTTGCCTGGTGTGCACAACATTGATGGTTATTATGCCTACTACCGCCCAGTGGCATCGGCTGCTGAATATCTCAAGGCCACCGTGGAGGGTGCACATGCACGCAAGTTCAAGATCGATCAACTCGATCCTGGCACCGCCTACGAGTTCAAGCTGCAATCGTTCAACGCACACGCCGCATCTGAGTTCAGTGAAATCAGGCAGGGACGCACCAAGAGTAAGCACACATTACATACATATATACATATATGGAACCCTAGCTAACGATTCTTCCTTTGCCAGAAACTTCTGCCCAACTGGCCACCGTCGTAGCCACTGCACCCGTGCCCACGTCCAAGGAAGCTGTCAATAATCAGCATAATTCCATTTATCCGGTGATTGCCAGCGCCGCAGGTGGAGGCCTTCTGCTGCTGATTGCCATCGTGGTGGCCTGTCTGTGCATTCGTCGCCGCAGCAATGCGCAGCCCGAGGGTGAGTCCAGTGTGAACTAATCTCTCTCCAACTCAGACTGATCTCTTTCTCTCCTGTTACAGATGAGAACAAGCCGCAATTGGATCACATACAAGCGGACTTTGTTACCTCCGCCGTGCTGGGCGTGGCACCGCATCACAATCACAAGTCGGGCGATGTGCGACGCCTGAATGGAGTGATTCCTCGCATGAACATCACACCGAATCCACTGGCCCAGGATCCCACTGCGGATAAGGTAAGCAGAGCGGTCTTCCAACTATGCTCCATATACATACTCGTTTGCTACTCCTCCTTTCATCGCTTTCATCTCTTGGAATTACAAAACAAAAAACAAAAAAACATTTTCGCTGGTTGGTTGGTCAAAATTCGAAACGTTTTCTGCTGCACCTGCTCCTGTTGCTCCTGCTGCTGCTCTTTTGCTTCACTGGGCTCTCTTCGCTCTCTTCTCTTTGTCTTCTTTATTCTCCCCCCCCCCCCACTTCTTTCCCTTTTCTTGGAATACTGTATATAGATTGTATTTATATATATTTTAGTTATGTTGTTTGTGTTTTGTTTGCCTCTTTTTAAGGGTGTTGATTCCATATCAAGTTAGGTATATATAGTACAGATATAGTAAGGCAAGCACCTTCTCTGCATTAATGAGTTAAGGTAGAACAGTCTAGGCGAGATCATGGATTGCCTTACAATAACTAGGAGGGAACACAATAGATCTACAAATTCACAGTGCCTTTTCCCCACAGCAATTTGTAATATATTCTATATAGATGAAGATACAGATATATAGACTTCTATGTTGCACAAAGTGTTGTGCATTGTATATACAACAGATTCTCTGTTAAATCTAGGTATTTTAAATCTCTAGATATTTTAACTTTGTCTTTATGCTTTGTTACTCTATAAACTGTCTATTAAGCCTTCACAATTCCTAGTCTTTTTATATGTTATAGTTTAAATCTAGTTATTGCTTATATCCAAGTATTTCATTAAGGTTTAAATTTATCAGTTTATTTTCTTCTATAGCTCTTCTGCAGTTTCTTTTTCACATCAAAGGTTCTCTCTAATTATCAGCAATATATATATATATATATATTTTAGTTATTTCTCACTTATTAGTTATCTCTCACTTTGTACATACAATACGAGTATCTACGTATCTCTATCTCGCTCGCTTTCAATATTGTATACAATATATTCTCTGTCTCTGTCGTCACCGGCTCTCTATGGTTGTCTTTGTCTACCCCTCGCTCTCTTCTTCTTCCTCTCTCTTTCTCTCTGTCTCTCCTTCTGTTGTCTGCCCATTCGCCTTGCCAAACTCAGAGTCAACTGTTCCAGAATCGTAACGTTATGGAGCTGCGCTTCCTGCCGCCCAACGGCAACAGCGGTCCCGCTGCCACGCCCCCCCTCAACCTAAAGGCCCTTACCAATGCGAATACGAATGCGAATGCGGATGTCGAAACGGATGCGGATGTGTATGTTAGCGTTGATGTCGATGGCGATGCTGGCGTTGATAATGTCACGTCCGCGGGCGCCTCATCCTCCTGCGAGACCCTGGAGGCCTGTGAGCTGACACCAGTGCCGGTAGTGGCGGCGCCAGCAGAGGCGCCCAGCAAACCGCTGCCTCCACTGCCGCTGCCCAAAAAGACGGCAGCAGCCAAGGCGCAGCAGCAGCAGCAGCAGCAACAGCAGCAACAAGTAAACGTAAATACAAAAAAGAGATTGCCAAGCCAAACCAGTTGAGATCGTTTCCACTAGCCAAGCACCACCACCACCACCAACATCACCCGCACCCTCCAGCCCACACAGCTGCGCAGTTAACTAATTCCCCCCTCTCTCTCTTCTCTTCCCACTCGCAGAACAACGTATTGGCGGCGGCAGCAGCTGCACTGCATCAGCCTGGACTGCATCATGCACAGCCCTATCATGCTCCCGGCACGCCCACTTTGCTGCAGAAGCAACGTCATGACTTCCAGCAGCAGCAGCAGCAGCACCATCACCATGGAGCACCACCAGTGCCGCCACACGGAGGCAGCTACTACCATCAGCAGCAGCAGCAGCAGGCGGCAGCCATGGTGGCTGGTGGCGCCTCACCCATGTTGGATCAACAGCGACGCACGTTGGAGCGCAGTGTGCGCAGCCTGCAACAGCAGCAGCAGCAACAGTCGGCGCATGACTATGGACTGGATGAGGGGCTGGCCACGCCCACGCGTATTCCATCGCTGCGGCGACAGCGACGAGCCTCTGGCAGCCAGCACAATAGCCATAATAATCTTAATCTCAATCATCATCACAACAACAACAACAACAATAATAATAATAACAACAATAACAGCAACAACAATCTGCCGCATCATCTGTTGCACCATCAGCATCACTTGCAACAGCAGCAGCCGCAGCATCACCCACATCATCATCACCATCTCCAGCAACAGCATCAGCATCACAATGGAGGCGTCGGCATACCCATTGTGCCGGGCAGTCCGCGGATACAGCGCTCTCCCATGCCCGGACGACCTCTGGTGAAGCGGACACGCCTGGGCAGCCACACGGACAACATCTCCTCGGGCAGCCTGAACAGTATTGAGGTGTAGAGCAACCCTCATCCCCCTCTCCCTTTCCCCTCGATTTATTTTTTTTTTTTTTGTATTTATTTCTAGTTAAGCTTAGTTTAGTTTGAAGGCGTGCAGCCACGCCCACTTTTGTATGTAGTGTTATTTATTTATTTAACAAACGACAACGACTCGAATTGTTTAGTTGAATTAGTTGCTAATCTTAGGACACTTCATCCACCACTGGGAGGAAGATCGATAACATATATCGATAATATGATATATATGGTATATATCTTAAGTAAATGATAGTTTCTAGTTTAAGTCGTTCAACTATACCGTTATCTCGCTGCATAATTTTAATGCATATAACTCGAATCGTCTAATTAAGTTCTTGGCACACACACCCGATTTTATATATGTATGTTATATAGCCAAACCATATAGACATTATTGTACATCAAGCGAAACTAATTGACAAATAAATTAAAAGAAATATTTGTAAGTTAATCTTGTTTATTTTAGTCGTTGGAGATGTTTCCATATTTGATATTGATTGATTATGTTTATATATAATATATATCGATATATGATATTTAGTGGAGCTGGAGAAACATCGATGTTTGCTGAGGTTTTTCATACGAATCATCGACATTTATCGATGTAACATCGATGTTTCTCCACCTCTAATATTTAGATATTCCTTCATTATTCTAGCGCCACCTATTCTGGATTACCTTCTACAAGTTCTGTTACAACTGAGATGGCAGCTTTGGTACAATTGCTATAGCAACAATCGAGCGATCTAACAACTCTTTCTATACTTAAAACTAAAAGTGGATTAGTTCATTAATAAATGTATCGAACCTGAGGAGTGTTAGTAAGATAGTGAAGTATTTTGCCATCTCTAATATATTATTCCACTTCAATATCAATAGCGATATTGCAGCTTTCTTATTGAAGAATACAAAATCGAACCTTATGTAACTCATCAAATCTTCATCATTCCCCCACAAATTATGTTTTCTACATAATCTACATGTTTCTTCTCCCATCTCTACTAAATTTGTAGAGGTCATTCGAATGACGATTGTTGTACACCCACGAAAATCGAAAATTACGATTGAAACTAGCTTCTTTTTCAATAAAGGGCGTCAAAAGAAGGCGTGGCCAACTGCCAATACACCTATGTATTATGTGCGAGCAACAACAAGACATGTATTCATCAAATTTGATATAATCTCTAAGATCTGCATGTTCATACGAACATCAACCGAATAAAAGATTTACAAAAGTGGAACCAACTGCAAACGATACAAACGAATGATATGCGACCAACTGTAGTTGTTGTTTTTTTTTGTAATTTAGTTTAATTTACATTAAAAAATAGAATTTGTAATTATTGAAATATAATAAAGAAATAATCCAGCAAATCGTTCAGATGTTCAGATGTTGGGCGAATCCTTGGCTTGAATTATTCGTAGATGGTGTTTGTAATGTTTTTTGTTTTTGGTTTTTGTTTTTGTTTCTGATTAAGCTGTTGTTTATTTCATGCGCATCTATATTTGTATATATATATATGCACACATATATATAGTATAGTGAGATAGATATATACACGTATATTGACAGTATTGCTTCAGATAATATGGTTGTGAATAGTTGTTGTTCTGCCTGAATTTATATATTTGTTTAGGGCGGGAGTCACGGGATCAGTGGACACTACTGGACGTAGACACTTAAGCTTCGGCCTCGACCTCCTCCTTCACCTTGGCATCTCCGGGCTTGCCCTTGGACCAGTCGGGCTTCTTCTGCAGGTGCGACAGAAAGAGAGAATATTGTGCATTAGCGATGGGGGTAAAGAGCAATTATCGATTATCGATTAACATTCAATCAGAACATTCCGGAACATATGACTAGTAGTAACTGTGCTGGGCACTACGACGACAACTAGGACTACAGATACAGATACTTTCAGTGTGTGTAAGTGTGTGTGTGAGTCTGTGTATTAAGAAGTAGAGAGAGAGATAGTGAAGTAGATAAACAGAGACAGAAAGTGACGAAGGAATACACTCGGTGCTTAAACATAAACACACATTACACATTCTTACACTTTTTGGCTTGTTTCAGAGTCGCGGCATCTTTTATCTTTTTCTGCAGTTTGTTGCGATCGAAGATTGTACAGTTTGTATATAAATATATATATATATATATAGGGATATATATAGCATAAAAGTAATTAGATTAAGAACTAAGTACTACGTTCTCCCCTTTGCTTTGCCTGCATTTATCGATCTTACCTCCTTCTCCTCCTCCTCCAATGTGAATTCCTTCTTCTTGACCACCTTAAGTTGGTTGCGGAAGTTGAATTCAGCGGCCTTCTTCTGCAGCTTGGCAAATTTGTTTTCGTATTTGGAGACCTTCTTCAGGGCTGGCTTAACGCTGCACATAAATTGAAATTGAAATTGATTAATAATCGATAACAATTCGATTTCAATTCGATTACTTACAATTTGCCGCGAAGATCGTTAACTTGGGCATTGAGATCGTTGATCTGCGTAGTGAGTGGGAGAGAAATAATAGAACGTTAGTCGAGGCTGACTCGCAATTCGATTGTAATTCACAATAATTGACTGTTCGGTTCTATTGACATGTACGCTACTGTGGCAAACTAATCGAATATCAATATCAAAATCAAAATGCGGGCAGGAACGAACATGCAGTAAGGGATCACGGGTCCGTTAGCGACGCGTTGGGGTTGCTCATCTGCCCCCGATCTTCGGAGAGGATCAGAGCCAAGATGCACCACGAGATGTTAGACTAATAGTAATACGGTTCCAGGGAGCAAATACAGATACAGATAGAGATACAGTTACAGCTACAGATAGAGATAGATATATATAGAGAGTAGAGTTGGCATGCCGTTAGAGCGAGCAAGCGTGCGTGCGAGCGGGCTAGCAATACTATGATAATACAATACCCAAAATACGCAATGGGGCTGCTGGAGTAACGGTCAACGGTTTAACGGTTTAACGGTTAACGGTTTAACGGTACAGAATGGGAGGAGACTTTGGTATCTAAGATCGGTTTTTTACTTTTTTTCTGGTTCGTTTTTAGTTAAGATTTCTTTTGTTTTTGGTCGATTGAACAGCATAACATCCAAATGTCGATTTCTTTTTTTGTTTTTCGGTTTTTTGTTTTTTCTTTTTTTTTGTTGCTTTAATGCTTTATCGTATATCGTTTTTATATTGAAAATTGTTTTTTATAAATGCGATTTCATAGAGGTCGATGACAAAGTTTCACCTACAGTTTTCAGCTACGAAGTCGAGAGCGCACCTGAGCGTACAGATCTGGGGGGCCTGAGGTACTGCACAACAGCATTGGCACATTCGTCATTGATTTGCAATTGGAATTGGATTGAATACAACTACAACAATACATATCGATCGATATTTAGTAACTGCCCATTGTCATGTGTTTTCATAAATTGATTTAATTTCTTTTTCTCTTTTTTTCTTTTTTTTTCTTCATGTTATTCATTTGTTTGTTAAGCTTTCGAGCGAACACTTTGGGATTCGGTATCAGAACGTGTTTTCTTGTGAACGGTAGAACGGTAGAAACGGTTGAAACGGTAGAACAATAAAACGGTAAAACGGTTACGATAGAATTTAGTGGGCAGCATGGACAGCAAAATGACTCTAGCGTTAGCTGGTTGTTGTTTTTTTTTTTTTTTTTTTTTTTTTTTTTTTTAAAGCGAACCTATCTGCGGTCCGGGGAGCCTGATAGCCTAATCACAGCAACATTTCTACGAGTTTCTTCACTGGAAGAATTCAAGTAAATCGACGCTTGGCGCTTTGATGCTCTTCAATTGATCTTTGATCTTTGTTCATCGTTTTTTTTTTTCTTTTTCAAAAAAATTCCTTTGGTTACCATATCAAGTGAGTGTGTGCGTGGGTGGGGGTGTGTGTGTGCGAGAGAGAGAGAGAGAGAGATGCGTTAGTTCGTAAGAGAACAAACGAGTTCATCTCTCTCACACCCTCACACACACACACACTGACACGCACACACATTAGATTATTTACAATGATGCGCGCGGGGGAAGGATCGTGAGCTCAGTTGTGGGTACAGTTGTGCTTGCCTTTCGCTGAGGGGAGAGGGGGTGCTAAGGAAGCCTAGCTTTGTTGTTGTGCTTGCTGTTGTTCTAGCAGTTGTTCTTGCAGTTGTTGTTGCAGTTGTTGTTGCAGTTGTTGTTGTGGTTTTTGTGGTTTGTTGCTGCTGCACATGCAAAACATTTCGAGAGTGAACGAGAAACGTTGCCTACTTTTCAGCGCGCGTGCTACGTGCTTTGTCAATGTAAGAGTGTTTGGGGTGGGGGGTGTGTGTGTGGCATCAGTGTCTGCGTGTCTGTGTGTTTGTGCGCAGGGGTGCGGGTGACGCGACAGCGAAACAAACAAATTGTTACAGAATGAAGAACACAAAAAAAAAAGAAGTTGAGAAGAAGAAAACACAAAACAATGTCAGAATCTTGGAGTGCAGCAACTGCTTTGGCTAGTGCTTAAACTAGGGGTTCATAGTATGCTATGCTAGGGTCTCTAGACACACTAGATACTCTACATACTCTAGCTACAATATGCTAGATACTCTATGTACTCTAGATACTAGATACTAGATACGAAATGCTAGAGATACTCTAGTTACTGGATACGGGTACTAATTGCTAGATAGATAGTTATGCTAGCTAGTTAACACTATTTATACTAATTTGTAGTGTTGTGTAGTGCTGTTGTGAGAGTGCCGTGTATCGGAAAGAGTGCAGAAAGAGAAGGAAAGAAAGAGAACGGTAACTAGAACAGCCGCAAGTGGAAGTCGAAGTCAAACTGAGAAGAGTCCAAAGAAACCTCACTCTAGCCGAGAGAGAGTGAGAGAGATATATTGAAAGAGAGAGAGAGAGAGAGAGAGAGAGAGTAACGGCTTGAGTACGAGTGTAACTGTGTGTGAATAGTTTGTCTGTGTGTGAGCATTGCGTGAGGCGGATAAGGTAATGAAGAATCAATTGAATTCTCTCTACTGCAGAGTTATCGATTTATCGATTGATTGAACTGACTGACTGACTGACTGATTGTTTGACTGACTGATTCGATTCGATTCGATTGCAGTTGCTGCAGTTGTTGTTCTGGTTCTCAACTCACAGATAGTCTTGTTGTTGTTGTCGATTTTGTGTTTCCGTTTTGATAAGAGAATAAGAGTAACATGAGATTGATTAAGAACGGCATTAAACAATTGAAAACCAAACAAAGAGTAGTACGAATATTATAAAGAACCACTTATGGACTGCTACGTATTGAGTTCGAGACAGTTTGAGTTTGATTTCTGATTTCTGATTTCTGATATTTGATTTGAGTTTTGAGTTCTGAGTTTAAGTTGTTGTTTATATAGATGTGAACAATTAAGGAAACAGATACAAGAAAGAGTCACAGTAATACGAATAAAATACGAAAAAATATATGTAAATCTTTGTAAAAAAAAAACAAGTATCAACATGACAGCATAACGGAAAATAAAACGTATTGTATATGGATACCAAAGAGTTGTATGTTGCATTATCTGTTTGGTATTTTTTTGTTTGTTTTTTGTTTTCTTTTTTTGTTGAGTTTGAGTTTGAGTTTCTTTATGTATAGATAGATTGATGTGTATACTGAATTGAAATTGAAATTGAAATTTGTTGCAGTACCTCCCAGTCTTTTTTCCTGACTTCGTATTCCAGATCCCATTTCTGGCCTTCACAAATATACATACGCTCGTAATACTCTTCGCAAATTTCTTGCAACTCGCCTGGAAAAATACATTTTGGGGATTTTTATCGATACAACGATCGACGTTTCGACGTCATTTAAATAAATTTCGATTTTGTTTCGGTTTTTTTTTTGTTTTTTTTTATAAATTTTAAGAACTAAATAACTGTAGGTTTATATATATAGTATATTTTATATATTGTATGTGAATATTGCATCATAATCGTATTATATCATTCGTTTTTTTTTACATATATAGATTCATTTATCATCGATGCGGCTTTATTAGATGTTATGTGTTCGGTACTTTCCCCCACCTCGTGGGGAGAGGGGGGTTAGGTTGGGGGAACTGAAGGGGGATTGAGATCAAGTTTTGGTTGGAATGGGGGCGCAACGTTCGGTACTGAGAAATGTCTTGGCTGTATTTGTTATGGTTCTTGG
The DNA here is from genome assembly GCA_018904595.1 of Zaprionus indianus. Lineage (NCBI taxonomy): Eukaryota > Metazoa > Arthropoda > Insecta > Diptera > Drosophilidae > Zaprionus > Zaprionus indianus. The sequence continues at coordinate 1,554,117 of JAEIHA010000344.1, forward strand.
TTGGTAATGGTTCTGGTATTTGGTATAATTGGTTTTGGTATTTTGGTTTGGTACTCGTATTTTGGTATTGGTTTTCGGTATTTTGGTATCATTGTGGCGGGGCAGACGTAAGAAAAAAACATTGTCGCTGGACAGCAGCTTCAGAGACAGAGACAGAGACAGACGGAGACGGAGCGAGAAAGAGCGCAAAAGAGATAGAAAGAGTTTAGTTCAAAATCGACAATTAATTGAAGTAATTTGAAGCTGCTTGGAGGCGATCAGGAGGAGGGGAGACAACCTCCATTATTTTTCATTCATTATCGATTCAGCTCTCTTTCTCTGACAGACCTGAGGCCCGACTAAGTTCCGACCGAACCGAACCGATCAACGATTCTTCATCGAGAAGGGGGTCTCCCAATCGCAGATATGCACATATTTATATACATATATCGATATATATACATAGATATGTATGGCAAATATTGGATAGATATATAAATTAAGTTTATTTGCTTCTTTTGGTTTGTACTTCTGTAGTTTAGCGCAGTTAAATACAATATCAAAATAAGGTTCGAAAAAAAGTAACTAAAAAATATAATGATTATTTAGACAAATCAAAGAATTAAATATCAAGGGCATAATTAAAAAAAGAATATATGTAAATAATAATTATGATTATTAATTATTATTATTATTATTGTGATTATTATTAATAATTTGTTGTAGTTGTAGTTGCTGTTGCTATTGCTGTTGTTGTTGCTTTTTATATATATATATAGAGTTTGCAATTGCAATTCGTAAATTAAGAATAATTAAGACATTCGCAATTTCTTTTTGGTTTGCTTTGGTATTTCGGTATATATTGTGTATATGCTGGTATCGAATTTGGTATTTTTTCTTCTTTGTTTTGTTTGTTTTGGTTTGGTAGTTGGTTTGTTTTGTTTTGTTTTGTTTTGTTTTGTTTTGGGTGCATGGCAAGATTTGTTTGGAATTTACCTCTTGTGCTTTGACTTTCTGCACGTGCTCTAAATCAAATTTATCGCCCTCCAACTGATACAGGCGTTGCCAATATTGTTTGCATATTGTCTGCAGTTCGGCTGTGGTTATATCGGTTATCGGTAATCGGTGTCGGTAACAGTAGTAGTAGTAGTAGATAGTAGTGGTAACGGTAGTAAACGGGTAAACGGTTTATCGTAAGATTCGCATAGGCGACGTAATGGCGACGTAGAGACGTAACAAACACACACGTTAGAGCGTAACACGTAAGGAAATACGTTCGTTGTGTGCGTGTGTTGTGTGTACGTGTGTACATGTGTGTGTGTGTGTGTGTGTGTACGTGTGTGCGAGAGAGAGACAGAGAGAGTGACAGTGAGAGTGTGTCGGTGTGTCAGTGTCGAATGCATAGAAAGAGAGACGCATATAGATGCAGATATAAGAAAGAGAAAGAAAGTTAAAGAGAGTAAAAGAGACAGAGAGAGAGAGAGAGAGAGTGGGATATATTGTTTATTCGATGAACGGTTGTGTGTGTAGGTGAAAGAAGGATAGAGAGGAATAGAGAGAGAGAGAGAGAGAGAGAGAGGGAAAGAGAGAAGAAGTAGGAAATAGACAGAGATAGATAGAGATAGAGAGAGAGTGAGCGTGAGCGAGTGACAGAGACAGAGAGACGACGCACATGTAACGCGCGTTTTGCGGCGCGTGTCAGAGAGAGAGAAGGAATACAATATTAATACAGAGTCGTTATTGATCTTCATCCTTAGCTCTATATAGACAGCAGCTCTATAAGGCGCTGACTGTACATATATACCAAAAAAATACGTAAATACATATAATACTGTGTGCTTTCTGTCATTTATCGTAATCGTTATCGTTATCGTTATCGTTATCACATTGTAACTTGACTTAATTCATAATTCTTGTTGTTGTTGTTGTTGATATGTTTTTGTTTTCAGTGTAGTGCGCTTTGTTGCATGTTTCATGAAGTGTTTGTTGTTGTTGTTGTGCTTGTTGTTGTTGTTGTTGTGGTTGTGTTGTTGGAGAGTGAGAGGCCCTACCCGTAAGACAGAGAGAGAGAGAGAGAGAGGGGGAGCGGGGCTACTCTCTCTATCTTGTTTTCACTTAGTTCTAAGTTTTCTTTATTTTCTTTTTGCTTTACTCGTTACTCGTATTCGTATTCTTCTTTGTTCTTCTTGTTCGTTGTTCGTTTCAATCGGGTTTAGTACAAGCTGTATACAAAATACAAAAACCAACAGCTGTGCCACAACTAATTCTAACTAATGCTACGGCACTACCGGGGGTTGACGGGGGTTTGAGGGGTCGGAGAGTAGTAGAAGCTTTACTTCTCTTCGAAGGCAGCCACAAAAAGCAAAAATCAGCTGGGGTTTAGTAGAGGCAGCTCTGGTTATACTATATACTATACTATATACTAAATATATGAGGCAGGTACGCCCCGCTGTGATGAGGGCACGTTGCAATGCGATACGTGCCCCACATACCACGCGCTGTGCGATCCTCTGCTTCACTTTGGGTTAACTTTGTTAGTTTCTACTTTATAGTTTTTTTTTTTTTTTTTATTTTGTTAGTAATCTTTGGTTTTGGCTTTGGCCCAAAATTCAAAATGGATTCAACAAATTTTGAAGGGGTGCTCTCTTGCTCACTTTTTGTTCAAAACTTGCATAGCTCTCATTGAAAAAAATCCAAAAATCAAAGACAAAGACAAAGTTTTGTTTTGTTCTTCGGTTAACTACATGTGTTTACTAACACTACACTAACTACTACAGGGTGCCCCAGGAGAGACTTGACACACGCACACACGCTGCGAGATAGAGATGGACGCCAGGTGGCGCTTTTGGGTGCCGGCATCTAAATATTTTCATATATTGTTTGCAGGTGCGCAGGCGAAAAAAACATTCTATCACAGACAGAAAAAAAAAACGTGTGTGTTCTTTCATTGTTAATAACAGAAAATTTCAAAATTTTCAAATTTTACGAATCTACGAAAAGTAGCGAGAGAGAAAATTGTATCGCAGTTTCACGACAATTGCTCTTTGTTCTCTCTTCGGCAACGTGAAGATGAGAACGTGTAAGAAAGAGAGAGCGAGAAAAATGCTGTGTATGCAAGGCTTGCCTCAAAGTCCTTTCTGGCTACTTCGTGCTCCACATCGTATTTCTCAGATTCCAATTTCAGTATCTTACTGTAATAATCCTGACAAACTTTCTGTAGGGTATCTGTGAATTGTGTGAGAACGAGTGAGTTCGAGTCTCGAGAACTAAGTTGTGTGCTTTGGGTGTGTGTGTGTGTGAGAGAGACGTGTGTTGTGCTGTTGCTGTGTGTTTTGTGTGTGTGTGTTTGTAGGTGAGTGTGTGTAGAAGGGCTGTAAGACTTCCCAGAAGAGTACAAGATAGAGTACACACCAAAAAAGGGACAGAGGGGAGAGAGAGAGAGAGTGAGAGTGAGAAGGGAGAGAGAGAGCTACTTATGCGAATAGGGTCTCGAATTACTTAGTAATTACACACTAATTACCAACAATTACTCTCGAGTAATTACTTGCAATTATACGGGTAATTAGAGCTTTACTTCTGATTTGGGCACCAGTTGAGTTGTTCATTATGTTGGGTTAGCTATAGTAGAGCAGATTTATATATAATGTATATACAAGGAATTGAGAATTAAGTGTATTATACAGGAGTGAGTACCAAAAGACAACAATTATAGATGTTTAACAGATCTAGTACATTTAGATTGATTAAGAAATAGAAATAGAAATGAGAGAGAGAGAGAGAGAGAGAGATGTATAATTATATAGATTGAGATATAGCTGACAGAAGGTGCTGCTTATCTGAAGCATCAGCTTGGCTTTAGCTTGATTATTATTCGTGTTAAGTTGTTTAGATATTCGATTTGATTTTGATACATTGTGAAATAGATCTGATCGTGATTATACTGGATATAGATAGATATGGCAGATAGATATGGTAGATAGATAGTTTTGTGTGTGTACCTCAACATCCTTGCGCTTAACAACATACTCAAGATCATATTTCTGGTCCTCCAGCTTATTAATCCTGTCATAGTGTTGCTTGATCAGGGTTTTCAGTGTATCTGTGCAGGGCCACCCCATACATATACATATGTGTGTGTGTGTGGGTGTGTGTGTGTGTGTTGGGTACATTCACAATGGACATGGGCGTGTGTTGGTGTGTGTGTGTGTTGGATTTTCATTGCAGAAAAGAGACGGGAAACAAAAAGAGACACATTTAAATACTTATCATAGGTTTCACTGTGTGTGTATCCAATGTGTGCGTGTGTGTGGTGTGTGTGGTGTGTGTGTGTGAGCGCAGCTTGTTTCAATTTTGCATATACTGTGTGTAGTGTCTGTGTCTGTGTGTGTGTGTGTGTGTGTGTGTGTGTGTGTGGAGTGTGTGTGTGTATGCAATGACAAATGACACTTTTGTAGACTTTTTAATGTTTATGAATCATTTTTGCATTATCTTTTCGTTGTTTGTTTCTGCGGATAACGCGAAAGGAAGCAGCAAACAGCGAATACTGCACAAAAGAAACTGCAGAATCGCCTCGTCTGCTGCTCCAAACACTTCTTTCAAGATTTTTTATAGTTTTTCTTTACTTTTTTTTAACTTTTTTTTTAACTTGATCTTCTTGTTTATCTTTTGTTTTTACGGCTACAATTCACACGATAGTTATATATGGCAGATATATATTGGCCTGTTTGTTCAGATTGCGGACACTCACCTTCGCTGGCATCACTGAGATTCCTGGGGCTGCCGCAACGTTCTTCGATGATGCGTCTACGTTCAGCTGCTTTGCGTTCCTGTTCTTTCTTCAATTCCTCAGCGGCTTTCTTGCGCAGCAACAACTGAAGAAAGATATAGGGAAAGTGAGGTTAGGTACAGGGTTTTTATTGGTTATTGGTTTGATTGACCTACCCGGAGTTTCTTCTTCCTTTCTGGGGTCATGAAACCCTTCTTGGCCTTCTTGGCCTTGGAGGCTTCCTCCATGCGCTTGCGCACCTCAGCACGCTTGCGCTCGATCTCAGCCTGTTTAGCCTTCTTAGCCTGCGAACAGAAACAACAACAATGAGAATGACAATCGATTCACTGTCCTTATCGATAACTGCAACACGTAGATGGACACACGATGTAGAGTGAGTGAGAGAGAGAGAGACGAAACGATTGCCACACACACGTACACGTCGTGTACCTCCTCGGCCTTCACTTTGGGATCGTTGGGATCCTTGGGCGGACCGGCGGGCGCAGCTGCTGCCGCTTTACCGTTGGCCGCTGCCGGCGCCGCAGCCGCCTTGCCATTGGCAGCGGGGGCAGCTGCAGCTGGTGCAGCGGCCTTGGCAGCTGGCGCCGCTGCTGCTGCTGCTGCTGGGGCTGGTGCGGCAGCCTTTTTCTGCAAAAGAGCAAACAAAAACGATTAGCAAATCGATAAAGATAGCGAAAAAAAACAATAAGAGACGCAACACTGACAGCACAACACATGAATTGGGACAGCGACAAACGAGAAACGTAAACCGATTAACGATAAACTCGTTTCGATTCGATTCGATTCGTTCACTTGACGCGCGCGTCCAATGCAACTTTGTCTGTCAGCGGAACCGGAAGTGCAGCCACCTGTAAAGCAGAAGAAGCAAAGTGGGGGGGGGCAGGCAAAGTTAGCTGAAGCCATAACTGAGAAGCGCACTAGCAACTAGGTTAGTTTAGTAATCGATAAGGTGGTGTCTAACTATCGAACTATCGTCACTTTACTCACCTCAACTCGAATCTAGTTGCTGCTGTTGACTTCTTCTCTACTCCTCAGACTCGTTGCCCTAAAACGCGTTTCAAATGGTTTTCCGATTTCGTTTTCAACTCACCTCATCATCAGCCATTTTGATTTGTGTTTTTAGTTACTGCACAGAGAGGGAAAGAGAGAGAAAGAGAGAGAGAGAGTCGCACGTGAGTACACTGGAGAATGAAGCGACGGAATGCAAGCGACGATCGCTTGAGACTGACTGACTGACTGACTATCTATCGATACCGATTGCCGATTGCTGTTTGCCGATGATGTCATGTGCGTTTCTCACACACACCCACACGCACATTACATACATACATATATTGTACAATATATAGTCTGCGTGGGTGTCGCTCTTCGTTAGAATGTCGCCTCCATAAATCCAAAATAATTTGCCTGATTAGTGAGAGCATTTCACACACACACACACACATACACACATTATAAATATACACGCACGAACATGAATATATATATATATATAATACGGCGCACAGTGCGTATGCGCAATGCTTGTATAGATAAGCACATCACGTATACGCCAGCGTTGCCGCACCGTATATGGGAGGCGCCCCTGCTGAACGTGCAGAGAGAGAGAGAGAGATTGGTGCGAGCAGGACAGCAAGCATGTCTATCGATATCCAATTTCAGGCGTGAGAGCGAGAGCTTTCTCTCGTGAGAGAGAGAGAGAGAGAGAGAAGGAGCGCATTGTTACGCACGAGAAGAGAAAGCTCCTTAGCTGATCGGACAAGGCAAACTCGGCTCCTTGCACTTGCACCCCAAATGGGTCAGCTCTGTAGTTTGCCACACGAAGGTCACTTGCACTCAATGAAAGCGAGCTTTAAGCTTTAAGAGAGCTTTGCAACAATAACAACATCGAGTATATAGAAACTTTGGCATAACTAACGGAAAGATTTCGTTGAATTCTTCTTCAATTGAGTTGCTTTAACTAATTAAAGTAACTAAAGAAGATTTAAGAATATATTTATTATTACATTCCGTAGAATATGCTGCGCTTGCTAACATATATATCTCTTATATATCCCTCTCCATATTATATATCTTTTATATATTTCAAACCTCTTTCAAATTTTCAGCTGCGAGCTTTCTTGAAGTTCAGCGCAATTCTTCTTCAAAACTTTCGTTTTACCTCAAAAAACTGTTTAGTATATGTCTATGTGGGTGTGCGAGTGTGCGTCTGCCTGTGTGTGTGTGTGCTTGCTATGCGTGTGTGTATGTTTTGTGTGTGTTTGTGTGTGTTTGTGTGTGTGGCACATTTCTATTTTGGGGCCGTTGCTGCTGCGTTCGCAGAGCGAAAATCAAAAATTGTTGCTGCTTTTGAATGTATCTTGTATCTAGTAGCGACATTTTTAGCTGCTCTTGCTCACGCACACACACACACACACACACACACACACATGCACAAAACAAAGAAACACACACACACACACGCTGCTGTTCGCACTCCTTACATAATCAACAACGATTTATGACAATTTCAAAACTTAACCAACAAAATGTTCTGTTCAATTTTCGAATCAAAAAAAAAAATGAAAGAAAGATATTTCCGTTTTGTAAGATTCCCGTTACAAAAGGCAAAGAATGCCTGTTATCTATATATATATATATATATACTGGTAAATTTTTAAACACATTTTTCACTTGAAAAAAAAATTGTTGAAAAAAAATTGCAAAAAAAAAAAAGGTTTCGAATTGTTGCTGCTTGTTCATGTTGCATGCAACTATATATGTTCCTGTTCGATCTGCCATATACGCCGATATATATATACATGGAGTAATAACAGTTATATAGACAACACACGCACGATACGTTCGTTCAAGTTCGTTCACAATTTACTGTTGTTGATGCTCTTGTTCTTTTGCTTGGATCGGCTTCGATATACATATATTGATATATACTCTCGTTATGATCGTGTTATGATCGATATTGTACTATATATTGTTTGTCGATTTAGCTCGGTTGGTTGGGTTTACGCTTGGGGGCGCCAGCAACCCACTCACCTTCAAGGAATTAGAAAAAAAAGAAAAAAAATTGAGCGATGCTGTCGATCACACGAATCGGATGGTACTGAACGACACAAAAAGACTGAACGGTCCGACGATCCACGGCAGACTATATTCTAGTGGTGGCCAACCGATGGATACAGATACCGAATCGCGTTTCTGAATCGGATCGTCCGACATGGACACACACACACACACACACACACACACGGACACACACACCGCCCACCTGACCGTCCTTCGTTGGACTTATGCGCGAGAGAGGGACTGAGAGAGAGACAGAGAGAGAGCTTGCTAGTGTGTGTGCTAGTATGTGTGTGTGTGTGAGTGCGTTTGTGCTAGTATGTGTGTGTGCGTCTGTGTGTATTTGTGTCTGTATCTGGGCGCGCTGGCTAAAAATAGACTATATAGTCGCGGGCAACCCAAATCGAAATGGATACCGAAAAATGTGTTGCCCGCTGCTTCGTTGGTGTTGGTGTTGCTCTTGGTGTTGCCTGTGTTGCTGTTGTTGGTGTTGTTGCTGCTGTTGATGTTCTTGATGTTGCTATTGTTGCTGTTGTTGCTGTTGTTGCTGCTGTTGCTGCTGTTGTTGCTGCGCTCAGCAGCCAGTGGCCGCTGCAGGCACTTGGAGAAACCGTCTGCCGAGTCTATATGCGTGTGTGTACGTATGTGTGAGTGTATGTATGTGTGAATATAAGTATGTCTATATATGTGTGTGTATACATCTGTGCATGTATGTGCGTGTGTTGGCGGTGTAAGCGGAGCCGCTTGGAATTCAATGCACGTATAAAAATAAATCTGCTCCAGTTGAGTGGGCCAACTGCGACGCGCCGCTCTCTGCTGCGGCACGTCGACGTTCTCCCAATATGCAGTTAGTTAACCAGGCATGCAGAACATATAGACCGATCTAGGCGACTGAGTATTTAACGTGAACATTAAGTGCCCTCAGCCCTGGTAAATAAAGTAGATAGTTCGATGCGTGGGCTGAGAAAATAGTTGAAGATATTTGAAAGCAACGAAAACGAGAAGAAAATTATCTCTCTCTCTCTCTCTCTCTCTCTCTCTCCATCTCTCTCTCTCTCTCTCTCTGTCTCTGTCTTGCTCTTTCTAGTGTCTGTGCAGTTAAAATACAACGTGAAACCGAGTTGAGCTGATAAACGATAAGAAATCTATTCCAGGAATTGCAATAATCGAAATATGAAATCGATAAGTCTCAACAAAGGGTAGCAGGGTTTAACTAGTACCGATAATATACTACTACTACTTACTTTACCAACAATATATGTAACAGGCAGATGTAGTTACAGACAGAAGCAGGCCTATACGAGCCCTTTAGTGTCAATATATTGCTTTTCTGTCTGTATGAACACTTATATCTTAAAAACTATACGAGTTGGGGATATGAAATTAGCTGACAATATTTCCAATGATTGCAGCCACAAAAACAACGTTTAGAAACCCGACCACGCCCTTTTCTGCCTACGTAAATACCGTAAAATACCGAATGAAAAGCATAATTTTAATTTAATGAAATTAAAAAAAAATTATTGCAGGCCAAATGATTTCTACAAATTTAATTGCATTGGCATAATAATTAAAAAATAATAATTAATAAATCAATAAAACAGAAGTTATTTAAGAACTAAGGTCATTTCTTAAGGGGTATCTCAGAGTCGAGCACACTCCACTTTCGCATTCTTACTTGTTGAATCTTGACTGAATGTAGAATTTCTTCGACTTGTTGCTTAATTAATTCTTACATATTCGCTTGTTATTCAATAAGACGTTGTCTATGATTATATATGAGCATATATGCTATATACAATTGGTATTATTGATAGTAATATTGCATATTTACAGCAGGACACGACATTAGTTCCCATCTCTCATTTGCAAACCCTTCAGTCTTGTTGAGCATCAATTAAGTGCGGAAATTTGGCGAAGATAAGGAAATTTCCCAATAAATGTGTGGTATATATGCATGAGTACATATGTTGTGCATGTACTTGACTGCTATATACTATATACAATGTGATTATGTGTGTGCATATGTGTGTGTGCGTGTGTGTGGGTGTGTGTTTTTGGCAACAAGTTTGCGTTGCGATGACGCTGCAACGCGTCGCATGCACAATTCGCACGAAATATCAAACAATTCGCAGACAAATGGATACAGACACATATACAGCGACAACTACAACTACAGTTGCAGCTACATATGGTTGAGATACAGCTGCAGATACATAGTAGAGATACAGATGCGCAGATATGCCTTGCAGCCAGTGATAATGTGCAAATATTTCGAAAAAATCCCAACAGAAATTGATGATTGTTGTTGCCCCAAAGACGTCGACAAAGGCAACAACAGTATTGAGTGTCAGTGTGTGTGTGAGTGTGTGTGTGTGAGCGTGGGGGGTGTGTGTGGGCGTGCATTAGCATATAGCAGGCATATAATTTATAGATACAGATACGCTTGATGTGCGTGTGTGTGTGTGTGTGTGTGTGTTGTGTTGAAAACAGAAAAGTATTGCCTTCGTTTCTACTCATGACTATTTCGAAATCATTGTTGTTGTCTCACTTGTTGTTGTTGTTGCTATTGTTGTTGTTGTTTATTTCGGTAGTGTGTTGTTTGAAAATGTTCTATATTTGAGGCAGACATTCGCCTGGCTTGTATGAGGAAAACAGGAAAAACAGAACAGCTTGCGCTGTTTTCTTTTTCTTTTTTTTTCATTTTCATTTTTCATTTTTTTTCTCTCTCTTTTCATTTTGGTTTCATTATTATATCTATGTCGTTTGGAAAGTTTATTTTCGCTGAAGTAATTTCGATTGAAATTTTCAAGTTATTTTTGCTATTCATACACACGGAGTGCGAGTGGGTATATGCGACCCCAATAGGCCTCAATTGTGTTACATAAATATATTCATTATATTTTCGAAGAATTTCGTTTATTTGGAATTTGTAAACATTAATTTAGTAATGAAACAAATTTAGACAATGAAGCCTTGTTCGTTTCAGAAAAACCTGTGCAACTTTGTAGCTTAACTCCTTGGCCTGCTCTACTTTATTACAGGGTATCTTGCAGTGCTTTTTAAGTGGATCCCTTTGCTGCTCATCTCTCTTTCATATTTTAGTTTAAAGATACAATAATCAATGTGCAGAAGTTCCTTTATGCCTCGTTCCTCATTGGAGCCTTCTTCACCTTCTTCTTCAACTTCCCCTGCGCCTTCTTCTGCACCATCTTCTGCACCTTCTTCTTCACCTCCTTTACCATCTTCTGCACCTTCTTCTACATCTACTTCTTCACCTTCTTCTTCACCTTCTTCTGCACCTTCTTCTTCACCTCCTTTACCATCTTCTGCACCTTCTTCTTCACCTTCTTCTTCACCTTCTACTGCACCTTTACTTCAACTTCCCATGCGCCTTCTTCTTTACCTTCTTCACGTTCTACTGCACCTCCTTCTCCACCTCCTTCTGCACCTTCTTCTTCACCTTCTTCTTCAACATTCCCTGCACCTTCTTCTTTACCTTTCACTGCACCTTCTTCTACGCCTCCTTCTGCACCTTCTTCTTCACCTTCTTCTTTCTCATTTTCTTTGTTCTTTGACATCTATTTTTGTGCTGTAAAGCGTTTTTGAAACAGTTTTCAGTAAATAGCCATCGCAATTTATGAATTCTATATTGTTTTCTCTTTGAATGTCTGTCTTGCTTTTCTCTGTGTGTGTGTGTGTGTGTTTATGGTGTGTGTGTGTGTTGTTTTGCTTTTCGGTAAAGTTTTTTTTGTGTGCTATTTTTGAATTTTGGCAAACAGGAAACTGCGAGCAGCGCAGGGCAAGGCAGGGCAGGGCAGAGCAAGGTAAAAGCCAAAGGTCCACAACAAACACATGAACAGCTCACACACACACACACACACACAAAGCTTTATATTAGGCCTGTGCCAAAGCATAACAAACGTCATAAGTGCAATCAAACCGATAGAAACAAAGAAACAATAGTCGAACTTAATGAAAGTCAAAGACAAATAAATGCAGTTGAGCTTGTGCATAATCATATGTGAATGCAGATACAGATACAGATAAAGATACAGATACAGATATAGTTGCAGATACAGAAAATAGCAGGCAATGCATACATATATGTATGCATAGATACACTCTAGAATATCTAGAAAAAGAGATGTCAAATAGACACTTATCAGAGCTGAAGCCTTAGCCAGAAAAACAATGAAATAAACGAAAAAGATGCATAAATACAAAATAAAGATGAACAAAATGACACAAAGTTGCACAGATACAAGTCAGATATACTTGTAGATAAGAAATCAATTAAGAGAAACATAAATGAGCAACTAGATATGTTACAAGGATACATCTTTAAATAGGCAGCTCAACACACATAGATAAAGTACCTAACTATTTAGAACACACACAGTTGGTACTAAAATACCTGCACAGGTACATAGCTAATCCAGTTCGTGGATACCGTAGCTGGCTAGTTACTGCACTACACGGGAAAGGTACATAGATGCCTGAGCTGAAATCCGAAGCGGGCACACAGGTGGTCAGACCAGTGTGTGTGTGTGTGTGTGTGAATATGCAGATACATAATAAATACACGCACATGGATGCATGTAAATAAATACACAGCTACAAATGGAAGTGCAATCTCTGCCCTGGGGCACATACACACAGAGAGAGAAAGAGGGAGAGAGAGAGAGGGAGAGAGAGACAGAGAACACTGGAACGCCGTTGCCTATGGCGACCCCCAATTTGCACTAGTTTCACGTTGCACGTCACTGAAGACCGGCAATGACGTCATCGAGTCATGGCTGCAGCAGCACTGGCAGTGGCAGAGGTGGCATGCAACAGCCAAACGGCGCCTAATTAATGCACGCACACAATACCTTCAGCTTAGCTCCAGCTCCAGCTGAAGCACCAGCAGCTGCTGCCGTGGATCTCTAACCCGTTTAAGTTCTTGATACCCCCAATCCTCGAAATCCTCCAAGTGGCCTCCTTCCTGGCTGCCCTCCTGCCTGCTCTCTGCATGCTACCTTCTCTCTCTCTCTCTCCCCCTCTCTTTGTATGTTGCTCTCCCTCGCACTGTGTTCTAGACCAGCGTCATTCCGCCGGAAGGTCACTTGGTGCGATGCTGCTTCGGCTTTAGCTTCAGCTTCGAATGCAGATTCACTACTCTCACTCGGCTGGCGGTTTGACGTTAGCAGCCTCTGCTAGCCACGCCCCGCCCCGCCCCGCCCCCTTCTTGGGCCCCCATTCGAGGGTCGCCTTGAACGGCTGCTGCTTTTGCAGTTTTGTGAATGAAATTTTTCGCCATTGCACGCGTCATCAATGGTTGCTTCGTGCTCTCTGCTGCTTGGCTGGGTCACGCTAAAATACACACACAAACACAGACAGAAAGAGAGGGAGAGAGAGAGAGAGAGAAAGAGACAGAGACAGGGGGGAGGAGAGAGCTGGAGATTGACTGAACTGACCATGGAATGTTGGGCAGCACATCCAGCAAATAATGAGCCAGATTAGCTTGCGAGCGTCATCGACTGGCATTGAGGTCGCCTCTCGGATTCGGGGTCGCTGCTAAGTCCAGCTCAGCGCCAGGCTTGAAGTCCTACGTTCAATTAGGGCGCAAAGCTGTGGTTTAAAAGTCAGTCAGAATATCAGTGAAGAGGGATTTGGAATATAAACTCGAAAGGAAGGCACTTATAAAAAGAAGGTACTGCAGGAAGGAATGGATGAAGAGTAAAACCGATGAAGAGTCAAGAAGATGAAGAGTCAAGTAGATGAAGCGTAGAGTAGATGTAAAGTAAAGTAAAGGATTAATTTATAAATGAAGAAAAGCTGAAGACATCTGGCAACCCATTGGGGGCAAGACAATACCAACAAGTTCCCTTTCCGTCTTTCTGTCCGTATGAACAGCATAATCATAGTGATTATCACACCTAGAGCTACAGAATTTGGTGACGATATATTTCATTACTGGAAACACGTAAACTTTGGTTTAAAAAGTAGCCACGCCCCTTTTCGAGCCCTTAAAATGTAAAAGAATGAATAGCAAGAGTAATTTTCGAACTACAATATCTATTTTCAATGTGTATAATTATTTAAAATAGGAAATTAACCTATAGAAGCAAATAACATTTTGAGTTATTTTTACTTAAAAAGTCATTTTACATTTTTTTTTTTTATAAAATATCGTTTTGAATTTTTTTTTTTTTTTTTTGAGTTACTAGTTAATCTCAGTGGAGGTAATTAGAGACCACGACTAGAAAGAAAACATAATCTCTACATAAAAATCTTTTTTTTTTTTTTTTTTTTGTTATACTCTCTCTGGTTGTTGAAGAACAATACTACAAAGAAGAATCTTTACCCCCTGTTTCTCGCTCAAACTCATTTATATCATTATTTTTTTTTTTTTTAAATCATTCAGTAGAGGTAGTTGAATACCACCACTACAAGGAAGAAGCACACAATCTCTACCCACCCTTTCTCTCTTTCACTCATTTAAATCATTAAAATTTTTTTTTTTTTTTTTTTGAAAGCATTTTTAATTTTTTTTTTTTTAAAGTTAACTAGATAATTTCAATGGAGGTAGTTGGAGACCACGAATACAAAGCAGCAGCATCCAATATCTACCCTCTCTTTCTCTCTCTCACTTTCTCTCATTTTACAGCTATTAAATGTGAAGAGCAACAGTTGAAACTATTGTATATTATGCTGCTACTACCGCTGCTTGCGGCAAGTCGCCCGATACTCAAGGGATAATTGGCCACAAGTGTGGCAGGACCTGCCCCGTTCAATTGCTGTCGCTGCCGGCCATAAATTATGCGATACCGTAGGCGGTGTAGGCCACTTTATAGTCACAAGAGTATTCAGATTACTCAATCCTCGGTGGGTGAGTGGGTGAGCGTGTGAGTGGATGCACAGCAAGTGCAATCAGTGCAACGCTGAACGGCTTCAGGTGCGCTCGGTATCAGGTGACTTGTGACAGCGTGTGGCAGCAACAGGCAACAGGCAGCAGACAACAAGCAACAGGCAGCAATAGCAACAGCAATAACTACACAGCTAGTTGCCAGGTTCGGCCAGGAGGAGGAATAGTGCACACTGATTACACAGATAACAATGTTGGCTTATTAGCGATGACAGCAAAGGACGCGCTCTGGCTCTGGCCACTTGCAACTGAAGAGTCTCGTTGCTATTTATCCACTCGACAGGTTGCTCGGGTTAGTAATTTATTATGATTCGCTTTGCTAACGTCCTTGGGATTCGTATTGTACTTCAAGCAGATTAGGTTGAGTGGCAGCAGGGAAAGCGCTTTAAATAGAGCGAATCACTGTGATTTGCATGAATAAGGCATGAGGGTCGTTTGATAAGTCCGTGACTTTTTGAATAAAATATTTTTTCGTCAAAGAAGCGTTTTATTTCTCAACATAATCTCCTTTTAGCTCTATAATTTAGTAGGTTTTTCCAATTTTTTTTCCTTCCAAATAAGTTTTTAGCCCTCAAAATAGTCGTTTGTTTCTGTGATGACCCGAATATCTTACCAGCATTTCTTCATGTTTGGAAACAAAAATAGTCAGGGGGCTAAATCTGGAGAATATGCTGGATGGGAGCAGTTCGTAGCCCAATTTATGAAATTTTGCATGCTGACAGAAATTCACTTTTTCCATTTCGTTAAAATTCATGATCTTTTTCAATGCCTATAAACGCAAACCAAAAAACGCAGCTTTCTCAAAATTTTAAGTAGCTGTTAATCGATAACTGTGGGATCACTGTTGTATTTAGAGCAGGTGGGCAAATACAAAGTCCGCTATCAACGACCCTGTACATAATAAGTTAGTTATGGTGCATAATAGAAGGATTACTTCTTCAAGTTGAGTTTCTGGTCTTTATATTTCTCCTCTATAGATCACGTAGATTTTTCGTTTTCATTTATGGAATGTATTTTAAAAAACATCTGTTATAAATACCCCAACATATAAAATATATACATACACGCCTGTGTATACATAAAATATACACAATTAGCTGCTCTACAATACGAAAGAGAGAGGGTCGCTTAGCTGCTAGCTGAACTATGCTATGTTACGTCAGTGTTGAAGAGTTGTAGACATATGTTACATCGCAGTAAGTTTGTATAATATTTCTATAATATTAATTGAAAAATGGTATTGTGTATTAATAAACAATAACTGAAATTGAACCTCATTTTAATCATGAAGAGCTCAAGCTAGTTCTTTATAGAACCAACTTAATCTTAACCTCTTCACATCATAAATTTATTTTCTAAATAATTTATTTATTTATTATCTTTACTTTACTAAATTTTTAGACAGAATTTGAATGGTGATAAATATTGTACACAACAAAAATAAAGGTCTTAGCCTTGAAACTATATTTGCATGCGTTTTTTTTTTCAATTTATAGCTCAAAAAAGGGGCGTAGCTAAATTTAAAAACATACTTTATCTGCGCCTAGTCATATTACTTATTGTCCCTAAATTAAATAGTCCTGACTCTTATAGTTTCTGAGTTCTAGATGTTCATACGGACAGTTATGGTAGACAGACAAGACTATGATTATATATGTATAAACTTGGCTGTTGCAAGATCAGAGCTGCTTTCTTCTGCCTGTTAGTAGTATGATACCCTTCAAAACACCTTGGATATACAAAGCAATCAAAGAACTGTACTGAAGTTTATATAAATAGATAATATCTATTAGATATATCTTACTACACATTAGTGTTACATTGGTACTGATAAAGTACAATATTGCACAAGTTCAAGTTCTCAACTGAACTGTAGGGTATACGCAGGTCGATGTGTCATTTAACAAATGTTTCCAGATTGTTTTGCCTAATCTTGCGGAGATCTTCACATCCAGCATCGATTCGAGGCAATATATAACACTGCATAAACGGGCACATTTGCCTATATATGTTTATATATTTAGCCTACGCGATATGTAGGTGCGTAAGTAATACATATAGGTAAGTGTGTGTATACATATTTGTGTGTGTTAGTAGATAGAACAGACTGTGCTGATGCAGATGCGGCACAATAAAAATACATTTGCTTGTGCCTCACTCGAAGACTGCTCGGCAAACTGACAGTACGTGTGTATAGATATGTATATAGATATGCATCTATGTGTGTATATGTATGCATAAGTATGTGTATGTGCATGTGTATGTCTGTAGATACATTGTAGCTGCCCTCAGCCTCTGAGGATGTGACTAATGCAGTCAGCCGCAAGCAAACTCAATTCAATTGACTTGCAATTTACAGCTGACGCCAAGAGGTGTGTGCAGCATCGAAAAGGGAGCGGGGCAGACTGCACTCACTGAAGAAGTCGAGTGCGTGTGTGTGTGTGTGTGTGTGTGTTTGTGTGGCAGAGAAAGTTCTTTCTGCTGTTGCCGTTGCTGCTCGACTGGCGCTGACCCCGTTTATATTTAGAAACGCACTAAAAATAAATGCGAAGGTCGTCGCTTAGTTGCCGCGGAGAGCGGAGAGCGGAGAGGGGACCAAGTCGCGCCTAGTGCCCCGCCTAACCTCTCCTCTACTGTACCCTCCCGCCCCTTTGCCTGTTGCCTGGCTAAGGCCAAAGTGTCAAATTCAAGCCCTGCCTCAGCCACTCTGCCACTGAGGCCGCTTTCATTCATCGCAGCAGGCTCGAAGGGCGCCAAAAGGCTTAGAGGGGGTTGCAGGCAGCGGCGCTGCAGGCTGCCGCTGTACGTTAATGACGTGAGGCGCGTTTGGCAATGTCAAACAGGTCTCGACGTCATTGCAGCCTGCAACAGCCACACCAGCAGCAGCAGCAGCAGCAGCAGCAGCAGCAGCTCTACCCGGGCAACCTTTGCGTATTCAGAGTTGAGTGTCGCTGGAAAACAATAACGGCAATGAGTACCCGAAAAACCATTAGCTGCTGCTGCTCCTCCTCCCCTCTGCTCCTTCCCTGCTTCATCCAGCTGCTCCTCTTGCTCCTCCTTTGCTGCTTTCGTCATCGACGTCCGCCCAATTCGCCCGAGCTGCCTAGCATCGCATCGATTGGCTGCTGCTGTTGCTGCCGTGGCTGCTGCTGCTGCTGCTGTTGTTGCTGTGCTGCTGCTGCTGCTGCTGTTGCTGCTGCTGCTGCTGCTAACACAGTGACCTAGTGGCGAAGCTGGCGTCGCGAGGCACGAACAAGGCGTGCCGAGTGGCAGCGAAAGCGAAAGTCGAGTGACGTCATAGCTGGCATTCATTCACAGGATATGAGAGCAGCAACGCCAGCAGCACGCAACAGCAGCAGAACAGCAGCAGCAGCAACGGCGACAGCAGCAGCATCAGCAATGGCGGCAGCGACAGCATTTTTGCAGCCAGCAAAGGTGCTCGGCCAGCGGGCGGGTGGGCGTGGCGTGGTGCAAAAAAAAACGCACATGAAATTTCATTGAGATAAAGAGGCAGCAGCGCAGCAAAGGACAATGCTGCCACTTCCACTGCCTCTGCCTCTGTCGACGTCGCTGCCACAGTCGCAGCATCAACTTGGCGCTCTTCAAGCTCCGCCTGGCTGTGGTTTACATTTTAAGCTAGCCCATTTGGTAGAATCAGTCGGAAACTCGTCTCCAAGCCAGCCAGTTCGTCAATCCTGGCCAGCACTGCCAGCTGCCACAGCCACATCCAGTTGCCACAGCCAGTTGCCACTGCCACAGCCAAGTCAATCCCCAGTTACCTTTACCCAACTATCATTTATTTTTTTATCTAACTTTTTTTTCAAGTGTAGCAAGTGTAAAGTGTTTATTCTCTTTCTCTCACCAACTGTCACTGGGTAAGTCCAATTCAATATCTTTTCTATGCCGGCCGGAACTATCGTTATGCCCTCGAGTGTGTGTGTGTGTGTGTGTGTTACCATCGATATCGCGATACAGTGTCATACGCACGAGTTCCACTAATCAAGTTTTGAGCGTATTTGAAATCAAAAACTTGACACGTTGAGCTCGTATGTGTGAGAGAGTCAACGGCAAAGGAGATCGGAGTAGAAACAAGCACAGTTTGAGTAGTTAAGATTAGCCGATCAAGATGAAACTGACAGAATAGAAATATTATATATCCAAGATACTGTGTGCAAAAGATGAGGCAGATATGTATAAAATCACACTAGTTATGAGTAAAAGAAGTGAGCAGAGTTAGTAAGAGAAAGCCAAAAAGATGAGCAACAAATAGATAGAGAATATATTGTTAAGACAGACTTAGTGCAGAGATTTATTTTTACAGTGGATCGCAAATAGAATCAGTGTTATAGGAAAGTGAAAACCAACATCGTGAACATCATTGAATTTGCAAATTAACATTAAGCCTACCAGAGTGATTGAATGAACGTTTTTGAGACTTTTATCAAAATTTGACCGCTCTGGTAGGTTTTATGTTAATGTTACGAAATTGCACAAACTATGAAAATGCAACAGCAATAAAGTAATTAATAAAAAAGTGGTTTAAATATTATTATATACTCTTATATATTATATTATATTCTTCGTTTTAAATGGCTCCAACAACAGACTAGATTTGCCATGGTAACTCTCCTCTTTTTAAGGCATAAAATATGTGAAATTTATAAATATATATAATATATAGATTTAATACAGTACAATATATTATATATAAATATTATTATATTTTTCTGAAAAGAAACACATCAATCTAGATATAAATAGTACAATTTTAATTTTAATAATTTGCTTAAATTTAATTTTAAATTTGTGATTGTAAAAATTTTAATTTTAAACAAATTCAATCAACTTCCAATAAATAAATAAATACAAAAGAATAAACAGCATTTTGTCACTTTTCTTTGTTCAGTTACCAATCGTTATACATCTCCTACCTGCCTCTTCTGCCCACTTTTCCCATCTACCTCCCCCACCTAAATACTTCCGACTGTGTTTCTGCACAAACACAAATGAAATCACCTCAACGGCAGCCACAGTCGCCGTCGCAGTTGCAATAATCCGACCTAAGCAGCTTTATAATTGACTGATAAATGCTGAGAAATGATTTTCACGCCCTTTGCATTGACTTCGCGTTAATATCTATACATAACATATGTATTGTATGATTCAATGAGCCTTTAGCACGCTTGTGTGAGAATATCAATATGAAATGTGCAGCCGCCGCTCTTCCATTCATTTCTATTTGTTGAAATTACAAATTGAAAGGAAATGAAAATTCAATTTCTGAGAAAATTCCACATCTGGCATCTGGCAAAAGTCTCTTTTGTGTAATTAGCGCAATTTGAACTTTACGAACGAGATACATTTTAATCCCTTTGCAAATTTGCATAATATTTTTGGGAATTTCTTTGCAATTCACGCCACAGAATTAAATAAATTCCTGATGTACTTTGCTCTGCTCATCGAAGCGTAGCTGTTGCTTTTGAATTTACATGTGTAAGTACTGCCACAGTTGTCGTCAATTGCCACAAATTCTTGTACCAATTTGAACAATATTGTAATAATTAACAGTAGGCAGCCAAAGTTATAATTAATTGGCTTTCCCTTTGTCTATATTAAACTTTCTTTTAATTAAATTGATTTATTTTACTCTCTTATTAAGGCAACACAATTTATACAAATATGCTTTAATATATTATGAATCAAGTTGAATCCTTTGCTTTGCTTATTTAATCATGTTTTCAACTCTATTTGATCAAAAACTTGCATATGTTTTTTTTGCAATTAAATAAATGAAAAACCTAGATATGATTATTTCACTTTGAATATGTTACAGTATTTTTTTTTTTTTAAAACAATAAACAAATTTCATTTTTATCTTTGCTGTTTACTTTTATTTCTCTATTATTTGTTAACAAGGTGTGCACCCCTTATTGGTAATATACATATGTTTAATTCAAATATATTTTTAATTAATATTAATTTTACAGTTAATACAATTTTATTTATTAGTTATTAAAACAACGAAATACTTTTATTAATTTCACATATTCACGGAATACCTTCAATAACTTGAAGCCGCCAAGCCGTTGCCTACTTTTGGGCGCACATACAAATGCAATTATCATTTACCAAAAATCGATAAACATAATTCGATTACAAAACTACTGCACAAATAAAGAGAAAAATGTTAACATAACTTAAATGTTAAATCCGATAAACACACACACACAGACACACACACACACAACTATCGCAATCTGCACAAACAAGATTGCAAATTGCCGATTGCAGATTACAGAAAACAGATTACAGAGATCGCAGCTGCGAACGGGAGAAAAAAAGAAAATACTTGCAATCAACAATGGCGGATGCAGCAGGAAATTTGCCACACAGAGATTATTGCATTAGGCTGCTGCAAGTGGCAAGTGGCTTGCCACACTCAATAGAACTGCGTGTGTGTGTGTGTGAGGGTGTGTGTGTTGGTGTTGTGACTGCCAGCAACATGTGACTTGCCCACAGAGAGGCCATTTACCCGCCACAGCTGCTGACGTCACTGCCAACATCATCGTGCTTGCCACACACACACACACACACACCTACATGTACACACACTGCCACACAGCCCCAGCATCAGCAGCGGCGCCAAGCCCAGGTCAGGAGCACAGTAACCCAGTGCCATCGTCGCCGCGACGCACCCCAAAAAAAAAAGCGTCGCAAAGCCGACGCAGCCCGACAACCTGCCACAACTGTCTGCGACGTCATCAATGCGCACGATGACGAAGCAAGGGTGCAGAGGAGTGGCGAGTGGAGTGGGGGAAGTAGGAAAGTAGCGATTTGTCGAAACAGCAACAAAATCGCCCGTCCCAATTTTTGGTTAACTTTTTCGTATGCTGCCTCAAGAAGGCAACAGAGAGAGGGAACATAGGAGGAGGAGGAGGGTGGGCTGCTGCTCTGCCTGTGGCAGCATGTAATTATGTGGCGAGTGACGTTGCAAATAGCCAAGGCTGCCAGAGGCACGTCAAGTTGCTTTGACGTCCATTTAGTTGCATTTGCCCCTCAACTGGCAGCACGCAGCAAACTGCACCTCCCCCCTGTCCACACCCCTGCATATACATCCGCTCCTACTCTGCCTGGCACTGCCCTTGCCTCTGGCACTGCCTCTGCTCCTCTAGCAGTGGCAGTGGCAGTGGCAGGCGCTGTTGCAGTGCTGCTGCTTCTGCTGCCCTCTGGCCTCGTGTCCTGCAGCAAAGGACACGTTTGACGTGCAAACAGTGCACAGTGCACAGTGCAAGGGGCAGCAATGAGAGGGAGAAGGTGGGAGAGGAGGAGGCAGCAAGTTTATGCTGTCAGCTGCACACACACACCAACACACACACACACACAGGTGCAGCGTGTGTGTGCATATAATTACAATGTTATTTCATGAATATTGATTGCAATTGAATTTGTCAGCTCGCTGGGCAACGTTGCACAAATCTCTCCAGCAACTTTTGATGTGTATTTGCCAGTGTGTGGGTGCTCGTATGTGTGTGTGTGTGGGTGTGTGCATATTTTAGCATATTCTGTACGCTTGTTCGTGCCACGCCACGTTTCTCGTCGGCATGTTCATTCCTGGTTGCAACTAAAAGCCGCAAAGTCCAAACTACAATAATATCGAATTTCTGCATTCGATAACTTTGATAAATGAAATTTCCAATGGCTCAAAAAGTTTTCTTTGTGCGTCGCTCTTCACTGGAAATACATGAAACTCAATTTGCCAAAGTTAAGCTTCATTTAAAGTGTGAAAGCTTTATAAAACTGAGAATAGTTTGGCTAAACAATTGAATTATCGAATGCTTGAGGATGTTTAAAGACTTTACATATGCTTAACTAGATTAGGCATGCATAGTATATACATATACTAACAAGTACATATGTATTGATAACATGTTCTCAAAGGTTCCAAGTCTATAAAGACTGAGCACAGTTCCCTCTACAATCACATCATCGCAACCTTATCGACTGTACCTAAGAGTTCTTCATGGCATTGCATACTTTTGAGGGACTCCACATACAGATGCACTATCGTATGGTAGGAGTAGGGAAAGGGTGTTCAGGGCATATCTTTACGTACACTTAAGGCGCTCGGCATTGGCTATTGCTAATGGATTTTTAATTGATTTCGGCTAATTAACTTGTATGGCATACGTACACTTTAACCTTGTTGCACCCCCTTTTTCTCAAGAATTCGAAATGGAAAAAGAAACAGAGTATAAACCCGTTTTGTACAGGCTTGAAGGGTAGATTTAATTGTAATATGTATAAAACAAGTATGAGAAGGCAACTATTATGTGATATAGTCCAGTCTGTACGTATGAACAGCTTTAACTCAGCGATTATTAGTGCTAGAACTAAGAAATTTGCTGAGAATGTGATTGTCTAGTGCACGTAGCTAAAGTAAATTTAAGAAACTGACCACGCCCAATTAACAATTTTAGATGCCTCATAATTTATCAATTTATGCAAATTCAATCAGTTCTTTATCTAATCATACTGATAATTCAGTTGAAAGTATAACAAACGCAGAGTACCTAGCTCATTGGGCAACTTCACCAATCCGCTGTCAAGGTTCAATCGCAGTCCGTCGATTGGCAGCGCACTTATTATGGTTAAGTTCCTTGTCAATCACAATTGAATCAGCATTGAAGGCAACATAGGAATCCTCTGACTTGTGACTGCTTAGCTTGATGGGTATTCTATATCTCTCTATATATACTATATATCGGCGCAAGTTGCCCCTGTCAATTGTGCAGCAGTTGATGGCAAGTATCAAATTGTACCCCTGCAACTGTCTATGGTTTTGTATAGATATCTTGCACCTCCCTCCCTCCCTTCTTGTCCCCCTAGCTATTGTTGCATTATGCAGCCACCACTATCTGCAGCGACTTCAAGTTGGCTTCCTTACCTCCCCTCTTTCCCTTTCCCCCTACTCACAGTAAATCCTTGATGCAGCACTTGAATAACAATTGAACAATTGAAGGACTTCCCCGTAACATTGTGAAGCTAATTGATTCCATTCAAGGAGAGCAAGAGGAAGGGAGTGAGCGGGGGGGAGGGGATAGTAAGATAGTTTACAAAGTATTAGCTGCCATAATTATAGCGCAAGAAAGAAAGTAGGGAAAAGAATTACGAGAAGATATTTAAATCCATGCAAGGCGCGCAATGTAAAGAGGAAGTGAGAGAAAGAGAGGTAAAGAAAGAGAGGGAGATATAGCGGGAGTTGCAGCTGGTAGACAAATTATATAGCTTCTCTCTGTATTAACTTAATTATAGCATTGCCCTTATATTAACACAATTATTATATATGGCAAAATAATTGCAACAAACTGATTGATTTCATTCCAAGAATGAAAGACATAGAGGGAAAGTGAGATAGAGGAAGTAAGAGAGAGGAATATTTTGTGGCTAATGATAGAGAAAGTCTGTAGGCTAGTTCGATAGTTCAGTTAGTGTTAGCTGTCATAATTATAGCACTAAATATATGGCAAAAGAATCGCAAGAAATGCGAAGCAAAGGAAAGCAAGGCTGGCAAAGCTGCAGCGGAAGAAAAGGTGTCAAAATGCAGGTGTGTGTGTGTGTGAGTGTGTGAAGGTGTATGTGCATGGAAGTGTATATGAAAAGGTGTATGCATTAGTATATATAGATATATATCGATATGTATAAGTATCTGTTCCTACTGAAAATGCAGAAGAGTCTCTTTAGTTTTTAGTGGGTGAGGTGTGTGTGTGTGTGTGAGCCTATGGAAGTTTGTGTGTGTGTGTGTGGGCTCTTGGCGCCCCTGCATGTGTCTCTCTTTCTTTCTTTCTGTGTGTTGGTGTGTGTGTGTGTGTGTGTGCATGCAAATGTGTTGGACACTGTCGACTGCTTTGAAAATTATGGTTTCACAAGTCCAACAACGCGAGCAAACGTAGAACAAGCTAACTACAACTGCGACAACAACAGCAACAACAACTGCCACAACAACAGCAGCAGTAACAACAACAACTACAACAGCAGCAGCAACAGCAACAACAACAACTATTGGAGCTGTTGGCCTCTTTGGCTGCAGACAATCTGTCACTTGATACGCGCCATTTTCGCTAAGCGCCGCCCGCCTCTTTTTGTTGTTGCCGTTGCTGTTGCTGCTGCTGCGGCTTTAAGCTCCTGCCCGGTAGTGGGTATAGGTATAGTTACCTTGTTGAGATTCCCCACATGCGGGGACAGGCACACCCAGCAGCGTTGTACGGGCGCAGCGCAGCGAAGCATTCCAAACGGCGATGCCATACAAGTGATCGCGAGGGCGGGCAGCGCCAGGGTAGGAGAGAAGTAGGAGGAGGGTATTGGCCAGTTGAGTAGTAGTAGGTGGGCCCTGAACAGGTAAAGGTATCACGCCGTGTTCCACTGATTGTGTGACCCTCCTCGCAGCCAAAAAGAAAAGAAAAGAAAGAAAATCAACCCCCTTTGGAGGAATCGCAATCGGAATCGGGAATTGAAGTTGCAGTGGCAAAGGCTTCTCATGTTTCACACAACGAGCTGGAGTTGGAGCTGAGGCTAGAGCTCGAGCTGGAGCTGGACCTGGAACTGGGCTTCCTCTGCTGCAGTTGCTGCCGTCAGGTGAAACCTGCCTCAATGATTTTTGTTATCGCTGTTGTTGTTGCTGTTCTTGTTGTTGTTCCTAAGGTTGTTCCTCTTTTAGTTTGTTGTTGTTCCTGTTCCTGTTCCTGAAGTTGTTCCTCTCTGTTGTTGTGCCTGATGTCGTTAATGTTGCAGATGCTGATGTTGTAGCTGTTCCTGTAATAGTTGTAGCTGTTGTTGGTGTTGTACTTCTACGTTGTTGTTCCTCTTATTGTTCCTGTTTTTGTTGTTGTCTTACTCTATTAGTTTTAACTGTTGTTATTGTTGTTTTTCCCGTTTGGTGCTAACACGGTGCGCTCAAAAGTAGGCAGCAATTTTCGTTTAGCGCCTCTGTCGCTGCCTCTGCCACTGCTTCTGTTGCTGCGCGGTCAAGGCATAGGGGCTGTGTCCACATACTAATACCGTCTAATAATATTACAAAGTCACACACACGCACACACATTCACAAATGAGCGCCGTGTAAGACTTCACTGTTCCAATGCGTGCGTGCGTGCGCGTGCGTGTTAGTGTAAACCTTTATATGTGTGTGTGTGTATGTGTGGGTGTCTTCATGGGGCAGTTTAAAACTTAAACAACAACAATAACAAGAAGCATGCGATGCGACGCTGCCGACGGCAAACGCTAGCGGCGCCGTCGCCGTCAACGTTGGCGTCGCCGTTAACGTCGCCGCTGCAGCACCTGCAGCTATAAAAGCGGCTCGACGGGCTGAACATTGTCTCAGTTAAATATTGTTAATTAAGCGACAACAGCAGCAGCAGCAACAGCGGCAAAAGCAGCAACAGCAACAACTGCAGCAACAGCAGCAGAGAGCCGAGCACCGTTATAAACCGTTATTTTTCAAAAATATGTGTGCAACAAGATTTGAATATTTTTTTACAAGTGTCAACATTTTTTTTACTGTTACTGTTGTTTCTTATATTGCATAATTATGGATATAGTCAGTGCGAATTATGTTTGACGTGTGGCTGAACAGGAATCCAATTAGGCGACACCCGTCGCCACTCGCCTCCGCATCCGTTGCCGCCCCCCTCCGCCTGCGCCCTCGACAATCGCCAATCGCAAATAATGCAAGCTAATTGCCCCCACTTTAGCCACGCCCACTTCCGCGTAAGCCTGGCGAAATTGTCCAAGCGGAAAGTGCGGAGAAATTTCGGATGATTTTAATTGACGTGTTCATTATTCACAACTTATCGGAGCCGAGCCGAGGCTTAAAAATCGATAAACGCACTAAATTGATTTGGACAAAGGAGACAGAGAGAGACAGAGAGAGACGGAGAGAGCAAAGGAATGAAGTGTGAGTGGGCACGGAAATCAAATATTCAAAATAGCAAACTGAAGGAGCAATCATACAATTAATTTGTTATTGTGAACCTGCACATATGTTCAGGTTCCCTCAGCTCATCATTAATGCAGAAAGCAACGAATTTGCATCAAATATGCCAGTGAAGAAGGAGAAGGGGGGAAGGCAAGCTCACCAGGAAGGTGTTGCGTGATACACCACCTATGATATGATTTAGTGTTTTATAGCATGTGATCCTGCGAGACAGACACACACACACACACAGACGCACAGGTGCTTATTGCAGCTGCTGGCCACTGCACAAGATTAGACTCAAGACTCTTGTGCGTGTGACAGCGGCTATTGTAAGAGACCAGAGAAACAACATACAAAAGGAGATCTATCTATCTACGTGTTCATATCACTTATATTGTATTTCATTCTAGCGAGAGTAAGTATTTAGTAATTATAGTTTAGCATTGATCGCATAATTGGTGAAGAATGATTCTAATCCTTGTATCAGATTCCATTCTGTTTTGCAATTACATACATAAGAAAATCTTTTTTTTTATTGGGCGATTTCGACGTAATTTTAACCTGCAACGTTTCACTAATTGAATTAAGGTTCAAATTCAAATTTGCACGCGCTGCGAATCACGCATGCGCATGAAGTTGGCTGCGCTGCTCCTGTGTTGCTTTACTCAGTCTGCAGCAAACATTTTCAATCGATTTATCGATATTGTAACCAGTGCAATTTTATCTATGTGCGGCTTAACAGACTTCAATGACACTCTGTTAACTGTAAAAATTGTAATGTTTGCGATATATTTTTATTTTTATACTTTTAACATTTATTAATTTATTATTACCAACAATTTTAGCTCTAAAAGGTTAATAAACACTGCCATTAGAGTTTATTAAAATTAAACTCTTTCTTACAGCATTAAATATATCGATTACTGATCAGCGTTAAATTCTGCATCCTAAGTTGGCAGCACGCTTTTGATCGGAACAGCTGAGAGTAGTTTATTTTAATCAATTAACACCAAACATGACACCGCCGCTGCCACCACCAACAACATCAGGAACACAGCCTCTTCCACAGCTCCAGCCACCTCCGCCGATAGGTCAGAGTGTTGCACCTCCAGGCGCTTTTCCAGGTAAGCCTCACATCATAGGAGGCCAAAGTGTTTTCGGTTCAATTTGCCCCGTTTTGCTTTTGTTGTTGCCAGGTTCATTGACCCCCGGTTGGAACGATCCGCCTCCAGTGAATGCGGACGCCACGAGCAGCAATCGACGCCCCCGACTCGACCTGCGCAAACGAGTTGCCCACCCTATGAATCCCAGCGAGGGGGGTCATGCACAGCCGCCTCTGCTCTGATCCGGATACGTACACAGCGCCACGTCAACGGCTATACAAAGTCACATAAAATCGTATTTTCCAGAAATTACCTTAGTAACAATAACAATATTTACAACAATATCTATATATTTAGTGTAAATACACATAACTAATCCAATTTATATGGGAGGCATTACCAGGGCAACTTGCCTCCGTCGTACTGATAGAATCCGCCGTTGTGCGACTCATTCAACTTGATAATGGTTTGCACAATTTGGGTGGTGCTTGAGGCTACATCCAAGGGGGCAGCCTTGCCACCCATGTCGGTGCGCACCCAACCAGGATGCAGGCTCACGCAGAGTATCTTTTGGTCGCGCAAATCGATGCTCATCGATTTGGTGGCCGCATTGAGGGCTGACTTCGAGGTGCGATAGGCGTACTTGGCCCCCTCCACGTTCAACTGTATCGAGCCCAGTATGGAGCTCATATTTATGATGGCAGCACGTTGCACTCCCATGCCCAGTGCAGCATTGGCCTGCGATGCCTTACGCAGCAGGGGCAGACATGCCTTGGCCAGCATTATTGGCGACACCGTGTTGATGTGCAACGAATCGATCAGATCCTGCGCCTTGGTGCCCGCCAGGCGCACAGACTTGGTTGCAATGCCCGCATTGTTAAAGAGAACATTTAATCCATCATCTTTGGTCACAGCGGTAATCTTTCCAACTAGATTTTCGTACTCGTCAAGGTTTTTCAAATCTGCAACAGAAAATCGAGAGTCGATAAAAGAACTTTTAAACAGTTGAACAACTAACCAATCTCCAGCAAGTGTATGTTAGAATTTTCCTTAGCCAACTGCTGCAATTCCTGCAAAAAAGAAAATTCGAGTATATTTATTTATTGCTTGAATTTTGAAATAACGCGCAATTGACAATGTAGTAAAACTATCACCACGCGTGTTAGTCATCTTTTTGTAACTCGATATATATCGCAAGATATCGATATGATTGTATGCCTTGCTTGAATTTTAAAATGTCGCGCAATTAACAGAGAAATAAAACTATCGTCACGGGTGCCATGCATCGAGTGATAGCTATCGATATACGACGAGTGCCTTCCATAACTGGAAAATGAAATGCCAAAGCCCAACGCCGAAGCGTCGCTGAAAACATAAAAGCGATTGCAAAAAGTTTACCGCTTATTTCGCATTTGCGTTCGCTGGCGAGAGAGTGTGGCGCGGAGTAAACCCGATAGATATACTGTCTCGGTCAACAAATTGAGTTTGTTTTTTGTGTGTTATTTTCTATTGCACTTGTGTATTAAGTGCGAACTGAAGAGTTTTCTACAACATTTGGCATTATCTGCTGATCCTGATTGTTAGTTTAAAAAATCTGCAATATCTGCAACAAAACATGGCGCCCGTACAAGGTAAGTGAAGTAAAGTGATGCCAGAAGTCTAGAATGTATATAGCCATATTAGTTGCTATCTCCCTCTCATCGCATTTTATGATTTGTTGTTTTATTGCGATTTTAAATTATTCGAGTAGTTTCGATGTCGATGATGGTGTCGGTGTCTTTGATGAGTCACGCCCTCAACATGACTGGGCAAAACTTACTGTAGCCTTCTCCAAGTTGCGGCAAGTTGTAAATAGATGCTGTGGCGGCTCTGGCAGTGCTGTAAGGGCCTTCACCAGTCCCAGCCCTAGGCCACGATTGCAACCCGTTATCAAAATAGATTTCATCCTGCCCAGAAATCGTGTTGTGCTTATTGTTGTTGTGGTTACTAGTCGCGTCACGGAAATCTAATCGTCTTTTCGTACTTGAGATTAAGCAACAAATGAGAACAATAAAGTGTAAAGTGTTAAAAGTTCTACAACTGACACTGGCCGCACAACTTGTGGCAATGAATGACTACGTTGTTAACAATTACGTTTATCACGACGGTGTGTTCCTTTTCCCACACTTTTTTTTTATATACTTTATTATTGGTAGACTAGCGAAATATGTGTGTGCGGCCGGTGGCGACGGCAGCTGACAGAGTTGCCAGGCATTTTGGCATTCACAGACAGGTGCTGATTAGATTTCAATTTCTGCTGAATTTATGGCAACCCTGGCCAAAGACAGCCAACTGTTGCACATTCCAGTACTAGTAATTGGAATATTTATGCTAATTGTACTGCATATTTTAGCACAACGTGTTTAGAGAAAGAATAGAAAAGCAACTCGACAACACTTAGCGCTCTTCTGTTGCTGTCATCGTTATCGTCTATTCTCTTTTGGCCGCGCATTCATCTCTGTTGCTGCTGCTGCTGTTACGTAGCAATCGCTGCTTGCCTTCCCTCACTTTCCAATCGTTCCAAGAGCTCTGCCGCGCCGCGCCGCCAATAGCGACAGCGCGTTTCTTTCTCTGTTTTCGTCACATAAAGTTAAACATTGCCTGAGACGCGCGCAGCGCAGTAAACAAATTGTGAAATTGCAATAGTTGTTGGATTTTGTGTTGCTACTTCTAAACGTGCTTCAGGCGCCGAATAGATACAGATACAGATACCAATAAATAATTTCACGACATGTCGCTCAGACTGTGGAATTCAAGATTTTCCGTAACGCTGGTTCGCCAGCATTCAACGATATTTACGTCAGCTGGGACAATAAAAACAACATCTGGCATAGGTGTACCCCACACGAACAATTATTCCCATTTCCAACAACAGCAACAACAATCACAACAACAACAGCAACAACGAAGAAACCTAACAACAACAACAGCGAAAATGAATCCAAACGCCGACAAAGGTAAAACCAACCTTGCATCAAGCAAGCGCCCTGGGGATAGAAACTCCATGGGAAGTTCCCTAGATAGTACCGCCTCTGATCCGCCATTTAACCACCCCCACTGTGATAGGCAAGCACAATACCAGCAAACGGTGAAGAAGGTTAGGGCACTGCGAGGTAAGCTTGAAATAAGATGAAGTTATCGGTCTCTCGATAACATTTTTGCAACTTGGTTGGCAACCCGATCCCACCGCTGCTCTCTCACACTCTCTTTCTTTCTCTCTCTCTCTCTTTCCACGGCATTTCAAGTCGACTTACAAAGTCGCGCATAAGTCGTGGGGATCAAACGTGCTCTTGTATATCTATGTGTGTGTGTGTGTGTGGCAGTGCGTATGTATTATGCAATAACTGTTGTTAAGCGGCTCTACGCACGTAGTTGCGCTCTTCACTTATCGCATTTTGCCGGCTTTTGTGTCTGTGTATCCCACAGACACGCATACATGCGAACTTATTTTGCAATGTCATGATAATAACTGTGGGGGAGTTTAGGGCTTGCACGTGTGTGCGTGTGATTGTTTAAAAACAACTTTCTAACTGTCGTTTGTCAGTCTGGCAATATTGAAAGATACCACACATGCAATGTACTTGCAGAGAAAATACCCATTATATATAAATGTATACTATATATGTTGATACGTCATAGCTTGGGAAAGAATTTTCGAGAATATCTTGGGCACATTTCACAAGCATATCCCCTCTTGATCGCGCTTATCTTGTAACAGTAAATTGCATCATCATCCAAATAGAACTACGTCATTGTGAATGGCAAACTGCCATTGTGACTCGTTCTTTACCCTTAACTAATGGAACTTTCTTTATACTGATTATCGACTGTAAAAATGGGTGGGCAGGGGAGGTAAGGCAGCGATAATTAACGGCATCACACACACACCGGTTAGTTAGCATATTAACATATTTGGCGGCTATTTATAAGTCTGTTTCAATACCTGATTGGTTGTCAAGAGTCTTAACTTGCATTTGCCATATATGATTAAAATGGCTTTGGAATTGAAAGTGTTTTCTGACGGTGGAAACACAACACATAAAAGCACAGTAATAATATTTGATTGTTATTAATATTATAAATAATATGTGTTTATTAATATTACTATACATACACATATTTCCCTCCCCTTCGCTCCCATTATAAACTAAAAGTCATCTAGCATGTCTAATTGCACCTTGACCAAAGTCAAGCATATCTCGCACTCCCTTTTTCAAACGGGGGATTTACAAAATGAGCTCCTCGTCTCGCCTGACTGTCTGGCTATTGTTTATCTGGAGTACTTTCAGCCTTCACATGGTGTGGTATATAAACAGATTTAGTAACGCGTACAAACCTCGATGAATACCGAATTTACTTTACTTTTTTTTCTGTTTTTTTTTGTGTAGTTTGATAAGAAGGTTTATTGCTTCCTTAATTAAGTTTTACAAATACAGTATTGAAATGAATTTGCGCTGCTTATCGCTTGCGTTACGTTTTATAATTAGAAGGGGGTCTCTAACTGGAAGGGTCTCCAAGTTCAACGTAATACATACGTAGTTTTACCCGCATTAGGTTATGGTTAAAAAATTGCGAAATTATCAGAATTAGTCAGACTTAAAACAAGTGGAGGGTTAGGTTAGAAAGAGGGAGAGGAATTCTCCTTCAGAGCAGAGGGAACAAGGACTTCAGTTCCTTCATCAACAATGGGCATAAGATGGTTATCTTCATATACAATACTTTAGCTTATTAATTTAACCTCAAAAGAACCCAATTAAATTTGCATGTGGCCCAGTGGGGCTAGTTCTTCTTGTTGGCCACACCCCACACACACCCCCATGGCCACTCGTTTCTCATGTAATCCAACACCTACAACATCGTCGTCGCCTTCGTCGTGGTCGTGGTCGTATTAGCGCATAATCGTAACCATGGCAAGCGCATTGGGTCAAAGCAAACCGCACACAATCCAACACGCCCAAGGCGGGGCACAGAGGATTGTTTTACTTTGATTCGCACTGTGGAACAACACATGTCCCCAATTAAAAGGAACAAGAACAACAATAGCGATAAGGCACCATCTGAGTGACACCTGGAGAGAGCAGAGCGGAAGTTATTCCCAATGTACCTGTTCGACTTTGTGCCCGCTTCATTGGCCGATGCACAACCATCGAGTGGACGCAGAATTTATCGTTCTGCCTACATGGAGATACGCTTGCGCCAGACGAAAGAAGAAGAGTCTTCCTCAACCTCCTCCAAGCAGCAGCCTCTGCTGCGTGGTACCCACTAACTCTCCACTTGATCTCTCTTTTTACTGACTCTTTAACCTTTTGCTCTCTCTCATTCCTCAGGTAACTATGACTACGATCTGGTTGTGATTGGTGGCGGCTCTGGTGGTCTGGCCTGCGCCAAGGAGGCAGTGGCCAATGGTGCACGCGTTGCCTGCTTGGATTTCGTGAAGCCAACACCAATCGGCACAAAATGGGGCGTTGGCGGCACCTGTGTCAATGTGGGTTGCATACCAAAGAAACTGATGCATCAGGCTTCACTGCTGGGCGAGGCTGTGCATGAGGCCGCCGCCTATGGCTGGAATGTCGATGACAAGATCAAGCCAGACTGGAGCAAACTGGTGCAGTCGGTGCAGAATCATATCAAGTCCGTCAACTGGGTGACACGCGTTGACCTGCGTGACAAGTAAGTGAAGGATACTTCTGCTTCTACTCCAAATAATTTACTTATGATCCTGCAACTCCTTTTTCCCCCACAGGAAAGTCGAGTACATCAATGGCTTGGGCTCCTTTGTGGATTCACACACATTGTCCGCGAAGCTGAAGAGTGGCGACCGCACAATCACCGCGCAGACCTTTGTCATTGCTGTGGGCGGTCGTCCACGCTATCCGGACATTCCCGGCGCTGTGGAGTATGGCATCACCAGTGATGATCTCTTCAGTCTGAATCGTGAGCCCGGCAAGACACTTGTTGTGGGCGCTGGATGTGAGTGTGACTCTTCCTTATTGTTTGCCAATTTGTTAATTTGAGTACCTTCTTTTCTTCCTTCCTAGACATTGGCCTGGAGTGCGCTGGCTTCCTGAAGGGACTCGGCTACGAGCCCACTGTGATGGTGCGTTCAATTGTGCTGCGTGGTTTCGATCAGCAGATGGCCGGTTTGGTGGCTGCCTCCATGGAGGAGCGTGGCATTCCCTTCTTGCGCAAGACTGTTCCCTTGTCCGTGGAGAAGAATAGTGATGGCAAACTGCTGGTGAAGTACGAGAACACGGAGACCGGTGAAATTGATAGCGATGTCTTCGATACGGTCCTATGGGCCGTTGGCCGCAAGGGTCTTGTGGACGATTTGAATCTGCAGAACGCTGGTGTGCTGACGCACAAGGACAAGATCCCTGTGGACAGCGAGGAGACTACCAATGTGCCGCATATTTATGCTGTCGGTGATATTATCTATGGCAGGCCCGAACTGACGCCTGTGGCTGTGCTCGCGGGTCGTCTGCTCGCCCGTCGCCTCTACGCTGAGTCGGATCTGAAGATGGACTACTGCGATGTGGCCACCACTGTGTTCACGCCTCTGGAGTATGCCTGCGTGGGTTTGAGTGAGGAGGATGCTGTGAAGGAACACGGCGCCGATGAGATTGAAGTGTTCCATGGCTACTATAAGCCCACGGAGTTCTTCATTCCCCAGAAGAGCGTACGCTATTGCTATGTGAAGGCTGTGGCTCAACGCACTGGGGAACAGCGTGTCTATGGCCTCCACTATCTGGGTCCAGTTGCTGGTGAGGTTATTCAGGGATTCGCCGCTGCCCTCAAGTCGGGCTTGACCATTCCCATCCTGATGAACACGGTGGGCATCCATCCAACAACGGCCGAGGAATTCACACGCCTTAGCATCACCAAACGTTCCGGCCTGGACCCAACTCCCGCTAGCTGCTGCAGTTAAGCAGCAGTAGCACCAGCGGCGCGTGCACCACCACCACCATCTAAACGTAACGCCCTATCCAACTACACGCCCCAACACACACACACCACACACGCACACAGAACACTTACCCCAAGACGCTTTTTAGCGATTGAAGTTCACGTTTTAGTTTCGATAGAATCACACACACTACACTCAAACACACACACACACACACCTGCCACCACAACCACAATAGCTCAATCCACGCACAGATAGGCGAAATACAAGGGGGCGGGGCAGAACTTTTGACTCTGGTCGAACTGGAGCGAGTATAACGAGATTGACCTCCGCCTGCTG
Organism: Zaprionus indianus; assembly: GCA_018904595.1. NCBI lineage: Eukaryota > Metazoa > Arthropoda > Insecta > Diptera > Drosophilidae > Zaprionus > Zaprionus indianus. The sequence goes on from JAEIHA010000344.1 coordinate 1,589,205, forward strand.
CGTTGATAAGGAGGAGGAGGAGGATTAAAGAGTAGGGGGGTGGTCGTCTTCCGCCCCTGGAACGAACGAGAAATATCCATAGTTGCGATGTTGCACACTGTAGTTCATTTCTGCCCCTGTGCGGCGATGCACTCAAAATTATGAAATTCTGTTACATGAATATATATATAAATAAAACTGTAATTTTACGGTAGAAAAATTTAATTTTTCACCCACATACAAAACTGAGTTTGTTATTGTTTATTAGATTATGCTTTATTGGATATAGTATGAGTATGCGTAGGTATTTTAAGGAGTCAAATATGCCAAGAAGGCAGAGGGAAGGGATGTTAAAAAGAGAATGACAATACTACTTATATTCCAATACGAAATCTGTTGTCAATTATGAAATACGGTTGGATTTCGTCATCATCGATACCCTCAGGAAGAGTGGAAAACTATTTCTGAAGAACTTTTTTAAAATATGTTCGAAAGTATTCCAAATCGTGTTATAGAGATGAAACCACGAATTATTGCAATACTTAGCTAGTATTTTTACAGGTATATGGGACTTAACTTCATTTAATTGAATGATTTAAATTTATGTGATATCTCAGTCCAGATATATTGAGGAAATCAAGTAAAGTGTGTATGAATTTACTCTGTTAAAGGTTTTTTGCGCCTCAAAGTGTAGTACCAAAGATCATAGAATAGAGTATATACCACATAAATATATTATATATTCAGATGGATAGAATACATACCATATATGAAATAAAGCAATACAAATAGCATTTCATATGAAGGTAAAGGTAAAGTAAATTAGATGTTTCCAGGTAAAACCAAAGAAGTTAAAGCAATCAAAGACATTCAAATTTTTTGCATATAATAAATAATATATTCCATGATCTTTGGTTGAACTTATCAACAATAAACTCGCTTTGCAGGCCACTGTATATTGAATTTGCTGTATATATATTATGCAATTTTTTGCATAACCCTCGTGGGAAGAATTCATAGACCCAATAATTCAAGCATATATCATGCTCTTAAAACTGAATTCCGACTTTTGATACAGTCAGTCCACAATTGCCTTAGTATTTCCCTATTATAATTCTCGATTTCCCTTAATTCCGTTGCCAGCATGTCAATCCTCATATCTCTGTAGATGTCTGCTGTCTCCGTTGACGTCATCCTTTCCATCCCATCCACATCCATCAAGTGCATTCCATTCCATTCCACATCTGCTACTTATTTATAAATATCAACATGTTCTGCCATCAATAAACAAGATGTGAACACGTATCAGCAGTGAAGCGCTAAAAAGCTATAATTCAATGCGATAATCTAACCGAATCGATCTGGAATATAATTTGGGAAATTGCCCGTTGATGACAGACATCCTGCTAATGATTCCGATCCTAATCGAGGCAGCAAGGTATATTATTCTTAATGAGGCACCTGAGGCTTAACCGATTCGAGTGCGATGGTGTGGGCTAAAGAGAGATAGATATCTATATAGGTATATATAAGATATATGTACGGAGACAGTTTGGTCTCGTTTATAAGTATTTCTATTTCACGTTTATTTTGCGTCTTTGTTTTTCTTTTTTTCCCAAGTGTGTTCGTAGTTTATAATTGTTTGTTTTCAACAAATTCAATGAAATATACAAATCCACAACAATATTTTCTTTCTCTTTTTCTCTCTCTCTCACTTTCTCTGTCCCTCTCTCTCTCTCTCTCTGTTTCTGGGGATCGGTTCCTGCGGGATTCGCTTAGTTTGAGTTTGGATAATCGTAGAGCAAGACAAGATTAAAAAAAAAACAACATTAATTATTTAATATTTATGTTATATATCATCAGATCAGAGTGGGGCGACATTCCGACGTGGTGGTTCCTTCCTTGGCTGCCTAGTTGGCTGCACACTGCTTGGCCGCCTCATCCTCGCGCTGCTGCTTGTTCACAGCCGATATGCACTTGGCCATGGTGGGCGAGGCGCGTGAAATGGCATCGGTCATGAAGTAGTCACGCAGTTCCTTTAGTTTCACATCGATGTTGCCACCGCTGATCGATTTGCTCTGCAAGGAGGAGGAGAAGGAGAGAGGTGAGTGAGCCAAATCATATTGTGTGGTCACAGTATCTATGTTGACTTACCGGTGTCGCCTGTGCGCTGGCTCCACTGTCCGCAGCTGGCACAAGCTCTCCGTAGCGTGTCAGATGTGGTGCGATTTCCTCGAGACGTGCACGCAGATCATCCAACTTGTCATAGGGCAGCGGAGTGCATGTAACCTCAGACAGAGCACGCAGAATCTTCCAATCCTCACGTGCCATACCTGGTGGCGAGACACCAGGCTGCGTCTGCTGTGATCGTCCCTCTGTGTTGACATAAGTGGCCTGTTTCTCGGTATAAGCGGCACCAGGAAGCACTGCATCGGCAATGGAGGCACCATTGTCACCATGCGAGCCAATGTACACCACAAAACAGTCCTTGGGCAACTGATCGCGTGTCAATTTGCCAGCGTCGGCATTCAGCAAGAACACCACCTTGGGTTGTGCCTGCTGCAGACGCTTCACTCCTGGCTGGTAGCCCACATCGAAGGCACCCACCTGGGAGGCACTGTTATGCAACACGTTGAAGGGATTCCAGTCCTACAAAGGGAAGAAGAGGGAAATCAACTCAATGCAGGTGCTGCTTCACTAGAAAAGCTTCTCTACTCACCGGCTTCTTTAGCTTCTGACAGTACTCAGAGATGGTGGCATGAATGGCAGCACCATCGGCACGCTCCAGCAGGTCGGCACCAATGATGATAGCGGGCCTCTTAGCACCCTCCAGCACCTTGGAGAAGGCATGTGAGCCGCTGCAGATGTCCTTAATGAGTCCGGGATCAGCACCCAAGTTCTGATGCTCATAGGACAAATCGATCTTGGGGCCAATGGAGGCGATCTGCAACTCATTGTGCACATAGGCCTTGCGCAGACGGGTGTTGACCAAAGGAGCCTCATAACGTGGATTAGTGCCCACCAGGAGCACAGCATCGGCTGTCTCCAGACCTGTAAAGGTGCAAGAAGAAGGATTAGGCAGTCTTAACTTTGATTAACCAGCCTAAACTGTGATCAGTCTCACCTGCAATGGTGCTGTTCAATAGGTAGCTGGAACGCACATCGCTGCCGGTGCCCTTGATGAAGTCCTGTTCTGTGACCAGATTATCGCCACCCAGACGGTTGACTAGATCCTTAAGCGCCACCATAGCCTCAACATCGGCCAACTGGCCAGCCACGCCGGCTACCGAGTTGCCTGCCTTCTTCAGAGCCTTGGCCACCGAGATGAGAGCGCCCTCCCATTCCACGGCCTGCAATTCGCCGTTGGGCATGCGCACCATGGGTGCCACAAGACGCTGGCGCTTGAGACCATCGCAAGCGAAGCGGGACTTGTCAGCCAGCCACTCCTCGTTGACGTCCTCGTTTTCGCGGGGCAGAATGCGCAACACCTCGTTGGTGCGGGTGCTGACAATGATGTTGCTGCCCACGGCATCGAGCACATCGATGCTGCTCACCTTGCGAATCTCCCAGGGACGGGCGACAAAGCTGTATGGTTTGTTGGTCAATGCACCGACGGGGCACAGATCGATCACGTTGCCCGAAAGTTCGGTGAGGAAGAGCTTCTCCACGTAGGTGCCGATCTGCATGTCATTGCCACGTCCAGTGGTGCCCAGATCATCGACACCAGCAATTTCAGATGCGAAACGCACACAGCGGGTGCAGTGAATGCAACGGGTCATAACGGTCTTGACCAACGGTCCAATATCCTTGTCCTCCACGGCGCTAAAAGAGGAAATACAATGGGAATAAATAAGGAGAATGCAGGCGAGGATCGTAGCTGCTGCTTACCGCTTGCCCGTGTAGTTGATGTCCGTGAAGCGGGAGCGATCGGAGCCAAAGGCCATTGCCTGATCCTGCAGATCACATTCGCCGCCCTGATCGCAAATGGGGCAATCCAAGGGGTGATTCATGAGCAAGAACTCCATGACGCCTTCGCGAGCCTTGCGGGTCAAATCAGAGTTTGTCTTGATGCGCCAGCCCTTCATCACGGGCATGGCACAGGCGGCCACTGGCTTGGGCGACTTCTCCACCTCCACCAGGCACATGCGACAGTTTCCGGCGACGGCCAAACGTTCATGGTAACAGAATCGTGGAATTTCCACACCAACCTCAGCAGCAGCCTGCACAGAATCGGGAGGAGAGTTAACTATGTTCATCCATAGAGATTGGTTAGTAGTTAGCTATGCACCTGGAGCACTGTGGTGCCTGGCAGCACATGAACGGGAATATCATCGACGAACACTTCAATCTTCTCGGGCGCCTTGGCCGGTGTTTGGGCCAGAACGGCACTGGTGCGCACTGCTCGGCTGGCGATCTGGTGTGTGGGTGAGCCGAGGGCGCCCAGCGCCTTCACTAGCGGTGCACGTATCATATTTTCTGCAACAAATCAATCGGGACAACAACATAAACTATACTGACAATTACATAAGTTGCAAGCAGGCCAAGCAGACACTTTCGCCTATTTATCGATTACTGCACCCCGCTGCAATTCTATACCACCTGGTGGCGCTTACCAATTGCACCCACTTGCCCAGTGTCGACAGTGTGCAACTTACCGAAATGCTGGAAAATATTTAGCAGCGCCACAAATAATTTTTAATGCCGTGCACACAACTTTTTTTTATCGCTTTTGACAGTCGCACTGTAACAGTGCACAGGGCTGCCAACTGATTCGTTGACAGCTTTGCCAAATCCGCGCAATATTTAAATATCAATTATTTTGTGTTATTTTAACACATTTAGTTAATTGCAAAATATATGTCATTATTAAAACACGTTTGACAACTTATTGACTAGTTTAGAACTGTTAAAAAATGAGCCAGCTCTGTACCATGTCATTGTGTGCTATGTTCAAAAAACTTGTAAGGAAATAATAAATATGCGTGTTTCTGTGTCTTACATGATATGTATTAAATTTCAATACTATTATTGTATAAAACACGTTAAGATCTTGTTATTTTTATACATTTATTTGTTAATCAAAATACTCCTCGTTGTACTTTATTTATATCAGTGTTTTGCAGCCCTCAACTCATTGTTGCAGCAAATGGCAACGCTGCGCGTAACGCACACAGCTGATTGCTGTTTGTTTATTTTCTTGCCGCTGCCATTCACATGTCGCCGGCCGCCTGGTGACCACAAAACAAGTTTAATATTCTCATTCAAAAAAGGATTGCGCACTCGTGGAGGCACCACCAAGTCGTGGGTCAAAGTAGAAGTTACCTGGTGCAGTTGCAAAAAACACACACACGCATACACGGGGGAGACAGGGGCGTCACATTGATGGGACTGCGGTGGCGCCACGAGTGAAGATCTTTTGATTAGATATCCGACATGAGAGTCACGCGAAAAAGCAAAGCAACAAAGATGACGATGATGCAGATGCACGAGTGTGTGTGTGTGTGCCGACGCACGATCTGTCTGCTGTCTGCCGCCTCAGTCGCTGCCCCTGCCACTGCCTGGTAATCAGATAAAAATATATTATGACGTACCAGACCGACTTTTCATTGTTAATTGAACGGCGCTGGTGGCGGCGGCGACGGCGGCGCAAACCTTTCTGGCTAAGTCTGACCAGAGAGTTTCGGCCCTGAATGATTCGAGATTGAGACGTGTTTGATATCTGTTGGCATCGGCAGCAGCAGCCTCGACGTCGCAGTCGCAGTTGGCGCCTCACCGTGTGTTGCTGCTGCTTCTGCTGCGCTTATCTTGTATCTCACCATGTGTTCTTGCTGTCTCGCTCTAACATTAACGCCACACATTGTTGTTGTTGTTGTTGGTGTTGCTGCTGCTGCTCTGCTCCCAGACGTGTCGCCACAATTTGCCGACAAACGCCGCCGCTTGGCGCCTAAAAATCAAACGAGGCGCCACACACAAGATTCATTTCGAAAAATAACGTGCAACAATCTCTGCCGTGGCTATTTTTGCGCGTCGCTCGCTCCTGGGGGATGGGCTCGACGCTGACGCTGGCGTCGCTGTTGCCGCTGCTGTCTGGCGTTTTTACAATGTGATAATTTTAAACAATTCGCGCTCCCTCCCCACCCCCGTTGAGAGCCCCTTAACGGTGTCGTCCTTGATGTGGCAACTGGGGAACGAACGGCGCCGCTGGGTCGCTTGTATCATGGAAGGGGTTGGCAGGGGGGGATGAGATATGCATGATATGATTATAATTATATGGCAAACAGTTGCTGCTGTTGATAGCGCCAGCCAAGAACAACAACAACTTCCACTCCAGACAGAGTCAAAAGATGACAATGCTGATAATGGGCCAGCGACAGGGTCACTGCCAGCAGCGACGGTGGCAGCGGCAGCGGCAGCAACAGATGCATTTCCTTTCGTAGGCAATTCGCTGGGGGTCACACTGGTGCCGATGCTGACTGCGCAGTGGCGCAGTCAGTGATGCGAAAGTGTGTTGCGCATGCATATCGATATAGGTATCGATATGTATATTGACAATCACAGTGCTGCAGTCAGAGATGCGTACAGAATGCAAAATTCGTGTATATTGCATGTCGATATATGTATCGATAGGTTTTTGCTAGTCACTTATCAAAATAAAGAATATAACAGGAAACACTCAACTAAGCTGGCTTCTCCTCTTCCTATTCTGACTACGCCCATGCGTTGTGCTGCTGCTGTTGTTGGCGTCAACAACAACAACAACGTGATCGCCGTCGTTCGGCCGGTACTGGCTCGGCTCGGCTGGCGGTCGTGTTCGTCTCGTCGGGCTCGTCGTGCCTCGGGTGCTGTCGCGACGACGACAGCGACGGCAGCAGCCGCAGCAACAGCAGCAGCAGCAGCTCCCCAATGATTCCTTCAAATAAAACCAGTGCTCACTTGCAATTTTAGCTTAGTTTGAGTTCGAACGGCGACTGCGCCGGCGTGTCCGTGTGTGCGTGTGTGTGTGTGTGTGCTGCGTGCACGTCTCGAAAAAAAACGTATTGCAGATTGAAATTGAAACTGAAACTGAATTGAATCGATCGCTCGATAGCCGATTAATAATCGATTGCAAGCGCGCCAAACTATTGTTTGATTTGTTTTATTTTTTTTTGCGTTGTTTATTCTTTCATCTTTATCAAGTGCGTGTGGCGCATGCGCCAAAGAAGCGACAACAAACCAAGAACGGAAACTAATTCCCGAAGTATCGAAAATCGCTTAGTCAGCACATCGCGCATCGTATTCAGTCAACTTTGTCCGCTCGCTCTACTCAAATCGGACGCCCCAAATCGGCGCAGCATTTACCTGACATCATCTCAGCAGCGCCGCAGCGTCGCAGCGTCGGCGCCACGCCTCATCATCCCCTTCTTTATTATCATTATCGCGATAATAAGCCCAGACATCGTTGTTGTTGTTGTTGTTGTTTTCGCCGTCTTCGTTGTCGGCATTTGCGGTTGACATCTTCACGGGCTTCACTCGAGAGCGGCGCAACAGAAGCGACGAACACAACCGGAACAGAAGGCGCCGCAGCACATTACGTGTGAGTATCCACCTCAGAGAGAACCTCAGAGAACCCCACAGTGTCTATGCACGACAACAGTCTACGGTTTAACCCGCAGATTCTTCGCTAATTTGGGAATTTCAGGGGTTTTCTTCTAGCATAGTTTAAAGAAAGTTACTCGAATAATCGAGATGTTTATACAGTTTAGGTAAAGTGAACTTTCTGAGTTTTATGTATGTTTTTAAAAACTTTATCAAAATGTTAGGTGGAACAGTTAACTGGTATAATATAATACAATATATATCATATTCTATACATAATCCATTTAAACTTAACTTATCCTTTTAAACCTTTACCAGTACTTGCAGTTTTTAAAGTTCAACACACGAAACTGAGAAACTTCTTTATCTTCATATCAGAAAGAATAGGTTTATGTGTGTATTATTGCATATACAATGTATGGAGAATCTCTAAGTTTCTTTATCACACACTCCAGTAAATGAAAATCAATTTTATGCATGAAAATTTTGTACAGAATGACTCGAAATTCCATTTCCGTCGCAACAGAATACAATATTCTACTGTTTTGTATGATCTTCAATAGGTTATGAATACAGAAACAAGATAACAATAGGAAACTCTGAAGATTTCAGATATATTCAAATAAGAAACGTGTAAAAAGGTCTGCAGCGCTTATATATGTACAATGGTAAATACAATATTATAATGTGGTAAATATAGAGAAGCCTTTAGGAGAAGGAGGACTTACTAAAGAGAGTGTTGCAAGAAAAGAACGAGAGTTCTTGTTGGGATTTTTTTGGATTTTACAAATCTTTACAATTCGTAAGAAGGATAGAAAAAGTATAAAGTGCTCTTTCTTTATATTCTTCTATATCACTCGATTGATTGGGATTCTAAAATCACTGTTACTTTGCAAGGCTTAATAGATTGTCAAATCTGGAGATCACTTGAAGAACAAAGACAAAGAAGCATTCGTACGGCCTTTTCCCTGAAGCCTCTATCTCTTAGTGGATTACAGAGTATCACAAAGTCGAGCTGGCTCGCTCACTTTCCTTACGATTGTTCTTGCTTTTCTTTGCTTTTGTTGCTGTTCTTCTTGTTGTTGGTGTTCTTGCTATTGCTGTCGGACAAATCAGTAGCCATATATTAAGCTAATTTCCTGTGTGATCTCAGCCAGTCGCGCCAGGCGCACACACACTTGCAGATACATTCGTATCCGACAGATACACAGCCAAAAAAAAAAAACACAACAAAATACACGACAGCAACTCCCAAAAATGGTCAAAAACAAAAGCGCGGCGCATGTTTAGGCCAACAGCACCAAAACGACAACAACAACAACAACAACAATAACATCAGCAACAACAATGTAGCATGAGGCACAGCAAATAAAATCAAATTAAATGATTTGTTATAACGTATTTTGTGGGCTGCCATCTGTCCAGTCCCCCAACGACTGACACCCCCCCCCCACCCCTTCTGTCCCTCCCTCTCCCGTCTGTTTGTCTGTCTGTCTGTCTTTGCGACGCTCCACCGTGTTGTGGCCATCTTAGAGAGACGCCTGTGCAAAATTTATGGCCTGCATTTGTTGTACACATCATGAAGCTGGAGTTGAAGTGAGTGGGAAAGAGATAGAGCGACAACGAAAAGCTGGAAAAAAGAGAAGACAAGAACTAACAAAAGTAAGAGATGCAATCAACTGACTGAAGAATACCCTTCGCTCGTTGACTTGCATAACTTCGGGGTTTATGGCACGATCAGATTGAAATTTAAAATATCGGTTAAACATAATGTCAGCTAACCATATGTCAAAAATAAATGTGTTATCTCTTATGCTTTGCTTGCAAATCAAACTACGAATTTTTGTTTGTGATTAGTAGAGGCGGTGGGCGTGGCAGGCAATATGTTTGATAATATTTATCTGATGATAATATATACGAGATCTCATGCCAAATTTGAAGTCCCTAGCTTTGAAAGTGGCAGAGTTAACCGCGTTCATACACACAGCCATGGCGCTAAATTACCCTCTTCTGCGCAGTTGGTATACCCCATTTTGAGCATTTTCAAACGGTCGTAGGGTATGGAAACCAACGTCGCCATAAAAAATACATTTTCGGCCCACATGCGATGCGAAGCCGACGCGGAGACGCCCGCCACACTAAAGAAATTAAAATATGCCTCGAGACGGCGCAACAACAACAACAACAACACGATGCGACGCACACGCACAGACAGACACACGAAGCTCGCTTCGTTGGAGTTACGTGCGATCTGGACAGACAACAGAGCAATCTCCCACCACCCTACCCCCCCCTCTCGGGCCGGAGCCCAGCCCCGTTCGTACGCCCCTTGGTGAGCGTTGGTCGTTCCGCGTTTTACGTTAAAAGTTTCATTTCATTCATAAAAATAAAAACTCTGTCGCACTGGGTGTCTGTGTGTGTGTGTGTGTGCGTGTGTGTATGTGTGTGTGTCTCAATGAAACTACAACGCATGAATGAAAAAATATGTGAATGAAGCTGCGGCAACTGGGAACTCGCAACTGGCAACTGGCAATGGGAGCCTCGCGTGGTAGGCGTAAAATTGCTTTGGTTTCATCTCTCTCCGGGCATATGATTTAAGTGAAATCTTCCGCGCCGGCCCAGCCCCCTTTAATTTAGCCAGCATAAATCATTTTGCCATTTTTTTTCTGTTCCCCCCCCCTTCCCCCTACTCCTATTCCCATTCCCGTCGGCGACACATGTACGACAAGGCAACAAGGCGCGAGGGCGCTTGACAACCGAATGGGAATACCCTAGCTGGGATTGTGTGAGGAGGGGCATGTTAAAACTTCCCAGGATAAGGTGGTGGGATTCTTAGGAAATTTGAACAGTATGTAGGTGTTAATATTTATCATTAGTTGGTGAAGTTTACCTGAAATGACTTAAGGATTTTCGTAAGAAAATTATAATTTGGCTTGTCGTTATAATTAAAATTTTGATAAATATTCTAAAAAATTTTTGAGATTATTTATACGATGATAAACCGCAGATATTGTAGATTTTTGGATATCTTGCCAAATAATAAAAATAATTGTGTATACTTTATATGCTAACTATAAGATATATAGGTTCGATTCGATTCGTTCTGATTAATGTATTGCATGGGGACATTAGAAGACTGTATACCCAGTTTGATTAAGATCGATTACTGCAGTCAGTTGCTGGGATATGCCTAAACTATATAAGTTTCCAAATAAGTGTTCATCGATCGTTCCAACTCTGATTGTTAGTAAAATTTATATTTATTCCTTTTTCTTAATTATTCACAGAACAGAAAATGATACTGTACAATGTATCGTAATTAAAATTATCAACGATCGATCTTCCTTGGCAATACATTTCGTGTCTTTGCGTATTTTAAAGTCTCATTCTGCATATATACAATATGTATCGTATCTTCGTTCTTTATCCATTTTTGCTGCCAGGGCATTTAACTTGCGGTTTCACTGCCAAATTTGTCTCGATCGCTTTGCACGCCTTCTTGGGTCTTGGGTTAGTTTTCTCTGCTGCTTTTCTGGGAATTCTCTTTTTTTTTTTTTTTGTTGTTTTTGTTTTTCTTGTTATTTGGTCTTGTGTATACAAAGTGGAGATGATCTAACAGTGTAGCCCAAAGATAACGATAATGATGACGATGACGATGATGATCATCGGCGTGAGATGATGATGCGATCGTCGATCGAGAGCTTGGCAAATGTAAAGCGACTACAAAACGTGGCTAATAAATTAGACGGAGGAGCGTCAACAAAGCTGTTGACAAATTTCGAACATCTCGAAAGAAGCAGCGCACAAAAGACAGCACAATACACGATCGTATATAGTCTATGGATATGTATAATATACAATAATATATATACTTATTTGGTCAGGCCTGACGTGTGGGGAGAGTGGGAATGTAGTGAAATTTTGGAAAGAGTAGCGAAAATAATGATATCATGCGAGGCGGACAAGTAAGGAGCGAAGTGGATATCGATGAGTGATCGATATACAATGCATGGCATAGAATGTTGTGTAATCGATATCCGATAAATGTAATTTTACGACGTTGATATTGCACGATATATGGGACATAAGCATAAGTCATCGATATTCGATATATGTACAAATATAGACGAGCTATCGATAAACGATACAATGCATATAATGATGGGAGATCAATGCATTAGTTAAAACGATGTGTGATCGATATATGCTAGATGGTATTTAAGGATGTGTGATCGATATACGACAAATGGTATTTGACGATTGGTGATCGATAAACGATACATTGTATATAATGGGTGAACGATATGTGGTACATAATGCCGTTGATATTGGAAGATATATGCTACATAAGGATTGATCATCCATATTCGATATATAACGACTGGCGATCGATATACGATATATGGCGTGTAATGATGGATGATCGATTCATGATATATGATAAATGGTGTATAAGGATGTTTGATCGATATACGATAAATGGTATTTGACGATGGATGATCGATGTACGATAAATGGTTTATAACGAGGGGTGATTCTTTCCAGTTTCCTTTTGGACTGGGCGAAAGCTCTCCAACACACACTCATACACACACTCATACACACACTCACACACACACACACACACATACACCCTGTCGAGTGTAGGTTCATCAATCAGACAACGGCGATGGCGTCGTCGACGTTTGAAATTGGCAGCCGGCGAAGCGCGACCGGCGACTGGGCAGGCAGACAAGATCATTGATCAACGGTCGCGCGGATGCGGATGCGACACAGACTGCACTGCAGAGACACGTACCCTAGGTGCTACGCGTGTCTGTGTGTGTGTGTGTGTGTGTGTGTGTGCTGCTCAAATGAAAATTCAATCAATTGGCTGACATTTAATGGAGGGAGCCGTCAAATGTGATTGATCGATAATTAAAAGTGGCGCCCGACAGTCGACGCATTGCAGCATAATGAACGGCACCAACAGCCCCAGCACCAGCACCAGCACCAGTACCAGTACCAGTACCAGCCCCAGCCCCAGTCCCAGCTCCAGTCCCGACTGCGCTGGCCACTGAGAACCGAGCATCGATCTACGAATGGAGATCTTGGCGATCTTGGCGATCTCGACAAGACTTGTGCGTTTAGCATATGATAATGTGGCGCTTGCTAATTTGGTGCGTTGCTTTTAAGTTTCGCCGTCATTGCAAATAAGTCTAGGGAGGATGCTTGGAGTTTGGACCTGGAGACCGGGACCATCATCATTCTGTTGACAGCTTGGGTTTTTTCGAATATAAATTTGAATTAATATGGCGCCTCACTGAATCTGCGTATGCTGCTGCTTTGTTTTAGCATACCCTTTCCAGGGTGGGCTTGCCAGCTTCAGTGCACGGTTTGGCGGCTATGTATTGTAGATATGGGTAAAAGATGATCTTGTTGGTATGATCTTCATTTGGGTTTAGTTGTATGAATAAGGATCGAATGAATTGAAGTCCCTTTCATTTTGAAAAACCTTCTAGTAGTAAAAGAAGCTACAAGAAACTGTTTTATAAAAAACAAATTATGGCTTTACAATATATGGTATGTGAAGACAGATAGAAGATAGATAGAAGATAATCTTGCTGATATAATCTTAACTTCAGCTTAGCTCAATGAACATAAGAAAGGATGCTAGAATCGACTGAGTAGACGTTCCTTTTCCTCTGACTAATTCAAGGAACAAAAACATATGAGTGATATAAAATTATCAGTCGCCAGAGCAACTATCGTACTGCTAACTATCGTATACCTAATAAAAATATGTAATCGCCAGCAAAACTATCGTACTTCTCAACTTCAACCTCATCAGACTTCAAACACGTGAAAGAAAACTGACACGAATATGGTAGACAAAGAATGAACAGTGTCTCTATATAAACAATGATCAATACAATTTCGATATATCCCAGTATACCATGTATCGTAGTGCATTTGAAATCCGTTGTGTGCCTCGGCAGGCAACACATTTCTCTATGTGATTTGTTTTGTATTTTTCGGCACGTTTCGCGCTTTGGCAAAGCTTTAAAGAAAATGTTTTTAATTTGTTTTCGAGCTAATGAGCTTTGTTTCATTTTAATGGAATCGCCAACATTTATCATAAATTACAAATCGCTGATCGTGATAACAGTAAGCAGCAGCAACAACAATAGCAACCACAGCAACAACAACAACAGCAGCAACAAGTTGCCAGAGTTGGTTCCCAGGTTTGGTTTCCAGTTTTTGGCTCCCAGTGGCTTGAAGTGATCGGCGATTGGCGATCTGCGATCTAGTCAGCTTCCAGCTGACCGTCATCTGTTGATCTGCTGAATAATTAAGTTGTCGTGTGTTGCTTTGATAATGACAACAATGTTGTTGTTGTTGTTGCTGCTGTTGTTGTTGCTGCTGCTGTTTTGGCTGTTTTGTGGCTGTCTTTGAAACGCCGCATTTGCAATAATTTTCTACATTTTATTACCCAACGTTGCTCTGTTTGTCTCCCCTCTCCCTCCCTCCCTCTTTGTCTCTTTTCCACATTTCTCTTCTCGGAACTGTGGGCAGTTCCCAAGCTAATCGACAGCTCCGTTGCCCATCTGAAATCGTCCACATTTATCACTAACCCGAAAGCAAATCGTCTTTTATTTATTGCCTGCACAAAATCTTTTGTCTCTTTTTCCTGCTTTTGTCTGCCACAGCTGCTGTTGTTGTTGTTGCTGTTGCTGCTGTTGTTGCTGTTGTTGTTGCTGCTGTTGCTGCTGCTGTTGTGGAAATGTTTGCCATAATTGCTCGTCGTCCGGCCAGGTTTGCATCAGTCATGGCGCCCCTTTGGCACGTGAAACTCAACCGCCAATCAGCTTGTTGGCGCCACGGTCTGGCTACAAATTGCAGCCCAGCTGCCTCCTGTGCGGCAGCAACTGCCAGCTTGCAACTGCAACTGGCAACAGCAACTGGCAACAGCAACTGGCAACAGCAACATGCCAAAGAAATGCCCCAACTGCCAAAGAAATGCGCCAACTGCATCCCAATGCGCTCTCAATACGAATTGAAAGTACAATAACATTTTATTGAGATGGTTTATCGTTTATCGTTTTGGAAACTATCGCATTCATCGAAATTGTCTTTATAACACAATGTGTTCAAATTTCCTTCAAATCGTTTAAGACACTTTTAAGTTGGAAACAAATTAGATAAAAGTTTATTTAATTGCACTTTGTGGATTAGGTTTATTTTGAATGAACAAATCCATAGAAACATTTCTGCTTTATATCATATACAGTATAATATGCTGGTAATCCTTCAACAAGCATGCTTAGTATGGCTAAGTCATGAATTGCAGCTATTCTAAATGAAAATCATCTCGATGCTCAGTTAGGAGGCTTAGAATGAGGTTTAAGCAACGTGTGTTTGGTATTTGTCTGCAAAAATGAGTAAACCAGATACCTAAACCTGCTATTCATAAGGCAGAAGAATATTTCAGTTCGTACAAACTAGATATAGTTCTTTCCGTCTGTATGAACGTCTATATCTCAGAGAAAATAAGTACTAGAGCTACCAAATTTGGTCACGTTATGATTTGATATGTCATATAAGTAAAGAGTGCTTAATAAACTGAAAATATAAATACCAGACAAGAGGGAGACTTTTTGCTCGTATGAACGTCTATATCTAATAGAAAATAAGAGCTAGGGCAACCAAATTTGCTCAGAATGTGTCTTGATATTGGATATAAGTAAAGATTGATTGAAAATGAAAAACCATATAACAGGCAGCAAGAGACGTTTTTGTTCGTATGAACGTCTTTATCTCAGAGGCAATAAGAACTAGGGCTACCAAATTTGCTCAGAATTTGCCTTGATATTGGACACAAGTAAAGATTGCTTAAAAAGATAAAAAAAAAACAAACTATATCACAAACAGAAAGATACGTTTTTGTTCGTATGAACTTCAATAACTCAAAGACCATTTGAGATAGGGCTACCAAAGTTTGGTGACTGTATTTTCAACTACTGCACGCAGCTAAAGTATTTTGAGAGTTCAGCCACGTTCCCTTGCGACTCTACAAATCGAAGAAATAACCAATTGCAAGCGTATCTTTTAAGCTAGAATGTTTAGTTTTGGTTTATACATTAATTATGATCACTATATAGAAGTCATAAATATCTGACTATGATCGGTCGATTTTTATTGAAACTAGTTAGGAAATATTGTCACTAAAAGTGCAGTTAAAGCTTTGTCTTTAATTTTAACTGTATCTTTCTTCATTTGAAGTCTTTTTTTGATCGCCTGCAACGCTTTCTGAATGCATCTCTCCCGTTTACAGATCTCCTTTCACCCAGTTGGGGATCCCGATTTACGGGGCGGGCATATAATGCAATCGCAGCGATGCGCCGGCTAATTGCCAAGCGGCTGAGACGCATCGACAACGGCTAAAGAGGCCCAACGCAGCAACGCAGCCAAACCGAGACAGAGAAAGCCACACAGCAAGAGAGAGAGAGAGAGAAGAAGAAGCAACTAACGGCAAATACAGATAAAACAAGTGAAAGAGAGGAGAGAGAGAGAGAGAGAGAGAGAGAGCATCGCATCCCGCAGCATGCGAACGAGGCGACTGTACCTGAGCCTGAGCCTGAGCCTGCTCTGCCTGTGGTTCTGCTTGGGCAAGGCCCAGCAGCAGACGCTGCATGGCATCCACACGGACGCGCTGGTGGAGGGCGAGGGGCAGCTGGTGGTGCCGCGGCGTGTGCATGCCGACGGAGAATTCATGACGTACTCACTGATCTACGCACACGAGCGCGATCATCGACGGCAGCGACGCAGTGTGGAGTCAACGCCGCCGGAACTGCATTTCCAGCTGCCACTGGCCAATGAGACACTGCATCTGGAGCTGACGTAAGTGGGGGGAGGGAGGGGAGAGAGATATACTCAGCTCTGTTGCCATTGCAGGCCGCACAGTTACTTCCTGGCGCCGCATCTGGTGGTGGAGCGACATCGTCGGGATTTGCGTTCGCGTGCGCCGCCGACGGCGCATCAGCTGAGCTGTCACTTTCATGGCAAGGTGCGTGGCCAGCCGTCGGCCAATGTGGCCATATCCACCTGCTCCGGACTGGTAAGCAACGTCTCTCTCAAGTTTGTTGCCTAAGTCTTTTGTTTTCAGCGTCCCTCTCTCTCTCTCTCTTTCTTTCTTTCTGACTTAGGTGGGTCACATCAAGACGGCCAAGAATGAGTATTACATAGAGCCATCCAAGCATTATGCGGCACATCCCATCAATGGCCACCCGCACGTGGTGTTCCAGCGCTCCTCGGTGAAGCCCAAGCAGAAGGTAACTCAGGGAAGTGCCTCGCGGAGACGCCACAAGCACCATCGCCGCAAGGATCAGCGTGGCCGCAGCAGCAGCAGCAGTAGCCAGCAGAGCAATTGCGGCACACGTGAGCCACGTCGCCGCATGGAAACGCGCCTGGAGTGGCAGCCGCGTGGCAAGTTGAAGATACAAGGCGGCCGCAAGGTCCGACGCCACTATCACCATCACCAGCAGCAGCACCACCATCACCAGCAGCAGGAGAGGCAGCGCAAGTTCAAGTACGAAACGCAGCAGGAGAGGGAACAGGAACGGGAACGGGAACGGGAGCAGCTTTGGTTGCACAGAAATCGCAGCCGCCGCTCGATCAGCAGTCCGCGGCACGTGGAGACACTGATTGTGGCCGATGCAACCATGTCTGCATTCCACAAGGATGTGGTCAGCTACCTGCTGACCATCATGAACATGGTCTCTGCCCTCTACAAGGATCCCAGCATCGGCAATGCCATCGAGATTGTCGTGGTGCGCATCATTGAGCTGCAGGAGAACGACACGGAGCCGGAGCTGAATCTCACGCAGAATGCGCAGAAGAATCTCGACAGATTCTGCAGGTAAAACACTCGCACTCACTCCCTCTCTCTCTCTTATGGTACTCTCTCTCTCTCTTTCGACAGCTGGCAGCACAAGCTGAACTCACTGCGGGAGGAGGATCCGCATCATCACGACGTGGCCATACTGATCACGCGCAAGAACATTTGTGGCAACAACTGCATGTGAGTGTGCCTCTCTTTTTGTGGCTGTGGCAAGTGTTATCTCTCTCTCTCTCTCTTTCTCCCATTCAACAGGACACTGGGACTGGCGAATGTGGGCGGCATGTGCAAGCCGAAGCAGTCGTGCAGCGTCAACGAGGACAACGGCATCATGCTCTCCCACACGATCACGCACGAATTGGGGCACAAGTAAGTCGCCACTTCCGGCAGCGCCACCACCAGCGCCACAAATAGGTGTCTCTCTCTATGTGTGTGTGTGTGTGTCCAGTTGGCCAACAACATCGAAATGCACTTGCAAGCAGTGGCACCAGCAGCATGTGGCATGTGGCATGTGGCATGTGGCAGGCAGCCAACGCATGCAAATGCATCAATTGATCGCAGCGAGAGATTTATGTGCAGCCCAATTCGTTTAATGAATGAATCAAGCCAGCAGCAACAGCAACAACAACAACAACAACAACTTGTTACAGCAGCAACAACAACAACAACTAGTCACAAGAACAACAACAAGTGCTGCAACAAAATGAATGGATGGACACGGACGGACGGACGGATGCTTTGACACCTGCGTGTGTGTTGTGACAATGATCGCCCGTTCGCGTCTCGCACGCCCACTGTGCGCACAGTGCACACAACACACTGTTTCCCCTCCCCCCCTCCTGTCTACCTCTTCTCCACTGCTCTCCAGCTCTCTCTCTCTCTCACTCACTCTCTCAATTAGTCGTCGACCCAATGACAAACAAAACAATTATGATACGAGGGCTGGCAGCAAGATGATTTGCTTAGCTGCGGATTAATCTGATTAATCGGGCAATTAATCAACAATTAGGTAGATAAAAGTTTACATAAAGCTGCTGAAAGAGAGTGGAATAGTAGAGAGAGAGAGAGAGAGAGAGAGAGAGAGAGACAGAGAGAGGAAGGTAATGGCTTTATATGTGCTTTGAAAGCACATGAAAAAGCTTTAAGACGAGCTAACACATTTATAAGTTTGCCTGTGCAGTAATTCGATTGGTTCTCTAAGGCTTCTTATCGATTTGTGGACAGTACTTCCAATAGATCTGCTGATTCATTAAGAGAGAGAGAGAGAGAGAGTAAGAATGACAGAAAGCATGAAAAAGCTTAAGACGAGCTAGACTACTAATCAGTTTTCTTGTGCGATACGATACGATAGTTTCTCTTGGACAAACTATTAATCGATTTGTTTTCACTATTTCTACTAATTCTTTTTTTCATTAATCAGAGAGAGAGAGAGAGAGAGAGAGAGAGAGTGAGAGATAAAGTACGACAGAAGATTTTAATGTGCTTTGAAAGCACAGCTGAAAGCTTTAGACATTTTGATACTACTTAGTTATTACGTGTGATATTTCGAGTCAAATATTGAAGCGATTTAAATTTACTATTTCAAGCTGATCTTCAGATTTATAAAACAGTTAAAGAGAGGGAGAAAGATCAGCTTTTTATGTGATTTAAAAGCACAAAATAACTTTAGCCACAAAATATGTGAATCACATTTGTTAATAGATATTCAAACACTCAACTTTTTGATCAATATTTTATTGATTTATATTTGCATTGGCCAAACAATCTAATACTGACATAATCATTTATATTATTCATTTCTTATTACATTCAAGTAATTCAACTTTAAGCCTCTGTTTGCTAAAGCACATTAGTAAAAGCTCGAGCAAAGCTCGCTGTAAGCTCTCATAAGTTTTTTTTCCCTTTACATTTAATTTCCTTTAATCACCAATTGCAATTGTTGTGCAGCCCTGGCACCTTCATGCGGAGCAAGAGAGGAACATAAAGGTGGATGATAAGGAGGAGTAGGAGGGTGCTGCGGGGCCTGTAGTCGAGGGGGACACGTAACAATTTGGTAGCCAGAGCAGTTGCTGTGCTTGTCCGGTTTCGTAGGCTTATCTCGTTTCGTTCGTGTTCGTGCCAAGTGGATTTTTTTAAAACGCCTTATAAGCGCAGCCAAGTGCCCGACAGTCTGGCGTGTTCCGAGACCGATTGACTCAACCGGCCAGCAGCAGTAGCAGCAGTCGATGGATTGCCGGATCAGCGATCAACGATCAGCGGCTCAATCGTCACACACAGTTTGACTTTGTTGTTGTTGTTGTTGTTGCGCTTTGTTGTGCAATTTACGTTCGCTTGTCACTGGATCTCCCACTTGATCCCCTCCTGCCTCCTCTCTCTCTCTCTCTGTGACCATCGTCATCTTCAGGTGCCAAACTAATAGCCAACAATATGCTTATTCTAGTTGAGTGTATAGCTGACTGTATACCCTGTAATTAAGATAATGTAAGGGAGTATGAGATCAACATTTGATTGACCAATAAGTAGTACTTATAGCATATGATATCCTGCAAGATCTGTCGTTTCTCAGGTTTAATTTGCAACTTGCGAATACATATGTATGTATTATATTTATGTATTCAACCTATTTATAGCATATATATGCCTATGTATAATACATACGAGGGTCGTTTGATAAGTCCGTGACTTTTGTATTTGCCGCGCACCTGCTCTAAATACAACACTGCTCCTGTCAGCAGTTATCGATTAACAGCTAACTAAAAAATTTTGAAAAAGTTCCTTTTTTTGTTTTTTGTTTTTTAGAAAAAAAAAAAAAAAAAAATTAAGAAATTTAAAAAAAAAAAAAAAAAATTAATTTTTTTGGTTAAAAAAAAAAAAAAAAAAAAAATATATAAAAAACTACCCCCCCCACCATACTATTCTTATTTCCCCCCCCTATTTTTTTTTTTGTTTCCAAAAAAAAAAAAAAAAATGGGAGGGAAGAAAAAAATTAGGAAAAAAACAAAAAAAAAAAAAAATTTTAAAAAAAAAAAAAAAAAAAAAAAAAAAAAAAAAAAAAAAAAAAAAAAAAAAAAATAGAAAAAAAAAAAAAAAAAAAAAAAAAAAAAAAAAAAAATTAAAAAAAAAAAAAATATAAAAAAAAAAAAAAAAAAAAAAATAGAGATATCTCTTCAAAGTTGATATGCAGTCTGAATCATTCAATTGAGTTCAAGATAAAGATTCTCAGTGCCTTCCCTAAGTCAGAAGGAATGAGGAATGTGAATACTGAATATAGTCTTCAGATATGCATGTTTGGATATATCGTTTACTATATAACTATATATACAATATATATATTTCCAGAACATCGCTTAATAAGTGATTCATGTGCCCTCGCAGAACTGTTCACAGGGTATGCGATAATCGAGTGCACTTGACTGTTTGTCGCACTTGTCGCTACTGTTGCTGCTCTTGTTGTTGTTTCTGATCTTATTGTTGTTGTTGCTGTTGTTGTTGTTGTTGTTGTTGTTATTGTTTTGCTGGTTTAAGCACAATTGGAATAATCAGGTTTTTGACTTGCTCTCGGATAAGTCGCACACAGCGTGGCAAAAGCAGCTTTAATTCGCAAAGACAATGTGAATAATAAATCTGAGTGTAGTTTGTCGCAGACCTGACGTGAAGCAGCAGGGGACTGCAAGGGGAGGGGGGGGGGGTTGATGTTGAGCGTGAGTAAATTCGAAGCTCGAGTAAGTTCAGTAAGGCAATGCGAAATCATTTCATGCAGACAGCAAGGCAATGCGAATACATGTGAATACATTGAGTGAATGAATACTTTTATTTTGGGTTGAATTCTTAATTATATCAATCAATTTTAATCCTTGTATTATCTTTAGCTAATCTGCGATTACTGCAGTGATGAAAGATCAATAAGATCAGAGGCAATTCGTATTCATGTGAATGAATGAATACTATGACTGTTCAGTTATTCTATATATTTATTAACATAAAATCAAGTCATGGTCAATTTGAAGGAGTAGTAATTCCAATAAATACTTTATTAATGTATGAATGATATTTCTATATTACCTTAAACTGATACTCAATGATCTTCGATCACTGGCGTTATAAAGAGATCAAGGAGCCTTTACCATATTCATTCAGTATTACTTTTAACCTATTCAAAAATGATCCACGTTCGCAGGCGATCACAGTAATAAATGAGAGATCGATAACTTAAGATCAGTTGAATATATGAATGAAGAAATTGTTACATCATTTCGATCATATTAAAAATGAGTAACATTTAAAGATGATGTATGAACACTGGCTAATAGTACAATAGATGATCTTTGAATACCGTCGTGATATTACATTAAAGATCGGTGATCAGTTAAAAATATTGATGAGGGAGATATAACTTTTAACCTTTACAAATCAGAATTACGATCACTGACAGATTAAAGAGCATATTTAAAGAATTGTTAGATCACGTAGATCATTTTTGAATAGATTAAAATTAAAATCAACGATCAGTGCTTTAAAATGAGATTAATGAAAGAGAGAGTATTAAAATATCAATAAGAAAGACTAGGCTGCAAGTAAGAATCCCTAACCCAGCTCTGCCCTCCTCTTTACAGCTTTGGCATGTTCCACGACACGGCCAAGATCGGTTGCCATCCCCGCGTGGGTCCCATAGTGCACATCATGACGCCGACATTCGGGGCGGACACGCTGCAGGTTTGCTGGTCGAACTGCAGTCGCAAATACATCACACACTTTCTGGAGTAAGTAGCAGCAGAAGAAGATTGATTAACAACTGATCGCCTAATCAATTCCGATCCACTTGCAGCCAGGGATTGGGCGAGTGCCTGGACGATCCGCCAACGCCGTTGGACGAGTACAATTACCCGGAGGCGCTGCCGGGCGAGCGCTACAATGCGAAGCGGCAGTGCCGCATGCAATTCAATCTGACCACGGACAGCGATGTGGGGGCCTGCTCGGCTCCGCACGAGTTCTGCTCGACGTTGTGGTGTCGCGTCAACGGGGAATGCGTAACCAATATGCGACCCACAGCGCCGGGCACGGCGTGTGGCAAGAACAAGTGGTGCCAGAGCGGCAAGTGTGTGGCCAAGGAGGAGGATCTAACTCCGCCCATCCACGGTGGCTGGGGCAATTGGAGTGAGTGGAGCGAATGCTCGCGCAGTTGTGGTGGCGGTGTCTCCACCCAGCAACGTGAATGCGACTCTCCCGTGCCCGCCAATGGGGGTGTCTTCTGCATTGGGGAACGCAAGCGGTACAAGATTTGCCGCAAGAAGCCGTGCCCGGCACAGGAGCCAAGCTTCCGGGCGCAGCAGTGTGCGCGCTATGACAATGTTAGCTACCAAGGTGCCACCTACAAGTGGCTGCCCTTCTTCGACAAGAGTGAGTGAGGATCACTTGCAAGTAGCTGCAAGTCTAACTGCCTTTCTCTCCTCTCTTCCCCTGGTTAGATAATCCCTGCCGCTTGTTCTGCAGCGATGTGGACGACACGATCATTGCCAACTGGGGCGAGACTGTGCTGGACGGAACACCCTGTACGCTGGGCACCAACAACATGTGCATCGACGGCATCTGCAAGGTAAGTTTGATCGATTCGATCGATGAGGATGCTCGATGCCGATGATGCTCGACGAGATCAATTAAACGAGCCTTTCATTCAGAAAGTTGGTTGCGATTGGATCGTTGACTCGGACATGCAGGACGATCGTTGCGGTATCTGTGGCGGTGCTGGTGATCAATGCAAGCCCATAAAAGAGGTCTACAGCGAAGCGTTCAATGTCACCGATGGCGTCTATGTGGAGATCGTCAGCATACCGGCGAGAGCGCGTCACATACTGATCAAGGAGTTGGCTAATTCGCCGCACTTCCTGGCCATCGGTCAGACGCAGGGTGACAAGTTCCATCTGAATGGCGATAGTCTAATCTCAATGCCGGGCGAATTCGAGATCGCCGGCGCCGAGAGCCTCTACGATCGCCTCGACGAGCAGGAGACCATCAAAATACCTCAGCCCATACAGCATTCCATAACGCTATACGTGAGTAGGATCCACAGATCCTGGCCTGCGAATGTAACCTAACCAATGGAGGGGAGTACCCTTTCTCTACTTCTCTACCTTGCAGGCGGTGGTGCGCGGCAACGAGAGCAATCCAGGCATCTACTACGAGTTCACGCTGCCCGCTCTGAATGTCAGCGCCGGGCGACAGCATCAGTGGCGCCTCAGCAACTGGACAGCGTGCTCGGCCAGCTGCGGCGGTGGTGTGCAGCATCGCGAGCCCATTTGCCAGGAGAACGGCAAGGGTAAGTGGAAGGTTCTGCCTCCACTTTATTCCCTTTTCATTTATCTCCTCTCTCCTCCAGTGCTTGGCGGACAAGCTGCCCTGCTGGACGCACGCGAAGAACAAGCGACCCTTGCGACAGACTCGCGCCTGCGCCGAACGACCCTGTCCAGCGCATTGGTGGCCAGGTCCCTGGCAGTTCTGTCCGCTCACCTGCCGACAGCCGGGCGCACCTTTGCCCCAGCGACGACGCTCCATCGTCTGCCTCGATCAGCACGACGTCGTCGTCGTTGATGGCCTCTGCAGCCTACTACCGAAGCCCCCTGAAACGGAACCATGCGAAGCATCGCTGCCCGAGTGCAGAGCCAAGCCGTGAGTGCAGCCGTGGAGCTGGAGACGGAGCTGGAGCTGGAGAGGAACTGCAGCTGCTACGCAAATGGAAATGGAAACTATTTATTGATACTAATAAATCTAAAGCTAATTTAAGAGAGCTGCAAATAAAACACAGACAGACATATTTATTTAACGAATACCAACGTATTGCTCGCAGCACCTTTATGTAAACTAAGGTTCCTCTCTTCTCGGGGAGGATTTGCTGTTGGTTGAGCCTCAAAAGCTTGTTTCTTTCACTTGATTTCAGCTCTTAAATGGTATCTTTGTTGAGATCGAAAGAAAACTTCATTGTCTGGAGGTACCTGCAACCCTTTTAGACTGTTGTTGAACCAAAAGTTCGCCTAATATTTTATAACACGAACTTAAACGGTGTTTTAATAATCGAATTGTTATTTGGCACCACCTGCAACTCAACAATTCAAAAATCTTTGAAATCGGTTCATTCGTCCTCGAGTTATAAGTGTTCATACAGACTTTTTTGGTCAGTTTTCTCGTTAAACGTTGATAATGCGCTTTTACCCTGTTTTCTTCACTTGATATGATGTCTATATTAAGATCAAAAGAAAACTTCATTGTCTGGAGGTATCTACAACCCTTTTAGACTGTTGTTGAACCAAAAGTTCGCCTAATATTTCATACGGTGAACTTAAAAAGTATTTTAATGATTTAATAGTTACTTGGCACCTAATGCAACTCAAGAATTCAACAAACAATGAAATCGGTTCATTGGTTCTCGTTTTATAAGTGTTCATACAGACATTTTTTTCTGTTTTCTTGTTGCACGTTGCCAATTTTCACACTATTTTGAAATGCCAAAGATATATGGCTATAAAATGACTATATAGGGGCAACTTTAATACAATAACTCATAAACAATGTTTATTATAGATTTTATATCACTTCGTGACAATATATCCGAACTGCTATATAGTTATAGCTCGATTCTTTGCAGGTTCTACTGAAGTAAATTTAGAAATACATAACAAGTAAAAAAAAAAAAGAATGTAAGGATCTTGTCCTAATATGTGTGTGGAATGATTGATGATTGTACATGTAGTTGGGGCCTAAGGCAGATCCAATAGTTGATAATACAAGTAATACAATAATAAACAATTGCAGATGAGTGTGGACTGGAAGTGGACCTGAGGGAGGAGATGGATTCCTAGATCCATCGATCGATCGATTGGTCAAATCCGTTTCCGTTTCCATTGCTAGAAGCGCGTGTTGTCTGGCATTTTGCGGAAGTAGGCGATCTTGTCCTTGGGCACACGGTAGCTGTGCATCCAGCGCGAGCCTTTGCGCAGCGAACCATCGATGCCGTCCTTCCACACGCCCTGGGGCAGATACACTGAAAGAAAGAATGTATTGTAGATTAAGGATTGGCAGCCCTTGCCTGACCTGCAGCTGCACTTACCTTCTCTCTCCTCGCGACCCGCATCCAGAATCGGAGCCACAATCAGTTCCTCGCCCACAGAGAACTCATCGCTGACAATAAGGCAGGCGGGATCGTGCGGATCGAGCATCCAGAGGGGACGCACCAGTGGCAATCCCTCGTTCATCGAGGGACTGAGATACTTCTTGAGCAGCGCTATCACCACCGTCTGTCGCACCTCCTTCAGCTCCTGGGCAACACGCGTGACCAGCTCACTGTGGTATTCCTCGGGCAGATGACTGAACTGCATGGCAGGCAGGAAGGTGGCCAGCTGTAGCCAGCGGATGAAGAGCTCTGCATCGGGCAGCGGCGGTTGGGCGAGGGAATAGAACGAGACCATTTTGGTGAGTGGACGCTGCAGCAAATAGTCGCCTCCAATGGCGCCGGGCAGCACAAAGGGGTATCCGATGACGCCGTAGTTAAGCACGGCAGCTAAGGTATCGCGCAGGCCTTCCCATGTGGCATTCGCCGGCGGAGTGCTGAGGAATGTGGGCGGCTTGGGCACCACACTGGCCATGGAGACGCCCATGAGGCCAACGCTCTCCAGGCTGTTGGTGAAGATGCGTGCAAAGGTGTCGGGATTGTTCAAAGGTTGCCGGCACTGATAGTAATGCGGTAGATTGTAACCGGTGCCCAGATCCAGATAGAAGCTCTTCACGCCGTACTCATCCTTGAGGCGCTGCAGCTTCTCAATGAGCCACGGCACCGATGCATTGTTCGTGATGTCCAGCACGCCGGCACTGGAGCTGCTCTTGTAGCGCGTCAGTGCCGGAATGCTGCGCTCCGAATGGCGTTCGTAGATGAGCAACTTGCGAGCAACTGCATCCTTGAAATTGGGACTGTCCGTGCTGATGAAGGGCTGAATGGTGAAGACCACCTTGAAGCCCCGCCGATGCAGCACATCGATGGTGTCGCGCAGCGTGGGGAAGCGTGCACGATCCACGGTGAAGTCACCGATATTCTCCTGCCAGAACTCGTTGATCACAATGTGCCCCAGTCCCATGGCGATGGCATTCTCCGAGTAGTCGCATATGATGGACTCGTTGAGGGAGTCGCGCAACTGCTGATGCGGTATCTGCCACACGGGCTCCTCCAGCAGTGAGTGCAGCTCACTGATGTCCGCCTCCGTCAGGCCATCCCACAGGCTCTGCTGTGTCATCAGCATGTGCAGGCTGCGCATGTCCTCCGTGGTGCAGATCTTGTAGTCCAACTGGGGCAGTGGCGTCAGTCGATTGACGAAGGTGAAGTCATCATTGGCCGCTCGCAGGCAGAACTGATTCTCCGTGCGATTGATGCCCAACTGCAGAGGCGTCTTCTCGTTCACCTGCATTGCCACACCAATGGAGTTGATGAAGTAACGCTTCACCGCGTTGCCAAACTGATGCACCTTGCTGTCGCCAGTGGCGTAGGGCATGAAGTCAAAGTTGGCATAGCTCAGTGACCATTCCTGGCCCTTGGTGATGCCACCGCCGAACCACAGCCCATTGTCCCGCTTCAGCTCGTAGCAATCCGTGGGCAGCAGGCCCGGCGTCAGTGCCTGCCACTGCAGGGTGTAGCAGCGGAAGACCTTCTTGTCCTCGAAGTTCATGTGCAGGCGGGCGATCCCGTTCCACTCGATGCAGACACTGCCATCGCTGCGACGGTTCTCCTCCAGGCAGTGGAACGGCGACGTGTCGCTGCCCAGCGTCACTCCCAGATGGCCATTGATCACCTCCTTGTCGTCGTGGCTCAGTATGCGGAAGATGCGATCGCGCGAGTTGAACTTGATCTTCTGGAAGTAGCTCTTGGTCTTCATTTGCTGATCGTATGCGATGTAGGCGTATCCGATCTGCAGGTACCATACAAAATTATATAGATAAACTTGTTTTGTTTATCACGGTTGCAATCACTTACCAGAAAGATAATCATGAAGAACATTACGATCACGAATATCTTTATCTTGTAGTCCTTTGTCTCGCGCTTCTTCTTGCGTATCAGCTGTGGGAAAGCCTGGCAAGGCAGGCGTACATTAATAAACGAATATTTTGGATAACTCTACACGAGTCTACGAACAGTTCTCTACACTTCCCTTTACTAGTCACTAGCAGGTATTCTATACAATTCTACACTACTTAATTGTCTACTCTAACTACTCAACTGTCTACTCTACACTTCTAAATTGTCTACTCTACTCAATTGTCTTCTCTACACTTATCAATTCTCTACTCTACACTACTCTACACCACTCTACACTACTCTACACTACTCTACACTACTCTACACTACTCTACACTACTCTACACTGCACTACTATACACTACTCTACACCACTCTACACTTCTCTACACTACTCATTTCTCTACTCTACACTACTCTACACTACTCTACACTGCACTACTATACACTACTCTACACCACTCTACACTTCTCTACACTACTCAATTCTCTACTCTACACTACTCTACACCACTCTACACTTCTCTACACTACTCAATTCTCTACTCTACACTACTCTGCGCTACTCTACACTACTCTACACTACTCTACACCATTCTACACTTCTCTACACTACTCTACACCATTCTACACAACTCTCTCTTCGCTGTTCTCTTCGCTCACCTGCATCTTCTCACGCAGTAAACTGGCCAAGGAGTTGACACTAGTAATGGAGGCTTGGTTGCTCGCCACGCTGTGGGTATCGAAGTCACTGGCTAACATTTCCTTACTGTTCAAACGCAGGGCGGGCAGGGGGGCAATGGAAGCGCGTCTTCGACTTCGAAAACGATCTCTGAAAAGAACAGTTAACATGGATTAAGTTACGAGGGTCGTTTGATAAGTCCGTGACTTTTTGTATTTGCCGCGCACCTGCTCTAAATACAACACTGCTCCTGTCAGCAGTTATCGATTAACAGCTGACTGTAAAATTTTGAGAAAGCTGCGTTTTTTGGTTTGCGTTTTATAGGCATTGAAAGCAGACGATCTCGTGAATTTTAACGAAAATGGGAAAAAGTGAATTTCGTGTCAGCATGGCAAAATTTCATAAATTGGGCTACGAACTGCTACCCCATCCAGCATATTCTCCAGATTTAGCCCCCTGTGACTATTTTTTGTTTCCAAACATGAAGAAATGGCTCGGCGGTAAGAGATTCGGGTCAAATGAAGAGAAACACAGAAACAAACGACTATTTTGAGGGCCTTGAGAAAACCTATTATTTGGAAGGAATAAAAAAATTGGAAAAACGCTGGACTAAATGTATAGAGCTAAAAGGAGATTATGTTGAGAAATAAAACGCTTCTTTGACGAAAAAAATATATTTTATTCAAAAAGTCACGGACTTATCAAACGACCCTCGTATCAATCATTACACTAACCAACACACTACGTAAGTGGCTCTATATACATGTCATAATTGAGTGCTTCAATAATGATAGGTTTACGATTGTCAGCGAAGAAGTCTGATAACCGATGTTCCATTCATCATCTTCAGCTGTCGAGCCTGGCAAGTTGTAAATAATGAATGAAACACTATCGGATGCGCCCCAGAAAGACAATACCTATTTATGACACCCGAAGCCACCAACTGTTGTCTTCCCTTTCCTTATCTGACTGGCAGAAGTCTTTTTCAATAAGAATACCGATAAGTTGAAGTACAGTGACAGCTAAACAGCATTGGACACAATGTTGAGTGAGGCGACACCTGCTTCAAGATGTACTGGATATAACTACTTGCATGCAAACACATCTATTTATATTTCTACATTTTTTATTGGGTAAACCAACGCAACAAGTTGCTTGCCTCAACTCACATCTGAAATGAATTTCTGTGGAAATTTGTGCTACGGGGATTCACGATAAGTTGCCACCGATCGTATATACATATAGTCAACAAATTTGATTTAGAAAATACCAGAGCAAATTCTTTAAAATCTTCGCAAATTTGTAAAGAGAATTAAAGACAGTCAGATTATTGTTATTTTGGTGCTGAGCTTATCGCAATCTCTTATCTAAAGGAATGCGGAAGAAACAAGCAGACCGACTTGCAAATACCCTGCACCCGGTCTTTTCAACATTGTCTTTTTTCTGGGTAAACAGTATTCGTATCTTCGTTCAAGATCAGCGCTTTGTTGAGCTAATTTGGTGAATTAAAATCGTGTTTTCTTATCTTTATTGGCGACATTATGCATAACACACACGCACAGCACACACGAAAGGGAGAACCGTTAATGGGTCGCGATATGCAAACAAGCTGGTAATTGATAAAGCCTTTTATACGCATAAATACCACACACACACACACACACACACCGTTACACATATTGTTCATATAAATATTTATATTTACACTTATTTAATTACCGAATCGTTTAACTTCCAATGCAAATTCGGGATTTACGATCCACGTAAAGCTCGTTTGCACGCAAAATTAGCACATTCGGGGGATGCGAGTGTGTGTGTGTGTGTCAATATATATAGCAAGGTAGTTACCTGCAACTATAGCTATGACTATATATAGTTCTCGACTTTGGGGTGCAGCTTGTTGTCGATTTGCGCGAGCGCACTCTCTGTGTGTGTCTTATCACGCCTAATCACAACTATCTACTGAGCTGGGGCGACACTCAGATACGACGAGATTCAGATATCTCAGATATACATACACAAGTAAACACACATATTCACCCCTCCCTCCACTCCCTGCCGTTGCAATGCCAAATGTTTTGATACGCCAACACAACGAAATCATTACAATTTATGCCTCCGCTTGAGGCTCTGCTACTGCCTCTGCCTCAGTCGCTGTCGCTGTCGCAGTCGCAGTCGCAGTCACAGCCTCAATCTCACCCTCAGTCACAGTCTGTGCTGCCTTTGATTCACTTATCAACAATAAGCGCAGCTCTGTCTCCGTCTCCTACTCTTCCTTCGCCCCCGCAACGACTTAATTCGTTTAAAATGCAAAATTGTTCTCTCTCTTACTCTCCCTGTCTTTAGCTCTGTCTGTCTGTCTTTTTCTCTCAGACAGCTTTTGAGAACTTTCACAACCCTCCACAGGGAAAGACTGATCAGCTAAAGTTGTAACTCTCTCTCTCTTCCTCTCTGTCTTTATCTCTTTTCTTTCTTAAATGATCACTTGCTCTTCAAGCTTTAATCAACCGTATACAGGGTATTCCCTGAAGTAAAACAATGACTTACAACACTTGATTTTAATAAATTTGTAGATCTTAATTTGCGTAGAATGATTCCGATCAATCCGGGAATATTTCGCAATTGTAACTGAAACATTTCAATTGAAGTGCAAGCTACCTTTAGCGGATTGAAGCAAACCTATTGGATTAGAATGTTGGCAAAGGCACGTTCATGTTGGTAATACCCAATTCCCACTCATATCACTGCCCAGTACTGTTGCTTCCTCTCTCCCTCTCCCTCTCCCTCTCCCTCTCTGCCTTGTCGTGGTCTCTCGTTGATGTAATTAAAACCAGAAAAAGTTACTCAAAAGTCGCGTCGAAAATGTTAATTAAATTAATTGCAAGCTGAACTTTAGCCCCGCACAAGTAACGCTCAACGTTCAGGCTGCCAGATCAAATGAATTCGTGCTGCCAGACATTCCACATTCCTACATAGGCAATGCAACGGGCTACGCAACGCGTTAATCGACGCTCCACATAGCAACTAGTTATAGTTACAGTTATACGGTTATATGTAGTTATACTCAGAGAATTGGGTACTATGATATATCTATGGAACATATGACACGCTTGAAGGAAGGCGAAAAATAAGGTTTAAAGAGTTGTTAGTTCTGGATAAGTAGGATAACCTTAATTGATATAAAAATATCTGTACAAATCGGAATAAAATGTATAGGAATAATAATATATCTACGTGTAATAATAGATATTCTCTATATATTTAATTTCCTTAGTTCTTGATAAGTTCAAAACCTAAATTTATATACGTAATAGTATCTATATATAGTACAGCGGATCACCAGATGGAATAATATCAATAGAAATAGTACAACGCACTACCGGACTAATGGATATTTGCAAAATACGAGTATTTCATTTCCTTAGTTCTTGATAAGTTAGATTACTTGAATGGATATAATTATATCTATAAATATAGTACAGCGGATCATTAGATATATTAAAATATCAGTGCATATAATGCAATAGATCAGCGGATATAATAAAATATAAAAATAAATGATATGATATCAGTGCATATAACAATATCTGTACAGATATAGTGCTACTGATCACAGGATTAATGCATATTCTCTGAACAAACACTTTGCTAATCAATCAATTACTTAGACAATTCCTACTATATGTAGGATATACCTAGTAAAAGGTACATACAATAGAACTCATAGATATCATATACATATATCATATATCATACTATATCAAATACTATATTTATCTTCTGAACTAATTGCCCCTAAAGTGTACAATAACTTCGGCTTGCGAATGACCATTCTTGCTCGCCGTCCTAATTACTTGAGCCACGAGTGCGATGTGAGTAAGCTCCTCACTACGCTTGACTTCATACTTATACAAATGTATATATCTTCTGTATATTAAGTATTCCAAATCATGCGATCATAATATGAACGGTAGACAAAACATTCAGAAGAAAGAGCACTCATTGTGTGAAGATTGTTCGATTTGAAGCGCACAGTTCGAGGTGCGATCAGCAGAGTCTCAATATGATATTGATACTCATACATATATAGCAAGTTATCTGTGATTGACTTTAAGCTACCCAGCACCCAGAACTAGCCCAACTGTACAGGGTATCGTTGGATCAAGCAGTCACTTGGCAGGCAAAGTTATTTATGGTTTGACGGCCAATTAACACGAGGATGCGAAGTGTTATTGAATGCACACTAAGGGCAGCCCTCAAATCGAAACGGTGTCTATATTTAGAACCCACCTGAGATGATATATACTCGTACGAGCACTCGTAGCTGCACCTGCTGATGGTATTGTATTTACCTGTGAACGGGCTTCTTGGCATTGCCGAACTCATCGCTGCTGTCGTCGTCGTCGTTGTTGCCATCCTTGTTGTTCTTTCCACTCGAGACAATCGTAATTGTTGTGGGCGTGGCCAGGCTTGAGGCCGAGACAGAGGCGGAGGCATCGTCGACAGTCTGCAATGGAATATATAGAATCCGATTATAGTCGATTTATAGGAAAAACGAATGTGCATCGCGTGTCACATGACGCTTCCTGCCTTTGTTTGCGGTTATCTCTGCGCACGATGAGGTTGGAAACCAGTTTGGGGCAGCGCCGAAGTCAATATTGAACCGATTTGGCATCGGTTGCAAGTGGATCGAAGTGGAACCTTGGATCAATATACAATATTAATATTCTCTGTACCTGCCTTGCCCGCAATTAGCTGCTGCGTTTCGTCCTGCGGCCCATCGGGGCCACCACTGGGCGAGCTCATCTCGAGTCGAAGGATCAGGGTCGACACTGATCTCAGTCTCAGTCTCGGATTCAGATCAGTTCGGAACGCGGCTCGTCCGCTGCCTTTGCCGGCCGTTTGATAATTGCTCGAATATTGTGTTCGAAATGACGGCTCTGCCTGACTTTATTTTTCCCACTGTATGTGTGTCTGTGTGTGTGTGTGTGTCTGTTTGTGTGTGTTGTTTAATCGCTCGACGTCGAGCTTCGTGGAGACTTCAGAGACAAACACACTGCGACTTCCCCCATAACGAACGACAGTTTAAATACCCAGATAAGTGTCTAAAGTTCCTTCACAATTTACAGTTACTGTTGCTTATAGCGAGTGCTCACTGTGTTCGTTCCTGAGTGATTAATTACAACGCTTCGGCTTTGCATTTCTCACAATTTCATTGAGACTTTTGCCATCTCGCAAATCTTTTGCGATGCGAGGGCGGAACAGAACAAAAACAACAAGACAGTAAATAACAGTACATTGACAATGATCTCTAGCAGGCCGAAAAACTGATACTATATATGCATATAATTAAATATATATTTTATGTGTAAATATATTTAATTGTTTCAATATTCATCAAATGATGCCAAGATATCAAAACTCCAAAAGGATCTCAGTATTAAACTACATAAATCTTAAAATTACTGCCATACCTTTAGGTAGGGTATATACACTTATTTACCCATATATATTACTTTCTTGTAATCGCAAAAAACAAATCACAAATCATTGCTAATGATGGCTACTTAGTGTCGAAGCTTTCGGTCGGAACAAGTTAATTGACATTTGAACAAATAAACAAATTAATGCATAAATTCAAAACAAAATTAATCATTGGAGGTCAAAAAACTTCAAGCGAGCTTTGATTGAAAGCTTTACTGCAACTTTGATTTGTACTGAACATATTTAAATCAAATATATTCTCTTAAATTTCCATTTTTTCGTAAACTAAACTCATTTTTCAACACTGCCAGTTTGGTATTTGCGCTGTGGAGGTAACTGCCGACCAACGCAAATCTATTTTAATCACTTAATCAGTCACCTTGAGCTGGCCATATCTCTAAGCAATATATTCAATATAATTCTGTCGATTGACTGACTGATTAATCAAGTCACAAGAGCGGAGCATGAGGAATCCCTCGCTCAGTAAACTTTGGACACATTTCGAGTAATTCTCGGAGAAGAGTACTCTCTCATTCAAAATCAACGATCAATGAGTGTGATTAAATATTGTAGTATACTAGATATACTATATATGCCTTGATTAATATACTATATATGTATATAGATTATAATATATAATATAAGGCTTAGTATATGCTAAATATAATACTTCTTTATCTGTTTAGAATCAATGCGAAGACAAGTCACAAATAAATCTCGATCACTGATCATTGTTCACCCTTCAAGCTGCGAACAAAGCACAAACCTTTCTTCACGCCTTGTTGCACAGTGTAATTATCATATTTCACAGTGTGCGTATACCCTACAACACAGATGTCTACTCTTAGTTAAACATAACCTCCTCTCAGCTCAAGATCGGTGGTAAACAAATGTTGTTTCGTTCTCGAATTTATACAGACGTATACACACACATATATCCCTGTGTATATATATAGTATTTATCAGAGCATCTCGGTATTTATTGTGTAGTCAAATATATCTGCAAATATATCTACGTATTTGTTCGACTATTTGCAGTTCACATTAATTACACCTTAAGTGTAAACACAGGTGAAAAAGCGATAATAATAACAACACTGCGCTACAGGTTTTTGGCTAGAAAGGTATGATCAAAACGAGACACTATATCTTGTGCAAAAAGTTCTGGACAACTTGGAATAATGAAACAGAAAGAACCAGAATGGATTTAAAGATAAAGAGAAGAACTTCAATAAATCGTTTGAGAAATAAAATGAAAAGATATGACCAATACAAGAATATATATCTGCCTTAGAAAGTTGTAGACAACTTTGAATAATAAACCACAAATAAACCAGAAATAATCCAAAAGTAATTAGACGAACTTCAATAGATCGCACAAGAATAAATTTAAATTTAACAAAATTAAAAGATGTGACCTATACAAGAAACTATATCTCCTTAAGAAAGTTGTAGGCAACTTTGAATAATGATCTAGAAAGAATGCAAAGATAAAGACATAAAATTCAATAGAACGAACTTGGAATCAATTGAACAGAAATCACCAATACGAGAAACTATATCTCCTTTATAAACTTGTAGACAACTTCAAATAATGAACCATTAATAATGAAGAATCCCTAGATAAAAAGTCGAACTGCATTTAGTACAAGAAGACAAACGGAAACTTGTGTCACAGTGTAGAATTAGAATAGATCAATGATGACGATGGTGGGATAATAAAATAATGATGATGATAACTACGGACCGACTGAGGTGGGTAAACATGGTCGAGAGAACAGTTTGTCGGTTGCGTGTTGCGGTTTTTAGTTACGTTCCTAACTGAGTCTCGGAGTCTCTGAGCTAGCGGGTGGGGGTGGGGTGGAGATAACACTTTTTAATGATGTGTTGTGTTTTTTTTTTTTCGCCGCTCTCGCACTCACTTAACGATGCAAAGCGAATACAAACGAATAACGAATATTGTCGAATATATTTGTCGAGGCTTCAAACTCGTTTCCCACTGGTCATTAACACCTGGCGAGAGATTACAACTCACACTTTCGTTGTGGCTCTCCTCGTGCAGTGCATCCTGTGCCGGGTGCATCTGGTGGCGTCGACGCAGTGCATCCAGATCCATGGCATTAATGCCCGATGGCAGCGAAATCGAATTGCGTCGCATGCCGTGACTGAAGGGTTCCCTTTCTTTGGCTGCTGCTGCTGGTGGCGACTCTGGCGTCGTTTCTGGTGTTGGCATTTCCACGGGTTCATTGGGCAACTCGTTGACCACACGTAGCAGCGCCGGCTGCTCCACATTGCGACGCTGTCCCAGTGAAGGTTTGCGTATTAGCTGCGGTCGGGCTTCCTCTACTCCGGCCAGCAACTGCTGGCGCTCCTCCTCCTCCTGGTCGTCGGCATAGGGCAACTCTGGCGAGCGATCCAGTTGCCCGTTCAACGCCTGTGCAGCCTGCAACGGAGCCTGCGGCGGTGGCGGCATTTGGGAATAGTGGGTTACGGCTACGGATGTGGGGAACTGTTGTTTGGTGGCTCAGGCACGTGTGCACGCGAACGCGTCCAGGTTGCGACTCGCAGCCAAAATCGTTAGCAGCGTCGAGAGTCGAGTGCTGAGTGCTAAGCCGAAGCAAGTGCGATGAGCGATGAGCTCAGCTGGTGTAGGGACAGTCACATGGAGAGTGCCAGAGTGCCAGAGTGGGAGAATGGGAGCAGAGGCTAGCAGTAAGTTGTGGGCCACATTGGGGCGAATTGAGTCGATTGTGTCGCTGTGTACTTTATTTGCATTTAATCATCATTGTTGCGCTTATCATTATCATCCTCCCATCCGCTGTGCTGCGCTGCCCTGGTGCCGATTAGCACCAGCGTCGTGTGATTACGCATACGTCCCGTTGTACGCATCGCTTTCAACTGGGCCGCAAAGCCAATTCCATTTTGGGCCCGACAACATTGTTTATAGCTTATTGATTCAGTTAATTAAAATCAAACCGAAAAACCCGCTAAACCGATCGCGACATTTGCCTTGGTGCGCCACCTAATTAAACGATATCCCTGTTGCTGTCTCTCTCTCTCGCACATACTCGGCAGTTCGCTCTCACAACTCTCTCTCCCTCTCGGTCTCTTATCAGCAGCCATAAAACGTTAAATCGCGCCAATTGATCAAATAGTACCAAAAAAAAAAGAGAGAAAAAACGTCGCAGGTGGAGACTAGCGACTAAGGCGATCGTGATGGATCAGTTTTATATAAGGCCTAATCAAAAATGTTTTAGATTGGTAATATAACATTAAATATTTTGTATAATTAACTGATAAACAGGACTATCAAAGTGTTATACATAAAAATAAATACAAACTTTAAATTTCTGGCAATTGATCTTGAAGAAATGCGATCAGTTTTTCAAAATTTCTATACAAATATTGTTTGTATAGAAGAAATGGAAATTGAATATGTATAGATAAATTAACTGTTCTTTACCTAGTTTCTAAACAAAATATATAATATTAAAAAGTAGTTCTATAGGGTATACAAAATGCGTTGAGTGGGGAGCCAAATTCTCGTTGAATAATAACATGTGTCGCCGATAAACCAACAACATAAGCGAACAAGAACTTCCCCAGCCTGTCTCTCCCTCTCCCTCCCTCTCTCTTACTCTCTCTTTCTCAGCCAGTCTAATCACCTTACTCACCCGATAAGTTTATCAATCTGCATGGCTTTTTATAGCCCAATTCAGGGTGCCATAAAACCTATTTACAACATTTATGCTAATAAATTCTTGAGTGAATTGAATTGGATTAGAAATTGATTTAGATATTTTTCATATACTGCCAATGAATGAGTTACACCTGAGACGACCGCAAGGTGTTGTCTCTCTCTCTCACTCTCGTGTCTTGTGGGAAAATTTGCAAGGTATGAAGATGAATACATGGGAAAACATTGAGGGCATCTTACAGAAAAGGAGACTGCGAGAGAGGCTCGAGAAATAAATCGAATAACTGCAAGGAAGAAAAAGGTGGAAAGGGGTAAAAGTTATTCAACCTATTCAATGCCTCAAGGCGCACCAAATATTTATAAATCACTCAAAAATTGTATAATTATATTGTATATCAAACCTAATTCATAATGTACAACCCAAAGAAAATACATCAACAGTTTTTAAAAGGGAAAAAATGCAATTTTATTTTCAATAAATTGGTAATTTGTTTTCTCCAGCGCTTTTTCTCTCACTATTTGTTGTTTTATTAAAATTGTTTATTAGCTTGCTTTGATTTGTTCTTGTTTCTTTTGTTTGTTCTTTGCTTTGTTTATCAGTGTTTGTTTAGTTTGTTTTGTAACTCTACAATGACTCACACATGTTTGATGGGGAGTTTGTCGCTCCACCATCCAAACTCTTTTGATCTTTTTGACTGTACATCAGTTTATATGTATTTAGTATATAGTTGGGTATGTCTGCATATGTGTGTGTGAGTGAGTGTCTCTGTGTGTGTGTGTGTGTGTGGCCAGCGCTCAAATTGAGTGTAATTCGTTATTTTGTGGATTTAGGCGTAAATTGATTTGTTTCTTTAATTCAATTATTTATTTACGTTTATTAAATATGTGAAAAAACATTTGATATTCAATTTTATTTGATGCTTTCGTTCTATTCTTTTAATCTTCGTTTTCGTTTTTTGTTTTTGTTTTTAATCTTGTTTAGTTAAGGAATGTTTTTTAGTTATTTTATTTATTTTTATTAGCATGTTTCATGATTTGCTTTTTTTTTTTTTTTTTGAACTTTCTTTTTAATATTTAGAAATAAATATATATGCATATGTTGTTGTTTTTTTTTCCTTTTCTTTTTTTTCGTTTCTTCAAATACAAATTGATGCCTTCTCTTAAGTATTAGATTATGTGTTAACATTTCTTTTCCTTCTTTTCGAGTTTAGTTGACGTTCTACAAACTTG
This sequence comes from Zaprionus indianus, assembly GCA_018904595.1. NCBI lineage: Eukaryota > Metazoa > Arthropoda > Insecta > Diptera > Drosophilidae > Zaprionus > Zaprionus indianus. The sequence continues at coordinate 1,627,780 of JAEIHA010000344.1, forward strand.
TTTGACAATATTCTCGATACGAAACAGTTACAAACACATAAGGAAAAAAAAAAGAAATAATATTATTACATAACTTAGGGAGCAATACATAATAATGGTGTATACATACATATATATATATATTGTTATGGAATATACATACATAGTTCGATATGCTGATAAAACGTATAACGTTGCTAAAGTCAATGGCCAAATAGAGATACAACATGCTGAGGTATCCGCAGGATACATTTGCACGTGCAATGACAAATCAATTTCGATGCGGTTTCTTGAGACACAGTTACAGATTACAATTTGCATCGTCATATATGTAGGGGGTTAGTTACAGAGTACAGCTTAAATAAATAACAGGGTGTGTACAGGAAGGGGGAGTATAAAGCGTGTGTCGCATGACAAATCATTAGAATACATTAGAATTAGGATACACAGATACGGATACGGATACAGTAGTATATAGAATAACGCGTACAGAATGAAGAGAAGAGCACAGCGATATCGAAATGGAAATACATACAAAATAATCATATCATATCGGTAATTATATAATCATAATCATAATAATAATTGTGTAAATTGTAAATATCACAAGCAGACTTCACTTGCATCGTTGATAAATGTAAATATATGTGTGTATATATGTATATATATATATATATATGTGTGTGTGTGTGTGAGTATACAAAGTTATTCGTCTGTGTGTGTGTGTGTATGCTTATGTATGTGTATGTTTTAAATCGCCTTATAAACTGTTGCATTGCATTTTGAATTTTGTTGCTTATTTGTGATTCTCGTCATGTGTGTGTGTGTGTGTGTGAGTGATTGTGTGCATGTGTATGTGTGTGCGTGCGTCCATAAGGAGCTTAAGCTTTGAACAGTAAGCTGGTACATATGGCTCAGTTGTTCCATCTGCTCGCAGATTATTTTACAAATTGATTTTCCTTTTGCACTGCGCTGCAATCCCACACACACACACACCTACACACAGCTACACATACCCACACACACAGTCATGGCAATCCTTTGCTTCGTGCATTACTGCGATTGAGTACAAAAATGTAACATTCTTTCATGTCTTAAATCCCTTGCTATATATTTGTATACAATTGTTTGTATTTTATTGTTGTATATATGTATGTACTATGCATGTACGTATGTCTATTTAAATTACTATTTCATAAGCATTTTACTGTATAATTAAAATTGACTTTTTACATTTAGCAGCTTTATTACTCGACACAAAAAGATATTCAAAAAGAGAAAACCAACGAAATTCTTCACTCGACTCTGATTTTACACGTGTGTGTATGTGACTGTGTGTGTATGTGTGTTTGTGTTTAAGTTACATTGTATATTGTATATGGTATATTATAATAATAATAATAATTCCTATATGATGTTTTATAGTTATGCTTTAATGAGAATCTCGCTTCGTTCAACTTGCAACATTTACTAAATTGGTGCCTTGTTCTCTATGTGTGTGTGTGTGTGTGTGCGGGTGTGTGGTTGTGTTTGGGTGTGTGTTTGTTTTGACTACCACTCTATCCTTCTCTCTCTTTCTCTTTCTAACACTAACTGGCTCTATCTCTATATCTCTATGTGCTAGTGCTGAATTATTTGAAACATTTTGTTAACATTCGTTTTGCATCCTCCAACTGCTGTTGTTGTTCATTTTGTTGTTGCCCCAACCCGTACACACACCTCTTTATATAGTATATATGGTATATATGGTATATATATGTATATAGATCATCAAAAGCTCGAAGCATTTACAATGTAATTTCATAGTTATATTTTGTACAATATACAAAAACATCGTTTCGTTTATGGAAGTTTAAGCTTGAACTATTGTAAATTGGATTTGATCTTCCCCCGCGGGGATTCGTCACACGATCTTCAGCTGCCTGTATGCTTCACAATTTACACACCAAGTGTATAACAAGAAAACATTTACATACAACAGAAAACAGAAAAAAAATAGAGAAATACAAGAAAAGTATACACTGAAAAAAAAAAAACCTAAGTGTGGCTGGGTGCGGGTGTGTGTGTGTGAGAGTATGTATAGGACTAAGGACTGCCTCGGTGTGATGTTGCTGATCTTGAGATGATTGAGAGATGTTTGCTCTATATAGAGATGTGATCAATGCGCTAGATGAGCCACAAATACATTCGATCTTAATCACCGCTGTCCTCCCATTTGCGCTCCTCCATGATACGATCAAAGCAGTCCGCAAGAAATGCGTGCTAAGGGAGAGAGAGAGAGAGAGAGAGAGACGTCAAATTATATAGAACAATAGGTTATACACGGAAATGTCTCTAGTTACATATGGCGTGTAGACCTTGACCCAACGTGCTGGTTTATCTGGACGATTGTACTGAAAGCAAAATGACATGGACTCCTCGTCACTCTCGGAGCGCGTTATGCTGTCCCAGGTGAGCTCAACCATTTGCGCCTCCAGTGAGCCATCCTCGCGGCAGGCGTGCAGCCTAAAGCTCTTCATTCCTTTATAAAATCAATCGATTATCAATCAGTTAAGGTATTATTAATTAGATTCAAGAGACAGGGACTCACCCACGGCGGGTACTACATGACCCTCCTTGCGACTATCACAGGAGCAGTGCGGAAAGACAACATCGCCGTAGCCGGGCAGAGTGCGAGCCAGTGCCAAATAGTCGTTGGCCTTCTTGGCATCCTGCAGTGCCTTCAGCTCGTAGAGTCTGCCATCGGCACGTATATTGCCGCGATTAACCTCATCCACCGCCTGATAGAAGATGAAACGTGCCGCTTGCTCGCCCTCGGGCAGCGTTAGCTCTTTGCTGACGGAGAAGAGCCAACGGCGCACGCAGAGACACGTCGATGAGGCGGTGCTATAGTTCTGCACATAAAGCTGATGTGGTATCTCGTGCGGTTGCAATTTCCGCTCGAAATTATATTCGACAATCTCAAAGAGATAGAAATATTGTTGCGTATAGGCTGTGAGATTGGCGCGCTGCACCAGTATCTCCCATACGACCTGAGCATTTGATGACTTCTTCACAGAGACCGAGGTGACCTCGTGATCGGGCAGCATTACTTTAATATCCACAGGCGATGCAGATATATCATCTTCGGTGTCGGTTAAAAAATCCTGTACCGCATCACTCTCGGCAATGACACGCACAGCGCACACCTTCTCCAGATATTGCTCCAGCCCGCGGCGACGTGTGTCCAACTGTTGCTCGCTCAACTGAAAGGGCCACTTGCCGGGCAGTTTGGGGAAATTAAAGCCACTGAACTCCTTGCGCAGCATCGAATGCAGATTGGCAAACTCACGATACCTGCGCGAGCACAATTGACGCCCGGCCATGTGTATGTTGAAGACAATGTAGCGTTCCCCATTGCGATTGATGATGCTGTAGTCGGGTATGCTAAGAGAAGAGAGAAGAAATTGCATCAGAAATGAGTTACAAACTGCAGCACTGCACTTACCTGATGGGCAATGAGCGCTTGTCCGAGTAGTCAATGTAGGAGTAGCCGCTCTGATCTTCCTGCGGCTCCAGTCTGTCGGCCTCCTGTTGTGTTACCGATATGACGGTAAGTGTCAGGCAATCTCCACCAGATTTGATCAGATCCACCACCTGTTTGTGTGTGGCACCCTCAACGCTGACGCCATTGCTGCAACCAATCAGAGAGAGAGAGAGAGAGAGAGACATTAATGCATTGTTCAATGTGATAAGCAGCCTCACGCACCGCAGGCAACGGCGCTCAAAGGCGCTGAGCTGCGCGAAATGCACGCCGTGAAAGGGCAACATGTTCAGGAATATATATATATGCTATATACAATGTGCTGCATCCGCACGCAATCGCAGACTGATCAATTTGAGAGTCCAAATAATAAAGGAGGCGTTGGTTGCATTTGATCGATCGAGGCACTTATCACTGCACACCACTGCACTGCGCACTGATAAGCGGGGATTGGGGTCAAGTTGAATTTGCTTATGATAAACACACACACATACCATAAGTGTTTGAGTCGTTGAACCGATCAAAGTGCAAATAACACTTTACAAAACAACAAACCTGATGACCAAATAAACCTAAGCAGTCTTTTATTATTTCACTCCCTACTTTACAATTAACTCTTTAATAATTTCAAATCAACTTTGCTTTATACATTTGAAATATAACAATGAACTTACACACTAAAAATGAACTTGCTAGCTTTAAAACAGAGCTTGTACTATAATTCTCTTCACATAAGTGGGCGTGGCTAAATGGCAAAACAAACTTTAGCTGAGCACTGCATTAAGACACATTGTTGCCAAATTTGATAACCAAAACTCTTCTAATCCCCGATTTTAAGGTGTTCACACAGACAGACTTGACCCTACTTTGCCTCAACTTCTTCTTTGGGTGCATAACTAATCAAACTTGTTAAATGGCAAACAGATTATCGAATTACTTAAGTTCTGACGTTACACAATTCAATTTTAGTTTCTGTTCAAAGTTTCAACTGAATTTCGTAATGACTTTCGTTCGGGTGATTCAATTAAATTTCGTACAATTAGATTTCCTCGACACGCACACACACACACACGCACACAAACGCATGACACATTTGTGGATGCATTGAGAGTTTACTTTGGTTTTTGGGGGATTTGCTTGCAACTTGCACTCAAACCGGATAAGAGACTCCGAGAGAGAGACTGCAACCAGGGAGAGCAAGACTTGCGCGAGTCTTTCCGGTTTGAACTAAGACTGAAAGTAAGCTAACTGTCATACCCTTGTAGTTTACAGATCGAAGTATTATATAGTAAAGATAAATGACTGAAATTTAAACAAATTAAAGATATTTTGACTGAGAATCAGGTAATCATGCAACAGCTAATACCTTTGCTTTCTAGGGTTTCCCACAGTGTATGAGGAACTAGTGCTCACAACTGCATATACCCTTTTTGCAGAAGGGGGTACAAAGAAACAGAAAAATAAAATAAATCACAGTCGTATCGTGTTTTGTCGTGTTGCCAGTGACGCACAGGGACGACAGCGCGACAGCGACAGCGACAACAGCAACATTGGCATTAACAAACGAAAACATGACTCAGCGTCGAGTATAACTAACAAACATAATAACTACACACATGCATGCAAAATATGCAGAGAGGGAAGGGAGAGAGAACTGGCAACTCTCTCTCCCTCCCATAGCTTTACTTAATTTGATTACCATATGAAGTCCCTGAGTTCTCTCTATGGCAAGATAACGCCAGCTTACAAGTATGTGGGGCATATTTATAAGTCGCGATTACCGCATTGATTGAACATTTTGCGGTCTTGAAATATGAAACTCTAGAGAAATCACTCATTGTTAATTTGTTTATACGATATACAAATCGCATTTTTTTTTACACTTTTTCTTTTTGCAATTCATTTGTTTAACGTTAAAAATACATAAAGGGAAATCGAACTTGCAGTTTATATTATCTAGTATTTTAAATATCAAATCATGCAAGAAAGAAAAAACACAATTCCAGAGAGATATTCATAGGCAAGAAACCAGTTTTAAGATTTAAGGTGTACCAGGCACCAGAGGTGAAGAGAAAAAAATACTATAGAGTAGCTGAACAGAGGAAAGTAGTTGGCATTTATAAGAAGAATACGATATATGTATGTAGATGGCATATGGGATCAACTATACTTTATTGAAGGAATAGTTAATTAGCTAAAACTGCAAAGAAATCTTTCTCAAAGTCAATTTATTTTAATATTTTGAACATTCTGACTTAAGAGGTATCTCTCGAGTCTAACATTTTCTGCACGAATGTTTAACTGTAATTTAATTTTGTTGTTTTAAATAATCGCATTGCGTTGTGGTTCATTCCTCGTTCCGTTGCTTCCCCCCCGAAACTCTCTTGCATGGCATCCTCCTCACTTGCTGCCGCCCACTCTACGTTTGCTGATTAAATAGCTACAGAGCATGTGCACTCATACACACGCAATGCATACACATACACACAAACACACACGCAGTGCACATACAGAAGAAACTTTGTTATTTTTTAATTTGTACTAAAAACAAAGAGAAAGGTAGAAAAACTTAAGGAACGTCAGGACTTAAGTGCTGCAAATTAAGACAGTCAAACAAAGAGAAGAGTGACAGAGACAGGCACAGTGACAGGCAGAGAGAGAGTGAGTGAAAGTGAAAGAGAGAGAGAGGAAGCGAGGGAGATAGATAGAAATATTAATCATGTTATATACAAAAAGGAATTCACACAAATTAGAAAAAGAAGACGAACGAATAAATTAAAAAATAATATTTATGTTTTCATTTTGTTTACTATTCAATTAGTAACTTTGAGAGAGAGCAAGAACAACTAAAACTTACTCATCTAAACTTTATAATTTATAGGGGGCACATAAATAAAACAATAACAAAAGCACCAAAGCGCACTCAACGTGCAAATACAATTGCTGTATACAGGGTATCTAATGGTTAAGTGTTCATCCAACTTGTTTGTTTATCGACTTGTTTGATGTTCAGCTGATACACGTGTCTATTTCCGGCTTACTCAAATCTAAATCCAAAGCGTAACCGAAACCGTAACCTAAAGCTGGGAAACTCAACCTCAATCCAAACCTCAAACCACGCCTCCCTTCCTCCTCTGCCCCAATCCAGTGACGTAAATCTATTGATTTTTTTTTCTTCTTTTTGCCACAATAAAACAAGTGGGAACACTGTGCTCAAGTGTGTGCTTGCCTTACCCCGGGAGAGACCCAATTTGGAAATACCCTTTGCCCTGCCCATCCATCCTTCTCTCACACACACACATTAGCGTGCACACACCTGCGCGTGTACTGTGCGACAGATGGCAAACGAATTGAGTAATCCCACTTTAATTGGTATACCCCATTGCACCATTAACAATGGGTATAGCAAGTAGAGAAAGGAGCCAAAGGCGAAACTTGGAGCAACTGCAAAACATGGCCACAAAAACCACAGAGCACAACATTTTGTGGCAACATAAAACAAAATTGAAAATATGAAAAAGCAAGTGCAAGCCGGGCACGACTAGCCAGCACCCTGTAATGCAATCAAGCAGATACTCCCTTTGTAAGGAAATACGAAAATCAAAACGGCAAACTAAAAGGGGATTCACTTTGAGTCCCTGAAGTGCCACAACCAGAGCCAATCACTGGATGAGCAACGTGGGCATCGTTATTATATTTGTTGCAGTCCTAGTTGTTGTTGTTGTTGTTGTCGTTGTCTTCGTGTTGTTGTTCATTCCCTGTTGACGCTGTTGTAGTTGGATAGTTATTTCTATTTTCGTAATGTTTTAACGAGTTGCTTGTCAAACAAGAAGCAGAAGAACAACAACAAGAAATGAAAATAGTCCATAATCCTCATTGATTTCATGGCAGCCTTCTCCCACGGATTCCGAGAACAACCACAACAACAACAACAACAAGAACAATAACAATGCCACATTGAGTGGCAAGTGCAGGCGGCAACAATGCACCAACGACATATTACAACAAGTGCAATGTCAGACACACACACACACACACCAACACACACATAGTTGCAAGTGCTTAAGCTTAACTACAAATACTAATGGATATTATGCATTTCTATGTTTGTTTATAGATATATTGCAATAGTATTTGCCTATGCATCGGCAGTTTCTCTTAATCCTACATTGTAGTTAAGTGTGCCTGCATTTGTGGCTTCATATAGGAACAGATCGAATTGCTGTTAAGAACTGTTCCAACATTGATATCTTCTGTAATTTAACAAGTATTTTCAAGTCCTAATAACACGTATTGTATGTTAATCATGCAATCTGAAGTAATTTATATGTCAATAAGAACATTTTAGCATTTAAATTAACCTCTCTATTATATTTATTTCAATTTACAAGAGCAAAACAAGGCGTGGCCGAATTTCAAGTCACACTTTAGCTGACAAAAAACATACAGACATATTGTCCACAAATTTGATAAGCCTAGCTCTTAAGGTCTCTGAGTTATAGCTGTTCATACGGACAGAAATGGCTAAATCGACTGGGAGTTGCCTCCCACTGTCAGTTCGTACCTTTCTACCCAGGTATAACCGGTTGGAAGCCTAAATAGTCACGAAACTTTTCCAATAACTATTCCGCCAGATCTGTTGGCAATTAGTGAGTGCAGTTCGAGCAAGCGAAGGCGGCAATTATTTAAAAGCATGAATAAACAATGAGCGACAAAATGATACCGTGTCTCATGCCAACCACCCCCCTATCCCCGTCTCGTGCCGGCTCACTCACTCGATTTGATAAACCGGCAGAGGATGTGGAGCGGTGTTTTATTTTTGGTTGGTTGCCAACTGGTGCTGGTGACCAGCACTAAAACGCCTCTTGAAACGCGGGAGAAAAAGAGAGGAGATACTGAGAGAGGTGGGCAAAGAGGGCGGGAGGAAGACAGTCATCAACAGGGCTGATAATATCAGGGTTAGCAAACAGCTGGAAACTGGAAACTCAGAGCTGCACAGTCAACCGAGCTTTGTAAATAAATAATAATAGCTTTTAAGTAATATAAATAGATTCTTCTCTCGGTTCTCCCTCCCTTCCTCTCTCTCGCTCTCTCACTGTGTACCATATTTAATAATGATTAATTAATTGTTGTGAAACTTATTTGGTTTTTAGTTTAAGCAATAACGAGAGCAAAACGAATAACGAATAATACATTAAATGAATCATTTTATAAATGAATTAGACTTTATTTCTTAAGTGTCAACAGGAATACCCCCATATAGACAGCCTAAGCAGGGATACATCGGAGACTCTTCAGAATGGAAACTGTACTAAATAAACAGCCCCCAATCAGGGATACCCCTGTTTCTATCCAAGTGCAAGGTGTGTTCTCAAGACTTTCACACGACTCACAACTGGGTCAGCTTGGCTTGTGCATAAATAAATCATCGACCCTTGAAACACACGTTACATTTTTGTGCTACCTCAAACCTTGGTGAACAGTGTGAAATAAATAAATAAATTGAGTGTGTTTTATGGGAAATATGAGAAAGTTTCCGGCGTTCTTATTGATTTTCCTGGACTTGGGAACCCTGAACTACAACTGCAACGGAACTATTAATTGCAGTAATAATAATAATAATAATATAAAATAATACAATAATAATTACAATAATTAATACATAGTAATAATAATAATAATAATAATAAAAAAATAATAATGATAATAAAAAAAATAATAATAATATTAATAATAATAAAAAAAAATAATAATAATAATAATAAAAATAATAATAATAATAATAATAATAATGAAATAATAATAATAATAATAATAACAATAATAATAATAATAAAAATAATAACAATAATAAAATAATAATGATACCAATAATAATAATGATAACTATAATAATAATAATAAAAATAATAATGATAATAATAATAAAAAAAAAATAATAATAATAATATTAATAAAAATAATAATTTAACAATAGTAATAATAAAAATAATAATAATAACAATAATAATAATAATAATAAAATAATAATAATAATAATAAAAATAAAAAAAAATAATAATAATAAAATAATAATTAAACAATAATAATAATGATAACAATAATAATAATAATAAAAATAATAATAATAATAAAATAAAATAATAATAATAATAATAATAATAATAATAACAATTTTAATAATAATAACAATAATAATAATAACAATAATAATGATAATAAAAATAAATAATAGTAACAATAATAATAATGAAAATAATAATAGTAATAGTATAGAATTCAATGAACTAACTTAAAGGTTTCCATTGAGAGCCATTATTATATTATGATGATGATGTTGATGATGATGTTTACACACACGCCCAGCCTAAATTGTAACGGCTACTCTCTTTCCTCCTCTCTCTCTCTCGCGCTCTCTTTGCCTTTCTCTGCCACTCTATGGTGTTTTGTGTGTTGATAATCAAATTATGGACAACAACAAGCACAACAATAGAACGTTTCCAGCTGGCCCCATAGATATAGTCAGACTGCACTAAAGGCAAACAAAAGTGCGAGAAATATTAACTAGAAAGGAGGAAGAGAACGGGGAGGAGGAAGAGGAGGGGGGAAGTGTGCACAAAGGTGGAGCGTGTTGCTGGTCTGACAATGACAATTAAGTTGTTAGACGCCAAGTAACGAAACTGTTACTAAATTTATTTAATGAATTTGTGCGCAGGTTTTTGCTTTTTCAGCAACAGCAGCACAGCAGCTGCAAAAGATACCGAAGTGACACGAGAGAAGAAGGGCAGTGGCGACGGGTGCGGGGGAAAGGTTATCATCACATTGGCGCCCGCAAAATTCAATTATGTGCAACGTGTTTAGTGCTTTGATTGATAGCAAAGCTGCTGCTAAACGATGCACGACCGAGGCAAGGCAAAGAGGAGAGTGGAGGGAAAGGGGAAGGCATTTCACATTTACCACTCTCAAAGCTCAGCGTCATTTGGCAACGTTGCGATAACACAGAAAATGTCAAAAATGCAAACGAGAAAAGCAGCAGTAGAAGAGAGAAAGAGAGAGAGAGAGAGCGAGCGAGAAAGAGAGATGAACTAGAGAGCATAAACAGCAAGCGCCAGTGTGGGTTTTTGGGCGAATGCCATTGTGGCAGAGGCGGCGAACGGGAGAGTGGGTGCGAGCAAGGGGGGTGCTTTAATTAGCTGCCACTGTGTGCGTGTGTGTGTGTGTGTGTGTGCGTGTTTGTGTTAACAGTAATGCAAAAGTGTGAATGTATGTGTGTGTGTGACCAAACAATGGTATAAATATTACGCCATAACAGCGTCAACAACAACAACAACAACACAGTTGTAGCAACAACAACAGGAATATGTGCACACATACATAAATACATACACACATGTGTACGTGTGTATGCTGGCCGAAACAGTAAGCAGCCAAGTCGGTAAAGTTCTCTAACAGCCCTCTCTCACACACACACGCACACAGAGACAGACAGACGCACACACACAATGTTTATTGATTCCAGGACACAAAAATTGAGTTTAAAGCTTCTTTTCCATTTCGAGTGGAGTTGTTTAGTGGGTGGGCAAGCAACTCCAACATAGCCCTCTCTCGCTCGCACTCCCTTGCTCTGTCTGTCTGTTTGTCTGTGTGTCACTCAATCGTAGACCAGGGCGGGGCAGTTACAGTAACAGTAACAGTGACAGGGATACTTACACCTCCAGTATGCGATCGCCCTTCTTGATGCCCGCCTTCTCTGCTGCGCCGTTCTCCAACACTGCACTAACATGCTGCAGGGGGGCGTATAGTTCTCCATTGATCGAACGCAGTTGTCCCCCTTCGGACACCTGTCCCCGCACATTGAAGCCGAAGCCAGTTTCCGTCTTGTAGATGGTAACGACGCGCGGTCCATTGGCGGCTGTGATGGCGTTGCTGCCGCCGTTGTTCTCGCTCATTGCGCTGCTGCTGGCTGCTGCTGCACCGCCGGTTCTCACTCAGATGAGGAGGAGAAGGAGAAGATTGAGGAGGAGAAGAGTGAACACACACAGTAGTGCAGACACAGGTACGTTTACGAACACTACGACAACGTCGACGTCGACTGCTCTGCGCTATTTGTTGTTATTATTTTACACAATTTCGCTGCTGATTTGCGTAACTTTTGTATTTTTGCAACTTCTTTTTGCACTCAAACATTCGCGCGCGCACACACACAACGTAAGCAAAACATGAATATGATTATGAACACAAATACAAAGAAGTTAGACAGTGACGGAGACGGAGGCGAAGTGTGGCACCGAAGCCAGCGACAGCGGCAGCGGCAGGGACAGGCGGCGACGGCAGCGAGCCACTTTTACTTTCCGCAAACCAACCGAATACTCGAAACTCGAATTCGCAACTCGCATCGACTTCACTCCCGAAGTGTATAGGAGAGAATTGAAATCACAGTTTGTGTGTGATAGATAGATAAGTGACTTGTATGATGTGTTATGGTCTTGCGAATGCAGTGACTTTCATATGGCTTTCATTGCGTTAAACAACGTGCGTAGTGCACATTAATTCTGCATATTGTTACTGCTTTTCGTAATTCACTTTTGCTTTTGCTTTTGCCTTTGCCACTCACCCAACACAACTGCTAGGCGCTAGTGTTGGGTTTGGACTAATGAGCTGTTCAACACTGAACCTGTTCGGAGTCTGTAAACAAAACCAGGGACTAGACACATAATTAGCATTTAGTTCATTTCCAAATTTGTTAATTATTTGGCATTTTATTTAGAGCATGAATCGAATTTAGTACTGTAATAAGCAGGATGCTGGTATTGGGTAATAATTTTGCGCAATTTTCATGTTACAGTCTGTCTTATCGTTTCTATCGAATAACCGGCTAGGTTGACAATCGAACTACCGCCAAGTCCCTGGTACCGCTTAAAGCCACCGCAGCATGGCAACGCTACTTAGTGATGCCACCGCAGAACAAGTTCATGAGTTGACATATCGAATACAATTTGTCGATAATTGCATGCAATTTCGATAGTTGTAATCGAGCGCAGTTCAAAATGTTTCTTTGTTTTCTTGTTTTGATGACGAATTATTTTGCAGATAGATAAACTTGTTCAAGATAAATGTGCTTGTATGATGTGGCCATAGAAATGAGGGCAACTCTTGAAGTGCAGATAACTACAGAGAAAAGCATGTGATGACGTATAAAATACATAAGTAAGCACTTTAATTTAACGTGCTTGCAACTTTTGAATGATTATTAATTACACTCACTATAATTAAATGATTAGAGTAGGTAGTAAAAGTTGCCTATGTTGTACACGTCTACTTCTGCAACTCGATGTATGTAATCTCGCTATCTTTCTCTAACCCACAATAAGTCAGCATGCTGTCTCGCTCTATTGTGTGTATGGAAAGTAAACAAACATCCGTTTGGGGCGGTTAACTTTATTAAATAAGTATAGAATTGCGTGCATAATTATAATATGTATGTAATAGGCTGTTGTGGTCAGGCGGAATGCAGGCCGTGGCTCGGCCACCTCTTCTTCTTCTTCTCAATATGCTCCTTATTTATTCTTCTCAATATTCTCCTTATTTCTTCTTCTCTTGTGCCTTCTTCTGGCTGCTGCTGTTTCTTTTATTGTTACTCTTGTTATAGTTGTTGTTGTTGCCAAACTAGGCTGCCTGCACGGACTGTTTCTGTGAGGAGCTGATCTTATCGCCCAGACTGAGTGCCATACCCTGTAAAAGGAACCCACACAGATGAGTAAAGCTCGAGAAGATTAGGAGGATAAGTAGGTAACTCACCTGACTCTTGGCCCTGATACGTATGTGCCCGGTTACCTTCGAGTCGGGATCATCCACAGGCTTCTCAATGCTCAGATTAGCCAAGGCGTTCTCGCCGAAAATGGATCTGCAAGAAGGGAGGCGTATAAATAAGGCATCTGGTACAGGGATAGATGATGAGGTGGACTTACTTGGCATACATATTGGCGGCCATGAAGCCACACTGGCCGGAGAGCGCCTTCTCTGGCGTCAGGCACTTCATGTTGGTGCTCTTCAACAGATGCTTGAGATACTCGTGCAGATCGGTGAAGCTAGTGTTCACAGTAACCTTGTTCTCCCACTCAAAGTCCTGCCACATCTGACGGAATTCGGTGTCTGTGCAGCTGGCCGGGATGATGTAATCCATGATGTCAATGTGGATGGTGTTCAGCACCACAACATTGGTGTTCAACGCGGTGTCGTAAACTGTAAAGAGGAGGTAGAGTAAGTGAAGGATTCGAGTGGGATCTCTGCTTGTCGTCTTCTCACCTATATTCCCAAAGATGATGCCATTCTCCGTGGAGGAGACCTTCACGTTGGCCTTGATGTTGCAGAAATCATGTGGCGCCAGCACCACCGGATGTGGACGCTCCACCAGCTTCAGATCGCCCAAGGTGGCCAGCTCCAGTGTGCAGTTCTGCAGTGTGTCATCTAAGCAAGAAGGTAAAGGTAAAGAGATGTAGATGAGCATGGGGAACATGGAATGGATGCACTGCCTCCTCCACTTACTTGTCTGGTTCACAATGAGCACATCCAGCACAATGTCATACTGATTCACATTGACGTAGGCCTCGGCATAAACGGGATCGGAGAAGCCAGTCAGTTGGGTGACCTTGTTGAGTTTGTTGTTGGGCGAAGAGATGTCGCTCAGCTGGGCACTCTTGGTACCGGCCAGAGCCTGATTCAGACTGGACTCGAACACATTCTCGCCCAGCTGATTGTCGCGTCCATTCGAGAGCTGTGCAAAGAGCACTGGCGAGTCTGGCTGCACCTTGGCGGTGGCACGCTGCTTCTCCTTGAGCACACGCTGATCCTCCTCCTGCTGGGCATCCAGCATCTTGCCCAGTGCATCACGGCAATCGTGCAAGAACACAGCCACTGCCTCCGGGGTACGCTCGCTTAGCGTGCGCAGGCAAATCATGATGCGATCGGAGTCATCGTATGTGATTGGTTTGCTGGGAAAGCCCGACTTGCCCAGATGCAAGATGGAGCTCATGATGAGCATCACCTGTGTGGTGAGACGATTCTGTGTGGGTGCATCGTGTGGATGCGATTCGGCATAGCGCAGCGCCATCTTGGTCAATGTGGCTGACACGGCGGCTCCAATAAAGAAGTCACCATCCATTAAATACTGACGCAGCGGCGGACGCTTCTCCTTCTTGGCCACACTGTGGAAGGGAATCGAATAAAAATAGAAACAGTATTAGTCCTGGTAAGGTTTCGTCTTGTTCTCTCTGTGCTACTTACGGTGCCAGGCTGTAGGCGCTCTGCGTGGCATAGGTGCCATCTGAGGTGACCTTGTTGCTGCTGCTGTGGTTGGTGTTGCTGCTGTTGCTGTTGTTGGTGGTGGCATCGCCGCCTGCTGGTGATCCCTTCTGCTGCTGCTGCTGCTGTTCATCGGGCTGATCCCCGGCAAGACGACGTTGCTCGGCATCCACCATGGGTATCTCGCCCAGAGTCTGCTGCACGGCTGCAATCACTTCGGGTATCTGTGAACCCTCCACATACTCGCCGAGAATCCAGACGGCAGCACGATGAATCTTTGAGGATTTGATTTGTGGGAAAGCCTCAATCAGATGCTTAATGATGAGAGCACGCAGTGCTGGGAACTTCTGTATGGCCTCGCGTATGAAGACCAGCACATCGGCGGCAGCCAACTCATTGGTATCGGAGAGGAACTCCACCAGCACTGGAATGACATTGCTGGCCACATCGGGGAACTTGATGGAGCAGGTGTGCAGGGTGCGCACCAACAGCTGGCGATACTTGCCCGTATCCTCGTGCTCGACATTGTGCGTCTTGGCCACCTCCTTCTGCAGCACCTGGACCATCTCGTTGATGTTGCGTGAGTAGACCAGATCCATGGCCAGAGCGAGTGTCTTGCGGCGCACCTCAATGTCAGGAGCGGCCAGCACGCGCAGCACATCCATCACCAGATCCTGCATGACCTTCTCCATGTTCTCGTTCTCCTTCATGGCAATCAGGCGATCCAATACAATCAGTTTCACATTGTTATCGCTCTCCTTGACGATCAGTTCGATGTAGCAACCTGCAGCTGCCTTGATGGCCGTGGGAGCCAGGGACAGTGTGATCAAGGTGCCAGCGGACTCGTAGCGCACCGCATTCGATGAGGAGTTCAGCAAATTGTAAATGCAACGTATGAACCGTGAACGCTCTGCCGGATTGGCGTGGCAAACCTTGTAGATCAACTCCACAATGACCAACTGCAGAATGTCGCCGAAGCTCTGCACCTGATCGATGCAAGAGGCGAGATAGTTAAGAGCACGCTCCTGATCGGCATGGAGCAGCATGAGAAAGGCATTGCGCTTGCACGACATATCCTGTTGAGTGTCCAGGAAACTGGCAATCAACTCGGGTCCATCGGGGACCAGCCAATCGAAGTTCTTGTAGATGGTAAAGATGGCCAGGACAGCATTGCGACGCACATAGGAGTGACGATGATCCAGGCAGGCACGTATGGCTGGCATCAGTGGCTCGAGGAGCTCCGGTTCCTTCAGCTTGCACAGGAAACGCAACGTGGAACCGCGCAGAAACTCATTGGGATGTTGCAGGTCCTGCAAGAGGAAAAACAATCATCAGTTTGGTGATTGGGGGAGGGGGGACTGCGCTGCGTTGGCACTACTTACCTTGCGATAAGCGTCGCAGACCAATATCATTTCCTGCAGCAGTTTGCCATCGGCCGAGGTCTTCGGCACTATTTCCCAGAAGATGAGCAACAGTTTCTTGATTGTGTGATTCTGCACGGGCAGCACAAAGCGTATGATGGTCATGATCAGACCGGGATAGCGTTCGCCATTCAGCAGCAGTTTGATAACCTTCTTCAGTGTCTCGATTTTAACATTCGGGTCGCCCTTCTCGAGGTCTTGCTTCAGTTGCATCTCGTTCGGCACCTCGAGGTCCGGCGAATTGATGATCGTGTAGCACGGCACTTGGCTCATCTTGGCGACAATCTCAGGCAATTGCTGCACTCGTTCTTGGTAATATGAATGTCGGTTTGTATATCGTGTATATGTTTTAAAGCCGATTTTATTCACTGCTTGTCTGCCGATATGCAATTCACTTGACGTGTCATTTCTCTTGGGGCAAAATTATCGCAGTGTGACCAGATCTTTGCAAGTTGACAGTAGCAGATGCGAGTGTGACCGTCGTGCAGATGAGTGCGTGTGTCTGCTGTTCTCGCTAGTTATGCCAAATGCCACTAGATGGCGCCTGAGACTGACAGTGGTGTTGCCAGATGGCAAAATGAATGACATTTGGCGGGAAAAATGAGACATTCAAAATGGTAACGCCTTCACCTTTATTTCAATTATTATTTGCATTTGTATTCGTGTGTTATTATTACCAACACACACTCTGGCACAAATTGAGACTTAATTCGATTAAATGCCAGGCTAGCAACTGTGCCTGGCCTGCCTGCACTTGCTTTCCTTTTCATTAGATTATGCATAATCAGTTCAAATGCTGCACAAAGCCTTTGATTACAATTTAAATAGGAAATTCCCGCAACGGCAGCTAAAAAAGAAAAACCCACCGTGTTATTCAATTGACCCTTGATTGCATATTACACACACACACACACACCTGCACACTGCATTATGCAGGCCTTACAACAACAAAAAAATTAAATGACATTTTATTAGCTCAAGTCGAAATCGCAGCCCTGCAGCCACAAATATATAACAATAAATAAAATACACATAATTATTGCGCACAGCAAGAGTGCCTCATCATCCCCTTCCCCTCCCCCCTCTGTGGGGCACACCCACGTAGCGCAGGCTATATAAGTAGATAACTTTTGTGATCTTGTTTACCAGACTTTTCCACTAAATTAAGCTTCGTTTATAAGTTCGCCCACCACAAAACCTGACAATTTGCCAGAGCTGCCACTCCCCTTCCCTCCCCATTCTTCTGCCTCCTTCTTGCACACCCACTACCAGAATAGATCGCCCATTTAGATGCAGAAAGAGGCCTGTAAGGGAGCTAGCAAACAGGTTTGGATGGCTCTGGGCCTATGCACTTTCCCAGCCGGGAGTGGGAGTGAGCACTGAAGCAGCGCAGATAACCTGTTTGGTCTATCTACTCTACACATCATATACATACATATATATACTATATATGCACACATATATCTGTGTGCGAACGTGTTCAGACTGCGATCGTTGAATTCGTAGAAGAGGCAGCCACATTTGCATTTGCGAAGTGAGATTGATCGAGAAGTTTATAATTATCATAGAATCTGACTAACCAGATAAGTGTATAATTAATCTGTTGTTCTCAGCACGAGATCATGTTAAGTGCATTAATATCTAGTCTAGTCGGTCTCCTGATCAGCTGATCTCGGAGAGACGAACATATAACTGGATTTTCTAGTTCCAAGACTGTAAGTTAATATGCTCTATATAGAGCAAACATACTCTATATATACTATACATTCTTATCTCGCAGGGTTCTTTTGTCTAGTTGGTAAACCACCCTAACATTAGGGGCCCTCGGGTACTTCCCGAAATTGATAACTGATAAGAGAGACAAGTTCAAAATGTTTTACTATCTGATCTTCAATCTTAATTGAGTTACCATATAGAATTACTTGATTGATCAGCTTAGGGTTTATTTTGTTATAAGAAATATATGATATATCTGATATTATATTTTTGACTATGCTTCACATGCAAATCCGCATGTCCGCTGTGTGCTGCGTAGCGCAGTCCTCCTCCTTCACTTGGCTGGGAAGTACCTCATGATCGAGCAAAAGTACACGAGAGGTTTTTTATCTATATATATTTTTGTATTTGTTGCACGTACCCTATAAATGAACTGTTCGCGAGAGGAAGGTTGCAAGGCAGCAAAGTAAGTGAATATTATATATACATATATGTATATATAATATTGATATTCTTCAGTGATTCTATTGAGGTTTGGGGCTGGGGGAAGTACAAATTAAAATGCGAAAAAAATAAACTGATCAAATCTACATAGTAATGTATATGTTTTAATTGGGTATGTTTAGGAAAACTGCTTTTAGAAATAGTGTAATATGATCTATCTATATAATATATATATGACTGTCTAGCTATTGATCTTATATCAATATATTAATCAATCTAATAATCTAATAATAAATGATATCTCTGATATCTATCTGTCTATCTATCTTGCCATATATTTCTTTGTCTGTCTATCTATCTTTTTATCTATCTACCGATTGACCTATCTATTTATCGATCTGCCTATCTACCTATCTATCTATCTATCTACCTACCGATCGACCTATATATTTATCTAACTGTCTATCTATCTATCTATCTATCTATCTATCTATCTATCTATCTATCTATCTATCTATTATAATATGTATCAACAATCGCTCTACAAAGCAAAGATCATTTAAACATAACAAAAAACTCAAACAGATCGTTGTTTTAAAAGATCTGCTGTCAGCACTAAGTTTTACCTTGTTCTACCTTATTACAGGGTATCGCACACGTCTAGTACTGCCCGTTTAGAACGCAGTTGCAGCTTAACTCTGCTCGCTTAATGAAAAGATCAGCGGCAATCAAAACGCCTGCGGGCCTCGTACAAAACGAAACCTAAGCGAAGAAAACAAAATAAAAATAAAAGAAAAAAAGAGAAAACAGAGAACAAAAAATGAGAAAAAGAACAAGTACAAACGGCGAGAAGTGCGAAAACGAAAACAAAAACATTGGCAAACAGAGCAAAGTGAGCAGAATCGGCGACCCTTGGGGGCTTGGCTATAAAAGCCGCCGGCCGGCAAGCTGAGCTCCACAGTTGAGCTACGGCCCCGCGACGAGAGCAGCAACAAGTGGCATTGGGATCGGAACTGAAACTGGATTTGGATTTGTGAGAAACTGTAACCGGAATTGCAACTAGAGCGCGATGGCGTCATTGGTGATCCCTCGGATTTGGCCGGCAGCGATGCCGTTGCTGCTGCTGATGCTGCACTGCAGCGCCGCAGAGGAGCCCATCTGTAAGTGTCGCAGCAGCTCAGCTCATTGCCAGCTCAGGCTTATGATCAGTCTCTTCTCTTCATTCCCCTTCTAGATCGTCTGTGTGTGCCCCAAATTTACTTGAGTGATTGCCAGAAACTTCTCGCCGATCCCTCCGAGGCGGGCATCCGCATGGAGTGCGTTGCCGGACGCGATCGTGTCGAGTGCTTGGAACTGATCGAGCAACGCAAGGCTGATGTGCTGGCCAGCGAACCGGAGGATATGTACATGGCCTACCATCGCAAGAACGAGGACTATCGTGTCGTCTCTGAGATTCGCACCCAGGAGGACAAAGATGGTGAGTAGTGAAGATGCGAAGTGATCTTTAAGGAGACCTCTTTCTCTCTCTCTCTCTCTGTAAGAAGAGAAGCAGTGATCCGTTAATAGAAGAAAATATACGTGAGCTCGCTCTGTTTCTCGAAAGATACTAAGTGATCATTAATTTGACTGCTTAGTGCGAAGAGAAGCTGCTTAGTGATCCGTAACCAAAAGAAAACAGATGTGAGATCACTCTCTCTCTCTCCAAAGATCCTTAGTGTTCTCTGACTTAACCTGAGTAGATGTGAGTGCTCTTTCTCTCTAAAGATCTAAGGCGATCTCTAACTAGACCTAAATATAATATATGCATGCGACTTCTCTCTCTCTCTGAGTAGAAAATATTCCAAGTGATCCGGAACTAGAAAAATAGATCTCGGTTCATTCTATATCTCTCTGTGAATAGAGAAAATTTTGACAAAAATATATGTGAGCTTCCTCTCTATCTATCGTTCTTATTCTCTCTGCAAGTAAAGAAGATTCTAAGTGATCCCCGACTAAACCCAAATATATGTGAGCTTTCTCTCAGTCTCTCTTTCCTTCTCCATCTCACCTGAGCACACAGATAATTTATTGCTGTATTCTTATCAACGCAAGCCAAGAATACTATATGCATATTCTAGACGAAAAAAAGTAAATTTAAATTTCAAATTGATTAGAAATTCACTTTCACGAACTTTCGAATAAAATTTAACTAATAAAGTGAGACAAATCACTGTGAACTCATTTCTGCAAGTATTGCACTAAGAAAGAAGGTGCTTTGTAGATTTTCTTGTGTGCCATTATCAGAAGCACGAACTGAGGAAAGAACTGTCTAAACTAGACTTCGTTTTTATGCCACATTCTGATTATATATTTACTTTCTTAGACATTCTTCTATAAATTTTGCAAAAATATAGTGAAAGAAGTTCTTGTTTTTTAGAAGGTATTTCAAGTAGAAAGAATGTAGATTCAAGATTTTCAATTCTTTTTTGAAAACCAAGAATAAAACAAGTTCTTATCAGGGTTTCACATCAGCAAAAAATAAAGAAAAAAAGAAGATTTGGTGTATTTCAAGTAGTAAAACACCTTCTAGCACCTTCCTCAACTTGGAAGACCTTGAAGCACCTTCTTCAACACGTTATAAGCTTAGTACCTTCAACATCCTTTTCCAACTTGGAATTATTTCTTTCTCTTCTCTTTGAAATTGAGACTTTTTGTGCTTTAAACGAAATTTGATAAAGAAATTTCAATTTCTTCTTCTAATTTACCTTATCCTTCGTCCCCTATCCACCCTCTTTCGCAACGCAGCCAACTTCCGCTACGAGGGCATCATTCTGGTGAAGAAAACCTCCCCGATCCACACACTGCAGGAGCTGCGCGGTGCCAAGTCGTGCCACACGGGCTTTGGTCGCAACGTGGGCTACAGGATTCCCATAACGAAGCTGAAGAACACGCATGTGCTGAAGGTCTCCGCCGATCCACAGATCTCTGCAACAGAGCGTGAGTTGAAATCCCTGTCGGAGTTCTTCACACAATCCTGCCTGGTGGGCAACTACTCGGCGCATCCCGACACCGATCGTCTGCTGAAGAAGAAGTACTCGAACCTGTGTGCGCTCTGCGAGAAGCCCGCACAGTGCAACTATCCGGATCTCTACAGTGGCTACGATGGCGCCATACGCTGCCTGGACAAGGGACAGGGCGAGGTGGCGTTCACCAAGGTGCAGTACATCAAGAAATATTTCGGCTTGACTGGCAACCCCACAGCACCCGAGCCCGAAGGCAAACCCGAGGACTTTGAGTATCTGTGCGAGGACGGCACACGTCGTCCGATCACTGGACCAGCCTGCTCGTGGGCCCAGCGTCCGTGGAGTGGTTACATTTCCAACGAGCAGGCCGTGCACGGCCCCGAGAAGTTGCATCAGTTGCAGGCGCGTCTGGAGCGCTTCTTTGCCAACGGTTTGCATGCGGAGAACAAAGATGCAGCCGCTCATCTGCTGATCCAGCCGAATGCCTTCTATCACAGCAAGGCGGAGGCCATCGATCCCAAGGTGTATCTGGAGCGTGCCGGCTACAAGGATGTGATCGAGCGCGATGGTAGCGCCATTCGTAAGCTGCGTCTGTGTGTGCAACGCGAAACGGAATTCTCCAAGTGCGAGGCACTGCGTCGTGCCGCCTATGCACGTGATGCGCGTCCCGAACTCGAGTGCGTTCAGTCTACGGATTGTGTAGAGGCACTGGCGAATAGTCAGGCTGATATGTGGATTGCTCCGGCCTCCAAATATGCAGATGCGCGTCAGCAGAAGCTTCTCCCGCTGGTCTACGAGCAGTTGCCCGCCGAGCAGGTCCTGGTGGCGGTTGCTCCGCCCACACTCAACCGCGATGCACTGCAGAAGGCGCCCATGTAAGTAGCAACTTCTCTTTGCTAGTCCTCCTTCTGATGGATGCTTCTTCCTCCTCCTGCTCCTCCTGTAGCAACTTCAATGCCAGCTGTGAGCGCGCTCGTTTGAGTGCCGCCTTGTTGAACAAGCGTCGCAGCCTGGACTGGTGCAACATCACGCCCAGCACGGAGCAGCAGCTGTTGATTGTGCCTGCCAATCAGCTGGAGCAGCACAAGGACTGGCAACTGGTCTGCCCCTCGCTGGAGCGTCGTCCTGTCACCGACTATGCCGCTTGCAACGTCGAGGTGCAACTGCCTCACGCCATCTTCGCCCGTGCCGACACCACCAGTGTCGAGCAGGAGACCATCAAGCATCTGTTCTCCCTGATCTCGGACAGATTTGGTGCCCATGGCAAGTTCGTCGATGTCTTTGCTCTGTTCGGCGAGTACCAGAAGGGCGAGAAGAACGTGCTCTTCGATGTAAGTTTGCCTGGCTACGAAATTCTTTACGGGATTCTTCTGCTAACCTTTCACTTTCTTCCCTCTTCTCTTTCTGGCAGGATGATGCCGTGGAACTGGTCACACAGCTGAAGAGCGACATACAGAACGAGCACATCTACGAGGAGCTCAAGTGCGATGCCAACAAGATTGTCAAGCAGTAAACAGCAGCAGTACCGGCTGCAGGCACCTTTATATATCACATATGATATGGATATGCATACTATATTTTTTTGTTTAACTCGTACTCTATGAATATATATTGAGAAAATCCCAAAACAAAGTGGCTCTTAATCTTTGCCAGTGTCTGTGTAGTGCTGTACTCGGTTTGTGCTCGAGGACCTTTATCAATAAGGTTTCGTTCCGTTGATTTTACACGTTTTAGCCTTCTTGGTTTTATTTCTTGAATCTTTAAAGAGAAGTGACCATGGAAGTTTCAGTAACCTATTCTCTTCATAGCGTAGTGCAGCACCTTTACGAATAGGTTCTTTTCTTTTATTTCTGTTTGTATGAACACCTTTATCTGACAGAATATAATAGGTAGAGCTATCAAATTTAGTGACAACATTTATATATATTATGCCCAGCTAAAGATTAAGTTAGTATTTGGCCACGCCCTCTCACGCCTCTGTAAATCACAGCGTAAATTTCAAACTAGACTTTCATTTTTGGTGTTTAGGAATATGCATAGTAAGTTCTCTATATAGTTTATTTCTGCTTGTGGAAATCTTCATTATCATGTTCTATTCATTTCGCCTGAAAGTGAGGTTAGGTTAGTATAATAAATACATAAAAGTTTTCAGATTTTGCATTACACTTAGAATTTTATTGGTATTAAAAAAAAAATACACTTTCTATAGATTTTTTGGGCAAATGGAACCAACTATTGTGTATATATATATATATATATATATAGTATATAGTTAAGATATATATATTGTATATAGTGTAGTTATATAGTTACTATATAGTTTGCATGCATATAGATTTTCACGTTTGTATATTTTTAAAATCGAAGAAAATCGCACGTTTCTCACTTGGCTCGCCCAAGCTGGAAAGTTCTTTTTTAGGTATACCGAGTAATCTTTTC
Source organism: Zaprionus indianus (assembly GCA_018904595.1). Lineage (NCBI taxonomy): Eukaryota > Metazoa > Arthropoda > Insecta > Diptera > Drosophilidae > Zaprionus > Zaprionus indianus. The sequence continues at coordinate 1,651,605 of JAEIHA010000344.1, forward strand.
CGAGTGTGTGTTCGGGAAACGCGATTAGCAAAATTCGTTGATTCACACGAGCCGTTTAGGGGGTTGGGGGAGGGGGGGGGGGGAGAGAGGAGCATAGATCGAGGTTGGGAGCCTAATCGGAGGCATCGCGCTGCTGCTGCTCCGTCGATGAATCGGCACCGCTTGCCGTCTCCTCCTCCTCGGAATAGTCCTCGTCGTGCGTGTGGGTGACCACGGTGGGCGTGGACGGGCGTGTGTGCACAATGGAGCTCTGTAAAGAGAAGAGAAGAGAAGGAAGAAGCAGAGTAAGTGAGCAGTTCGGGATCATTGTGGCAACTCTACACACCGCTCGATGTAGTTCCTTGGCGTTCTCTTCAGCTGTTGCTGCTGGCGAGTTGCTGCTGTTGATGGCACCAACCACGGCCGGCTCCGAGTTCAGTTTGGCTGGCGAAGGTGTAGGGTTGCCAACGCCGGTGCTGGCAGCGTTGCCGCCACAAGTGACATCCTGCAGCGCCGTGGACGACGACGACGAGGTCGGTGGCGGCGGTGGTGGTGGTGGCTGATGCGCCTGATCGTGCGCCACTGTGGACTCGTGGGGCAGCAACATGGCCGGGGCACGGAACATGTAGGAGAACGGGTAGTAGATGAGATTGAGCAACGTGGCGGCATAGACGTCCGCGTATCGCACCACCTGGCTGGAGAAGAAAGTCTGCCGCGAACCGGAACGGAATAGGGAGCCCATCATGCCGTACGACATGTCCATCTTGTGCGTCACATCGCGTATGCAGGTGCGCAGCTGCGATATGTCCGGCTTGACCTTGGCACTCGAGTCCAGATCGCGATACAGATCGCCCAGCTTGATGTCCAGATTCTGCAGCTCCGCAAACAACTGACACTCGTCCGTCCACACGTGCAGCTCGCGCACCAGTTCGGGCACAATGAGGAACGTGCGCCAACCGCGGATCTTCTTCGACTTGAGTATGTCCCCGAATATGTGATCGCCCACATAGAGCACATCCTTGCCCTTGGCATTGATGAACTTGGTGAACAGTTCGCACGATCCACCCGAGTACACCTGCCCCGGCTGCAGTGGACCAATGTGCGTGCCGATCTTCAGTCCACCCGTCTTCGTGTCCACCTGACGCAGCACGGTGCCCTCGTCGAAGAACAACGGCTTGCGTGCATCCACCACAATCACATCGAAGTAGCTCTTCCAGTCACGATGCGGCTCATCGGCGTTGGCGCCATGCGGAAAGTCAAACAGATAGGTCATGATCTCGTTGGTATACGTGTAGTCGCTGTTGGTCAGCATGAACAGCTTGGCGCCCGACTCGCGGATGCGCGACAGCACTGTGGGCAAGCGCTTGTCCTTTTTCACGTAGTACGCCATGTTCTAAAGAGGTGGGAGAAATGTGGGAAAGAGACAATAAGAGAGAGAGAAAGAGAGCTTAGTTAGATTGGTCTAAAATTGACATGGAGTAAATGAAATGGTAAATGATGGTAGTGGTAAGGAGAGAGATGAGAACACAGTGAAAGAAGAGAGCATAGACAGAGAGAAAGGAAAGGGGAGTTGAAATGAGAAGAAGAGGTAGTTGCAGTGAAGGGATTGAAAGGGGTAGTGGTAGTGCTAGTAAGAGAGAAGATAATACAGAACGAGAGAAATATAGAGGAAATAAAGAGAAAAAACAAATAGAAAGGAGAAGGAGTTGTAGGCAAAGAAATGACAGTATAGTAGAAAAGAGGGGGTAGTGAACAGAGAATGGAATGAGAGAGATTTTGTGAGAGAAAGAAAGAGAGAGGAAAAAGGGAGGAAAGAGGGAGAAAATAGGGAGGAATGAAAGAGGAAAAAGGGAGGAAAGAGGGAGAAAATAGGGAGGAATGAAAGAGGAAAAAGGGAGAAAAGAAGGAGAAGAGAGGAAGGAAAGAGGGAGACATTGCGAGAGATAGAGAAAGAGAGGCTTGAGTGAAAGAGATAAGTAAGAAAACTAGAAACGAGTGAGCTAACCAAATATAAACGTTCTAGCCTTGGAACTAAGCTTATAACTCGTTTTTTTTTCGTTAAACAGAGGCGGAAGGGGGCGTGGCCTATTTCTATTTCCCTATTTAGCTGCGGGCAATAATAAGCAATATTGCCACCTAATTTGACTGCCCTAGCTCGTATAGTAACTGAGCACTTAAAGTTCATACGGACAAACAGACAGAAAAAGCTATATCGGGTCGGCTATTGAAGCTGTTCAAGAATATATATGCTTTGTGGGGTTGAAAATAGATAGAGAGAAAGAGGAAAGGATAGAAGAGAGCAGTGAGCAGACTAGTGGAAACATGATAAAGAGAAATAGGTGAAGAGTGAGACAGGCAGATAAAGAAAACTAGTTTAGAAGAAAAAAGATGAAGGACAAGTGGGAGAAAGGCAATGAGCAGAGAGAGAGAGATAAAGAATGAGCAGGGAGACAAAAAAAATGAATGAGCACAGAGAAAAAGAAAGGAAATGAGCAGAGAGAGAGAGAGAGAGAGAGCACGAGCTACTGTTGAAAGCGAAGATGAGAGAAAAAGAGAGGACATTCCTCCCTCTTTGCTAGCAGTCCTTTGGCCACTCACTCACCTGTGTTGTACGACGCTTCAGATCACCATCGGAATGCACCCAGTCGACGGCACGACGCACGTCCTGGAAAATCGACTTATAGGTAAATAGAAAATCACCAGCTTTGATGCCGCGTTCAACGCTGTCGAATGAGAGAATAAGAGACCGAGAGAGAGAGAGAGATGCAGAGAGATAGTAACAAAGATAGATAGATACAAGGATAAAGATTGATAGATTGACTGAAAGTTCAAACAACGCCAAACTACAATGAATCAATCACCCAATTTCGAACTGAACTTACCGCACAAACTCATTGCTGTTGGTGAAGAAATCGACGAGACAGGCCAGTAAATATGTCTCCGGCAAGTTAAAGAGCGTGTTCAGCACGTAAACCCGTGACTCATCCAACTTGAGAAACTTATTCGGATATAACTCGTATACCTGGTGACTGTGTAGACAATAATGATGATCAGTTATAGCGCATTATCTCTTTATATTCTACAGAACTTACTGCTTGATGAACTCGAAGCCATGCACACAGACCAGAATGTTACCATAGGCATCCACCTTGAGGAGATTGCCGTACAGGGTGTCGAACCAGAGGCCACGCACCGGAAATGTTGGATCATAGTCGAATTGCAGTATCTCCTTGGGATAACCCATGGAAACGAGACGCTCCTTGACCAAGTTGAATCCCAGCTGTTCATACTGCGGCGATTTGTATTCTGTGAAGAGAAAGGAATTAATTCATTTTGATATACTCTTTATATATCTCTATATTGTATTGTATATTGCTACTCACCTGCCAGAGTATAGTCCATATCAAAGCCATAGTACTTGATATTCTCCAAATGCAGCGAACGGTTCACAAAGACTCTGCAAGAAAAGAGCAGAAGAAATGTTGTTGAGTAAGGGTGAAGAAAGGTTCAGTAGAGAGCATAACTATAAAGTGATATTGTTTGATTTGATAATAAACCGTTCAGGCTGTTCGCTAAAAGTAAAAGCTGCTTCAGCAAGGAGAGAGCTCTGTAATCTGTAATCTAATAAAGTTCACACTTTGTACAGTTTACATTGTATGCATCACTTTCATTGCTTGTGGGCAAGGCTAATCAGCGTTATGTTTGAATTAGAGTATTATGTGCAGCACCTTGACGCAGTTTATGATTTCATTATGCTATTCAAGTTAGGATATTGTTCCAAGCACTCTCGTTAAGTTTTCATGCCCTAACAGGCAGAAGAAGGCGTGGCAGAGTTCATAAAGTATATGTATTCTTCTTCAGATTCACTAGCCGAGATCAAGTGAGCCGTGCCTGTCTTTCTAATCACATATCTCAGCTATTGTTTAAGCTAGACTCGCCAAATTTGTCATTAAGTTCCCTGAAGGCTATATGCAGATCAAGTTAACTTCAAATGTAAAATGCCACGTCCAGCGCACCCGCCAATCAATATATAAATTTTTCAATGCGATTTGTGGGAGACATAAAAAAGATACGACAGTCTAACTGTAACATATATTTAGCTGACTTTAGTATTTACATGTCCTGCAAATTTCAATTCGATCTGACAATAAACACAGAAGTTATGCAAGTCACCTTAGCACTGCAGTACTGTGTGCGCCTGCTGGTATGCTTTAGTTTTTTTTTCGGCCGTTCCTGCACATGTGTTTATTTATATTTATTATTATTTATATTTGTAAAGGTTTTTAAAAACTAGAAGAAGTTTATCTCACAGTCGAACTCGCTCGTTCATCTGCTTTTCGCTTAGTATACACGTAATTAACTTTAGAAACTATCATTTGTTAATTTTCTTGCAATAAGTAGTTGCTAAATGTCTTGGGTACCGCCCCCTGTTTGCAACTCTTAAGAGCAATTACTCCTAACTTCCAACTTTCGTTGTTTCGTTGAGTTCATCTTGTTTGACCCCCTGAAGTGTTTTGCCAACCACACAAACATGTTGAAAACTTTCAAGGTCTTCTCGCTTCAGGGGGTAAGGGAGGGGGTTTGGCAGTCCTTCGCTAATGTGCAAAGTGTTCAGAGTTGTGGAGCTGTAGAGCTGTCGCTGATTTCGACTTCGATTTCGCAATCGGATGCGGTTCCCCTTTCGGGTCTCGGTGTGTCAAAAGTTTATCAAGAAGCTGCGCATTGCAAATTGCAAAATGGAATTATATTATATGAAATGAAATGAATGAATGTGAGTGCAAGCAAATGCATGTGAATGTGCTGTGCAAGGCAAGGCAAGGCAAGGAGAGGGAGCAACTGATTCGATGCCCGATGGGGCGAGCACTCGATGCGGTTGCCCGGCAATTAGTGTGTGTTGCTGCTGAAAAATGGTGAAAAACTTGTGTTGTGGGCGGCACACGCCACGCCCCACACCGCGCCGCCTGGTCACTGACAGCTTTGCGGTGACACGCCCCCTTGTGCGGCAAAACTCATTAGCAGCCAAGTTGGAGGCGGCCGCGTTTTTGCCCATTTTTACAATATACCCTAACAAGGGCAAGCAGAGCGTGTGAGTTTGAGGGAGAGAATGTAGAGAAAGTAACGGAATGGAAGCTTTTCAAAGTTTAAAATTAAACACAATTCAAGTTAATTCAAAGCTCATCATTGAAACGAACTTTCGTGTGCTTAAACAACGTATTTATCCTTAAATTTCTTTTGATTAATATTGTCAAACTTCGTCATGCAAGAAAAGGCTTAAAATGAGGGATAGAAAGCACCCAAGTTGAAGCTTTACTTTAAGCAGAAGCTTAGTCACAATTGATGTACGTGTATAGCCATGAAGAGCATCTGATTGAATTTACAGCTCAACTTTATATATTCGAACTACGTTATTAAGCGAATAATTTTAAACTTAAGCTTTCTGTTTAAGCTCACACTCAGAAACTTAACTTAAGCAAAACGTTAATCATAAGCTCATTCATAGCATACAACTAACACAAATCTCTCTTTTCAAATGAGCTTTCATGTGCTTTTTCAGCATATTTCCCGCTAAAGTTGCCTTTGCAAGTGTATTTAAACTTCGTCCTTCTTTCCTTTTTCTTTTCATTTTCAAATTGTTGTTTCTGGCACACATATTGTCTGTGTGTGAGTTTGCTTTTATATTTATTTTGTTGTCCCTTTTGCAATTTGCTTCACTTGAAAATTTGCCAAATAAGCGAAAAGTTGCATCCTTGTCTCCATTGTTATTGTTGTTGTTGTTGAGGTCGCTTGTTGTTTAACCCAAATTCGAATAAAGTGCATAAATCTAAGACACACACACACACATACAAAAGAAAGGGTCGCTGCGCAGAACGAAGCAACTGCAAATTTGAAATATGCGTAATTATTAAATTTACGCCCCGGCGACGTTGCCAATTTTCAGCAGACACATTGTTGGCAATTTTCAGTGACAACTTTCTCGCACTTCCGCATCATAATCGCGCTGTGCACGTGGCCAGATACCGTTAAAAATAGCGTCGCCATATTGAAATGCAAACAAATCGACGCACTAATCCAAGCCAAAGCAAATTCCCATTGACGTGCTCCCTCTCTCTATCTCTCTCTCTCTCTTGTCTCTCGCCCCGTCCTCCCTTCATGTTCTTGCGCATCAATTAATAAAAATAAAAGAAGCCAACGCATAAATGAAAATAAATATTTAACTAAAAATAAACCGTTGCAAATGCATTGCCATAAATCGTTGGATTTATTTTTGGATTAATTGAATAAATACAAATGGAAAACCAAAATAGAATACGAACGAATAAAAAAAAGTAGGTGAAGCATGAATACGATTAAAATAAAAAACAGTCGAGTTAAAAGCTTTGCCAAGGTCGTAAAAAACATTCGCATTCGTTGAGTGTAAATAAAAAGAGGAAGAAACATTCAGAATTTCATGTTTTGACTTCGATTTTTTCTGCGAACTCAGCACTTATTTTGTGCCTTGCACGTTGAGAAAACAAAATGTTGGTACGCAATACATTTGGTCTTTGTTTAAGCAATTAATTTATTTAGAATAATTTTTTTTTTTTTTTTTTTATTTTTTTTTTTTTTAATGCCAAAGTTAAGGGATATCAAGGCAGCAGAAATAATGTTCTGTTCAGTTTCATTGTGTTGCCCTAGGTTAGGTTGTTGGTGAAATACTTGAATTTACTGCCGGCATACCCCTTATTATTCATTGTTGACTCGATTGACTCACTGTCAAATTTCACAAGGCAACAAAAACACCTCATGGAAAACATATTTGTTTATTTACTTTGGTGTGACCATAAAGAACAACATAAGTCTGAGTTATTACGAGAAGAGAGAGAGGGAGGTGAAGAGCACAGTGATTGAACGTTGCTTACAACAAAATACACATTCGAAATACCTTACAAAGTACTATACTTATCTACAGTATGTTCTCTATCTGTATTTACAAAATATGCTTGCTTGATAAGCTGAGCAATTTCAACGTCATTGTTCAAGTGCAGATTACAAATACGTCAGCATTAACATAAATAACATATGTACCTATAAATTGTGGAATGAACAGCCTATATACTCGTATGATACGATTTGTTTTTGTTATTGGAATTTTAATTGGATTGTTGACATTTTCCATTGAGTTTCTGCTGTTGTTTTGCTGTTCTGTTATTATTTTTCGATAGATTAGCAAAAAATATATTTTAAAACGGAATACTTTTCTAAGGTGCATTGGCATCGCGACCTGATTAGTGATTAGCGGGAAAATACTAGAAGGATTTGAGCTGACTAGACTGACACTTGAGTGTGTCAGTAAATTAGCAATAATATTGCTAACACAAGTTGGGGTTAAATGGTTTACGTATATATACTAGATATAGGTATTGATAGTGTAGTGAAATATACTTAAGAATTGTCTGCTATATTTAGTTTATTTACAATTTCTTAATTAAAATGGAGAATCGGAATAGAACCAGTTAAGATTCTTGAGTATCTTGTTGAGGTTTCAGATACTTTCGAAGCTCTACTTCACTTACGAATTCAACGGCAGTTGCATTGCTCGGTTGCCCAAGTAGTCGTTGGGACTGGGAAATGTATCGAAAACACTTGCTGATTCAGCTTCCATTTGTTGTTGTTGTTCTTCATTTGTTGTTGTTGTTGTTGTTGTGATAGTATGTAAGTTTCTATTGTCATATTGTAAGTCTGTATTGTTCTCACTGTTATTGTTGCTGTGTTGCATTGTAAGTTTGTTTAACTTAAGTTTATCAGTTGAAAGAGGTTTCTAAAATATTGAGAGGTTCTATTGTATAAGAAGTTCATTAAAAATGCAGTTGATAAAGAACTCTAGCATTGCTATATACCGAATCTAAGCAGACATCTTAAGTATTATACAATACTAAGAACTATTGCAAGTTAAGGTACTGTAATCGATGAATCTATTCAACATTCATTTGCATCTTCCCTTCGCGGTGTTTATTGTCCAACAAATCTGCATAATTTGGCCTCCGAAATTTGCTTGTTTTCGTTGAAGTTATTGCTATAAACTGAGCAGGACTGCATTGGTAAGCCCGTCAAGGATGTCAAGTGACCGTTAGAGCGTTTTATCCTTGCAACGAATTTGTTGAAAAACAAGTTTATTGCGACATCTCGCTAGCTCGCGGCGAGCTCCCCCACTGGCAATGTCTGGCAATAGCAGCTGCCAATTCGATTGCAGGATAATCACAATCTACGCAATTGCTGCCAATTACATGTACCACGTACTTGGGGCCACTCAGCAGAGCAACTAAACAGGAAACCGGGACAGTTGAGGACGTAACAGGCACGTAATGCACATAATGCATATGACAGACACAACAGGGAAGCATCCTTTCAACTCGCGCACACACAATTGTCAAGGCACAAACACACACACACGCACACACACACACACACGCATTCAGTTAACGTGTTCGATGCACGTTGCTTTGACTACAGTTCCACTTTTAGTTGCTTCTTTGATTCACTTTCAAGGCGAACTTTAAAGCAATATTTACTCTGTTTACAGATATTTTCACTGTGAGGTTTTCTTCTCAAACTGTTGTCAACATATTTTTTAGTGTAGTAGTTTCTTCTACTTTTTACGAGGGGTTTACTCATGTGTCACGTGTCCGCCACACACCATGGACCACGCTGCGTATGCGTCATAATTCCAGCATTGTTCTCTCATCTTGAGTTGAGTATCGTTTTCGGTCGTTTGTTTTCAGCATTTCTGTCTCTCGCGTTTTTTTGCGTTGTTGCTGTTGGACACGTGCGATCGCTTGTTAGTTCATCTGCACCTGCGTCAACCTGTGCGACAGGCTCTGCCAGTGGCAGTGCTGCTGCCAGTGTTTCTGCCTCTGCCCTCAGCTCTATGCCTGCCTCCAACTGTGCCTGTCAGTTGCACAAACACGCAGCTAAGCAAACCAATCGAGCTGCATAAGTGAGCAAAGGAGCAAAGAGAGAAAGAAGGGAAGCGCAAACTTAACAGATAGAGCAGAGATATATATATATATGGTAGAGAGGTAAAGAGAGAGTAAGAGGGAGAAGGAGAGGTGTAGAGAGAGAACCAGTGTAGCAACCAAAAAAAAACAGAGACCAAGGCCTTTACTACATAACAAACCTAACTAGATTTGCAGTCAAACTGTGCCCCAAAAGTCCGTCGATATTTGATTGAAAATCGTTTCTGTGGTTAACCCGAAATTTAGTTACATTCCCCGATAATTGTAGCTAGTGCCACCCTCCCTTCCTCTCCCCCATTCTCATTCCCTTTCGCTTCTTATTCAATTAGGTCGCAACCCATTTTGAATGGCATCTAAAGCTCAAGGCGCAGGCAAATTGAATTCTCGACCAAGGTCAGTACGCAGAGACCGCAAAGAAACCACACGAGAGAGAGAGCGAGAGAGAAAGTGAGAGTCCTAATGTGCGAGTGTGTGTGTGTGTGTGTGTTAGTGCATGTGTGTGTGCTTCCAATTAAAATCCAAATTACAAACAAACACACACGCAGTGGTCGGAGAATTGAGGTCTTCAGACCTGGCTGAAGGCAACAGCAGGCACCTGACACCCGAGACCAGAGACCCGAGAGCAGCGTGAGCCGAGGTTAACCCAGGAAGCTTGGGACTTGGGTCCCTGAAAGCACTTGCTGGCCACATGCGCATCGCTGGCGGCGGCACAATTGGGCGATAATTGACTTAATAAGCATAACCACAAAACCAAATAGCCTAACAAACATAAGCACACGCACAGGCACCCAGAGAGGAGGAGGAGAGGGTAGAGAGAGAGAGAGAGAGGGAGAAGGGAGGCATGTGTGTGGCACACATGTGACAGGAAATGTATTCACTGTGGCCTGAACTGAATGGAAAAGGTGAACAAAACCTTGCCTTGAACTCGCAAGGTCTTAAGGAATAATGGGAATGGTATGAAAAGAGCTAAGGGAAGAGGGTAGGGAGAGGATAGAGAGAGGGTGGCAATTGAAGTAGAGCTAGAAAAGTAGAACCAGTGGGCGAAAAAGGGAGAGAAAGAGGGGGAAGAGAGATAACAAGACAGAGAGAAAAGAAGGTTCTATAGATTAGTATTTATACTATAGATACACTGGCGATAGTATTGCTAAACTATCGATATATATGATAGTGAATTAGCAACAGACATACATTGAAATGATCTTTAAAAGAACTGATTGAGAGATTTATTTGAAGACTGTATCTTGCAGCAATAAAGAGAAAAACAAACTACTAATGATATGTACTAAAACTATCGATAGTTACTATTATAATCGATTTTTACCAATCGTAGAGAACAGAAACACCTTTCAATTAATCATATTATGAGACTTTTAACGAGCTTCGCTATTTTTGTATAGTGTATATATGTATGTATGAACATTGGCGATACTATGATTGAAAAATCCATGTATCGATATACATATATTGTCAATAACAACCTATTAGCCTTTCTAGCATTGAATTTTCTCATAACTAACCAGTAAGTACCTTTGAAGAAATTATCTGTAAACGATAAATGACAAAACTGCAGTTGACATCATTATATGCAGCTATCGATAGTCAACAAAATATAATCGATACCACTAACAACGAAATAAAACAAAATTCTCTTTAACAACTGTTAGTAAAATACTTGCAATAAACTCGAATAATGGAATAAAAGAAATCGAGTCACTTAAACTTATTATAGCCAAGTTATCGATACAATCAACAGCTTGGTTGACAGAATAGAGTGCAATTCAACACACGCACGCACACACACACACACACACTACAGTGTAGTGTACACACACCTAACAAGTTTAGTTGCCTGAGGGTCTTGTCAGTCCGAGTCCGTGTCCGAGTTCGACTTCGATTCCGAGTCCTTTTCCCGTCGCGAACCACTAAAATCGCCGTCCAAACTGCACTTTAAGCTAAACCGAACTGAGGCCATGTGCGAAAATGAAAAAAGCGACTGCGACGTAGGCGATGACGGCGACGGCGACCTGTTCTATCTACGGTGTATAACTTGTTTAACCCTCGACGTCCTCCCCACGCACCGTCTGCGTGTATCTAGTCCACCCTCGAGGCGCAGAGATCAGCGTAGTTAGTCGAGAGCGCGATTCGCGCAGTGCGTGTGCCACTGTCAGCGTTGCTATTTCTATTCCCCTCTCTCTCCCTCTCTCTCTATATCTCTCTCCCTCTTTTTTATTCTATTTTCGATTCAAAAACTACTCGCACTTTCAATTCTCGGACCCATTTACCCATTGCGTGCGACCTTCGAACAGGGCACGGCCAGGGGCAGGTGACGACCTGATGAGGGTTTGTTCGGTCCCAGTGCCAGTGTGGGGGTGATGCAGATGCGGCGCGGCATGTCAATTGATTGAGGGCGGCTTAGCATGCCCCGAATGAATGTCGGGGTTAATTAGCCCCAGTTCCAGTTCCACTACCAGTGCCAGCCCAAGCCCAAGCCCAAGCCCCTCAAGGGCACCCCTCAATTATTAGTGCTGCTGCTGCTGCTGTTGCCGTGGGATGCTGTCGCCTGATTTCACTCGGGACTCGGGACAAAGGCCAACAACAACAACAACAGCAACAACAACAACAATAACAAGAGTGATCAAATAAATAAATAAAGGTAAATTAAATTGTTTGGCATTGTGTGTCGTGTTCTTTGCTTTTTTTCGGGTCCATCTAATTGATTTAGCACTTAGTACAGCGAGGATGGCACTGTCACAGAGGGAGCCAGAGAGAGAGGGGGAGAGGAAGAAGAAGAAAGAGTAGGGGAGGGGCAGCTCTATGCCCCACCGTGGGAAATGAAATTCTTCTTTGACAAAATACTTCAAAAGAAACTACAAACGACGCAGAGCGACATGAGATAGTTCTGAGAATTGCGCTAGATTATGATGTGGGAAGACTGAAGAACATTCCAGAGTAAAGATCTTAATCGAATCTGTGCTTAAATCAACACTAACTAAGCACGATCTGATAAGGTTCCAGCCTACTACGGTATATCTGCCCCACAGTCTCGAGTGTGCTGTATATCAAAATGAAATAAGTTCTAAATTGAAAACTACGCTTGTGATTTCTTTCTATACGGTTTACGAAGGCGTTAGGGGGCGTGGTCAAATTTGAAAATAAGCTTTACTCTTTTACAGCTCTAGAACAGACTGTGGCCAAGTTTTATAGTTCTACTCCTGATAGTTTCTTCGATAAAGGTGTTCATACGGACAAAAAAAAAGGAAAGACTTTTTAAAACCTTCACTGCTGTGAGGTCAGAGTTGTCACCCTTTGCTGTCAGCTACATATTCGCTTGGCGCAAAGTTATAAAAGCTTTCTACCTTGAATAAGAACCCATTTAAAATTGCAAATCTCTTAAGAATTCCAATCAAATCACTTCAGCACATTCATCAAGTTGCCTCCAAGTTTTTTGTCTTTTCCGGCGACACTCGACGAAGTGTTTAATTAATGTCACGACCGAGGTGAAAGGCAACTGCTCTCCCTCTCTCTCTATTCCTCTCCCTCTCTCTTTCCTTCTTTTCTTCTCTCCTTTTCTCTGGGAATTCGTCTGCAGGATGTGAGTCGCAACGGGCACGTAAATGACGAAGGTTTTGAATGCGAGACAAGTTTAACGCGGCATGCGGCAAGGTGCCTCTACTTTTTTTTCATTGTTTTAACCGTATTTGGGGTCGTAAATGTGGCACGTAATGAAATGTGGGCGTGGCAATAGTGGGGCTAGCCCACATGCTATTTGTATTCAAGTGACGCATATCGAAATGTCATTTGCAAAAAAAAAGACAAAATTGTCGCATTTATTTGCGCACGGAAAACCTCATTTCGTTCGTTTGCCTGTGGGCGTGGCGGCGCCTTCAATCATATTATAAACTAAACTATATTTATAATAATTTATAATATAAACATAAAACACTTTTGGCCATAATCACGCTACCCGATTTGCAAACAAATTTCTGCATCGAGAACGTTCAATTAATTCCAATTGACAGTTTGTTTGTTGTGTTTTTTGATGTTGTTGTTGTTCTATTTGTTATTGTTGTAGTTGCTGTTGTTGTTGTTGTTATTGCAGTTGATTTTCCCGCGTATCGCATAATTATTTGCCCAATTTCATGGAAATTTCTGTATGCAGATGTGACCGAATGCGACATTCATTTGAATTTTGTTCATTAATCAAGCGATTTGCTTCGTCGCTAAATAATCGAAGTGGAAAAATCTGATATAGAAATGCAATTGGAATCGGAATGAGAATATTTATAAATATATGAATATGAATTATGACAATATTGAACTGTAAATATAACGCTGTGATGATTATTTATGCTAAATTGATGATGATTTGAATTTTGATTGATATGGTAGTTGAACCAAGAGGGGAAAATATTATAGGTTTATGTATGTATGTAACAGGCTAGAAGAATTATATCTAGTAGAATAGGTATATCCTCAAAAATTGTATATACACTCAATCAACTTCAAACAGGCAAGTTAAGATATTAATTTCCCTCTTTTTGTTCGTATGAACAACTAGTTCTTAGAAACTATAAGAGCTAGTTCTGTTAAATTTGGTGACAATCTGTTTCAATATGAAACCAAAAACAAAGCTTGATTAAAAAAAAATCGCCACGCCCCTTTTAACGCCCGCAAATCGAAAATAAACCAGTTGCAAGCTTCTCTTTAAAGTAAGAAAGTTCATTTTTGAGGTTAACAATAATTAAAACCTTGTAAATGATACCTTGAAATTTTATTGTAATGGTACAATGAATATTCGAGTAATATACGAAAAAACATCAGAGGGGGAAACGGGTGTGTATAGCAAACCCACACACCCTCAACCAAACACCACCTAGTTTTTCAGATTTCTGTTCACCCCCAAACAGCTTTAATATCCATTCAATTTAATTATAGGTACCCTCTCATTTTTATGGCACTCCAAGTTTATTAAATTTCAAAAAAGTTCCCGATTATGTAAAGCCTATATACGATACATATCTTATATATGTATTGTACGAGTCTCTCTCTTTTTTTGCAGTAGCTCGTTTGCTCGGGCAACTGGAAACATGCGTGCATAAATAATGCCATTGCATGCACAGCATCCGCAGCAATAACAATAACAATAACAACACAGCAATAACAACATTATTAATTACACCGAGCAACATCAACAACAACTCGAAAATGAAATTGTTGTTTTTATGTAAAATAAATTAACGATGGCAAACGCATGTGAAGTGTAAAAATGAGTGAGGAAAGAAAGGCCAACTTCGGCATGGCAAAGGTTTAATACTCTGTAGGTGCTTATCTGCTTGCGATTGTTCCAATGCTAGCTATATATAATGTTTCAGTGTTATGTTGGATTTTGTATTTTCGATATATTGTGTCTAAGTGAAGTTATTTCTCAAATCAAAAATGCTCTTCAAACTAAAACTTGTGTTTTGATCGATTTTTCCTATGGCAGCTATATGTTATAATGTTATGATTTGGGTGAAATTTTATATGCTTATTTTATATATAGAATAGCATCGTAGTAGTAAAATGGAGAGCAATATCTACACAAATAACTAAAGTAGGCCGATAGTTTGTATGGCAGCTATACGATATATCGGTGTAAGCGGGCTCTTTCTAACTTATATATAGCGGGTAGCAATAAGAAGCCTGTATATTAAGTTTGTTGAAGATAGCTTTCGAACTAAGAGACTTTTTTGAGTTGCAATGGGCGGACAAACGGATTAACGGACACACGGACAGGCAGACAGACATGACTAGATCGACTTGCCTGATGATGCTGAATAATAATATATATATGTATGTATTGTACTTCATATGCTTCTCCTCATAATGAATATACCCTCTTTAAGGGTATAATAAGTTAAAGTTATAAAACATAAAATACATTTTACATGCGAATTTTCAATGAAATGCAAATTGCATTAAACTTTTGCTGATGCTGTTGCCGCTGGTGCTTTGCTGCTGCCGTGCGGGGCTTTTCCGTTTCCGGCGTCGCGACCAAGTTGCAAAGTTTCAGCTACGTGACCCGCAGCTCACTTTGTACAGCCAACACACGGGTGGGGAGGGGAGGTGTACGGGGGGTAGCTTTGCTATGCATATAGAGTCTTTTGATTTAAGACAACTTTGCAGCGTGCATTGTTTGCAATTGTGCTGCATGAACAGGTGCAGGTCACGTCTAGCGCCTCAACTCTCTACCCTCCCCTACCCCCTCCTCACTTCCCTTCCCCCCCCGTGCTGTCGAGGCACGTGCTGGGATTTAGAGCAGGTGCTAAGCTTTAAGTTTACATCCCAAAAATAACGACAAACAGGAAGAAAAAACATTGCAAATTTCTGTGCTAATTTTACGATGTGGCAGCGCCACAAATCAACATTGATTAGTCGCACAGATTAGCCACGAAAAAAAAAAAAAAAATACAATAATTGAGAGAAATCAAAACGGGGTAGGGCAACCAAGGGAGAAAGGAGGGAAGGGCGGGCAACAAACAAACAGAAACAGCGAAAAAATGATCGAAAAATTGCGCATACGTCGCGTGTTGCCGGCTAAACTAAACGACGACATCAATTAGGCAGGTTGCCAGTAAAACGCCTCACTATTAATTAAGAGCGTGCGAAAGAGATGGCAGGAGAGAGAGGCAGGGAGAGGGAGAGGGTGAGGGGGACGGGGGAAGGAAGAAGGCGCTGTGGCCAAGGGCATGTTAATATGCTCGACTACCTGTGTCAACCTGTGCGCCTCTCTGGCGCCCTTTCTGTCTCTTTCTTTCTCTATCTATCTTGATAAACATTTGTCGCTGTCACACACACGCACACATACATGCAGACACGCCGTAAAATATGCAATGAGTTTTGAGAGACAAAGTGAAAGTGCCGCTGCAGCAGAAATGCAGATGCAAATTGTGGCAGGCCTCGCAAACGGGCCACGTCGGATTAAGCTACACAGTTGCCAAGCGAAGGCTCTATGTCTGTGTGTGTGTGTGTGTGTGAGTGTGTAACGCGCTTATACGCTTCCCACAGATGGGAAACATTGGCTAGATTCACTAATCTAAGCACATCATAATAAGCACACAAATTAGATTAGATAATGCGAGCTTTAGTCTGATAGATGGCTGCCTGATAGCCGACAGATAAGAGTGAGAGAGAGAGAGAGGGGGAAGAGTGAGAAGGAGAGAAAGTGAGAGACAGGAAGAGAGAGAGTGAGGGGCTGTAGCAACACGTATAAATCACGCAAATTGCACGCTTGTCTATCAATTGCATCGATGGAAAGATGGAATGAGATAAGACTGTGACGTTGCTCAACACTGTAAAACAGTTGGGTTCCGAATTGTACAATATTTTCTATATAATTATGAAGTGATCAATTCAATCCCTAAATAAAAACAAGTAAAATGGTACTTTGAAGAAGAAGAAACGCTTCTTTAATTGTTTTCATGTTTATGATCTGTTCGTAGTTCAATTTACTTAAATCCTTTGAGAATTATGGGCGTAAAATGGGGCGTGGCTTGCTTTAATAGAAAGCGTTACTTTTCGGCAGTCATAAAACACTTAGTCACCAAATTTGGTTGCCCTGGTTCTTTTTGACTGTGAGATATAGGCGTTCATACAGACGGAAATGGCTATATTCACTCGGTTTTGACGCTGATCAAGAATATATATACTTTTTTGGAGTCAGATATGCCTTCTTGCACTTGTCACATTTAATTTGAATTGCTACAAATTTATACACTCTTCTACATTATGTGTAGCGGACTATGGTCACTCTAATTTCAAATTTACCGGCTTTTCAACATGAACTGTGACTTTTTCATTGACATTTTGTAAGTTTCACGATCCAACTAGTGTAAACTATTAGTTTTTTTTTTTTTTTTTTTTTTTTTAGGTTTTGCACTATGCAAAAATAATGTAAAAAACATAGATAGGTCAAGAACAAAACGGAATAAAGCTTTAACACGTAATTTCCATAAAAATCTTCATGATCAAAGTTATAAAGAAGATCCTGCTAACTTTCTTCTTCCTTATGCCATATTTCCGTTTTAAAAACCTCATAAACCTTTAGCCAAATATTAATTACAATACATACAGACAGTCGTATATATATAAAATATATCTTGTCTGTTCAGACTGATCAGGAAACACGCATACAATATTTATAAGACCGATGACGCGCAATTTCTTCGATTTCCCTGATGACCAAGACAAAGATAGAAGACAAAGACAGGTAGAGTTGCTGCTGACGATGGTCACTCTAGACAAAGACATGCATGCACGTGCATGCACAGCGACTGCAAGTGATCGTGATCGTGATCGTGATTGTGATTGTGATCGTGATTGCGATGACTGAACTGATGAAATTCAAACGAAATATTGCATGATGACTAAGCCGCGATAAGGCGACGCTCTGCTCGATGCAGGTGAATTTGGTAACCTTTCTGCTCTGCTCACCTGTGTCCCAACTCGCGCTTGAAGCCATGATAGCTGCTGCCCCCGTCCACGCCATTCAGCACCGATTGATCGATGTCCGCTTCCCCGATGGTCTGTGTGCGCTGCCGTGCGCTGGCAGAGGAGGCGGAGGAGGAGGAGGGGGAGGAGGAGTTTACTGCCGGCTTGGAATGTGCTGCCTCTGCTGCTGTCACTTGTTGTTGTTTTGCTTCTTGTTTTGGTTGTTTTTGCTGTTGTTGCTGTTGCTTAGTTAACGGCATTTTTGTCTGTTGGCTCATTGTGCCTGCGCTTCTTCTGCTTGTGCTGCTGCTGCTGTTGCTGCTGCTGCGACTGTTTAGCCAAAGGTGCCAAAGAGCAATGCCAGCTACGGCGCCGTTGCGACGACGCTGCGTCGCTGCTGCTGCTGCTGCTGCTGCTACCGACGTAAAGCACAGCTCAGCGAGAGCGAGAGAGAGGAGAGACGTGCAAAAAAAGTGAACGCGCACAAGAAATTATAACAACAAACGAAAACAAGCGATGTGGCGATGTTCTTATCAGCAACGTCACAAATCAAACGCGCGCAGCGGCAGCGCAGTCGGCGATCTTTGCAAGAGCCAAAGTTTCTCCAGTCTGGCAACGTGCTGTTGTTGTTGTTGTTGTTATTGTTTTTGCTTTATCACACAAAAAAAAGAAGAAGAAGAACAACTGAACGAAAGGGAAAGGGAAGCGGAAAGAACAAGAGAAAAAAAAAAGAACACGCACGAAATAATTTTGGTGTACAATTTGCTTTTTGGGTACAATTTGCGGTACACAGAGAGTGTGTGAGAGAGAGAGAGAGTAAGAGTTTCTTGTGTACGAGACGAGGTGTGGAGAGCAACAAACAATTTCGGTCAACGTTCGAATTTCAACTGACGACGACGTCGACGTCGCAATGCAATGTAGTAGAAACGGGAAGGAAGCAGCGACGGCGACAGCGAAGCCAGAAACAGCAGCAGCAACAGCAACAGCAACAACAAAAACAACAACAACAACAACAACAACAACAGCAATTATACACGAAAACGGCAAATAAGCAACAGCTGAGAGAGAGCAAATTGAGCGACGCGCGCATGCTCTCCTCTCTCGACACTCTCTCGCTGCGCCGTCGCAGCCGACGTCGAAAGCTCTTCGCACTTCGTTTCATTGTAATGAGGAATTTGCCTGCGCGAAAGAGAAGGGTGCGCGTACTTAGAGAGGCGCAGAGCACAGCAGCATAGTGAGTGTTGTTGTTGTTGTTGTTGCTGCTGCTTTTGTGATATTCGTGGCATTTATGCAATAAATTAAAATGTGTGAATGTCTTCATCAACTTTGACATTAGTGAGGGTCAGGGCGAGGTGACTGCGCTGAGCACAGGCATGTGCACAAATATATGGTAGCTACATCTGCAAGAAGATCTAGCACTGTAGAGCACACAGACTAGAGCTGAGCACAGGCATGTGCACAAAATTGGTTACACTTGTATTTATATACATGAGAAATATGTTTGACTACTATAGTAGGGGGTTTATAAAATATTTTAGTAGTTATACCCAAGTTTTAAATTTTGTTAAATGTTAATTTTAGTTTAAATTTAATTTTGTATCAATAAAGATCAAATTTCGTTAGTCATTCGAATTTATTTATGGGATTATTAATTATAACGCTTTTAAATAACTGCGATCACGGCCGATTTCCTTTAAATCATATCAAAAAAGGTCTTAATCGCTAAAACTTGAATTTAAAATAGAATTTTAATTATTTAGAAATCTTTCAATCGTTAATTATCGATTAAATTTGACTTTATATGGCAATGACTTGCGAAATTCGTGAATTTTCAAATAAGGCAAACAAATAGTGTATTTATAATCACATTATCACAGAAATGATTACAAAAAATGTATGCAACTTCACTTATATTTCACCTTTGTATTATATAGTATTATTGTATATTGTATATATACAATAAGCCAAGTAATTCTTTACACATATGTATATTAAATGAACCTGTGTGAAGGAGCTACTTGACTGACAGTAAATATACTTTTAGGTAAAGATCTTTCCTTATATAGAGCATGAAGAGTTCGTTGTGCCGCTTTTCGTCATCGTTTTATCTACACGCCACAAAGTGTAGACGTGAATACACGAGTACACTCGAAAATACACTCGCACTCGCACTCGCACTCGTACTCGCACAGCTGCGATCAGTGGAAATTTCAGTGTGTCAGTCGGGAAAGCAAATGAGAAATTATAAATAGCACAAACAACAACAACAACGCGACACTCAACAACTGGAGACATCAAACCCAAGTTGGGGAAAAGTAGATATATAAAAAAGCGTATTCAAACATGGATCGTGCGTGGGTTTGCAACTTGGCTAAGCCAGCGGGACAGCGGAATTTTTGTTTATTATTTGTATTTTTTTTTTCCTCTCTCCCCAAAAAAGTGAAACGTGTCTATGAAAGATCTACAAAGCTGATTATACAATACACACACTCAGTGAGTCGAGTGTGACAAGTGTGTGTATACAGACAAATATGGGTGTACTCATTCATGAAACTATGCAAATCCCATCGAAATCCCTCTTGACATCTTTAACTGTCATATTCGATCGATTTGAGTCACATTCATTTTATTACAGAGTATATGATAAATGCTATCAACTTGGATTTCACTAAGCTACCTCTTTGGCATTATGGCTAACCTGTGCGCACACACCCCGCACCCACTGTCCAATTATAATAATGATTTGTTCGCTTGTGCCTTGTGCGTGAACTCATAAATATTTCATAAGCCCAGTCACTAGCCCCGCACTACGTATGCATATCTCCTCCTCCGCTGGGCATTAGCATTGGAATGGTACGTGCCGAACATATTATGTGTGGCAGGGGAAGAGAGACAGTCTATACACCCCTCCCGCCTCTACCTCTGGCCATCGATTAGTTTTAATGGGCAAGAGAGAAGTTTACAATGCTCCAAAGTACCTTAGAGTCTAGGCTGAAACTTGAGCACCTACTTAGCCGGAGTGCACTAATGAATCATACGTAACCTGTACCTAGTACCCTACACGTAATCTTCGTTATGAAATATACTTGTAGTCGACCAAACAAAGAGCGAGAGAGAGGGCACAATGTGACAACTTCAACGATAAACATTGCTAAAATTAGAGCTCATTATTTATAATTTATGCACAGTCCGCACATGGAGAGCAACTTTTATGCCAAAAAACGAACTAGAAATACATTTACAGAGTGAGAATGAGAGAGAGAGAGAGACAGGACAGAGAGGGAGAGCACTGTTTATTTATTTAACCTATTCGATTGCTTTTTAAATTTCGAGAAATCGAAAATTCCATTGTGGCAAAAAAAGCTAAAAAACGAAAATAGACAAATATTGGCATAGAGATTCGAGATCTGAATCACACTTGACCGGGGTCTGTTCTAGCAGTATATAGACTACTCTGGACCCCACACGCACAGAGAGGGTAGACGACAACAGTCTGTAGTGTGTCAATGTCAGGCAAAAACAAAACGTAAACAGACAGATAACATCAATATCTAGCTACATATATACACATACAACCAACTGTATATATACGTGTGGAAAATGCAGTTGACACTCGCCAATGTGCCCACTCGAAGCGAGAAAACTGGTTGATATTATGGAAAGCAAACAAAATTAAGTACATGTGTTTACGGTTCGACATACAAGTATGTCACGCCCCCAATACCCTAACGAGCAAGCATCAGCTTGAGGAACTTTCCAAATTTGAATAGAATATTCCATAAATACTTTGCTAGTGGCAATGGAATTTTCCCACAAGATGCGTCACAAACTAAACAACAAGTTGATATACCCTGCCTCAACTTAACACACACACACACGCACACACATGTAGAGACGTTTCAAAAATACGTAAACCTACACGTTCTTATACTTGTATAGTGCTAATGCCGAGAGAACGACAGAGAGAGAGAGAGAGAGAGAGAGAGAGAGAGAGAGAGGGGGGGGCAAGTAAGTAGTACGTGTACGTGTGCACATATGCGTGTGCACAGTGCTGTAGTTGTTGCTCTGCTGCTGCTGATGTTGTTCTCTCGCGACGGAGTTGAGGCGATAAGGTCTTCTTGTGCGGAGGTTTTTGCATGCGACAGAGTTCCAAACTGGGCATGGATACACTGAGAGAAACCAGCAGAACAGCCAGAGGGTGTCAAGGGATGATAACACTTAATCAAATCAAGACAGATAGAAACGAGCAAACGATTTCCCAGCTGCTATCAGTGTTTGTAGTTACTATCAAATCAAATTTGGAATACTTATCTACAATACATGCCCTTCGATCTGCGGAATTCCTACTTAAATATAGTCATGTGTACATACTACAACATACGAGGGTCGTTTGATAAGTCCGTGACTTTTTGTATTTGCCGCGCACCTGCTCTAAATACAACACTGCTCCTGTCAGCAGTTATCGAATAACAGCTGACTGTAAAATTTTGAGAAAGCTGCGTTTTTTGGTTTGCGTTTTATAGGCATTGAAAGCAGACGATCTCGTGAATTTTAACGAAAATGGAAAAAGTGAATTTCGTGTGCTAATTAAGCATTATTTTTTGCGTAAAAATCCATCACCGAAACCAAGGAAAGACTTGATAAATATTATGGGGACTCTGCACCATCAATTTCAATGGTTAAGAAATGGTTTACTGAGTTCCGTTGTGGTCGTACCAGTACAAGTGATGCCGAACGTTCAGGTCGCCCAAAAGAGGTCGTCATGCCAGAAATCGTCGACAAAATCCATGGAATGATATTGGATGATCGGAGAATGAAAGTGCGTGAGGTAGCTGAGGCTGTAGGCATCTCAACTGAACGGGTACATCACATTTTACATGAATATTTGGACATGAAAAAGCTTTCCGCGCGATGGGTGCCGCGATTGCTCACATAAGCGCAACCGTGTGACCATTTCAAAGGAGTGTTTGGCGATGTTCAACCGCAATCCAAACGAATTTTTGCGCCGTTTCGTTACCGTAGACGAAACATGGATCCACCACACCACACCAGAGACCAAAGAACAATCAAGACAGTGGGTTTCTCCGGGTGAACGTGCACCAAAGAAGGCCAAGGTGGGTCTGTCGGCCAACAAGGTCATGGCCACAGTTTTTGGGATGCACAAGGTATCATTCACATCGATTACCTTGAAAAGGGTAAAACGATCACCGGCGAATATTATTCAGAGCTTTTGGACAGATTCGATATTGATTTGAAGCAGAAACGACCGCATTTGGCGAAAAAAAAGTGCTGTTCCATCAGGACATTGCACGGGTGCACACGTGTGTAGTCAGCATGGCAAAATTTCATAAATTGGGCTACGAACTGCTACCCCATTCAGCATATTCTCCAGATTTAGCCCCTGTGACTATTTTTGTTTCCAAACATGAAGAAATGGCTCGGCGGTAAGAGATTCGGGTCAAATGAAGAGGTCATCACAGAAACAAACGACTATTTTGAGGGCCTTGAGAAAACCTATTATTTGGAAGGAATAAAAAAATTGGAAAACGCTGGACTAAATGTATAGAGCTAAAAGGAGATTATGTTGAGAAATAAAACGCTTCTTTGACGAAAAAAATATATTTTATTCAAAAAGTCACGGACTTATCAAACGACCCTCGTACATACAAAAGTTTTGCCTCCATCAGATAAGAAGTATGGTTACCAAGTGCAGACAGCACTTGACACAGTTGTACACCTTCTTCAGTCATGTTTTCTTTTTGATAACCCTTTATTTCATACAGAAGTCTAACAGATAGCTCCACCAAACTAACCATATGCGCTCTTTTAAGTGTATTTAATATGCTCTTAAAATTTCATTACAATCGGACAACTATAACCTATAGTTTTATTGGAAACAAATCAAGATTAAAGTTCTGCTTATTTCATATAGTTATCAGCATAGTAACAACCTGTAAACAATCAAAGGTACAAGCCCAGTGATAACGTTTCGTTCTCGTTCTAAATATAGGTTTGATTTCCTCAATGATAAGATCTGTCTCAACCTGTTCTGTGTACCTATAAATATGATTAACTTGATGTTGAAGTGATAAGATCAAGCTCAACCTCACTTGGACTTTGTCTTTTCATGTTTGCCTTGCAGAATAACGTTTTCTTTTCTTTCTACTTTCTTTTCTCAACCTTGACACTTGACAAAGTCAGTACCCCCTTTGCCACACACGCCTGCCTAGTCTGACCTTTGTCACCTGTGACAGGGTTAAGGAAATACGCAACAACAGCAGAAGTAGAAAAACAAAACAGAACAGAACAGACGGCGATGATAAGAACCAGTGCCGGTTAGTCTTGACAGCCTAATGAGCAGGGTGGGTGAGGGAGAAGGCAGACAGAGAGAAAAAGAGGGAGCTATGTTCCTCTCTCTTTGCTCTCTCTCTCTCTTTGTTCTGTTTAATAACTTAGAAACTATAGAGAGAAGAGAGTAAGACTCATGTAAAATTTTCATTACTGAAGAATTGTTTAAGATTTGAAGAGAGGAAAAGTTCAGAGGTGCCAATTAATACTTGTTTCCTTTCAGCAGTGGATCGGTATATATATTCTTGATAAATATCAACAGTAGACTCAATATATATATACATATATCCTTAAAGCTATTCAAAGGTGCCTAAAGCCAAACGGTTCAGCAAGAAATACTTTGTTTTCTTTGACCAGTGGATCACTATATATATTTTCTTGTTCAATATCAACAGGACTCGATATAACTGTCTGTATGAACATCTTTATGGCAGAGACTATGAGGTTTGGAGCTTTCAAATTTAGTAGTAATATTTATAATAATTCCACGCAGTAAAATAGTGTTTTGGAATTTTGCCACGCCCCCTTTAGCTGCTGTGAATCGAAAAAAATTAATTGCAAGTATAATTCTTATATCCTTATACATTTTTGTTGTGCGCAATACAAAATATAATATCACCTTCCAAAAAAATTCTATAATTTTGTGACAATCAAAATATGTACGAAGTAGAAGAACTGGTAAACCTTTGTCTAGGGTATATCGCAGTCGATCAATAAGTAAATGTGTGTAAATAAATTAAACTATGGTTCTTAAAAAAATATGCTCATACTAAGAGACTCCCAAAAATTAAACAAATTTTGGAATCATAGGGTATAGCGTAGTTCAAAGCATCGTATGTATAAAAAGGAAAGGTATTGCTTGGACACTCACCTGTGAGCCGCATGACGATAATACTTCTTGGGGGCCGAACTGAGGCCTGGCGTGTTGGGGGCTGAGTCGCTCATTTCGCACTGCAAGGGGAGGGTCCCGAAAAGGCATAAGAATGCGGGGGAATGAGGAGAAGAGAGAGAGAGAGAGAGAGAGAGAGGGGGATGAATAAGTGAAAGTAGTGCACAGAAGAAGAAGTACCAAAAACACACACACACTCACACAAAAGAACATCTTCGAATTGGGTCTCTAGGTGGGAGAGCGAGACAGAGAGAGAGAGAGAGTTGCAGCATGTGTGACAGAGACAGAGAATGAAAGTTATTATGTTAGGCAGGCAGCGTGAGGGCCGTGAGGTGGCGGTGCAGCGAAGCAGTTAAGTGCACAAAAGAACATCAGCAGAGAGTGTCACTATTTGTGTGTGTGCGAGTGTGCGAGTGTGTGTGTGTGTGTGTGACAGAATTGGCTCAGCAAGCTAATGAGTTTAGCTGCAGCTGATTGATGTCCATCTGCATGTGTGTGTGTGTGTGTGTGTGTGTGTGTGTGTGTGTGTGTGTGTGTGTGTTTGCTCGCTTCCCCGCGCTCTCTTCGGCACTCTCTTTTCCGGCACTGTGGCGCCCTCTGTCGCATACTTACTTGATATGGCATGTCAAAATACTCTCTGGTGAACTGAGCTTGAGCCTGAGCCGCTGCGTCGGCATCGGCATCCGCATCGGCAGCGCTGCCGGCGGCGACGGCGGCCTCTTGAGACATTGTTGTCATTCTTGTTGCACTTCTACTCGTTGTTGCTGTTGTTGTTGTTGTTGTGCCTAGGCTGGCATAGGTGCAGCAGTTCTTGCTGCCGCTGCTGTTGCTGCTGCGTCGACTGCGACTGCGACTGCGATTGTTGCTGCTGCTGCTGATGAGGCTCAGTTGACGCAGTAGGGCGCCGTAATTAGTTGTTGTTGTTTCTGCTTTTCTTGTTGTTGTTGTTGCCTTGCCTGCTGTGCTTGTTTTGCTAGTAGTTGTTCTTGTATTTGTTGTTTTTGTTGCTGTTGTTGCTTCCGCTTTGTTTTCTTTGTCAGTTTGAGTTGTTTTTGCTGTTATTCTTGTTGTAATTATTGTTCGAGTTCTGGTTAAATGTTTTGATTTTGTTAACTGAATGAACTGCAAAGTGTTCGAGCCATTGCAAAAGTTCTTCAATAAATTGAAGGAAGCCATAGATGGATCGAGAACAAGTGTGTGCAAGCAATAACTATACTATATATACCAAATAATTCTACATTTGTGTGTGTGTGAGTGTGTGTCATTCGTTAGAAAAAAAAAAACAATTTTTAATCTCTTTGCTTTTTTTTTCGAAACGAAAAAAGAAAAATGGGCAAGCCGACAAACAATTGTTTTGTTGTTGTTCTTGTCTCTTTCTTGCCCTCGGTGTGCAAGGTGTGCATTGCATACTTTGGGGCGACGTACATAAATAGAAAGCAATAAAGCGCGTTTTGCATTTATAAGTTGTTGTTGTTTACACATACACGCACACACAGAGTGAGAGAGTGCAAAACAAGCGCAGTTAATGAGTAGACAAAACCTGGTGGGCAGAAAAACAAACACAGAAGCGAGAATGGAATAGGAAGAGGGGGGGGGGGAATGAAGCGACAAAGCCAGGCAGGCAGGAATGCTGATTTAAATGCACCACCTGAAAGTATGCTGTGCAAATTTGCGCTGCCTTTGTTACTGTTGCTGTGCAGTTGCTGCTGTTGTTGTTGCTGTTGTTGTTGCAGATGCTGCTGCCCCTGTTGCAGTCGTTGGGTTGCTGCTGCCTCGTCTAATTACAAAAACAATTGCAAATAAATCCAGTTCGTGTATTATCGATCTATCAACACGACGAGCGGCCCACGCCGTGTGTGCTCCGTACGTGCCTTGTGCGTGGCATGAGCTAAAAATATGCCGCATGTGTCCGGCCAGACAACAGCAACAACAACAACAGCAACAAGGAGAGTAGCGACACTAGCAACAACAGCAATAAAGCGTCAGTAGGGTGACTCATCAGTGGCGCAGTTAATTTTCACAGCATTCTTCAATTAGGCAAAGCAGGTGATGAGGAAACAAAAACAAAAACAAGAAGAAACACAAACAAGAAGAAACAGAGAGAGAAAGACACAGAGAGAGACAGAGAGATACTTCTAGCATATACCTGATCACACGAGGAATATGGGGAATATATATACGGTATACTGTGTATTTATCGGTTCAAATATTGACTATATAATTGCACGTTAGTTTTCACTTTTTATTTCACACTCCTTCGCACTTTGCATAACACGAGGAACTGAAGAAACACGCACGTCGCTTTGGGCGGCCTTCCTCTGTCTCGCTCGCTCTTCTTCTGCCGTCTCTTTTGTGTGACGTTATTCCAAAATATCACAAATTAAGAATTTGACAATATTCTTTTTGTATAGTTTTTTTCAACGCGACGCGACGAGGAGAACGAAAGTGCTGAGAATGAGAATGTGAGAAATTCCTCGCGCCGCTATGGAAAAATTCAATCACGACTTCTTCTTCTTTGTTGTCTTCTTTCTTCGCACATCTGTCTTACATTTATCTTGCTGTGTTCCTCCGTTTGCTTAATTTTATCTGATTTGTTGCCTAATTGTTGTTATTTGTTTTTAGTTAATTCGTCGCCGTCGCCGCCTGCTTTGCACACACACAATTTTTCTTTCGTTTACATTTTAGATTGCAATTATTTGACATTTGCAGCGCACGCGCTCTTTCAAACCAAAGAGAGCCGCAACTTAAGAGAGCCGCCGCCGTTTATCTCCGTGGGTGTGAGTGGAGGGGAGAGCGCTGCACTTTGCGGCCGGCAGATGCTTTGTTGTGTTTGTAAACAAAGCGAAAGCGAAAGCTTCCAGCTGCGTTCAGTTTTTGTTGCAGCTGGCAGTGCTCTGCCGTGACCTTCTTGGCGCCAGAATTCAAAAGTGCAAAAACAGTAGAGAAAAGGGAGGAATAAATTGAGTGAGGGAAATAACTGAGTAAAATTCATTTGCATAATTTTAATTATTTATTTTAATTATGATTAATAATAATTATTATTTATTTATTATTTTATTATATTAATTTATTCTTTATATTTATTTAATTACAACTAAATGCAGACGCAATAAAATATAATTTACTTATCGTTAATAAAAATAATACTTATGATAATATACAAATTAAAATAATTAATAAAAATAATACTTATGATCCTATAAAAATTAAAATAAATAAAAAAATTCACAGTTTATAGTTTAAACAGCAACAAATTTGCATTTTAATGAACTTAATTTAATATATTTATCAATTATTTATTCAAAGTAACTATAAAAGTACATTTAATATATAATATTGTACATATCATGCAATGATATTATCACTTTATACCAACCAAAATGTAAATGCAGGCAGCAGGAGGCTTCATAATTTCCATTTCTGTCTGTATGAACACCTAGATCTCCGAGATTATATCAAATCTGGTAACAATTTTTCTTCTCATTATACGCAGCGAAACTTTGGGTTAAGATTTGGTTATTCTTTCCAGAACATGATATATTATATAAAGAGAGCACATTGCTAATTAAAAAGTGCTTTGCATTTAAGTCTCTCAATACTTCTAGTCCAACTCCGCCAAGTGATCTCTTGCAACAAGATTTCGAGTGAGTGAAGCCATCAATGCGATTTATTTACCTTCTTTGCACTCCGTCTGTAACTTGCAGTCTGTCTGTCTGTCATTCGACCATTTCGAGAGTGTGTTAAGCTTAATGTTCCGACATTTACCTTTATATGTTTGTGTTGCACATCTTTCGAACGGCATTAAACAAGGTTCCTTTACCACTCTTCTCATGTAAAGGAGAAGTAAAGGATAAGGACAAGAGTCGCATTGAATGTCTCCTCTTTAGAATTCTGCATTGAAAGTGATTAAACAAGGGACTAAAGTGCACATATACATATGTACACATACATATACACCTGCACAACTAAACTAAGGAACAACTTCAACTGAAGTTATATACAAATATATACACTCAATATCCAAGTGAAGTTCAACTTCTGTGCTCATCTCCAACTTCCTCTACACTTCCGTTTGCAGTGCGCATTTTCAACGCCATCGTCATCGCTATCGTCATCGTTGTCGTTGTTATCGTCGCCTAAAAGGCAGTCGATAAATTTCCGCGTGCTTCGCGCTGACGAGGCACTTCCTTGCAGCACTTGCAGCAACTTCCTTTGCAGCTCGTAAAAGGCGATGCAAGTGACAAAGAAGGAGAGCACAAAAACTGTGGCAAACACACCACAAAGAGAAGTTGAAGGGGAGCAGGAGGAGGAGGAGGAGCAGAAGGAGAAGGAGGAGGGGGAGGGGGAGGGGGAGGGAGACAGTAACAGGCAGAAGTGCATGTCAATGGCCAATGCAATTGCCAATGGTCACTTTGCCACACTTGCCACACGCCTTACGCAACGTTTAAGTTTTATCACCTGCAAAGCGACTCCACTTTGGCTTTGGCTTTAGCCATGACTCGCTGCTGTGGGTTGGCGGGTTTAGCTTCTTTTCAATAAACTGGCCATAAAAAATGGGAGCAGTTCAATGCGACTGCGACGCGTCGTCGCACTTAACGCGCTAAGGCGAACGGTAAATAAAGTGAAGTGGCCTGGAAGCGATCCTAGGCAGGCCAGTCATCTGCAGCAGCCACAACAACAACATCAGCAACAACAACAACAAGTTGGACAACTCCGACAACAACTGAAGCAAGATTAACAATGGCAACCAAGGCGGGCCGAGCCAAGGCAGGCCAAGCGGAGCTGACCAAAACACTTGCCCCTTTAGCCAAGTTGCTCGCTCACTTAGTTAGCGCAAGTTGTTTCATTTTTTTTTTTTTTTTTGGTTGTCGGCACAGAAATGCGGGCACAAAGCTGACTGAAAAAGAGAGCGTCAAGTGGCGAAGACAACGACTAGAAAATACACTTGAAAAGCTAAAAGAAAGAGCGAAGTTTTTCAGGGCGAACTTAAGTGTGAATTTGAGAAAACAAAGAGCTTTTTGTTGGAATATTACTTTGCTGCTGTTTAAGTTGCATGAATACGATAAGAAAAGAAAGAGCTTTTTAAAAAAAAAAAAAAAAAACAGCAGAAAGCTGTTCTGCGTTAGTAAATACAATGTATCTTATACAATGATCATCTAAAAGCATATTAAAATAAGTTAAATTAAGTCTTTATGCTATAATTTTCAATATAAAAAGAAAGCGCTTTCAAGATAGATTTAAAGGCGGGGATAACTTTATTTCTTGGCATCATCAAGTAGACAAAGAGCTTTTGTAAGAAAAAAAGTTTATTGATTTAATATTTTGTTATTTTAAGTGGAGATAAGTAAACTGTGGCTTTTAAAGCGTAAACTACTATATACATATATAAAAGCTGTTTTTAGCTTGACTATACAATTCATTCATTCCTTTTTCAGACAAAAGCACTTTAAGACCGCATTAATGTGCTTTAAGCTTTCTGTTTTTTTTTCAGAAAAAAGCGCAATTACAAGTGCATTAACATTCTCGTTTATAAGCTTTTAAATGTACTTTTAGCTTAATTTAAATTAACAAAGCTTAAAAAAAAAAATCAGCATTATGTAAGTAATGCAAATAGAAAGAAAGCTGCGCCGGAACTATCAGACAGCAAAGAAAATTTAGTTAAATAAAAGCTTAATTAAACTCCATCGAAACTCAATAAGAAGAAGCTTTTTAAGGCGCTTTTTCAGTAATTTCCAAGAGTGTGAAAGAGAGAGAAAAAAGGCAGAGAGGGAGATTTATCTATAAGTGGTTTAACTAAAGCACTAATATCCTGTATTCTGTATGTATAGTGATCCACTCAGTTTTCTTTTAATCCATTCATGAATATCAATTAAATTGAAGCACCTTCATTCTCGTAGTATTTCCTCTCAACTTCCGTTTACGGCAGACCCCATCAGGCGAAAGGGTATGAAAAACCGCACATAAACCAGTTGGCCGTGTTCATGTGCAGACTGCAGGTATCGCAGACATTGCCGTCGATTGTTGTTATTGTTGTTGGTGTTGCTGTTGTTGTGGCCTCGCGAATTTGGTCAAAATTGTAGCAGGTCGCACTTTAATTGCATTTTGTGTGCCCGTGTCTGGGCTGGGTTTTTCCTCTTTGCCATTTGCGTACGTCCCCTCTCTCTCTCTCTCTCTCTCTCTCTCTTTGTCTATCTCTGTCTGTTGCTTATTGCTGTCGTCTTTAATGAGGAGGGCGGGCGGGCGGAACGACTTTAATGGCCGTGGACCGCAGTGCGTATACGTAATTAACGCCAAAATCACAGTTAGCTGGCTTCAGGTGGATACCAGCAGCAACAAGAACAACTACAACAACAAGAACGACAACAACAATGTCTACGACCACGACAACTATCACCAGCAACAGCTTCAGCTTGGCCCGCTGCGAGCTAAACGTGCCAAAGGAGTTTGGTTTAGGTGCAGGGGACAGAGGGTTAGCTGTGTGTGTGTGTGTGTGTGTCTGTGTGTGTGTTGTATGCTGTAGTTATGGGGCGGGGCCTTAGGGTCAACCCACGCACGCCGCACACACAACACACAACACACCGCATACATATCAATGAACGACGGCGAAGTGGACCCATCGGAAGATCCTCGACTGTAGACGAAGACATTCGAGTGTTTAGGTAAACTCATTGAATACATAAGAAGGCCATCCATCGCGAGTGCGGAGTGTAGTGGAAATTCACAACAAAATCGATTCATAAATTATACAATATGAAGCACAAGACACACACACACACACACACACACACACACAGTCGGGGGATATAGATACTGTGTATGTTTATCTTGGGTAGCATCTATCGACGCGCCAGAATTCGCAAGGCGATTAGAGTTAGTTGTGTGGACAGGGAAGAGGAGAGGGGTATTATTGCAGAGGGTGTGCCGCATGTGGACACTGCAGTGTGTGTGTGTGTGTACGCACTTAGACCAGGTGTGTCGCCAAAGTATCGAGCCAAAGTCCAAGCTCGTTTGGGTTTCTGAGGTGCCTAAGTAAAGTGCAATAGTTCAGCGGGAAGGGGCATATAGATGGGAATAAATGGGAGATATATACAGGGAATAGAAGGGGGAATATAGAGAGCATATATAGGGAATGCATAGGGAATATGCAGTAAATATATGTGAAGTATTAAAGGAATATAAACAGATAAATATTGTATAAGGAATATAAAGCAGTAGACCTACAGTAGGTTTCCCTTGCCATTCACTCGAGTTGGGCTAAGCTCTTTAATCTTCACCATCCACAACTCATTTGCAGTTCGTCACAGCCTAGTTACCACTGTGGCTTGCTGGCTTCTTTTTACCCTGCTTCTCGTTCAATTGCGGCAGCCGAAACTAATAAACAAACTCAATTAGGCAGCTGCCGCCGTAGGCCAAAAATATTTCCAATCAGAATCAGAAACGTTTTTAGGGTTTGTTCTTCTCATCTCGTTGTTGTTGCTGCTGCCCGTGCCTTATGTTTTGTATGGCTGCACGGGCCGGGCCGGGCCAACAACGTGGGTGGCCAGAATAATTCTAGCTATAAATGCGAATATAAATAAAAACGAAACTAATTTAATTAAAAGAGCGTCGCTAGGCAGCAGCAGCAGCAGCACGAATGGAGCGAGGAATTCTTCCATCATTCCCACTGACAGAAAGAGACTGGATAGAGGGGGGAGTGGGGTAGAGTTGTCTGTGAAGTGAGTAGCCAAAAATTGCTTGCAGGCAGACAGAAATTGTTGCACACTCTCAGTAAGCAAACTATCTCATGCTCTCTACTTTTATTAACTCATTCGTAAACTATTATTATTATTATTTGTATAATCCTTAGTACTATATTAATGATCATTGTAAAAAATAAGTTTATAAATTAATAAGGCGTCTCACTTCTTTTGACTTACTCAACACTTGTTGTTTAACTTGTTCACTGATTTATCGATTGATAGCAATGATCGATTATATTTGTGAATGATAAATTAAGTTTGCATGTTAATTAACGTCTTTCTTTTTTACTTACCCAACACCTATCATTAGACTTGTTCGAATGTGGCGGCAGGCCGATATATGTAATTCAAGTTGCCAGGATATTAATCGAAACTAAAACAAAAAATAAAATGCAATAAAATTGATGAAATGTATAATAAAATACAACAATAAATTAAATTAAATTAAATTAATAATTATTATTGTTAGTACTATTCGTTCTACTTATTTACATTATGAGTACAAACACTCATAAAATTATTATTTGTTTTACTCATTCTCTTCTTTTCAGTCTTCCTGCCGTATACTTGATTTATTACAGAGCGTATACGTTATTCGTTTTAGCACATTTCGCCACATCTTGGCTTTGATTGCGTAGCCGTTGCGTGGTTGCATGCGCTACATTGCTTTCGTGCGTCTTGGGCGGCGTGTAGACTCCACAGTGGGCTTTGTGGGGCGTGGTCCGCACTATTATTTATGCATCGTTTGATTTGTCGCTTAATTCGCAGTGCATTTTTTTGTGCTCCAGCCGCCGACAGTTGCGTTGCTTTGCGATTTGCAATTTGATTGCAAGGCATTTGGTGAGTGTGCGGAGCTAGCGATAAGACTGCAGATAAGCAGCGGTTTCCTGGACGCAATATTGCGTATACGACACGTTGGCCAAGCTAAGTGAAGCAATAAATAAATAAAAAAATAATAATTGGGTTGCGTTTTGAGTGCAACAACATTTAAATGCTGTCTTTTATCTTGTGAAGTCGAGCCGAGCTTATTTAAATTAAGATAATTCATTTTTTTATTTATATTTATTTTTCTTTTCTTGACAACATCTCAAAGATAATTTAAGTTGACTTGGTAAATGAATAAATAATATAAGCTATTAATGGTTCTTTATTTATCAACGGTCATAATAAAGTATTAAGTCGAAGGTTTACATCTTGTAGATTCGCCTCCACTTTTCCTACATTAAACAACAAGTAATTTGATTGGAAAATCGACCGAACAGCGATAATAATTAAAGTGCTCGTTGTTGTTGCTCTTGTTGTAGCTGTCATTGCCATTCAGTTTGTTATTTTGTAGAAGAAAAATGAAAAAAATTTGCGAGTGTTGTCATAAGTTGCCAAACACAAAAGGCAAAGTAGGAGAAAAAAAAAAAAGAAAAGTCTGAACTGGGCGACACTTGCAATGAGCTGCGATTGCAAGAGCTCAACGACAGGCGAATGAGATGGAAAAGTGAAATGTGAAGGAGGCGATAAAAAGGTCGAGGCAAAGCCGCTGCTAAGTCGCATCGGATTTACTTGGGAAAATGTTTCTTATTCTTCTTTGTGTCTTTGAATCACAAGTCGAAGTTTATTGCAGGAGATTGTGTGACCAATGCGAGCTGCGACAAACGTACACGGTCACACTTAAGGCCGGAGGGTACTACATTTAAAAACCATTCGGGACTCTTCATTACAGACTTAACTCAATAAGGGCGACGTGTGCTGTCTGTACAGTTAATCTTGTTATCTATAAATGCTGTGACGCCCTTAAATATGCCACACCTCCCACCGCCCCATGTAATTTCCGTTGTCAGGTCACAAAAGAAAATAAGAACTCAACATGGAACGTCGTGATACAATAATAATAACAACAATAAGAAGAATAACAATAATAATTGCACAAATTTCACAAGAAATTAACGCAGTAATGTGGGCGTCATTTCGGTAGGCCAGGTGGGCGTGGAATGGGGTTTGGTACACCCAAACGTTTCTATCGCAGCTGTGGCAGCAACACACGGCGCAGAGAATTCATTGAAATTATAAAGAGAAAACAAGTTAGCAGACGTTATCGAATGGCGAGGCTGTCATACCCTGTAATCGGAAGATGCACTAATCAAGAAAGTAAAAGTCAGTGAATTCTCTGTTAATATTAAATTATTGTTTATTTGTATGGCAATAAACTTATTTAATCTCGATAGGCAGTGAATCGATAAAGATTTAAATGATGTGGTGGTATGTCGATTAAAAGATCGATTCAGCAACAATTATTTTAATTAAGTGGTGGCATGTCGATTTTAAATACAATTCAATATAAAACTTATCTGGCAACGCTTTAACATTTTCTTCCAGCCAAAGACGTTTGAGCAAGAACTGTAAGTAAACTAATACTCCTTACGCATCTTAATTGCCCAGGGGGTACTTAAAAAACAGAAAACACAAGCAAAAATGCGCAACGCTGCGAAAAAATAAAATCTGCTCCAAAAAATCTGAACGTTGTCTTTTCGAGGCGTGTTCCATTGTTGTTGTTTTGGTTCTTGGTTTTTCTCTTTTTTTATTTAGTACTAGTTCACTTCACTTGTGGTTGTTGTCGTTCTGATTGGGAGGTGTGGGCTTTTGTTTTTATTGATTTTGAATTTGAAGGTGAATTCTAATATGCTCGGCTTAGTATCTACGCGTGCCTATGTATGCAGTACGTGCGTGAGTGTGTGTGCGTGTGAGTAACGTGCGTATGCGTGTGTGTGTGTGCACCGTATATGGA
This sequence comes from Zaprionus indianus, assembly GCA_018904595.1. Classification (NCBI taxonomy): domain Eukaryota; kingdom Metazoa; phylum Arthropoda; class Insecta; order Diptera; family Drosophilidae; genus Zaprionus; species Zaprionus indianus. The sequence continues at coordinate 1,686,798 of JAEIHA010000344.1, forward strand.
ATGCCCTCGTTAACGGTGCAGAACGTGATACGACATTGTCCCCACACCACGCCCACCAATTACATTTGCTACTTAAAGTGCGTTTAGTTTTATAGCTCTTTATTTTTAAATGATGTCAGTAAATATTCCTTACCGATATATCGACGTCGTCACTGGGTGTCTGGCAACTCTTGGCTTAATTGAATACAAGTGATTTGGCAACCTTATTGGGTGGGCGTCGTTCTAGAATTTGTTATAAACCTTAAGCGAAACAGCCATAGGATTGGCTCTAGCTACATATAAAAGATCATATATTTCAGCCTCCATGGAGACCTTTATTTGCTCTTTATATATTCAAGAGTAAACATGCGAGAAATTTTAGATAAACAGCACATGAAAAGTGAGGTTAGGTTACATACTACTCCTTTAGTCCCTGGACTCGATAATGGAATCACGAGACAGATCGGCCACAATGCGTCGATAGGCGCTCTCGGGGATAAGAATGCCAACTACTTTGTGATTGGGCTCCAGAGAGACGCGTGCGATTTGCAAATGGCGTCCGGTCTTTTCGATGATCTGTGCGACGCGCTCCCAAATGCGCTCAATGAGGCCGGAGAGAACATGGTAACTGCGCATGCGGAGTCCTAGACTACAATTCTTGGCATAGTTGCATCTCATGCCGTAGCTGTTGTCCTTGTTGTTCCAGTAGAGGTGGGCGCAGGAGCTGAGGCTGCGATTGAACTGATCCAGCCACAATTGCTCTGCCTCCTTAGGCAGTGTCTTTGAGTAGCGGCCACGGATCGACTGCAGCGACTCGGTGCGCTTTTGGAAACCGATGTTGGGACGACAGATGCGCAACTGGAGACAGTCGCCAGTCGGTACTTCAATGCCATCGGGAATCAGGCAGAGAATGGCACATTTGATGCCATTCAGTGGCTGTGTCAGCACGTAAAAACCCTCGTAATCCTGGCGCTCCCTCTTGCCATATCTAAGTAGAGAAAGATCAGGCAGATAATGATAGAAGATATGCCCGTACACTTACTCAGCCATTGCTTCCTCAAAAGTCATGCCCCGCTCGATGATAATAGTGCGTAACTCCACGTAGGAGTTACCTAGTGCCGTCTTGCGTCGGAAATTGATGTGCTTGGGGATACCACTGACTCTGCCATGCACATCTAGGTCAAGAACGCCCAAATCAAGTTGACCTGTGCGACGATTCTGCAGTATTAGTGACCTGACATTGTTGAGGAAAGAACCGGAAGATTGCGTTCTGTATTTCAAGGACACAGCCGAGAATGCGATTGAGGAAAATGGTAACATTGGAGCACTCAATGAGGTAAGTTTTTTGGGCCACGTCGTTGGGGTCCAAAGCGAGAATGGCGACGTTGCAGAGAGCCTCACAAGCCTGGGATTGAAAGTTGCCGTCAATCGACTTTGGCACCAGATCCATTTCCATTGGCTTCTTGCCCGATATCTGCTGCAACACACTGTCCAGGGCGCTGTGACCGAGGCTGGTGTGCAAGTTGAAGAGCACTTCCTCATCCTGCTGCACCTCACCACAATCGACTGCTCCCAGACGCTTCAGTTGTGCGGCCACCATGTTGGCCATATAGATTTCCGAGACTAGATTCGAGACGACTAACGTATATTGGGGAGCGTTCTGTTGGTTAGTGCGTTTGGTACGTCCAAGTTGTTGGATTGCTCGATCCGTGCTCCATGGCAGCTCCATGGTGAAGTGCTGCACTTTTCGTTGATTGCCAGCAGCATCGCCCTGGACCAGAGAGACGCCACATGTGGCTGCCTCTGTGATAAGCGCCACTTGCTTGCTACCACTAAGGAAACTTTGTATCTCTCTGTAGTTCAACTGATCCAGTCCAGCATCCGTTTGGGCACGCATCTGATAGTGATATGTATCGTCCTGGGTCTTGAGCACACGACTGCGTCGCATTGTAATCTCTGCCACCTGTTGGCTGCCACCCAGCTCGGAGATCAGTTTGTCCAGTGCATTTGGTGGCATGCGGTGGGCAATTTGTTGAATCTTATCCACGAACTTACCGCGTGCGCTCATGCAGCGCATCACTTCAGCCTTTGTGATCTTGGCCTGCATTGGATCAAATGTGTCAAAGTTGATGCGAAAGTCTTCGTTCTCGTTCTCAGGATGTTTGATATTGCAGAAATTTCTCAGGATGCGCTGTCGCGGCGATTTCTTCACTGCAGGTTAAATGGGGGAAAGTACGTTAAGACTAAATGGAAGTTAATGGATATGATGTGCCCTGGCACCCTATACAATGAGTTTGAAGTTCAATCTCTTAATGTATGAACACCTTAACCCAACAAGGCAGTCCCCCCCCCATGTCGATGCCTACCTTTTTTTGTTGTCGGATGGCGACGCTTGCGACCAAAGATGGGAATATTTGGGTTGTCCTCCTCATCCAGTTCCTCCTCGTAATTGTCCTTCTCTGACTCCCCTTCATCCCAGTCCATGCGTGCCCGCTTAATGCCATTCGATGGCTCCTGATAGAATGCATTAGCATTGGACAGTTTATCAAAGTACTCCTGCGTGGGCGATGGAAAGTAGTTGTCCATATACGATTGTATGATGCTTTTTGAGGTGGACACAAAGGAGTCGGGTTCGTTCAGTTCGATATTGCTGTCCTTTAGATAATCGAGTGCACGACATTCGCCCGTTGCATGCAACCCAATGACGACTGCCTGCTGCTTGGACAAGGCCTCGTTGGCCAGCACCGCCATTTGCTTTGTTTTGGCGCTCAAACAGAGATTCTTAAAGAAACGCGTGTGCGCGGACCAGTACTTCCTGATGATCATCTCCTCCGCTCGACTGTTGATGCACAAGCGACGACACGCCTTTTTCGTCTGCTCATACAGTTTGCCCCAAACATCTGTAGAGTAGTTGTAGAACTTGATGATGTCACGTGTAATGGGTACCACCTCGATGCGGAACTGGACATTCTCGTAGGTGAGATGACGTGCCAGGTAGATGCCACGCAGCTTCATGTCGGCGCCAATGCAATCCATGGCACCGCTGCCACGCTTCTCCATGGCATTGACAAACTCCTGGAACTGCGACCACGCGGCGCCCTCGCCCCACAGCCCCAGCCGTGGCATGTAGACCATGTTGCGCGGCTCTGCGGCACCCGTTGCCGAGGCATAGACAACGCGAGCCAGTGGCAACTGCTCTTGCAGCTGCAGTACCATGGTGCACAAGCCAATGAACTTGTTGGTATTGGTCAGACTCATTGCATTCGCCTTGTGGCACTCATCGAACACGATCACGCCGCAATTGCCCAGCCACTCCATCAGCTGCATCACATGATTGCTGTTCGTAGAGTCTGGATCTGGAGACTCTGTGCTCAGCTCTGTGTAGCTGCAGCACACGATGCCCTTCTCGAAGGACACGCATTCGTTGTCGGTGACAATGTCGTCATACTGGAAACTGCTCAGAGGCGCCACCTTGATCTGTCCATTGGCTCCCACAGCGTTCAGATCACGTTCTATATTCACTTTCATTTCCTCCGACATGGAAACCCAGAGTGCACGCCTGCGTCCCTGCTTGAAGTTCTCGTAAATAAACGCCGCCAGTACGCGTCCCTTGCCCATGCCGGGACCATCGCCCAACAGAAAGCCCGCGCGCTGTCCGCTGCCTAGTATCTGCTCATGGGCCTGGGATACATAGCTCAGCACCTCCAACTGCACGTTGCTAAGTCGATTCGCATATTTGTATTTCTCTGTCAGCGGCATCTGCCTGTCAACTTCCGGCAGCTGCACAGAGCACAGCGAGGCAAGTTCCAACACCTTGTTGGGGTGGTCGAACATGGAGTTATTGATGCTCAACTTTGGTGTGTACGTTTGAAATGTGTCTAACACGCCAACCTCCTCCAGATCCACTGCATCCTCGTCGGGCAGGTGTGGCAGCATCTCTGTCAGCTGAGTTTGCATTGGCAACTTCAACTGACCCTTCATCATGTTCTTCATCTTTATCCTGGACTGCAGCGCTTCGTCTATATCTATTTCCGGGTACTCGCTTCCTTGTTCCTAAAATTAAAAAAATTATAAAATTTTGGTTCTTACTACATACATGTATTTTACTTACTTCTATTGGCCGAGAACTGATGTTCTCGTACTCCAACTGCCTCTTCTCCTCACGCTGTCGAGATGAAGCATTTGAAGATTGGTATATTGGTATATATAAGATATTTGCGGAACTTACCCGTTTTCTGTCAGCTTCTTCTCTTGGTTCCTCTTCGTTGGGCTAGTTAAAACAGCATTAATTTTTCTAATATATTATATATTTTGTGTACATACCTTTATTTCATTTACTTTGGAAGAATTTATTGTTTTCTGTTCCGGCTCAGTTGCGTTTTTATTGATATCTTTTACTTTTGCAACAGAAGTTGCAGTTACGGGTTCAGCTTTGTTCTCGACTTGGCCCTTGAACCCAAGTGCTTTAAACGCATCACTAAACCCAGTTTCTTTATTAACTTCAACTGAACTGTTTTTCTTTGGTTACTTGCGGAACTTTGTTCAGTCCGGAAATTGCCTGGAAAAGCAACAATATAAGCAAATTCTTCTTACAAAATAATACTTACATTTGTTATAGTTGGATTTGCATTTTCAGCGGAATTTGGAATGTCTTTTTTAGTATTCATTGTAGCTATTTTCATCATTATGTTCTTATTTTGCAGATCTTCTACTACCTTTGTTTCTATTGTCGATTGTCCTTTAAATTCATTTTCTTTGGTAAGTGTCGTAACTACTTTCTTTTTCATATGTTCTGCCTCTTTTGGTATTTCTGTATTAGTAGTAGTAGGTTGCTTTCTTGGAACAGTCTCCTCTGGTTTACAGTTAGGATTTGTATTCTGAGCAAGCTTCATTTTCTTAATTGGCTGGTTGAACGACGGGGGGTCCATGTTAGGGCGTTTATTGTTCACCATATTGTTTACTCCAGTAGTTCCCATTTGCATCGGTATTTGACTTTGTTTTTTGTTTATTAATTCTTTATTGCTTTCAGTTTTCTTCAATTGCACATTACTTTCAACCTCTTTGGATCCTCCTTCAAGAAATTGTACTATCTTGTTGATATCATTTTGCTTAGCCACATCGTTGTCTATCGGCTTCATCTAGAAGAGATCAGAGAGAGAGATCAAAACAAGTGTTTCTCTATTATTCATTAGTTTTTGATTACCTTGCAAGGAGCTGCATTAATTTTACTCATCTTAATCGGTTCCTGTCTATCAGACATTGACATTTCCATATCTCTTGATTTTTCGTTTAATACAACTTTAGTTTCTGCTTCCTTCTGAGGTTGTAAACTTTCCTCGAGCCTCGACAGATCCTTTCCCCTCGAAAAGGGTCTACTTACTTGTTGCCTCATAATATTTGGGTTTCTTGGTGTATTCTAATGAAAGTCAGATATGAAAAAGAATTAAATGATCGAGGAATATCGTAGACTTTATTACCTCCTGCGAAGTAGAAGAGACTTCGCGAAGACGAATCTTTTTTTGGGCTATCGGTTGAATGGGCTTCTGTGGCGTCTCATTACATTTCACTGGAGCCGCTGCATTCTCATTTGCTAAAGGTTTTGTATCTTTCTTTTTCCATTTTTTAAGCAACCTTTTTACATCTCTCTCTTTCTTGCGTTTACGTTTCTTCTCTTCTTTCGCTTTCTTCTTTTCTTCTTTCTTTTTTTGCTTACGATCCATTTCAATGCTCGTAGAATTCTTTTTTAAATCAATACAAATTTTAAGTGGTTGTCGTTCTGCTTCTTTAGGTTGAACAATTTGATTTTCTTGAACTATGGGGAATTTAAACGGACTAACATGGAAACTATTCATTATTGGACTTATTATTGCTGTTCTTACCTAAATTTTCATTCTCGGTCAAGTTTTCGGGTTTCCCGAATTGTTTTTGCTCCCCAAACACATTTAAATCTTTTCCAATCGAGCACGATCGAGCATTCATTTGATTTGGCATCGTTGGAGCTTGAAGAGGTGCTAGCTGTATGGGATTCGAAGTATTTAAACTACATTGGATGGGTTTCGTCTGCAATAGTAATGCATTTGTATTATCATTGGAATCTGTTGGTAGGTTTTGTTGGGGTTTTATGATTTGATCTGTTTGACCATTCCAGCCGAAAATTTCCTTATACTCATTCACGCTCTGTTGATTTGCTTCTTCAAGATTCCTTATATCTTTACCAACCGATATCGATGAAATTCTCTTTCGATTAGCAATTAGTGGGGTTTGCTTTATCTGGGTATCCTTTGATATTGCTGCACCCATTTGATTACTTACGACATTATTTGCAAACTGGTTTTGTACCTCTTTTTCACCTTTGTAATCATTATAGCTCATTGTGTTCTGACAAATTTCATTTGGTTTGTTTGGAGTTCCTTGAATAACATTTCTGTTTTGAGGTACCTGATTTATAGGACGACGTTGAATAGGTTTTCTGGTGAAATTCGACGAAGCATCAGCATTTTGGTTAAGCTTTTCAGGCAAAGTTGCAGGTCTTTTGATTGAAGAAGAAGCCACTGTTGGCTTCTGAAACTGCTTTCCATCTTGTTCGATACTTCTCGTTGGCTTTTTTACGGTATTATTAGTGAGCCGCTTTAACCCTTTTTTTTGTTGCCTTATCTTTAACGGTGGAACTTTCTTTACAGGGGAAGCCAACTTTTGTGAAGAATTCTGTTGTATTTGAGCAAGCAGCTCAGCTAGAGGCATTAGAACAATAGGTTCAGCTTGAGTCGAAATATTAGGACTAAGACCCCCTAATGAGCCGATATTGGTAGGTATCGAATTAGTATTCTCGATTGGAAGTCCATCAGCCATTGGGTTTTGTACAATCTTTGATCTCTCATCAAACATTAAACCCGTTTTACATATTTCATTTTCACTTTCCTTATTGTTGTGAACTTTTTCAAATCCCACATTTGTTTGAGAAACCTTTTCTTTTGCCAACACTCTCTGTGAATTACAAACTTACTTCAGTTAAGTGAACCTAATTTATTTGCTTACCTCTTGAGGAGCATTAGGAGCTCTCTTAGATGTGACATCCAATTTGTTCATCGGTACCATTGATCCTGGAATTGGGAACTGAGTTTCTGGTTGTTCAGAAAACAATTTCTTTTCGGGATCAATTGAGGTTTTCTCAGGCTTCAAGCGTTTCTAAACAGAAAGAGTTTAACGTATGAAATGTTTTGAAGAATATTAAAAATGACATATCTGACCTTTTGGACTTTCCGTATACATTTCTTAGGCACTGTTACAGGTTTCCCTGTTTGTGGACCATTTACCATAAGTTGTTGTGACTGACAGGGTTTTGCCGAAGTCATTTTCACGTCATTTGCTTTCATTGCATTGTTGTGTTTCGGTTTCTTTGATCCCACGTTGACCTGATAAAGTTGATTAATTTCTTGGTTAACTGGAAACTTTGGAATACCTGTTTGATTAATAAATGGAACAGAAGTTAAATTTGTGTTTTGTAGAACGGGGTTTACAGCTGGTGGATGGCATTGGATAAGTTTCTGCTGAACAACGGCATGATTGGGAACTGATTCACATTTCTTTATACGTTGAGCAGTTGACGTTCCCTTTTGGATCTTTTTTACTTTGGCCATTGATGTAACTTCCAAGTTATTGAATATTTTCTCTTCATTGTCGTTTATCTCTTGCGTTAACGCATCATTCTTAGGTTGACAAATCGGTTCACATCCCTCATTGTCGTTGCAAAGTCGAAAAACTTGAATATCTCTTCGATTTAGAAACAACTGTGCATTGAAATCGGTTTCCTTTTGCTCTGGTGTCACAGTAATCGGATGGTAGTGCAAAACTTCTCTCTAAAAATGAAATATGATGAATATTAATGGTTTGTGTTATTTTGTGGAAAACTCCTACCTTCTCAGCTGGTGCCTTTTCCGGTGTTTGCAACTTAATAGTCATCGACTCGTCTTTTAGCTCTTCAACACTGTCATTGCAACATTTAACGAATCCCGAAACCTTTTCCGGATGAAAATCAGTTATTTTCTGAACCGGTATTACAATTGCAACATTATCTTTCTTTTAAAAAACAAAATTAATAACTACGTACTCTATTGGCTTTCTGGCAAAAGTAATCATGAAACTAGAAAATGATGAAATACTAAATGGCTACAAAATTTGATTACCTCTTTGGCTTCTACACGTATTTTAGTGGGGAGATCTTCCAATATTTTTAGTGTTTCCTCCGTGTTCACCTCGTTGCTTGCCTCTTCCGAAAGCTGTTTTCCATCAATTCCTTCTGTTTCCATTGATGAAAAAAATAAGGAAACTATTATATTCTATTTCCCCCTGTGCACACTTCTGAATCATTTAATTATTTTTTGTTTATTAATTTTTACCTTTCAATTCTGGTTTTATTTCCAAGTTACTTGATTTCATCGTTATATTTTGAACATCCTCAGCGGCAATAGGAAAAACTTGAATCTCTTTCAGTTGAAAAAGTTTGTTCTGAAAAAAAGGCTAAAGAATTTAGAGGATTCTACTTAAAATAACATGATGAGCAGGGTTATCTCTTCACGATTAGAAAACAATGCTGCGGGACACTAACCATTGGCTTCTGTATCTCTGGAACTGCTGTTCCCTGTTGACAAACTGAAAAGTTATTAGGTTTTGCCGTACTGCGTTGATAAGTATTTGTATGTTCCTTAGCACAATTGGGTATCGGTATTTTATTTTGGATTATTAAGTTTTCTTGCATTATGTTCTGCCAAAGTTTTTTTTTTAGAATTTTTGTATACTGTGTTGATAAAATGAATTACCTCTTTTGTCAACGATTCCTCTGTGTGTCCTTTAAAGTCGTTGTCAATGGGAAAAACCTGAAGCTCAGTGAGGTTAGAAAACATTGTTGCATCAAAGTAAGGTTCTTCTTGGATAATTTTCTGGGTAAATAATAAAATATAGGTGGTTAGAGTATATACAAATCTGAACTGCTCGACTCAATTGTACCTCTTGGGTTGGTTGAATTGAGTTAAAAGGGTCCCCCAGTTGTTGACTATTTAATGGAATCGGGAGTTGAAACTGCTTAGATCTGTCATTCGATACTACCGACTTGTTACTCATAACTTTTTCTTCTGTATTGTTTTCACTTAAGTCCTCAATTTTAGTATTTAAAGAGTTAGCCTAAAAGAAATGTGAAACAATGAATAGTGTTTCTTCTGTTATTGGAATGTTATGCTGATTTACCACAGTATTGTCCATCAACAAGTTGTTTAAAATGTCGTTTTTTGCATCATTGTCTATACCTGTTTCTAATTCATTTAATAACTCACTAATTATTACCTCTTTGTTATCAACTATTGGGTGCTCTTCTGGGATCTTCAACTCCCTAGATTCGTTGAAAGTCGCACACTGTTTAAGCTTCTTGCGATGGGAAAATGTTTTCCTTCTCTTTAACATCTTCAGCATTATTCTTGTTTAATTGAATTTTATTTTCATTTTCGCAGTTGGCATTCATTAATATTTCAGTATCTTTCATATTTATGGACAATGTTTTGTCTATGTATTGAGATTGTTTATGGTCAGTTAATAATTTCTCGCAATGACGAGTTGTATCAGATTCACAATCTTGAATATTCTCTTGTTTCTCTTCTAATGAATCGTTATTGACATTTATATTATCGCTTTCAATTTTCATTTCAAGTTCAATCGGCTTTTTATTTTCATTCCAAAGATCTTCTGGCGGCTTCTCGACATTCTTACCATGTTTATTTTGCTCAGATGTCTAAAAGAGATAAGATAATTTAAAGTCAGTTAGCAAACAGTCCCCAAAATTATAGGAATACATATAAATAAAAATTTTCAATACCTCTTCAGCAGATACGTTTTGTGGTTTATCGTGTACTGATATGGGGCATGAGTTTAAAATCCCATTCCCAGGCTTTTCTTCTTTGTCAATTTCAGTTGGTTTCGCCTCATGATTTGTAGATTTCTGTTCCTCAGAAGTCTTGTTTGTTACATGAACTTGTTGGGCTATGGGTTCTCTGACTTTTTCAGTTTGTTCAGGTTTCTGCTAAAATTAGTATTATATTGTTGAAAACATTTACAAAAGTTGAGAAGTTTGCTACCTCGTTTGGTTTTGAAATCTTCTTTATGATTGTCTCCGGCTGTTTAGTTGGATGATTGGCTGATTGAATTTGTCTGCATGCATCAGCTAAACTAATTTTATGATGCGTTTGCGGCTTTTCCTTATCTCTTAAAAATCTCTTCAGTTCATCTTTTCTCCGTTGTATACTCTCTTCTACCTTTCTGAAATGTGAACCTATTGAAAAAGGTTGAATTTTTTTCCTATTGAAAAAAGATTCGTTTGGAAAGGGTTGTACTATATTTAAATCGGGATTCTGTTGAGGAAAGGCATCGCATTGAGTGTGCGTAATCTAAGAAAGAGAAAAGTTATATAGAGGCTTAAAAAAGTGATTGGAAATAATTACCTGTTGAGGAAACTGAATATATTGATGAGGCATCATTTCCGCATTCTTAAACTGAACGAAACCGTATACCGGCATTGGCTTATTCATTGGGTTTACATTTAGAAATCTATTCCTATCACAAATGTTTGGCTGGACGGGTAATGGTCTCATAGGTACCCAAGTGTAGGGATTAGGTTGAGGCGGTCTTGATCTCAACACGATTTGACTATGAGTAATCGAAGGGAATTGCTGATGATATGCCAATGCATTTTGTAGCCTTGGATCCGGGTTTGGTAACTCATATAAAGCCATTCTATTATCAGGACAGTGCATTTCATCAGCTCTAACAATTCCAATATTGTTGCGCACTATAGTTTCCCTCTGCACATAATTCCGATTGACTGTAAAGTATTGCCTGTTGGGTCTCTTATCTGGGCTAGGATCTTCTGAGTCAGTCGAGTCTTTGCTGGTTTGCGAATCATCTGATTTAGTCGAATTCGAGCTCTTCTTTTCTTTTTCCCTAGCAAACTGATCAAGCTCTTCAATTATATGACGAATATTCTTTTCGTTACTTTTCGATATTATCTGTTTAATTTTCTTTATTTGATCTGCTTCTTCTTTCTTCTCTAAAGCTTCTTCAATACCTTTAAGCTCCTCACTTCTTCGCTTGATAGCCGCTTCGAGTTCCTCGATATCGTCGTCCTTCAATTCTGAATCAACTTTCTGTTGATCGAAAAATGATTTCTGTCTATATTTGGTTTTTATAGAGTGATAGATAATGTTTACCTCTTGATTACCAGATTTAATGCTCTTTCCAAGTTTTTGCTTTTCCTAAAAATATACATTATAAATCGTGTTTAATCTTCAACAGAAAAATTTACCTTCGACCCAAGTTTCTTTACATTTTCTCTTGGCTCCTCTGAAGATTCCGCCTTGCATTCATTTATATTTTTCTCTTGAATGTCAAGCTGTCGCAACTCCTCATTCTTGCGCTTTATCATATCTTCTAGCATTTCAAGATCATCACCGAATGTATCGCAATCTTCCTTGCCAACAGCAGAAGATGTTTCTTTATCTTCTTCGTTCATTTCTTTTTTCTTCTGAAAATATTTGAAAATTTATACAAACAAATTTGCATAGTTATAGTTAATATTTTAGTGATTACCTCTTCAAGTGCCTTGTGATTCTTGTCCTGTTCCTGATTTTTCATTATTTCTTTATCGTTGGTATCATCTCTTTGTAACTTTTTAAGTTTTATCAACCCTTCCTTAAGATTCTCGGTTTGCTTTTTAAAGCTTTCCTTTTCCTCTGATTTTTGTTCACCTAATGATGAAGCTGTGTTGCTGCATTTCTCATTTATCTTTGGGTTTTTCGGCGCTTCTTTAATAGGTTTATTGGAAGTTTTTACAGTTTCTTCTTTTTGATTCTTCTCAACATCCACTTTTTTCTCCGATGAGTAATATTGTTTTTCCTAAGAAATAAATGATTGTAGTAAACCAAAAAAATTGAGAAATTGACCTACACATTTGTGTTTTACTTACCTCACAACTTTCTTTTAATGGTTTTGAATCCTTTATGCTCATATTTTCATTATTTTTCTTTGGATTATGTGTCTTCGTTTGCTGTTTGTTATTTGCTAGTTTATTTTTATTATCATCATTCTGTGATTTCTCAATGTCGTTTTGAATTTCAGGAAGTTTTGAAACCACATTTATTTCGGCTTCTTTTGAAATATTTCTCTCTTTTTCTTGCATATCTTTGCTGCTTCGATTTATTTGTGACACGTTTGCCGTTTTGGCTAAGTTTTTACTAATTTGAACCTTTTCCTTTTCTTTCTCTTGTTGGGGACCCCCTTGTGATTTTGGTGTGTCAAAAACGTTTGGTTTGGTTGGTCCTGTTCTCAAGTTTTTCACATTTTCAAGTTCATGACAGATGATGTTTTCAATTGGTTTATTTATTGACTCCGGATTTGAAGTATTAAGTAATGGATTCCTTTTGGCTTTCGCTTCTTGCTCTCTTTGCAGTTGCAACTCTCTATTGCTTTGTTCCATTGTCCTTTCAAGCTTCAACAAAGGAGTATCAAACTTTTGGGATTGCCTTGGGTAACTTTTGTGACGTTGCCAGCTTGTGTTTGTATCCTGGTATTTTCTTCCTAACTTTGGTATAACGAATTTCGATTTGTTTTCCTCCTCAACCTTTGAGGTTTCCACTGAGTCACATTGGTTACTCAATGTGTTATTGGCATTTGGTTGTTGATCTTTTATTGGTAAAGTTTCGACCTTCTCTCGGTGTGCGAGGTGTGGTAAGTTGAGATTTCCTGGTTTATCTAGCTTGGATATATCATCAATAGATAACCTCTTATAAAACATTCTCTCCTCTTCCAAGACTTTTGGTGTACTCAAAAAATTAGCATATTTGTCTGTTTTCGGGTCTTTCTTTTCACTTGTTTCTTGGGTTGTCGGCTTTTCTAAATTTTTATTCTCCCCTCTTTTGTGGTAACGTGAATTGTTTCTTTGTCTTGAAGATGTTTTTGTCCCATAGTTCGTTTTCTTACGTTCTTTCGATTGAGAAACTGGTTCATTATTAGGTTTATTTTCCTTATCGAGATTTTCAATGTTATTAGAGTGCTGTTGTTGTGGTGTTATATCTTTTTTAAATGTCTCTCCAATTCTTTGGTTTTTATTTTCCTCCAAAGCTTGGCCAAAACTTTGCTTAGGTTTACATGCAAAAGGATTGCGGTTAGCCTTTGTTTGCTGTGAAGTAATGTTTGTCTTGCAGTCACTTTTTGAAGTACTTTCGATTTTATTCACTGAATACGTTGTGTTATTCTCCTGCTCATCTTTGCTGTTAGCTTCTGAAGCGCCTGTGATGGTTTCGCATTGTTCCGAAAAGATTTGTTTTTTGTCTATGTTTGTTCCTTTCCCTCCAGAGGGAAGAAAGGTTTCCTTTATGTTTTTCTTGTTGTTTTTATTTCCCAGAAACAAATTATATTCGACAATTTGTGGCGCTGTTTGTTTTTCATTGCTTAGTTTTCCAGAAGAATTTCTATCACTTTCTGGATGTTGAGAAAATGGATTCCTTTTATTTCTTGTTTCTTCTTTAATGGTTAGATCTGATTCTTTGCTTTTGTCCTCAGAGCATTCACGACTTTCTTTGAATTCTAAAGGTTTTTCTTTACTAAGGGAACGTTTTCCAGAAGAATTTCTATCACTTTCTGGATGTTGAGAAAATGGATTCCTTTTATTTGTTGTTTTTTCTTTAATGGTTCGATCTGATTCTTTGCTTTTGTCTTCAGAGCAATCACGACATTCTTTGGATTCTAAAGGTTTTTCTTTACTAAGTGAACGTTTTACAGAAGAATTTCTATCACTTTCTGGATGTTGAGAAAATGGATTCCTTCTGTTTCTTGTTTCTTCTTTAATGGTTCGATCTGATTCTTTGTTTTTGTCTTCAGAGCAATCACGACTTTCTTTGGAATCTAAAGGTTTTTCTTTATTTTTACTGAGTGAACGATCTCTTTTATCATGCGATCTTTCATAAGTTCTATGTTTAAAAGGATTTCCATTATTGCTTCTGTTGCAGGAAACCTCTCTCTTTTTATTATCATTTATAGAATCATTATTTTCAGCCATAGGTTTGATTAACTGATCTGATTTATTTCCAATTTCTGAATCTTTTAAATATTCGACTTTTTGTGAAAAAGGGTTTCTGGTTTTTCGGTTTCTGGCGGAAAGGTGCTTTTCATCTTTTGGTTCAACGCCTCCATTTGTTAAAGGAGAATCAGTTTTTTCCCCTAATTGCTTTGACTCTGGTATTTTATTGTTTTCATTCTTAAATGACTCCTTGGCTCTATTATCGGAGGAATCTTTATTGTCACTAGTTTTTGTTGTATTTGCTTTTTCTTTGCAATTTTTTTCGTCTCTTTTAGAATATTTCCTAGAACTGGAATATGACTTTTTATGTGTTTTCTTCTCTTTGCTTTTATCTTTTGCTGTCTTATTTTCTTCGTTTTCAATCGTAACGTATGCATTAAGTTCCCTTTCTGTATTATCCTTATCAGGTTGATCTGTTATACTTATCGGCAATGATTGATCAGTTTGCTGTTGTAAGGATCTTTGATCATTGAACTTATTTTCCAATTGGTTCGATTTGATTTCCTCATATTCACTTTCATGAGCTTTGTGTTTTCCCTATCAGAATTTTATGATACATATTTAAAAAATGATTGCAAGTACTACGTGTTTCGTTTTACCTGTAGAACCTCTGAAGATTCTTGGTTCTCTTTGTTCTTAGACCCAGATCTATGGGTCTTTGTTTTCTTATCGGTACTATTATTCGACTTATTAGTTTCTTTGTTCTTCGAGCTTGGCCGGAAAATGCGACTTTGGTACTCGTGTTTTGCTTTAGCTGTTTTATCTTGGAGCTTGGGAAATTGGAATAATCATTCGATTAAAGCAAACATAGTTTGGAAAATGTCAGTTTCAAATAATGATTATGATTATGAAAATGAGTTTGTCTCAGTCTGCGAGTAGGTGTAGAACGTACCGCTAGTGAAAAGTATTGAGGATATACTACAGTCTGAAATTTACGATATTTTAACAAGGATCAAAAATATATATGTAAATGTTAAATGTCTTAAGCTCTAAATTATATTTTTAAACGTATAAGGAAATTAATTATTGATATTCCTTTGGAAGGTATCGCGGATATGTTACTCCACACAGGAACATAATGAAAATTTAAAAATTTGAATATGTACGTACCTCCTTTGCATCCCTGGTGGGATGTGTATGAGCGTCCGTTTTTGGAGGCTCCGGCTCCTGCCCTGGCATCACACACCGCGACTGTTTACCGCGATCGACATCCTCCGTCATTATTGTTTCTTCTTTCTATTGTTCGTCTTCAGTTTCGCAACTTATAGCATTCCTTTTCAACGCGTTGACTAACAAAATTTTAAATCGGTAAAAATTTTGCAGAGGCATTGAAAAGTACAAGTTGTTCGGAGATTTATAGAAAAAAAGTGCTGCACAACTCGTAAGGCCAAATGACAGCTTTGGAGCAGATAAAAATAACATCGATAGCAAGCAGCTACGATTACTCGATAGGCAGAAAGTATCGCATAACATTTTGAATTGTAACAAGTGTTTCAAAATTTGTCAACACTGTCAAAACTAAAATTTAAATAGTGAACACTGTCAAAAGCAAAATTTAAATGGTGAAATTAAATAACTTATTATTTTTTGTTTTTTTGCACAAACAGACTTGTGTATTGGTCTCTGTTTTTCTCTCTCTCAATTTCATCGCTTGTGCCCGTTCGCCTTATCAATCGACAGCACGCAAGTTTACTCCGCATTTAAGTGACGCTATCTTTGGCTACATGGCGTTATTGCACTGGAGATCTGACAAACAGCGTCATATCTGGTATACGATATAGTATGAGCTCTATTTATACTGCATATGCATGTATATATATCAGACGTGGATATACTTTATCTGCAAACACATGTCCGCTGCGACATGCAAATGCATCATAATGCACATTCTTCTCCCACCAAAATTGTTGTTGTTTTTGTTGGGGGCGTGTCATGGCATGGATCGAGCCCGTGGCAGGCCGACAAACAAAATGACAAACGTCGGTCATTAATCTTCAATGCCGTGGAAATTCCATGTAAAATAGCAAAAAATTTGCACCCCCCTCTCTCCCCACCCCCTTTCAGGCTCGTGTTAATGCCGGGGACCGTGTCGAGTATTTAGGCAAATGTGGTCGGTCTACAGCAACAAGAAGAACAACAACTACAACAATGACAGCAGCGCAGCGCAGCCAGAGCAGACAGACCAGAACAATGAACAAGAACAACAACAGAAGAGAACCGAAGAGAAGAGAAGAGAAGAGAACAACAGCAATGACATCAATAGGCGCAATTGAAACAAGTGTTGTCACGCCGCTGACGCTTACTGCGACAGCGACGTCTACGTCGACTGTGGCAGCAGCAGCAGCAGCGCTGTTGTTGTCCTGCCCAAATGGTTGACAGGCAGCGGTCAGTGAAAGATATTCTCCTTTTTTCGATACCCTGCAGCAGGCAAAGAAACTAAAGAAGGTGGAAGGAACTTAACTATGGACTGCAAAAGGCTTCATTAAATTTCGTTTAGGTATCTTTATTAAGTTAAGAATTCGTACAATTCATTGGTATATATTCATATTCAGTCATTCTCTTTCACAGCAGATCACCTGGAATGTAAATAAAATTATCTTGTGAGTTTCATTGACTTTTTAATATAAATAAACTGTTCAATTTTCATTTATTAATATATATTTATCTATTTTTACTTAAAACAACATCTAATTTGCCACTGATTTATGAGATATTGAAGAAGGGGCAAATATAAAGAGAAATGAAAAGAAAAAGATAGGAACGAATGGGAGTAAATAGTTAAGACTAACTGCAAGGCAATGGAGTTTTAAGCACTAGGTTGCGGAACAAATCTACCCAAAAAATATATAAACTGTATAGATAAAAATAATTGTACTTATGATCCAATGAACAATCTTATGATTCAAAGATATTTCGAGAAGAAAAACCACCAAATAATCACGCAGTTGAATAGACATTACAAAGGAAAGATGTACAAGAAAGAAATATAAAATAACAGTGATTATAATGATAACATCACTTGTATAGTTTTAATATCAGCTGCATATATGTATTGTGCATATTAATATATATTAGTTCACAGCCAGAGTACTCACACTTCGTTGTGGCTCTCTCTGGGCACAGCACCCTGTACCGTTTTGACCCACATTTACGCGTGAAGTTTCGCCTCACTGGACGCCAATGACAATGGGTCTGACCGAGGCGGAGGCACAGGAACAGGAGCAGGGACATGCTCGCTTGCACATTGGACTGATTCCCATTGTTGTTGTGTTGTAATAAATGTATATGCGTGTGTGTGCGTATTGTGTGCTGTGCGTATTGACGCTGCAATTATACAAATTAATTTCGAGACAAAGGCGTGCAGATTGTTTCTTTTCGAAATGTTACAAAACAATTGTTAGCAGCGCGTAGCTGCGTTGTCAGGCGGAATTAAATATCAAACTGAAGAGACAAACAGATATAGAAATAGATATGTACATGCAGCGAAAGAGAGAAAGAAAGAGAGAGAGAGAGATACTGTCAGTGGGTTTGCAATAATATCGACAGTTAGATTTGGTAAACCTTCCTTACCTCCAACGCAGCTGAGCCATTTGCTATTTGCCTTGGCAGCGTCAGCAGCAGCAGCAGCAGCAGAGGAAGCAGCAGCCCTGCCTGCGCCACAGGCGGTTGCCTAGCCTCGCCTTGCCAACTAAAATGGCGTCTTTTGCAGCAGCAACATTCGTCCCGCTGCCACTCCTGCAGTTGCACATCCTGTCATGCTGTGCTGAAGGTCATTTCATTTGTGGCACCAAAAGCTTTTGCTGCGTTTCAGTTTTCCATTCCCCTTACCATTTTTTTTTTTTTTTTATTTTTTGAATCGCGCTCAATCATCGTATTGTGGGGAAAACCTTCCCCAAGCATTTGGTGTAACTTCGATTGCCAAAGTGGCGCAAGTGCGATGCAAAATGAAGGGAAAACAAACAGTTGTTGTTCTTGTTTTATCTGTAAATGGCAAACTTCATCAGTTGGCATTATAACTTAACCTTAGGGCGAGTACTATAGGGTAATATACCATGATTTGTATTTGCAGTAGAATTGGTTAGGTGAAATTTTGAGAAGTGTTTTGTTTGGTTTTAGGATTAAGCAAATTGTAATTTTAACGAAAAGGTAATAATGAAGTTGGAGTCAGACAAGGCAAAATTTCATAAATTGGGCTCCGAACCCCCCCCCCACCAAAAAATTCAATCTTTTTGTTTCCAAACATGAAGAAATGGCATTGGTATTCGGCATCACAAAAACGACTTTTGAGGCCTTGAGAAAACCTATAATTGCTGATCTTTTATTTTCAGCTAAAACGAGATTATGTTGAGAAAAAACGCTCTTGACAAAAATATATTTATTAAGCGGACTATAACGACCCCGATAATATACCATGATGTATTGCAGTAGAATTGGGGTGAATACGGGGGAAGGAAAAAAATAAAAAAAAAAAAAAATTTTTTAAAATAAAAAAAAAAAATTTTTTTTAAAAAAGTTTCGTTTAAAAGAGGAAGTTGTGGATTTTACAATTAAAATTTGACTGTCTAGGAAAATCTAAGCTAAGAAGGTGCTACAGTAGATCTTAAAGGTCGCAGTTGAGCTAATCATATACAAATTATAATAATAATATCATTTAAATTAAGTAAAGTAAGGGAAACTCGGGTAGAATGTGTTTCATTTCGATATGTTCTTTACTTTAAATACAAAATTTATTAAATTAAATAAAATTAAACTATATAAATCAAATTTAAATGTAATTATCTTTAAAAATATTTACTATCAACTTTTTGTTTAATTACTCTAAATTGATTTGTATAACTTATTTTTTTGTATTAATAATTAATATTAAGTCAGTCAACTTTAAATACATAAATAAATATTGAAGCATTGCTCTTATTCACCTACACAGTTCATTTGAGATGTGTAAATGCTTATATAGTAAATCAATAATATTATATAAATACATTTCAAATAAATGTATATCTCAGTGAAAATAAAGTGCGAAAAGCAGCAGCAAAAAGTGCCCCGAAATGGTCCACTTGAGAGCGATTCGCATCGCTAATCGCCTGTTTCGCATGTAGACGTACGTCTACTGCATACTCGTTCACCCCTCTCGGGTACTCGAATCATTCACGTGGCGCCCATCGAGTGCGTTATTAATGGGCTTCAGACCTGAGTTTTCGGTTTGAAAATTCTGCCAAAAGTGCAGCCACATTTTTGGCCTGATTGTGGATTACTTTTTTTTTGTTAGCTTTATACTATTGAATATATAAAACATATATACCCTGAAAGCGGCCGAAATCTATTGTAAAAGGGGGTATGTGCAATTTGTGTAGATATAGTTGTAGAAATAGATAGGTATAGAGCTCTTGCAAATGATCTTTCGTTCCATAAAGCTTAAAGCTAATTGTTAGACTACAGAAATTATTATAAAAGTAACTCTTATTTTTTCATTAACAGATTTCAACGAATTTGTCATTCAATCTGTAGGATTAGGAATATAATTGCACTCACACTGAAAATAAAACTTCTAGCTGTACAATCACATTGGCAATCCTACTATATATCGTTTAATTAGGGCGTAAAGCACCCTTTAACTAAGTGCATTAAAGAGACAAACTGTCTTCAAATTTCAGAACTCCTCCAATCTCTGAGATCAGTGGGTTCATACGGACAGAAAAGAAAGAGAACATTGTTGATGGTTTCTTCTACTCTTCTTGTGGTACAGGGTATCCTACAGTCAGTCACACTCCAACAGCAGCCCACTCTGCTTGAGTGCTCTGCTCAGTTGTGGCTTTTTTTGTTGTTTCTTGTTCTCACGCAGCAGCCGCCAACTGGGCGCGGAAATTGGACAGTCAGCCAGGGCCGTTTGCCCGCTTGGCGTATCCAAGACTGGTGCGGGCTCGCGCCATGGCTTTTCGCTTTCGAATGCTCGCTCACAACAATGCTGTAGAGGGACGTGCAGAGTGCAAGGGTTGAGGCCTTTTTGCAAGTGGTTTGATTTGTGATTTTGGCACTCGTGTGTGTGTGTGTGCGAGTGTGTGTGTGTGTCGCTAGCTGGTTAAATTGTGGCAGCAGCTTTCGATTTTGTGGGTCGCACAATTTATGCGCACTTTATGCGTTGCCCAAGTCGTGACTCGGCGGAGAACTGGAGCTGCATTTGGAGTTGCTGTTATGCAACGTGCGTATGTGTGCAGGGGGTGGGTGGGGTGCGGAGTGGAGTGGAGTGCCTGACGTTGTCAAGTGAGAGTTGCGCCAGATTCGAGTGGCAGCTGCGACGACGACGACTGGTTCAATCGTTTCGGGGCAGAACAATTAGCTAAATCGCAGGCACTTTAATTGCACTTAATTACACGATCTTTACACAACCCCAGATTATATACAATATATATGTATATTAAATATGGTAGCAAGCAATGAGTGTTGCTCCTCTTAGTTACGTATACTCCATGCGTATACTTAATTTAACTTTGCATTTCTGAGAAGCAGTAAGAACTAAAACCACTCGTGTAACAACATAAACTCAATTGTGCACAAGTTACGCTTCTGAAACATATTCCTCACATTCCATTTCCATGAAACGCAACGTAATTAAAACCACTTTGAATGCAAACGATTTCTAAATTTCCTGAATTCTCTGAGCTCTCCTGTCTGACTTCGTTGCATGTAGAACTTTTTTTGCCGCCCACCAAGCGACCTTTGGAAAATACATTGGCGCTACTGCAATTTACGTGGAATGGCGAGGCACACAAAACAGTTTTTTTTATTCTCTTTCCTTCTCTCGCTCTGCATATTTCATTTCTATATTAGCTGCTTATGATGATGGTTGGAATATTTTAGGTGAAGTATCTAATGGAAATTCATATAACACGTTTGGTACCTTGAGATATATTCTGGAAAAATAGGTTATATGTATCGTTTCATTTATTCATTAGTTTGAATGTCTTGTAGAAATTTTGTAAATCAGTTAATTATATAAATATTTTAAATAATGTGCAATTATTTGTTATTATATATGAATAAACTATGTAAAAATGTATACTTTAAATCTCAATTTAAATATTTTTTATATATAATATTTTTTAACAAATTAATATATTGCTTTAGTGTTAGAAAAAGCGACGCTACCTTGACACAACAAAGGCTTGAATACTTATCGATAATGACATATATATCGAGAAAGATCTATCGCCATTTTGACTACCAGAAGAACATCACAGGAAAATATTGTGCCAATGTTATTTAAAGATCTTGTAAAGCAATTTAAATGATTGTGTTTTATTGTTTAATTAATTCTTGTATTAAATTATGTTTATTATTAATTTTGTAGCTGTTCCTCATTACAAAATACATTCTTGTGTTCGATTAATTTGAACTTGGCTCGTGGAAATTCGCAAAAACACAAAATAAATGAGATTTTCCCGCTGCCGCCGCAACGCGTTTCCTCGAAAGACAACAAACAATAACAACAACAATTTCCAATTAAACAATGACGCTCAAGTGATTTTTAATTAACTTGAATCGAAACGCAATCAACAAATGGGCAAAGCAACCGCTGCAAGCGGCGGGTGTTGGCTGCGTTTGGCCTATGGCGCTGCCTCAGCATCTGAAACGACGTCTGCGTTTGCGTCTACGTCGGCCGCGCCTGCGTACATTCACAATAGACGGGGCTGGCTGCGGCGCTGCCTGCTTTGCCAAATTGTGTGGCGCAGTGGTGGAAACTCGTTTGCCAAAGCTGCCGCCGCCGCCACTGCCGCTGCCGCTGCATACATATTTTCCCAAGCGCATTTCAATCACACACCACGCGTGGTATAAATAGGCCCAAAGAACGCGACACTGAGACAGTTTTCGATTCGAAGCCCAGCAGCCCGGTGCAGTTACACAATCTACAAGACTCTTTTTTTTTCTCAATCGTTCGAAACAAACAAAAACCCACAATCAAAATGGCATTCAAGGTGCGTAAGGCGAACTGGCCAGGACCTAAAAGTCTGCCTATCTATATAGTACATTACTGTGTGTGTGTGTGTGTGTGAGCAAGTGATATGTGTACCGCAGGAGATTCTCAGGATGTTGCTGCACTGG
This sequence comes from Zaprionus indianus, assembly GCA_018904595.1. Taxonomy (NCBI): domain Eukaryota; kingdom Metazoa; phylum Arthropoda; class Insecta; order Diptera; family Drosophilidae; genus Zaprionus; species Zaprionus indianus. Next base: position 1,708,993 of record JAEIHA010000344.1, read on the forward strand.
ATAAAGGACAAGGCTAAGTAGCAGTTCAATTTGAAACTCAGTCGAAGCATCAAGAAATCCTTGATAAAGTCCATAAACAAGGGCGAAGTTTGAGGGGTTGTAGGACTTGGATTTAATAGAAGTCGCATTATACTCGTATATAGTTGAAGAGATAGTTAGTTGGGTAGCCCCAAGAATGATCTTATGTTAAACTAATCAATATAATACCTAATCATTTTCAAAACATACAAACTAGTTAGATACTATATAATATAATCAGGACATAGATATGCAACAGAGTAAGAAATTAATACTTCTAAAGGAGATTTAGAGACCCTAAAATGCATCTTAAATATACGTAAATTAATAAGACATATTGCCAGCAAGCTTGATAGATCTAGCTCTGATAGTCACTGAGATCTATGTGCTCATACAGACGAATAGAAGGACATGATTATATATACACTGCTGTTAAAGAACATATAAGCCTTTTAGAGTCGAGTTCTCTAATGAAAAGATCCTTTAGTTGAATGAAAATGTTCTTTTATACAACTTCACAACATGCTCAATAATGATTTCATCAAGTCATACAAGTATAAGTTTAATGAATGTTGGCCTGCATAATTGATATATCCTCGTATTCCCACAAATATTTGCATGTTCGATGGGCACGTGACTTGTCGCATCACTGCAAGTCTCTCAATGCAGCTCATAAATATTTATAAACGAGTTTCTGCAACTCGATGTGATTAATGCAACGAGAGAGCAAATGGATTACTCAAATTAAATGATTGATAAGTCAATCGAAACTGAAGTCCACTAAACCCAAAGCAAGAGAAGAAATGATAATAATGAAGTGAAGCTCTTTATCAGCTCAGAAGTGAACTGAAGTTGTTCTTATGCAATGTTGAGCACAGTAAACTGTTTAAGCTTATATATCCTTCTCCTTCTACCAGTCAGTTGCACTTTAAACAGCTCAGAGAACCCGGAGAGTGTGAGAGAGTTCTCTGTCTTTAATCACATTGCTGACCTCCGGTTCGCTGAAAGTTGACTTTGAAATTCAAATCAAACTAAAATGCTCGAGTCGAAGGCAATGATGAATGCTAATTAGCTGAGAATTCGCCTTCGAAATGGAAAATAAATAACGCAAAATTGCGAGTGTGTCGGCGCTGATAAAGTGGGTCAATAAAGCAAGCGTAGGAGGAGGGAGGGAAGGGGAGTGGGAGGGGACGTGCTGAGCAAACATTCGTTCAATGTGCGAATCCTTGCAACTGCAATGCGACTGGCGAATGGGTCAACTTAAAGGCTCCGCTTGAATCAACATATTCAAGTAAAAGTTGCGTAACTTTTGCCTCCTCTCCAACACGCCACACTTCCTGCCATGGCCAATGTGCCACGCCCCACGCCCCACCATTCCTGTCCGGCAGTCAGTTACGCTTAATTAAAATCAGATAAATACCCAAAGACAAATAAAAGCCGCGCCAAGTCAAGTGTGAGGCAGGCAACGGCAACAGCAAAGGCAGCGGCACAAAATAAAACAAAACAAAACAAAACAGAAGAGAACTAAACACAACATGAAAATGAGGAGCTGAGGAGAAGCTGACACAGCAACAGCAACAGCTACGGCAAGACAAGCTGGAACAGAGAACAAACGAAACGAAAATGATATAAATTTTAAATAAAAAAGGCATCCGGAACTCCCTGAATGGGGACCGTGCTGCGCCCTTGAAGTTTTCGAATGTTTTCCGAATGTTCTTTGCATTTTTGTGCGTAATTTGAAATTGAATGGAATTGTGTAGAAAACGTGAGACCGAAGAGAGCGAATGGAGGGGGAGGCCTGCGAAGTGTAGTGAATGAAAGGGACACGGAATATAAATCTATTAAAACTAGTAACGAGTGCTGAAGTTCGTTAATATAAAGACTATCTATATGATATCTTATTAACTAGTTAGATGTAGTTGGAGTGTCTATTAGTAACGAGTGTGAGCAAAGTAACGGATTTAGAGAACTCTTTGACGAGTGATGAGCTAGTAAATTCATTGATTTAACGAGTTGGTGAAGGTTTAGTTAAAGCAATGAAACGAAAGTAACGAGTATAAAACTACGAGTAGAGTTGACGAGTAGAGTAAGTAACGAGCAGTTATTAAGACGTGCTCAAAAAAAGTTTGAACTGCACAACTTATCAAAGAAACAGTTAAAACAAAGTAACGAGTCGGACAATAAGTAACTTACTTCAGAGAACACTTCGACGAGTGACAGTAAAATACCTAGTATATATGAAAAACTGTGTTTATGTTTAGTTATAGCAACGACTTCATTAAAGCATAAGATAATGCAAAAGTAACGAGTAGTTCCAGCGAGTATGAGACAGTGTATGGGCGAGAACAAATAGTAACGAGAAGTCACTTAGGAGTAAAGAAAATATCAAATATTATAGGAGTCAAACTGATACCACAAAGTAACGAGTAGTTACAGCGAGTATAAGACTGTTTCAATTATTGACGAGCAGAAAAAGTAACGAGAAGTGCCTAAGCAGTAAAGAAAATACTAAATGTTATGTAAGTCTAGCAGCTAGCACAAAGTAACAAGTAGAGCATAACGAGTAACGAGTTAATTACGCTGTAAATCCTACTTAGAGAGTGGCAAGCTAATACAAGATGCAATTCAATCTGGAAATCAAGCAAACGATGAACACTAAACTTCGTTGAAGGCTAGTAACGAGTGTAGTTGGGTGCACCAGAGGGATGGAAGCACTGCAACAACTACAACGAGTAAATGCCACAAATTGACTACATTATAAAGCATGTTGGCAAATCCCCCGCAATGGGAAATCTCTGCAGATGCGCTAATTGTTGCGGGGCCAACTGGAAACAGATGTCGGACGCTTTTCTAAGCTGCAAACTTAGCAGTCGCAGTCGCAGTCGCTTTGCTTTCCGTTGCTTTACTCGTTGTTGTTGTTGTTGCTTTGCTGCCAGGCAAATTCTTCGTAAATAATACTCATACGCCGCATTGCACATGCTGCAAGGGAGAACGAAAGGAAAGAGAGGTAGAGCTAGAGGGAGGGAAAGCGAAGGGAAGCGTAGCAACTACTTTAGCAACTTAATTAAAAGTTTATGCGCCTGCAATTTCCTTGTGCCATGTGTCGATGTGTGTGTGTGTTTCCTATGCCAAAAAGGCAGACAGACGAACGCAGTGTGCACACACACACACACACACACACACACATACATAGAATAGCATACCATGCATTCACTCACCCTCAACCACACTCACCTGCAACTTGAACTTCAGCTCATCTTCTGCATTGCCGCGATGGCGATTGCCTGCGCACAGGCCAAGCCCGGCGGCCCCGCCGCCTACTCGATTAGTGCGCCCAGCGTGGACCACGCCTCCGTGGGCAACACACAGGAGCACACGGTGAAGGGTCACTACGGCCAATCCTCGCAGTCGGACTATGCCAGCCAAGTGCAGACAGCGCACTCGCAGTCGCATGTCCAGCGCTCGAGCATCAGCAACGATGGTGGCCTCGCTCCCGCTCATGGTTATGCCGGTAAGCAGGGGATTAACCCCCCGCCCCCTTCCTCACCAGCACCAGCACTATTGACTGCATCCAAGCGAAGCTGCACTCACTTACTGACACTCACAAAGCACTCACGATCATTCAATGCTGCACGTAGATAGTTGATATGCTAACACACTCAGCACTTCCCCCCTCAAATCTAGTCGCTCCTCAAGCCAGCTACGCCGCCGTTGGACACACTGCGCCCGCAGCTCAGATCCAGCTGACCACTGCCGGTCATGGTGCAGCCTATGGTGGTCACTATGCTGCCGCTGCGCCCGCCTTGGCCTACACTGGTGGACACTATGCTGCCGCTGCTCCGGCTGCCATCGCCTATGGCGGACACTATGCTGCCACTGCACCCGCTCTGCAGCTGGCCTCCAGTGGCCTCTCGCATCTGGGCGGCTATGCCAGCTATGGGGGCTATGGAGGCTATGGCTATAGCGCTGCTCCAGCTCTGGCGCATGGTTATCTGGCTGCCGCCGCTGCACCAGCTCCCGTTGTGAAGTATGCCGCTGCTCCAGCTTACGGTAGGTGCCACGCCCCCGCTGCCGACGACGCCTCCACCTCTAATCTTTAGCACCTTTTGCACCTGTAGCTGTAGTTGTTGTTGTTGTTGTTGTTGTAGTCGTAGCTCATACTAATCCCCAGCCAAAGTTCTTAACATCCTTTTCAGCTGAACTCCGATCCGAGATCTGTTGTCAAGTGGGCAGAGCGAAACAGATGTGCTGCTGAATTTTCAGCTTTTATCTGCTGTGCTGCAATTTATTATATTTTCACTGCTTTATCTTCTTCTTCCTCTTCTTCCTCTTCTGCTCCTTCTGCTTCTCTTTGCTTGGCGGCCAAGTGCACTTGGCCAAAACAAACTTGATGCTGCTGTGTAAATACGAGGCAGAACTTTCCTTTTTGGTCGTGCTTCACTACGCAGCTGCAGTGCTCCGCTGTGTGTGTGTGTGTGAAGTGTGTGTGGTCCTGTGTGTGTGTGTGTGTGCCTGTGTGTGTGTGTGAAGTGTGCTCAAAGTAGCGTGAAACTAGGAAAAACAACAGCACACCGAAAATAAGATAAACTCTCACAACTGGCGCCATCTGGCGACACAAACATGCAATTCATTTTAAATAACTATCACAGATCGAAGTGAAATATTATATAGATAGTCAATAAATACATTCAGTTGGTACTTAATAGTATAATGCGAAGCGGAAGAAGCTGAGAAGAGAAAGATTTATATTACTTAAGATTCAAATAATGAAGGAAGAATTGAAGGAAAAAAGATAAATACTTTTGGAGAATATTAGAGAGAAGAATTCAAAGTGCGCAAAGAAGAGTAGAGATTAATTTATTTATACTTTTTAATATTATATGAGATTATCATAGGTAAATTGAATACCTAAAATTATTATAAAGAAATATCTTAATTAAAACAAGAACTTAGCATTATAGGTCAGACTAGAAAGGTCTTCCTAGTATTTAATTCTATTTAATTCTATTTTTTATGTTTCTCCAAACTCAATTTCCTCATTAATCAAACATTATCTACTTAAAGCAGCCCTTCTTTCTCTCTACTTTAATACCAAGATTTGTTCTTACATCATTTGCAATTCTCTTAGTTGAATGAATAATGAGTCGAACTGAACTAAAACTATTCAATTGAGTTACAAAATATTTCCGGGAATGTTGGATATTTAATTTCCGCAGCTGATAGTAATTCCTTCACTGTGAAATCAATAATAGTATCCATGAGTTATGAGCCACAAACGTAGTACGTTCAATACAATTATCGTAGGGCAGGCAATAGGTCAATACGGGAATTACTCATGTTGTAAGGCATATGAATAAATAAAGGCGTGTTGCACGTGCTGTCTGTGACCGCGGCAGCGTCCAGCGACAGTGTTGCATAGATTGGTCGCCCGTCGCTGCTCGATATCGATTTCTGTTTAGACAACAGACGAAGAGGAGGAGGAGGGCTAGGTTTTGGGTTTTGGGCAGCCAAACGGGGAGGTGGGGTATACAGGTATAGATAGAGAGTGTTATAAACGTATAGCTGAAGGTATCCGTCAGCAGGAGTGATGGAGACAGGTAGAGGGAGTGTCGGGAGTATAATCAATCATTCATTCATTGTTGCCAACTACTTTAAAGCATTGACACATGGCCAACGAGGAACGAGGAATGATGATGAGAATGAGGATGGGTCGTCAAGTAAGGTACTCAGTTCGTCAGTCGGTTCGTCAGTCATTTGGACAAGTGGCACTTGGCATTGGCAGGTCATGTGGCGTGTGTCTTGCACGTCTTCTTGTCCATGCTGTGTTGCCACGTTTCACACTCGACTGAGAATCATGAAACACTTGAAAAAAAAATGAAAGAATATAAGAAAACTAGAATAGTTGTACGTGTGTGTGTGTGTGTGTGAAGCTGTTGCCAAACTTATTTGCTGTGTTATTTCTTTTCATTCGAGTGCTTGGCACGTTGCCACATTTCACACTTAATGTAGACAACAACTTTAAATGGAGTTGCCAAAGTATTTTAACAAACTATAAATAACGCGAGAAAAGCTTTTACCAACTTTAAATTCATTGTAGAGAAGAATTAACAGATTAAGTGCGCTGTTGCCAAATTTCTATTAATTGAAAAAGATTTTACGAAGCGAAAATGCATTGTAGAAGAGTATTAAGTGATTAAGTGCGCTGTTGCCAAATTTCTATTTATTAACGAAGTTTCCATTAAGTTTAAATTTTTGTGCAGAATTTACTTCAGTTTATCACGCCTTGCAATGTTGACAAACTTCAGTTCGCGTACTGTTGCCAAATTTCACTTTAGCATTTGATTTTAAACCTTCACTGAAAAACAATTAGTATCTTTAAAGAGTATCCTTCAGTTTATCACGCCTTGCACTGTTGCCAAACTTCAGTTCACCATCTGTTGCCAAATTTCATTGACCACTGTCACACTGTGAAGTGTCACTGTGTCTTGCCCCACTGTAGCAGTGACATATCTTATTTCATGTTCGCTTGACAATACAAAATTGCAGACCTTGCCGTATCACTTGATTGATGTCGACTTGTCACTTGCCATGTGCTCAAATATGAACCCAGCACGACCCCATCCCGCCCGGGGCTCCACCAAAGTCTTGCAACAATAGACCAATTCGAGACGTGGTCAGCTTCATTGTTAATGTTGACAACCTGCCTGGGTTATTGTTCGCGCATAAGCAGAGGGTGGGATGAAGTGTGAGAGAAGGAGAGGGAGACTGGGATGAGATGGGGGTCTCTCATGCTGCTGTTTACGCACTGTCCTCTAATGCGGTTTGTACTCTGCTACTCTCCACAGCACCTGGCATCATCGGACATGGCATCGGACTGGCTGCACCTGCCTACGCAGCACCTGCCTATACCACGCATCTGGCCGCTGCCCCAGTGCTGAAGTGAGTAATGCGACCAGCTTTATAAATAGAGATAGATCGAGCTGTGCTCATCACCATCCTTCCCCCTCCCCCCTTCTCTCTCTTCTCAGGGCCGCTGTTGCCGCCCCCGCACTGGTGCATACATCCGTCTCGGGTCATGGCATCCACTATGGCTACTAAGGAGCACGGAAGCAGCAGCCTAACACCACCACCACCAGCACCAGCACCAGCACCACCACAGCAGCCACACAGCACCCTCACCTGGCATGGAGAAGGCGGCTAAAAATATAATCTTAGAATATCCGCGGCGAAGCTAACTGTAAATAATGCGACCTTCGACCTTATGGCATTCTAATTGATTCGCGAAATTGCAATTGAAATTCAAATTTCTCTTGTGCTTTGTTCGATGACTCCACCAGCCCCCCTCTCCATGTTCTCAAAGGAAAAGTCTCTCTCTATGATGTACACAATGAATAATTGTGTAATTTCGTGTGTATAATCAATTTTTTTTTTATCGCGGTTGAATTTATGTTCTATTTAAACGTTACTTTGTACAGAAAATGCATGTGAAATGTTGGAAAAAATAAAAATCATTTAATATATAGACAGAGTTGCTTATATACAAGAAACATATGTGGGGCTATGGTAGCACAGGGGGGAGTGGGGGGAGGGGAGGGAATTGCATTTTTTTTTGAGAGAGAATTAGCCTCATGGAGAACCATTTCGCTAAGCCGCGAAACAGAACCAGAGACATTAATTATTTATTGTTCTATAATCACTAGGAATCGTTCAGTTCCATCTGAACATAACCTAATGCGTAGCTTAAAAGATAATATTATGGTTAAAGTTCCTTAATTATAATATATACAAGTGTACACTAGAGGAATTATGCTATCTTACGAGTAAGGAGCTCATGGCGATGAATTCTCGGCTGCTGTGGAAATTTGTTTGATCTCCCAAAGGGACTACTTTTAAGTCCCTTTCGATGACCCGGTTGCTCACGTACCAGGGTAGGCCAGATGCATGTCGTGCCGCTCGCGATTGAGCTGCGTCTAAAAGGAGAAGAGCGTATAGCTCGCCCAGGGAAAGGAAAACCTTTTGTAGGCTGACTTTTGAGTTTCTCTCGTTTCTTTTTGAGATGAAAACCCTTTTTAAACCCGACTTTTAGCGCCAGGGGGCGGCGGGGCGAGGAAATTTTCGAATTTAACATTTCACTGTAAACGTAAAATGCATTGAGCCCAAAAGTATGCATTTTTGCAGCATCACTGTAAACTGCAGCTGCGCGATGATGTATGGGCGCCGAAAACTATGCTGCGATTTATACGCCACGCTCCAGTTGAGCAGTTGCCATATCGCACTGCTACATACTGCTGCATACTTTATGGCGCAATGCGTGGAATTTATCACAAAGAGGAAGGGAGACAGCGCAAAAAGCGAGAGAGAGGGAGTTAGCCAAGCGAAAGTATTAAAGTTCAAATGCCCAAATATCCCAATCCCCCTTTTTTCTGTGTAGGCCAACGAGCAGTGTGTCTGTGTGTCGTGTCACGCATACGCCACGTGCGCCACGACCAGAAAGGACTCGAAAATAGCACGCGGAGCGCATTTTTCGTGGATCAATGCTCTTAATATAGCCAACAGGGCAGAATTGAATGAAAATGTCAGTAACAAGCCGAATATTTTGTGCTAAAAGTGGACGAAATATTTCTATAACAGTTGAATGGGTGTTTCAAAATAGACAAGACAATGGGGGATAAATAAGGATGAGGCGAAGGGTTCACTGCATTCACAATACTTAACCTTATGTGGGTGAGATTTATAATAGATATATCTTAGAATTCCCGAGAAAAGCCACACCGAAAATGAAGCTCTTAGTTCAAATGAACCGATTGAACTTTAAACTAAACACTTCTCAGCCACAATCTAGAGTAGCCTTCAATGCATTAACTTCCTACATACATGTATGTAGTATATAATACTATATGAGCGTGTACATTTTGCCCCTTTTTGCACTGTATCCATTAACCTAACTTGGCTTAAAATATCTTTGCAAAGCTCTTTTTCCAAGAAACCTGTAAGCATGAGCTACTCAAAGTTGCTTCACGTCTTGCCTCGCACACTTGTCTATCGATTTTGTTTGGCTCTCCTTTTCTTTCTTTCTTTCTCCTTTTATGCATTTTCCATTCACTGTGTGTACTCACCTTGTTAACAATTGCCCAAAACACTGTTACACACTTAACTGAATAATTGATATGCTTGTGCAACCTGTAACCTTTGAGGCAGTTTCAATATCTTTCAATTTTATAAGCCATATTAAAAGTTACAATTGTAATTTATATGCTCCACCCCTTTAACGGGAAATGGTTAAATATAGCAAAGGGCAAAGTGTGTGTTAGTGAAAGTGATCGACTTAGGGTTACCTTTTATTTTTGACAAATTTCATTCGTTGAATTTTAATATCGCAGGCGATTGAGGCAAGTCTGTGTTGCACAGATCTCTGCTAATGTAAAAGATAGAGATATTAAATTTGGCATGCAGATTTTTGGATAATATATACATAAAATGCAGTCTAAAAATACAGGGTATCAAGCACACCAATGCCGCAAATCAGGAACCAAATTTGGTATGTCTGTGTGAACGCACAGATCTCTGCTAATGTAAAAGATAGAGATATTAAATTTAGCATGCAGGTTTTTATATACTAGACACTAACAAAGCTTATTTTAAATGTTGTGTGCCACGCCCACCATCTAATTAAATCATGAATCAAATTTTTGAATGTGATCTATAAGGAATATATAATAAATACAACATTCTGCTTATCTTATGTTTAATTGTCTATAATATTAACCCACCTCCCCGTTTTTCACTTACCTCCAAGCACATGCAACCCTTCTGCACTTGCTCAGCTCATTTAGAGGGTATCTCGATGCCGCATGACCAATTAGTTGGCAGACAAAAGAACTGATTAACTGTGAATGCAATTACGAATAACGTTTAAAACGTCATTCAGCGAAGACATGCGATTTGCGGCGTCGGCGAATGCAGCAAATAATTGAACCGAACGACAGATCGAGCCGGGGGCTTATCTTTTCTTCGATGGGGCCCCGAGTTGCGACTATGAATAGAATTCCTAGTGATAGTCCTTGTTTTGTTTGTGTGTGTGTCGCAGTTGTTGTTGCAGCTGTATTTGTATTGCTTGTATCTTTGTAGGTGGCATATGTGGCATGTGTGGCCTGTTTTGTGGCAAACACACACATACAATGTACGAATGGGATGTGAATTGCATTCGGTGGTCGCGAAGGGGAAGAGGGAGAGAGCGAGAGTGGGAGAGGGAGTGGGGAGGGGTGTCTCGAGGCGACTCTCCCTGGCGGCTGCCAGCGAAACCTCAAAGCAAACAAATGCAGAAACAACAAACTCGTAAATGGAATGGTCCCAGACGGATCTCAGTGGATATATCCAGCATAAGCTGCCCGTGTGAGAATGTGTGTGTGTGGTTGTGTGTGTGTGTGTGTTTAATAATTGTCTCAGTTTATCTACAAGTGGCGCTTTTCGCTGGAAAAACGTGTCGTTAACGTGGCAAAGCAACCACAACATATTGCGGTTATGCGGATGTTTTCCTGGCTTATTTTTCGTGGAAACTTTAGGCACACACAGAGACACAAACACACACACACACAAGCACACATACATAGAGAGGGAGAGAGAGAGAGACAGACATTGAGGGAGGGAGAGCAAAGCACAAATATTGATGCGAGGCTGCCCAGCGAGAAGTTGCCCCAGCCAGCTGGATATCAATTAAGATGCAAAGTTATGCCACGCGGTGTCCACTGTCAGTCCCCCCCTCTCTCACCCTTGCTTCTGGGCTGCCTGCGGTGCGTGACTTGAGCCGCAGCTTTCTTACGTCCAGGCTGCCCTTAAAGCCAGCGGCAACAGCGAAAGCAGCAACAGTTGTCAGCCAAAAATCTGTTGGCATTTTCATTTAGCCAAGCTCCCAGCTCCATGCAAATAGAGCGCGCGGCCCCGTTGAGGACACCTGCGCCCAAGGACACCCTACATACACACACACACACAGCGCACATTGTTAATGTAAACAGGCAAAGCCATTGCAAAGAAAAGCGCAGAAACAGAGAGAAAACTCGAAGGGAAAACACGACAATTGCATTAGAAAATGCTACACAGCTGCCACGACAATGGCAAGGGGAGGGAGGAGGGGAACAAAGCCAGCATGGCAAGGCCAAGCCAAACCAAACTAAACCAAGCCAAGCCAAGCCAAGCCATGCCAGACGAAACCAGACAAAGACAGACTCAACAAAACCAAACAAACCCTTCGAACTTCGTCAAAGACTAAACAAATACTTGAGCTCTTCATTTGACTAATTGAAAACGGAATGAGAACGCAAAGCAAAGCTACCTTAAGCCTGAAATACATTTTGAATATAATGAAGTTTTGTGGGAATTGCATACAAAATTTTAAGGTAGTTGCAAAAGCAGAAAATGTTTATGTGAAAACAATAGAATTGTGATCAAATCAATTGAAAATTTCTGAGCAGTGTTGCCAGATTTGCCCAAGTGTCAACCTTCAAATAAAGTCACGCACGCAGCTTAACATGATTGGCAACACATTAGTTTGCATATCGATAACCAAAGATAACGATTGTTAGCGAATTATGTGGTGGCATGTCGATTCAAGAAACATCGTTACATTTTTATGCTGGTATATCGATATTAGTAAAGACTCAATTTAAAATACTCAAAATGGATAGACTCGTATGTCGATTTGCAGATCAATGCAATCAAAATCAATTCGATAAATGCAATAAAAATAAATAAAACATTTAGAAAATCCTTTCATTAGCTACACCATTAACAGGAGAGCTACTCAGTCATTAAGAATAGAAGACCTTTTCTGCCAAGATGAGAAAAAGGATAAGAGGCAGCCTTGGCAACTTTGCTGCTGCGGTTCGCAACGGCAACTCACGCAAATTGTTCATAATTCTTGGGCTATGCTAAAAGTGTTTGTTGGCCGCACTTAAGCTTAAGTAAAAGAGCTTCAACTTGAACAATTAGTAGAAAGAAACACTACGGAGCCACTACGTAATCACTCTCAGCGAAGCACTCCAGTATAGTTCGTGGAAGAACTTTGGCAACACACTTTGGAGCACTTGCGAAAGTACTCTTTGCAGTTTGTTTTGCATCAATTGATTTTTCACAGCTTTTTAATTAGCTAATTAAAAGCGCATTAAAAGCTGCAACTTTGTCGGGCACTCACACACACACACACACACACACACATGCAGTTGCACGCACATACGTGTGTTTTAATTAGCGTGTGATTTGCTTATCTCTTGCCGTGGCAGTGGCGTCTTTGGCAGGTTTTTGTGTTACGCATACGCCCCGTTGCAGGAATTGAAATGCAAAGAGCGCAAATCGCAAATAGACCTATACCAAGAACGGTGCTCCTTCTTTCCGCTTGCCTGATGTCGAATACTTTGCCCGTCAAGTGTGAGGCAAAGAAGAGGGGGATGAGAGAGGGAGGAGGAGCTGTTTGCGGGTGCAGCCGCTTGGCCATCGCAGCAGTCGCAACAGTCGTTGTCATTGCTAGACATTTCGGCTTTGTGTTGTGCCCTGTCAGCTGGGGAAATGAACAGGAAGCGGCCACACACAGCTACAGACAGACAGACACACACACACACAGACACACAGACACAGGTCAAAACACACACACACAGACGGAGCCACACTGAGCCCTGCAGGAGGCATGCGGTCACTTTGCGCCTAGCTACGTCTGTCCATCTGTCTATCCTTCGCTCTTCTCTTATCTTCTCCCCTCCCACTGCTTGGCGCGTGTGTCGACTTTGCTTTGTGCTGCATATTTGCCTTGATTTGCTCTTCTTGTTTTCAGGACGCACTAAATTGAAATTTTCTATGCAAAAATGTTTCCCGAGTAGCTTTAGAAATCAGCGTGAATAAGCCGTGCACACCCCACGCCCCTCTACCCCCACGCAATCTCGCCTCCTCCACACTCGCCACCTTTGTGCTCCTTTCCTTTCCTCGTTGCAACTGCTTTTTGCGTGGTCTGCAGCCAATTCTAGGAAATCCCCACACACACACACACACACACAGTTGACCCTGAGACTCAAACATTTTCCGTCATTTTCCATTTGCCACGTACCCCGCCCCCGCCCCCGCACACTCTCTCTCCCGCTGCGTTTATCTCTATTTTTCATGTAATTCCCGGAATGTTACTTAGTTGCAGTATAAAAAACACATGCATATCGCATATATATGGTAGATATCAAAAGGAATTCTCAAATAATTAAAATTTCTCTGGTTTTTATTTAAATGTCAGAGTTCTGAGAAGCAAAAGGGAAAATATTTATGCAGCTGGTTATCAGACAATTGCCTGAAATGTTTATATACCTGCAGAGAGTGTTTTAGTTTTCACTAGAAATTGGCAAGGGAATCTTTTCGAAGCCCATCAAATATGCAGAACTAAATTTTGTCCTCTTTTTGTCGGTATGAACGCGTTGATCTCTCTAGCTTTAAGAGCTAGGGCCTCCACATTTGGCCACAATATGTTTTATATTGGCCTGCAGCTAAAGGTTCTTTTAGGAATCGGCCACGCCCTCTTGCGCCTTCGTTAATCATAAAAAAGCTATTTTTATACGTGATTTTAATGTTTAAACGTTGTTTTTGGTGTGTGGAACGATACTGACCATCTACGTGATTTCTGCAGGTTTACATGAAATCGGAACATAAGTGTAGCAGTTATTGAAGAAAGATAAAGCTTGCGGTATATCCGATTCCAGTCTATAGCTTGAATTTCCTAATAAAAACTAGCTGTTTATTATATTTTCAATAATACTTCTTAGACATTGTTGTTCATATAAGTTCTGTTCTCCAGTCATCTTTGACGTCATTCAACAGCTCTTATGCGATGCTCATGCGACGGTTCCTTTGGTCAAAACCTTTGGTCAAAATCTCCAAGCACGCTAAACAAAAAATACTATACACTTGAAACTTGGTACAGATGTACGGAAAGAGTGTACCAAAAAAAAAAAACTAGATAATCGAGACTACATTGCCCGCGAAATTTTAAAAGTCAGCTTTCTTTTTTAAATTTATTTTATGTAACTTACAATTTATATTTTCCAAAAAAACAAAAAAAAAGTTTGCCAGGTCTAAACAATAATTTGGTCGCCACGGATGAGTAAACAGGTAACATGAATGTGAAATGCAAATATGTTGTATATGTTGTTAGTACATTAGTTGAGTCGAGTGCGGTGTGCGGGGTGGTGGAGGGAAAGGTGTTGGGTGTGAGCAGAGGGTTGAGGCAATCAGAAATTGTAGTTGAGATTGCCGCTGCTGAAGTTCACATGGGAGACGGCTGATGAAGGCTGATACGATGGAGAAGCCAGGAGGGAGGCAGGCAGGGCCATTCCCCAGTTCTGTGAGGTAAGGGGCGTGGCGCCATTGGTGCTGCTCGGCCCACTTGTGGCGCCGGCACTGGCACTGGCGTATTGAGCTGCAATGTTCTGCTGCTGATCGCGCAGCACATCCTGTTGCTGCTGCTGCATGAATCCAAGATGTTGCTGCGTCGAATAGAATTGCCCGCCTGCTGCTCCGGCCTGTTGCAGCTGCTGTGGCTGCAGTTGCTGCTGCTGCAGTTGCTGTTGCTGCTGCAGCTGCTGGGCACGTAGCTGGAAAGGATGCTGCTGTTGCTGCTCCTGCAGACCATTGTTGTTGCCAAAGAACGACTGGGTGCGAGATTGAAAGAATGGATGCTGCTGCTGCTGCTGCTGCTGTTGTTGTTGCTGTTGCTGCTGCAGCTGCTGTCCCTGCTGCTGTGAGATGTCGGGATAGTAGCTGTAGAGCTTCTCCAACAGCTGCGACTGCTGCTGTTCAAATCCCTGTCGCTGACGCTGGTAATCAACGAAGGCGGCCTGCATCTGATCCGCATAGGTGGGCATGTTGGCTGCCTGTTGCTGCTGCTGATGTGGCTGCTGCTGCTGTTGCTGCTGCTGCTGCTGTTGCTGCAGCGACTGTGGCTGTTGCCCAGCCGCAGCGGCGGCGGCGGCGGCGGCGGCGGCGGCACTGGCAACTGTCCCAGCCCCAGTGGGATCGACTGCCATCTTCGAGTACGTTGGCCTGACGGCTCTATGGCTGTGCGGTAACGCAGCTGTATATTGTAGGAGACCCGTCGGAGCAAATGAGGTGAGACGAGATTGATATTGCTGTCGGCGATAGCAACAATAGAGAGTATTAGTACTTGCCTTTGCGGAAGCGCGGCTTCCCGTGCGCCTTCCTCACCAGAGCTGAACCATGTTTGCGAAGGTTCTTCGCGGTGCTCATGACGGCCTCGACTCGGACTCGACTTGACCTGATCTCGACGAAACTAGGACTTGAACTAGGACACACTCTCGCACACACGCACTCAGATATCGCGAATGTATTTTAGCGAACTCAATTTTGTATATTGCTCCACACAGGATGAAGGACAGTAAAAAAGTAATAATTGTGAGAAAAACAAAAAAAAAGAAAACCCGAAAAATTGGAAAAAAAACAATTTGAACAAACCTAACGAATGAGACTATTAGACTGAGCAGTTCAGGGCTCGCTCACATGCCATGTTACAATCTCGCATCTCACCGCCTGCTGGGATCGAGAAAAAACATTGTTTTTGAAATCCAAATCAATCATACGCCACGTGCTGCAGCTGAGTTGCACGCGATGTGCGCGAGAGGCATAAAAAGGAGGAGCAACAGCTGCGCCAGTGGAGACAGTCGAACAAAATGAAACTGGTCAGATTGTTGGGCCTGCTCTGCGTGCTGCTCGGCACGCAAGGGGATGCCTCGAATCCTTTCGAGCAATTGGCCACCGGAGCACTCAGCATGGGCAGTCAGCTGCTGGACAGGCTGCAGGATGGACAGATGGTGCAGCCACAGATGAACTTCGATACGCCACTGCTGGCAGTGCACTCCAAGTCACAGTTGGGCTTTGGCAATGCTATGCGAAGGAAGGGCGACGACGGCGACGACGATGATTCCTCCTCATCTGAGGAGCGACGGAAGAGACGCAGCGTTGTGCACAACCACGCCCATCATCGCGGCAAGCGTGCGCCCTGCTTCAAGATGATGTCGAGTGCCACCACCACAGAAGCTTCCGACGATGTGGAGGCACGCAAGAGGCGCGCACAGAAGCGGGCAGCGGCCAACAATGCGGCACGATCGCGCATTGTCAAGAAGACCAAGAAGAAGAAGAAGCTGCACACTCGTCGCCGTCGTCGTCGTCGTCAGGCACAGGAGCAGGCCGAGAGGCTGGGCCCCACTGTGGGGGATCGCATCAAGGGACTGTGGCTGGCATTCGTGGACAATGTGGTGGACATGGCGCAGCAGATGCGGGAGAAGATCAGAGCAACAGCTGCGCAGGCGCCCAGCGGAGGCAACTAGCTGTAAAAATCGTGTACACCCCTTTTTTTTATATATGTACCAATTAAAGAGATAATCAACTAAAGACAGAAAGGAGTCAAGTGTACCCAAGTGTACCTAAGTGTACCAAGGTGTACCTAGGTGTACCCAAGTGTACCAAGGTGTACCAAGGTGTACCTAGGTGTAGCTCAGTGTAGCCAAATGTACCCAAGTGTACCTAGCTGTACCCAACTGTACCTAGCTGTACCCAATTGTACCCAACTGTGCATGCAATCCTTAATTGAAGTGACAAGTTTCGTGTTTGGCTTCGCTTGTTTCGACAGATTTACAACCGCGTGTTTTCGATCGATAATTATCGATAAGTCAAGTTAGGCACTTCCGCTCCATGCCGCATACAAAAGGAACAATGCCCCGGGGCAGTCTAATCAGTTAGCAAAATGAGCTTCATTGCACTGCTATTCTTCGCTTTGTTCTGCTCTCTGGCCTGGGCACAGCACGATCTGGAGTTGGATTACTCCAATGAGTACGACGACGTGAGGCCCCATCTGATATATCCCGATGAGCCCCGACTGGACAAGCGCATCACGCAGGCGGCTCAAGAGTTCGGCGAGAGCATTCGCAATGCCTGGCAGAGCATGGCTGAGTCGTTCCACAACTACTTCGAGGAGGTGCGCAGCGTCTTTGCCGAGGGCATCAAGGACAACAATGCGGAATAGCTACTTTCTAGCTGAATTTTAGCTGTTTTTCAGCGATGTTTCTTTGCAATAAAGTTGAAAAATTAACGAAAAGTTGAATTGATTTATTTTTGCGAAGGGCAAAAGGTGCGAAAGTAGAAGTAAAAGAAAGTAGGAGAAGAAGAAGAAGAAAAGAAGCTGAAGCAGAAGAAAGTGGACGAAGAAGTAGAATTGGAAGAATGTAGAAGTGTGAGTAGAGGAAGTAAAGGTGGAACAAAAGGGAAAGCACAAAGTGAAGAAAGAAGTAGAAGAAAATGAAAGCAGTAGAATTTAAAAAAATAACTTAGTAAAGGCAGAAAGTGAAGTAGAAGAAAGTGAAAGAAAAAGTGAAAGAAAAGGTAGAAGTTGAAGTAATAGGAGAGGAACAGGAAGAAGCAGAAGTTGCAAAAAATTGAAGAAGAGAAAGAAGGAATAAAAGTAAAATAAATTTGAATATGAGGAAGAGGGAGTAGAACAAAGTGAGGGTAGAGCAATGAGGAAGAAACTGCAACAGTTGAAGAAAGTGAAATAAAAGGTGGAAGAAAGAATACTAGCAACAAAGTGGAAGAAGGTGAAGAAGTAGAAGAAAGTGAATGAAGAAGAAAACAAAGCGCCTAAGTTAGGGAAATTATCAAAAGAGTTCGAACCAATGGGAATATTCAGAAGTTTTGCAGAAAACTAAGTCGATTATAAATCAGAAATCTTAAAAGGGGTTAAGATGAGCAGATATCAATAGAGCTAAAACCAATAGGGAAGTGAATAATGAAAACCTTTCCAGTTCAATGTCATTGAGTTCGTCCAGCAATTGAACTTTACCGCTATCTCTGGTAATCAATATTCCGATTTCAACACATTATCCATAGCACACATAAGCAGCTAGAAACATATTGCCCCCGATCACGCTATAAACATTATATAAATCTGTTTTTACAATTTCATTGAATAATTTCCGTGCTCAGATTCTGTTTGGTCAGAAATTCAGAGATTATTATCAAAGCACACATGAAATATGTAAATAATTAATGTGTTTTGTGATCTTTGAAATAGATTTTGTTACATAAAAGAAGGAAAAACATAATGTAATGTATAACATATTATATAGTATGCATCGTTAATTGTTACGAGTATATCTGCTGTAAACCTTCTAAATGCGATTTGATAAGTATCTACAACGTGGCACTAGCTTTGTCTGTTTGTGAGACTATCTAGAATTCTAACATTTGTTGTAGGTACTATGTTGATGAGTCTAATAAACAATTAAGATGAGTTTAGATAGCATGATCTTGAGAGAAACAACAATGATAAGTAGATGAGAATTAAAGTTCCCAGTTTAGAGATGCAACCAAGTCAGTGAAGGGCATGTGAAGATAAATATATAACAAAATATATATAAGCTAAAAGATAACAATAAAGTTATATAAAATCTATTAAAGTGAAGATCGAAGAGATTGCAGCAAAAGGTTTCAAAAATGTAAATTTATCAGGCATCAACAAAGATGAGATGCAACGCTGCGATGGCAGAACAACAACAGATCCAACAGCTTCCGGAATGGAACCACAGTGCAACGAGAGGGTGCAACGAGATAAAAGGCAAGCAGAGGGGACTGCAGGAGGGTGGGGCATGGCCACTACATCTAGCTAGCTCGTGCAGATGTGTTGCTGGAGATTATTCGACACACGCCACGTTCTATTCGCCTGGCCGGATGCGCTCTGTAGAGTGGGCAACATGGGAGAGAGAGAGAGAGAGAGAGAGAGTTGTTTATCACGCCGTGTCGCAGCTAATTAGCGAAATGGTCGAGCCGAGCTGCCGGACTGCGCTTAAATAAGCCACAGCCGGAGCAGTGTGCATCAGTTGGCCAACCAACGAGGAACGTCAACAAAGTCAATTCCATGGAAATGCAATTCATTTGCTTAGCCCTGTTGCTGTTTGTCGCCGGCACTGCTGCACGCCCGCAGGTAAGCACACGTGCCACACACGCACACAGACACACGCAGCACACGCAGCACACACATGCACAGCTGCCACACTCCATGCACACACCTGCCACACACATGCACTCACCCTGCCACACGCAACTCCCCCCTGCTGCTCCACACCTTGCCTGCCTCTGTTCTGCTCTGCTGTTCTCGCTTTCTTGCCCAATGCTAATCAATGTTGTCTTGCTCGCCAGGACCTGGGCACCGGCATGATGCTGGCCGCCGCACAGGTTAAGGATCTAATCGAGTCTGGGGCTGCGGCACGCAACGATCAGAGCGTCGAGGTGCTTGGCCAGAAGATGCGCAGCCAAATGGAGCTTGGCTTTGGCGATGCCATGCGACCTCCTGGCGTTGGACGCCGTCGTCGCGATTTGAGACTTTTCTTTGACATAATAAATGCCTGAACACACACACACACGCACGCACTGCTCACCTGTTGTTGTTGTTGTTGCTCCTCGGGCTGTGCCACCTGCTGCTGCTGCTGTTGTTGCTGCTGCAGTTGCGTCTTGGCTCCGCCGTAGTAACGCGTGAAGCTCTGCTGCAGTCCCGGCGTCTTCAGCGTAAAGGAGTTCGTATTCGCATCCGTGTGCAGTGATAATTGGGCGTGGCAGGCGCCCACTAGCAGCAGCAAGCACACAAGGCGGGACATGGTGGGAGTTAGGAGGTGGGTGGAGGGGGGGCTGATGATTTATGAATGGCGGCAGCAGTGGCGAATGCTAATTGTAATTGATGCAGCTGCAAGGCGGCGACCACGTTCCTGGCGTTCCTGGCGTTCCTGTCTTGCCCTTAATTAATCCCGGCTAGTTTACCGTTACCGTTACCGTTACCACGGAGACCTCGTTGCGTGCAGCGCCCGAATTGCTACTGTGCTTGGGCAGCATGTCGCCAGAGCGTTTTATACGCGGCTCTTTTGCTTTTGGCCATTTTACTTGGCATGCAGCGACAGCAGCAGCAGCAGCAACAACAGCAGTGCGACAGCAACAGCAGCAGCAACAGCAGTAACAACAACAGCAGCAACTGCAAATGTTGCTGGCAAATGGAAAATTTATTTATTGGCTTTGTCTTTGCTTAAAGCGACGCGTCGCCGCGTGTCGCGTGCGTGCGTGAGGTGGCAGTCAAAATGTCTTCCAACTCGTGTCTCTTTTCTCCAGAGTGTAGCGAAGAGAGAAAGAGAGAAGAGAGAAAGAGAGGAGAGAGAGTGGTGGACAGAAGAGTGAGTGGGGAAAGAGAAAGAGAAGGAAAGAAGAGGGAAAGGAAGAAAGTGAGACGAAGAGATAGGGAGAGGAGGAGTAGATGGAGATGGATGGGGTAGAGGAGGCGAGAGATATAAGAGGAAAGGTGGAGACAGAGAGTGAGAGTAATGCAGCAAAAGCAGAAGCAAGAAGAATAAGAAGATAGGAAGGGGGAAGAGCGGTCTAGAGAGAGAAAAGCGAGAAGAGACTCCAGAAAGAACGTTTAACTTCTTGCAGCCAAAAGTCATACAAGCTTTATCGACTCCCTGAACCGGAATATATATGCATATAATATAAGTTTATTATCATATACATATGTTTATATATATTTAATGAAGTCAAAGCTAAATAGAAAAAAAAGTCAGGAAATCGAAAGTTTTTCTTTCGATTATGAACAATTATGATATTATAATAATATCGATATCATTCAGTGTTAAATAATTTCCAATGATTTGTCGCTTTCTTTCAAAACGGTTGACTGAGTGCGTTCAAATGCCACATGAATACGAATGAAGAAGAGAAAGAAGAGCAGCGAAACAGTGGAATGAGAGAAGGTGAGCGATGAAGGGTCTATTGGATGAGTGCAATGCTAATTGAATATGTTTAAGTCGCTTATATAACTCTGACTTCCCGAATGAAATGGAAACCAAGCAGAGAGAGAGAGAGACAGGGAGAGAGAGAGGGAAGAGGAGTGCAAAGCAGGGGGGTACAGGGATGGCACTAGGCATAAAGACCGGCATAAAATGTTGTTTATGGGAACGTGCGCTGCATGCACAAGTGGAGGAGGAGGAGAAGGCAACAAGTCGAGTGGTCCCCAAAAAATGGGCAGGTCACGCGGTCGCGGTTGGTTGGTTGGGTCAGCGATAAGGAAGTGCGGTTAAGGTTAAATCGCTGCAATTACTGCAATTGTGCACAGCGATGGGAATTAGGCAACTTTTGGAATGCGCTGCAATCTGCCAAAAGAGTTGCAACTAAAACGATTAGGCAAGACAAGTTTTATGGCACACCACAGCTTGTCTGTGTATCTATGTGTGTGTGTGTGCGTGGCCATTGGCCATTGGTCCCTTTCGTGGGTCCGTCCACACTGCGTATACGTGATCGCCATAAATTGATTCGCGTCGCGCGCGCGTTTCATTTCATTTTCGCAGACGCAATCGCAATTGAAAGCTCATTTCATATGATTGAAAGTTGTTTATGTGTGTCATTTGCGCCAGTCGCACGTAGCCTCCCCCCCCTCCCCTCCTCACACCCTCTTTCCTCTTCTCATCCATGCCTGAGGGCGTGAAATGGGAATGTGCTCGAGAATGGGCAATGCAAATGGAAATGCGAATAGCCACTGGGCACTCGCAGTTAACGATTTAACACGCATTATGCCAATGAGCCGACAATGAAGACACGCAACAACTCCCCTCCCCTCACCCCCTCTGCAGTAAGTAGATTGAAGCAGTAACCGATTGGGCAGTGGGGCAGCAATAACTGTAGTCCATATATCGAGGCATTATTTCGTGAAGGACAAACAAACCTCTTCGAAATTGTCTGAGGCAAAAGAATTTAGTAGGGAACGAACTGCAGATACTCTTGCAGATTTAAAATATGATAAAGTTTCATTCTATAAGGATTGGATATATGTATGATCCGATGATATAATCTCTTTGACTGGCATAGTTAATAATTTACAATTAGTCACTTCTGCTGCACGTTGAAGAAAAATGCTTTGCGATATGTTCTATCGATAAGTCTTCTTTTTGATTTCAGTGTTGAAAAAGGTTTGAAGTCTCATGCGTCTTCAATCGATTTTTATCGTTGTGAGTAAACTCATGGTTGCTGGCTGGCTCATGATCAAAGTTGAGTTGAAATAAATATTAAAACAATTTGTTTTTTATTTTTTTTTTTTCGATATATTTCGGTTACTTTGCGGTAACCGTCTTAAGGCATTTGTTTTTCACGTCTGGTCTTGCGTGTGCGTAGTGAGTACACTTTGGTTTATTGACTTGATTAACATACATATGTATCTATATAATCATTTGTAGTGTACTTAGAGAGCAACTTGCTCTTAAGAGTTGTAAATAAAAAAATATTTGCAAATAAGAAAACCCTCACTAAAATAAGTAATAAAACTTCTGTTAAGTTCTTCAAGTTAAGTTTACCATAAAAAGAGAGCAACTTTAACGTCCACAAAGCATTGCCTCATTCCAAAGACCTCAACACACAGTGTGTGTTGTCCGAGGTTAAACCTGACCTGACCTTGCCAACTTGATATGCCAGTTCTGGGATTGAAACTGGGTTTGGGATTGCTGCACAAATGTCGCTTTGGCAAACGGGTGACAAGAAAACTTTGACCGAGTCTCTTAACGACTTGTGTAATGACGGGAGGCCGCAAAAAGTCATCGTGGCCGTCTCTGCCAACAATGGAATATGAAATTCTCGTAATTTTACGATTATGCCATGGGTCATAAAATAACGGAATAATATAAATAGCATGGCACAGAGACAGAGGGAAAGAAAGAGACATACAAATATCATGAGAGACCGACTGTCTGACCACGAAAGGGAGAGAGAGAGTAGAGCGCATCTATTCAGCTGCTAAATAACGGTACTTAATCAGTTTACTGGGTCATTTGAAGGCGCAAAGCGGCCTCAGCTGTGGTTCTGCCAACTGACCTCACCGCGTCCAGCTGAACACAGCAGGAGGATGAAGGATGTGGAGGAGAGCGGAGCGGGGGGACTGGAACTACCATTTGAGGCTGTTAAACCCTGAAGCGCTGAACTTTTGAACTCGCACACTGACCTCAATGCGCACAGGCACACGCAAGAGATATTCACACAAACACACACACACACACACACAGATATTCCATATACATATTTACACAATCGCTTCTTTTGCCCAGCTGTCTTCCTCATCCTCCTCCCGGCCCCTTCACCCAATTGGAGCGAGGTTTATTGCGCTGCGAATTATTTTGGCTCCCTTATTCGCCTCTTGCATTTGCACAGATTAAATTGAGGCGACACGGGCACGTGGCCACAGCTTGTGCACCCTTTCCCCCCCCCCCTTTGTCCAGCCCTGATTCCATATTCTTTCGCCACAATGGCGTCGCCCCAATCGCATCCGCATTTGGACTCTCGCACACGCAGCTTACCTAGGCCAGCGCCCAGAGACAAACAGCTGGAATCAAACTTTTTATGGCTCTGCCTCAGTGCACAGTGGCACCAAAACGTGCTGAAAGGCCAGTAATGAGTTTTGTGACAAAAAGTGTGAGCAAAAAGCAGCTGCAGTTCACTGATCTGTAAAGCAAATTCCATCATGGAATAAATATTAAAAAACTTTCTTTCCATTGATGATTTAAAACCCGAAACTGAACTTCAGATTTTAAAGGGTATGCAAATAAAAATTACATACAAAATAAAATATTCCTATACTTTTTAAACTTTTGACAATTTAATTGCACAATAAATTATTTTTATAAATAAATGAAATAAACAAAATAAAATATTGAAAAAAAAAATAGGAACAAAATCCTTTAAAAACGTTGCCAAAATTCATCAATAACAACCCAAAACTCACCTCATCATTGTCACTTCCACTGATTCTATTTCCACACACCTTGCCCCACTGTAGCATTACCCAAAAGATAAATAAAAAGACACCAGCAGGATTTTCGTTCCTTTTTTTTATTTTTTGTATGTTTAACTCACATAAAATTTTTTTATTAGTTTCTCATTTTTTCTATAGTACATCAAATACAAAAAAAAAAAAACAACAACCATATTCAATACACGCATAAATAAGTAAGTATATAGACGTGTCTGTATATAGTATACCATATATATGTATATATAATATGTATTGTATATATTATGCACTTATCTATAGGGGACTTAGACTTTTCACTTAACGGGCCTCACTGTGCCTTTGGTTGGATTTTATCTTGTCTTAATTTCAATAAATTTATGCTAAATATTTGAATAATCAAAATTATTCAAGTTCAGTTGTGGACTACAGTAAAGGAGAGTGAGTGTATGAGTGTGTGTGAAAGAGGGAGAGAGAGAGAGAGAGAGATAGAAAAAAAAGAAGAGGGCATGGAGAACCAGTCGATCTGTGATTCCTTAAAGTTAGCTCAGTTTGGTTTGGTTTTAATTACGTAGTTAACAAAGTCATCGTTACAATTAGACTAGTTAGGTTCAGTTTGACCTCAGTAAATCTTCGTTAGTTTGGTTAATTTCATTAAATTTCGTTTATCTTTTCAATATGTCGTTAATTTCACAAATTAACAATTCATAATTCTCGAGGTTAGCGAGAATTTCAACATTGAGTTGAGGTTAAAAACTATTTAAACTATTTTACAAACATATATGTATTTTAAAGATATCTGTTCTGTGTTTAATTAATGGTAAGATATTTTATCTCTGTTATTCTTGTTTTTATTTTTGGGTTTCTGTTTCTGTTTTCAGATTTCTGATTTCTGCAGATAACGTTCGATAAACTCCACTATTAAAACTGTTCGCCAATGCATATTTCAAAAACGTTTATACAACATTTCACGGTAAATATATAAATGTTTGCATGTATTTGTATATAGATATATATATATTCATATTCATATTTATTTGCCTTGGGTTATTTATGTTTGGATTATAGTAATATTTTCACTTTTGCTCTTTGCTATACCCTGTACCCACTGTGCCAGCATTGTCAAAGGGGATGTTGTATCGTGCTACACTTGAACTTCAAGCTGTTCAAGATTCCTTTCTAAATATTCATGTTTATATCTTATCATTCCTGCACTATATCTGAGAAACTGCAAAAATAAGAAGATTTCTCATTTTGGTACCCTTCAATCAGTCATTACAGGTGCAGAGGGAAGTGTACTAGATCCCCCTTAAAGAGGGTATTTATGAGTTGAGCTTGTAGGACTTAAGTCGGCTATAAAGATCTCTCTGTCAGTCATCGAGTGCAGAGGGAAGAAGAAGCTTTGCAAGTGCAATAGACATGGGGGTACAGGGTATCTTCCAGTCGGTATCTTTATAAGGTTATCAACAATTAATATGCATCTTACACTGCCTCACATTAAAATACGCACGAGTACGAGCAACTCGTCTATATTTACAAAATATGGTTTCGATTTCGTTATTCACTCCTCTTCCACCTCCACTTCCATTTCTCGCTTGGCACATTTCGCACGCTTCCCAAACGTGACTTAAGTATTGTTTTTTTTTTATTCTGTTTTTCCTCTTAAATTCTTCGTCGGGTCTTCCCC
This sequence comes from Zaprionus indianus, assembly GCA_018904595.1. Taxonomy (NCBI): domain Eukaryota; kingdom Metazoa; phylum Arthropoda; class Insecta; order Diptera; family Drosophilidae; genus Zaprionus; species Zaprionus indianus. Next base: position 1,734,537 of record JAEIHA010000344.1, read on the forward strand.
GTGATTTTCAATAATTCGCAACAGTTTTCGTTAAATATTCAACACGATTTACGCTAACAAATTGATGTGAAATTCAATATTCAATATTTGATTCGATTAACTTTATCTGGTATATATGTTCGTGTACAGTATACATATAACATATAGATTCATATATTTATTGTGTAGTTTCCTTGTTTTTTTCTTGTTTTCTTCTGTGTTTTTTTTTTTTTTTTTTTTTTTGATATCTTGCATTAACTATTTCATGTTCCTTGCGTGTCCTAATAAATATTTGATTTCTTGTAGTGTGTAACTTTTCTCGCTGAGCAACTCCCCTTTTAAAAATATATATTTTATCTTTGTTTTTCTTCTTTCTTTCTCTTGCAATTCTCGGAAATTCTCTTCTTGGTTTAGGCACGCTTCCACAAATTTCGTTCCGTTCCATTTCGAAAACTAATCAGATCCCATATAAACCTTATCAAACTCGTAAGTTTTTCACTTTGCGTGTGTGTGTGCATCTCTCTATGCGTGTGTGTGTGTGTGTGCTTTTCTCTAGAGTCTCTAGAGTTTTCAGTTTTATTTACTTGACGTGATAGAAAATTTCCCTAAAGCTGCTGGGAAAATTCGCACTGCAGCTTCGACTTTCTCACAAAACTTGTGAGAAAACAAAAACACGATAAAAAAAAAATAAAACAAAACGAAGCCAAAAGACTTCAGCTCCCGCCCCTTTGGCTCCTCCTTCGCCACCCTTTTGGCTGCATCAACAATGTTTACTGTGTTTTTCCGCGACGCGAACAGGAAAAATCTGCGCTGCTGTCGGAAAAGTTTCGCGTATCTGCGAGAAAAAAACAATTGGAAAAGTGAAAATGCATACGCAGCTCACTGGGAGGGGCGTGGCTACGCATGCATACCCCCTCCTTACGCCGGGCATCGTTTACAGCTCGGCGAAAATGTTCTCCCTGAAATCAAGCTCCGGATGCGTCGAATGTGCCGAGCCGTGTCCATAGTCCCGCGACTTGAGCGAGCTGCGAGCCGAGCTGGAGCTGAAGCTGGCATTCCTGGGGCTGCTGCGTCGCATGCGTCCCTCCAAGCCGGCCATCTTGTTCAGCGGCTGCGTCGGATCGAGTTCGCAGAAGGCGCCAGCAATGAGATCGGTGCCATTCAGCGAGTTGAAGCTGTCGCGCTTCGATCCCCGACTAGTGCCGCCAATGCTGCCCATGCCGCCGCTGCTGGAGACATGATGGTGTGACCCAGTGCCGGAGCTCTTGCGGCTCAGCCGGCGCGTGTACTGATACTGGTAGGCGGGCGGCGGAGGCGCAGCTGTGGCGACTGCGCTCGCCTGCTGTGCTGCCATGACTGCCTGCACCGCTGGCGGCAAATTGTTGCGTCCGCCGGGTGTGTAACTATCGTAGAAATCCTGTGGCACCTCCTCCTCCACCTCCGGCTGCAGCTGCAACTGTTGCTGGGTGAGCCGCTGCTGCAGTGGCTGATGAAGTAGCTGTGGATGATGCGGATGCGTCAACTGCTGCTGCTCCTGCAGTGTCGAGCAGAGACTGTACTCCGTGCTGGGTTGGCTGCTGCTCGACAGGGAGATGCTCAGAGGATCGGTGCCGGGCATGACCAGTTCCAGGGCTGCCTTGTCGTAGCCGTAGCCAGAGTCGCGCTTCGAGCTGCGCGGCGAACGTTGTGCGTAGAGCTTTTCGATGTCGGGCAACTGGCGGCCCACGCCTCCGCTTACAGACAGACGCACTTTCTCGCCCTGCTGCTCACGCTGCATCATCTCCTGAATGTCCATGCTACGCTCCCGCTCAAGCAGATCGATAATCTCCAGATCGCGCTCCAGTGTGCTGGACGAGAAGGTGCTGCTGCACTCGCTGCACGATAAATCCTTGTGGCGAAGCCCTCCTCCTCCTCCTCCAGCAGGGCCACCTACGCCGGCAATGGGCCAACGCTGGGGGGGATGCATCATGCTGCTTACCACAGAGCTCTCCTCGCCGTCGCCGTAGTTGCTGGTGCTGCTGTCGTCGAGCAGGGCGCTGCTGTGCCCATTGCAGTAGGTCGAGGCGGTCAGGTTGGACACGGAGTTGTTCACGGACATGCTCTCCACGGGCAGCTTGTGTCTGGTGGTGAGCGCAGGCTTAGCTCCGCGGCTGCTGCTATTGTTGCTGCCGCTGCTCGCAGGCTGCTTTGCATGGCGTCCTGGTGCCGTCGTTGCATGGGCGCCATCGGAGATGATGTTGATCTTCACGTCATGTTTCTTGCCGCGCATATTCTTGCCCAAATTATTCACAACGCCAGCGTCTGCTGCTCCGCGTCCACCCAGCGAGTTGGCGCCACGTTGCCGCTCACCACGATCGCGATCACGTTCCCTATCTCTATCCCTGTCCCTAATCTTGTCTCTATCCCGATCTCTATCTCTATCCCTATCTCTGTCGCGTTCCCGATCACGTTCCTTGCCGCCCGCCGTTGTACCCTGTCGATGAGGTGCACCGCTGTAGCGATCGCCGGAACTTGCCGCATGTGGCCGCTCGTGCCGTAGCGATATTGATCCGACCTTGTTCTGCTGCTTCTGCGACTCGACTGGAGCATGACTCGGCTGTCCGTTGCCCACAATGTTCGTGGTGTTTGTGTGCTCGTCCTTCTCGATGGAGTCCTCCCGAGAGCTGCCAGTGCCCGCATCGCTGCGCCGCTGCGACTTGGACTTCCGCTTGGCCGACAATCGGAAGTAGCCGCGTATGCGCTCCTGCTCATCTCTGTCATGGCAGGTGAACAATATTAAGATAATAATAAATGTATGAATAATAATTGATGAATTAATTTTGAATTTTTTTGTGCTCAATAAATCAAAAAGATTAATTTAGGGTCACACTTTGTTCATAACTGATATGTTTAGCTTACTCAACACTTTTTACTAGACTTGATCAACGATTTTGCAAAAAGTGGCGGTAGGTCGATAATAAATATATGGATATGAGTTTATCGAAGAACGACACCAAGGAATAAACTTGCTCGATAAAAGTGGCGGCGAGCCGATAAGTATTAAGTTCATATAAATTTATCGAAACTAATAATGAAGATTTAAATTGACGTATAAAATGCAAGTTTTCGTTAAATTAATGTAAATAATAATTTTGCTAATTGAAGCTACACGTATGATAAACTGAACCCCATGCAGTTGCATCTGCCGTACTCACCTAGGCAATATTTGCGAGGCATAAATGCATGGGAATATGACGGTGGGCAGGAAGGCAACCCAAACGAACATCAAGTAGGTGAAGTCAAAATGTTTCTGGTTCTCGTAGGTCTCCTCCAGCGAGAGGCGAGCGAAGCGCAAGATCATCAGGGGGCACATGCAGACAACCTGTGTGGCAGCCATGCTGCCGAAATTGCGCTGCTTGCGCTTCTCACGATGCACGTCCATCTCGGCACTATACAGATCATAGGCCCGGGTGCAGGTGCTGTGGCCATTGCTCAGGGCGGCAACACCGCCGCCACTCAATGTGCGCGGCTCCACGGACGCACTGGAAAAGTTTCTGTAGAGAAGGAGAGAGAAAGAGAGAGAGAGAAGGAGAAGTCAAACAAATCAAACATAAACGAAGGAAATGCGGCGGAAAATCGGAGAGAGAGAAAAGTTGTTGAGGAAATTGAAGTCATTAAACTGCCATTGGGTTGAAATTGAGCTCATTAGCAACGGGTTCGACTGAGAGTTGTCGGACAAGAGAGGACTCAACGGAGGATGACGCTGATTCGCAGGTGCTCTCCGGTCTCAATCCTGCCTTGCCCTGTCCTCTCCTTCGCTGCTCCGCGCTGCCCTGTTCTCTGGCATCTCAATCCGTTCACAAAATGAATCAACGCAATTAGCAGCGCGTTTCGGTTCGCACGAGTGAAACCCAAATCGAAGCATTGAAGGACCAGGATGAATAATGAACTCCGCTCATCCCAGAGCGCCCAACGAGCGCTTAATATTTCAATTTAATGAAACAACGGCCCGAGGGCACAGAACACGCTACAGGTACCTGCTGTATCCACTGGACGACCTGCCCTTAATCAGTTTTGAGTGCGGCTGTGGATTGATTACAAGCCTCAGTTCAATGGTAATGATGTTCCGTAATTGTTGTTGATTTTTCATCTCTAATAAGTTAGCTTCCCTTGGTTTGGGGCTATGATTTAAAGGCCTGTAACTGAGCTATTTATATCTTGACCGATATGAACATTTGATGAGGATGATGTACTATAAATAGCTTAATACAGCTCGAATCTGACAGACGAACTTATCGCACTTAACGTACTTACTGCTAAAGCTTTAACTGAGCTATTTATTAAGCTAGAGCTTTATGAAACTAAGTGGATGATAAGATAAAGGGAATACCAATATACAAGTCAAATCTTCTTCCTCTAGTTTTTACTATCTTTAAGAGCTTTTTAGGCCGACTTATCACACTTATCGATTGCACAGATGATTAAATTATCTATCAACAGGAACTCTGCTGCTTCCTTCACTAACTTTGAATACAGAAACTTCTTCCGGGTACAACTCACCTCTGCCTCATGCGCAAATCGGCGCGATGCTCGTACATCATGACAGCAAATGGACCGTCAGGGGGGCGCAGCTCCTGGGAGGTGCGTATGTACAAATACGAGAGGAGCACAGCCGGGCCGCAGTACCTGAAAAAGTAACAATAACAAACAATGAACGAATAGACAAACAAATTTACAACTTGATGAGGGGGAAGGAGCTTCAGCAACTGCGACGCTACTTACATGAGTAGAAACAATCCCCGCGCGTATTCCTGCATGTCATCCATCAAGTTGATAACGCACAACCCCATGCCGGCCAGCTCATCCATATAGACCTACAAGTACGGGGGACATCAGGTTGTAAGTATGCATTAAAAACGAATTAAAGTCTCCCCCTAAACTTAACCTTAACCGTATAAAGCCCCGTTCGATGAGGCCGAGCTGAAGGGAATTTGTAATTACAAAGCCCAGCGACCTATCCCGACCTTCCTTTCGAGCGAACACCTGCTATTGATTCCAGCTGAACTCAGCAAGAGACATAAAAAGAAATAACCTAACACCCGCGACCCTACCACACCCCCTCCCCCTCGATTCAATTGAATGAAATTTCCGCACAAACGAAAAGTTCAACACACATTCCGCTATTCTGCTGCTGCTGCTGCTGCTGTTCCGCTCCTGACTGACTGCGCCGCTTGCCTTGGCTCTGGCCGTGGCCCCCAGTCCCGACCCCGGCCCTGACAGTGGCAGTGGCCTTGCCCCGGCAGATGTCGTGGCATGTTACCAGTGCGTGAGCTGCGCGCTCTCAAACTTAGCTCAGCTCCACAGCTCCTCCTCCCTCCTTCCCACTTGCGCCTGCTCTGTAGCACGCCCTCGCGCCTACACGTAATTGCATTGTTTACACGCTATGCCACATTGCGGCACACGCTGCGCCGCGGCGCTGATCTGCGCAGGCTTCGCGTAATTGTAATTACGCACACACATGCCGAGCTATACGGCAAAGGGGCTTGAAACTAGCGCAGCAGCAGGATGGAGGAGGGGGGGGGAGGGGAGTTTGCAACGAATTTATGGATATTATAAAATTAATGTCGTAACGAGGCGACTGATAAAAAGGTCTACGTAACGCGTTCTCTGTTGCATTTCGTAAGCAGCGAAGAACAACAAAAATGGACAAAGCACAGGAGGAGGGTCTGCATAGATGCTGATACCCATTACCCATAGGGTAGAAGGGTATTTTAACTTTGTGTCTGACTGAAGAAGGCATCTAACAAAGTATATATTCTTGGTCAGTGTTAACAGACAAGACGGCATTGTCATGTTCGTCTGTATGAACTCCTAGATCTCAAAGAGTTAAGGACCTAGGACTCTAAAATTTGTGGAGAATGCTTTACGCAGCTAATTCATTTTAGGTAAGTACAATACAATAATAGTTAACTTCGAATAGCAGGGTATATCCCAGTCGAATGTCAAGTTCAACTGCAGCTATCGTTACTTGCTTTTTTATCTGCAACTTAATGCGCAAAATGCTCGACATACTAAAACTCGACACTGCGAGTGCGTTGCTACGTAAGCCTATTACGTTGTGGAGTGAGCGCAAATTAATGGGAATACTTAAAATATTGGTTTCATGGGCATTACGTAAGTATCGAATTGGGGGACGAGGAATAAATGAAGAACAACATGGGAATGAAAACTGAATGAAAAGAAAAACAAGCGAATTGAAGACTTGAACTGAGCAGGAGGCACCTAACCTGAACTCGGAGTCTAAGACCATAGGTCCTTGGCGTGGAAGTAGCCCACTTTCTTACATGACTAAATATTCTTAGAACCCTGATGAAACTTGGTATCGTACCTTATCCTTAAGGTGCTGGACGGATCTGATGTTTTACTGCAATTAAATGTTCCACTAACCGTAAATCTTTGACATGAGTGGATTAAAAAACAACTGCAGTGATTGCTGCTAATCTACGACTAAGCTCACTCCCGAGCACTCACTCACTCGCACACACAGTCACGTGAGACACTCGAGGATGGATTCACTTCAATTCACAGAGTGACCAGGAGCTAATTGCGCTGCAGTGGCAGCAGGAACTGCAGTTCTCTCAAGTGCCTTATGTGATTATTCCGGCAGAGTGCTTGCTCAATTGCACACTTGGAGGTAGCTGGAAGTCGTGTGATGCAAGAAGGAGCTCTGCTGCAGAAGGCTAAGAATGTGAATGATTGCTTAGCTAGGATTCGAAGGCGTGTGCAAGCACTTTAAGGATCTCACTTTGGCTTTCCTTTGCCTCGTTAACATTTGGCGTACAAATTTTTCGCTTAGCAACTTGGCACTTTGATAAACTTTTCGTATTCTTTTGCATATGCACACACACACGCCACTTACACACACAGAATTAACTGTGCGGCACTCGTAAATGATTTTGTATGGGTAACTATTAAAAAGTTTCGCAACTCCCCCGACAACTGAATGGAGGAAGAGGGGGAGGAGGAGAGTCCCCAACCTGCTGCCAGAATAAATAAGTATATGATACTCAATCCGCAACAGGCGGAGCAGGTCGTCGGGTTGGGTTCATGGAATGAAAAGTTGTGGAAAAGTTTGAAAGAAAATTGCAGGGCGTAAACTATGAGGGGGCAATATGCATAAGGAAAATGAGCAAAAGTTTTCGTTTTGCGACGGCCCGAGACTGTAAAATATTTTCGAATAGAACCTTTTTTTTTCGTTGAGTCAAATCACTGTCTTGTCCAATCCCAGCCGTGACCCGACAATTCTACGCCCATTCCGCCGCCAGTGATGATGATCCCCGCCCGGACAGCCGCCCACAGCAGTCATTTGGGTAATGAACTGTTAGCTCTGCACAATCTGGCCAAGAAATCTGTTTTGAATTCCTTGGTCGAGACGGACGCACAGCAAAATTCAAATAAAGGCGACAATCGGGTGAAGGAAAGGGAGAAGGCGTAGCCTGACGATAAGCACGATGGAGCCTGGAGCCTAGGGGGAGGGATGACTTCTTTATTGAACGAGGCATTTAACGACGCTGCCTTGCGATTTTATGTGATGCCAAGCAGCTTTGCGCTCTGCTCTGGTCCAGCTTCGGCTGCGGCTGCGGCCAACCGCGACGCCTAGGACAGGCGACAGTGTACCGAGTCAGAGTTGGGCAAGGCAAAGGACACTGGAATGGCAACTAAAGGAACGGGGGGGACGCGGAAGGGGAACGGAAAACGAAACGGAAACAGCACGCAATTTAACGAGGCTTGCGGGCATCATTTCGATACCCTGGAACCGGATCTACATTACGACTATGTCAGGGAACTTGACAAACCGTAAAATTCCAGGAGCACTGATAAGACAAGAATGCTTATAGTACTCATGTATTTACATGGAATTTTCATTGGAATCGTAAAATTCTCCTGAGAATTGTGACTAGATTAAGTAAGAGTGATAGAAAATTAACATAATTTCAAATATTTGTGATGTTGTCTTGCTCAATATATGCTAATATGACAGATCACAGACTGTCATGACAAGTGTAACTAATGCTAGTAATAAGCATTACCATTTGAAGCATATATTGAAGGCGAGAAACACAGCATTAGAGTGACCATATTCAATATGGAATGCAAGGTGTATATGTTGATAAGAATAATTTAACTTGTTTAATACTCATTATGATATTAAATAGATTGTATATCAGGTCATTCTTTCTTATGCCAAAACCTGCCTTTATCAGAAAAAGAGTTACCGTATTTCATAAATACTAATAGTATTTTGAATAACGTTCTTTATTGATACTTCTATAAAGCATGTCAAAATCGTAAATTTACTATTTGTTACATTATAAATGAAATGTATTGTATATTGTAACTTATATTTAGTAAATGTATTATAAATCATATTCAAATGATTTAAAGAGTATCCATTATTCGCGTCAGTTCGTAGAACTTTTCGCCGTTGTTTTTCTGCAAATATCTCTCTTTTCATTTTCTTCTTTCATTTGTGTGTGTTTGTTGTTCTTATTCCTTCTTGTTTGGCGCTCTGTTGCCTTTCACTTTGCCATCATGTTTACGTTCGTTTCACGTTCCGCATTCGCACTGTGTGCCGTCTGCGACTGTTTCCGCTTTACTTTTAAGCTTTTTGACGCCCTTCGCTTTGCGAAGCAGGCGTGGTGATGATGAGGGGGCTGGGAGGGTGTAGCTACTTCCTGCTAAACTGAGCCGAGTTATGATTACCTTTGCCCGGGCAGTGCAATTGATTTGCTTCCTCGTGTGCGCGCGGCACAAATCAATTTGACGGCAGCCGTAAACCGTTTACGGCGCTTTGCTGTCGTCGTCGTTGCTGTTGTTGGCTGCTGCAACAAGTGGCTGCCACATTAAATTGCCGCACATTATTCGGGCTTTGAGCCACACCCACACAAAGGGGGGGCCAGCTCGCGATATTTCATTGGCTGAGGGCAACGAGAGAAAACTTGGCGAGAGGGTCTGAGGGAATCTTGGGGCAGGCAAAGGCGTTCTACGAACCGAACGCATTAATAACAATTTATTTCCGTCGTGGTGGCAAGGCTACGGCGGGGCAGGGGCGGGTCGTGGCAACATTCCACAGATTCTACAGCCGCAGCAGCCTCGACAACGACGATGGCAAAATTGGAATAACGCCGCAGATAGCAATGAGAAGAGGGGAGGGGGGAGTGCCTGAGGGAAGGGACGGGGAGGCACAACAAATTGCAACAGCAGGCGCAAAAGTACTCGTACTCGTAAGTAGAAGCGTGCCCACTGTCGTAATTTTGACATTGACGAATTGTTGCTAAAGGATATCACAGAGAGAGGCAAGAAGCCGCCACCAGCCTCGGGGCAGAGGCAGCTGCTGTTGCTGCTCAACGTGCGTGCGCGTGTGCGTGTGTGCGAGTGTGTATGTGTGTGTGTTGGCAACTTAAAATGAAAAGCACTTAATAATAATTTAGTTGAAGTTAAAATGCCTGCGACTGACACACGCTCCTCGCACAGAGGCGTCCTGATTTCAGCACAAACCAGTCGAGTATGGTCACCCGACTGCAAAAGTAAGAAAAAATAAGTTAAAGAATACAAATAATGTTTTATATTCTGTTTCAAATAGAAACTGTTGACTTATATCTAGTTTGCTTAAATATGAAAGAATTTGAGGTGAAGGCTTTCTGATTCCAGCAAAAACAACTTGAGTATGGTCACCCTGCGAGTCATTCTAAGTAAGAACAGGTAGAAGTGAACAAATTTTCTTCTTGTTAGATATATAAACCATTTTTTCACTCTAGTTTGTTTAAGTTCAAATTTATTCGAGTCAAACGCGTCGTGTATGGTCACCTTGAAATTAAATAGCAAACATATATGTGAAAAACTTCCGAAAGTGGTTTAAACGCTACCTTATGTTTTGTCTTATAAAATAACACAAATTTAGTTTCATGAAACTGAAGTTTTCAGAAGAAAGGTGACCAAACCGTGGAAGAGATGCCCTTGCAAAGAATGCAGAATGATAACCTTTGCAAGGGCTTCCCTTTCAAGGTAAGGTCACCCTAGGGAGCACCGGATAAATTAAACAATTAAGCACAAGTGAAGAAATTAATACTAATAATATAAAATTATACTATAATATTAATAATATAATAAGCTAGCTTAGGCTGACCATATTTCCTGAAGTCTTTTCAAGGGCTTCCCTTTCAAGGTAAGGTCACCCTAGAGAGCACTGTATAAATTAAAGAATTGAGCACAAGTAATAATATAAAATACTAATAGTAATAATATAATAACCTAGCTTAGGCTGACCATATTTCCTAAAGTCCAATTACTTTTATTACATTATAATAAGCCACTCTATAGTGCTAAGGAGCTCAATAGACTTTGAAGCTCGTATAAATTCGCGATATTCGATCTTAAAAACTTTCGTAATTTTATCCTTGGTGTAAAGTTTTTGAAATATGAGCGAAATTTTGTAGATGCGCAATTAGTCGAAGCAGTTCCCTCTGGGGACGCCACTGCATAGGCAGAAAAGGCATTGAAATGAATGAGTGAAGCAGAGAAGGAGATAAGCAGGGGAAGGCAGGCAGGCAGAGAGAGAGAGAGAGAGGGAGGGAGAGTGTGTGTGTGTGTGGAGGAGTCGTGGAAGCCGAGATCCAAGAAATGTAAGCATAATAAATACGAGGGTCGTTTGATAAGTCCTACTTTTTAAATTTGCCGCGCACCTGCTCTAAATACAACACTCTCCGTCAGAAGTTATCATTAAAAGCTGACTGTAAAATTAAAGCTGCGTTTTTGGTTTGGTTTTATAGGCATTGAAAGCAGACATCTCGTGAATTTTAACGAAAATGGAAAAAGTAATTTCTGTCAGCATGGCAAAATTTCATAAATTGGGCTACGAACTGCTACCCATCCAGCATATTCTCCGATTTAGCCCCTGACTATTTTTGTTTCCAAACATGAAGAAATGGCTCGCGTAGATTCGTCATCACAGAAACAAAACTATTTTGAGGGCCTTAGAAAACCTATTATTTGGAAGGAATAAAAAAAGCTGGACTAAATAGAGCTAAAAGGATTATGTTGAGAAATAAAACTTTGACGAAACAAATATATTTTATTCAAAAATCACGGACTATACGACCCTCGTATATTAAAGCCATAATTTAATTAAATGCTGTTTGAACCAAATATAAATAAAAATAAGCACACACACACACAGGCTCACACACACAGGCGCACACAGCAGTCAAGAAAATGAAAACGAAAAGACAAAATTAGCCAGGGCGTATGTGTAATTAATTTGTGCTCTCTAATTAAAAGCAAATAAATTGTTTACAGTCGCAGCAACAGCAACAACAACAAGAACAGCAGCAACCATTAAGTACAACAAGTAGAATGAGTACAACAACAGCAACAACAACAGTAGGGAGCAGCAACAACAACAGTTGAGGCCAATAATCATCGTTCAGGTTTTAATTATTAGACATTTTCATTTTCATGCTCATTTCCTCAGCACATTTTCCTGCTCATTTTCGCGGAGGAGCCTCCATTTAGGAGCCCCCTCTGATTTGTCCAGAAATGTTCCTCTGCCCTACCGTCCGTCTGTCTTTCCCGATTTCGTTGCTCTCTGCTTTTTTGTTTGAAAGTTCGCTAATGAAAAAGGAAGCGGCGAAAATGTTTCGATGCATAATTAAAAGCATTGCGCATTTCATAATTTGAATAATAAGAATAAGAACAAGAACAATAACAATGCCAGCGCAGACTGAGCACAGATTAAATTGTAAGTAGGGACAGCCCAGAGCAGGCTGAGAAGGTCCCGGGTTCGGGTTCGGGTTCGACCTGTGGCATTACGACCCAAGCGCCGTAACAAGCGTAACCCCCGAAAAGACACTGCCGGGGCTTAATGGCCGTAAAATGCCGAGGCAAGCAAGACCAGCTAGCCAAACAGGCGGGCCAGACAAGGTCAGGCCTGGACGCACAGCACCACACAGGACAAAGGACACCACACAGACACACACACACGCACACGCACGCACACACAGAGACTGAGACAGAAGGGACCTGACCAGAACCGGGTTCGTATGCTTATGATAATAACACAATTATGTACTTACATAATTAAAGTCGTAAAGTGCACAAACACAAGCACACGCACACACACGCACAAATACACACACACGCACAAATACACACGCACGCACACAGATGCACACACGCACACAGATACACTCACACATGTTGAGCAAGCATTTTAATGTGCGACTGAGTCGACGCTGATTTAAAAAAATAAACATGGCACGGAAAACGTTTCCTGCGCTGGCTGGCAATGCCAACGATTTGATACACTGGCTGGAGATAAGCCTAACTGGCATCTTTAGCTTTAAAGCTGTTTATAATCTTCAGCTAAATCCAGTTAAGCTTTTAGCAAATACGAAGTATTACGAGAGGGAACAAAGAAGAAGAGAAAGACGAGTAATCCTCGTTTGGTGATAGGAGGTTCGACTGGGTAAACAATGTTTCCCTTTCTTTTAAGGCACTCAACTTTGCTATATAGACTCACATATAATTATATATACATTTATGATTATTATTATTAATATATAGTAAATGATATAACATTGCAAAATATGTAAATTTAATTATAATAATAATAACTTCAAAAATGAAAATAATTTGTCCTTGGCAAAAATGAAAATAGATTTTATATGTGAGTTTCACTTGGCATAGGATAATAAATAGAAGTAATGATGTAGTATGAGATAAACTGGATAATTTATATTATAAATGGAGTAATATATAAAATGTATGGAGGGAAGTAAGTATATAGTAAGATATGCGAAGTTTAGGTACAAAGAGCAACACCTTGACTACCAGCAGGGTATTTAGAATATCGTATACGTAATCTAAAGCTCTTCGAGTTCTGTGTGTGCGAACCGTACTTAATTATATTTAAACAAAAAACATGTGTAGTTTTTCATTATTTTGTTTTAATTACATTATTTATACTGTCCTTCCCTTTATGATAGAACACATTATAAACTAAATAGTGTTCATGACTTTAGTGTGCTTAGAGCTTTGTCAGATGTATGAGAGATTTAAGAGAAATTATGAAATTACATATGTCAAATAATAAAAAGTTAACACTGAAATGTTTTGCATGTTAAACAGAATCTACAATTTAATTTGCCTCGTATTGAATATTATATTGAATGCACATAATAAATCATACATATTCCATTTATTATTCCCACATGTGTAATCCAATTTGAAGGAAGCTTAAGGATGCCATAAAGAATAGATTCGTAGTAAAAGTGCCAGTGAAAGCGGGAGAAAGTTCACGCTTTACACATGTGCTACATATCATAAATTGATTTCATAGAGTGCAAAAGTGTCCTCCCTCTCTCTCTCTCTCTCTCTCGCTTCCTCCCTCTCCTTTCTTCTGGGCTTGTCCGAATTTGGTGCGTTGCTGTTTTATCAGCTATTTTTATGTGCTTTTATTTTAGTTGACTTTTTGAATTTCTTATTTTTTGAATTTTTATTTTACTTTTTTTTTCTTTTCTTCAACTTTTCTTGTGTTTACATCTTTTGATTTCGTTCTTCGTTGATGGTATTAATATTTTATGCTTATGTGCAACAACAGCAACAATGGGAGCAACAACAACAAGTGGTCGCTTCCTCAAAGCTGCTGACAATGGCAACAGAAGGAGATGGCACAAACATTCGAGGGCCTCCAAGAGGGATGTGTGTGTGTACGTGTGTGTGTGTGCTAAGTACGTGTGTGTGTGTGTGTGTGTGAATGTGTAATACAATTGCACAAACAGAGGAACATTTGAACTTTGTTAGAAGTGTTTGGCACTTGAAACTGTTTTGTATTATTTCGTGTTGTGTTTTATTTGCTGTTTTTGTGTGTTTTCTTTCATTTCTTCTCATTCTCTCTCTCTATTCTCTGTTCTGTGCTCCCACTTGTAATTCCAGCCCAGGCCCATCGAAGAGACCCAGGGACAGACAGCTGCGTGAAATGCAGATGAGATTGGCCTAAGGGAAATTGAGATGGTGCCAAGGGCACAAAGTGTATGCTAAGTGAATACTACGTGGCCAGAATGCACACACACACACACACCCACACACACACATACACAGACTTCTAGAGCTACACAATGGTCTCCGATATCAGTGAATATGGCTGGATAATGACACTGTCATATTTAGTCAAGCAAAATGGCAGAAACAGGAAATCCAAATTAAGCCAAGTGAAAGACAAAGTCGACTCGAAACAGAACTTCGTAATGAAAATATATGTACATATATATCTATATGTATTGTATATATATAATGTGGCTATTAAATGAAATACACATTAAATTTGGAGCCCTCTGCTGAATTTCAATAGCATTGCCCAATTTGATGAGAAGGAGAAGGAAAAACGATACGAGACCATTTTGCCATTTTATTGCGAATGCAATAATGGACTTCCTATAATCCTCTGTGCAGCAATTGTTGATGCCAATTCCAACAAACCTGTTCAAAAGGGCACAGCAGGAGGTGGAGGAGAGCGCGAGAAAGAGAAGGAGCAAAAGGAAAAGGAGAAGCAGCAGCTGTAACAACAATGGGGACCCAACCACATGTCAATTTGCTAGAGCGCTGGCAAATCGTCAAATCTTGTAAAGTGCCAACAGCGGTATCCAGGTATACTTTATATACATATATTCGTGTATGTATGTACACACATACATATGTACTGTATGAAATTCGAGCTGGCATCGTCAGCCACAAATATCGACTAAACTGGGTTAGCCAAGAAGTTGTAGGGCACTTCTTGATCATATCAATAAATTTCTTTTAAACTTTCGACCATTTCTCTGTCAACCCTCGCGTATATTATGTGCGATACCTTGTTGCGCTGGCGTTTGCTAAATTTTTACATTGTTATTTCACAATATGTAAAACATTTATCCGGAATTCGGCAATGAGTGCGGCACTCCGCAAGACTTAGAAAAGCAAAGCAAGAACAACAGCGACTGCAAGGCACATTTAATCTGTGTGCATTTGTGAAATTTGTCAACGTCGCAATTGCTTTAAGCAGCGCCGACTGTGCTCACCTTTGACCTCAAATAGATTTTTTTATTTGTTTCAAAATAAAATGCACTAATAAGTGAATTTTTAACATATCACATATAAATTCACTTTAAACTATATTTGCAACTTATGCAACACTGATTCTTTGACACTTTAGCACTTGATCGATAATTTAGCAAAAGTGGCGGTAGGGCGATACTAATTAAGTCGATATGAATTAATCGAAGCTAAACGATAAGGCAAAATATGGAAAAAAGAAACGAATTTTAAAATCAACTGTGTTTATTAGATTTTAAGTCAACTTTAAAGTTAGGGGTAATAATTTTATTGTGTTTACTGAGTATCTAGCAGTCGTGGGAGCTCAGTGTTCGTTTGCTTCGCTTGTTTGTTGTCTTCTTATTACAAGAGCTGCTGTCGCTTTCGATGCTGCTGCTGCTGTTGGGTTATAAAAATTGATTGCCTGAGGAGCGATGGCAGGGCGTATAAAATCAATGAAGTTTGCTGGCCATTGCCACGCAATTTACGCAGCAGTTGAGCTATTAAAATCGCGTCAAAATACGCGCAGCAAAGACGCCAAGACGAAGGACAGAACAACGTTGCAGCGTTCGTTGCAAGGCAGCTCCTGCTTCCTATCGGGAGGCACCCTGGCGACTTTGTGCAGCTGTGCGGCAGCTGGTAAAAGTCACGCGCAAACAACAAAACTCAAGTCAACGTATTTCTAATAGGATTTCTGTGTTAAGTCGCATTCGTAACGTGTATATATACAAGCAGCAGGGGCGATTCTGTTTGATTTCTGATCTGTTGTCCAAATGAATTTACGTTTACACATTAATAAAGAAAGGACGAGAAGAAGGAGAAGGAAAACTGTCGTCGCGGTCAGCAGCAGCAGCTGGCAGAGAAAACTACTCAGCTCCAGCTGATGCACGACCCTCATAAGTATGCTATGAATTCCTGCCCCAGTTGCCTTCAGAAATGTGTGTGCTTGCAGAACGAAAGAGAAACACAAAGATAGAAAGACAGAGAAAGGAATATACATCATAATAAATGTAAAATACAATGTACTAAATTGGCCCACGATGGTCCTCCTCTTTTTTTTTTTTGTGGGACTACAGCATATTGAAACCGAGCGATTCTCACTTGATTTATGCATTGCACTGCATTAATTTACGCTGATTTCCCTTGCAGGTGTTCTTTATTGTGGCATAACGGAACTTTCACCAGATTTATTATGCCTATACGTAGTATCACACTTTGTGTTTGTGTTTTTGCCTGTAATATTGTGTCATTCATAAGACAAAGGAGTTGCTGTTTTGACATATTTTATTGAGTAACTTAATGGATACGAAGTTGGTAAAGATCATATCAGACAACATCAAATTTCTTATTAAATTCGTAGACGTGGAAAGACATAATGATCTCTGGTTTATTTCCGTCTCGAGTTGTTTATTCCATCTATAAGATTCTCCTGCGTTCCGGACAATAGCTGACTGGATTTATCAATAGTCATGACAACGTGAACCCTTTGACTGGAACTGGCGCGTGCATAGACAAAGCCAATTCAACGGAAGGGAAAGCAGCATGAATCGCGCGAAGAATCGAAAATAGAATTGAATAGAACATAACACAAATTTCATTGTTGCTGCGACATTCTCATCAGTGCATCAATCAGCACATGGCCCCCGGGCCGAGGCAGCTCCAAGACTAATTTGCTTTTACTGAGATCAATTTGCATGGTCCGTCTAGGTCGTGCTGGGTAAATAGCAATTTAATAAGCCTTAGACATGTCCACACACACACACACACGCACACAGCACATGTTTACACGTGTGTGGGTGCTGGCGGTTGCCTAACAAAGTTACAATCATAATAATAACAATAATGATGGGGGCACGATGATAAAAAAGTGCGCAAAGCATGCTCCAATGTGAGTGGGGTGTGGGAGTGTTGGCAAGAGGGGGGAGCGGGGGAGGAGCACTACTAAAATTGTGAATATGAGGAAATAGGGAAATGCGACATTGGGACAAATGAGGAAATGGTAAATGGCAAACGGGGCCGGGGCTAGGTACGAAGAGTGGTGGGTGAACCCGCCCGACTATACGGGCACATTGATTTCCGGCACAGCGGAAGTCGCATTTATGGTCATGTGTGGGTGTGTGTGTGTGTGTTTTTGTGTGTAACTATCGCAAATTGTTATAACAGGCCCCGAGCAAATGCCAAGGAAACACAGTGTTGATTTTATTTTCCTTTTTACATACTCGTAGGCGAACTTTTGCCATTATTTACAACTTATACTAGCTACTAAAACAACAGCAACAAACTAGACAAAGTGCTGAAAGCGAAGAATGCACTTAGGAGAATCGATCGAGCAATTACTGCACTAATTAGGAGTGTCCATGCAGCAGGGGGCTGCTATTAAAATGGGTAAAAAGCAGGTTTCCTGCAACGATAGTTCACACAACAGTTGTTGGCACTCCCACTGCATCTAATATTTGCATAGGGGAAATTAAAAGAACCTGAGATACACCAAAAAGGGTGGCAGCTGGTTGACAGGATATATTAAATATAATAGGAATATTCCTTTAAAGCTATTAATATTTTGTTTATTAATATTACTTTTTTTTCATTGTTTTAGGTACACACTCTATTTTTAGACGGTTTTGGAACTTATTCAACACTATTCAATGACTTATAAAAAGTGGCGGTAAGCCGATAAGAATTCATTAAAGCTTAGCGCCAAGGCAAAAAGGTTAGGTAAGTTATGCAACACTGTTGATTGAAAGTGGCGGTAGACCGATATAATACGATCAGAATTAATCGAAGCTTAATAACCAGGACGAAGAGAAGTGCAAAAAGCAGAAGAGATTTAAAATTCAATTCAAATTCATTTGTTGGACGCACATTTTAGGATTTAACTAAGAGTCTTGTATAATAAAGGCATAAGTGATTGCATACATACATAAAGGTCTCTTCACTGACCTATCCTCCAACCTAACCTACCCTAATCTAGCTACTTGCTATTCCTACCAAAACGGTCTAGTTGCTCGTTTAAAAACAGTGTTATAGGTCGTTCCAGAAGCTAAAACAATTATTTAGGTGCACGAAGAACATATCGCTGGAGGGAGCCAGTTGGGGGCGTTCTTCCTCCCTCTTTCTGTCTTCCTTCGCTTCCTCTTTGATACTGTTTACGATTACTTTTGGCGTTTCTTTTGCGCACTCACTTGAGTCTTCACGGCCCTCTGCCTCCGGCGCCCCCTCAGCATAATTTTGTTTTCCAAGCGCATATCCGGGCTCAGTCGATAGTTAAGTGTGGGAGTGGAGGGAGGGGTGCGGTGCGGGCTCGGCATGTTGAGGCAGCGCCAGGATTAGGAACCGCTTCGTGGCAACGGCGGATGTTGTGCTCCACAACAGAACATAAACATAAATAAACTGTAGCCACATTGTTGCTGGCACGTCACGGCGTACTGCCCTTAAGAGGGGCGTAGGGGGCGAGGCCGGATCTTAAACTTGCATTCACAATGCGAAAAGGAGGAATTTGCTCGCTTTGAATTTCATTTGCCGCAAATGAAGACGAAACTTTCGGCTTAGTCACTTGTAAATCCTTTCCTAACACTCGACTGCTTATCTATGTGGTGAGGTGGGAACGGGGGAGGTGGGGATGTATCCACTCACGCATCATTTGCAATTAGTTGGGACTGACTGCGGTCGAAATTTTCTGACACTTCTGCGTCGGCATCTGAATAAAAACGTATAAAACTCTCGCGCATATGACAGATTGAATTTGATGTAGGTAGAAAAAAGGATTTTCCACTTGCCTACTCTCTCTCTTTCTACCTATCTTTCCCCTCTCTCTCTCTCTCTCGTTCTCGTTTTGACTGCAAATAAATTTGTTTCTCCGTTGACATTTTCAGTGCACAGCGCGACAGACGCCGAGCCGGGGGGGGGAGCTGAGGGGGGCACGGCCAGAGACGGTCGAACCAATAAAAAATATGAAACATTTTCAATTTGTTTTGCGTCGCAAAAGTTTCTGGCACATTTTGACAAAGATAAACAAAAAGTTGGCCATGCGCTGAAATCGCTTCATACGCATCGATGTCGAAACTGAGAGTGAAAAGAGAGAGAATGCAACTGAAACTGAAACCAAAATTGAGGTCGAAATCGAAACTGAAACTGAAACTAATTGAAAGGTATTTACGGATCAGAAATATATTGTAGAATGCAAGCTGAGATACACCAAGAAATACGAAAGAGAATTTCCAGTTGTTCTTCATAATCGAAAATCGGGAATCGTAAATCCGGCAAATGAACGACGAGTTCGAACTTCATTTCAGAACTTTTATGAATGACATAAAACCGATTCGAAATTGGTTTGGCGTTTATGGTCCGGAAATTATTTGAGCTGTTCTGCTGCGATTGCAAACAATGTAAGAAGAGAGGGAGAGAGACGATATGTATTATGGGAGTACCAGACTTTGGTCACACAGTTAAATACTCTCAAGTTAATCGATATATTTGGGCAATTGAAATGAGGTATCGATATGCAACTTAAGATTAATGCTCATGAGCAACGAAAGAACATTGATTTTTACATTATAATTATGCATTATATTTAACATTATATTTAACATTATATGTATACATTATATTTTTTTAGAGGCAATTCAAACAACATCTCAAGCTGTAATCCCTAAAAGGGAATCAAACTAACATGTTAAGCTCAATATCAGTTGCAGATGATTTCACATAATGCATGAAAATTCATGAGAAATTCATGTCGAATATTGTTATTAATCCCTGAGATGACAAACACAAAGGAATGCAAGAGATTTGCGTAACTTGCCTCACGGCAATCAAAGTTCAGTTCTGCGGCCCATTGTGTGTCAAGGCAATTTGTCGAACCCAAGCATAGCAAATATCATATCGTTACCAAATACCGTATAGCAAATACCAAATGGCACATCGCTGTACCCTCTTCAAGCGACAATTCGGTCCTAACATATTCGTAAAATATTCATAAATTGCACAAGCGGCGAACCCAAATGAGATAATAAGCCCTCTGAAGAGAGGCTCTCTCGTGTGCAGAGGATCAGGGGCCAAGGCAACCAACTGGTGTCTGTCTCTCTCCCTCTCTCTCTCTTTGTCTCTCTCTCTATCTGTCTCTATCTGTTTGTTTCTTTGTCTGTACGTTTGTCTGTCTGTCCTAGACCTGCCATCAAATTAAGTATACGCATACACAGAACTAATGAAATTATTGACGACTGATTGAGTTTGACTGCCTCGCACACACACACACACACACACACAGCACACACTCGCAGCGAGCTCGTCCCACTGTGCCGCAATATGATAATCGACTTTGGGGCGTAAATATAATAAATCGCCTTGGTAATTATCATTGAGCTTATTATTATTGTTGCGTATAACATTATCAACATCATCGCCGTCTTCATTATCATTATCATTATCATCATCGGGATGCCCATAATCGCCTTAGCGTGTGTCACTTGTTGCCATCGGCTTGTCAGTTTTATGAGGCCAGACATTTACCGAATTGCCATATAAATTATACAAATTGTCGTTATACGTCGCACATGGAACATAGAGAATGGAACAGGAACAGGAGTCGCCGCACGCTACATAAATAGCGCATAGGTATAATTGCGACAACAATTCGAGCAACCCACGCAGCAAATGGGGCCAATAATGAAATATGACCAGGACCCTTCTCCTTCTGTGCATTGTTGTGCTTGACTACTTAAGAGTTTTTTTTTGGGGCATTATGTGCTGCTTGAGCTGCCCCTTCAGCCGGAACGAAGGGAAGGCAAGAGGAACGGGGGAGTCCCAATTGGCAACCAGGCTCACCTTGGCGTCACTTCGTGCGCCTTTCACACAATGAATATAAATGGAATTTCTCCCGTCTCGACTTGGAGTTATTTGTGCTCATACATTCATTTGAAATATTAACCGAATATTTGTGGACGAGTCGACAATCGGATATATCAATTCCTTACTTATTTTTCACATTCCACAAAGTGAATTCATTAAAGTGTTTTATATGAGGTGGAAAAGTGAAGAATTTAGTTTAGAGCTCCTGCAAAATATAATAACAAGTGGTAGAAAGGAGGAGCGCATATATAGCAGAAAGAACTGTGATTATAACTGACTTAAATGATGATATATACAATATGAATTGTATATTGCAATATATATCTATGTAGATGATGAAAAAATATCTAAGAAGTAACTCAGCCAACAAGGCTTGATTTGTTTGCCGAGTTCAACAATTATTTAAATGAAAATGAAGCTGATTAAGTTCCAATTGATGAGCATGAACGTTTGGGCAACTTAGTACGGGAATAAACACGTGTATATATGCATTATAAATGGTCCAGGGGGTTTCCCTTATTTGACTCGTTGCAGGCTAAACAAATGTTCAGTTGTTACTGAGATGTCAAGTTAACTAAAGCCCCCGCAGTTTCACAATTCCCAAAAGTACATGCTTAGAGTGACAGAGACAGAGACAGAGAGAGACAGAGAAAGAGGAGAGCAGATAGTGAAAGAGAGAGAGAGAGAGGGAGAGGGAGGTTAAAGTAGGGGAAAACACAAAAAGAGAGCATGGGGCGGGGGGGAGGAAAAACACGTTGAGTATATCAAAAAGTTGCAACACTTTATGGCCCATAAATATTTATGTTCCATGTTGTTGTGGTTGTTGTAGCTGCTGCTGTTGCTATACTCGCTCTAGTTGTTGTTGTTGTTGTTGTTGTTGCTGCTCGCACTGCTGTGGCAGCAGTGGGCGCTTTAAGAGCCCATGTAGCAAATATTTTGGCAGCAAAATGCAAGCGCAGTTGACAAGCCCTGTTAACGAGTTTCAAATTGGCTCACACAGCATCCCACATACTTACACACATACTTACACACACACACACACAGGCAGGCAGGCAGACAGGCACACACATGTGGGCACACCTACTCAACAGTCGTTAACAAGGCCCGTAGCCAGTGCAGTTGCCAGTTAGCAGCTAATCAGCCCGTTGGGGCCTCTGCAGACAATGATGAAGTACGGCCAACAAAAACGAGGCGACGAAACGAATTTCTCACATCGGGAATCCTTACGAGGCACTCAACAACGGTTTACTACGGAATTCAGAAACACTTTGAATGCCTTAGCTCGAAATAGGATAGAAATCGAAGAGGAGCAGGAGAGATATATGAATGGAAAACCAATTAAAACAGACGCACGTGTGGGTTAGTGATTGAATTAATACAAAGAAGAGTGTTGAAACTAGACTTTCCAATATCCTGTAGAAGTTACTGAGCAAGAAGGGAATATAGCTGAGCTGAATCCCCAAGCAGGCAGAACTAGAGGACCAAGAACTACTGCAGTTTGACTTAAGCAGTAACAAGAGTGGACGCAACCAACCACGAAGAAAAAGCAACTATAGCTTAATATACCCTTTTTTGAACATTTTCAAGCCAGGTTGGAGGGAGAAATGAGACAAATGATAAGTAAAAGGTAGAATTCAAATAATAGAAATATATAGAGACAGATATAAGACACGTTGATAGGTTAAAGAGATCCTCTAAGTAGAAAATAAGAAGTTGATAGACTGTCCAACAACTCCAATCACTGAGTATCTAACAGTCACCCTTTCCGCACTAAGTTCGTCTGCTAAATTTAATAGTTGCGTGGATAAAAAATTGCATTATGGTATATTGAACGGGATATGCAAATGCCAAGTGCAGGAGACATGTGCTCATAAATACGCATGAGAGACGGGAACACGGTAGACAGAATGTCACAGTCTGCTCTGCCATTGCGAGAGTCGAGTGGCGCTGCGGAATGCTTTAACGGTCTGATGACTTCCCTTTGATCTGGGCAGGTACAGCAACAGGCAGAGACAGAGAGAGAGAGGGAGAGGCAAAGGGGGCACAGCACATGTCGCGTAATTTTTAATATAGCAACACACTAACACACACACACACACTTCCACGGGGCGTATACTTACCCCAAGTTCGACGTAAATCGTATAAATGGGATACGGCAGGGCAATCACCATGCCCGTTAGCCAGGTGGCGCAGCAGCAGACAAAGCCCGGAATGCGGCCCTTGAGCGGATCGTTTAGCCAGCGCATGCGATCCCAGGCAATCAGGATGTGCGATATCATGGCCACGTGCAGTGGAATGTCCTGCAGGAGAATACAAAGAACAGATACAGATAAAGAAGGTGTGAGTGGAGTATATAGCATAAGATATAGCAATGGATACAAATGAGTGGGCGACAGACGGGTGAGGGCGTGCAGGGAGAGGGAGTTGTACGTCAGGGGAAGCTTATGGCTCAGCTTTGTTTACTCAGTCCAATGGCTTAGGCAACCATTTTTCGGCCGTGTGCGGTGATTGAAACAAATTTGTTTGTCTCTGATTGCTGTTGTTGTTGTTCGTTGGGTGCAGGTTGCTTTGGGTTTGCTTCGCTGGGCATTCACAAAACACCCACACGCAGACACCCACACACCCACACACACACACACACACACACACATATACTCTGTTGTGTTGCCTGCCTCTTGTTATGCACCAACGAAATCCCAAAGATTTTCCAGGCTAGTCCTTTTCCTTGTTTGTTTATTTGTCCGAGTCCAGATTGGATATTGTGACAACACACCACACCAGAGAATCCAACTCCGACTCCCCTCTCCTGCCTGCCACCTGCCTGTAAGCAGATTGTCCAGCATTAGGGTGTAGTCAATCAATTCGTGCAGTCCTCACCAAGTACACAAGTTCAGTTTAAATTGAATTATGGCCAAAACGGTTATCAACATCTCGACTGGGATATGACACAATTATATTGTAGTTCATTCATAAACAAACTCAATGAAGCAGAAAGTCAACACGTTTGATTAGTTTGAGTACTTGCATTTAATTCAATTAAAGCACGATTAAGAAGCATGCTGGGGTTTATTCGATTCATTATATGAATCTGTTGGTGTGATAAGTAACTATTCAAACTAATTGTATTCAACTATTTGTAGTTCTTTTTTGAGAAGTTAGGAAAGTATAAATTCGACTTAGGTTTTTTATTCTTTGGAATAGAAATGTATTCAAGGCTTTACCTACTAGCTATATAATGACGCTTGATCTTTAATAAGCACTCCATTTCTTAGTGCAGATAATAATCCTGGAATGTTTATCATCTTTACTTCAATTATGCTTAATCTTTCCTGAATTCAATCTAGTTTTGAACCCTCTCCTTTATCTCTCTTTCGATTACTAGGTTACTTCCTAATCTTATCTTATTATCTTTTATACATCACTCTCTCCAACTGCACTTCTAACCTACCTACAGCGTATCTTGTAGTCTAACCTACCGTGCATTGATTGCCCATAGAAAATGAAATGACTACCATAAATTCATTTTCAAAGCAATTAGACAATTGCCAAAGTTCTTTGGCCAAACTTTGAACTATTTCAGTTCTGCTCGCTTGCTCTCACATGCACACAGTTGCACTTCGCATTCATTGGCATTGTCTCTGCCATATATCTGACCATATCTCTGACTTTTAGTGTGCGAAAATTTAACGCACTGCACAAGTTTCCTTTTGGATGTTTGTGGGTTGCCTGCGGTGCCGGAGGCATCAATCAATTTCAATGCGAATACGACGAACAGGCAAACAGAGCAAAGACACATGCACACACACACACACACTCGCACACCATGACAGATGCCACATGTGGTACGTCTGTGTGTGCGTGCTATTTGTCGCCCTTTGTGATAGCAATCAAATCGAATCGTATCCGTTGCCAGGCATTTTGTTTCGCGTCGGTAATACAATCTTGCAGAGCCTCTAAACGGACCGTTTTCATATTCCAGCGACAGTTTATTGACATCTTTATGCGATATGTCGCGTATATAATTGATTACTTGACTCTAATTGTTGCACAGTTGCACGCCTAAAGTCTTTTTCCAAAGAAGGGGGGTTCAATCAGTCATTCAAAGTGCTTGTCTAGGGCATTCGGCACTTCGATCTGTTTTCATTCATTCTATTTTCTCTTGAGGGAGCTGACGACATTAAATAAAAGTAACAAAACAAATCGAATGAGAGCAAATTATTTTGCATCCCGGTGCGTATATATATCGTATATATCCTTACCAATGTGTGTGTTGGTTACCTCTGCCTGCAAAGCGTGTCAATCATTGCGGCTTTTCGGCAATGGGACGAGGCAAAAGCTATTGCGTGAATCTCGCATGTTTCGCAGTTGACAAAGCGAGATGTATTGAGTGGAGGACTGGCAAATGGATAGGGACAGGTAGACAGGCAGGTGGGTAAGCAGGTGGGTAGGCAGGTTGGTGGTGTTAGAGCCCTTTGATTTCGCTTTCGTTGTTGGCTGAGCCTCGACATGCCAATTAGGTGCAATCATCAGCCCTTTGGCAGTCACTGTAAGAGAGCGAAGTGCACAGAGCTCAACCTGAGCCGTTGGGACATTAAGTAGATTCTGCTTCTCACAAATATAAATCTGTTGATGTCTTAAGCTGCACTAAATCCATAATCATGCACCATAATTGAAAGGATAGCAACATAAGGGGGCTCAAATGAATGGGTTGCCTGGAAAATCAGCACTAATGTGAGGGGCTTTAAAGAATGCTTTATGCCAACTTTGGTAAATAGAGAGATATTTATTAAAATGACCTAATTAGTTTATATAACCAATTATAAACCTATCAGCCTTCTTTTACCAATCCCACATTATGTTATGTATGTACAAATAAACAATAAACAATCTCAACCTGGGTTTAACTCGGCAAAAATTTAATGGAGGCCACTGCCCAGTGAAGGCCTAGGTAAAAAGTTGAAACGAAAAGAGAAATGAAAATTGCGCTGACCGTTTGAATTTATTGTTTCCTCTTACTTAATATTTTAGTGTCTTATTGGTTGTCTTATCCCTGCCCACTGGGCACAGGGCAGAGGCAGTTTAATAATTTAACCTGAACCGTAATCCCCACCAGGCTCGCTCCACTGTGCAAAGTCCAGGCAGAGGAGGAGCACAGTGCGTTAAGTTTATTAACTTGTCATAGTGCCATGAGGTTTATCGGCTCATCTGGCCCGCTGGCAGCTTTACTGCTCCAGAAAGAACAGCAGGAGGAGGAGGGAGGGAGAGGAGTGGAGAAGTGGAGGAAGATAACGATGCTCGTGAGTAAGTTTAATTAAAAACTACCGCTTGCCGGAGCGAGTCGAGGCCAAAATAAAAGACGGTAAAAGAGTAATGGCCACCACCATGGCTGGACGTACTCACCTGCAGCATGGGCAGAAAGAAGCACAGGAACTGTCCGAATATCCAGTTCTGGATGAGCATCACCATCAGCGAAATGGGCAGCACCAGGGCGCACTGGACGAAATGGCACAGGGCCAAGTTGATGATGAACGCATGCGTGACATCCTTGTAGAGGCGATGGTACATGAGATACACAACGATGGTGATGTTCATCAGCACACCCAGCAGTGCCAGAGCCGCGTACTGGATGAGAAATAGCCAATAGACCGACTTGATGCTAGCCTTAAGATTCGGTCCATTGAGTCGCTCCAGGTCTTCCGTACTATTGGCATGTCCAGCCAGTATTTGGGCAATAGCCAGAAAATACCGTTCCGGCGCATTGCGCCACTTCTCGCCGCTGGTGCTGGCGCTCATCTCGAAATCATCATCATCGGTAGCCGCCCCATGGTATGCGGCCACATGATGCTCAGCGGGCGACATTTTCACCACCTGCAATGGCAGCGAATAAGCGAATAAGGATGAGCATGAGCATGAGCATGGGCGCAAGGAACAATGAGTACTCCGACAAAGCAAGGAGCCATAACAATAGGAAGAGCACGTTGCGCACAGGGTGGTCCTCCTCTCTCTCTATGTATCACAATTGCTGCCGTTTCCATTCGCGTTGCGTTATGCATGCACCGTGCACCAAGGGGGAATGACAACGGTAACGCAACGCGAATGGTAACGGTAACGTGATTGCGTTCCTAGTTCGTTCCGCCAAGTTATGCTAAGCACACATACAACGCACAACGCATCTAGTATTTAATATATCCCAACAATGAGTTGGCTGTGTGAATATCCCGCAATAACAAAAAAATATTTATTTCAATTCTATATCTTTAATATGCTATTATTATTAATATAAATATTATAAGCAATAAAATGGCTTGGTATTTAAAGTATTTAATTTAAACGATATTCGCAACTTGCTCAACACTGAATTAAAACTTGATCAATGAAATATGGAAAGTGGCGGCAGGGCGATATAAATGAAGTCGATACGACGTAATCGAAGCCAAGACGTGTAGTAAAACTATTTATCGATAACTCAACTTTATTGTGCATCTTTATTGCTGACACTTTTGTCGCCTGTCTCTGTCTGCGTCGCAGTCGCCGTTGTCGGCATTATAAAATCTCCTATTCATTCATTTGCTTCATTGTCTGTTCGTCAGCTGGCGTTGTTGTTGTTGTTGTTGTTATGCTTATTGCTGCAGATGTTGTTGGTTTTGTTGTTGTTGTTGTTGCCGCAGCATTCACATTTAGTTTTGCATTGTTGGAAATTTGCAACGGAAATTGCCAAAAGGATCTCAAACGGCACTTGCAACCCAAGCAACTTGCAACCAGCTGCAGACATGCAACATTTTATATGGAAATTGAAAATCTGTTTGCGTCGTGCAGCATGAGGAGTCTGGAGAAGGAGAAAGACAAGGAGAAGGAGGGGGAGCAGCAGTATGCACAGTGGGTGCAGTTGGAGGTATTCGAGTCGAGTGTCTGGACATCTACTTAGGCTGCTCAGTTGCAATTGTGCGGCATATGCGTAGGTGTGTGTGTGTGTGTGTGTGTGTGTGTGTGTGTGTGTGTGTTGTGTGTGTGTGTGTGTGTGTGTGTGTGTGTGTGTGTGTGTGTGTGTGTGTGTGTGTGTGTGTGTGTTTGTGCGTATGCAAACCTCATACACTCCCACATTCGTCTGACGGCGGCTTAGGAATTTCAATCTAGATGGCTAGACAATAACAACACTAGACACACGCACACACACACACACACACACACACACACACAGTGTCACGTATGTATGGCCAAATAGCCACAGCAATAACCGCAGACAAACAACCCTTGAAAATGTCCCTCACCTCCTTCTTTCCTCCCCTCTGCCTCCGCCATTTGCCGGCATTTTTTGTGTGTGTTTGCAAGCTTCCGCTTTGCCAGCTCGTTCACTCTCATTCTTCTTCATTGTTTTTGGCTTTCTTGTTTTGCTTCTGTTTTTCGTTTTTCATTCTAAGCAGCGACTTCCGTTCAATTTATTGTGCCTAATTTTTCTCCACTTTTGGCCAAAAATATTTGCCTGCCTTTGCCTGTCAGGGCAATTTAAAGGGTGCCTCGGGCGAGAAACTGAAACAAGTTTTAAGTCATTGCAAGAAAGAGTGGGGGTAAGGGGTGCCCAAGCCTGAATAATGTTTCGATTTGCCGTTCACTTTCCCCAAAAAGAAAACCACAAAAGGTTCTTTGTCAATTTTAGCTTGTACTTTTGACAGCCGAGCCTAATAATTGGATTATCCCCTACGTTATATTGATACAGGAGATGTTTCTTTAATATAACCGACTTTTTTTTTAGATGAAGTGTCTTAGTTGATCAATTTACACAGTCAAAATTCTTGGCAGTACTGATTTAAAAGGAATTTAGGTACAATGCATATATCTGTATATTCCCATGACTGTACATTTTTCGCACACCAATCGGCACCCTGTTTTCACACTGGCATCACTCCCACTTACCATACTGCCTTGGCTAGCGCACAAATAACTTTTGATTAGATTACCCAGAACGTATCAATCTTAAGTAGAGCTCTTTCTTTTTCTTTACCTTTTGTGTATGCAACATTTTTGTTGTCAAATAATAATAAATAACTCATCAGCTTCTTTTTAAACAGAAACTTAAAGATAATAAAATAAATGGCTCTTCAAGTAAAGTTTAAAAATAGCTTTCGTTGTTTATTGTTAACAATTTTTAAATAAGGAAAAACCTTTTGATTTTTGTAATGATTTTTCTATCATTATTTTATTGAGACACTCATGGCACACCCTGTATGTATTGCAGAACTTTATGCTATGTGCTTGGACTGCAGTTTGATGACCCGTGCACGGGCGAACTGTTGGTGCGCTTAATTTTATTTGAACACCACCCTCCTCCTCATCCTTCTGCTCCTTCTTTTCTCTCCTACTTCTTGCCGCTATACTTACCCTACTTCTCTCTCTCTCTCTCTCTCTCTCTCTCTCCTTTGGCTGTTCCAAGCAGGCATCAAACATTAGTAGTTTTTTGCCCTCTGCCTGGTCGACTCGCTTATCTGTGCTACGTTTGGTCCACACACACACACACACACACACACAGGGAACACAATCGTTACAGCACACACATGTGGTGCGGCCCCAATTGAGATGGCGCAGTTCCAGTCCTAGTCCCACTCCCAGTCGGAGTCCCAGTCGGAGGCGCTGCTTGTGCGGTGCCATGCGCCGACAGGCTGTCGAGTTTATTATGCCTTTCAATGATTTATACGCCACTGACAGGCTGCATTACGGCCACAGGGTGCTCCCCCCGGGTGGATCCCCAGGAGCATCCTGTTCCAGTTTCGCCTCAATTCGTTTCGTTGCGTTTCGTTAGCTTCATCTGCATTTAGCATCGCTGCTGCTGCTGCTGCTGCATTGCGATACCCACGTGATAACGTGCGATTTGCCACACTTGTTGAGCACGTGTGTATGTGTAGGTGTGTAGGTGTGTGTGTGTGTGTTCCCTCATGCATTATCCAGTTGCTGTCAACTGTTCGAGCTCCCAGCGGATGCTTTCTAATAAAATTAGTAGTGAGATGGTGGCATCCTAAGCGATATTCCAGTTGCCAATTTGCCAAAACTTTGAGCTAACTTTTGTGGCTTCTGCTTCATCTTCCTCTTCATCTTCCTCTTCTTCTTGTTCTTCCTTTGCCGGCGTATTTGTTAATTAGCCCCGAAATGTCGAAAGACAACGCACACGCCGCGGCGCAGTCAACCCCCAGCAACCAACGTTGTGGTTGCCATCAATATAGAAGGGGGAAGGCGGCAAGATGAGCACTAACCTAAATTAGAACTAACCCAAGGAACTCGAAATAGACTCGAAAACTAACTGAATGATGAAGAGATTACAGGCCGACAGAAGTTCTTAGTCTGTTTCCTGTTTAATTAAAGTAAGACTTAACTAAGCCAAACTATCATTGGCAATCGTATTCATTGCATAAAGTAAAATCGTGGCCTTCAAAAGGGCTCTTCAAAAAGTGTATAAAAACTTAAATTCAGTCGTATCTGTTCAATCGGATAAAGCAAACACTTCTGATTTATAGTATCTGCAAGCCTATAAGCTTATAAGAACCACTGCAAAGCGTATGCAAAAACGTAGTAAAAAGTGGAAAATAACAAAGTTTTTTACAACTATCAAATTAGTTAAGCGGCCAGATAAACTTTTCGCCCAAAAGGCTTAACAGCTTTTCCGGGCCAAGGCAGTTGCAGGTTTTTACCTTGTCTATTTTGCATTTCCCTGCAATTTGTATCAATTATTTGCACAATCAGATACGCGAAATATCTGCAACATTTTAAAGCAAATTGAGTTTAAATTTAAGAAGTGCATGAAGCAAACTTGGATAAATATACAAAATAATAATAATATAGTCATCAAGAGATTTAGAGATTTAACTTATTTTATGCAGATTTTTCGAAACTGAGAAATACTTTAATTCATAATTCGAATTATATTTGTGGGTTTTAATGGAAAGTGCTAAGGTACTTCAAGTTGCTTGTAAACATTACAATATATTGTAGTATTTAGAATATATTCTGTTTATATTAGCTTAAATTTATTAATAGGAAATACTTTTGAATATATTCTGTTTATGTTTGCTATATTTAGTTAATAAGAAATGCTTTCAAAATGGAAGTACTTGAGTGCATAAATAACATTTGTTACTCTACGTCATTGCCATAACACTAAATCAATTCGCAGATCTCCTCGATAGACAGTAGAAATACATACTATTGTATTTGCTCTCTCTCTCTCTCTCTCTCTCTCCCCTCTCAAATCTCATTGACTGTCAGTTTTGGGATTTGCCTACGCACTTTAATTGAAAAACTGCCTGCCATAAAAAGCGAACTTTATGGCCCAAGGACAAGCAGAGAGCCCCATTGAAATGTCACATGAAATTTGGTTTGTCTCGGCTCGTTGGCTCGTTGCACAGACAAAACAGGAAACAAACGATATGTGGCGATCTCTCTCTCTCTCTATCTTTCCCCCTCTCTCTTTATTAGTATTTGCCTGCGATTTGTGTTGACATTGGCAGTGCATCAATCAGAGGCGCTTAACGGGACTAAAAGAGTGCGACGCGATGCGCCATTTAGTGGCCCATTAAACGGGCATGGCCAGGGTTGCCATCAAAACAATTTGGGGCCGACTGTGTGTGCGTGTGTGTGTGTGTGTACGCGACACATGTGGCATTGCTGCGCTGCTGGTGCTGTTTTGGCTCTGGCTTTGTTGGCAACAAGAAGTCAAGTAATTAATACTGATTTCTCTAGCGCCCATTGATGCGGAACAGCGCACACTAGACGAAGGTGCTGCTGGCAACAACAACAACAATAACTCTATAATAAAAATGCCATGTGGCAGCAGCAACAACAACAAAAACAACAACCCAACGATGACAACAACAAAGTGCTGGCTAACAACTTTATGCGTCTCAAGGTTGTTGTATTGTGCCCGCTTCTGACAGGTCCTGAACTTGCCGGCTGCTGTTTTTGCACTCTCTCTACCTCCGTCTTTATCTCTCCCCCCCCCCCTCTCCCTCTCTCTGTGTTTTGTCTTTGCCCCCTCCTAACCTCACCTGGCGCCCAAAGTTGTTTGCCTCGCCTACTCATCGTGGCTTTAATTGTTTAACACCAATTTTATTCGCATCGAAACTTTGCTAATTAAGTAGCTGCAGCCGACAGATTTACATGATGATGCCACGCCCCCTTCTCGGATTTGCCCCTCACTGCGTGAGCAACATAAATAAAACTGCGTCTAATAGGAAAATAATGTCTAAACAGGCGAGAGAGAAGGCGAAGTGACAGCAGTGACTGACTTGCAAATACTTTCTTTCTATTTTGAGTCTTTAGAACAGATTTAAATTATATATTGTACATATATAGAACATAATTAAGACCCAGCAAAAACATTGTTTTTAATTCAAATCATAATTTGTGGTTAATTTTTGGTTGTCAGATTTTGTTGACATATAAATAATTTATTAAGATCATTATTAAACTTAAGTGTGTATAACTTCGTAGCAAATCATTCAAGTTGTCATGCAATAACCTTAATATTGTTCGATTTTATAGATTGTGGAATCCGGCAACTCTCCCTTAGTTTAGAGTGTATTCTTCATTTCTTCTTTAGCCTATTTTCACAGTATCAAGCCCACTCTTACTGAGTTAAGCCCATTCAAAATCAATTGCTGTGTGTGTCTTATGAGTTTATGTAAATTCAACTTGTTTTATTTTAAGACCTTGTGTAAGTGTATTTGCATTCTAAGATGAAGGCTTTGCTGGACAATTAAACTCGAGTAGTTTATAGTTACTTGATTAGAAATTATATCAAAGTTTATTGGAAACTTAAAGACTGTTTTAGTTGTAACTACAATACTTATGTTACCTACAGCATTATTTTCATTACTTTCTTTCAGCCTTTGGCCTTGAATCCTAGTGCTTTACAATCTACTTTGTTTTCGACTTAACCATTAGTTGTTAGTACTTTGGCCTTAAATTTAAATTTCCACTTGCATTGTAACGAAATCATTCACTTGTCATTCGATTCTCTATGGCAAAAACAAACCGATACTATTGGCTCAGATTAGATACACAGTCCAATTTTGATAATTACAAAGTGAGCGCGTTGTAAATTTATTCCAATCCAAAAACCCGAGTGGGGATATGTAATTTTGCATTATGCATTTGTGGTTATTCGATATGCAAAGTGATGAGCACTCACAATAACAGCCACCGATGCACACACACACACGTGCCGCAATGAGGACCAATTTGCAAATTAATTAAAGCGTATCCTGGCATTGTGAATTGTCTGCTTGCATGGTAAATATATCTCTGCACATTGCCAATGGCCGTGGCCGATCATCATGGATGGCCTTGGCCTTGTACCATCCTATCCAATTGCAACATGTACGTATCTGTCATCCAATTAGTTTGCAAAATATGCTAAATAAAACCCGAGAATGGCACCGAGAGTGGCACGAAAACAGAACAGATTGACTGCCTGACAGACACTTGCAGCGAAGTTAAGACGAAAATCAGATTGAGTTTCCAATTTCAACGAATTTTTCATTAAAATATTAGTAAATAAATAATGCTTTCACGGTTTTGTGATTTATAAAGGTTTTGCTTTGGTTTTGTGTTAATAAAGAGCTACGGCAAATTTTAATAGAATTTAATAAATATCGATAACTTACCTAAATTAATTGAAGTTTGTATTTTAAAAATACCTCTGAACGCAATCACCAATCGATGCGATATCGATATTTTGTAAAGTTTATTATTTATGCGAGTTGGTATTTTAAATATACCTGTGTTGCAGCCTCACTAATCGATGCGGCGTTGCCACATCTTGATAGTCGCTCAAGTGGGCGCACAATGACAGAGATTTATACAATATCTTAGCATAAAATATGAACATTTCGCGCAACTCTCGCAGCTATTTACACCTGCCACGCTTCCAAAATTTTATGCATTTCAAGTGATGCGCAAATCGCAAAAAGGAAATGGAGAATCCTAAAATATGTGCACAAAATGCCCGCTCCCAATTGCCGCCTGCTGTTCTACTTGTTCTTGTTGTTGTCTGACATTATACAAAACTCAATTAATTCTATGCACGGGTCATACCATATGTGGGTAGGGGGAGGTGCGGAAGGCGTGTGCAACTCCCAACAAACGGACCACAAGCCACACAGAGGTGCCCCTCGCCCACCCCATTAGTGGTGCAAGGCACACGGTACATAAAACTTGAATGCGCCACGGACAAAAGCTGCCACATAAATGCGAATTAATTGTTCAGCAACACGCGACGGGACGCGCTGCCGCCAAATGCAGCGCAGCAGCAGCGCGGCAGCAGAGCAGCGGACAGAAACTGAAAAACATATTTAATTAACAAACAAATGATTTTGAAAGCCGCTGCCAAATTGTCGCTACAGCCCACGCCCCTTTCTCTGTCTGCCTTTTCTAATCTTCTTAAACAATTCGCTCTCGCAACAGTCTGGGCCATAAAATTAAGAGCGATGCCAAATAATTTGGCCATAAAACTGTCATGAAATATGCACGTCAGGGCCTATTAGCAGCTGGGTTAGCTGTAGGTAATTTGCTGCCACGCCTCCACACACACACACACACATACACAAACATTCATACACGCACACTGCGCTGCTGGCAATTGTTAAATGAAAATCGCAACTGCCTCAAGTTCTGCTGGCCATAAATTAGCGCACAGTAAAAGGCAGTCGAACAGAACTTTTATCAGTTGCTTTTACGGCTAAGTTCCCCCTTCCTTCCTCTCTCTCTCTCTTCGCCACTCTCTCTCATCCCTCCTTTGCCCCCCTGCTGTCTTTGGCAGACAAGTGCGCGCCGCATTGACTGATTATGGCAGGCAAATGAGCGCGTCAAGTGGCAAAGAAAAGGCAGATGAAAGCACAAGGAAGGGAAGTGAGGGGAGAGGAGAGAGTGAGAGAGAGGCTGTAGAAAGGGAACACAAATAAAGCAGCAGCAAATCCAGCAAAGGGCGTGCGGGGCGAGACATTGAAATTGATAAGCCTTAAGTTTGCCTCCACATTCACACACACAGACACACACGCATGTGCTTTGCCTGTTTGTGTGTGTATTTGTGCATTTTATGTTTATTGTTTTCGTACACTCACACACACAGAGGCACACAAACACTCACGCCGTGCCAAATAATAACATATCAGCATGTGTGTGCCTGTGTGCGTGTGCGTATGTGTAGCATACTTAGCAGCGCCTGGGGCCACCGAGTACTGTCGCTGTCGCCGCGTCCCACCCACATTGGGCTGCCCTACGCCAAGGGCTAACACCTTTGAGTTTGCCTTGAAACTGAACTTAAATAACAACAAAGACACCAACAGCAACAACAATAGAGTCAGTTGAACTTTAAAATCGATTGTCGTGTGCGAATCAAGCTTAACTTAATACTGTTTTTATTATAAAGCAAGAATTAAATTAGATTTAATTAACTATAAACAAACTAGGGGCATTATTCCTTGAACAGTTATAAGTAGGATTATGGCAAAGCTGTGATTTGATATATGCCTTGAGACTTATTAAAAGTACATTTACTTACTGCTAGTTTCATCAAAGTACATTCCCCATTTGCCTGACTAAGGAATTAAGTCAATATTGATAATATTTTGGTTTCGAATTAAAAATTAATCTCTATTCATTTTCTTCGCTCAGTTTAACCTCTGAAAATATCTTAAGCCAAATGAAAATCATATAAAATTGACAAAGAATCCTTCCCTGTTAAAGCCACAATAATATATACTCAATCCAATCCATATCTACTTTATCCCTACCGTATCAAATGTACTCATACTCATATCTTTGTATGTTTTCATTCATCATGACTCCTAAGTCAGCAGACGACAGACGAAGCCCCCTTCTCCTTTTCCTTTTCCTTTCCCTTTCCTTTGTTTGTCTCGAGCTTTATGACTATAAAAAATATTTACGCTCACTTTGTCTACCCGTTTTATATTCAACAACATACGTGCGTGTATGTGTGTGTGAACGTACGCGTATGTCTGTGTTTATGTTTTAACAATTGGAATTTAAGAACTTGCGATGAAGCACATTTTTATTACCACCACCAGCTGTTGAAAACTTTCAATGAATTTTCATTGGCATTTCGTGTTTCTGGATCGATTCTATATCCAATAACACTCTGATTTACCCCACGACATTGTTTGATTAATAAAATATTACTGAAGGAAGGGAACCTTTTCTAATATTCATAAAATTTGCTGTGCCATGGCGCACACAATTAGAATCAGTCAGTTTCAGCGACCTGTAAATGCACAAATCCTAATACGCATTCTGCCTGTACACCATAAATGCATGTTTGCCGTTTGGTCCAATAATGTCGATGCCCGTATTATCGTGTATTCAATTATTCAATGGCAATTAGCCGCAGTTCCCATTCAGAAATGCCAGTAGGCCATAAAGTGTGTCATGTCTTGTAGTTATCGTCGCATTCATTTGCTGCATCGCATACCATATACCATATTCCAAATATAGTATGTATAATAAATGGGGAATCGGACACAGTTCAATATAATGCGATGTTGTTGTCGGCGTCCCATGAAATGCAATTAAAGCCTTGGGGTCGATGCGGAAACACACTACACACTCACGGGAAATGGCCAATTGTTGATAGAGTTCGGTGCGATTCGGTGCCGACCCAAAAGATAAACTTTGCCCTAATTGCGCAATTATAGCATTTGAATGTGAGTGCCAGGCACCGTCGATGTGAAAGAAGGAAACTAGGGAGATAATGTAAAAGGTATGAAAGAGAGGATACTCTAGAAAGCTAGTAAAAAGAAAAGTAGTATGAAGATTGAAAACGTTAAAGGAATGTGAAAGAAAATGAATATTTTGGGGAATTGAAGAATTAAAATACACTTAGATAATTGTATAAATAATTGTAATAATTTCTGCCTGTGGAATCAGTATACCCTCTTACGGCATGTACCCACTAAATTCTAGGTGCGCTATGCCAATCGGGAATAGAGCGTTGGGAAGGGCAAACAGAGCAATAGGAATTCGAGTCGAGCTAATTATTTTAATAGTGCCAATCAAGCCAATTTACACGCTCAGCGACATGGACGCTCATAACAATTGTCATCAGTGTCAGCGCAACAGTTGAACCCCGTCCCGGTACCGCTCTGGGTGTATCCTGACCCAATCCTGCCCTGCCCATCACTACATGGCCGAGAAGCGTGCGAATAATTGCATACTTTTCTGCATAGTTATGGCACTCAAACTAATTACGCTTGTGTTTCCATTCCCATTTCGCATTCTCATTGCTATTCCCACTCCGCATGCCTTGGTCCGTTTCATTTCCCCTTTTCCCCTCCCGCGCTTCATCCTGCTGCCCTTTTCTGCTTCCGCCTTCGTCTCCGTGTTTCTATGACTCCTTGCTTGTGCGTACAGCTTAACGCCAAACCGTAAACGGAAATTTATTTTGCAAGCCCATCGGCTGATGATCTTTTCTTCAACATTATTTGCAATTCAGGCATCGATTTTATAATACCCTCACTAAGAAATAGATTCAATTTCATTCATGGTTTGTTCTTGTTTTGGGTATTTGGGAATATTAAGTAATTTAAGTGTTGAGTAGCGCTTTATCGTTGTAACCGATGTAATTAAGGTCGATTAGTGTGCTTTTGCTTTTAAATTATTTGCAACTTGTGCAACACTTATTGCTTCATTTGAACAATGACTTATCGAAAGTGGCGGTATGCCGATATTAATTAAGTCGATATGTCTAAATCAATGGAAAGTGAGGTGAAAGTACAAAATATATATTTAAATTTATTATAAAACTGAAGAAAAAATAATGTAAAATATAATTTAGTATGAATAAATACAATTATTTTTTAAATTGAAATAAACTGAATATATGAGTTAATTTACAGTAAATATTCAATGTAACGATACTTTCAAGTCGCAGCTCAGTTAGGGTATCTGCAAATCGACGCACCCAAAGTAGTTTTTGGTGTTTTATTCGATTTTTCTACTTTAGTAGCGCCGTTCCGTTTGGCTTTCTGCTTCTTCATTGAGTAACAAGACAACTATAAAAGCGCAGAAGACGTCGATGACTGTGGGTGGCTGCTCAGGCTGTTGGAACTGTTGGCCGGGCGCCTCTAGAAATTGACAAGTTTCAACTCGAGTGTGCAGTCAAAGACCGAGCGAGGTAGGTGGCGGGAATGAGGGTTTGGTCTCGTTTTGTTACTGTTGTTGTTGGGCTTCGGCTTGAGGTTCTAGCTGAGCTTGTCTATGCCCATGTCTGCGTCTATGCCGATGTCCATGTATATGTCTAAATGTATCTGTGTCTATGTCTATGTCGATGACTATGCGGGCAACGTCTGCCGGCTCCCTGCTGCCGGCTGCCAGCTGCAACGCCCCAACGTGGCACGCCCACTGCTGCAGCGACGCCTCGTTTGGTTCGTTTGGCTCGTTGCCTCAATTGCTCAGTTGGTTGCTTCAGTCTCGGCTCGACTCGACTCGGCCAGGCCCGTCATCGGTGGCGACGCGTCGGTCATTGACTTGCCGGCGTGCTGCAATTTTCAACAAATCAGACCCCGACCGCCGGCGCGTTCCACCGCCCCCCGCCCGTCGACGACCGACCAATTGTCCATGGCAACTAAAATTCAAAAGCGACATGAATTTTATACGAA
Source organism: Zaprionus indianus (assembly GCA_018904595.1). Taxonomy (NCBI): domain Eukaryota; kingdom Metazoa; phylum Arthropoda; class Insecta; order Diptera; family Drosophilidae; genus Zaprionus; species Zaprionus indianus. The sequence continues at coordinate 1,773,128 of JAEIHA010000344.1, forward strand.
TTCGTTGAATGACAGCCCTCTGTGCGGGGCAATAGAGACTAGGACGAGGGAGGGAAGGGGCTAAATTATTGAAGAAATGATACGCGCCGCACTGCTGTGGGCCTTGCACTGTGTATGTGTGTGTGGGCTGCGACTCAGCATTGATTTTGGTCAATGGCCTGTGGCAGACAGACTTCTTCTACAGACTGTAACAAATGTGTGTGTGTGTGTGTGTGTGTGTGTGTGTGTGTATGTTCCTGTGACTGTGTTCATAATCAAATCGCTTGGGCTTAAATCAAAGAACAAGCAGCAAAACTTGCGACTTTGTGTTGAAATGTTTAACGGTGCGTATGATTAATCTCAGCACTGGGCAACTTTTAAGTGGGCCACACCCAATGGACCCCGAAACCCTAAACGAGGCCACACTCAGGCTACGGCTCTAGCTCTGGCGTTGGCGCTGGGGCTGGCTCTGGCTCTGGCCGAAACTTGACTAATTGCAAATTAGCACAAAAATTGGAATTGAAATGTCTGACAAATCTCATGGGTGCTGCGTACTAATTGCCGGACCCGTCTCTGGAGGACGACGACGACGGAGCGTATTGATTTTTGTGCTACGCTTTCACTGTGCAGCCCCTCAACTCGAAGACAATGCACGAATGTCCCGAGAATCAAAGAGTCCCTGGGCCTAAGCCTAGCACGGCTGTTCCCTGCTCCCTAGTTACAGTCCCCATTTCAGTGGCAAACTCATTGCAAACCTCATTTGCATAGCTCTTCAGCGGTTCCCCATCATATTCTGAGTGGAACAATTGAATTCTCCGACAGCTCTGCAGCTGTTTTCTCTCAGTCAAGTCTGTCAAATTCGTTTGCCATTGCCTGGCAAGATGATTTACCTTCGAATTGCGACTTCGAGTTGAAAGTTTTGATTGGAAATTATGATTGGGGTGACCATATGGTCACTGAATGAAAAAAGTTGCGTGGATTTTAGCAACTTGCTGTTATAATTGACATTACAATTAAGCTAGTAGCCTTATTTGCGTTAGGGTCAGTCTCATTTGCATTAGGGTGACCTTATTTTGACAGTGTTAATAAAATTAATTTTAGATTTGGCAGCTAAGAACCCACATTCTCATATCATGTTAGTTGAGCGACATTACAATTAAGCTAGTAGCCTTATTTGCGTTAGGGTCAGTCTCATTTGCATTAGGGTGACCTTATTAGTTGAGCGACTCTAAAGTAGTTTCATGTAAGTTTAAGTAAATTAAGGTGACCATATTCACACTTTTCAACCACTACATTCTAAAATTAAGTATATTGAAGTGCCTGAGCATCTAGCAAGTGACTAGAATGCTCAACAAGTTGCTGTATTTTCACTATCTTAAAAATTAGAGTGACCATATTTGTATATTGCAACCAAAAAGATATTAGCGCATTTTAAACAACCATCATCTCTTACTATTTCAGTTTTTCCACGTGTGTGCACAATATTGAAGTATTAATCATATTAAGAAGACCATATTTTTACGAGGTGAGTCGCTTTTACATAAGTTTAAGTAGCCAGAAGTAACTGAGCATATACTGAAATACCCTCCAAATGTTGTGCTTGCACAGTTTCAAGCATTAAGGAGACCATATTCTGATTCTGTATTAGCTGGAGATGCTATTAGATTAATAATAAGTTCAAAGAGGATCGTATTGGGTTAAATTAATGCACATACATCTAATACCTGCACGTGTACGACTTCGCACTTCAACCTAACAAATTGAACCCTTTTTCGCCTACCAAACACCCTCAGAAAGGTGTGTAATGCACTACAAGAATCACGTATAAAGAAGAAGAGAAAAAAACACATTTACTTGCTAATCAAAATCTTGCGCAATCTGAACAAAAGTTCAGCACACAAAAGAAATCCATTTGCTGCGACCGACGCATTGTATAAAATTTCACAGCCGCCGCGCAGGGTATGAATTCACTGACATACCCATTCTTGTATTGTCTTGACAGACTGACATAGAGACAGATAGAAGAGGAGAGAGTGAGAGAGAGAGTGTGTGTGTGCGAAAGTGTGAGTGATGCACTGTAAGGCTTGGCGACAACTAAACTCGACTGACTCTTGACCCGGGGCAGGGTTACCTTGACTTGGTTTCGGTTCGCTGGGTTCGCAGCTTGTTGTTGTTGTTGTTGTTGTTGTTGTTTTCGATGCGCTGACGCTTCTTCGATATCCTTGAACTTTGTGGGCTGCCGCGGGGAATGCCGGAGGGGGAGGGGGCTTAGACATTTGTTTACACATCAGTACGAATACTCTTTGTATAGGCTGTGTGAAATATATTATATATATTCGCTTGTTTGCTTGTGCGTCAAGCACATTTGCATTTTTCGCTTTATTTTCTTTCCTTTTTTTTGGCTTTTTTCCGCCTCTGAACAATAACAAAAAAAAGCCACGCACGGAGCATAAAAATGAGGAGAATGAGCAGAGAACCGAAGGAAGGGGGCGAGGCGAGGCGAGGCAGCTTGATGCGCTGAGTGCGCTGCAATCTCATTTAAATTTTATCTGTTCCTTTCCGCTCAAGGATTAGTAGGGCGGCAACATGAGTCACCAATTTGTCAGATTAAAAAGACGCGACATAATAAATGTCGCACGAATTAATTGCCAGGCAAGGGCAAAAGTAAAGCTCGTGCCTAATAAATTGCTATTAAAAATGAAGTGCCCCATTTTGAGAGTATGAAATGAGAAGAAGAGAAACACAGTGGGAAAGGGAAAATAGGGAGGGAAACAGAGGGAATTAACGATGGCAACGACAGCAGCAGCGGCAGTCGCGCAACAGTGTCTGCAATAAGGACGCACCCAAGGTGAGAATGTGTTAATTTTGTTGCTCTCTATATATTCATTTAAAATCCTCCTGGCGCCCTATGCGTATACGCAATGTGCATGCAATCACTGACATTGGCACAGCACAAAAAAAAAAAAGATACTCGAGCACCGCAAAGCATCCTCGACTCGGACACGAGTGAATAATCTCCACACCCTTTATGACGTTAATCATGCAGTTGAAAATGCCATGAAATGCCTCTGTGAGTGTTCAAGGGCTCGTTTGCATTCATTCCCATCAAGCATAATTATGTTAAAGCATTAGTGGAGAGAAATGGCAAGAGAAAAAGTTGAGAGAGATGAGTGTAAAACAGACTATTGAGGAGGAAGTGACAAGGAAGGATGAAGTTTGTGTTAAGGAAAGTAGATCTAATGAGCAGAGATCACATTCAGAAATCTTTAACTATGCAGATGAAGGTCACTGGAGAGGAAAGATATATGAACAGAAAGGAAAAAGGTATAAATTCTGTATAGAATCATATACTACTTAAGAGATATAAATTTTTAAGGAATCTCTTTCTTTTCATGATGTAGAAAATTATAAATTAAATCTCGAAGAATACAACAAGATGGAAATAGTTAGCTAATTTCACACTTAGAGGAAAAGTGGAAAAGAAAGATATAAAAGCTTTAAAGTAAAAGGTAAAAACTGAATAAATCTGCAGCCTTTTCTATACCATTCATTTATTAGCTGTGACGTTAATAACTATAAAAGGAATCGTAAGAAACTTATCTCTACTTCCTTTATTATCTATGATATATTAAAGGAATCTCAAGAAACCTCCATGGAATGAAAAGTAAAGAACTGTGGCAACTAGATTCTTCTTTCACTTTAAACCTTAAACTCAATTCATTTTAAAAGGATCACAATTTGCGCACCTTTTCTCGTTATTTCCTCGCACAAAAGTGACAAAATGCCAAAATGCTGGAAGAGTTTTCCTTCCTCCCAGTTGGCCAACGAAAACTCACCGGAACTTCCGGGAATGCCGTCGCTCTTTGTCGTTGCAAAACGTTTTGAAGTTTTTCAGCGCTAAAGTCGACAGCATAAAATGAAATATTGAGCATTAGAACAGGCAACCCCATGCGACTTAATTGGACAACCCTTAGAGTTCTTGGTAGAGCCTGTGGGGGTTGGGGGAGGCTTGTACACTCCCTTGGCACATAATTCGTGAGCTGCCTATCGATGGAGCTTAAGTCACGCTGTCGGGCAATTGAAAACAGGCGGCGCGTGCGGCCAGCTCTATGGCTTCCCGTGTGAGAAACTTGCGGTCGAAATTTACACCTGCGCAGCAACACGACAAGGCGACAGTGACAACAGCGAGAGCAGCAGGAAGAAGAGAGAAAGAGGATTTGGAGTAGAAGCGGGAACAAGTCGCGGCTGGCATCATATTAAGTAAATGAGTAAAGCACCTGAATGAGCCCAATTTGAAGAGCCAAGTAAGGAGGAGGCAGGAGGAGCACAAGTATAATGCCGAAATAAAACAGCAATATCCGTTTGGCGTTCTGAAGCACAGAAACGCCGCAATTTCATCAAGGAAAATTCATAACAAATAAAACAAGGTTCAAAATACTTTAAGTAGATTTGAAAAGCTCATCGTGTGTTTAACAAGCTCAGTGCCTGAGGTGGGCATCTTCAAGATAAATACTAAGGCACATTGCTGGCTCGCATTAAGACCTGAAGCCTTAGAGAAGATTAATTGTACCTGCCTTATGTGAATACCACACGCACTTTTTGCAAAGTCTGCAAGTGAATTTAACATAAGTCAGTTAGCTTTAAGATTAATGTATTTGAGAAGGTTTGAGCTTGATGTATAATTTAAATATGTTTTGCTATGATATCTTTCTTTTCTTTTTTTCATATCTAAACTTTAAGTTGAAGCTCTAAGATTGATGTATACATTGTGAAATATATTTAAGAGTTATCTTTAAAACTGAGCTTTAAGCTCTTACTTTCAGATTAATCCATTTCTATCACATCTCTTTAGGTTTTATCTTTATAACTGAGCACTGTGTTGTTGTTCCTCTATATACTTTTATAAACTGATAAAGATTCTTATCCGAAAGTTGTCCAAACATTCTGATTAATGCCAAGAGCTTTGGCAAAAAAAGCACTGTGGCGCGTCGCTTTGGGTTTCTGGTTTCGAGAACCGATGGATTTTTTATTAGATTTGAGCTGGCTTTACTCTGGCGGCTTTGCCTTTTCGTTTTAAGTCCATCAAATGTTGCTGGCAGCCTTCATTTTTTAATGCCACAACGCTGTTATTCATTAAGTTTAATGAGTTCATTTGAATTCGAGCACTCGCTACAGTGAGTATAAAGGGAGCACGGGGCGAGGGAGGGAAGGAAGCCAAAGGCAACTTAAGTAAAAGTGGACGATTTGCGGACGGCAATTTTAAAAGGCTTGAAATTGAAGCAAGTCTACAGGCTAATTGACAACGCAGCGAGTCCAACCAAGCACGATTCTTCGAGTGCTTCACCCGCTGCCCTCCCTCCCTTTCCCTCCTTCCCTCACACTCTTTGCCGTGCCCTGGCGGCGAGTGAGGCAACTTTCAACTTTCAACTTGCAACTGCCTGCTGCCATGCGACTAATTCAATTAGGCTCGCTAATTTCGGCTCTATTAGCTGACAAGCTGCCGCTGTTCTGTTCTGCTGTTCTGTTCTGCTGTTCTGCTTCGATGTGCGATACTTTTTATCGCGCACTGTTGCAAACGAGAAGCACTCAACACTTTCGCAATCTAATCAGATTCGAGGCAAATATGGAAGACCTGCCCGAGAAGCCTCCGCAAAGCAACTGAAATTGAAATCTCTTTTAAGTATCTCAACCTGGCGTGCAACACACCTTCCAGATTGGTGTGACAAGCTGGCTTTAACGGGTGTCTCATTAAGCATGAGAATTATTTGAATTTCCAATTACAGTTGACTTTCCTTGCGCTGCTTTTATTGATTTGCAGGCAGAGAAAAGGGAATGTTCGCACTTACAGCTAAGAAAACTCATGAAGGTAGATTGTTTAGCCTCATCAAGGAGGTTGCAAGGGGCGTATGAGCAATATACCAAGTGAAGAACTGCAAAATGAGAGAGAAATAGAAGGTCGTGTCTGTATGACCACTTTTAACTCTGTGTCTGCTTAAGCTACTGCTGCCAAATTCTGTGACAACATATAAGGTTGGAAAATATCTCCCTTCCGCTTTTTAGTCTTTGGAATTTCGCGGCTATGTACAAAGCGCTACAGAGCTCGTATCTGGCAACACTATATATAATGTCGATGTCACGAGATGCCATATGCCGGTCTAACTCGATGTATTCCATGAATTGATCGGTATTTTTCGTCACAGATCTTCCGCCGGGCGGCTTATCCATGGTGTCGTTTTCACCGGCTCTGAATCGTCGAAACCATTCCTCCGCGGTTCGACGTGATGGAGTACCATCCCCCAAAACACCATTAATCTCACGGAACGTTTCTCTAGCGGATTTGCCTTTAACGAAGGAAAACTTAAAAAAGCGCGAATTTCGGCGTTAGTCAACTCCATGTTTCACGTCTATAACTGTTGTACGCAATATCCAAACTAATCATGCATAGCGTTGTTTTGTAGGTTATGTCAAGACCTTTCAAATTATGTATAGTGTTCCCAGATTCGAGCTCTGTAGCGCTTTGTACATAGCCGCGAAATTCAAAAGACAAAAAAGCGGAAGGGAGATATTTTCCAACCTAATATATTGTTAATGCGCGCAGCTAAAGTATGTATTAGAATTCAGCCACGCCCCCCTACGCCCCACTAAATCGTAAAAAAAAAACAATTGCAGGCGTCATTTTAAAGCTGCAACGTATATTTAAGTGTAGCGGGTATATAAGAGTCAGGCACACTCGTTAGCTAATACACAACCCGCTCTACAGGGTATTTGCAGTCTATCACTAATTTACTCGCATCAGTCTATGCAGAAATGAAAGTCGTCAGTGGCTCAGGTATTTATTAAAAGCAAATAAGCAACGCGATAAATGTGTAAACATGAGCACACAAACACGGCTGCAATTAACAGAGTATATAGGCATATAAGTATATATATATACTATCAATCATATATATATGGCAGTACCCACCGTATACTATATATTGCCCACGCCTGACGAAACTTTTCGCGTTGACAAAGCTGTGACAACATTCTCGACATTTTCAATTGCCAGCCGCAGCAGCAGCAACAGCAACAGGCATTTTCAACTGCACTAACAACAGCAACAACGTCAGCAACAACATCGGCAACATCAACAGTAACTACAACAACAACAGTGGCAACAACATGTATGACAACAACAATGAGAAATAATTTACTCGCTTTACACGCACGCACAGCAAAAACTTTTCACATGCTAAACTTTGGACTCAGTTTGTTTGTATACCCTGTTGCCAAGGCAGCTGTCTAAGCGGGGTATACCAAGGAACTTACTAAGGAAATTATAATATGCAGTATATAAATATTTATTATTTTGCGTTGCATTTCTTTGGTCTTTAATTAGCTTTAGGTGCTCGCAGAGCAGAAGTTTTGCAGGGTATGCGGCAGTCGTGTGGTTTGCTTGAGAATGTACTTATGCTTGGTTTATGTATACAGTCAAGTGCATATTATATACTCTTCCTGACTGAGTTTTTTTGATTTGAGTAATTTATTAACTTTTAGAAAGCCCCTTCAATGTTTTGACCTTTGGCAACTTCATAATCGTTTGTTAACTTTTTTAGGGAAATATTTGAAAAGCATTATAGATCAATTCACGGAAATATTTTTAAGGTACTTCTGAGATATTGCTTGTAAATTAAAAAGATATTGCTTTTATATTCCTAAGATATTCCTCAGATATTGCTAAGATGCTCTTAAAACAATTTTAAAAAGTTCCTAAGATATTCACTAGATATACTAAAGATATTCCTAAGTTCTTTCCTAGATATTTCTCAGATAATCCCAAGATATTCTTAAGATTTACCTAGACGTAACTAAGACTTTAATGTATTAAAATAAAATCAACTTATTAAGAATTTGAAGACAACTTTGCAGTTCAAAGCATAAATTCGTGTTGTTTCTTTTACTTTTTTCATTTTTAAGTTTATCTTCCAAAACAAATCAGATTACTTACTGAACAGTTCATTCTTATATAATCTCATCTCAGAAGAGTACATCCAATAAACCACTTTGCATCAAAACTATATCAACTCTTGCTTGTTGCAAAGTGTATTTACAGTTTCATTCAGTTTTGTCTACCTTCGTTTTTTTTTTTTCATTAAGAAAATTTCACAAGGTAGACGTGCGTGCATATGGGAGAGTTTTATGATGCGCCCCCCAGCCCCCGCCCCCATCACACTCCTCTGGTGTCTTCCCCTGTGAACGAGTGTTTGGCAAAGCGAAGGAGCTATACGAAATGTAGGCGCAGGCACGCGTCCATGTTTGTTCCTTTGGGGGGGAATGCAAGACGCGGAACTGGGGAACACTTTGCACAGGATTCGTGCAGGGAAAGGGGCCAAGGGGGGACTAGCACACGTGCTGCAGCGAATCGATTAAATTTCCCTAATGCCAAACCATAAATTTTCAGTTGTTATACCATTGTCAACGACCTTTCAACCCAGAAGACACACACACACGAAATGTCGGCGAGGGAAGACTGAGAATTATGTCTAACATAGTCAGTTCAGATGACTCTTTATCAGAGTTAAGTGCCGTACTATGGAGAGTATTATATAAGCATATATATGTGTCATTTGTAAATGGCAGTGTGTGTGTGAACAACCGTTAAGTTTTGTTTGTCTTTTCGTTTCTTAAAGCGTTTTCTTATGCAGCAATTTGGCCTGCCTGCCTCTGCCTGGCTTGTTTTCCATTTCCACTCCCTTATCCCATCTGCCTCTCCCCCTCCTTCTCTTCTTTTCTCTCTCACTCTCTCTGCTCTTCACAGCTTTGTATTATCCAGCGAAATGAGAGATTTGTGCGGAGATTTACGCGCTACACAAAAATGAACTTGTGTAAATTTATGTGCATTACAAGCACAAAAGATGCTTCACACACACACACACGCACACACATGCAGGCACACATGGCGTATACAAATCTGGAACTGCTCGAACAGCTCCCACTCCACACAGACAAAGCAACACTAAGTAACTAACGCCATTAGCCGCTTAGTTTTCGGCCAGAGCTTTTCTCGCTTTTCCTGCTCTTCCTGATTTTCCTGCTTTTCTCACTGTCTCTGCTGGCATTTTTATTGCTGCATTCCTCAAAGCAACATCAAAGTATCCCCGAGAAATCTGCGCTTAAGTCGGCTTTGCTCCTAGCTGCATGACCCAAGCTCACACACACACTTGCAAACATCCTCAGCAGAGCCACCATTAATTTGTCACAATGTTTGCAGCACAAGGAGGCAATAACTTGCCAAGAAAAGTAAGTTTAAAGAATGAGGAAACACTTCTATTGAACTGACCCGCACTGTAGTGTGGAGTACGGGGGGTGCGGGTGGGCAAAGGTTAATGCTGACAGACAGAAAGGTAGAGCTGTTGACAAAGTGTTCGCCTACTTGGTTATCTAATTGTGCTAAATCGTTTTGAAGTGCGTACATAACAAGCTATTGGCATTATCTATCGATAATCGATTAACGCAAGTTTATCATTATCGTATGATCATTAATCACGAACAACAACATAACCACACACACACACACACACACACTGGGTATCTTAGAGATAAGTGTGATTTGCAATCTCTTTTTACATTTGCGAAATAAAATGAAAATAGCAAAGAAAATGCATCGAAAATTCTCTCAGGTTTTTCATTTGATTTGAATTTATTTTTGTATTTTGCATCACTTAGCAGGAATCCAATTTCAATTGCCATTTACCAAATCTACTTACAGTTCAAGCTGCAACTGAAATACGACTATGACTATTTTCATTACCTTTATCAGTTATTTTTATTTCATTCGAAACTGCATTTTTAGCCGTAAAGTAGCTAGATTGCAAATAAATGTTGTTGGGGAACGAACAAAAAATAGTAAATAAATTGTAATGAATTTGCTTTCTCGAACTTGTTACACTTGAAAAAATGTATATATATTATAAAATTCAAAATGGCGGCTACGAGATGTTGGCCTACATGAACCTCTGCTCTTACAAAAAGGTTTCTAAACTATCAAGCCTACAGTCTGTTGTAGTGCACCGATTTAAAAAGTTTTGATCATTGCCGAAAGATAATAAAATTCTATGCATGTTAAACCCAAAATAAAGTACATTACGTCAAACAGTTATGTGGAAAATGCACATTTATCAGGGGAATAAAATGTGCTTTTCAGCGCGCTGAAAAGTAGGCTATACAAATTATATATATTTGGCAGGCGCACACACACACACACACGCATAAAAATGTAGCAATAAATTATGAATATTTATATGCAATTTGGCAAGACGAATATGCTGAATACACTCACACAGGGCATCTGTGATTGCTTTCAGCAAAATGCCACTGCGCACATGAATATTCAATGGCCACGACGAAGTTTTGTCATTAGCAGAAGAGAAATGGAGAAGGGAGAGAGAGAGAGAGAGAGAGAGAGCGAGGCAAGATTGAGATAACATAAAAGGCAAGTTGCTTGTCTCCCATTTCTTGCTACTTGTTTCGTGTTGCTTGTTGCGTGTTTTGTGGCAGGAAGAAGGGGAAGGGGAAGACATCTCAGCTAATCAGCATAAACACCTGCGACCTGCCTCAACTTCTCTGCTGGCAGTTTCTAAATTATGAGCTTGACTCTGGTCAAAGCTAATTTATACTTTCCCCCCCCCCCTCTCTCTACATTGTACATAGGGTATCTTCAGGTTCGGCTCATTCTCAGTAATTGCAGCAGTTTGTGCTGCTCTTATCGGCGCTTTATTAATTAAAAGAGGTCACAACTTGCGCTCGATTGTATTTGTCAGCTCAAATTAGAACAGTATTTAGCCCACACACACACACACACACACACACACACATGCAGTGAAGCCAAATAAGCGGCCAATAAAAATATTATTAATATGCCAACAACACACACAATGTTGGACTCTTTTTGGCATCCGCCTCGCTGATGTCCGCTGCCGTGTCGTGACACAAACACACAGAGTCACACACACACACACACACACACACATAGAGTACACACACACGCACATCAGCTGGGTGTGTTTTGGCCATAAATTTATTAACTTAGTGTCACATTTATAGCCACATTTTCTAACCGCCAGCACCAGTGGCAGTAGCAGTAGCAACACTCGAAGGACGCCCACGCAGCCAATCCATTGCCCTTTTCCCCTCTCCGCACCACCCTTTGCACTCCTCACATAGCAACAGTTGCCCCTTGTCGTTCCCTCTTGCTCAACCGTTTCGAGGTGCCAAATTTAATACCAACAAATTGCTTTAAAATGCACTTGATAATGCCTAATTGATTGGCCGCTTGAGCGTGAACATTGTCACTTGCCTTGTCAATTTGTCAGTGTGTGTGTGTGTGTGTGTGTATATGTCAGTTTGTCATATTGTGAGCTTGTCAATTTGTCAATGTATCAAGTGCAACTGGAGCGCGAACACAAATTTCCGTCTGCCAATTATTGCGATATGCCGCGGTGCCCAAATGAAATATCGAGAATTCCGCCAAATTTCAAGCATAATTAACACACACACACACACACACACAGACATATATACATAACACACTCGCACAACACACAATTATCGCATGCTACAGTTGTCAATGGGTATTTCAGGTAATGGAGTGGAAGCATACAAAAGATAATGAAGTCGATTCAATGCGAGGTCACACCTAGATATATATTTATTTTATGTATTTCTTTTATGTTGCTAAAAAGAATGAAGTCTCTTTACTGAATAATTTATATAGCATGTAGTTCATAAAGTTTCCAAAGAACAGATCAATATTTTGATTGGAAAATTAATTATTAATTCAGTTTTAAGTTGTTTTTGTTCTAAACTGCTCAACTATACCAAGCAATTGAGAGTAATTCAAGGCAAATCAAGAAGTTTAGCTTAATTAAAATATGAAACATTAATAAAGTTTATATTTATAGCACATAAACTATTTAACTCATTTAGAACAGTGCAAGTAAAGTTTGTAATCAAGCAATACAAAGCCCTTGAACTACAGTATGTTTTTCCTGGAAATTCAGAGTTATTCAAGCTAAATTAAAAAGTTTAGTTCATTTTTGCTTTTCATTTTTAATAGAAAAAAACAAGTTAATTTTTATTAAAACTTTTTTTACACTTTGCTTATAGTAAAAAGCATATAAAATGGCATTTTTCTCATTGTTAGATTATTATTATTCTATGAAAGATTATTGAAATTGATTGAATCGTTTATTTCTTATTTGATACGTTTTTCAATGTCATGGATAAAATTACAAACATTTTAAATTTTTAATCTGCAAATGCAATGTTTGAAGGCAACATTATTGAAATATTTGTAGAGTTTCATGGAAAGCACTAAAAGAAGCCCTAAGTTAAATTGGGATTTCAGAAAAATATTAATATGTTCTTGGACTTTGTTTTTGATAATTGGACATAAAATAATAAACTTTAATAATAATAAAAATTAATTTAATTCTCTATCGATTTTGAGGATTTTATGCATTTAATTCTCTCCTTTTCCTCTAGATTTTGAGGACTTTATTAGAACTGCAAACAAAAAACATAATATTCGACAAAATATTTCAGAAAATATTGTCCTTTTATTATGCATATTAAATAATTAAATAACCGTAGAACTTTTTGAACACAAATATTTGAATAAAATGGAAAACTTACTTTGAAATAAAGCGAAATCTAATCAAAATTGAAACATTAATATATTGAACGTTATCTCAATATTAAATGCTTTTTCTCCAGGAAGAACTTCCTCAACTATCCCGCAATTGAGTTTAGAGAGACATTTTTTTTCTTTCAATTCAACGAAACTTTTTATGCCTGAGCTAATGCTGGTATTTAATTTGGAGTTTCTCCCTCTCTAAATCTCCACTTTTCCCCACTCTCCCTCTCTCTCTCTCTTCTTCTGTCGCAAGTCTCTCGAAAGGTTCTCAGTTTCATTTCTAACGAAAAGGACGCCCACCACAAGAGAAGTAAATGAAATAAAAGAAACAGAATTCGTTGCTAAGTTTTCCCCGAATTTTGATTGTGATTGCGATTTGGATTTGAATTTGGATTTCAAGTCAGTTGCTTTGTTAACTTTAAGTTGTCTTTAAATTCAAGAAAATTCAATGATAGTTTAATGCTAGCGAGCTGGGGGCACCTGTTGTCCGTTGGGGTTCACAGTTCTTATCGCACACCTATTCTATTCTATTCTGTTCTGTTCTGTGGTGCAACAACAACAACTAGCCAGGGCATTCTGTGTGCACTAGATCCATTCCCCAATGCCTTATCGCGAGGGTCGTTTGTTCGTTTCATTCGAGCAGATGTCGAGCTCAAATCAATTTCCCAGCTTGTGATTAGTGCGTCAATAAATGTGGCCAGCGATAAGGCAAGTGCTTTAATGTGTCCGTTAAATAGTCACACACACACCACACACACCTGCACACACACCTGCACACACACTTAAACACAACATGCATCAAAAAAAACTTACATTGATCGTCTGCAGCGCGAACAAGATTTCAAATTGGGCGCGCCAAAAAGCGTTGCATACCACACGGGGCACACGAGCACTGCGAGCAGCAGCAGCAACAAACAACAACAATGAATGAACAGAGCAATACACTTGAAAAAAAATATTGTTACTAGAGCGCTGTCGTCGTCGTCGTCTTCTTCTGCTGTGGCGGAACGAACTAACGGCAACGCAGTCTCGCGACCAACTGAGGCGCCACAAACGGCAGCAGCAGCATTTAAGAAGCAGCTCCAACAGCAGTTGCTGCCTCTGCCTCTGCCCGCTGCCTCTGCCCTCTGCCTCTGCCTTCACTGCCTGCCTGGCCGCCTCCAGCTGGAGGGACAGTTCGGTGGAGAGAGGGATTGGCACCAACCGGCAGCACGCCGGCAAAGGCATTTTGTAACGGCCAAAACGACTGTTGAAAGCTAAAGCTCGAGAGCTTTTTTCTAAAGCTTGCTGTAAGCTTTTGCTGTCCTTTACTCGCAGCTGGCAATGCTGCTAATAAAAACTGAAGAGAGCAAGTTTTGAAGAGAGCCAACTGACAGCTGCTCTTTGGCTGCCATTCTCTCTCTTTCTCTTCCCTTTTGTTCTCTTTGTGTGGATGATAAATCAGGGTTGATTGTTGTGCATGAGGAACCAGAGCCAGAAAACTAGGGAATCGGGGAACCACCAGAAATTTGAAAGGGCTGCCATACTATATATGTATACCCTGTTAAAATTGAAAGAGCTTAAGGTTTTTTTATGACGAGATAATGTAATTTTCGGGTGTATCTGAAATGTTTATATTGACTGATGCTGTATATATTTCTTATTTTCCCTTCTCCCCCAGTTTCGAATTTTATTTGGGCAGAATCCATTGCTTTTAAGCACTTAATCAAACCCACACTTAATCATTTTACAATACTGAGCAGTTACAACAAACTGTGCCGTGTTTTAATCTAGCTCAAATGAACTAAAAAAAAAAAAAAAAAAAATATTAAAGAAAGAAATAATTAAGTGCCCAATCAATAAATTTTTTCATAACTTATAGTTTTATCATTCCATTCCAATCCAATTCAATGAACTCATTCGGACAGTAATAATTAATTCTTAAAAACAATTCTATCGTGTAAAGTCCGTTGCAATTTTTTTTTTAAGTGCAACAATAAGACTTACGTTCACAGAATTTGGTGGTCTTAGCTCTTATAATAACTGAGTTCTACGTGCTCATACAGACAGACAGACATGGCGACTCGGATGTTAAAGCTACCATAATCAGAAATGTGTACGTAAACTTTGTGGAATCCCAGTTGCCTCCCTCTGCTCTAGACTCTAAACAAAACCACACTCATTAATTTAACCACACTGGAATAAGTTACCAGAACTAGTTAAAAAAAAAAACCCAGCACTAGTACGATATACAATTATAATACAGAATAAGTTGCATGTTTCAAAGAACTAGATAAAACTAGAGAATAGAATGTGCAAATGAATCAGTAAAACTTGGAGATCAGCTTTTAATGTTCAGCCCTTGGTTTATATATGGTTGTATATAGTATATATACTACAGTAAGGTGCAACCTGAGTTTCAGTTCCAACGGTTTTCGAGAATTACAATCAGTTGTTGTACTCGTGTATGATTTATGGGGTAAGTATGAGGTTTATATTTAAAAGTGACTTGCTTCGCATTTACAGCTAAACTCAATTGGGGACTACGTTATTTGGCCAGACGATGCTCTCGATGTAGTCCAGATAGGATGCGACGCGTGTGTAGAGTCCAGGGGTTTTGGTGGCACAGCCGAATCCCGTTGAGATGATGCCCAATATGGTGAATTTATTGTTCTCAATATCGGTCTCCAAGACGAGCGGACCCCCCGAGTCACCCTGACAGGCGTCGGCCTCTTGTCGAAGTGTGTCGCCGGCACAGATCAGTGTATCAATGACGCCCTCCTTCAGGTATTTCTGGCTAGTTGGCTGCTCAGAGATCGATCTGTTGCAGGCCTGCAGTGGCACTATCTCAAGCGGGGCACGCAACAGTATCTTGGAGGTAGCACGAGCTGAATGAATGATCTTTGAATGATCTTAGATTTCTTATGTTCAACTGAAATTCGACATTCTTACTGGGCTGATGTATAACGCCCCAACCGGCGACAAAGAGCTTTGCTGACAATGGTGGATCGGCGGTGTCGAGTTCCAGGCACGCCGGATATATATACAGATTGAACTGAACCTCTCTTTCCAGTTCGAGTATGGCAATGTCATTGTACTTGCTGATGCTCGAGTAGTCCTGGTGTATGGAAATGTTCTGTGCATCCAACAGACAGAGAGAGAGAGAGAGAGAGAGAGAGTGAATCATTTATAGTTCCATCATGGTAGTGGCCACTGCTCACCCTTATGTTGACATCCTGGTAGTAGTCATTCAGTTTCTCAATGTTGACGGTGCCCAGGCGTACATAGACTGGTGGCTCATTCACATCGTTCACACAATGCGCCGCCGTCAGTACGTGACGGCTTGAGATCAATGAACCACCACAGCGGAACCTAATCGTGCCGATCGAGTTGATGGCAATGGCTGCCATATGCGGATAAACACCATCGTCCACTGGGACTCCCTTGAGAATGTGCGGCGTAAGGGACGGTTCTCTCATTCCATTCTCGTAATTACGACAGGCTAAAATAGAGAATATCGTTAGTTGAGTTTCGAGAGTAGTAGAAAGATTTGAAAACAGCTAACCAAGGAAATCGAATATGGTGAACAAGATCTAGATTTTATTTACAGAATTTATATACAAATATATACATATATCTACATAATTCATATTGAAATTCATAAAAGCCAAAAAAATTAGTCCTGGAAACGAAGGTGCACTTATAAATATTTTCTTAATTCATTCATTTTAATTTCTTAGGTCTGAACATATCATTATATACCTTTATTTGTTTCTTGTGGAATGAGGAATCAACTTCTTAAATATTCAAAAATCTTTACTTTTTTCTACGTTCTGGTTATTATAAACTGTTATATCCCATATATCTGGGTCATCGTTGACGTCTCTTTAGCGATGCTCATGCGATGGTTCCTTTGGTCAAAATTTAAAAAACACTTATAACCTTTACACCTCTCACAACCAAACAAAAAATGCTATGCACTTGAAACTTGGCACAGATGTTCGGGAAGAGAGTGTACAAATATAACAGAACGATAATCGACAGTATAATGCTTTCGTAATGTATCAAAGTTATTAATACCTAACCTAAACTATCTTTCTTTGCAGTTCTCTGTTCTACTTTGATCGTGCAGATCTTAAAATCGTTATTAATACTTTTCAAATTACCTACAAAATTAGTTCGTATATTTCTGAAGTTATTCTGAATCATATTCCCTTTCAGGCTACTCACCTCTCGCTGCTGCTCGGTTGGGATCGGGGCCGGCATTGACGCGGGTTGTGGGCGTGGGTTGAATGGTGCGCGACGTCGTTGTGTCGCCGCTGCAAGACGAAGAAGAAGAAGAAGTCGAAGAAGATGATGAGTGAGGAACTGTCAATCTACATGCTGTACATGCACATCTAAGTGTGTGTGTTGGTGTGTGTGTGTGTGTGTGTGAGTGAGTGTTGTGTGTGTGCCCCTTTGAAGTCATGACAAACCCGAACTCAGCTGAACCGTTGCCCAGCTCATTGCCATCGATCTCATCCTGCGGACGTTCCCTGAAACGAAATGGCGCCCATGGATCCAAATCAATTGGCGACATAGTAGTTGTAGTTGGTTGTTGTTGTTGCTCTTGTTGTTGTTGCTCTTGTGGCTGGCACTGGCCGGCGATCGAAGGCATTGACCTCTCGGGCTGGCTGTATGTTCATGCCCTGCTGCCGCAGACGATCGTTGACCAACTTAACCAAATCATCGGGATCCTGTGGCGGCTCTGGGAAACGACCCGGCCGTGGACCAGTTGCCATGTCCGGTCTCTGCTGAGGCCTCAGGGACATCGGCCTATTGATCACCCTTGGCTCACGATCCGTGGCCGGCGCTTGACCCAAGGGACCCATGCTCTGGAATTGTCCCGGCCAAGCGGGCAACGGTGTCGTCACTGGTTCCGCTGTCCAGCCAGTGTTTATCCAGCGGGGTCGAGATGGAGGCACTTGCTCTACGCTCGACGGCGGTGCTCGCATTGCTTCGTGGGTGACCACAGGCACGTTGGCATTTTGATTGGGCATTGGAACTGGGAACTCAGGCTGGAATCTCTGCTCTTGCTGCGGCTCAGGCTGCACTGGATTGAGCAATTGCTGAAAGTCGAAGAACGACGAATCCTTGTCCAGCATTGGATTCTCCGTCGTCGTCGTCGTCGTAGTGGTCGTGGTTGTGGTGGATCTGGTGGTCGGGACGCGTGTTTGGGTCACCTGTCTTGGGCTGCATGGAAATTAGATAATGATAGTTTCTTGCCAACCCAAAAATACTGAAGCATGCAACAACAACAACAACAACAACAACTGGCACAGCAATCACGTAGCCAAGGAGTGGGCAACGGGCTGTGGGGCGTACGAGGGGCGGTGGAGGGGGGGACAATCACAGTAAGCAACATAAAACTAATAAACTAAATGAACTTTTTGCAAATGCATCTTTACACTCCACTTACCGTGTATCTCCCGGACAACACTCTGCCACGGGACAGCAGACAATCTCCTCCAGCGTCCCGAAGCCACACGAGGGCACCTCCTGGCCCGTGAGTATGCCCCTTTTGATGTATTTGTCCACATGCGGCTCACACTGTGACGACAGTCGACAGACGCCGGGCAAGTTCGGCTTCACAGTGCACGGATCTCCCTCTGCAAGCGATGAATACAATGAATAAATAAATGAATCAAATGAATGAATGAATGATTGATTGATTGAATGACTGATCTATGTATCAGTGTACATACCTTCACCACAGCTGGAGAGTTGAATGAGCAACAGGCCACACAGCAGGCGGGCCAGTTGGGTACAGACACCTCTACGACGGACCCTCATTGTGCTGGACGCAAAGGACGACGCCCTGTGCTAGCAACTGCAATTATTTGGGGACAGATTGAAGGTGGATTGACATATAAACATATATATATATAGGTTATATAGAATACTACAGGATATATATCGTGTGACTTAAGCATAGTGCGCCGGTTTGCAGTAGAAAGGTTTGAGCACGATAGCTAGTCATTATGGTGAGCCATTTATTTCAAGATTCAGCTGCAAGACTATATTAAATACCTAGAAAATACTCAAGGAGAGATATAGAGAGAGTATGGAGCGTATAGAGATATATCCCAATCAATCTAAATGGGTGTAAGCCATATAAAGACAAGATGAATATACTTTCTTGTGCACTGTAAGAACGATTAATTTCTTCATTATTCAATTCATTCTCTGTCTTTCTCTGTTAAAGGTCCCTAATATCTTTTATATACTATATATACATATGCTTGTTAAGTTTTATATTCAATATACATCATCCTTTCTCCCTCTAAATCTGTATATATACATTTTAAATATACATAATATATAATATATACTCAATATACATGCAAACTTCAGCATATCAGATGGTAGTTACTTCTCGAATAAATTTGGAGTTTATTGACCGATTATTGACTTTGCAAAAATATACATTATATATATATAACATTGTATGTCTTTCAGGTTCAATCAGGTAAACTTCAGGCAGCTTAAACTGGTTGAAATAAACGAATATTGTAAATGAAACAAGTGAACAAGTTCAATAAAAAATTTGACGATGCAAATTTCTTCTTGATTCGCATTATCAATTACAGATTTAACTGAATGCCATATACTATATATATTTATATATTCTTTATGTGTATATTAATGTATGTCAACTCATGCATATTCAAAAGCGTATTTCGATTAGTTTTCAGCACGGAATTGGGTTAATTGCCTGTTTGGCAGATAGCGAAATGACTTTAATACCAAAAAAAAAGAAACCAAAACAAAACAAAAAAGTATTTTTCAAGATTGTGTCAGCTCTCTCAGACTGATAGCGCAGAACCTCTACAATTGACCCATGTTTCAATAACATAACAAGAAAAAAAAAGAACCGAAACTGAGTTTATAACGCGAAAATCCCAGCATATATACAACGATTGGTTCAATTGTTACAATGATTCTATGAAAGTTTCCCCATGAGAGAGAGCTGTGAATCATGATTCACAAGTGATAAAAGATATGCCAAAAATGTGTTGAAAAAGATAAACACTTTAGAGATTGTAATAGAACATGAACTGTATCTAACTCTTCTGACTTTACTTGATTCTTTCAGATAAGAAATGTGAAAAGACTTCAATGGATTTCGAGTCTGTTCATATGAATTCGCATGCGACTTTACGACACTTGGCATTATCTGGCTAGAATATTATCCCATAATCGATGTCTGTGTGATAAGCATCGATTTGGTATTTAGTATTATAAATCAGATAACTACGATGACGTCACGGCTCGCTCACACACGTTTCGACCCAAAAGGGAATTGCACTTGACGTAATCTCCGGCTGCAGCTCGTCAGCCTTCATTATCACGGATCTCTCGCTATACTTATATATACTTATATTGTATATAACATGATGATAATAATGTTTTTGTCTCAGTACTTTTTTGGTCGAGCGCTTATTATCAGACGAACCTTTGACACGCAACGTTTAAAGCTTTGCGATTGATAAGCGCCAAACAGCTTCAACTGCAGTTTCTATTTGTTTTTTGTTTATATAAATCACATGTATAAATTAATAATTAAATAAAAAAAAAAAAACTGAAGTTATTCAGAGCACAAAGGAAAAAAAGAACAATTTATAACAACAAAAAAAAAAAAAAAAAAGAAACATATAAACCGGTGCCGGACGATGCTTTAGCTCGACGAGACTCGTCACGACTCGACGCGATACTCGTACTCGGACTCGACTTGGTTTACGCTGTTTGGTTCTCTCTCTCTCTCTCTTTCTCTCTCTCTCTCTGTCTGTCTGTCTCGGCTCGTGGTACCGCGCGGCAACGCGTCGCTTGGACAACTGAAGCTGAGATTAGAACCCAAAGCCCAGATGCCCCCGTCGACTCGCACTCGCATCCAGAGCGGCGACTGTGGTCAAGCGTCGATTGTATTGCTGTTTCTTCTTGATAGCGTTGAACCGGTTTTTTTTAGCGAGCACTGAAGCGGAGGGCAGCGGAGAGCGGCAGAGATTGTGCATAACATTGTGAATAAACAATCTAAAACCAGAGGAAAGTCGGCTGAGAACGACAGTAGGGTACCCTTCTCTTCGGGTACTACAAGGGAACTTGCATAGCTACCATGGTATCTTTATGAAGGATTGAAGGAGAGTTAGATGATATGGTCAGCTAACTAATTAAACTTTATTTGATCCGAGAGGATTGAAACTTTAAGCAGAATTAGAAGATATAGTCAGCTAATCTTTTATGTTATAAAAGCACCTTTCTGCCATATTTGGTGTCTATAGCTTTTACAATAACTGAGATTTGGTTGTTCACACAAACAGACAAAAACCTGGCTCAATCGTCAATGGCTGAACAAGAATATACATGTATACTTTTTATAGTCTTCTCTCTTCACATGCCTTCTTCTGTCTACATTTACACAAAGTAAGTATACCCTCTTTTGAACATTTGCACTGCTTGAAATGCATAGAAAATCAACAACAACAACAACAGCAACTATGATTCAAGGGGAATACACACAACCCCGGAGCTGATAGCACAGAGAGGGAGAGAAGAAGACAGAGAGAGAGAGAGAGAGAGAAGCACTGCAAAAGCATCGCCGTTCATTGCCAGTGTCAGTGGCAGTTCCAGTTTGGGTTTGTCCCCAGAGCTGCCTCTTCGTTTTGTTTTTTGGGCGATAATTGCAGGCGCTACAGTGTGCACTCGATATGGTAGAATGTACTTAACTTTAAGACATTTCCACTTGAGTGAACTCTATGAAAATAAAATGAAGTTAAAGAAATATAAGAGATGATACTAAGAGAAGAGTACAGTAAGAGCAAGGTGTCTTAGAAAGAACTTGTTGCTGTTAGGTTTATTAATTCTACTCATTTACTCCACCAGTTAATGTCCGTATGAACACCTTGATCTCAGAGTTTATAAGTGCTAGGGCTACCAAATTTACTGACAATATGTCTTATTATTGTAAACACATAAAACATGTTTTAGAATGTGTAGACACCCCTTTGCGCCTTTGTAAATCGCTTAAGAGCGTATTGTAAACGTAGTTCTAAAACTAAAACGTTCATTTTGGTAAGTAACATATAAATAATGACTGCAAATTGAATTACGTTGCGATAATTGACTTTATTAAAGATATAATTTAGTGTACGAAAGATAAATCATTAAGTAACGGGTATATTCCAGTCGAGCTCACTTTACTGTACCTTTCTTACTTGTTTCAGATTAAGAATAAAATGCCTTAGGGTGGTGCTATTCTCTTGAACACAGTTGTGTATGAATATAAAGAGAGAGAGAGAGAGAGAGAGAGAGAGAGAGAGAGAGAGAAGAAAGAGAGCAAAAAGTGCATTATATTTTCGAGACTGTACACAAATCTGCCTCGATAACCTCTCTTGGGGTTATCAAACTTTGCAAAAAAAACCTGGAAAACTAGAATTGCGTAGGGTATACAAGAACCTGCATATGAAGTTTTTATTATAATTAAGATATTGTTCAGATATCGTTCACTTCGCATATTGTTTCAAGACGTGATGATAATCAGTTTATTCCATTGAGAACCAGTTTTAAAGGCTGGGAAAGCTACTCTATTTCTGGAATCCGAATCAGTAATGAATACATATATTTAACTTAGGTTTAATGAAACTTATTACACGCATACTAACTAAGACTAATCACAATAAGGGCGCGGGGTGGGGGGGAGGTGGAAACACTTCGAATTACAATTGAAGTTCCTTTCAGAGCTGTCGATTGACGAAGTCCACGAGTTGGCGATCCAGCAAGGTGCTGAAGTACATGACCGGCGTGGAGCTGCTGCAATTGCCACTGGGCTTGAGTGTAGATGTGGGCGTGGCAACGGCCATGACACAACGTGTTCCATTGGGACGTAACAGATGCAAAACACCGCCCACTTCTGCCGGACACGGTGCACACGAGTCCGCTTGGGGAATGTTGGAGATGGTCACACTGGGCTCCAGGCACATGTGCCTGGCTGGCAGATCCGGCACTTTGCTGGCGTTGCCAAGCTGCTGGCAGGCGGCAGAGGGTAGCAGGCGCATGGGTAGCTCGTAAAGTGGGCAGTCGCCGGCTAAAGGGAGAAGGGGAGATAAATAAAGAGAGAGAGAGTTCAGTGAGAGAGATGAAGATCAGTGAGAGAGAGAGAGGCAGGAGAGGAGGCACGGGAAGGAGGCATAGGAGGAGGTAGAAAAGGAGGCAGGAAGAGAGGCAGAGAGTGGGAGAAAGAGAAGAGGCATAAAAGAAGGTTAAAAGGAAGAAGGCAAAATGGCAAAAGAGGCAGCATAAGAGCCGGGCAAAGAAGCTAGAAAGAAGGCTGGAAAGAAGCCAAATGAGGAGGCACGAAAGGAGGTAAAAAAGAAGGCGGACAGAGAGAAAAGCGGCACAAAAGAAGAGTAGAGGGAAGGAGACAAAGAAGTGGTAAAAGAGGCAGCAATAGGGGCAGGCAAAGGAGGCAGAGAAAGAAGGCTGAAAAGAAGGCAAGAAAGGAGACAGGAATAAAGGCAAGAATGAGGTAGGAAAGGAGCCAGGAAAGATGGCAAGAATGGAGGCAGACAGACCGAAAAGAGGCACAAAAAGAATCAGAAAAGGAGGCACCAAAAGAGGTAGGTAAGGAGGCAGGAAGGAAGTCATTAAATGGAGCCACGAAACGAGGCAAACAGAGAGAAAAGAGGCACAAAAAGAAGCCGAAAAGAAAGCACGAAGGGAAGTAGGAAAAGAGCCATAAAAGAAGATAGAAAAGGAGTCAGAGAGAGAGAGGAAGAGGGAGAGAGTTGGCACCTACCGTCACTCTTGGCCCAGCCGCTGACCACCAGTTGACCCCGCACTTGAGCGCGTGTCTGCTCGTAGTGGCTGCAAATGGGCGCCTCGTGCTGTGGCCGTGGATACTGCAGGCGCAGCACAGCCAAGTCCTCCTTATAGATGGCCTCGTTCTGCGAAGGGGAGAAACAGAAAGAGAAGATAAAGAGAGAGAGTGATACAAGCTAAATAGAGAGTTCTAAGCCCCGTCTCTTTCTTTACCCACCATAATCTCCACCAGATCGTCCTCATCCTCATCCAAATCCCTCAAGTCTGCCACACCGAAGACCGCATGACTTGGCCGCCTGCAGCCGGCGGAGGTGAGCAGCAGCTGCGGCGTCAGCAGCACCGCAGTGCAGCGATGCACATAACCATCGACGGCAGCATTGGGAAAGGCCAGCGCCGCTAGATGTTTGTACACAGCACTGGAGGTGCCCACTGGAGTCGTCGTCGTGGTAGTGCCAGCTCCTCCTCCTTCTCCTCCTCCCCTGTTGGCAGCTACCTCTGCCTGGCTCTGGCTCTGCTCGCCCACACGCGTATCAGTGGTAATTTGTGTGCGCGGCTGTAGGGGCACACTGACGGGGCAACAGATGATCTCCTCCGTGGTGCCATCGCGGCAACTGAGCACCTCCTCGTCGCGCAGACGCTGCTGCGATAAGAGTTTCCCCACGCTGTCGCACTGCGAGATGGCCATGCATTTGCCCTCGTACAGTGGCGTGCGGCACTCATCGTCCCTGGCCCCCGTCGTGTCCGGAAACACCAGGCTATCCCGCGTGGGGTAGGGATTCGTTTGGGCCACCGAACGCTGCAAGTACTCGCGATTAGTTTTAAACAGGCTAAGCCAAGGTGCATTTTGTGTTGTTGTTGTTCTTGTTGTTGTTGTTGGCTTTGCTGTCGTCGTTGTTGTCGTGGTTGTTGTTGTGGTTGTTGTTGTGGTCGTTGTTGTTCTTTTTGTTGTGGCGTCGCCTGGGGAAATGCGCAACATCTGCTCACCGGATGTATCGATCGGACAGCAAATCTTCTCGCCGCGCACAGTGAAGCCACAATTGAGTATCGCTTCAGGTCGCAGTCGTCCAGTTTGCAGGTATCGCGTCAGTGTCGAGCACTGCTCCGGCGGCTGGCAGCTGCTGCGGTAATCCGGTGTGGGGCAGGGATCGCCAACTGCAAGAGGAGATGGGGGGGGGGAATGTGCAAGGCAAGTTAGCAAGAGAGAGCAGTGAGATGGAAGAGATGGGAGAGATGGGAGAGTTTGGAGAGACAAGACTCTATAGTGAGAAATATAGAGCGAGTTTTGATCAGAGCAAGTTTAAAGAACGAGAGAGAGAGAGAGAGAGCAAGAGAGAGAGAGATAGGGGGGAAGAGAGAGCGAGAGAGAGTGTGAGCAGTGTCTACGCACCCTCCAGATTGAAGTAGCCCCCGCTGCTGCTCACACAGAGCCCGATCAGCGTGAATATCGCACAGGTTACTCGCACTGACATGACCGATCCGCACCGAGATCCGCACACGAACTGGTCGGCCGCCTCGCTCGCGCTCAACTGCCGATCAACCAAGCAGCAGCACGATCTCTACAGCGACGTCTGCAGCGACGTCGACAACGACTACGGCGACGCCGCCTCGCCTAGTCCAGCTGCAAAAAGGGGTCGCTGTAACGATCACTTCGATCGTACCTCGCCTGGCAGCGCAGCCAAACTAGCGGCTTTTGCCAGCAAAAAAAAAAGCTGTTTGGCGGGAATTCACACTTCAATCCCGTTTCCAGCCTGGGAAAACCTGGGCTGTGCATCATCAATTGCAAAAAAACAATATCTCAAATGTTTTCAACAAAATCACAAACTGAATTTCGGGAAAGTTTGCCAAAAACATGACGTAGGTTTATTAACAGACGTACATATACATATTTATTACCAGATCTCTCTACATGCTCCTAACTCCCTTCCTTTATCAACTGTGGTACCATTGATGTATTACTTTAATAACAATCCGGTTTTAGTAAGACTCTTGAAACGTTCGTGAACTCTTACGAACTCTACTATAAATCATTTAAATGTTTACATTGCTTAATGCAAATCATCAATTAATAAATTAAAACGAGCAGGTTAAAAATAGTCGAGCGTGCGCGACTGTCACATAACCAATACGAACAGCTTTAACTCTACACCCACTATAATTATTCTTGAAACAACTTCCATGTTAAGTATTTGGTATTACTTGTATGATGATAATTATTAAACACACGTTTTTTCAATTTATGGATCGAAAGAGAGAGAGGCTAACTCGAAAAGAGAATAATCTGAGTGGAATAATATGATATTTACATATGTATTCATCCATTTTGATGGAGCTAGTTCTTATCATTATTATTAAATTACTACAAATTAATATATTTTCCCCCGCCACTTAAATTTTGTTAGATTTTTTTATAATGTTCTATTTTTTTTTTTTTTTTTTTTTGAGAGAATTAGCCTCATGGAGAACCATTTCGCTAAGCCGCGAAACAGAACCAGAGGCATTAATTATTTATTATTCTATAAACATTAGGAATCGTTCAGTTCCATCTGAACTTAACCTAATGCGTAGCTTAAAAGATAATATTATGGTTAAAGTTCCTTAATTATAATATATATACACTTGTATACTAGAAGAATTATGCTATCTTACGAGTAAGGGCTCATGGAGAGGAATTCTCGGCTGCTGTGGAAATTTATTTGTTCTCCCAAAGGGACTACTTAAAAGTCCCTTTCGATGACCCGGTTGCTCACGTACCAGGGTAGCCCAGATGCATGTCGTGCCGCGATTCAATTGAGCTGCGTCTTGGAGGCAGTGCCCCACCCACACTTGAATGGTACGCCACCTACGGGTCAGCGTTGGACGCAATATGGCTTTATTAACAGAGTCTTAGTTGTTTAACAGCATGTTTACATGAAAATCTAGCGCTGCCTCCCTCTCTTAACAGAATAATTCACAGATAACAGTGTGTTGTTGTATTGCATACCGAGCAGCGCTTTTTTCTGTTAGCGTAAAAGTATAACGTTTTTTCGTTTTTCAATTGGAAATTGCAACGAAACTAGAACAGATAGCGACTTGGGGCTCTTTCGATTTCGTTCTTGTTTTCTTCATTGATCAGTACCCACCGCATCCAAGTCCGAAAAGTGTATAGCTCGCCCAGGAAAAGGAAAACCTTTTGTAGGCTGACTTTTGAGTTTCTCTCGTTTCTTTTAGATGAAAACCCTTTTTAAACCCCACTTTTAGCGCCAGGGGGCGGCGGGGCGGGAAAATTCGAAAAAATTTAACATTTCACTGTAAACGTAAAATCCATTGAGCCCAAAAGTATGCATCACTGTAAACTGCAGCTGCGCGATGATGAAGCGATTTATGTTATGTCTTAGACCCGTTACGAGTGTGACCATCTTTTAAGATGGTTCGGCGGTATGGGTATTTAAAAAGAGTTAAAAGACGTGACAGCAGGCAAGGCATACCATCGAAGGCAAATGGTTATATTATGCATGTAAAAGCACAAATAATTATAAACTTAGACTGTTCATGTAACAAATACCTTCATATAATCAAATGATTATAAACTTATACATATTTTACATTGTTTAATATATAATAAGGCATTCAGACTAACTACAATATTTGTAGATTCTTCTTCCGCGCCTTACATGTTTCATAAAGAAACTTGAATGCCCTTTGCAAGCTCACCGCAGCATTTTAAAGTGTTCCGCCCTTTATAGCTGCACTCTACACCCGCACAACACATCTACACACACGCACAACACGTGTAGGGTCGCACGCACACACACACGTGAGTGTGGTTAATCTGGTGACTGAAATGAGTTGCAATCTTGCTCTGTAATCTTCAAATCAGACTTTCAGTTACATTTGGCGCTCGTCTGTGACAGTGTGGAGATGCTGTGGCCAACGTTGCTACTGCTGCTGCTCATCATCTTTCCTCTGTGGGACTATCTGCGCCGCAAGAAGCACCATGACCAAGTGCGCGAACCGTCAGCAGGGCCCAACGTCTCAGGCAACGTACTTGCATATCAAGGCAATCATGACGAGCGTGAGTTCGTGTTGAACTTGGCGACAGCTGAAGTTATCCTTGATTTGATTGTGCAGGCATCATGGGATATGCGCTGGCGAACGTTCCCAAAAGAGGCTGCAAGTATCGCAACTGGAAGTGCGATCATCCGCCAAAGTTCTTAACGAATGATGCCCTTGACGTCTTCAAAGAAACTTCCTTTAAAGTTTCCCCACTTGTTGACTTTCCAGGTGAGCAACAGAATTCATTTGAAATCTTCACGCTAAAAAGAAAAAAATGTTAGAATTTAAAATGAACATTGTTTAAGGTGCATAAAATATAGTTATATTGAAATAGATATGATATGGTATACTACCGAATATCCTTCATTATCCTTCCTTGAATTTGTTTTTGACAAATTTCCTTCCATTTGCTAGTAAAGTAATCTCTTCCATTCCACAGCAACAGCCATGTCCACTATAGTGAATATACAGATGAATCCAAATCCGTATATGATCGATGCACATGACATGCTTAAGTCAGTATTCCAATAAAATGGATTGAGTGTCTTATTCTCTAAATACTGTTTTCCTAGAGTTACAGACTTGTTGACTGTGCAGCACATGGACTGCATCTATAGTTTGCTGGGCAGGAGGCAGGAGGTGCTGATACAGACACTGCACTATTTTACAACAGTTTGTGGACTGCGACGTGAAGGTCTCCAAATGGAACCATTAACGCTGCAGCTCAACAACGACTGCGACTACGATGAACTGGAGCAGAAACGTCGCCAGGCCATGTGGGAACTTCTGCTGCTGCAGGATACGTCGGGGAAAGCCAGAGAAGAGGATACGCTTATTATCGAGGATCCGAATCAGGTTATCAACGACTTAGTGGTTTGCCTCTACGATACCTCAGGCCAGACATCTGGGCAAGAAGGCCTGGACGACGAGAAAGCAGACTCCTTGCCAGTGCGCTACTGCCGCAACGAACTAGAGTTCTTGGAGTGTGTGGTCAAGGAACCGCTGAATCCAACAGTGTCCACTTTCGACTGCAATCTAAAACAATACGTGGAAATTCGTAAGTATTTCTTCTAGCACAGATCAATCATGAATCCTTAACTCACCAACTGCAGGGGGCAAACTGATTCCTGTTGGCACCAACATCACCGTGGGTATCTATGCCCTGCTCCGCGACCCCCACGAGTATGAGGCACGCAGAAGGCATGAAGAGCAGTATCAGCAGAAGCAGCGGAATCTGACAAATCCCTTTGCCAATGTACTGTTATTCTCAGCGGGCCCGCGTGTGCTCGAAATGAGGAGCGCCATCAGCAAAGTGCTGCAGAACTACAAGTTGCTGCCGTTGCCGCTGTCTGCGTCGCCGCGGGCTGCAATGAGTCCCCTCTCCATAACTGGAATCCATCTGTCATAAATAAATTAACTTTTAATTTAGGTGCATACAATAAAAAAAAACAAATATAATTACTATGCACAGCTTGGGACTTGCATCGGTGGCCGCGTCAGATAAGGAAACAGCTGTTCTCTATCTCGCTCTCTTTCATAATGACTCACTCGCTCTCTCTTTCTAAACTGTTCTCTTTGTAGATACCCTCGGAAATGTTTAAATTGGGTATATACGTTGATAAGTAAAAACAATTTAATTGTTTCTTTTATTTTGATAAGACAAATTAATCGTTTATAAAATTAATCGCAAAATCCCAATATCGATATACATAATTTTAAAATTTCCCCTTTAATTTCCCTATCGATAGCCGCATGGTTCAAACTTCTGTGCACTGCCTATTGAAATGATAATGTCGTTGCAAATTATACTAACATTACAGGGTATTTTATCTAGACCACCTTTGACTGCCCACTTTAACTGTTGTGGTTGTTATGAAACAGTTTCAGTTTATTGTTGTTTGCGCGCATACCGAGTAAATTCGAGTCTCATTTGCTGGACACAAACAACTGAACAACTCATTTAATCGATGTATTTCAATTCGATTCAGAAATCCTAGGCAAGTTGCCCAACATTTTTTTCTAGTGTTAATTATGCAATTTAGATGTGAAATATCAAGAAACTGCACTATAAGCATTAATTTTTAAATACAATATAGAAAATTACAAAAAAATAAATTTATAAATATTTATAATATATAAATAAAAGGAAATATTCGTGAAAACAAACTCAGAGTGATAGAATTTTAGAGATTACGATATTCAATACGATAAACTTTAACACAAATATTCAGCTAATGGATTCCCTACAATGTGGTTAACTTTGTTTGGATTCGTTTTGCTGCTGCTACCCCTGAGATGGCTCCTCCTCCTGGCGCTGCGGGAGCGACACCATCGTCGTCAGCTACATGGACTGGCACCAAATGTCTCCCGGGTGCCCCTTGTGGGTGCCCTCTGGCAGATGCGTGACTTCCAGCCAGAGAGTAAGTGAACCCCAATCTAAATCGGACTTCATTGACATCCATGACTTCTTGCAGATCTGCACGAGAAATTCAAGGAATATGTGGAGCGCTTTGGACGCAGCTTTGTGGCCACCACCTGCGGTGCAATGGTGTTGGTTACCGCAGATCCCCGCCTAGTGGATGCACTGCTCCTACACAAGCAGCAGCTACGCAAGAGTGTTGTCTATGGTGCCCTCCGTGGCTGGTTGGGCAACGGATTGCTCTTGAGTCGTGGCGAGCGATGGCATGCAATGCGCAAGATCATCACGCCCACATTCCATTTCAGCATATTGGAGCAGTACATAGAGGTCTTCGACAGGCAGTGCAATGTGCTCGTCAAGCAACTGGAGCCACATGCTAATGGCGCCTCCATTAATATCTATCCCTACATTTGCCTGGCCGCACTGGACATCATCAGCGAAGCGGCCATGGGGGTTAGCATCGATGCACAGCTAAACAGGGACTCGCCGGTGGTGCAGGCTGTGAAGGAGTAACTAGATTAAATTGGGATCATTCTTGTGAAGTGGCTACCTCGCTCTTCTCTCTCGCTTACAGTGTGACCAACGTGTTGGCAACGCGCTTCATGCATCCGCATCTGTTGCCTCCTCTGCTGTTCAAACTGTGCTGGCCCAGTGGATATCGCAAGCAGATCGACGGTGTCCAGTGTCTGCGTATGTTTACAGACGAGATCATCGAGCGACGACGCCAGCAACTTTTAAGGGGGAAGGAGGAACGAGAACCAGAGGAGCCGCAGCTGGCGGAGCGCGAGCAGGAGCCCAAGCGCGCTGCCTTGTTGGACACATTGCTGCAGGCCAGTCTGGAGGGAGCCCCTTTGCCAGATGCACAGATACGCGACGAAGTGAGCACGTTTATCTTCGAGGGTCACGACACGACCACCTCGGCGGCCTCCTTCTGTTTGTACCTTCTCTCCCGCCATGCTGCAGTGCAGCAGCGTCTCTTCGAGGAGCTGCAAGCACACTATGGTGCAGATCTGTCCCGGCCTGTGGTCTACAGTGATTTTGCTGCACTCTCCTATCTGCACTGCGTGGTCAAGGAGTCACTGCGTCTCTATCCGCCAATACCCGCTGTGGGACGTTGCCTGGAAAATGATTTGGTTGTGGGTGAGTAACGATCAGGCATACATATACATTATACACTAGTTAAACATTCTTACCTGGCAGGTGATGCAGTGCTCCCAGCGGGCACCAATGTGATTGTGCTGCTCTGGCAAATGCTGCGTGATGAGGAATATTACCAGGAACCTGTTCGATTTTGGCCCGAGAGACACTTACCGGGGATCGACGCTTTGCAAGATGCGAGGAGCGTGTCCAGCTACATTCCCTTTAGTGCCGGCCCCCGCAACTGCATTGGCCAACGGTTTGCGCTGCTCGAGCTGAAGACAATTGTGATTAAAATGCTGCGTCATTTTGAGTTGCTGCCACTGGGCGACGATGTAAAGCCATCGATTAAAATTGTCCTGCGCTCATCGACTGGCGTTAATTTAGGCTTAAGACATCGACTATACTCGCATTGAATGCGATTGTATCCATATCGATAACTTGTTTAGAAGTTTACTTGCATTGATACAGTGGATCGATAACAAATTGCGTACCGCAGAGCGTTGCCACCTGACACAACTGTTCCTGGAAACAGATTGTTCCTTCTATTCTGTTCCTACTGCTATTTAAATATTGTTTATTATTATTTATTAAGCTCCCCAGTAAATGTACACCATATGTATCTTTTTGTGTTATTATTTATTAAATTTTTTCTTTTTGTGGCGGTTAACAAACACAAGTACAAGTAGTTTTACCATTTTTGTTGTAGATAATATAGTTGACTTGCTCTCTTGCCTCCTCTAAAAGTGTTCACACGTGTCCGTAACATATATAATGGATCTACTTAAGTTTAGTATGCATGTAGTATACACACACAAATAAACATTTCATATATATGTATGTAGGTACATAAGTTTATTTCACTATTTAATTAGTCTAATAGTAATTGGAATTAATAATAATAAAAAACAGTATAGAAAAAACGAAAGAATATTGTATGTGTGTGTTGGTGTGTGTATGTGTGTGTGTGTGTCTGTGTCTAGTATATAAAACAAATGCATAACAAACATTTAACAATCGCGTGTGTGTGTTTCTTCGTTCAGTTACATCAAATTCAATTTAATTTAGTTTAGTTTTAATATATGTATATATATAATATAGACTATAGAAGTTACACGTATGTATGTATTGTATATATATATATATTTTTTTTTATTGTAAATTGTACTTGGCGCTTATTTTATTGTTGCCCTGAGTTTAACAACAAATAGAATTCGTAGTTTAGCTTTGAAAACCGTTTTTTTGCATTCAAATTGGTGAGTTCTGTATTTTTTATATTCTTTTCCTCTTTGCGCTCCAAAAAATATTTTATAGTTTTTAACTAACATTTATTCACCTATTCACAAAACAAATTGTGTGGGGAGTAAGGAGGAGGTGGAGGTAGGTAGGAGGAGGAGTGGGGATGGGCTGGGCAGGGCACTTATCATAGATCTCTTAGAGCATAAGACATTTAAAACATTTAGTTAATATTTATATATATATAATGTATATACTATATATAGTACTCGTTTAAAATTTCTTCTTCATCTTTCCTTTCTTCTTCGTTTAACTAATGCCATTTAAATTATACCGATTTAAGTTG
The DNA here is from genome assembly GCA_018904595.1 of Zaprionus indianus. Taxonomy (NCBI): domain Eukaryota; kingdom Metazoa; phylum Arthropoda; class Insecta; order Diptera; family Drosophilidae; genus Zaprionus; species Zaprionus indianus. Next base: position 1,805,783 of record JAEIHA010000344.1, read on the forward strand.
TAGTTGTAGTTTAGCTTGGTAGTTCTCGTAACGCTAGCATTAAGATTAACAGTCTTTTATCACGTTTAGTTTGTAGTACGGACCCCTCTTTCGGCCGGGCCCATGTCTATGCCTCATAGCCATGGACGGCGGCGGCCACATGTGTGTCTGTGTCTGTGTGTGTGTGTGTGTGTGTGTGTGTATACGTGTTTGTGGGTGTGTCTGCCTATACATATACATTCATGTATATGGTAGCTAATAATTGTTGTATGTGTGTTGGTGTGTGTGTGCGTGACCATAGTTTATATGAATTAACAAACACATTTCCACTATTCTCAACTACCAACTATGACCTATGTCTGCGTGTATGTGTCATTGTGTATGTGTGCTCACTACATGCGATAGTAAAAATTAACAAAAAAAAAAAAAAAAAACCAGAAAAAAAATTAGTTGCATATAGTTATAGTAAGTATAACAATTTAAATAAACAGCCGCCGGGCGAGTCCACGACCCAATTCTAAAGTAGTTTTGTTACATGCTCACTCATTGGTTCGGTTTGTGTCATAATAATATAGATAAAGGATCCGTGGGATCCGAGTTCCCATTCTCAAGTACTTAGTAGTATCTCTATCTCTGTCTCTGTCTATATGTCTAACTATCTGTCTGTCTCTGTCTCTGTCTATATGGCTATCTATTGAAATATATCTGCCAATCAGTGTGTCTGTCAGTCTGTCTGCCAGTGTGTGTGGTGGAGGTGAATGGGAGAAGTTTATGGAGTTAAGTTGAGTTCACTCCAATTTTCCTCCCGCTTACTATTCTCTTCCCTTCCACCTTTGAGCTTCTCTTCCCTCTCTCTCTCTCGCTGGTCGCTTTTGGTGTTTGGCTGTCACGTTTATCACATCAGCTGAAACCCTCGATTTGTGCTTAGCTGTACTTGGTATCCTGCATCCCCCTCTAGTGCGGCGATAGCTGATCCAGAGCATCTCCTCCCATTCCCCCGTCACTTTGTGAGTCCGTCTCCGATCTGGCCGTGTTCGCTTTGTGCTGCAGCTGTTCCTCGTATTCGCTCTTAATGTTCACATAGAGTTTACTCTGCTTTTGATGCTCCTCCTGCAGGACAAAAGGAATATACGTTAGTTATCGATACATCGATATATATTGACCTGCCACTTACCATGATCTCATCAATGCGCTGACTCGCATCCGGCAACTCGTAGCGATTGCTCTGATCCCTTAGCTGCGCCGCCACATTGAGTTGCTCGTGCAGATTCCGCTCGATCTGCACCAGGGAACTGCTCAGCACATCCTCGATCTCTGCTGGCAAAGCGAACGATAAACACATAAATTTATTTACAGGCTATAGAGTTAGTATACCATTGAGTAGTTTGTATATTATCGATATATTGTAATATATTTTGGCAGTCGGTATATTATCGAATTCATATTGCACAATACACTCTCTAAACCCAATTCAAATTATCTGTCTACTATAATTACATATGTATAGAGTTGCATCTGCTCGATCGTGTTTTGCCAATTGTTTTTATTGTTTCTAATTCTATTTCTATTTCTGTATCTGCCAACTGAAGTGCTTGTTCATGCATCATTAACCCGAGCAGGTGCAAATGCTGGTGTCACGATTCGACTTTGGAGCGCGACAGAGTTCTCTTTGTTTAGCTTCCCATGTCATTTGAGATTACCCAACTACAACCGAAGTAAGGGATTTATTACACACTATACTCGTATGCATGTAAATATATCCAAACCTGTTGATATTTTTTGTGCATGTTAATTTACCTATTCTCAACTAATTCAAGCTCGATTGGCTGCAAATCGATAAGACTACATAACGATTTGTAAACAAATTATGTGGTGGGGCGACGATTCTAAGAACTCATAAAACTCAATAAATATCGATTCAATAAAATCAAATTGTGGTGGAATGTCGATTTTAAGAATAATTGAATTTGAATTTGTAATTTTCGATACAATAAAAATCACACAAATTATGTGGTGTCAAGTCGATTTTAAGAACAATCTGCTCTACATAAAATGTGTTACTAATTTAACTGTTTTTTTCCTTCTCTGCTCACCTGTGCTGGGCATAAACCGTCGCTTAGCCTGCCTCACATCCTCCTGGGAACCTAGTCCACTGATGCTGCTGGCACTGCGCTTGAGGTTGCCCGACGTGCTGCCGCTCACCACAGTCTCCGGCGTGAGGGGACCACCCTGGCAGAAATCGCAGTCCATGTCGCCCGCGTCGAGGCAATTGCAACTGTCCAGCAGCGTCGTCGTAGAGTTGGAGCTAGGTGACTTGACCTGTTGAGCTGACACTGTGTGTATGCCGCGCAGATGCTTAGCGGCCGTTACATTGACCACGCTGACACTCTTCGATATTGAGGACTTCACCGATGCCGTCTCGGGAGGCACCAGCGCCAGGGGTGGAGTTTTGGCACTGCTAATGCCGTGACCAGCACTCAAGCGTGCCTGGGCCATTGAACTCTCCTGGTAGGGATTGTGTGAATGTGAATGCTGCTGTTGGTGGTGGTGGTGGTGCTGCTGTTGCTGCTGGTCCTGCTGCTGCTGATGATCGTGCAGCTGATGATAAGCATTTTGGCTAAACGATGCCATACTCGCAATACCATCCTCATCGTCGTCATCGTCATTGCCCTCTAGCGGATCGAGTTCATAATCGGAGCCATGCTGCAGATTCTGTATCAGACACAGCACTGCTTTCTCCAGTTGCGCGGGATGCTCCGAGGCGGGCACATCCACGGTTGACTGTGGTATTCGTGTATTGATAATGACCGAGAACCTCTTTTTCATCTCTTGCACACGTCGCTTGCCCTCCTCATCGTCCAGTAACGTGTTCACACACACAAACGAAGTGAACCTTGTTCGTTTCCTTGTCGATCTCCAGAAAACCCTTGGACTGCAGATAGATGATCTTGCCATTGCGCGTGAACAGACGATAGGTGGACTCCCCGTACGAGCTGTTGCAGTCATACACTGGAAGAGGAATGAACAAGGAAAGAGTTAGAGGAAGAGGTAAAGGTAGAGGAATGGTAGAGGTAGAGGTAGAGGTAGAGGTAGAGGTAGAGGTAGAGGTAGAGGTAGAGGTAGAGGTAGAGGTAGAGGTAGAGGTAGAGGTAGAGGTAGAGGTAGAGGTAGAGGTAGAGGTAGAGGTAGAGGTAGAGGTAGAGGTAGAGGTAGAGGTAGAGGTAGAGGTAGAGGTAGAGGTCAAGGGGAGGTAGAGGTAGAGGTAGAGGTAGAGGTAGAACTAGGTCAAGGGGAGTAAGGAGGCTTCACTCACTTTGTCGCAGCGCCACAATCACCCACCGCACATCATCGTTGTGCATGAAGGTAAACGGATTCAGATTGCGCACCTCGTCCGTCATGTAGCCCGCCACGATGCCGATGCGCTGATCGCAATCGATAATCCGTCCATCGATCAGATGCCTGGTACGGTACTCCAGCGTGTTAGCATCGAACAGACGATTCACGATCTTGGGGGGACGAATGATGCGCGCACACGCAGTCAGTATCTGCAACGGAGAAGAGATGAGAGGGTGCTCGCTTTGGGGGCTTGCTGTGGTACTTACAATATCATTGCCGCTTATCGTATGCAGCGGAATGGCATCGTCACGCCCCCGAGTCCGCCGTATCAGCTGCAAACTGGAGCTAAAGGTGTTAGGACGCACACAACGCGGCGCTCCATCGCTGCGCCTAAAACAACCATCGATTTTCACCACCTCATAGGCGGTGGGTTCCGAGCGAGGACCTGCTCGCGCCAGTCTGCAAAGAAGAGTAGACAATGAAGAAGAGCTGCTATAGCATGCACTTGCTCCTTCCTGCTCCACTTACCGTACACGAAAGCTGCGCTTGTCAGCCTTCAGTTTTTCATCAATGTAATCCTCCTCAGATTTACTACGCAGTCGCGGCTCCCCATCGCCATCCGCAGAGTCCGCTGAGTGGGCATCGAAGAGATTCTCTAGATCAGTGGGAATGAGCTGTTGCTTGAGCATTTCATGGTCATCGGGATGTGCAATCTGCAGTATGCTCTGCCCGTACAGATCTGTCTGGCAATGCCCCAAATGCTGTTCGATGCTGGACGAGATCAACAAGATCTGACCGTGACAAGTGAGCGCCAGAAAGAAGCTATCGAGCATCCTCATCAGTGTGTCCGTAAATTGCGGACGCGGTTCGTGTAGCATCAGTCCGAATGCTGAGATAGAAGAGGATATATAATTAATAGATATACAAGTTATACCCAGCTACCTAGTCAAGAAACCTTTAAGCCTTTCTAGAAGAGCTTCTACAATTCTTATTTCAATTGATTCAAGTCTCTTTGTATTTTTTTTTTTTTTTTTTTTTGTATTTGATTTGCCTTGGAAAAAATAATAGAATAGAGCATTCCAACCCAATTACTCACTATAAATGGTACCTATTCAAATGTGATTCAACATGATTAGTTGTTGATAACTGTACCCTATTATATTGTCCCTTATTGGGAGATGAATAAAAATGTCTTATCTGGTTATCGACACTAAAGTTAAAGAACTAAAGATAATCTAAGGAGATTAAGATCTCTTAGATATTCTAAACAGATTAGGGTCTCTATATAGTACACCTCTTCTACTTTAATAATGATTCAAGATGATTGAATAATATCGGAATTACTTAATCGGCGTTTAACACGATGACAAGTTAAGATCGCAACATTTTGAAATATGTCTAAGTTTGTTGTTTGTTTGATTGGATTGTTTTGCAATTGATTAATCGATAAATGCAGCAGCATCTGTAATATTACATATTCGTTTAGATTATTAACTAATAAATATTTTTTGTAGGTTTGTTCAGGGTTATATGTCTTATTCAACCAAACTATATAACCTTTTAATGCCGTATAAACCGAATAGAAAAACAGACTCTGATATTGGTGAAGCTGTGTTTATGGTATAGATACCCTAGAAGTTCAGGAAACATACACCCTATATATAAAATTGTTCCTTATTTATACATATATTGCTGACCCTCTTTGGGTTTCATTCTCGCTCTCTTGACTTACCATGATGCAGTCGCAGGCCATGGGCAGCGAAACGCAGCACTGCCGTCTTGTCAACGCGTCGTGGGGACTCTGCCACATGTGGCACCATCGTGGATAACTCCTGTATGGATCCATTGAGCTTGTCACGTCGGTTCTTCTCCGCCCTGTTACGCGCCTCGCGACCGCTGTATATGGAAGAGACAAAACAGGAAGCCGTCGGTGATTAGTCACGCATTCGCAATTGATATTGCAGTCCCAGTCCCAGTCGAGTCGAGTGCAGTCAATAGAGGAATAGGGGCAGGGGGCAGCGACCAGGTGGGAATGATGCAGGGGGTGGTTCGGCTGGGGCTGGGGCTGGATTCAATGTAATGTTGTTGTTTACCCATTGAGGGGCGCATGACAAGGCACTAAAAAAGCACACAGACAAGCATGACCAGCAGAAGAATGACGGGGGAATGACAAACGGCTCAATAGCTGTCAATAATTATCAACTGAAATGAGCCGCTGCCCAGAGAATGCAGTCAACGTCGCCGTCGACGTCAGAAGTGCGAAAGCGTAGCTCAGAATACGACGGCGCTGAGTTTCTTGGGCTGGTGACGGCGCCAACCTGGTTCAATTTCTCTATTGTTGCTGTCCCTCTCAACCCTCTCTCTCTCTTTCTTTAACTCTTTCTCTCTCCCCCTCTCTATCCGTCTCTCGCCGCTTCCCTCTGTGTTCCCTCCACTCTGTGACTTTTTCTAGTTCTTGTCTGTGTACTTTCCCATGGGGCGTATGAGTAATTCATACGGAAATATGATAAAATTGCGTTCGATTAGCAATGGCTGCCACTTTGTTGCATTATTATTGCTGTTGCTGTTGTTGTTGTTGTTGCTAGTGCTGTCTATAGCCCGCAATCAAGTGATGTAATTTATTTAAAACGCAATTGCAAAAGAAAACGGAGAACTGTACAACAAAATTTAATAATGCACTCGCAAGTTCTCGCAATACTCGCGTAAGTGCGAAACGAAAGAAGCAGCACCAGCACCAGGAGAAGCACCAGCAAAGCACCAACAACAACAACAACAACAACAAATAATAATAACAATAGCAACAATAGTAGAAACAACAAAAGGCAGCAGGCAAACAACGAAATCAAACACATTGCAAAAGCTGAAAGGCGCAAAAACTATGTATATCTTACTATGTAACCCACTATACATATTTACTTAAGTGCACCCAATCACGCACACACACGCACACAACTGCGCACACTTAAAGCAGCCGAACACACGCACATACAAACTGCAGCAGAAATGGAATTACATAGTAGATACCCTGTAACAAGTGTTGGCATTTATGGGGCATACATATGGTACATATAACTCTAGTGACATATCTAACAAGAAAGAAAGATATTTATGCAGATATCTGTGTATCTAGATAAAGTCAGTTAGCTCCATTCGAAAGTCGTTCGACGTTCATAGATCTAATGAATACTTTGCTCAGTGCTATTAAATTTATATTACAAAAATTGAAGATGCAGTTTGTGAAGTTCAGGTAATGCTCATATTCTTAACAATTGAAGAAACAAAAATTCAAAAATCCTAAGAGATTGTTGTATAACATTTAATAACATTCTTAAGATTGGATTATAATACCTCGAATATCCTAGTCTTATCCTAGTCCTCACCTAGACCTAACATAGTCCTAACTTAGTCCAAACCTAGTCTTAAACCAGTCCTTACCTAGTCCAAACCTATTCCAAACCTATTCCAAACCAAGTCCAATCCTAGTCCAAACCTAGTCTTTACCCAGTCGTAGCCTTGTTCTAACCTACTTCTAACCTAGTCATAACCTACTCCTAAACTAGTCTTAACCTATTCCAAACCAAGTCCTAACCTAGTCCTAACCCAGTCCCAACCTAATCCTAATCTATTCCAAACTTAGTCCCAACCTAATCCTAAACTATTCCTAACCTAGTCATAACCTACTCCTAACCTAGTCTTAACCTATTCCTAACCTAGTCATAACCTACTCCAAACCTTCTCCAAACCTATTCCTAGCCCAGTCCTAACCTATTCCCAAACCAAGCCCTAACCTAGTCCTAACCCAGTCCTAACCTAGTCCTAACCTAGTCTTAACATAGTCCTAACCTTGTCCCAAACTATTGCTAACCTATTCCAAACTTAGTCCTTACCCAGTTCAAACCTATTCCTCACCTTGTCCTAACCTAGTCCTCACCTAGTCCTCACCTAGTCCTAACCTGCTCCTAACCTGGTTTTAACCTACTTCGAACCTAACTAAGTCCCAACCTTAACTTCCTTTAAATATTTAGACTTTTTTACCCATGAAATATGTATTTTTTTCTTTTTTGCAGTACTTATTATAAGTACTCAATATTATCGCCGAAGTCCTTTGGTTTTTATAGTCAGTTCTCAAGCATTAAATCAATATCGTAAATAATGCTTTACAACATGCAATAAAGCAACGTTAACGACAATTAATTTGGCCAATATCTTGTTGCGAGTATTATATCACTGCGATTATAAACCAGTTTTAATTGGTACCTTGCACCCTACCCATGACGCATTAAACTTAAGAACTGAAACTAACAATATCTTGAGCTCATTACAGAATGACTTACTCGAATTCATCTCTCCCGTGCTTGTTTTAATGAGAGATGTATCGATGGTTGCATAATGAGCATAAGCTGTTTGTGCGAACTGGGGATTATACTTGACTTTGTTTGGCTTTTTTGTTCATATTGTGAAATGCTCCTCCCCTTTGCAAATCCGACCTTGACATGTAACCCGGGGTAGGAGGGGGAGGGGGGCAGAGAACTGATTTCATATGCAATTGCGCATTTTCAGTTTCATTTCTGTTTTCCTTTTGAGAGCCAAAGAGAGATGAAGCTGGCAGTATTATGTAGTATTACATGCACATATGTAACATACATACATATATACAAGTAATGTATTATCAGTTTGCAATAAGCTTGCACTGCCCTCTGTCCTTCGGCCTCGAGAGTGGGTGGGGGGGTGTAGGGGCTGGATGGTACTTGTGGTATAGATAATGGTGGTGGTATACGTGTATGGTATCTAACTATTATGACGATGTTGCCCTTGAGACGTTCACTTTGTTCTCAATGGGTCACACCAAGTGGTCAGACGAGGAAGTGCAAGGTCTTGACGCCACTCGACGCGCCAACTTTGTAGCTGATTGCGCTTCGTTCTGTCTCTATCAATGCGAGCTATATAAAACACACACACACACACACACACACACACACATACGAGTGCGTGTCATTGTATGTGTGTGAGTGGGGTATTTGTTTATTTAACATGTTGCATTTGCAGTTCCTCAATCTACCTCCTCTTCACACTCTCACACGGCACTCGCATTCTCTCTCGCTCTCTCCCTTCTGTTTGTTCATTTGTTTTGAATGCGCAACAATGTAACTGCGCACTGCGATAGGCGGTGCCGAAGTCAGCGCCAACTGCGTCGTCGACGTCGACGTCGACGTCGATTACTGTACTTGCACTTGCATTCGCTGCGTCCTCTTTCCTCGCACCCTATCGCACTCGCACTCTCACTCGCTCTAGTGCTCGCTCCCTGTCGCTCTCTTCGGGGCCCTATGGCCAGCGTAACCTTGACTGCTTGCATAGACACGCATAAACCCACCAAGTGCGGCAACCCTGCACAAGCTGCACGACTCTTAAATACCCTTGGTAGCTATGCAGACAAGGTTTAATATACCCTACACGGGGAAGATACGAGGGTCGTTTGATAGTCGTGACTTTTGAATAAATATTTTTGGTTATTTTATAATCTCCTATGCTTAGACATTTGTAGCGTTTTTCCATTTTTTTTTTTTTTTAATAATAGTTTTCTCCCTACAAAATCGTTTGGGAAGATACCTCAGAAAGTTCTAATCTGAATCTGGTTGGGTTTGGTGATAAATTGAGATTGCTTTCAATGCCTATAAAACGCAAACCAAAAAGAGTTTCAAAAAAGAGTGTTAAAGGGGTTTTGGGTGCGTGGCTAAATTCTACAAAAAAAACAAACTTGATCAAACGTTGTGTTGAACCCACCAAAAATTAAAGGGGCGTGGCAAATTTAAAATACTTACAATTATATATATTATCCGCAATTTTACTATTTCTACCCAATACAATCCCTGAAATCTAGGTATTTATACTATGTCGAATCGATTGTTGACTCTGAACAACTGAACTTCAACTGTTTGGGTTACTGGTTCAATTATTAGAAAGGAAGAAACACGGTTGCAATTCGACCTAAGTTATTAAACTTCTATAATTATATGAGAAATTGAATTGAATAATCTGTTATTGTATTATATAAACAACTAGAATATTCTCTTCAAATAATATATATAATTTTTAATTCAGTTCAAGCTAACATTAAAGTTAAAATTTAAGCACAAATCGATGCAGATCTAAGTGGTTTCTTAAATTCTTTCAAGAAAATTCTTCATTTATTCTTTTCAATAACTATATTTGAGTGCTATTCATTCAAATACTATTATATTTGAGTGTTATTCATTAATATATTCGAGTGTTATTCACTAATATAATTGAGTGCTATTCATTAATCATAACTAACGAAATGATTCCTTTTCCTTCCACAAAGTTCTTTAGTTCATCAGACATTCTTTTAATAGTTGCGCTTTCGTAATTTCTCGATTTGCTGAGATTATAAAAATGTCTGCTAAGCTCAACTACTTAAGAGTCAGTCCGATTAGATAATGACTTGTATGGGGAGAAAGAGAGAAGTACAATATAAGCTACTTTTCAATTCATCCATCGGGTAATTCCCACAGACACACAAGTATCGGAGACAGCAATTACAATTATATCGAGCAATTTTATTCGGTCCCTGGAGATGCACAGCCAATTGAGGGCACCCCCTAGCAGCAGGGGGTGGAGTACCCCCTTTTTGGTATCTGCCTCTATTGCGTATTAAATATATATTATATATATATATTGTATATGTGGCATATATGGTAAATAAGGAAATCAATTCGGCATTCAGTATTGCGTAGCCGTCTCCCGCTACCTTCCTCCCTGCTGCCAATCAAAATTGCTAGGGTGCTCAGGTTCTTGTTGTTGTTGTTGTTGTTGCTCCTCGTCTTAGCCATTTGTTGTTCTTGTTGTTGTTGGCCCATTCAGCTACCAATGCACGCGTGCCATAAATTTCACCAGACGATAACAAGAATAACAACAACGAAGAAGAAGACGAAGACAAACAACAATTGCAATCTTCAAGTGCAGTGGGTGAGTGAGATTGAGGCAGCAAGGCGTGGGCGGGGGGGAGGTGGTTGGTGAGAGGGGGTTGCTTGTTTTGTCAATGGCCAACTGAGCAGCGCAGCTGGGCAATTGGTGGGAGGGGGCGCGGCGGTGGTTTGGGCAACCATTGAAAGACGAAAATAAACACGAAAACAACGTTGATAAAAATACAAAAATAATCGCGCCAAACACCGCGGGAGATTGCCGGGCAGAAGGCGGGAGGCGGGAGGGAGGAGCCTATGAGGAAGGCAGGGAGGGAGGAAGGGTGGTCTGTAAGTTGGCCAATTAGCTGCGGTGTTGGTGGTGGGTTGTGGGCGTGGGTCTGGCGACGTCAACACGGCAATCAGAGACGCCACACGAAGCTGCTTGAATTTGTGGCCAAATTGGCTGCACGGGTCACCAACGCTCAGCCACGGGGGGTAACCTCTCGGAACAACAGAGAGAGAGAGAGAGAGAGAGAGTAGGACATGATTGCTTACCTATTTGATAGCTGAAACATTTCCATCATCGTCTCATGCGGATGCGGATGATGTCCATGCGAAGCATGTGGATGCTGCTGCGGATGCCCGTGCGATGAATGCGGCTGCATTTGCGAATGTGCATGCGGATGCCCATGATGCGGATGTCCAGGATGTCCAGGCAGAATACCAAATGCACCCGCTGGCATGCCCATGGGCACACCAAAGTTCCCATACCGTCCATATCCGCTTCCACCAGGTGCTGCCGCATTGCCATACGGCGCATTTGGATACCACATGCTCTGATAGAAACTGGACGATGCGGATGACGATGTCGATGGCGCTGGCGGCGGCAGCTGCGACTGGGAATGTGTAAAGGATGCATGGAGTCGCCCACTGCTCGTGCCGCTGCTGTTGCTGGCACTGCCACTGGGTCCAGGACTCAGTGCATTGAATCCACCACCACCACCACCACCTGGACCTGGACCTGGTCCCGGTGAGGGATAATTGTATTGGAAACTGGATGGCGGGCGCAACATAATGTCACTGCTGGAGGGCGTCGGAGATTGGTAGTAGCTATTTGCTGCACTGCCCCCGGTCGCATAGTCCGAGTCCGCATAGCTCTCGTCCAGCTCCAGTTCGTTGTCTCTTGACTGCGACTCTGTCGCATCCTCATCCTCATCATCATTGTCCGGCGACCAAGGCGAGGCGAAACGCTGCTGCTGTTGCTGTTGCTGCTGTTGTTGTTGCTGTTGTTGTTGCTGGTGTTGGTGTTGGTGTTGCTGCTGTTGTTGTTGCAGCTGCTGCTGTTGCAGTTGCTCTGTGTCTGGCGGCTGCGGATCATCAAAGTAGGGAATGTCTGTTTTGAGATCTTCAACGTCCGCCGATGCCGAATCACTTGATTGGCTTGAGTTGGTGCGGGTTGAAGGCGCCTTTGTCGGTCGCTTAAGGTAGGCATCGAGTGCGCTCATGTTGACCGGGCAGCTGCAGGAAAGAGACAGAGAATGCGAGAGATAAAGTCAGTAACAAGTACGAACGAGTTCAAATCATAAGTTTAACTTGATTGCTAGATACCCTACATCGCACACATACAACACACAAGCAATGCAGAAATTATACCCTTAGAACTTTGTCAATTGTAGCTCAGTACAATGTAGCACCCAAAATTTGAGCAATGCTTATTCTAAATAGAGTATACAGAAACCTGTCTACAAACTTTCATGTCTCTAGCTCTTGTAATAGCTGAGATATAGGCGGTCATACAGACACAAAACAAAAAAAGTACAGATTATTACTCCACAATTCAGTCATATCTTTAGAACATGTTTTCTGAAAGTTTTATAAAACCATTAAAAACCATATAAAGAGATCAATATAATATTTAAATAGACAAATGATCAATTATAAGTGATTTTATGATGTTAAAAGGGCAAGAAAAACAACAATTAAGTTTAAATAATGCCCAATTTTCTTTCTTGCTTAGGCGCAGCAGCCTTTATGCAAACTTTGATGTCTCTAGCTCTTGTAATAGCTAAGATATAGACGTTCATACAGACAGAAAAGCAGAAATACACAATGTTACTTCATAATTTAAATGCAAATCTATTTAATATTTGTATCTGCAGTAAATAAACTCTATTTATTTTCTTTTTAAGACTAGAACAGAAAAATAGACGAATTTAATTAATTTAATAATGTTATAAAGGTAAGAGAAACAAAAAAAGCAACATTCTTTGTAGCTTAATTTCTTTCTTAGGTAGTCAGCAGCATTTATGCAGACTTTGATGTCCCTAGCTCTTGTAATATCTGAGATAAAGATGCTCATACAGACATATAAATGATAAAATGAGCGAATATACGCAAATTGAAAATAAAATACAAAGAATTTATCATGCTCAACCTTTCTCAAGTAGATAAGCACCTCTATGCAAATTGTAACTCTTAAAAAATATATGATAAAGGTGTTCAAACAGACAAGTAATATGAATATGCTCAAATTGAGAGCATAATACACTACAAAGTCTTGTAAACATATAACCCCAACTAAATATACCCTTTTTACAGACATTTAGGCTAGAAAGGTAATATCAACAGGTATCAACAGGGCAAGTACAATTTGAAGATGCCGAAAAAGCAAGAGAGACAAAGAGAAAGAGACAAACAACAAACTCATTAAATTTGTTGAATTTTGTTGCTCATCGATTAAATTTATTGTGTATCCCAAATCAGTTGTTTTTTTATAGTTTTTACTGCCCCCAAGACAATTTAGTTTATTTATCATTTATTTGTGTATGATTCGTCTTGATGTTGTTGTTGTTGTTGTGGCGTTTTGTGTAGTAAATAAATTGTTATTCTTTATTATTTTCTATAGACAAGCGAAATATTTGTTCGTTGTTTGTTTGTATCTTTTTATTTTTGTTTGTCGGGTTTCTTTGTAGATCTATTTTCGCGCAAGGTTTTTGTATCAAAATAGCGCAGAAACAAGTAGAAACAATTGGAAAGATCGTGTGTGCAACGACGAGCACACACCCTGTACTTACTACAACTGTTGCTAGGCCACTCTAGAGTATTTAGTAGTCTATATACTCTAGTTGTTGTTGTGGTATTTGCAGATTTTATGATTGGGCTCGTAAAATTCTAGAGGCGATAAACACTTTCTGGACTTTCTGCGGTGCAGGGCAAATGGGGGTCGCAAGAGCGTTTATTTCTCAGAGACATATAGTTCTATATGGCATAGTCGCAAGCATATATAGTATGCTACACACACATACCTTTATAGTATATACATATAAATATGTATAGTATGAGCAAGTGCTGCCTATAAATAATACCAACACTACAGACACAAGATACCAAGCACACATACACACACAAGTAGATATAGTGGGTACGTGTGTGTGTGTGTGTGTGTGTGTATCCAGATGATATCTCAGAACTATATTTATATTTACTCTTCTTTTGCCATTTCTTTTGTCGTGTCGTTGACGATTTATATTTTTTTTTTTTTTTTTTTTTTGAATCATTTTCTGTTTTCGTTTTCCGCATTGAAATGGAAATCGAAACTGACAGAAAGAGGGAGTGGGAGTGGTAGAGAGAGAGAGGCAGAGAGGTCTATGGAAATTCCCGCTCAAAAAGATTAATTGACAGATTGCTAAACGGATCGCAAAAGGCGCGCGGGTCAATCAACCCGCGAAACAGAACAGAAATCAAACAAGTTTTCTTTTGTTTAACGATAATGAAAAAAAAAGAGAGCGCAGGTTAATTATATTTTCCTGTTTTAAATATAGTGGGAATACGTGCAAAATTTGATTAGCAAGCAAAATGGTGAAACGATGAAACAATCACTCAAGATCTCAACATCGATCGAGTGTTCGATCAACACTTCCTGAAGCTGAAGCTTCAAGCATCGAGTGATCTATGTTGTTGAACTTAGATTACATCAAAATATGTACACTTCACACACACAGACACACCCTCTGGCTGTGAATAGTTAGTTGTTTTAACAATCTGTTCGAGACTTAAGTAAACAAACAACATCAGAACGCACAAATACTTAGCATGAAAGTTGAATTACAAGTGCAATTTGTGACGCCCCTTTTCGCTGGGCATATGCACTTTCTTACTAACTTTGATACTTCCCAAATGTAAGAAATAAATTCCGAGAGGGAACATAATGTATGTTTAAATTTTACAATATCATATCTTTAACCTACAAACAGAAGTTAGATTTCTTTCTGTTCATACCTTAACTAAACCAACATTACATTCTCTCTCAGTCACATCTGTCAAATTTCCCGCGTTATTGTTATTGTAGAGTATAGCGAAAGTTTCCATAGTTATGTTACTTTGACGAACCAATTAAATCTGTCACTTGTTGTTATGATGTTGCACTATCAACATCCTAGATTGAAACTTGACTAAAGAATATGTTGTTGTTGTTGCTGCTGTTCCCTTGTAATTGCTTTGGAGTGTTAAATAAATAATAGACATTTCTGCGGTGTTAACGAGTTAAAAACAAGGGTTCGCAGGTTGTCACCTTGATCGTTCGCCAGATACCCTCTGTGCATGATTTAAACTTATTTATGTAAAAACTGCTTCAAATATACAAAACAAATGAGAGTTCTCAGGCATTGTTTTGAATACATTTGGGGAACTACAAGCAAGACTTGAAATATGGAATACAATTTCATTTGTAACCTATCATATCATTTGTCGTTGCAGCAAAGCGGCCAAAAGTATGCTTTGTTTTCACTTCTGCGGCTCGAAAAATTATGCTTTATGCAACAATTATTATTAATTTATAGAATGATACTAAGTAGAGCCTTGGTGTCTTAATAGAAGACATTCTAGTTAACTAACACTACTCAAAAACACCCTAAAAATATATTTAAGCCATAAATACATCATAGTAACTCACACTAGGTAGAAGAACTTGAAGAAGCAACTGCATCAGATTCTTATAAGATTAGAGATAAAATTGTTAATACCATTTCTAATGAAATAGTTAAAGTCCAATTAAAAAAGAACTGCCTCCTGTTGCCTCCTTCATTACAAGATTCATCTCCTATACCCCTCCTCTCTGCTGCCCTATACCCCCGTGTAATTCCTGGGCAAGTTTTATATTATTCAATTATGCGATTTTAATTACGAGATGCAAATACATTCTGTGTATCTGTGTCTGTATCTCTGTTTGGAATACCAAATGGAAAAAAAGGGGGGTCAGTTCCCAGTGCAGAAGAGAAGGCGCGTGACGGAATGGGGAGAGAGAAGTGTGGAGGAAGAGGGAGAGTAGGATGAGCAAGTTGGAGAGGGAGGAGATTCGCGTTTTCTTGCGACCATCATCAATCAGAATATGCGAATACAATTGAACTTCTTGCTTCATTACACGTTTACATTGTAACTATGTGTGAGTGCAAGTGTGTGTAGAGGTGTATGTGTGTGTGTGTTATGGTGTGTGTGCATGTATGGCAATTATAATCTCCGATACGCGTGAATACCAGAGACATTTAACATGGAATTGCCCTAATAAGCCGTAGACATTCGCTCTCTGCTGCTATCTGTCTCAACCCCCCTCCCCCCGCTCCCTCGCCTCGCCTCACCTCTGCCTGCCTCTCCATCTCTCACCAAGATAAGTAACAGTTACTATGGCGATCCCTGCACCTTACCACCCCCCTCCCTCTCACTGGCACTTAGGTGTTGTGTGTGTTTTTATTGTTGTTCGAGGCTTAGCCATGGCAGACGCAGCAGCGCAGCAGCAGAGGGAGCAGCGTCGCAGCACATACAATGACAACAGCTTTACACTCGCACACAACAACAACAAAGGGAGTCAGAGAGGGGAAGGGGGGAAATATAAAATATTTATGTAGGTTAGGAACTGCCGCAACAAAAGTATCAACAAGGGCAAACAACAATGCGCTACGCACACACAGACACAGGCAAACACAGGCACACCTACACACACACACACAGACACAGACACACAGACACACATACAAATGTATACGCAACAAAAAAATCAATTTCACTTACATGTTTTGCGCTGTTTCTTATTTTTCTGCATGAAGTGCGCGGCGCCTTCTTATTATTTGTTGTTGTTGCTGCTGCTGAGCTTTGCTCTGCCCTAAGCTTTGACTGAGGCTGCGACGTCAGCTGAGGCCACAAAGGGAGAGCGAGAGAGAGAGAGCGCCCAGGCAAGTGTTTGTCTGTGCCTCTTTCTCTCTCTGCGTGTGTGTGTGAGTGCGTGCGTGTGCGTGTGTCTGTTGCTCACGCCGCAAATTTGTTTGTTGATTTCTCTCTGCCTCCTTCTGCTGCCGCTGCTTCTGCTGCTGCTGTGGGTGGCGTCGCGTTGAGTTACCGTTTCAGTTCTGCTGCTGCCTGCCTGGTTACAGTGGTTGTTGTTGCAGTTTTATTTTTTTGGGTGTATTCAGGTTACATGCGTCAATTAAACAGGCTCCTTTGATTTTTCAAAGTTTCTTTTTTGCATTTGTTATTTATTTTATTTAATTGTTTATTCTATTTTTATAATTTGATTATTTTATTTATTTGTATATTTTATTTAATTTTATTTTTGTTTTTATTTTTTTTATTTATATCCTTTGCTTTTATTTTCATTTATTTTTTAAGTTTTAATTATTTTTTTTATTTGTTAATTTTTTATTTATTTTTATTATTATTATTTTCTGTTGTTTTTTTGGCATTTATTTGGTTGCTGTTGTTGTTGTTGTTATAGCTCCTGCTGCAGCTGCTGCTATTTTTGTGTCTTGTTGTTTTTGTGTTTTTTTTTTGTTAAAAAGATATTCGTAATTTGTTGTTGTTGTTGTATTTTCTCTTGTTGTGTGTGTTTTGTTTTCAATATTTGTACAGCTGTTACGTTGCGGAGGTAATTGTTGCTCTTGCTGTTTCAGTTGTTGTTGTTGTTGTCGTAACAGTTGTTGTTGCATTTGTTTTTGTTGTTGTTGCCTTTTATTTAGACACTCAACTCATTCTGAACTCTGCAGAGAACACAAAACGATAAAAAAAATTATTTGCTTTGCTAAAAATTTTTCAAACATTTTGAAACAAACAAAATCGCACTTCGGCACACGTAAACACAAAAAAAAAAACAATAACAATAACAATTTCTGCACTTTGTGCCCAGAGTAGTTCCAATTGTTGTTATTGCTGTTATTGTTGTCAAACAATTAAATAGATTTTTAATTCATTTTAAATTACATTTTGCACGTCGCGTCGCGTCGTTTCGTTTCGTTTTCTTTTATTTCATTTTTTATGTCTTTATTTGCATTTTAATTCGCATTCGCTTTGTTTTTGTTGCTAATCAAAAACAACAAAAAAATACACTTTAATATGAACCTAATCATTTTTTCGCTGCTGTTGTCACCTGTTGCTGTGTGTGTGTGTGTGTGTGAAAACAACAACAAAAAGAAAAGAACAAAAACAAAAAGCTTTTGTAAAGTAAAAACCGGTTGCAGCTGCGTCTTCTCGTTCAGTTCGTTCAGTTAGCACCAAAGCAAAGGCAGAGAGGGGAAGGTGGAGCGAGAGAGAAAGAGCGAGAGGCTGGAAGGAGCGGGCGTTCGTTCTTCTCTTCTTCTTCTTCTCTTCGTTGAGCTTTGACTTCAAGTTTGACTTGAAATATCAGACATTTTTGATTTGCCACATGCATTTCCGTATCTACGTGTGTGTGTTTGTGTTTGTGTGTGCGTGTGTTGTTCAAATAAACTCTCAAGGGCCGCAAATTAAATATACAGAGAGAGAGAGAGAGAGAGAGAGAGAGAATGTGTACCATTCTTGTTGTTCTTGTTGCAATTGTTGCCAAAAAGCAGAAAAGCTCCAGGAACACGCACACGCACGCACAGCAGGGAAATGAAAAGTACATTTGTATGTGTGTGCGTGTATGTGTGTGTGTGTCTACGCATGTTGCTGCGTGCTTAAGTGGGCGATTACAGCAAGAAAAAGCAAGAGAAAGAGAGAGAGGGGGAGAGTGGAGAGTCAGCAGTAGAAAGGCAATGGGAGTGGGAGGGAGGGGAGGCTTGAGACAGAACATAATAAAAGTGCCGCCTAATTTCCATTAAACAACAGCGCGAACAGAAGCAAGAACACGCAAAAACAAGCACAAACATGAACATGCATGCATACACAAGCACAGAGAGAGGGGAGTGGAAGAAACAGAGAGGGAAGGAGAAGAGACAGGGAGAAAGATAGAGAAGAGAGATAGGGGAAAAGAAAGAGATAGAAGAAGAGAGGGGGAGAGAGGGGGAAAAAAGGAGGGAGAAAGAGAAGGAAAGAAAGAGAGAAAAAGAAAGAGGGAGAAAGAAAGAGAGAGAAAGAATAAGGGAAAGAAAGAGAGAGAGAGAAAGAGAGAGAAAGAAAAGGGAATGAAAGAGAGAGAAAAAGAAAGCAAGAGAAAGGAAGAAAGTGGTAAGAGAGAGAGAGAGAGAGAGAGAGAGAGAGAGAGAGAGAGAGAGAGAGAGAGAGAGAGAGCAACATCAGAAGAAACGTCACCAGAAGTCGCAGTCGCAATCGTAGTGACAGTGAACTGTCAGTGGCAATGACAGCGACAGCGACAGTGACAGTGACAGTGACACTGATACTGGGCCTAGGTCAATCACCTGGGTCGCAGTCGCAGCCACGAACAATAAAAGCAGAGCGAACAAACAAAAATGTGTTGTATGTAAATGCACTCATTCAAGTGTGTGTGTGTGAACGAAAATAAAAATGCAAATAAGAAAGCAAAACAAAAAAGCGAAACAACTAAAAAAAATGCTACAGTGGCCCACACACGACAGTTCAATACTCTTTGCCTAGTTAAAGTAGAAGTACGATGGAAGGAAAATGCAATAAAAAAAAATGCAGAGTCAGTGGCAAAGGCAAAAAAGTAATGTGTTAAGGCAAAGAGGAAATCCCAAAGTATTGTAGATCCTAAAAAGTATCGATGCTTGTTGAAGTTTTTCATAAGAAACACCGATATTCATCGAAGTAACATCGATATTTCGCTAGCTCTAGGCAAAGGCAAAGCAAAAAATCAGAGGCAAAGCAAGTGTAAAAACAGAAGCAAAGAGGTAAACCCCAAGGAGACAGAGGCAGAGGCAGAGGCAAAGCCAAAATCAAATTCAAAGACAAAGAGGCAAAGCCAAAGTCAATGCAAAAAGAACAACAAAAGCAAAGCCAATTGCTAGACGAAGACGCAGATTAGCAAATGAGCAACAACAGCGACAACAACAACAAAAAGTCGAACAAAAGTTGCTCAGTGAGCGCGCAAAACAATAAATAAATTATATAATTTGCTGCCTCGTTTGTTCTCGCTGTCTGCCTGCACCCCCACCCCCACTGAGTGCATGTGTGTGTGTGTGTGTGTGTGCACCTCCTCCTTCTTCTGCCTTCTCCCTGGAAATTTGTTTACATCTAACGGTGAAACAACAGTTAATTACACGGCGCACTCAGCTTGACTGCGCAGTCGGCGTCATCTCATTACGTATTGATCTCGCCTCTGCAGCTGTGTGTGTGTGTGTGTGACGACTAGTTTATAAATAGCGAGCAAGAGATGTGACAATTTCCGTGAGAGAGCGAAAGAGAAGAAAAGCGTCGCATGATTGAATACCTCGAGCAGGAATAACTGATAAATCATGAGCGAGAATTGCGAATCGTACGAACACCTGTTCCACAGTAAACACACGCACACACACTCACACATGCACACAAAAACACACACACACACATTCGCACCCCTTCTCCCTCTCTCTATCTGTCACAAATGTCCTTCGAAGCGCGGAAATTACCGTTTGTTTGCGTGCTCTTTTGTTTTTTTGGTTCGCTCTCTTCCGTTCTCTCACTCTCTGCTGCCGCTGCCGCTGCTTTTGCTGCTGCCTCGACCTGGCCTAACGTCGACGGCAACAGCGACGCACAGTGGGCCACAAAAGCAATCTCTACAGAACTTAGATGGGGTCGGTTAAAAATTTCAGACAAAAATTAATATACCCTATGTACACCCTCTGCAAGGGTATCATTTGGCGCAGAACGCATTTCGCGATCGGCCCACTGTGCAACGGCGACAGCGACGGCGACGTTGATGGCGACATCAGGTGGTAGCCGTTGCTGCGGCTGAGACGCGTCGTCGCTAAACCAAAAATAACTTTGTACTCACACACACACACACACACGGTGAGAAAGATAGGCACACGTACAATGGTAGACGTGTGTGTGTGTGTATGTGTGTGTGTGTTAGTTACTCAATTTAGCACGTTCTATCAGCGCGGCTGCTGTCGCTGCTGCTGCAGTTACTGCATAACATTGTTTTCGTTATTAATTGTTTACACAGCGCGCTGCCGCTGCCGGCGTCGCTGCCAGGTCTGTTGACTGCAGTTGAACGCGTAATCTCGCGAGAGACGCGCATTAAGGGCACACTTGTTGTGTCGCCGTCAACGTCGCTGCCGGCGTCGGCGTCCCTAACGATCAGATTGCGAAAGCTCCATTCATTGAGCGATACTGATGCTGATAATGATAAAGCGCGGCCAGTGGAAGCTGTCGCGAACATTCTGGACCGACCGAAAGGCAGAGAGAGAGAGAGAACGACGAGAGAGCACAAGGCGCAACCCACTTGCTTATCTGCGCTTACAACACCGACGGCGGCGGCGACGGAGCTAAGAAATTTTGTGTTGTGCTTTTAGCTGTCGCTGCCTCTGCCGTTGCCGCCGCCTCAGCCTCTGCTGGTATTTGGCGAGCACTTGCTGTATGCGTGTACGAGCCTAGGCTCGCCTCCCTCTCTCTCTCTCTCTCTTCCTCTCTCACGCTCTCTTTGCGCCCAACACAAACTTTGCTCTGTTTTGTATGCGAGACGACGACGTCGACGGCGGCAGATGCGACGTCAGCAATATTTTTTGTGTTCGTTGAGGAGACAACAAAATAATAATAATAATACATACAAACACATGCAGCTCTGTCTCTCTGTGTGTGTTTGTTTGCGTGTGTGTGTGAATATTTTGCTAATTATTATTGAAATTAATAACTTTTTAAACGTCCACACAGCACAGCGCAGTCAACGTCACAGTCACCGTTGGCAGCGCAGCGAAAACAAGAAACAAAACTAACAACAAAATAAATAAAATCGAACGAAAATGAAATAAAATAAAAATATACGAGCAACACACACACACACACACAAAGCGCGGGCACGCACAGTAACAACAACAAAAAAAAAAAACGTAAAATAAAACCTTGAAAACGAACAACAACAATAACCGAAAAAACTTTATTAGACTTTTAATGAGTGCGTTTTGTTCGTTGTTGTTGTTGCCTTTTGCTTTTAATCTCGCGTTCTTTTAGCGCTAATGTTACTGCCATTGTTTTTGTTGTTGTTGCTCATATTGTTATTGTTATTGTTATTGTTACATACTCCCAATTCTGGCGATAGTTTGATTGATTTGGCGGCAATTTGCCGAACAAAGGCAAAGCGACGATGAGAAAATACAATAAATATTAAAACAATAACAACAACAAAAACAAAATGTCGACGAGAGACGAAAGCGAATAAACCTCAAAATTAAACTGGAAATTCATTAATATGTTAATTTTTCTTTTTTGACTTGTCTACCATATAAAAATTAACACACACACACACACATGTTGAGAAGGCGCACATGGGCACGTACAACACACACATAACAGACACAAGTGGCGCGTTAAATTGTTGTTGTTGTTGTTGCTTCAGCTCTCAATTTCGTTAAGTTACTTCTCCTCCTCTCTCCTCGCCAAGATGGCGTTATCTTCAGCTGATTCCTCCCACACACACATAACAAAAAACAGAAACAAACAAAACGGAATGTTTGACAGTGTTGCCAACTATGTACATACATATGTTGTTGCACACGCGTTTAACGATTTACAATACTTGATATACGATTGCCGCCCCGATTAGCGATGAAACATGATCGATCTCCCCCACCCACTTTGACACCTTCTTTTACATCCACTCGATTCCAATAGGAATTCAACAAAAACAAAACAAACAAAATAAATAATTGGCAATTTTGAATTCAAATTCCAATGCGTTATGTTTTTTTGTTTGATTTTTAGTGTTGCCAATTTAGTTGTTGCACACGCGATTAACGATTTACAACTCAACGTGTATCGATTGCCGCCTCGATTAGCGATCCTCCCCTCCCACTACAATTCGATTCAAATTCCAATGCGATAATTGTGTTTCTTGTTTGATTTTTACCGATTCCAATTTGTTTTTGATTTTGCCGTTGCTGTTGTTGCTTACGATGTAGTTGCTGTTGCTGTTGTTGTTGTTGATTTCTATGACGATTTCGATTCCGCATTTAAGCAACGCGCGGCCACGAAAACGAAAACACGAAAACACAAAAAGTGACGACGGCGACGTTGACGACGGCAGCAACGGCGACGACTGTGAACGGAACAGGCAGAAAACAGAAACTGAAACACAACAATCGAATTCGAAGCTGAAGCTGAAGCGCGAAGCCAGAGCGGACAAGCGAGCGAACCGCTACAAAAACACAAATTAATTATATTGAAATCACAAACTAAACTAATCAGCCAGGCAGGCACAGCTAGGCCCGCGCTCTGCCGCCAATGCTGTCGACGTCGCTGCTGGGAACGAGCTTTGGCGTCGATGAGGAGAAGAAAAGAGAAGAGAAGAGGAGAGAGAGAAAGCGAGCGAGCAAAGCACTTTGAGTGGGAGAGCGGGCGCAAAAAGCTATCTGTGTGTGTGTGTGTTGTGTTTGCATGTGGGTGTGTGTGTGTGTGTGCCAAAAGAAGACCTTGACGTTGACGTCGCTGTCGACGTCGAAAGGATAACGGAAAAGAGGTTCGCACTAAACTAATACAAGGACAGTTAATTTGCATATTACATATGCAAGCAAGTGTCTCTCTCTCTCTCTGTATGTGTGTGCCTCTGAGTGTTTGTGTGTGTGTGTGTGTTTGCTTTATTTTTATTACACGCCAACAATTGCGCAGCTGACTCGCAAAGTCAACGAGTGGGAGAGAGAGCGCGAGGTGGAGAGTAAGAGCACACACGGTGGGAGAGAGGAGAGAGAGAGCTTTGAAGAGTGCGCGCCAACTTTTGCTGTTTAGTCTACGAACACAAAGCTGCTGCTGCTGCCGAACTGCTGCTGATGCCTCTGCCGACGTCTCTGCTGGCGTTGCCCGCACACTTACACAACAGGCTAGACAGGCCAGGCAACAAAATTATAAACACAAATATGCATACGGATGTATGTGTGTGTGTATGTGTGTTTGTAAACTGAACGTTTCGCGGTATCTAAACAGAATCAGCTGAAGCCTCCTGTAACTGTAACTGTATTTGTAGTGTATCTGTAACGGTATCTGTATCCTTATCTGTATCTGTATCTGCAGCTATAACTGTTAATGTGTATCTGTACATTTATCTGTAAATGTATCTGAAAATGTATCTTACAGAATATACTTTTATCTATAAATGTATCTTATTATATTTAAAAGTATCTTTATCTGTAATTGTATCTGTATCTTTATCTTTATGTGTTAAAGTATCTTTATCTACAAATGTATCTGTGTCTGTATTTTAAAATGTATCTACATATCTATCTGTAAATGTATCTGAAAATGTATCTACAACTTAAACTGTAACTGAAACGGTAAGTGTATCTAAGAATGTATCTCTAGCTGTATCTGCAAGTGCAACTGTAAATGTATCTGTATCTGCAAGTGCAACTATTACTGCATCTATAAGTGTATCTAAGAATGTATCTGCATCTGTAGCTATATCTTTAACTGTAGCTGTAGCTGTAGCTGTATCTGTATCTGTATCTGTGTCTCTATACCTACGAGAATTCTCGTCGAGTGTTTTTGTCGCGCGTTAAATAAATTACAAACTGCGCCGAACAACGACGACGACGACGACGACGGCGGCGACGTCTTTGGACTTGGACTGCTGTCGACCGACTAGCGATGACTGACTGACAAGCGCTCCCACGACGACGTCGCTGACAGCGGCAGCGCAGCGACTGCGGCAGCGACTCCAACTTGGCCGAGGCCACCAGCAGCGCCAGCACAGCCAGAGGTGGCCAGGATGCGGAGGCGTTAATGTCATATGGCTGAGACAATTGTCCAAGTGCTTCCGAAGGAGCTTTAAGTTTCGCTGTCTCTCTCTCCCTCCACCCCCTCTCCCTTCCTCTCTCTCTCCCTTTCTCGCACTTTATGGACAAGAAGTTGAGCGCAAGCTTGCGAGCTTTGACTGCACGGCGTATACGCAATGTTACTGAACTTTGCTCTCTCCTGTCACAAACATCGCGCGCGCTTTTCTTCTTGCTTTGCCTTTGATTCTCTTATACGAAGAGAAGTGAAGCTGAAAGAAACATTTTAAATGATTAAGGGACTATCTTGAGAATATCTTGATGTTTTATGTAGAGAGTCAACTCTTCTGTAAAGGGAAAATTAAAAACAAAATTATTATTATTATTATAATAAATAATATTACTACTATTATTAGTAAGTATTAGTATAAGAATTATTGTTATTTCTATTATTATTATTTTTATAACCAACTGTAATTTTTTTTATTTTTATTACAATTTGTATTATTATTTTTATTAATTACCTATTCATTTTAATGTTTTTATTATTTTTTTCTAAATGACATTATTATTCTTATTATCAAAAATTATTATTATTATTATTATTATCATCATCATTAATTGTATTATTTTTTATTAATTATTATTTTTCCTTTATTTATAAAAAATTACAAAAAAAATACATGTACAATTGTTTTTGGGTTGAATCCGATGATGTTTATTTAAAAAAGAATTCCGGTATTGACTTTAAAGCTTTTTGGAAAGTCTTTAACAAAAAAATCCATAAAAAAATTTTTATTAATATTAATATGCTCTGTTGCCTCTAAAAAATATCCATGATATGTCATTAAACTTCTAACCGAAATAGAAAAACTTTACCAGATACGAGGGTCGTTTGATAAGTCCGTGACTTTTTGTATTTGCCGCGCACCTGCTCTAAATACAACACTGCTCCTGTCAGCAGTTATCGATTAACAGCTGACTGTAAAATTTTGAAAGCTGCGTTTTTGGTTTGCGTTTTATAGGCATTGAAAGCAGACGATCTCGTGAATTTTAACGAAAATGGAAAAAGTGAATTTCGTGTCAGCATGGCAAAATTTCATAAATTGGGCTACGAACTGCTACCCCATCCAGCATATTCTCCAGATTTAGCCCCTGTGACTATTTTTGTTTCCAAACATGAAGAAATGGCTCGGCGGTAGAGATTCGGGTCATCACAGAAACAAACGACTATTTTGAGGGCCTTGAGAAAACCTATTATTTGGAAGGATAAAAAATTGGAAAACGCTGGACTAAATGTATAGGCTAAAAGGAGATTATGTTGAGAAATAAAACGCTTCTTTGACGAAAAATATATTTTATTCAAAAGTCACGGACTTATCAAACGACCTCGTAAATATAGTAATGTTAATAATACAATATTAAAGTCAACATCTTGAAAACTTTGTCATGTCCCAAAGCAATCTTGAGTCACACTCAAATTGAGCTTTTTAACGGCCAAGCCGTTCGAGTAAACTCTGAAAAGCTTTTGAAGCTTTTAATGCTTGAAAGTAACCGTAAGCTTACAGGGAAATTTGTTGGGACATTTTTAAAACATATTAAAAATTGCATGCTAAGAATCTGATTAAATTTCGTTATTAGAATTGATTTTATTATTGTATATAAAAAATCACTTCCAAGAATTCAAGTTAATTTTATATCTGCAATATTTTAGTATTTTCAATTTTGTATTATCCAAAATTACCCAAACGATTTTAAAAAAATCCAGACTAATTTTTTGTGGGCAATTTATGAGGGAAATTTTCAACACATTTCTAAAAATGAAATATAATAACATTTTTAAAAAGAAATCACAAAGGAATTTTTGAATAAAAACAGCACAATTTCCTGCAGATTTTTAAATGTTTTTAAAATTAATTAAATAACAATTTTATTTATTAAAAAAAATTCAATCCTAAATGTGTAACAGAAAATCCACAAACTCTGCTACGCGCCTCGCAGCACGTTGAGCTCCTCGGGTATGGCATAGATGCGCAGCTGCTTCTCGGTCATGACATCCTGGAGATTGGCTACCTCCTGGGGCACATAGGTGACCCCATCCATGTACAGTGCCTTGTCCCAGGGGCACTCATCGAGGGCCATCAGGAGACACGCCTTGCTGCGCTCGAAGCTGGTGCGTTCGTTGGACAAACTGCGCAGGTAGCAGCGCCAGTACAAGGAGTTCCTCCTCAGCACTGCATACTGCTCTGCCTCCTCGGCAGATCTATTGGGATTCGTGGGCAGGAATGTCTCGAACATGCTGAGCACACGATTCCTAACCAGAAACTCCATGTGCTGCTGCTGCATGTAGAGCGAGTCATCTGCCTGGGCATTAGTCTGTTGCTGCTGTTGCATGAAGCGACACCGTGAGGCAATGATCATGTGCAGCAGCGCCAGTATGCCCGCCTTGGTGTGCACCAGCCTGCCGCGGACCTTGTACCACGGCAGAGTAAGCAGCGTTGACCAGCGCTGCAGCAGCAGCAGATTGCGTGGAAATTCTTGCAAGGATTTCTCCAGCACCCCAACCAGACTGCTGCCAGGAGCTGTGCCAGAACAGCGTCCTGGCTGGGGTAGTTGCAGCAACAGCAACTGCAATTCGCGCAGCTGTTCGCGCAGATAACGACACCGTGTGGTCTCCAGCTTCGTTGACTTCTCCATGAGAAGTAGTTGCTCCTCGAGCAGCTCGTTGGCAGTCTGTGGCTGCTCCAGCAAGTAGAGCAGCAGGCAGTGCGCGTGCATGAGCACCACAAACCGATGGGGCCTAAAGTAATCCTCCAGTGGCATAGCACGACTAGCGGAGTCGTTCATCACCTGCTGCAGTGCCTCCTGCAGTTGCTGCTGACTGAGAGACACCAGCTCCTCCGGGGGCAACTCCTGTGCTCTTCCCTGCCGCACCAGGTAGCTGAGCATGTGCAGCGCCTGCTTGTGCGCCCCACAGGACAACAGCATCTCCGCATAGATGACCAGCGCGTGCTGCTGTTCCACCTTGTCTGTTTCATCTCCCGCCGGCATATCCACAATATTGTCCAGCACTCGACTCCAGGCGCCCTTCTTCAGCTCCCCCTCTGGCTGCGCCTCATACTCAAACATGGCCAGCTCCGTGTAGAAACGTTTCACCTGCCGATTCGCCTCGGCGCGCAACAGCTGGCGATGCCTCTGACGCGCCTCCTTTACATATTGTTCACTCAGCTTTCCACTGAGCTTGAGCAGCCGCAGGCGCAGTCGCTCGAAGCGGAACCAGAGCACCAGAAAGACACGTCGCTTGTGCTCATCCGCCGCATCCGTGAAGACTTCGCTGCACTTGAGCAGCAGCCCGCTCAGGCACTTCTCGTACAGCTCGTGCCCGATGGAGTTGGGCATAAAGGTGGGACACACATACAGCTCCTTGGCCAGTTGCAGCATGGTGTCCATGTAGTCCATGTTGCTGCGTGTCGTGGGCAGCGCGTAGCTGTGACGATCCCCCAGACTGGCAAGCAACATTTCCACCGCCTCCGAGTCGCCGATTTGATCTATGCGCGCACAGAGACGCTCTGCCAGAGAATTGCTGCGCACAAAGGGCAACTTGGTCAGCTGCACTGTGAGGAGCAGCAGATGCAGCGTGTTCTCCTTCAGTTTGAGTGGATAAATATAGTGACACACATCGTCCGCATAGATGCAACGCTGTGGATCGAGTCCAGCACTCAGTGCATCTTCGGCGGCAGGGCCGCGCAGTTTTGGATAAGGCAGAAAGTTGTAAGCCTGACGCAGTCGCTCAATGCGAGTCCAAATCTCTGGCATGGGCATGCCAGAGCGAAGCACCAGCTCCTCGTACTCCACCAGTGGCTGTTCATCGGCGGCACTTGCCACAAAGCAATCGAACGTTAAGTGCGGCGCATTCAACTCCAGTGCCAGCTTGAGCAGCGCAAACATATGTCCACAGTTGGCGGATTGGCGCAGGAAGAGCACGCAGTTGTGGAAGAGCTTCAGCATCACCTCGTCCGTGTGCACACGTTGATGCTTCGGGCCCAGGTGCATGCGACGCATGCATTGCTCGTAGAGGTTCAGCACATCGGGCACATTGCAGCGCGCCATGGTGCCCTGTGTGGTCATGATCAGTGCTATCCATAGTGTATACTCGTAGGGCTCACGCTCCAGCAGCTGTTCCAGTTTGATGGCCACCTAAGGGGAGAAGCAGAAGGACATGAAGAACAGAAGAAGGAAAAGAAGTAGGAGAATAAGTGATGCTCACCTGACTGTCTGGGTATGTGGCACTTGCGGTGGCCACATACAACTGCAGCAGCTTTTCATTGCCCGCATGATGCTGCAGCGCCGTCTCCAGTGAGTGCAACTGATGCTCCGCCACGGCCAGGCGATTGGTCTTGCACATAGTGTGCGCCATCAGCTGATGCAGCTCTATCCAGTTATGCAGTTCCGTGGGGTCATTAGCCACCATAGTATTTAGTTCTCGCAAACGCCGCTGAATCTCATCGCCCTGCTCATCTGTCATTTTGGGCTCCACGACAGAAGCAATGTGCTTAATACGTGCCAAATGCTTGCTGGACTTTTTTCGATAATACGACGTTAGGTGATGGTTTTGTGTTTTGTCCTGAATGCGTTTCAAACGGATTTTGTACTGTGGCCGTGAGAGACGCGGCAGCGTATACCATTTACGTTGCACATTGTTGCCCGTCTTGTCCACATAGTACTCCACACTGCCATCAAACTCCAATGGACGTTGCTGGAGTGGAAGGCTGCTCTTAGCCGGCTCCACGGTCTCTGACTCCGATTCGGAATGGGATCGGGATCGATCGGAGTCGCTTTCAATGGATTCAGCATCGCTATCAGTGGCTGTGGCAGTGGGAAACTTGTAACTGGAATTGCTCTTCCAATTTCTATCAGCAACAGGCGGATCCTTGTCTAAAAAAAACAATTAATATCTCAAATCACCATATTACAACCAAGGAACTTTACCTAAATCAGCTGATTGCGCCGGTTTCCCGGAGACAGTATCCACAACATTGAGTATTTGATTTTGATCATCTCCGCTATAAGCCGGAAAAAGCGACATGCTAACATATTATGAACCTCAGTAATCTGCTTAATTCTGACAATTATTGTTAGTTTGTAAACAAAATATACGAAAACGTTTGAACAATCTATCGATAGCTTGCGGAATAAACGATTGCAAAGAACTCAGGGCTGCCAGAATTTTTGAGAAATTAAATTGTTTGGAGCCGTAATAAAAATACTTAATGTATGGACTTTTTGGAATTGAAAAGGCCACCGAAAACAGTTTTTTTTTAACTTTGTCCTGCTATTGAATTAAAAATAGAAGAACTGGTAGCACTAAAACTACGAGCTGCTTCAACGCACAGTTAACATATTCGATACTTTAATATCGATATATGATACTGATTTTGCGTACGATAGTTTGCGCTAGGTGGCAGCACTGCTAGTTTGTCAAATTTCGCACACTGCTCGTGCCGATTGTCAGCAACCATCAACCAGCTGCGGCCATTGGAAATAGACTCATCTTAAAATGTTCAAAAAGTATGTATTAATTAAAGCAAATAACAAGCGGCATTTATATATTTATGCTTAACTAGATTTGAAGAAAAGGACAGTATCTCGTCGATACAACAGCTCAAATCATCCGTACAGAAAGGCATACGTGCCAAGCTATTAGAGGCATATCCCAAGTTGGAGACGCACATTGATTTAATACTACCCAAGAAGGACTCATATCGCATTGCCAAATGGTAAACACTCGTATTAGCTTTAGTTAGCAGCATAAATAATGAATCCATCACTAGCCACGACCACATTGAACTTCTGTTAAATGGAGCCGGCGAACAGGTCTTCTTTCGGCATCGGGACGGTCCATGGATGCCCACGTTGCGGTTACTACACAAATTCCCCTACTTTGTGACCATGCAGCAGGTGGACAAAGGTGCCATACGTTTTGTCCTCAGCGGCGCCAATGTGATGTGTCCCGGCCTAACGTCACCGGGCGCTTGCATGACGCCGGCAGAGAAGGGCACAGTGGTTGCCATTATGGCCGAGGGAAAAGAGCATGCGCTGGCCATTGGACTGCTCACACTATCCACAGAAGATATGTAAGTGGAAGAGGAAGTACCTAGTGTAGAACTGAAACTGATTTCTTTCCTTCTACCTTTTTCAGTTTAAAAGTGAACAAGGGCATCGGCATAGAGACGTATCATTTCCTCAACGACGGTCTCTGGAAATCAAAGCCCGTGAAGTAGGTGCCTCCTAAAGAATTGGCAGCCAGCGCCGCCTGGGCAGCGCCCTCACCATCCTGAGAGAGCAAAGAATGGTTTTTTTGATATGCAATTCGATTTTTGTTGTAATTCTTTTTTTGATATACTTAATGCGCCAGTTAAACTAATTCGAAATACATAAACAAAAAATTGCATTTGAAAAAGCGGCGAGCACGAGTTGCCAATCAAATCGAAATACCAATATCAATGCTTGAATCAATGTTCCCTCACATGCGCACTTGTGCTGCGGCTGCTTCTAGTGCATGTTGCATCAACCACCTGTGGCAATGACCAGCGGTGGTCAGGGATGCTTTATTTGGTTGCA
The DNA here is from genome assembly GCA_018904595.1 of Zaprionus indianus. NCBI lineage: Eukaryota > Metazoa > Arthropoda > Insecta > Diptera > Drosophilidae > Zaprionus > Zaprionus indianus. The sequence goes on from JAEIHA010000344.1 coordinate 1,836,738, forward strand.
ACTTTGACTCAAGTTCGTAGCTTGTTTAAATTTTTGAATTAAGTTAGTATTTTTTTGTTGGGTGCTTTTGTTATCGATCTGTTTAAATTATCTCAAAAGAAATACTTCATTTAGTGTTTATTATCGATTTTTCAATTCGATATCAGCTGTTGCTGGCATAAAATTTGCGTGACGTCACAGCTGCCAATTGGCAAATATATGCACAAAGTTGTTAAGGTATATAAAATTTCAATTAAATATTAAGTTCTATTAAATAGTTACATTTAATTCAATGTGGTATGCCTAGTTCTAAAACTGTAGGTTTGCTGCATTCCTCACTTCAGTTTTAATTTTGTGACGTAGTGGTAAAATGTTGCTAACCTCATACAATGACTTGAAAGAGCGCGCGCGAAATGGTGCATGCGCAATAGATCCAAGTAACGGTTCATCTGTGGTGGACGCATACACGCACACATGCATGTGTATTCTACGTCAGCAGTGGCAGTAGCAGCGCAGCAGCAGCGTACAAGAAAATTGTTTTCAGTTTTCAGTTGTTGTCAGCACATTTGCCGTCGCAGAACGCACACTACACACACTGAAAAGGGGAAAAATCACTTAAAAAGAACACAAAAAACCTTTAAAAAACCACAAGTGGTGGACAAAAGCAAAAGAATAAAAGCGCCATAAAACTAAATAAAACGGAAATGGTAAAAAATTGTGCAGCTAGTGTCGGTACAGGAAGAGTGTCTGAACAAAGAATGGGAGGGGGTGGGGGTCGTTGATAGTGTGTCGCATATGGAATGAAAAAAGGATGTTTCAGTTTGAATTTTGGAACATTGCAGCCAGTGCACACTGCATGCATGTGTGTGTGTGGTGTGTCAGTGTGTGTGACGTTGTGTGGGTGTATGTACCAAAAATTTTTCAAGGAAAACGGATACACACAGTGTTTGAACTTTTTGAAGGTGCAAAATGCAAGAGCCAAAATTTGTTTTTTTTCACCCCCCTTCCCCTCTTCCTTTCTACCTGCCCCTTTTTGTGTTGTTTTGTTATCGGTGAAGTGGGCGTGTGAGTCATGGAACTGAGATTTGCAAGTGGTCGCCAAGAGCAACAGAGAAACACACGGACACACACACACACACAGACACATGCACGCAACGAGTCACGCAGCAAGTTGGGCCTATAACAATACATATGGTCACGATATATGCCGTTAAATGCATTTCTCACATATTGATTTTACTCCAATTTCTTGAATATATATACCATAGATATGTATGTACATAAATGTTTGTTTGTATGTGTGCAGGTACTGCTGCTGTTAATTGAGTTGATGTTGATGACATGCAAAGGCGCAGCCATCACAGTCCTTCCTCTGCCCGCCAACATACGCCGTTACAACTGAACAACAACAACAACAAAAGGAACAACAACAACTGGAACAACAACTACAGGAACAACAACTACAGGAACAACAACTTAAACTTCAGCAGAGGCGCAACAGAGCAGTGGAAGCAGGAGGGATAGAGAGAGAGAGAGAGTGACAGAGGGAGGGAGAAAGAGTTGTGTACGCACACGCACGTGTGTGTGTGTGTGTGTGTGTGACAGCGCGTCGCATGCGTGTGAGTGTGTGTGGGCGCCAATATGGAAGACCTTTTTCTGCTTATCATCAAGGAGTCCACGGGCACCAAGCACAATGCACTGCGGCAAACGGCGCAAATTGCATACGGTAAATATAATATTGCATTTACATATAGTACATTCTATGCATTTGTGTGTGTGTGTGTGCGTGTGTGTGGGAAGAGTGCAGCAGCACAGGAACAACAACAGTAATGAAATCACAAAGGCAACATGCAAGAAAGCAATTTCCTTCCATTGTTGTTGTGCTTTTTCTTCTTCTTTTGCTTGTCGTGCTCGTTTTTGTTGTTGTGCTTCTTGCTCTTGGTGTTGTTATTGTTGTTGTTGTTGTCGTGTCCGCCCTTTAGCACATCCGTTGGCATTTCCTTTGTTTTTTCAGCAGGAAAGTAGGCAACGATTTGTGACTTGGCCCGCCCACACACAAAGAGAAAGAGAGGGAGTCCATTATCGTTCTCGTAATTGTCCCTACACAGCCTTATCCGCTTTACTGTTTTACTCTTTTTTTATTTTCTGGTTGCCATTGAAACACTTCGATCTGTCCTTTATTCGCAGATAAACTTTATCGACAGCATGGCATACACAGGGATCCATCGCATGAGCTGCGCTCCGTTTGCTTTACCGCCCTGCAAATGGCCTTGGACACGAAGCGGCCAAAGTTCATCACAATGGGCCTCAATGGTCTCCATGTAAGTTCTCTGTCTGTCTCAATTATCGAACGGGTCCGCCTCTAGTCACCCCGGGCTTAATTGTGCGAACGTTTCCTTACGGAAATGTGACGGAAAATAATTGTAACGTGGGTTAGCTAATTGCCAGTGGCCCGGGCTAAGGGGGAGTTGGAGGCCTAGGCGACCCACCCCCATTTGCATCGCACACAACTTTCGTTAAGTGGAAAATGGGCTTTCAATTTGAGGTCAAGGTTGCCGAACATTTGAGGCAACTAAGCTCCATCAACGAAGCGGATTAGTTGGCTATAAATAATCGGAGGAGGGATTATCAAAAATTAATATTTCTTAAATGTGTCAATTTGCAGAAATTGGCAGATAATTGTAGGATGAGTAGGCCCTTTATCTGATTGGGCTTCACTTGGTATTCTCCAACTGTTTTTGCAATAAACGTTAAATAGACAAATTAGCCAAAATGAATTAATATAATCAATTCAAGAATTTAATCAACTGTCTTTCTACTTTTCTTTATTTAATTTTGTTCCACTTTTTGTATCTATAATTTATGTCCTTGAGTTGACTGGTACTATTTCATGATAAATCTTACTAAACCTTCATAGGATTCCAATGATTAGTACGGAGTGTATTCCTTCCTTACTTAACACACTTGATTCCATTTGAAATGTTTTAATTTCGCGAAATCTTTTTTCTTTGTGCAGCGCGTCATTAAGGACGAACGTTTCTACATTGGCCTGGAGCCAGAGGACGATTCGGTGTGGCTGCCATCGCAGCTGCTGCGTGCCACAAATGGCATCCTGCCATCGACGAGCAGCGAGGACACCGTTGTCAATGTGTTGCGCCTCTTCCTGGCCATGGCCTGCTCGCCTGCCTGCACACTAAATGGGCGCCTGCTCATCGAGATACTCTCGCGTTGTGGCGAATGCTGGGAGATGGGTTCGCGTGCCACAAAGGCGGCATCTCTTGCCGCCGCCTCGCAGTGTTTGCGCACATTCTGTGCATTTCTCATCGAGGAGGCGGAGGAGGTGAAGAAGACAGCCCCAGCTGGCCTGATGACACAGACACAGGCATCGGCTGTATACAACGAGGTTATACCGGTCATGCAGTGGCTTTGTAGTCGCCTCGTCGAGCCCAACGTGAACAATACGTCGCCGAACAAGAAATGCGAGAATCCCAGCTCACTTTACCTAACCGAGTGCATACTCACCCTGAGCTCGGCGCTGCCACGCAATGTGCACGCCAATCCGCACTTTACCTCCTTCCTCTGGCAGAAATTCTGTCCCACACTGGCCGCCGCTCTTGGCTCGCCGGGGCGCATCAATCTGGACAAGAAGTTTACCTACAAGTAAGTAAATTGAGCAGTCAATCAATCATCAATCAATCTCTTATCTGTCATTTATCTCCCCCTGCAGGGATGCCCTTCACATGATCGAGAACGAGGCACGTGGCTTCTTCACTGGCCCCGGTTTGGATGGGCCACAAGCGCGTTGTGTCTACTTGACAGCAATTCAGCTGCTGCGCATTGCCGGCGCACATGGCTCACTGCGTCCCATGCTGGAGGCGCTGTTCCATCGCATGGTGCTGCTACCAGCACCTCTGAACCGCACAGAGCCCTTGAGATGCGTGCGCGAGATCTTCAAGAGCCCCGAGCGTCTCATAGATCTTGCAGTGATCCTCTACGTAGATCGCAACACTGCGCAGGGCTGCAGCGATGAGATGGCGCTGTTCCGACTGTGAGTAGAGCAGGGCAAGGGATGAATATATATGTTTATATATCTCTATGTATTCCCCCTTCTTCCAGTCTGATTGATGCCATGGAGGAGTGCGCATATGGCGCCAGTGCTGGCAGCGGCACCGAGGCCTCTCTGCAGGCCAGTGTGGAGTGCATGGTGGCACTGCTGGACAGCCTGCAGGTGCTGTGCAGCGGCGAACTGACCGAGTCCATGATAAGCGATCAGATTGTGCAGGTGGTGAATGCGCGGCATGATCTGCTCAAGGATGCCGACTACTCGGGACCGCTGACCTACCAGAGCATGGCCAGATTGCCGGCACCATATCGTGATGCCATTGTGGAGTTCCGTCAGAACGTGTTCGAGACCTCATCGGGATCGGAGAGTGAATGTGATCCGCCACACGAACAGGATGCAGCATCGAATGGCTCGGGCGACACTGAGGGCCCCGAGGATGATGAGCCCAGCAGCTCAAGTGATGAGACATCGCGTGTGGAGAATCGTTGGCCATACTCCCATCTGGAGGCTCCCGTCATGCCCATTCGCACGGACAGCGACAACGATCGCCAGCATGCGCGAGACTTTGCCAAGGCACTGCGACAGGATCTGGTGCCGAAGCTACTGCGCCTACGCAGCTGTGTCGAGCTGGACGAGGCCATGCAGGAGTTCGCCTCGGCTGTGTGCCAGGAGAACAGCATGAACTTCTCGGACTTCGATTACAATCTGACGGCCATCAATGCCGATGGCATCTATCTGGCCATCTACTCATCGCTGCTGCTCAGTCTGCAGTTGATGCGTGCCGGCTACTATGAACAGCAAGCGGCCAAGGACATACTGGTGCCGATGTCGGAGCAGCAGTTTGTCACCTCGGTGCAGAACACTGGAGTGTTGGTCTATCTCTCGTCGCCCTGGCTGTGCGAGCTCTATCAGTCCGTGATCGTTTGCAATGTGCTGGAGTCGATGAGCCGGCAGCAGTTGGAGGGGAGTGGACCGCGTTGTGCTCTCGTCGATATGTTGTGCGATGCCGGAGGATTGGCCAATACACAAATGCTCTCCGAGTGGCAGCGCCTGCAGACGGCTACAGTGAAGCATAGCGATGATGAACAGCACGACAAGCGTCGCGAGGCAGCCAAGAAGTTGTGCCGTCGCCTGCTTACCTGTTGCTGGGATTCCATGGTGATTGTGCTCAGCTCGGGATTGGGTGATCTACAGAGCACCGCCTCCAACAAGTTGGTGGCGCTCTCCAAGCGCACACTGCGCGTCAAGGCCAAGACAAACAAATCCAATGGGGAGGCACTCTATGCCATGTGCCTGGACGGACTGCATTCGGTAAGTGGATTGACCTGTGTACATATATAGCCAGCTTGAGCTCTAACTAATCCTTAATGTAACACGCTAGGCCGCCACGCTGAGCAACAGCCTCAATCTGCAGCATCTGGCTGGGAAGATACTCAATTTACTGGCTTCCAATGTCTGTCAGACCAGTGGACCGCGCATCTCAGCCAGCCAAGCCATGTCCATGGATGTGGTGCTCACTGGAGGCCTCAACTTGGGCAGCTACAGTGCCGATTGCTGGCAGAGCATCTTTGCTGTGTGTCGTCATGTCAGTCAGCTGGAGCACGAGATCTTTAGCATGCAGAATCCTTCAATTGCCGCCTCCCCAGGCAGCAGTCGTCGCGATCTGGAGACGGGCGAGAAACTCAGCAATGGCAACGGCGGAGCACAGGATAAGTTAAATCTGTCCGCTATCCCGATTGACGATGATGAAACGTGGTGAGAGCAATGCTGTTTAGACTGGCAGAGGGAAGCATTAGAGAAAAAAGAGTCTCTATAGTTGAATTGGGCAGTGTTGTAGAAAAAGGGAAGGTGGTTAGGAAAGGTTCTAAAAGAAGACAGTGTGGCTCAGTTCTGGGTGGTTCAGTATTGGCTTGAAAAGATCACAAGCAGACACTGTATAATTTTCAGTCATAATGTGAACTCAAAGAGAGTTTCTTCTGCGCTACATGGCGAGTGTTCCGATATATATTCAAAGTACCTTTTATACCGATTCACCGACTGTTGATCTTGATTGATTTCATTGCAGTGTGGATGTGTATAGCTTCTTGCAGGCACCTCTACAGAGTCCCAACACGAACATCACATCAATATTGAAGGTCTACTCGGGCACCAATGAGACGGTACTGCTCAGTCAGGCGGACACTTCCAAGGTGCTCTGTGCACTCTCCCATCAAGCCGAGAACCTGTTCAGCGATGCAGCGGAACGACTTAGTCTGCCATCGTTGTGTCAATTTCTGAAGCATTTGTGTCGCGCCTCACGCGATCAGCTGTACAAGAGCCAAGTGACACGCAAAGGTAGCGCCGGCACACGCATCTGGTGGCCAAGCAAGGGCTGGAAGAAGCTCGATTCGTTGCCCATGTCACTGCTGCTGCATCGCATTGGGGATGTCACACTCAAGGTGTTCCGCAGCTCACGGCCCTTTGCTGCACGTGCTCAAGGTTTGGGCCATCACAGGACCGCATCTCATGGACGTGAGTGTAGATATAGAACTACTTTACATTTATTCTTCCTGAGTTATTGCTGTGGTATTAATGATATTTCCTACTTTGCAGGCTGCCTGTCATCGCGATCGCTTGATCTCGAAGCGGGCCATCGAGTATATACACGATATAATCACGGCACTGCTTGTTGAGCAGTCCGAGCTGCCGTATTTCCACTTCAATGAGGCACTGCTGAAGCCCTTCGAGAATTTGCTGAGCATGGACACATGTGATGTGGATGTGCAGGATCAGATTGTCGCCTGTCTGTATGAGATTGTGGAGGCGCATCGCACCGAAATACGCTCGGGCTGGAGGCCTCTCTTTGGCACCTTGCGCAATGCACGCAGTCGCATGCTGAACATGAGCAACATCATTGATATATTCCGTGTGTTCCTCGACTCTGATAACACACTGGTCTTCGCCAATGCCGGACTAGATTGCATACTCTGTTTGTTATCCTACCTGGAGATATCTGGCGGCGGTGGTCCCAACAACAATTCATGTGGCGAAGATAATGACAATTCGTTTAGGCCCACAGACTTTCTGCACGAGACACTGCGCTTCCTGGAACGTTGCTCCAGCATACTGGGCTTCATGTACAGCATGCCCAAGTGCCCGAACTTCCATTCGACGTACAAGATCAAGGGCATCTCGTATACGCATATCATAGACGCCAATATACCCAGCTCCATGGAGAACTTCACCTACTTTGGCAATGACTATTTGCAGACTAAGAACGAGCAATATATGATCTCCTATCGATCGTTGCACATCGATAAGGACACGATTGTGAAGATCGATGAGATGGATAAGCCGTCGGGAGTGCTCAAAGTGTGGTTCCTGCTGCTAGATGGTTTAACCAATTCCCTCATCGTTTGCCCCTATTCGCATCAGGCACCCATATTGCAGACAATCTTCAAGCTCTTCAAGAATCTACTCTCCAGTCCTGGCATCGACTTCGGTTTCTATTGCATCAATCATCTGCTAATACCCATGATACAGGATTGGTTGCGTTACATCAACAAAACGGCGCCCAGCTGGCAAATGATTGAGAAGAACTTCAAGCATTGCTGCTGCATGACCACAGATCTGGTGGTGGAGTTCATTGAGAAGTCTGTGCCAGAGCAGCGTCGTCTGGGCGCGAGCACCAAAACGCGTCTAGCACAGATTGTACATCCCGCCGACAATCTGATTTACTCGAAACTCAAGTTTGTCACCGAGCAAGTGCCGGCAGCGGAGCAGCACAGCAACATACAATACGACAGCAGCTCCAGCTCGACCAGCGAAGAGCAGCAGAACAACTGCAACAACAGCAACAACACCAATTGCAACAGCAACAGCAATAGTAACTGCAATGCCACAAATCCTGGCAATGTATCGGTCAATCACAATCTCATTGAATCGCCCACAAAGATATCGAGCTCGGCCACATTGGCACTGAAGCAGCTGCTGCTGGTGCTGATCGAGTGTGCGGCCCAGTCGCAGGAGGCCATCGCCAGGATATCGGTGTCTTGCCTGAAGCATGTTATACTCTCCACGGGCATGCTGTTCAATGAGTCGCAGTGGATGATCGCCTGCTCGGCCATACATCGCGCCTGCACCGTAACCATTGCGCCACTGCGTCAACTCTCCTTCGCCTTCCACGAGAAGTCGAACAGTTTCTATGGAGATTGTGCCAATGTCAAGGTGGCAGCACGACGGGACAGCACTTTGGAGGAGTTGGCACGCATCTATGCGCTGGCTCAGCAAGTATTCCTTTCGGACAATCAACGTGAACCCAATCAGTCACAGGCTGGTGCTAATGGACAGACAGGAGCCGGAGCAACCACAGGAGCCACAAATGGTGGAGGTGTTAGTCAGTGCAAGAGCAGCAGCACCTCGTCGGCGCAGCTCACGGATGATCGCAGCTATTCCTTCTTGCTGTATCCGCTGAACAATGGCTTCAATTCGAATCTGGATAACTTTGTCATACGCATTCCCTTCAAGAATCTTGTGGTGGGACTGCTGGCCAATCAAATGCTGCTCCAGTTGGTGGCCAAGTTGCTGCTGTCGCGCCTCAAGTGTGTGCCACAAGCAGTGTCCACATGCATCTTTGACAATTATGCCGCCTCTGCGGCAACACCCAGTCATGATTACGATTTGGATTTCCGCTCCAAGGAGATTCTACTGCGCTGTGTCAAACAGTATCTAATGTCTGCCCTGGAGTTCGATTCGCGTCCAGGTCTCAAGTTTCTCATGCAGAAGGTTTCGAACATTGAGTATGCGGCGAATTTATACAAACAGATGACCTCATCCTGGATGATTTACTACATTGCTCTGGTCGATTCGCACCTGAACGACATTGTGGTTTATAATTTGGGTGCTGAGGATTTGAATTTCATTTTGGAGTCGTGCTCGCGACTGAATACCACAACTGTGAAGAAGAAGGAGAACTTTGTGCGCTACTTGTTTTGCCTGCAGGATGCTTGGAATTTGGTCTGTGAACTTTATCTGAGCAACTCGGCGCTGCATGACATCGAGAACGGCAAATTGCGGGCACAGCAGCAGAAGGTGCCCATTATGCACAGCATGACCAACAAGAACAACATATGCATTGCACTCAATGGCAACGGGGATGTGGCCACCACCAGCAGCAGCACAAGCAGCAGCAATGGCTCCAATGTGGACGGCGGAGGAGCAAGTGATGGCGGCAACTCCAACTCGACGACATCGCCCAGCAAGTGTGTGCAACTGGATGATGAGAATGTCACCATGACTACTTTGATTAGTGAATTCCAACCGAAATGCCGCAGCAATCCATTCGATACGAATCGTCAATCGGCCAAGACGGAGGCGGAATCCATTTCACCGGAAATCGAACAGCAACGGGCAACGAGCATCTTGAAGGATTCGAATTACAAGCGGGCCGCATTGGCTCAACTGGTGGTGGCATCTATGGAACTGCTGCGATCGCTGCCCAACGAGGCTGAGGAGAATTTGAAGCTGCTGATGACGCCCACCATACGTGAAGCCTTTCGGCTTGTCCAGCTGCAGGGCAACGAGCTGAAGGTTAACCAGTTTTAGGCAATGCTTGTTGAGTTTTATTTTGATCTGTAGGCGCGCAGCTAACAGGCCCCTACACCAAATGCTATCGCTCTCTCTCTCTCTCTATCTCGCTATCTCTCTCTGTCTGTGTCCCTCTCTCCGTCTTTCTTTGGCACTCTGTCTCCAGTTTCCCTCCCCTTTCTTTGCATACATTCGTGTCCTTTGCTATGAATGGAATGACTCATGCACTTTCACCATATCCCCCCATTCCTCATGTCCATGATTCCCCCCTCCATCGATCTGACTCAGGATTCTATTTGATTAGCCGTCTTCCTTGCGTATATAACAGTTAAGGTTTAGGCTACGTTAACGTCGCACGCGCTTACTCTCTCGCTCTCACTCAATCAGTTGTCAATCATATCGAAACAATACAATCAATCAATCTACATCGCTCTCACTCTTTATCACACACTCTCTCTCTCTCTGTCTCTTCTTACTCTACTTACTCCAACCGCCGTCTGCAACTCTTCCACAGCAGGCAAACCATTTCAAAGTAAAAGCTCAACATGTCGGCACAAAACAAACTGAACGAAAGTACAACTCGATGCTGCTGATTATATAGAAGGAAGCAGAAGCAGAAATTAGTTTTAAACGTAGATGAAGAAATCAAGAAGAAGTTGAAGATGAACAATAAGAAGATGAAGAAGGAGAAGCAGCGTAAACAACGTAGTCCTGTACATTGTAACTTAACTTAGCGACTCTAGCGATTTGTCTTCCCCCCTCTCTCTTCCCCGAAATTTCCTTACCCCACGTACCACGTATGCCACAGAACACAGCACAGTCCCATAAGTTCCATTATAGTCATGTAGTCTCGTCTTTAATGTGCACCTCCGAATGCTGTAAAGTTTTTTCCGCAACTATCTCTCTTCCCTCACTCTGTGTCTCTTTCTCTCTCTCACACACACTTTTGCTCTCTCTCTCTCTCACACTATTTAAGCTCTTTCTACATAAGTAATTTGATTCGAAAGATCTTTGTATTCTATAATAGTTGAACATGTGTACTATATCATCGATCGCTATTATGTGTTGTGCCTATGTAGCTTACCAAGAAGAAGAAGAAGAAGAATTAGAAGAAAACCAAGAAAAACCAAATATTTTTGATGGCCTTTAAGCGAAGAGCAGCGCCATAAAGTACTAGTATATATATACACACATATATCGGCCTATCAATATGAATATATCATGCAAAGAAAAAGAAATGCAAAAACAAAAACAGTTGATGTGCTTATCGTATAAAAAAACAAATATATATCGTAGCTTAAGAAGCGCGTTTAGCTCCTGTATAATTCCGATATCTAAACGTTAACTACTGAATACATATACATCAAGTATATATATACATATATAAATCAATGTGTGTTAATCTGTATAAACAACTATTGAAAGATCTGTGCTCGAGACGGATCCCAACTATTTATGAACTAAATAAAAAAAAAGAAGATATTTATCATGATTCAGCTCAATGTTACATAAATATCTATATATATATACATACATATATACTACTTGAAGTGAAGTGAAAACTGTATTATAGCTATTAACATGCGTCAAATATTATACTACATACATACATATACATATGTATAGGTATGTGCATCTACTATATGACATATACTACATATATGTAGAGCGAATGTTAACTAACACAAAATCAGTGCCGCCCATTAATCCACGATTACCACCATTAATGATTAGTCAAACATACCCATACACACACACACAGACACACCCACACACACACATATGAATACAAAAACCTAAAGTACTTTATGCATACGTTTCACGTATCTTGTATGTGACCAGTAGTCCCGCGCTGCCTTTAAACTAGCATACACATTTTGTACCAGTGTGCGTACCTAAGAGAAACACAAACCTTACAAAAATTCTCAAAACACTTTGCACTATCGTCGCTTCTTAGCCTCTATCTCTATCTCTCTCTCCATCTCTCTCACTCTCTCTCTCTCTCTCTCTCTGTTGATAACTTCGTGCATAGCTTTTGAAGTTCGTTTGAAGAATTATGAATGTCACACACACCCGCCCAATCCCCCATGGAATATGGAATAAAAGAAAAGCAAACCAAATCAGATTTACATACAACAAATATACATACCTAGTTACATATATGCATACTTGACGAGCTAACAGAGTTATATATACCTACATATAACATCAATATACATACACTATATATACTCTATATATATATACATATATGAATGTACTTACATGTATTATAGTTGCCTACGGGATATACTCTATGTTGTAAATGTCTAATCGAAACGAGAAACCACAATCCAAATCATTTTTATAAATGGAAACTATATAAGCTATAATTCTACACACACACACACACACACAAGCTCTACACACACTCACACACATACACTGGCAAAAAGAACCGTATATATTTTCGCTTCTTGTGTTACTTGGCCATCTCTCTAGATAACTTTTAACTTGTAACTGTATACCTATTTCTAAGTGCGAAGGATGTCTATAACTTCAGAACTTGAGAAAGCGAATTAGCATATAACATACTCTTATAGGTATGTATATGTGTGAGTTTGGAAATTGAAGAGTTGATAAGATGATACCAAAAAAGAAAACGAAACCGAATTCGAATGGAAAATTGAAATTGCAATTGAAAAGCAAGCTAGAACGTACTTTTACTCTCCAAGAGTGCAGTCATTAAATGGATGAAAATTAAACAACGCTTTCGCAACTTTACTAAAACACATTCACAATTTGTTTTATTTATGCAAATGAGTAAAGGGGGCAGCTAGTCAGGAATATATATATATATATGGATAATCTCAGCACACAGCAGTTGGAAAGGAACTGAAACTCGAGCGTGCTTCATTTTGATAAATTGATCTTAAACTTCTTACAGCAACAGATCAGAACAGATCAGATCAGATCAGATCAATATAGTATTGGATTTTCTTCTATGCCCCGCGACCCCGACACACTACATTGTGTTACAGCATACACACACACAAACAAAATAAATTGTTCATTGATATGACATATATGGTATAACACTTTAATTTCATGATATTTATGTATTCTTCATTTCTCTTTTAGTTGGTGTTGTTGTTGTTTGATGTTGTTTTATTTGGAAGAAATATACATTTCTCGATCAATAAAAAAAAGTGGTACTTTTCATGTTTGCTTCATTTTGAGTATTTTGAATAAGCTAATAATAACTATTTAGTTCATTCTTTTACTTTTATTAAAATTGTTGGCTTTGGTTTTTCTTGTTTGGTTTTTGTTTAAATGTAGTTTTACGAAAAAATTTATTTATTTTTTTAATTTATTCTTCTTCCTCCTCCTCTTCTTCTTCCTCCTCCTCTTCTTCCTCCTCCTCTTCCTCTTCCTCCTCTTCTTCCTCCTCTTCCTCTTCATCCTCCTCGGCTTCCTCATCTTCCTCCTCGACGACCTCTTCCTCGACCTCGTCTTCATCCTCAACGATGTCCTCATCGGCCTTGGCGTCCTCCTCACCCTCGGGTGTCTCGGGCTCACCGGCCTTCTTGCCTGGTCGTTCGCCGAACCACTTTGGCAGTTTGGCTATATGATTGAAAAGAGTGGCAATATTAGCATGTGATATATGTATGTATAATAAATCTAGGTTTATACGATATATCTTAGTATATAGTACATAGAAACACGGACTTGGAAAACGACATGAGACGACAATGAACAATTTAAATGACTGTTAACTTGAGTATATTCATGTTTTTGTCGCTGTTGTTTTTCGCTGCTGTGCAGTAACTGTGACAATAGCAGTTACAGTAACTGTGACAGTAGCAGTTACAGTAACTGTGACAGTAGCAGTTACAGGTATTTCAAGCAGTCACTGTAACTGCCACAATGTGAGCTGTGTCGAGTCAAGTTTACATACATTTTTGGCGGCCGGTGTACTGATCCTTCTTCTCGTTCCAGATCTTCTCGTTCACATCCTTGCTGATGGCATCCCAGCCCTGTGTCCCAAAGGTGTGTGTAACCGTTTATGTGTGTGTTTTTTAGATTATGCGAATGTGACAGGACAGAACGAAACACGCAAGTACAGTTGACAATAATAAAAATATAAGTTTACAGAACATAGAAAGAGATAAAAGAGAATAGACGACGTTAGGTGAGATGACGTTAGCTACACATACAAATGTGCATACACACATGTGTGTACGGGCCCCGCCTAATAACAGATATGTGTACACCATGTGTGCGTGTGTGTGTGTCGAGTACGAAAACGTTTTCTACCCACTGTTTAACTAAATGACAATCTTAGCTGAACTGACGGACGACGACGAGATGTACATGACATTGGATAGGGGGCGATTGGTCACTTTGGTTGGTGCCTTTATGAACATAGAACAAGGAACAAGAAGAGTACACAAATAGTACAACAGAACAGGTACAAAAGATACGAAGACGATACGAAAGTACGGAGGAGAGAGCGCAATTAGACACTGATCACTGGGCGCTTACATTTTGTGCGCTGAGTAAATCTTTCCTGTTTCTCTTGCCATGTCTTTTCTAAGTTTTCCGCATAGACCGTATTATAGCCCTATATCGGATAATAATAAGAACAACCCAGATTGCTTGCTGAAGATTCTTGAAAGTGCCCCAAAACCCGCGCAGGTACCAAGGCACCCGAATACTTACACCCTCGAAGAGCTTCTTCTTGTCGTCATATGAGCGGGTATCCACACGTCTCTCATATTTGGAGGCGACTTGAATCTTGGGCTGTTGGAGAGGAATGAACAGTCAGAGTGCTGCCATAGAGGTCTAACTTCTTGCTGAACTTACCGGGTATTTGCCAGTCAAAGCTTCTGGGTCGAGACCCTTCTTCAAGGCTTTGTGCCTGAGCTGTTGCTTCTGTCTTTCCTTCAGCTCTTTCAACTGCAAGCGAAGTGGGTTTAGATATATATCCAGGGGTGGGTCTGTGGGGGGTTACTCACATCGTAGTCCTGACGTTTCTGCCTTTCTTCCAAGTCATACTTCTCAGTTTCCAATTTGACGATGAGCTCCCACAGTTCCTGGGCCTTCTCACGCAGCTTCTGCTCGCCAAAGCCTTCGATGGCCAGGGGCTTGATGCGGAACGACAACGAGATCTTCTTCTCCTCCTCCAATTGCTCCTTAGTCTTGTTACGTTCCATGGCGGCGGACGACAGTCCCAACTATATGTGCGTGCAATTTTCGATTTTCATTCCATTTAAATTGACACATTTCGTTGTGTTTTTTTTCAGTGACGGTTTCATTTTGTTGTGTGGGTTTTTTTTTTTTTTTTTTTTTTTGGTTGGGGATTGCAGGTGGTTACGGTGGTACGTGTGGAACAGGTACGGTTTACAGTGAAAGACATGTATTGCAAATGATAGATTAGAGACATTGTGGTGTGTGTGTGTGTGTGTGTTGGTGTGGGTGTAGGTGTGTTTTGTGTGTGTGTATAACAATGAGATTAAATTTAAGATGGCAACGAACGGATACGGATATATGGTAACGGATACGGATAACGGAATCGAAAACAGTACGAATTATACATAGAAAGAGTAAGAGGTAGAAACAACAAAATACGAGAATGGGGAGTGGGGAAGTGTATCAGTCAAGCTGCATTTATGGAATTTAATATAATTACCACGCCTGTATCCTTCTTGGCAATGGTGAAGTTGGGTCCCTTCTTGTCCTTGTCCTTCATGGCCTGCAGCATGGCCTGACGCTTCTTTTCGGCTTCCTCGAGACGCATGCGCTTCTCTTCGACTTCGCGCTGCTTCTTCTCTTCAACCTCGCGGACGCGACGTTCCTCCTCCTCCTTCTTGCGCTGGGCCATCTTCTGCTCTTCCTCGGCACGCGAGATCTTGCGCTTGGCCTGCTTCTCCTTCAGTTTCTTCAGCTCATCCTCCTCCTTGGCTCTCTGTTTGCGCCATTCGCTGATGTATTCTTTCAGCTGTTCATCGAGATCGGAGCGCTTCTGGTCCTGACGCTTGATGAACTCTGGATCGCCCTCACCTCTGCGCGCGAGAACGACAAACAAAGATCGTATTAATACAGCGGCTCATCAGATACGCATATAGAGTATATATATATGTAGCTCGGGTAGCTTGCTAACTAAGAGTAGTAGTACTATCTAGGCTGGGCCTACGATTATAGTTCGCGTAATTATGGCATAATTACGCCAAACTATAATCATCATCTTCATCATCATCATCATCATCATCATCATCGTCATCATTGTATTAACATTTACATTGACATCGCTTCAAGCTTCAACTTTGTCTTGAACTTCATCGAGTTGGCAATCTCCGATTGCCGTACGAGCACCACATGATGTAATCTATATATGCGCTATATACTGTGTGCACCGCACTGATCTAACTGGGTTAAGAACTCAAGAATTAGTAGCCATTGTCTTGTAAGCATTAGATATCGATCTACTGAGCACCAAGGGAGGCAGCCCCCATTGGCGCAATACTACTACAAGCTACTCTACTACTGCAGAGAGATATATGTATGTATATATTATACAGTACATCATACATATGTACATTGGAGAGACTAGTCTAGTCAAAAGGAAGGCAGGAAGTCGCAAAAACTTAAGAAAGTATTGTATTATCACTAATCTAATGCAAAATGTGTTAACACTACTGGGGGCGAGAAACGAGAGGGGTGTGGATGTGTTAAACATTATGTAACTCATATATTACAATGGAAGACCGTTCTCACACGCAGTCCACACACACATACACAGCCCCAATTGAGTATGTGTGTGTGTGGGTGCGTAGAAGTGCCTGCCAAAGGAGAAGGCCCCCCTATCTCGTAGGCACCTTGTGGTCACCTAGACAAGGGCCTAGACCTTCCGCGTAGCGAGCACTTCAACGCTGTGGTGAGTTCGGTGAATTCGGTGAGTGCATTGGTGAGTTTGGGGCCGAGGCTTGGGGGACACGAGTGTAAGTCGTGTGAGTACTGGTAAATGGGAGATCGGCGCTTAACGTATCGCTAAGAGTTTAGTACGGTTAGGGCTTACAATTCACTTTGTACACATTTCGTATGGCATAGACTTACTCGGCTGGTGTCTGAGGTGGTTTTCTATACGTGAGGCAAACATGGAGGTGGTTTTGATATTTTTGGTGGTTTTGTGTTTCAAAAATTGTTTTCGGTTTTTATTTATATAGATTGATTGGCACAAATTCACACGATGAAGTACGCAAAACACGTGTTGGGTTGAGAGATATTTTTTGGTTTTTTTGTTTTGTTTTGATTTGTTTTGGTTTTTTTTTTATGGTATTTTGTTTTTTTTTTTTTTATATTACATGTAACAAAAATATTTATAGTTTGGTTTATTTTGTTTGTATTTTTTTTTTTGATTCAAACAAAAAATTCGTTGAAAAGAAAGAGAAAAACATTTTATGTTTAAAAAAAGTTATTGAAAAAATTCATGTTTGTAAACGAAATGAAAACAGTTGAAAAACAATAAATAAAAGGTAAGTACGTATTTTGTTGTCTGTTCTTGTTTTCTGGCATGTTGTTGTAATTTGTTGTTGTAATTGTAGCTGTTGTTGTTGTAGTTTTTGTTTGGTTTGATCGTAATCTAAAACTAAATTCCAAGCAACGAACTTAAAGCTCTTTGTACAATTGTATCATGAACTCAAAAAAACTGAGAACTGGAACGGAAACTAGAACTGGAACTGAAACTGGAGCTGGAATTGGAGCTGGAGCTGGAGCTGGAACTGGAGCTGGTCTCACATGAAGAATGTTTTGTTGTTGTCGAAGCATATCAAAAATAATTTTGCTTTGCTTTTTACAGTATCGAATAGGGAAGGTTTTGTTCTGAACGGTATTTTTTTTTTTTTTTTTGATTTGGAAAATGAATTGATTGATTGAAATTTTGACTTGGCGAGTATTGATGTTCGAACATTCCGGGACGTGTTTCCTTAGTTTTTTTTTTTTTTTGATTGCTTTTCTTTTTTTTGTTTTCGACTACCCAAAACCTCAAGCATAGTCAGAGAGTTATAGATTTCGTTCTGAACCGGAACATTATTTCTCTCACACTTCTACACACATTCCCCTACAAATTCGTATCGAGTTTCAAATTGGTTTTTTTTTTTGGTCATTTTTGCATATTTTTTTTTTTTGTTTGTCTTTTTTGAAACAAACATTATGAATACATTTACGATGCGGTAACGCAATTACTTACTTCCTGTAATAATAAAGAGAAACAGAGAAACGGAAGAAAGAGAGAGAGAGAGAGAAAACAAATTTGATTTAGAATTTTCCATGTCGGTTATTCTTAGTTGGTGAACAAGAAGCCAGGCCAGCGATAGGCGAAATTTTACGTTTATTTTTTTTTATTTAGCTTTTTCTCAGAAATTTCAAATGGTTTTATTCATTCTAATTTTGGTTGGGAGGGCGGGGGGTAAGACGTGTTACGAATACGATACGAATACGAATACATATAAATACGAAAAAAATATAAAAATAAATTGGAAATTTGAATTTGTTCTGCTTGATATATGTATTTACATATATATATTTTTTTTTGTGGATGTTGGCGGTATGGAAGGTGTAGGTGGTGGTAGGAAACATGAATCAACTTTTATATATATGTATATATACATGACGGGATACTGGAATTGATCGAGATGTCGTTCGCTGGGAAAAGGGGGGGTTGAGTTCGGTATAGGTACAGTTATATTGGTATTGGTATTGGGCAGAATGCGATTTCGTTGCTTGAGTGGGAAATGTGGGTTAGTTCGTTTGTACAGAGCTTGGTTCGAAAATACGGTATGTGTGTGGGGGTGGGGGGAGGTTTGTTTTTGATACGAGTACAACAACATTGAAAACAAAAACGAAAAACAAAAGATACAAAAGAAATATACAAAAAAATGATAAGGACGATATACGAATGAGGAACAGAGTGACAATTACAGTGGATTAATTACAAAAAAGACGAGCACACAAAACACATTTGCGTGGGATAATTTTGGGCATTTGCACATTGACTTGGTATTTTCAGTGTTTTCTTAAATTTTTTTTTTTTTGTTTTTTTTTTTTTTTTTATACATAACATATACATGGACAAATACAAAACTAATACGAATGTAAATAGTACACACATATAGAAAATTTTGGTATGAAATAAAAATCAAATCATAATTGTAAAAACACCAATCGAGTTCAAAATAATGAAACTGTTCGGCACGGTCTGGCCACAAAAACTACTTACGTCTCCTCTCTGGTCTCCTCGACAACCTCCTCCTCCTCGGAACTGCTGGCGTGTTCGTAATGAAACGGTTTTGGTTACGGTTTCATGATTCGTGTGGTTTTTTTTTTTTTTTTTTTTTTATCGGGTTTCGGTTTGTGCAAAAAACAATATCACAGGTGCATAGGATAGTGTACAAGTTGTTGTTGTTGTTGTTGTTGATGATGTTGTTGTTGTCAGGTTGTCAAGTTGTTTGTTATTTTTTATAATTCAAGAGAAACAATACGACAACATTAGCAGTTGATTGATTCAAAAACCAAGTGGGAATTTCATATTTGTACGGGTATTTCAGATGATATTGTGGGTTGTGGGTAGGTGCATGGGGGTCCAGAGGGTTCCACGGGATAGAGGTGATAGATGAAAGTAGAGAACGTGTAAAGGGAGTACAGATAAAACATGTGCCACACACAAAAACGAAAGTCGCACAACAAAAAGAGAGATAGAGATAGATACTGTGAGGTTAAGTTAGGAGGGAATATTCCTCATCTCATGTGTAGATCTTTAACCTTAAATTCCCCTTCCGCATATAACTATAGTTAGCTTTGCGATTTGTACAAATCTTCTCTTGAGATTTAATTCATCACTTACAACAGAGTTGAACTCTTATCGATTGAATAACGATCGAGTTGAAGGAAGGGCACACGCGGCGCATACTTAATAAATATGTTCTCTTCACATATCTTACGAATCACTGTTGTTGATATTACTTGTTGTTGCTATTGTTGTTGTCCATGCAGGACTTGTACTTACGTGTATTCCTCATCGTCGGAC
Source organism: Zaprionus indianus (assembly GCA_018904595.1). Taxonomy (NCBI): domain Eukaryota; kingdom Metazoa; phylum Arthropoda; class Insecta; order Diptera; family Drosophilidae; genus Zaprionus; species Zaprionus indianus. The sequence goes on from JAEIHA010000344.1 coordinate 1,856,408, forward strand.
ATGGTTACGGTTTAGGGTTGAAAAAACCTGAAGAAAGAAGAAAGAAAAGGAAGATTAGTAAAGGCTACACATCGCAGTTACTTTTCACTGTTACTGTCACGGTTACTATTCCTGTGTGTGTATTTGTATTTGTGTGTGTGTGCCCGCTTACGGCCAATGTTCAATTGCAGCAGCAACAGCAACAGCAGCAGCAGTAGCAACAGCAACAGCAACAACAATGGCCAAAAACCAAAATAGCAACAGCCTCCCCCGCCCCTTGATGCTGCTCCTCGTTTTCCTCATCATCCCATAGTTGTTGTCGTTGTTGTTGCCATTGTTGTTTTCGCCTTGATATCGGGCTATATTTAGACACCACACATACTCATAAGGGGGCAGCTGTATCTCTATCTGTATCTGTATCTCTCTTTGTATAAGTATCTTAATGTGCTGCTGTATCTGTAGCACATATTTCTAGTCGCTATGTCGCTATGCTGTCATAAGAGCCACACACGTACATACATTAACACACTCACACACACACACATTCACACATATGGAGACATCACTATTTTTATATAGCCGGCGACAAAGTTCTATCATAATTCCTTCTGCTCCTCTTACAAAATTCGGTTATTTAATTTTATTTTGTCTATATCTCTCTCTCGCTCTCTCTTACTCTCTCTCTCTTCTTCACACTCTTTCCTGCTGTCTCTCTTTCTCTATTTATATGTGCACATATATATGCTGCAGATGTGTGCGTAAATACGTGTCTATATACTAACGAATTTTGCCTGATTTCTCTCTCTGCCGAGATTTGTGTAAAATTCTTTAGCTAACTGTTAAAAATAGACGGCGCGTATTGAATTTCCCCCAAAAGCACACACGCAGAGAGCTTTCGCGACGCTTTCAGTATAAAATTTTCAGAAAAATTTCGGAAAATTTTACCTTGGCACTAAATCAAAGACAGAGCGACAAAACTCTCCGTAGAACCGAAGCGGCCCGAAGTCGAAATCGGATTGACAAACAGATGTGCCAAAAAGTCAATTGCAGTTGTCAAAATGATATAGCAAGTGCGAGAGATATATGTATGTCTGGCAGATATGCAGTCTATAAGAAATGCCAGTATATAATCCTATATATACGTCTATTATATGATTTCATAATTACTAAATTTTGAGCATTTTCATTGATTCTAAATTGGGTCACAGATGCAGCACATATAAACAATAGATATATACACATGTATATATCTTGCATATAGCATGCAATCTAACTGAACTTTATGGGGGGAATGTGCAACTTTTCTAAGCAACGCTACGTATACTTAATAACATTAAAAGGAGTTGAGAACTGCATTAAAATGCGGAATGAAGTTTTGCCTGAGCTCTGTTTTATCTTGATTATAAGAATTCATTTTGGAATATATCTTCATATTCCATTACGAAATCGAAGTTTTGAACTAGCTCTATTCAATCCTTTTTTCTTTACTTCGCCGAACTCTATGACTTTATTTGATTTGAAATTCCTCAGGTCTGCTTAGACATATTTTATATATCTTCATTTTCCGTCTATAAATCGAAGTTTTACCTAAGTAACTTAAACAGTCTGTATATCTTCTTATCGATCTGCTCAATCCTTCATTCTCTTCCTTCCCATTTCAAGGATTCTATTAATGCTAAGCTCAAGCTCTGCTTAATTAATCGATCTGTGTATATCGATCACTTTATCAGGCATTTCGAAACTAGTTCACACCACATTGCGTATAGATCTGTAAAGATCTGAAGATATAACACTTGTGTGAGGGGAATATAACACTTTCGTGTGCTATAATTAGAAATATTCCAGCAGCAATTTTGGTTATGCTTCAAATTGGTAATTCGTGCGTGTGTGGGTGTTTCTCTCTCTCTCTCTTTCTCTATCTCTCTATCTGTGTGTGGGCTATCTAGGCGTGTCTTTGCCTGTGTATGCGTATCTGTGTGTGCGTAAGTATCTCTGTGTGTGTTGGCCATTTTGCCAAGGTAAGAAAACATGCGCTAACAAACACGCACGAACACACACACACACACACTCGCACACATACGCGCGCACAGGGATTATTTTTAAATAATTTCAGACGAGCAAAAGATGTTTTTTATCTGCTAGAGATCTGCTGAGATCATATAACATGCTCTCATTTTCGTATTCCTGCCCCGCTGTTGTTGTTCTTATTGCTGCTGCTGCTGCTGTTGTTGTTGTTGTTTCTGCTGCTGTTGTTGTTGTTGCTGTTGCCGTTGTAGCTGTTGCTGTTGTTGTTGTGCGCCCTGGGGCAATTATTTTTAGTCTTTCGCAGCCATTGAACAAAAAAATTGTACAATAAAATATGAAACAGAAAAAAATTCATGAATTTCGAATTTCAAATTCGAAAAATCTTTTCAGTTTAAGTTTCTTTTTTTTCGAATTTCTGTTCATTTGATTTAAACACACTTTAAGATCATTTGTCTCTGTTGTTCACTTGAAAAAAATATTGGAAAAAAAAAAATTGTCGTATAGCGCACACAGGATTATATAACCAGAGTTTGTTGACAGTTTCAGTTATCTCTTTATCTTTTTTCTTTATCTTTATGATTTTCCTTTTCTGTTTCGATTTTGTCTTTACTTTTCTTTATATTTTTGATTTCTTTATGCTTTGCGTAAATCCGTTAAAGGACTCACGGGGGCTCGAGAAGTAGCACCAACTTACTTAGGGGAAAAAGAAACAAATTGAACTCTCAACTAAAGTCCGAGCAGCTGACGTCGTAGGAGCGAATGCTGCGGTTCGACTAAACAGACTGACGATCCCAAGCGATGCTACACGTTATGTTAAAGAATTTTTCTTTCAGCTTGCGGAAAATGAAAAAGCAATTCGCACCAATACACGCACACTGCACAGATGCCTATATACGAGGTGTCCGTGTGTGTGTGTGTGTGTGTGTTGGCAGACTGTGAAAGCGAAGAAGGCGTGAGGAGGCGCGCTATATGCCACGCCGGGCCACTGGCGAGATCCCCAACGATGGCCAACAAGTGGCGGCGGCAGAGGCGGTGGGCGGGACAGACACACACACACGCACACACACACACACACACACAGCGACGACGACTACGCAATCGAGCTAGAAATGCTTGGCAAGCACTGTGCAGAAGGGGAGTGGAAGCAGGCAGGAGAAGAGGACGGGAGGCGACTGTGTGTGTTAGGGGTGGTGCAGGTGAGCTTGCTGGCATCATGGCGTGGGCGACGTGGCAGCACCTTCGTCTTCCCTCCCGCCACCATTCGCAGCTCTTGACTGAAACATAAACTTGTTGAATAAACAAAACTCACACACAGACAGACTTGAATTCAGTGCGAAAGATTTCCAAAATGAATACTTCCAATTGGCTGCTCTGTGTGCTATATACTACACACACATATCTAGCTGTGTGTGTGTGTGTGTGTGTATATGGAGAACGATCGCATCGTTGCGTTGGCGGCTCTTTGGCAGTTGTTTTTGGAATCAAATATCGTTGAACATAAATTTCCGAGCCATTAAATTGTTGCCGCACCAATACAAACATATATAGATATCTGCATCGTATATAGCACGTATGGTAGCATATATAGTATGTATATGCAGCATATTTAACTAGCTGTATTCAGGCTATACCAATACAGAGTCATCTAGTCTATATCTAGGCTAGTTTACCCAGCAGAATAGAATGAATTCTGCTTGAGTTGGGTGCGAAAACATTTAAATATTTAGATCAGATCAGAGTAGCTAGCATACACTACTTACATAAACTATATGGCATACCATATAGCATAGAACTATATTACTGGGCCTCAATGTCTATACATATTGTATGTTCATATAAATAATTCAACTGGGTTGCAGCAACCCAGAGCTCAGTGCATGCCCTTAACGCCTACGCTATAGAGAAACATAATATATACACGCACATATGTAAATATACATATATATCTTGTATATATATTATATAGAACGCTGACGTCGATATTGGCTGCCAAATAGCCGGCCTTACTGCACATCGGCCGTCCGTTTGTCTGTCTATAAGTTCGATCTATTCGTCATTGTTCTGCTTTTGATTTTCATTGATTTAATCGCTCAACATTTTTCGATCACACCCTGTAGCACCCTCTGAACACAGACGGCTTGCTTGGCTAACCTGTTAGATTGGCAACAATATTTACTGTCCAACTTTCTAGAAGTGTTCCCATCTACATATGTTTTATTTACTTATCTGTTTTTTTATTTTTAGAATTGGATTTTATATTGATTAGGGACAACAAAACGATTGGACTTTATTTTAAATTGTTTTGAAATGACGGAAATTTTTGAGGTATTTTTGTTTTTAAATTAAAAATATATGTATGTCCAGTAGTTGTAACAGTCTATTTACATTATAAACTTTTTAGAGAATGTATAGATAAGCTATTAAGCAATATGATTGACTAGAATTAATATAGTAATTTAACTGGGCATTACTTTATGTTTTCTTTAATGAAACCTTGAGCAGATCTTATAGCTTTAGCTGACCTACAGCTTTCAATATGTCATCTAAGTTGTCAATATATAAGTTTTATTAGGAAAAGAAAGACCTTTTTAAGCCTGCTTCACTGACAACAAGGTAGTATAGTTTTTCGTATAAGCTGATAAGTAATTTTATAAATGATGATGAGATGAAGATTCTAAGGCATAATTAGTTTGGACATCTTAAATATTAAAACCTTTTATAGAACGTATAACTAAAGATTATCGTATACTTATAGAAAAGAAATATCCTCAAACCCAAACACATTTTAAATAGATTGTGTTATTTATGCTATTTTTTTACAAGATCACGTTTTTTCGTTCCATGTTCTACTAATTTGGGTCAGTTCCTGAACAGCAATTCCTCATCAGGTTGTCACAAGTCATTCTATGCGTCTGTTTTCTTGGGGACTTCAGTCTAATACTATCAGGCTAGCGATCTTCCAAAGAGGTTCATTATATTATATTACAAAGCTATGGAAAGAATTTATGAAGTTTGAAAATAAAATACAAATTACATTCCATAACTTCTAAATTAAGTGTTAAAATTAGGTTGTTTACTAACATTTTTTTTTTGCTTAGATGGTTCAGATAAGTCTCCATGTATAGAAAACCATATATGATAATTATAGCTTTCGAAGAAAGAATACATGTATCTTCAGCTTATCCAATATTGCAAACCACGTACTCTAAAGTCTGTTTTGTGTGATTAGGTGTGTTGAGATTCCTGGACTTTCTTAAAGTATATATACCTATACACCCTAAAGTACAATGTAGTGCCCGCCCTTTGCATGATTTGCTAAGCTACATTTATAAAATATACATTTAAAGGAGCTTAATCTCTGTTTGTATAGTAACAATACAAATAAGCCTGAGGAACTTGTACTATATTGTTTATGATGAGCTACAAGGTTTATAGAGTCAAACGAATGCCCATATACTATATATATGCATAATCCTTGTCTAGCTTTGTTTGCAACGGATCTCTTGCCACCGGGTAAAAGTAAAATTAGAATCTTTTCTGTGTGTGTGGAAGCGCAAATATCTATAGGTAGTTGAGGTACAATCTTGTATAGGAGCTGCATGCATATGTAGCTTGGTATTTGCCCGATATGCAACTGCGAAAGGGGAAACGAACGCCATTCCCTGGCCTAGTTAGATGGTTCAGCCGGCATCCCCCGACACGTAATCCTCATTTCGCCAACGATACAAGCAGAAATCGTATATACATATATAAATATCGTACACACAAGCTTATATCAATTTCAGATCAACAAAAATGTGTATTACATATTAAAATATATATATATATGTGTGTGTGGGATGTGTTTGCGTATGAATGTAATGCCATATGCCAATTCCTCAGATCGCAAGCACATTAAAAACTTTGAACTTAAAGCAGCTCAGGCAAATATTGAAATATTTGAGCAATCTGTTTCGCATATAGTACACGTACTACTATATGCATATTCCAGATACAATACGCCTACCGTCTGTATGTATGTACATGTAGATTTTGGTTGCCTTCAACCAAATTTCAATTCGCATCATCTTCAACATCAACAAAAATTCAAGCGAGCCAGGCAAATATCGAGCAATGTTTCGGGTATTGTGCTATTTTGGGGCCTTTTGTGTGGGCGAAGATGCGCTCGGCTAGCCTTCGTTTTAGTTCGTCTCGTCGTTACACTCACATATGTGTAACAAATACACACATACACACATACTGATGGCTATATATATTGGCGATGCCACACACCCACACACAGACGTCACGGCATGTGAGTGTGAGTGTGTGTGTGTGTATCTATGCGCAGCTTATACATACGACGACAATGTGCTTAAATGTCTATCTATGGGGGCCGATCTCTGAGGCGATCTAACAACGGATGCACATGACTATAGCATAAACATACAATTCAGTTTTGTACTTAAGATGCAGATATATAATATTAAAATGGGATAAACCCAAGCCATACTTCACGATCAGGCTTCTCCACTCTTAGTGCTGTATTAATTTATTTGGTAAAGCCTTAAACCCTTGAAAATTGAATACTACTGGCCTGATTTAAATAACAATAACAACAACAGCAACTGTTGTCGATAATGGAGATGAATGTTCAGTTTTATAGTGTCTTTGCTTGCAAGATTCACAAGACTTGTAAAAAATATTATGACTCTTAAAACATGTAAGACAAATTTATCTATGAAAATCAGTAAAAATAATGTAAAGAAAGTTTGAGCCTTCTGATTTATTACACAAACTGTGTGTAACCTTCCGGTTTGTACCGAAATTAATTGATAAGCAATAAAAAAAAAATACTTACAGTTAAGAAATAGAATAAAGTATATAAAATAATATAAAAAAAAAAATGAATATGTGTGGTGAACAATAGTTTTGGTAGATGTTTGGAGTAATCAAATGAAGTGGATGGTGTTTTATGCTTAAGATTTATTTGGATTATAAGTAAAAGTTTTAAAGTTATAAAGCAGTACGTGTTGTGTGCTTCACTGTTAGCGATCGAAAGAGGCAGAGTTGGCGATGATTACAAGGAAATCGATTACAGGTAATAAAAAATAAATATTAAAATTAAATATTTAAATGAATGTGATTGGCAAAATGAAAGGGCTGCCAGATCTCCATATCTTACAAAACTGTTCTCCTCCTAAACATCAATTTAATATAAAAAAATGAAAATTTTTTGATTAAGGTAGCACTTAATAAAATGCAACAAATTAATCTCAATATTGCGAGAACCCTAATTGAAATAAATATTTGAATCTCAAAGAAAAATAATAGGCTTCAGCCTTTTTTGGAGTGGTCAGAAAAAAATACATTAACCGATTATTTGAACAGCATTTATATACTTACATACATCATTCTTTAAAAAACCTTAAGCGAAGCAACTATTAAATATAACTTAATAAATTGGATATTATAGTTGGTCGGATACTCAGGTGACTTCAATAACCTTTATCGGAAAACATAAACAAACGAATCCTTCGGAAAAATTAAATTTATTGAAACTTTTTAGTTTTCAATATAAGTTCAGCTTAAAATATAGGAAATTTGGGGTTTTGTCGTCTTCAGTCTTTATTCATGTTGGTAAATGTGCTTAATGTTATTATTATCGTATAAGCAATACATATTACAATGATTAATCCAATTTACACGTACTAATAGATAAGATAAGATAGCTTCAACATTCATAATATGTATATAATTCCTTTCATAATTCTTGATTTTTGTTTTCGTTTATCGTGGTGTTTCAACAAAAGTAAACATATTTTGTAACGAACAAACAACTCGCTGTGTGCTAAGTTTAGAATATATATATTCGACGATCGATTTAAAAATAAACTCAACCAAATTGAACGAAATGAAAAACGGCAAAATATAAAAGCATTTAAGAATGAAATTATAGACTAAAACACACAAAAGAACATTGAGAATTATTTGAAGAAAGCAAAGCCAAAAAATACCTTTCTGGACGTATTATGTATTCATTTGAATGCACATTCACGCATATCTATAATAATTGTATATTATTGTATAAATAAATAATTAGTTGTAGCTATGTAATACATGATACTATTGAAAATACCCAATTACAATTAATCAAATAATTATGATAGTAGTTAAAATTCGAAAAATTCTTGAATTCAGAATTATATCCTAAAATTATTTAATTTTCCTGAATGCAATCAAGCTTATCGCGTTGCCAAAATGTTTTACTTGTTTACTTTTTCTGCATCTATATAAACAATGTCATAGTTACGATATAAATAATGCTGGCTAAAGCACTCCAATAAATTTTTATTAGCCTGCCAATTTCTAAGCGTGATCAGAAAAATAATAAGAGGCAACCAGCATATTCCCGTTAATATTTTATGAATTACTTATATTCGATAACTGGCCACACTGATATCGACACACACATCTGTTTTGTCAATTGCTTATCGCATTCAATTGCAATAAGCATTTTTCGTTTTATCGGTTGGCCGCCACAAAAAAATTTGTCGATAGTTCCTTAGATTCATTCGCAAATTTCGAAGAACGAAATTAGATATCTCTGTATATACATACAAACATACGTACGTACGTGTGATTTTATGTGTTGTTGTCGTCGATGAGTTGTTTTCATTTTGGTCATCGTTTCGCTTTGTGAAACTGTGACGCAGCAAGGACGCGCCTTACTCCCCGTTCTTCCAATCTTCTTGACGCGTGTCCAGTCGTGTTCCCCTATTTCCAATCCCTGTTGCAAAGACTCTGACGCATCTATAGGAAAATTCGTGCAAGTTTCGTAAACATGGCCAGCGAGCCAGAGAATAAGCCACCAATACTGCATATTCTGGTCGTTGGCTTTCATCACAAACTTGGCTGTCAGGTGGAGTTCTCCTATCCACCATTAATTGCCGGTTCCAGCGGTCGCAACGAATGTCCCTCTGGCTGGAAGTATCTACCAACACTCGCGCTTCCCGATGGTTCGCACAATTTCCTAGAGGATACAGTATTCTTCAATCTTCCCAGTCTATTTGAACCGGCGGCCAGCATATACGGTGTCTCGTGCTACCGTCAAATTCCCGTCGAGAAGCTCAAAATACGCACAGCAGATGTAACGCGCAGCACGGTCCAGAAGTCAGTGTGCATCTTGGCACGCCTGCCAATCTATGGCTACATTGAGGTGAAGCTGGCGCTGATTGCCGACGCCTTCTTCGACCAGGGCGACTTCAGCTGCACCGAGATACTGGTGAAGGCGTATCAGCAACTGAACGCCTGTCTGCTGGACGAGGAGACCCGCCGACCACTACGCCATTTCCATGTGGGCCTCTCGCTGCGTGAGATTGTGCTGCACTGGCGCCACAAGACACTCATTCTCTTCAAGCTGCTGCTGCTCCAGCGACGAGTCGTCTGCTTTGGTTCTCCCGTGCGTGGCATGTGTGTGCTCATACTGGGCATGGCATCGTTGATACCGCGCCTGCTTGAGAAGGGTTTCCAGGAGGTTGCGTGCGTGCGTACCTCGAGACCGTTATCACCCATGCCCGACTTTACGGATTCATTGCAGCGTGAGGCTGAGGCCGCCGAAGCAGAGGTTGGCGAAGCTGAAGTAGAGCCCGAAATTGTACCAGAAGCGGAGGACTTAACCCTAGTCTCCTCGGCAGCCTCGGCGGGCTCACAATGCTGCAATAGCAGTGGCAATACATCACCGCACACATCGCCACAGGACTCCAGCTGCCCCACCACAACGCCAACGCATTCCGAGCTCCAGCGCGTCGACTCAACGGAAAGCGGCACCAGTGCTGGCAACGGCGCCAAGCGAAATGGACGCAGTAGCTCCTTGACGCGTGAGGCCAGCGTGGACACGTTAGCATGTAAGTATAAACGGATATTCTTGAATCGCGAACCCTAATTTCCATTAACATTCGTTCCCTATTGTTTCCCAGCTAACCTTGCCGAGCTGTGTGCCATCAATCCGGACGAGTATCGCGCTCCTGTTAGCATCTTTGCCAGCGGCAATCTCTGCTTGCCCTACTTGTCGCTACCCTACATGGATCTGCTTAGTGATCCCATGGTTCTCTCCTATATTATCGGTACCTCCAATGTACTCTTTCAGCAGAAACGTCAGCTGGCTGACGTCCTAGTCGACATCGAAGCCGCCAATCTAGAAGCACATGATCCCGATTTGCGGCGGCAACTGGTGCTAAGCACCGAGGATCTACGCTACATGGATTACATAATGAAGCACGTACAAAGCCCCAAGGAGAACGCCGAGGGCAGTGAGTTTTGGATACGGGAGCAGTTCCAGGGTTATATATTGGCACTTCTACGCACAGCAGTGAACCCGGGTAGGTGTCTAAATCACAAGAAAAACTTTATATACCATATAAAATATATATATTGAGTAGGGATGATTCTAAGTGCCCTTTATTAAACGCGAATATATCAGATAGAACTGATTTACATATAGTCACAGATCGGTTATATGGTTGAGTACAGAATTCATTCCTCGAGTTCACTTTGGTCAGATTATAATAAAATTATATATTGATTTATAGATTATACTAATACATTTCATATGATCATCAGACTTCATATAGACGATACGTATATATTTATGATCGATTCTCTGTTTTGCAGATGTTAAGGACAATGATCATTTCAATGCGCATTTCATGAATGCATTTAGACGCACACAATGCTACCAGGAATGGTATGATGTGAGACCTGAACCCGAATTTTTCGATGCACTTCCTGCTGGGCATCCCTTTGCCGGAACTCTATCTGTGGCGGACATGAAGTTAAAGCTGGCACAGTGAGTACAATACATAACTAAGTATCGAATGGAATTCAATATGTTTCATATTTCCTATAGAACGATGCAGAACAGCGAAAGCGGACGCAAAATCAATCAGGCAGTGAACACCACCAGTCGTGCTGTTGGCGGTGCCATATCACAGGCAAAGGGTGCATTGTCCAGTTGGTGGTCCTCTATAACGACAGCGCCGCCAGCAAATAGCACAGGAGCAGCGTGCTCCGGCAGCGGAATTGGTACTGCTGGTGATGCCAGCAGTCAGCAGGGCCACAGCGGTCTTAGTCCTCAGATTGATGAGGGCATTGATGGTGCGCCGCAAGAGATCTCAGTTACATTCCAAAACCACAAGGACGAGACGGAGCTTGATATGGCCGGTGTGAGCATACATATCTCGACAAGTCTCGACAAGGAGGATAACCTTGTAGAAGCACATGACTCAAGCGGAAACTCGCCGCATCAGCAGCCTCAGGGTATCGTTGAAATTGGCAGAGAGGCAGAACTTTTGGACAGAGTCAGTCAGTCAGATGATGATGAACATGCAACAGTTGCAGGCAACAACTCTCAAGCCCAATCACAGTCGCAGTCACAGTCACAGTCATTTCGTGCTGGATGTGGTGGTGATCTTGCGCTCTCGAGCAGTTCATCGTCTGCTGTGGATCGTAATAGCGGGGATGTTTTCATAGTTTGATAAAATGATGGCACAGCAACAAAAACAAAAGAAACTACCACTGCAGCCAGCACACAGCCAGACAGACACACACAAACACACACACACACACACACACACAAAGAAAAGACAACACTGTATAAATTTATCTAAGCTATAACTATACACACCTATTTATTGCATTAGAGTGTTGTATCAGCGCATTTGAACTTCTGTTTCGCATTACTCAAATTGGCCAAAAATTATATTATGTGTATTCGTATGTTCGTATGTTAACCACACCCTGCCCAGCCCTGCCCTGCCCAGTCCCCCAGTCTCCTCCATGCACCAGTAACTCAACGTACTCGTATATTTAATAATACTTGTACTAGTACAATCTAATGCTAATCAAGTACCAAGTGCAATTTGTAACAACGTAATCCAAATGTTTTTGAAAACACAACGTGGCAATAATATTAATCGAGGAATCCAAAGCTCTAGCACATTGTAGCTCTCTCCCTCTCGCTCTATCTCATAAATTCAGATTCGTCTTGGAATATTCTCTACAAGAATTTACACACTCCTATCCAAAATAATACTTATAATCAAAATGTAAAATTCATTTCATTTGTACGTCTCCTTATGCAACTTACAACAGAGTTATTGAATTGAATAAATAATGAAGCTAAACATTGTAATTTAAATCACTGTGTTTCATCTGTATCTGGGTATGATCTATAGGGCTGCTGTAAGGGATGTCAATATCTTCATCTGTGTAAGGATTAGTTAGTTATAAGTTTCACTTATTTGAATACTTGTGATTTGAAACTATATTACTATTTTAATGTCATACAAATAGATCACATCGAACTGCTTGCTATCTCGCTCTGGCGTTCTTAAGGCGAAACGAAGATAAAGAGGCGAAGAACGTCATTGGAAACTAGAAAACCTCTATGAAAATTGCATGTATTCGATATTGTACTCAACTCAACGTACTCATATTTACAAACATAAGTAGTACTTGTACAATCTTAACCTAATCAAGTATCTCAGGTGCATTTTTAATCCAATTTTTTGGGCAATAACTAGTTGAGGATCCAACAGCAATTACAAGAGTTACAAAATTACAAATTTCCTTTATTTTATTTGATTTTAACTATATTAAAACTTTATATTATAAAAAAAAATCAGACCAGACGACAAGGAATCTTAACTTTAAATACCTAACAGAAACTTCTAGTATCATTTTCCAAGCAATTGAATATTCATAAATTTACTGGGTAACAGGCAGAGCCCCAATCTTACATCAAGAGTAAGCCCTTAGTACAGTAGTAGTTTCGTAATGACTACCTAGATAATGTACAAAATAAGTATCTATAACTTATATTTAATGATTTATGCATTGCTGTTGAGTTGCTCCAGTACTGCGGTAATTTCATCGTCAATTGAAGGAAGCGTCAGAGCTTCCAGTTGTAGCTTTAATTGTGCTATCTTCTCGCTATTGCTGGCAATGCTCTCCTTGAACTCTTTCACCTTGGCCTCGCCCTGTGCCAATTGCTTTTTGTATTCCTCAACGAATACTTTTTGTGCCCTCAAGCGCTCCTGTTGCTTTCGCTCGGCCTCACTGAGAATATCATCGTTCTGCTGTCGTTTTGATTGAAACCGCTGGACAAGTGCCTCGTGATTCCGCTGCAGTTGCTCGAGAGCTGCACGTACTTCCGCATTATGTGCGATCAGTTCGTGCAGATGCTGTGATCGCTGGGCAGCAGTGTCCTTAAACTGTCGCGACAGCTTAGTCATTTGCTGCTCGCACTGTTGGATCTGGGCATTCAGGCTGTTGATGTCCGCCTTAAGCTTCCCATTTTGTATGGCCAGTTCGGTCTCGATCTGATGCAGCTGCATGCAACGCTCCTCGTTCTGTTGGCTTCGCTTCTCGAGTACTTTCGCTAGTTTGCCCAGTCGCTTCGTGCGATCTTGTATATCACTTTGCCGTGGCGGCAGTGGCAACACCAGATCCAGCTGCTCCTTATCGATGTCCCGAGCGTGCATATTGAATTTCTCCACCCTGTCCAGCAGTTCCTTCTTGGCGCGAGAGAGCCGCACTTGCTCGTGATTTCCGTGCTCCTTGAAGTCCTGCATTTGTCGCTTATGGAACTGCAGCGCGTTCAACTGTTCGCTGAGCAGCACCTTCATCTGCTGGAACTGCTCGGGCGTGCATTTCTGAGCCTTCACCTCGCGCTGCAGTTGCTGCAGCTCCTTGGCCAGCAGCTTCCTGGATTTGGCATTCTGAGTGCTACTGGCAGACAAATTTTTAATCTTCTCGATGTGCTCTTCTGTGTTCGTTTTCATCCTGTGCAACTCGTCGGCCATTTGCTGTTCCTGCAGCGTCAGCTGCTGCAGCTGGACGTGTTGCATGTCCGTTGGTTGCTGCAACAGCTCTTCCAGTTGCTTTGCTTCCTTTTCAAGGCGCACAAAGTCAGATTCAAGCGACTGCACGCTGGGCATGTCGCACAGGGATTGCGTGATCTTATCACTGACTTTGCTCTTCAGAACATTGTACTCGTCCCAGTTCTGCGTATCCCACACGCCAAAGGACTCGGCAGCACTAAGGAAAAGCCAATGACTGGTCTCCTCATTGATGGCAGCTCGGTTTTGGTTTACTTGTGTATTCGATAGAGCCATGGAGTCATTCGTGGTGTGCATATAGCTAGGTTGCTCCATGGTCTCCATAAATGGGAAGTCCTCGGCATCCTGGTGGTGACTGGACTGGTCTGGCAGCGGCGGCGCAATATCTTTCAGGAAATCGAGCATGACGATCACATGACCAAACGAAGACTGCGTCATTGGGGTCATCAGCCAGGATTTGCTCACCTGATACGGATACTTGAGCTTGTGCAGCGCGTTCGTAATGTCTTCTATGTAATTGTTGCCGACATTGAAGCGACTCCCGAAAACAGATTGCAAAAACGAATTCACGACAGTGACAAATTGTTTGGAAGTGATTTGACGCATTGCAGCAGCTCCGCGACTGAAGAATTCTTTGGAAAACCCTTGTAAAGGTCGGAACTGCATTATTTCATCAAGATATTCGGCAATCAGCTGCGATTGCTCCTGCACCCACTTCTTGTCCTTATGCAGCGCCACGATGCGCTCTGCGGAAGAAGCCTGTCGGTGGCGCATAGGCGTCACACTGTTCCTAGACATTGTGGGAAGGTTGGACATGGCAGATATACTGCGCTTCGTAGACGAGACAGGGGTAAATGCGCTGTTTGTGGTCCGCAAATGCGACCTGCAAATATTGCGAAATTGTTAATAAACATTGTTTTATGCTTATTATTCACTGATTCGTACCTTGATTGTCGCAGCTTCATTCCATCCTCGCGGTGATCCTCGTGAAACTCCGAGGTTCGTCGCGGCTTATACATGATGATGATTTAATCACCCACCAAATTATATTGTAATATTTTGAATAAAATTTGTTTTTAATTTACTTGAATCGCGTCGGTTGCTTTGAAATTTCGTATGTTTGTTCGAAGATGGCTTCACTATGCGCTCTTTGGCTGCTATCGTTATCGCGATATCAACCCTGCGCTTAAGCGACGATCAGCAGGGTTGCAGTAGTTATTTTTCCATTTGCAGTATTTTTCTGTGAAATATCGATAAGTCGAGCTCGATTACTGCCAGGTTTGGCGCCTTTTTGAAATATACGATGGGGAATAAAACAAATAACTGTGTTTACGAACTTCATCGTTTATTCCAACATATTAATTTTAATTATTGTTTCTTGTGTTACACAATGATCATGCTATTTTAATTTATTACATTATATTATAATTATTGTTATATTAATTAAATATCGATCACATTTCCTTTCAGAACGTCTTTCATCATTCCCTGCTCGCTTCACATAACGCACAAACAATTTCATAGTTACATAGTATTTATAATGTTCAACTAATACATATATTTTTACATTAAAAAAAAACTTTGTGGCATTAATAAATACGGATATTGTTTTATTTTTTCTTTCTGTTTTCTTGGGACAGGTGCATGGGAAAAATGATACTAATAGTAGAAAAAAAAAAAAATTGGGTATATAAAATTATAAAGCAACATTTGCAAGAATCAAATCTGTGCTAATACTATACATTTTATTATATTAAAATTAAGTAAGCCGATTTAAAACTAAACTAATTTAAATTTAAGTTATTTGTAGCTTAGCTGCTTCTTAACGTAAATTAAATCTGCGCTCAAAAGGAAACAATGGAAATAATATGTATAATATAAGAATAGGCATACGTATGTATAGTAGAAATAATTCCGGTATTTCGTTTGGTTATTTTGGTTTCACTATTATGCACTCTGCATATGCACTTTTAGCTGTAGCTGCCCCATGTTATAACAGGGAGCATACCTTCTTTTTAATTGTATAATATTGTCCTAAAAGCCTTAAAAAATATTACACTGCGCCCTGCCGTGCGTCTCGTCTGACCAGGCCAGAGCAAGAACGTTCACGACAGACCTTCAAAATTTACAATACAATTGTACATAATATCTTGATAGAGCAAAGGAACACAAGCAAAAGCCATGTGAAAGCTACATAAAAGGTTTCTTTCTTCATCCTCAGTTAAACATTCGAAATATTTTGAAAATATTTGCATAGGTAATTGTTTGTTTCTTGGTTTCTTTTGGTTTGTGTGTGTGTGTGTATGTATGTGTTTGTGTGGGTGTCTTTGTGTGTGTATACAAGTGTAATTGTGTGTGGTTTTGGTGTCTTGCTTTGTGTGTATGCATAGATACGGAGAGTGTTTCTATGTTAGAATTTAGGTACATTACAGTTACAGTTCTTGGTATTGCATTATTCTATGCGCAACATCGTATCGTATATGTATATACTGGCAATTTGCATTCTTTACTTTTTTTTATTGTGTGTGCTAACTAAGAAACTGGGCGCCATCAAAACCGAAGACGCCCCACAGCTATTGTAACGTATGCATGCATATCTTGGTGTTGTCTTGGTGTCTTGTCTTTCCGTTAACCATGTGAAGAAGGGTGAAGTAAAGGAGCGGAGTCGCTAGTTGGGCGCATTCAATGTGTCCATATTGGAGCCGTACTGCATGCCAACTGCCATGGTAAAGAGCCACGCAACTGCCAGCAGACTGCTGCCCAACAGATCGCCCAGCGCTGTCAGATATGGTATAGCCGAATTGTCCGGATCGATCTTCCACTTCCACATAGCGTGCACAATGATGTGCGCAATGTACAGCAGCAACATGACCTGCAAGAGATTCTCATTGAAGTAAACCCGTAACCATAACTAGTATCTCTCTCTGTGGAACTCACCTGTATCAGACTGGCTATCAGATAGGAGAGCATAAATACCCACGTCACTGTGGTTGTGTTCATGTTGATATAGTCAGCAGCAAAAATGAACAGTATGTTGCCCGGCACGGACATGGCGATAAGTATGCGGGCCGTCTTTGCATAGGGCACTGTAGGACAGATAGATAGAAAGAGGGTTTATGGGTATTTGATGGATTTATGGGTGTTGTTGTCGACAATCACTTACCGCCCTTGAAGAGTGCACGCCACGGCCACTCGACAACCTTCGTGTGCGGTGGTATAATGCCAATAATTGAGCTCTGATGCAGCATCGTTGATATCTTGCTGGCCTGCACTGATACCAGATTGCCGCCAATGCCGTTAATGATCGGCTGAAAGACCACAAACCCGTTGAATACCTCCACAGCGGCGTCCAAAACGAGACCACCAAGTCTGCATGCAAGAGAGTCAAGAAAGGTAACAACATATATATAAATAGATCGAAAAGTATATTTCATTCTCTAGCCTAACTGTAGTCTATAAATAGAGGGAACTAGAGGAGAAGGCGAGTCTAACAACTGACCGCCAGAGTCAAGGACAAGTGTTAAACAATTAGAATTGCCAAAGGCGAAGCTAAGGCATTTTTAAAAATAAAAACAATCAATCAAAGTATGTTGCCAAATTTAGCACACACACCCCTTAAGCCAAAGCCACAGCTAAAGCTGTTCATGAATTTGCACAAACTCAGATCGAGTTGTCGATAGAATCTCGAGATGAAAATAGAAGCAAAAATTGTGCTTATCATGGCCCCATTTAGAAGTCAGTCCCCAAGTGCTCTTCAGTCTGTAAATTGGAAGTGAGGCGGTGTGGTGACCCTTACCCGCTTATACATAGCGCTGACAGCACCGGCACCCAGCCGCTCTTCAGCACCGGACGCGTATACTCGTTCTTCAGCACAATAACAACCCACATGGGCAGCAGCACCAGGTAGCAGGTGACCACAATGAAAGTGATCCACAGATGGGTCTCTGCAAGACACAATTGGAACTCAGTTAGTCAAAGGGAATGAGACACAGAGAGGCGGGGGGGGACTACATACTTATATGCTCATAGAGTAGCGAGGCAATGAACGACAGCAAACTGATCGACACAACATCGCCAATGGAAGCAGCCAGCGGTGTTGCCAGGTTATCCGGATTTAGGTTATACTTTTGCGAGAATAGAATCACAGCCACGAGCACAAAATCTGTGTGAACAATGAATGAATGGAGAAAGATTAGTTACAGCTGCTCGACAGAGCCGTGCACCAAGATGCGAGACATACCCAGAACAAAGCAAGATGATGTTGCGGTAAACATGGCCGAGGCGGTCAATAGCATAGCGTTCTCAAAATAAAAGCTGCCAGTCATGGCTGCTCCGACGCTCATTGCGAACATGGCAACCAGAAAGGAGGCAACTGTTGCTTGGACCTGCACCAAGGCAATGTTGCCAACTATCATGCGTACCACATTCGACCGCCCCGACATGTTGCCCAGATTCACCTGCGTGGAGAGACGCGAGGCAAGGCACATGTCCAGATTGCCCTTCAGACCAAGCAGCGCCGGGACCAGAATGAACAGTTCGCTAACGTTCTTGAAGACGTACCATTTCTACAAAGATCCAAGTCAGTATTATATATATTAAGTATGTGTTTGGTATTATTATTATTATAATATGTTAGTTATAGTGTATTTCATTAGTTGTGGCTCCACCTGCCTGCCTGGACTATCAAATATCAAATCTATTGGCAACGATTTATGGCTGTGCATAAATTTGATTATAAATCAAAACAATGACGTCATCTACAGATTCTCATCAGCCTCGTCTCGTCTCGTCTCGTCTGCCTGCCTGCCTGCCTAGATATTGCTGCTGCCTCAACTTCGATTCTGTTTCCATTCTGGCAGCAGTCGAAATTGGTTATGTCGGGCATGGGCCGCCTGTAACTGGCCCCAGACCACAATTTATGGCTAATTAGCAGCCGAATAAATATTTATAAAGAGCAAGCAGTATTCAACTCTGTCACTGTCTGTGAGTAATCACCGTAAGATATATATATATATATATATATATATATATATATATAAATATTTCATTCAATTCGATTCTCGAAGTCGAAGTTCATTCTATATATTTTATAAAAAATAATAGAAGAAGCTATAATTATATATATAGAATCGAGTAATGCCGCATCATTGTCATCAAATATTTATTTTCACTTTTCTACAAGTAAGATTTTAATTGGCTTAGTTATGGATATTCTAAGCCAATGCGAAATCGATTATAACAAAAGTTTATGGCAGATATAGAGAATTCTTAGCATTTCTCTTGTTTTGAAGAGTTTGATGTTTCTGTTCAATGAAGATTGTTCCATATACGAGATTATTATTTAAGGTGTTTCTCAATTTTAAGGAATTAATTATAACAAAATTGTAATGACTGAATTTTGAATAGAATCTGGAACCTAGAATAAAATTGTTTTGAAGATTAGTCAAACAGAAACCCCTTTGCCTTGAAGATTCTGAGGATTATCTGTTTTCATAATTGTAACTTCTGTTTTTCTACCAATTTCAATATGATTACCAGAGAACCAATTGAAAAACAGTTTGACGACTCAAATCGAGTGCGAAATCATAAAAAGAAGGTGGTCTCCGAGCTTCAGAGAACAGCTGCGGATCGTTAAGAAGATTCGAGTCACAAGAGTGGGTGCTATGCCGTGCCGTGCTGTGTCATAGCCAGGCATGGCGTGTCTGTGTCTGTGTCTGTGATTCTTTCTTCTTTTGTCTTTATTCCCGGCCAACTTGTTCTCTCACATAAGACCGACTGTGGGCTCTATAAAATTCTTTTGTTTGACTGTTCGTCTGGTTTTGCTTGTTGCCTGCTTGTCTGTAAGTTTAATGAGTCGACTGACTGCGAGTGTCGTTAGATTTTACTATTTAATTTGCGTGTCATTTTAATTGTTGGCAACTCTTTTTATCTAACTGATCTTTGCGTTTAAGTTTGCGCAATGCCAATGAATTAATTTATGGGGATTTATTAGCACCGTTTGCGTTGTGTTCTCTTCTGCGCCATTCCACGGGGTTCGACGAACGGAACGGATCCCATCAAGGCACCATTCCCATTCAGTGGCCGTATCAGCCACTGACCGAGCACGCGACCAATGATTTATACTACAGATTGGGTACATAAGGGGTGTATATAAGGGGTACATTACCTCGACACGTCCCAGCACAATGCCCGCTCCAATGGTGCCAATGCCGGCCAGAAAGAACGGTATGGATACCTGCAGCAGTATCGTAGTCCATTTCTCCTGCTTGATTCCTGGTCGATTCAGTGCCAACTTCTCCTCGGAGCTACCATTGACGCCCGCAATGCTGCCGGCATCGGCTGCCACAGAGCCTGGTGCACCTCCGCCTCCTCCACCTCCACCGCCGCCGCCGCTGCCGCCGCCCGCCGCACCAGGATCTGGTTCGGAGGATGCTATGGACGTCGTGATGATTGAGCTTAGTGAACCGAGTGTTGAATGTGGATAGCCGGACAACTTCTCATTGTCGGGGTCTGTTGTTGTTGTTGTTGTTGTTGTGTGCAGTAATAGAAAATCGGAGGGAAACGGGCAACAAGGGGAGAAAACAAAGAGAAACAGGAAGAGAACAAGAGAATGGGAGGGTAGATGCAGTTAGTAAAGGTTCTCAATACAATCAATGCTTATTGCTACAGTGGTGCATGGGGTGCACTCTCTGTGTAACTGAGAGAGTGTGTGTGTGTGTGTGTGTGTGGGGCATGCAGAGGTATATGGTAGAAGGGGAAGACTAAAAGCAACTTCCCCCATGGGGAATCTTTTGCTGTTGTTGCTGTTGTTAAACAAGTTATAAAACCATTTTTGGTGGCGCTCTTTTTTTCGCTTTTGAGCGCAGTTAATTAATTACAAATCACAGAAAACGGCAACAACAACAACAACTACAGCACAGCAACAACACAAAGCGACAAGACAAAGCAAAGAATCATGCAATAATTAATAAACATTTCATATGCTTATCTGTCTCTCTACTATACACCTCCTTCTCCACACACACACAATAAACATGCATAAGAAAGATTTAAGCGCGAGTGCGACTATAAAATAAAGGGTAACCATATTATAAAATTGTCTGGGTCCCGCGATTTTAATTGATGTTTATTCATTTGCTTGGTTTATTGTCATTGCGATTGTTTTATATAATTTGGTGTGCGTGTGTGTGTGTGTGTGTGTGGGATCTGTGTTCTGTTGTGCCCAACATCCCAAAAAGTTCCGTGTGCAAGTGATATTTATAGACAATATTGATGCATGATATGTAGCGGATCTTTCCATTAGGTTTGTGAATTACTCGATAAAGGATCGAGACGGGAAATGCAGAATGAGCTAACGATGCTTATATAGTAAACATCTATTTCTATAATTTCCATAATTATCCATACAGAAATACTTATGGTATTCCCATTGTCAAGCACCTTTTAGCAATGCCTTAATTAAACTCTACAAATTCCAAATCTATTAAAGTTATGTTCACCATGTACCTGAATATATATATGATATATATATGTAAATATAAACTATAAACAAGCTCAACCTTAATTAATTATAGATTAGCTGCAGTGTTTATTACTTACATCACTTCACTTAATTTATTAGTTGAATTTGCAATAAGGTTGAAAGGGTATAATGATAAAGGCATATATATTCTTGTTCAGTATCAAAAGCTACGTCGATTCTAGATGTATTTCTTTGCATGAGCACGCCAATTTCAGGTACTATAAGAGCTAGGGGTACCATTATTGCTAACAATATATCTTAATATTGCACATTGCAGTTAAGGATTTTTTTCGGCCACGCCCTCTACCGCCCTCAATAATCGAAAAAAAAAAACCAATAGCAAGCATGATTTTATAGCTACAATGTTCATTTGTACAGATCGTACAATAATTATAACCAATCATATAAGCTTTACAAATTTAGTTCTAATCATGAAATATCACAGTTGAATCCCCAAAATGATCTGCCAAGATATATATATGTCAAGTATTTATGATGTGTGTATGATTATCATGTGTTGTTCAAGACTTAGGGAATAAAGATATATACGATAAATAATAAATAGTCTTATGAATGTACAATTACATATGCTAGCTTAAGGACAAAGAGGTTGAGGCAAACAAAAGGATAGTTACAAGAGAAGGAAAGACAAAGATAGACAGATGGATAGATAGATAGAAAGATATATAGATAGATAGAAAGGTAGATAGATAGATAGAAAGGGAGAACGAGAGGGTGAGAGGTGAGTTAAGAGTGTGTGTAAGATCGAGGAGTAGAAAAAGAAAGCAACCGCGGGCAACAGTTTACAGCACTCAATCCATCATCAATCAAAGCAGCAGCAAAGTCAGTCAGTGTGATCAAAGTTGATCTGAAAGAATCGTAATGCTGCTGCTGCTGCTGCTGATGTTGCTACTGTTTGTGCAACTGTTGTGCTGCTGCTTGTTGCACTTGTCGGCGCGCACTCACCGTTTCCATTGTAGATGGTAAATAACTTGTATTTATCATCCATGGCCACATCTAGCGGCGTTGTTGTGGTCATTGTTGACAATTGTTGTTGGTATGTTGGTGGCGTGGCATATGATGAGGACGTTGGTGATGTGTTGTTGTTGTTATTGTTATTGTTGTTGGTGTTATTATTGTTGTTGTTGTTGTTGTTGTTGTTATTGATCGTATTTATATTGATGGTGGTGGACGCAGGCGGTGTTGGCGGTGGCAATACCCCATCATCAGGCCCAATATCGGCGGCCTCATTGTGTGCGGCATACGAGGAAAGTCGCCGCACGCTCAGCGGCGGTATCGCCGCCCTCTGGCGCTGCTTTAGCTCATTGGGGGGTATGGGGGATGGACTGGGTGGGCGTGGTTGTGGGTGTGGATGTGAGGGGGTCTGATCGTTATTGCTTATGCTGTTGCTGCTGCTGCTGCTGCTGCTGGTGTGTGTTGCGTCTGTGTTCTGATTGTGTTGCTGTTGCTGCGTCTGTTGCTGCTGCTGTTCATGTGGATAGCGACATTTTTGCATTTGTCGGTCTATGTCGGACTTAGTGGGCGTGTGTGTGTGTGTGTGTGTGTGTGTGTGTGTGTGTGTGTGTGTGTGGGTGTGTGCGAGTTTAAGTGTCTGTGTGAGTATTCTCAGTGGCACAATGCAAATTCATTAAGGTAAACACGAAATGGAAGCTAAGCTCGCAATTAAAACAGTAACTCGATATGTTATCGATAAGTTATCGAGCTGTCGATATGCTTTCGAACTATCGATCTGCTATCGAACTGTCGATAAGCTGCAAACTAGGCTTTACTCTATGCGTATAACTATTAAGGGAAAGTTTTCACTATTTCTGTTTGTTCTTTTTTTTTATTTTTTTTTTTTAGTTTTAGTTTTTTTTTTTTTTTTGTTTATGCTGTGCTAACGTTTTGGCATATTTGCTTGGGGCAAAAGTCGCCTTTTGCTAGGGAAGAGGGTGGTTCTCCTAATGGGAACTATCACTGAACAGAATCGAAAATCGAAATATCACACAATTGATTGACTTCTTTGCTTTAGACAATATAATAATAATAATAATAATAATAACTATAATAATAATAGTAGTAGTAGTTGTAGTAGTAGCAATAAATTAATAAGTTAGATGAAAATGAGACAGTATGTGTTTCGGGGTCATATATAGACTATACTATATATATCGAGGTCGGGAAAGTCTGTGCGAAGAATACAAATCGAATAGAAAGTGTTATTGAAAAAGAAATGAATATTTCTGTTTTACATTGTTTGTGGATCAGTGTTGGGGTTGCTGTGTGTGTGTGTGTGTGTGTTTGTGTGTTTGAGAGTGTGTTTGTGTGTGTGTGTGTGTGTAATGAGAGTGTGTCCTGTGTGTCCAGTTCGTTGTGGTTGTGCGTGCTCTTCGAGGCGGGTGGGGGGTGGTGGCGGGTTGAGTTGAGTTTTTTGTTTGGGGGGAGCAGAGAGGGGGAACAGAGCTTTAGTCACCGGACCGTTGATATGGCTGTAAGCAACAATATAACACGTGTGTCACACATTTATCCAACTCGCAATTCAAGTATATATGCTTTGTATATTGTATGTAAATGGATCTGTATACATGTTTTATATATATTCATACTGTTTTGTACATTTGGAAATCAATGGGAAAATACCTTTATAAAAATCGCACACAATATAATGGCAATACTTTTGTGCCTGACCTGCCCGACCAACAAACACACACACACACACACACACACACATCCTGCACTTCCGCCTCTATAGACAGTCGCCTCGTGTGCACACTTAACATATCTCTGAGTATCTCATATCACATCATGTTTTTTACACTTTTCTTTCTCCAAAAAATGTTTTTTTTTTTTGCCCACTACAGACCAGTTTCAAAGCGGGTTTGCGTCGTCCCACGCATTTTGCATTTGCATTTAACAACAACAAAAACAGAAACAGAAAAGAAAAAAAAAATATTATAAACAAAACAAAACATTCGACGGTGCATCGAAAAGTAACCAGTTTTTTTGGACATCCGAAATTGTGCTAAACCTGTGGAAAACCTGCAGCTGCAGCAAGCAAGGCAGACAGAGAGGGAGAGAGAAAGAGAGACACATCGATAAACGACGCAAAGCAGTCAAGCTAATCCCAAGCAGTTCCAAATCCCCCCAAAACGAAGTCGTCATCGTCATCGACTACTGCCTGGCAGCAAGTGGAGCGAGCGTGTGGCGTTTTCAAGTTTATGGACTCTTGGCAGGTTATGCGATTAGATATAGAGACCCAGCGAGTCAAGCGAGCCGAGCTGAGCGAGCGATCGATCGATCGATTGTTGTTGCGACAACAAAAGATCGCTATTTATAGCACCCAGTCAGCTGGGTAGCAAATCTTTCAACTGGGCAGGGCGCGAGCTCGGAAACTCGGTCACACACATGTGCGCATCACAGCGAGAGACAAGGAGGGAGATAGAGAGAGAGAGAGGGACACAGTGTATAGTATAAAGATATATATTCATGTTCCTAGCAAAGTCAACTTGCTCTTACTCTCTGCAATCTTATCACAATGACGTTCTAATCATTAGTGGAGTAAAGGAGAGAGAGATGGTAATACTGCGTATTGGATTTATATAAAAATATATATAACATAAAGATATATATTCATATTCATAGCCAAGTCGATTTGCTCTCACTCTTCCACTCCCTGCAAACATGAAAATCTAATCACTATTGAAGAAAAAAAAAGAGAGAGATGGTAAGTGTGTATATTGCATTTATATATAAATATATATAGCATAAAGATATATATTCACATTCCTAGCAAAGTCCATTCGCTCTCAATCTCTCGTTTCCACTCTCTATATTCTAATCAAGAAGATTTAATTATTAATGGAGAGAACGGAATGGTAAAACTGTGTATAGTATAAAGATATATATTCTTGTTTCCATGAAGGTCAAACAGTTCTCTCTCTGTCACACTTCTTACAATCTAATCATAAATAGAGGGAGTGAGAGACAGGTGGTTATACTGTGCATAGCTAAAGATATATATTCATATTCCCCGCAGAAGTCAAACTGCTCTCCCTATCTCTTTCACACTCTCTACAATCTAATCTGAATCGAGCTAAGGAACTACTACGCCTTTTAATCCCCCTCGGAAAATGTCAACATGCACAACAAAAAAAAAAAAAAAAAAAAAAAAAAAAAAAACACAAAAGTTCTTCATACACTTCAGATTATATATAGCACAAACAGTTGCTCAAAGCCACGCGCTCTTCCACACAGACCCTCACAAGCGAATCCAATCCAAGCGAAGGAAATTACCGATAACACGCTGAATGAAGTGCTGAAACGCGCTTTTTTATCGCTCTCCTCGCCGACAGAGCTGTGGAAAAACCTACAACTGGTACTTAACCCAACAGCACCTGAATGAAATCACAAGCAAAGAATCTACCATAAAGGGAGTGACTAGCATTGACTATGAAATACCCTGCAATTGTGTATGTCAAAGATGTCATCGATTGAAGTGTGTGTGTTTATCAATTTAAATCATTTCGATTGCATATTGAAGAGCAGCCCTGGGACAGTCACAAGTGTTTGTCGATCGATATGGCGCGACGAATGTCCGATAATGACAATGCCAAGATCGTCGTCGTCACCTCGACGAAAACTGACAGGACAAATTCACATAGTCCGACTGACTATGACAGCTGCTGCTGCTGCTGATGATGATGATCAATCATTATGATCGGCTCAACTGTTTTACTGTTACTGTTATTGCACCTTTCATTGCGCGTTGCGGCGTTACGTATACGCCGCAAAGACCGCGGCAAGCGCCTCTAATGATCGCGACGACGACGACGACGATGGCGTTGCCACGTTCAAGTTCAAAGTCAGCGAACGCGATAGTAGTAAACACATAATGCGTTTACTGTTTTACATATTGCCAGAGGGAGGCAGGTGGCATGGCAAGGGGGACAGAGACGTGGGGGCGTGGTCTTTAGTTGGATAACTGACGGATCGGATCGGCGGCTAATTGACAAACAGACGACGAGCGACTAAATTAAACAAATGCGACCAGTAGTAGTTGTTGTTGTTGTTAGTTTTATTGTGTGTTGCTATTGATCTGCCGCATAATTCAGTTTGCTTTAGATTCGATTTCGAATGCGGAACTTTTTTTTTGCGCGAGGCACAAATTGTGTAATTATTTTCGACTTTAATTGCCCCAACGAAACAATCTCACGCATACAAATGCAGCACACACACACACACACACATATGCACATTTATCTGATATTGTGTCTTGTGTAGGGTGCCTAGAGGGGCCGCATAAGTCGCGGCGACTAATGAACTAATGCGCTAATTGCTGCCACAACTCGTGAAATCTGTTAAATCTTTCTAAATTTGTCATTTTATTGTCTCTAATCTATTCATTCATTAAATTTTCACTGCTTGCAATTGCTCCAAGCAATTGACGCACTCGTTAAAGTTCTCCACCGATTCCGGTTCCGTTGTTGGATCTTCGTACTGTCTGTAGGTTTAGGTCGAACTGCGCGAAGTACTGCAACTCTGTTTCGAAAATTGAGATGTCTTTAGGCAAGCGAAATAAATCAAATCGGAAGGGCACTATATATTTATATAGTATGACTGTCATACAAACCACATATTTTACTATACCCACAAAAGGTTTTTGTTAAGTTATTGAATGACTGCATTGGGGAACTACACCCATAAAACTATCACAGGTAACGTTGACGTTCTTCTAATAACCTCACAATATTTTAAAGGATTTAAACTTATATACCATTGGTATATAACAAAATGTGATCTCAGAATTGAGCACCCTCACATTCTGTATGGTAATTTTATGGCAACATAAGATCACCTGATCGTGACAATAATCATGTATATTTATCGGTAAAATAGGTTAAAATATCGGTTCGTTTTTAGGTTGTATATTTATTGACAAAATAGGTTAAAAAAAAATAGGTTCGTTTTTTGGGTTAAAAGTGCTAAAGTGGTCAAGTTCAGATTTGACATATATAATATTTAAAAAAAATAAAATAGAATACTGAAAATAAAGAATTTACTTTACAATTTAAAGACTCCAGTTGTTCCTAACTGGTCGAGTCTGCAAACTAAAAGTGTGTGCAATCTTCGGTTCATTTCTTCAATTGGTTTTCAAATAGTGTGTGTGCCATAAAATATTTCGCGATTGATTTATACCTTCTCTGCTAGACACATTAAGGAATGGTTAAATCAAATACTATTACCATCTCGATAATTAACGAGGCACCCACCGCATAACAGCCGAGAAATTTATTTATTGTGCTGAAGAGGCACAAAAGAGATCTAAGATCTTATCACAGCTACCGCTTAATGAGCTATGAACATAAAGTAGCACTTGCTTAAGCGTGTTTCTGCGTGGTGGTGTGTGTGTGTGTGTGTGTCCACTTTCGGCACGTAAATTTATATGTGCTATAAAAGATCCGTAGCTCAGTTAACAACTAATAGAAATTCAGTTGGCATTCGAAATTTGTTTGACACTTGCCTCGATTAGATTACAAATGATCGCAAATCGCAGACACAAAAAAAAAAAAATGCCGAGAACGAGTCTTTTCAGCCAAAAATAAAGATCGTATAGAAGACAAGCGATTTGTCAGTTTTTTTCGTTTACTGTCATTACTCCTAAACGTGCTTGGGACACTTAAGTTTTGTGATCCGTCATAGAATGAAATGAAATAGATCGATAGCACAACAAGGTCTTTGATAGGGTGCACTCACTTCACTCTTCACTCGCACTTGGGCACTTGTGTATGCCAGCAGTTTTGGATTAACTCTCGCAGCAAGTTCCCCGACACGTCGTCGTCGTCGTCGGACTCTTCGCTTAACCCCAGGAAACCCAACGTCGTCGCTAATTTGCGAAACGTGAGCTAAATGTGCCTGAGCTGTGTGTGTCTGTGTGTGTTGTGTCTCTGTTAATTTCTATTTGTTCCTATTTATTGTGATTAAGTCGCCGTCGCAGTCGACTACATTTATCGTATGCATATCTATAAGAACATAGAGGATCAGACCCGAACATACGGATCGTATAGTTCCCAGGCTTTTTTTTAATTGAACGCTTTGGTTTGCATTCCTCATGTTTCAGACTCGGCGCAGCTCGGCTCGACTCGTCTCGGCTTACGAAACGTGTTCGTGAAACTTTGGATTTTAGTTTTTGAATTATTTTAAATTGCACAAATTAAAAAAGAACGATTGTACTGCCCAAAGTGAAGATACTCTCTAGCAACGTGACGATGCAAATTTCTTATAAATTTAATTTATGATAATGATATTGGTATTATGTAGGAATCATTTGGAATCAAAGCTCACATAATGAGTGTCTTAAGTAGAGTTCTTACTACTCCGAGACTACTTCACATTTTTTTAAAACACCCCTTGCTGCCTTCCTTGCCTTGGGTATCGAACAAAACGTACAATGAACATTAAGCGTAAAAAGCTTTTTAATTAGTTTGCCTGTGTGTACATGTGCTTCTATCTTAATAGATTACATTATGTTCCCAACTGATACTTTGAGTTTAAATTGAGGCATGATTCATGGGCATCATTACACCTCGCTCGACTCGTGCTGCTCGTGAAGTAATCCAAGTGGATTACGCGCACAGCTGTTGCATATTCTTGTCGATCAACGATCTCCCACGCCTCTTCCTCTCTCTCTCTCTCTGTGCTGGTTAATTGTCAACAATGTGCAACTCATGTCGGCTACGTAACGTTTCATAACAAACCGAAGAGAGGTCGAACAACAAGTGAAGCTCTTATGAACTTCAATTTCGATTTCGATTTCAGTAACATTTAAACCATTTCGATGTAAACGAACTCCCCTAATAAAGTCACCCAAATTCGATGATGACAAATGGGATCAGTGGGCAACCGTGCTGCGATTAGGATTGAGAAGCAATATGCTAATTGAAACTATATATATTTGCATATCATATATATGCTTATATGAGCAAACATCATCTCATGTTTATATTATTCTTGACGCCTAGCAGACAAAAGGCTCTTTTTTCTATCGAAAATTGATGTATTTTTCATCTCTTCGGTTTGCTTATTTCATTTCGATTTTACTTAACTTTATTGCAATTTATTTGACAACAAGTTTTTTTGGTAAATTTATTCAGAATACACACATCTGCATATCTCATACATATATAGTCATCGTAGAGTCACTCGAAATGCTTGTCGTCTTTCTGTTGCGATGACGCAGGTGAAATCGATAGATCGCTTCTCATCCCCCTCTCTATTTCTTTTTTCTTTTTTTTATTTTATTATATTGCTTGAAACTTTACTTTATTTATTTGCGAACCTAGCAACAATATTAATGAATGGCGCAAAACGAAGTGAAAAATGACAACAACAAAACATACATATATAATTAAATTATATAGTAGAATTGTATTGCCCAAAACAAACAATTATTTTCGTTGCTGGAATTTGACATCAACTGCCTACGTCACCGGCCTGAGAAAAAGCTTCGAATGCAACACGAGAGTCAGGTAAGTTACATACGATGTATATATAATAACATATATATTATATGGTAATGTAGTATATGTGAATTTGATCAAAACCGAACTGGAACTGTATCAAATGTCATTCAACTTGGGGCAAGTGCAAAAAACATAAACAAAACTGTCTGTATACACAGCCGAAATGACTCTGAGCACAAATCGTTCAGATAAATTACAAAAATTTACGCATATTTTCCCTGAGTTTAAAAGGGGTCTTCCACTGCAGCGACAAGAAATATCGTGTGGATATCAATCAAATGGGGAGTACTATGCGGCATACTAATGTGTGGCAACAACAACTTCCTGCTAAGAGATGCAGTTGATATCCGAACTCTATAATTCGTATATATTGCAAGTGAATCAGGGAATCTATTTCTTGTGCTAACTATCAAAGTGCTTCTACTGCACAATCTAATCTAATCATAGAACAGATTCAAGCGGATTAACGTCGAATAACAAAGTTCATAAACGGAAGAAAGTTCATTTGTGCAATCGGTGTTGACAGGAAACGGATTTATGAACATTACCAATAGAATAGTCACCACTCTAAGCACGCACTCAGATATGAAATATGTACATAGATAATAATCATATTCTTATCTTCAAGGAAAGAAGTAATGGGTCGAATTGAGTGTTGTTCCTCTGAAACGATGATTCTTTCTATAATATATTAAGAGCATAACTAGCCAGTAAGAAATCTATAGTGGGGTGTGCTCGACTGGAATATACCCAGTACACAAAGGCTTAGCACTTCACTAGCTTAATAAATTACTCGAATAACTCTTTATACAATTGCAAACAAATTCTGCTTTAAAATTACGCGTGCAATTAGCTTTTTCTCAACTTACGGGGTCGGCAGAGGGCGTGGCCAAATACTTCAACTTACTTTACCTAAGTGCAATAACTAGACATATTGTCATCAAATTTGGTTGCTTTAGCGATTATAATCTACGAGATCTAGGTGTTCATACAAACAGATAGGACTAAATCTCGACACCGAACTAGAATATATATCTACTTTATGGATCGGAGATGCCTCACTCTGTTACCACACTGCTGTTTAACCTATTTACTCCCAACAATATATGATGAACCAATCGTTCGAGTTGTTCCCCCTCCCGAATGTGCAGTCAGAGAGCAAAGTGCTTAGAGAGAGAGTTGAGATGCCGAATACCTTAAATAGGTCTGGTCAGACAACAGAGCGGGGCCCGGCTCATTAGCCACACGCAGAGGCGTAGTTTAACAAAGAAAATCTAATAATGAGAAACTGCACACAAAGTAAACAGCTGAAGTTTCTGTTGTTGTGGTGCTCAGTACAGTGAGTGCGACCGATTTTCAACTGCAACTCGAAGCCTGAATTTGGCGGGCAAAGATCATAATTACAACTAATAGTACCCAGATTGGCACAGTCCACAAGGCACCACAACTCCACAACAATAACAGCAACAACAACAACAGAGCAGCAGGGCCAAAACGCAAAGCTGACCGGCCAAGCCATTGAAATTGTCCAAAGAACTTGGCTAATTAGTTGGCGAGGCGGCAATGACAGTTAAAACAATAATAAAAATTAAAAAAAAAAAAAAAAATAGCAACAAAAACAATACAGACGCCGCTTTGACTTTGGCGACCCCAACGATCCACCGATTATGGTTATGCATACGATATTATAGAAATATATATGTAAGGCAAACTCTATTCGGCTCAGCTCGGCTCGAATCGGCACGGTTCGTGCCGGTGGTGGCGGCTCAAATGCAATTTGGCCGTGAAAACGAAATGCCAACAACATAAATTAATAATTATTTTTTATAAGTTTGTATTGTATTTAGTTTTGTTGTAGTTTTTTTTTTTTTTTTTTTTTTTTTGTCTTTACAATTTATTTCTTGGGCAAATTAGTATTAACTATGCATTAATTAAAAGCTTTGTGGTATTTTTCGATTGTTGCTTCGCCGCCTTTCGTTCGGTTTCGTGAGTTCGAGTTCGAGTTTGATTTTTTTTTTTTTTTTTTTTTTTGAGTGCGTTTCGATTTGTAGACCAGAAAGGGCAGAGCGGGGGAACGCGTTGGGGAGTGTTGCGAATCCTAAGGTTGCAAGCTTGAAGTTTTGCATTCAACAACCTACGTTAATGTTAATTGAAGTCCCAAGCAAACTAACAACTCAACCGAACTGAACTTAACTAAACTGTATTTGTTCGTTATGCTACCAAGGGTGGGTAGAAGGGGGGCGCAGTAATATTATTGTTTTCAGCATGTTTCTCATTGTTGTATTTATATTTTTGTTGCATGCGAAGCGACTGCGGTCATTTGTTTGCCAATTTACTTTTTGTTTTGTTTTGTTTTTTTCATAATTTCAAACAGTTTTTTATTTCCAATTATAGAACTTCTGGATATTTGTTAAGTACTGCACAAGTTCACGTTGCAATGCTAAGGGCAGTTAAAGCTGCGTCTGTAGTGGAGCCTCCACCTTTAACACTACCACAGAGCCAAGTGAATTCTCAAATAACTTTGGAATTGTTCGGAGTCGGAGTGAATCGAATGTCGCGCAACCCCATAAATAATGCATTGTCGTTTCAAAACGATTAACGATATCAAGAGAATATGAAGTAGAAAAAAAAATGTTCTCAATTATTGCTAAACTCCTCGACTATACTCGAGACAAGGCCTATCTGGCACTACAGGGGTAAAAAACAAAACAATTGTGATAGATAAATAAATAAAACGAGGGTTTAGTAATGCAATTAATGCATCCAGAACTAAATTGCGAATGTTCCCCGATGCTGGTACTTCATATTGTTATTATTATTAATAATAAGTTAATTACGAGTGTAACCCAGCCAATTTTGAAATGTTCTTTGCTATTTTCCATTGATTTCCGCATGCCTTTCTATGCGCAGGCTGAGTATATTAAAAAAATAATTTAAAATTACTTTCCGATAACGTCAGTACTTTACGCTGACACTTAGTTCAAATTTATGCTTGCACGTGTTTCTTCCTTTTTATCAGTTACACTTGAGGAAATTTGTTTTCTTTTTGAATTTTCCTATTTAATAACTTGTATTTTTTTTTAATCTTTCGTTTTTTGGCACAAACAAAAACAACAAAAAACACAATTTAATTCGGGACAAAAGGGTTCGCCGAGCCGAATGTAATGTAATTTTATTATAATTTCGGTTTTTTGTTTTGTTTATTTTTTGTATTTATTTTCGTTTTTTGATGTATTGCGCGCTCGCTCGCTCGCACGCTCTCTCTCTCTCTCACACACACGCTTTTCTTTCTTTTTTTTTTTGGCGTCGTCGTCCGCACCGTACGCCGGGATATCGTACACTGAATGTCCAAAGACGGCAAACACTTGTTATTATAACGCGTCAAAGCGTTTCATTTAGCTACGCTGCGACGCCGACTGCGACTGCGACAGAGGCAGAGACTGAGACGCAGACTGAGCTGCTGCTGCTGGGGACGGCAGCGTCGCGATCTGGTCGAATCAATAATGCCAAGCGACAGAGACTAAACCTGCGACTCTGTCGCCGTCGCAGCTGGCCAAAACTGCGAGCCTCCCGGCACTTGGGCCGACGACGACGCCAGCGACGCCGACGACGACGGCATTGGCTGTTGATAAGCTGGCCAAGAGAGAAGAGCCGAAGTGCTGGCACGGCTGCCTTCGGCGATAACGCAGCCATGTGGCCTATCAATAGAAATCAAGTTCAAATTGCTATAGCCGAATCCAAAAACACCTTTGTGACAAGATCAATGAATGAAAACGCAGTCGACGTTGACTGCGACTGCGACAAAGGCAGCGACGTTGACGCCTCGCGAGGTTCGTGCGCACCGTTAGAACCCACGAACCGAACCGAACCGAACCGAATGAACGAACGTGCGAACGAATGAACACGAGGGAACGAACGCAACATCGGCCCTGCTTGACGGTTCGTCACTTTGACAATCATCAGTTTTGACAGTTAGTTGGCTCATTACTCATTATATTATTTGTGATTTGAAGTGCGGCAGCGCATGGGGCGTATTAGTGATGCCCAAAGAGTTATGAGCGCCCACCTGCATTTAACCCCCGGTCCGCGTTCCCATCCCCGTCCCTGTCCCCTTACCCGCCTAATTTATGACTCTATCAGGACTGGCGTTTTGAGGCCAAATTAACACTTTGCTGGCGTTACGTGAAGCGCCCCTGGCACGTTGCAAGCATTACACTCTCCATACATATTCCCAATTCCCAATTCGCTGTCTAAAGTAATGTTATTGCATACATAAATCCACAGATCTGATCCCCCAGAAAGTAAGCGAGAAAACACGGAAAGCATTTTAGATTTTGGGTCAAAATGACGCACTTCTACTGCGCGACACACTCTCTGCCCCCAACAATCATATTGTTACACACATTGTATGCCAACGATCGACGGGGGAGGAGGGGGGGTGGCGTACAAAAAGCATACAATGATCACAGCAATCGACAAGAGTCGACAAAAATCGACATGTTCGTTGCCAAAAAAAAAAAAAAAAGAAATAATAAAAAAAAGAAAAAAAATGAATTTTGGACAAAACTGGTTTGCTCGCATCCGGATAATTGACACACACACACACCATATATGTGTGTGTGAATATGCATGTGTGGATGCTAGTGTGTGTGTGTGTGTGTAAGCACTAATGATTGACCATTTCTCTAGCCATCTCGCTTGCGCATTGTAAGCCCCGCGGCTTTAATTAATAAGTGAGTAAAATTTTTGGATTTTACGATTTTTTTCTCACCTTCTTCGTCTTCTTCTTCTTTGTTTTCTTCTTTTTGCTTACTTAGGCCCCACGTGAAGTGAGCAAAAGAATGAATCGATCGATCGACCGATCGACTGATCGATGCAGGATGTTGTGTGTCTGTGAAGAGTTTGTTGTTTCATTCATTTGATTTCGATTCGAATGTTAATTGCTTAACAAGACTAGTCTTTAGGGGGTGTGTGTGAGTGTGCGTGTTTGTGTGTTGGCGAAATTATAGAATGGCCACAAATAGCAGAGGACCAACAATGGGTGATCAATAAGATCAACACAGCCTTAATTGTCTGTCTAATTCCCAATCAATGATGATGTTATTCAAAATCGATGTCAACACTTCGGGATACGCGATTCGTGCACGGATACACTCGACTTGAATTATATTGTAGTTCAATCAGATGAGAGTGAAACAAGTAACGAATGAAACAGTCGAGTGTGCTCGACTTTCGTATACCCACTAATCAAACCTGTAACTTGATAACAAATAAGGTACACACCAAGAATTAATGTTCTAACATTAAAATGTTTTTTTTTTTTTTTTTTTTTTTTTTTTTTTATTTACTCGAGAGAAAGAAGGCGTGGCTAAATTCTAAAACAACCTTTAACTTACACACAAGTATAAGACATATAGTCACCAAATTAGAATACCCTATCTCTAATACTCTCAGAGATCTAGGTGTTCATACGAACACACATCAAGAATATATAACCAATGTGCAAGCAGTTATGCCTCCATTTTCGTGCTACAAAGTACAAAGTTAAAATACCCCACTCACCCCAAAAGTATTGCGAGTGTAATTGTTATTGTGATTGATGGATCGTTGAGTTATTATTATTTTCGGCAAATTTGAAGATATTTATATTTACGATAATCTGAAGTGAATGTAATAAATATATATTGTTGCCTTATAACGGATGTTTAATCAATTTGCATAACATCAAGATCTACAATCCACCTTCGGGTGAACCTTTATCATCTCACGTTTCCAATATCTGGCATCAGTTAGTCAGCGAGGACGAAAAGAACAATTACGAGTATGATGCTTACCAGATTATGATTGCTGTGCTGTGGTTGTTTACCAACTTTCTATCTGAAGTACTCGCCAGATGACTTTGCGATAAGCCGCTTGACAAATTTCAAATGAAAAACGTTTAGAACTTTAAGGTTTCGTGATGCCCATACGCCCACTTAGAATCGCACATGGGGGTTGGTTATGAGTCAGACTTACTTTTTTTTGGGAAGCGCTATCTATGGTTGAGAAACCTGGGCAATCACAAAAGTATCTATAGCGTAAAAAACCCGACGAAGGGGACTTTTTATGGCGTAGATAACGCAATACGAGATCTTCCTATAAACTGGGCCCAGAGGAACAACAAGTGACAACACAAAGGGGAAATGCACAAACAGAACTTAAGGCTTATCAATCGAACTGATGTGACTCGTCGTTTAAGCGATCCCCTGCGTTTATGGGAGCTGTGTGTGTGTGTGTGTGTAAGGGGGTGTTCGACTGGGGCGGGGACTTACACGTACATTTTCGGTACGTGTTGAAGTGGATGGCGATGGCGACGGTGACTTTTAAGTGAATAACTTGAACGAATTGTATTGCATTTAGTCGGCATTTGTTTATCGACAGATAATTGACAAACCGATGCCAGGAGAGGGGCCTAAGCTAAGAGAGGGGAGGCTGGCGTTCAATCAAATTGTTGAATAATGGTCAATCAACCGACCGACGCTTTGATCTACGATCAATTGCAAGGTTTGTATTGTCGACTTGCGCGGGGGCTCACATGCACATCGGACCCATCTGACAATCCCCTTACTTCCCACAGATCGCAACCTTCAACTTGAACTTGCAACTGCGGCAGCAAACGGCTCAATTTATATATGCATGTATGTGCTTCCGAGATCCACTACCTCTACCTATAGTCAGTCGGGCCACATGTGCACGCTATAGAAAATAAGCAGGTGCAATTGCTACATGAATTATTACAACGCCAGCCTCCTCCACCCTCAGCACCACAGCACCTCGAGGCAATTAGACACATGCACTTAATTGTGTTTTGGGAAACTTTTCAGTGTTGAATAATGTATGCTTTGGGAGGAGGGGAGAGAAACCTTTAATACCCAGGATCATCGGGCTACAACACCTACAACAGCAACAACAATAACAACAAACAACTTGCATTTAACGGCCCTTCCACTCAATTTGAAGTGGCAATCAACGTCGCGCCTGTCACTTTCTATTGACAATCTAATCGGTTAGTCGGGGAAACTCATAGAGATTATATTGCATTGGACAATTGTCCGTAGTTATACTATATATGTGTGTACATATTTAAAAACGTTAGTACTGTAAACGTATTTGTATTCCCAAATATCTATCTTCGCTCACATGTCACATTAGCTCTCACGTCACTACTATATCTAGTATAAACACTTGAGAGTTTTGCGGGAAATTCGGAAGAGAAGTGTCCCCCTCTTGAGCAGTCGATAATAACTGTCATAACTGTCTTTCAGTTATTTAATTTCTTCTTATATAACTTGTCTTCCTCTTTGCCGTATACCCCGCAAGAAATCTTGTAAAAAGGTTACATTCTATTACGCTGAATACATAAATATCTAAGTAATAAATGCAGCATGTAACAGATGTCTCGCGAGGCATTTAAACTAGAAATCGATTGAAATAGTTCTCACATATAATCGAACCAGTTATCGGGCCAGACTATAATTAGTTGCAGACTCAAATGGGTCTTAATAACTCCTATTAACACTGCTAGAAATGAAAGTCAGGCCAAGCACAGACATATTACCGTTTTAGAGGACTTCAGATGAGAGATACAATAGTTAAAGAACTAATGATGGTCGTAAGAGGTTTACTGTGTTGATATTCACATTGTTTGGCCATATCAGGCGTTGCCCAAGTGCCATAAACGTGATTATCATACACAGCACAGTTTTTTTTTTTTTTTTTTTTTTCCGACTGTCAACATTATTACGGCGGTCTCTAAATAAAGCAATGCCACCAATCCGTGCTATATATTGAAACAAACAAATAAAGTCAACAGATTTGTGCAAAACTTAAAATACATTTACGATAATGGTTATCAATTTTTTGCTGTTGTTGTTACTCGACTTAAGTATTATGCTATTGGTCGCCAGATACGAAATAAATCCAAAACTTGAGTGCGATGCTGACGCAAAAGGGTACGCCAGATTCACAGAGTCGTCCGTCAGTTTGTCAACATTTTGTGCAATTTTCAATACTTCATTTTTGGTTTTTTTATTTTTCATTTTTCATTTTTTGCCATCCAATCAATTTGCCAAGTCACTTGAGATACAACAGATAAAGATATAACAATCACAATCAAGGTGTATATAGTATGGAGTGCTGAGACCCTTGTTCGGCGCTCTACTCAAGTGTTAACATCAGACCAATGTTGGAAAAGGCCACAGCTGCGTTGGCTATATATGCTATATATACAATATATATATGTATATATCTATATAGGCTTATCAGGTCTCACGTAGCATTCGTTATGAATATATCTGATCAACCATTGTATGGGGTATATAAGGCAGTAGATAATCTAGAGAGTTTCTACAATGATCAAGGGAACTTCTTTTTGGAGCTCTAAAAAACAGTTATTCATTTCTCTAGGGTATCGCAAAGTCGAGTTGAATGGTACTTTTTGTAGTTACTCTTGCCAATTGAATTGTGCGAAATTCCCAACGTGATATGGTCTAGATGACAGATACGCACCACAAATGTGTACAAATGTTCATGGTCAATACCTTTGTGCTATGATTTACGGAAAAATCTTATCGACAGTGCGGGGTAGAACGAAAATTAATCAAAGACCCCTTATAGGGTGCTTAGTTTCAGTTCAGTCATGGCGTCATCTCTTTTCAGCTTCTGGAAAAGCCAACAATCAGCTCGCGCTATTCTTGCCGCGTTTTGATAGCGTGTCGTCGTCGTCGTCGTCGGGTACTTTCAGGTGTTTATTAATTTTCTATACCCAAATCTCAGTTTCATACTGACTCTGCTATTACTAATGATATATGTATGTGTATTCACAGATCCTTTCATAACGAGATTACAGTCAATTGGCGTGCAGGGTATCTCAAGTCTTACATGCATTATTGCTGCAATGATTTGTTAATAAACCAGTTAATAATCATATTGTACTCGTCGTACGTTCGTACGTTGGTACTGGCACATAATCGTAAAGCTCAACGGCAATTGACACGCGTCATTTGCCTTAATTAGTATGTGAAACGCCAACTCGGATACACCAGCGCACAGATACAGATACAGATACGGATACAGAGACAGATACGTACTCGTGATGCACATACAATGCGAGTTTGGTGACTTAATGTTGGGCCTACGATACGATAGCGCCGCCTCAGGGCTTGTGCTTTATTTGACAACTGCGCACAGTGGTCAAAACTAATCGATTTTTTGTTGTGTAATCGAATATAAAATGAAATTTACTTATTAAAGATTTCTTGAGAAATATTTCCACTACAAAGAGACTAATCTATTGCATGTCTAATACAATTAACTTCAAATCGGGTTTGCTTTAAGGAATATACAAATTTGACTACACTTTTCATTGCATTGTACCACTGTCATTGGACAATAGCCTTGCCAAGGCAAAACCTTCAATTCGAGCAAGCAAATATAATACGGAACCCATACGCAATTAGATTACAACGACAACAACAACAACAACAATTACAACAAGAGTTCCCACAGTGTTAACACGTACACAAACTGATTACCGCTTACATTAAATCATTGTAGAATTAGTTTAAATTTGTTATTAATTTGATTACAACCAATTTGCATATTATGTTAGTTACCAATTTTAGTAATCATAGTTAATATACATAATGGATAAAGACCTAGTGGAACAGAGAAGAGCTATTCATTTGGTGGAAGAACTCATCTGAATTGCTAAACTACGATATATTTAATAAAATACATTTGATAATACTATTATATCATAACGGCTTTTCTACACCGATAGCAATCAGAAAGCACTGAATAACTTGATACGAGGGTCGTTTGATAAGTCCGTGACTTTTTGTATTTGCCGCGCACCTGCTCTAAATACAACACTGCTCCTGTCAGCAGTTATCGATTAACAGCTGACTGTAAAATTTTGAGAAAGCTGCGTTTTTGGTTTGCGTTTTATAGGCATTGAAAGCAGACGATCTCGTGAATTTTAACGAAAATGGAAAAAGTGAATTTCGTGTGCTAATGGCAAAATTTCATAAATTGGGCTACGAACTGCTACCCCATCCAGCATATTCTCCAGATTTAGCCCCTGTGACTATTTTTTGTTTCCAAACATGAAGAAATGGCTCGGCGGTAAGAGATTCGGGTCATCACAGAAACAAACGACTATTTTGAGGGCCTTGAGAAAACCTATTATTTGGAAGGAATAAAAAAATTGGAAAAACGCTGGACTAAATGTATAGAGCTAAAGGGAGATTATGTTGAGAAATAAAACGCTTCTTTGACGAAAAAAATATATTTTATTCAAAAAGTCACGGACTTATCAAACGACCCTCGTATACAACGAGTTAGAAACTGTGCCATTAAGACCTACGGCAACTGGAAATCCTATAGTCGTCCACGGCGTAATCGTGGAATGAAAATATGTAATGCCGTCAGCGCACAGTGGGAAAAAAACGAAAATTTTTTTAGCATAAACTCCAGTATTGAGGATATAGACTTTCTTCGAGGTGTATTACTAATAATAGCGTCCCATTTATACTTATGGAGATGTTTCTGACCACACAAATAAATCTTACAAACAAATCAACAAAAAATGAGAAAATTTACTGCGCAGTTTGTATTAATCACTTATACTATGATTCTTTTCCATTTCTTAAATTTTATTATTTTTTTTTTTTTGTACTGTTTGTCGGAAAATAGCCTTGAAAAAATGAGATTTTTAAGCACAAAAAACTAAATGGATTTAGTTTACTTTAACCAGTGATTTAACTGTTGCTGAAAACGGTAAAAGTTAAAAAAAAAATAATGTGCAAGTATTTTCAAAATTAAATTCTAAATATGCCGAAAAAATATCGAATTTATCCGATAGTGTAGATGAAAAGATTTCTGACATATCCAACTAGAAGTAGTAGTAATAACACTAATAGCAGTAGAAATGGAAAACAACATCGAATCATATTGATTAATTGGCAATAGCCAAAATGAGTCGTAATTCAAGAAATTGCGTCTATCAGCCAAGCAGAAATTGTTGATTGACGGACGGCATTGATAAGAACGGTGTGTGTGTGTGTGTGTGTGTGTGGATGGTTTCGTTATCCAAAAGCAGCGTAAGAGCTTCAAGTATTTATGATCTCTCTCTTGGTCGTTTCTGGACAAACAACAACTTTTACACAATTGCGTCTCAATTGGGTCTTCCTCGGAAGTTCTATCAACTGTCACAAATGACGAAATAAGCTAAATATTCTAGACTGACTCTAAAGCGCTTATCAGCATGCCATAATCAGCAATCATAAGCAGGGAATGGGGGGGAACGAAGAAGAGCAGAGTTAAGACTCAGTCAATGAAGAGAAATTCAAGGAAAATTGTATTAATTTATCAGGTGAAGTGAATTACTTTACAATGCACCCACTACAGGCTGCTGTCGATGACTGTTGTCAACTTCAGCGACTACGACGACGACGACGAGTTTCGTCACCTGATAACTTAAGATTCCGGCGCAAAATGTTCAGGGCGGCCGACGGTCTGCTATATGTGTAGTAGGTATATACACAGTAAAGATATCCAATTTACCCGGAATGTCTGCAAAAACAATCTCATTGTCAGCAGTAAATTAAGTTTAGTGGAAATAGCTTAATGACAAAGTTTGCGAAAATATAATAAAGTGTAAGATAAAGTTTAAAAAGTCAAAACACAGAAAATAGATAAACCTTTAATAGCACACTCTATAGAGGGCATATTTATTTCTTTAGGTGAATCGAGCTGTCTTTTTTCTTATCTTTCCTCTAACTATCTTCATCGAACATGCTTTTTATGGTATGTCATTATTTTAAAGTTGCAGACATTATTTTTTAATAATTTATATATTAATTTAATTATTTGTATTTTAAGAACATCTTATAAGATTACCCAACAATATCTATAGATAATTATATATTTTAAACAGTTGCCTGCCCCTTCTCTCTTTTGATCCTACATGCAATTTGTCATATAAAACTAGCAAGCAGAGCAAGCAGTTCACTGCTTACTAAACAGGACAAAACTGCTGTTCAGGAGGGGGTTGTGAGGCAGGGCACTGTACATAACAAATCGAATGCGCGCAAAAGTATGCATTAATTTTGTATGCGGGCAAATTTTGGCAGCGCCTGAAAAATGCAAATTAATAATTTATTTCTGACGTCACATATGTGAAATGTTTTGTTTTCTATTATACCCTAGCTTTTCTTCACTTAAAAATTCAAGCAACACAGTGTAGTTAAGTAATTGCTCCATTCTATAGGATAATCATTGCATAATGCAAAAACCTTTTGATATATGTTTTATTCACACGAACATCAATTTGTTTACACGTGTCGTACCCTCTTGATGTCTTGAAAC
Organism: Zaprionus indianus; assembly: GCA_018904595.1. Classification (NCBI taxonomy): domain Eukaryota; kingdom Metazoa; phylum Arthropoda; class Insecta; order Diptera; family Drosophilidae; genus Zaprionus; species Zaprionus indianus. The sequence continues at coordinate 1,898,740 of JAEIHA010000344.1, forward strand.
CTCCAATGGGGTAGGGGAATCTCGAGTATATTAGGGGCACCAAAAGTCAATTTCAAATTATTACAAAACTCGTTTGGTTAGCAGCATTTACGGATATCATTTGATAATCAAGTGACGACGTTACCTGCAATGAGTTGGGGTATTGGGTTCACCACCAACAAAAACGCTAATTCATGTACTTGACGCAAAGATTACTGTACACAATGTGTGATTAGCAGATTCCCCAGGCGTCCAAGGCTATTCTCATCTACAAAATGCACTTTGATATCACGTAATATCCCATTTGATTATGTCAATACAATGTAGTGTTGCAGTACGTTTGAAGCAATACATACATGATGTTTGATCTTATGATATAATACTTCATATTCCCCCCCGAGAGTTATTAATAGAGTTTAGGGAGCTTAGAAACTTCTTTCAAGAAAACGTGTATTTATAATTATTATATGAAAAGCCCTATAATAGTTTAGTAGAGCAGAAAACACACTTTCCTAACGAAGAAACTCGCTCCTTAACCCAGTAAGATAATAATTATAGCGAGCCTGAACGATATTCTATAGAATATGTATAACCAAACAGATTGAGTATAGAAATATTAAAATGATTGGGGCAACAGTTTGTCTGTGAGCAACAAGATTACTGCACAGTGAATGTGCTAATGGAAATATTTTTATCTACATTTATAACATCTATATTATTTATTGCAAATTACGCGTTGATTATAGGACACAATGGGTTGTAACTATGAATGAGTCTCTAACATATGGCAATGCGGGGGATTTGATTTTGTACCTATTTAGGATATAGTATGTATCTCATGTTATCTCTTTATCGATTGGCAACATTAGGATTCCCAAAAATGCATATAAATTTGTTTATGGCAAATATATGTATACTGAAGAATCTTATCTATTCTTTATAATATTTGGCCGTATTACCCCCTATACGAACGATACGCAATGGTATGCGAGCTTTGCTACAGCGTTGAAGATAGTCTATCTTTCTTGGTTTTCTTCTTTTTTTATACCCATAGTCTCTTCACGTACTCTGCGTGTAATAGAGGAATGTTGCATACGATGATTATTATGAATCACATGAGTATCTCTTCAGTTTGGACAACTTCAAGGTTATTGCGCCCCGAGAGAGAAAGAACTTATCTCAGTTTGTTAAAAAACAATCTCGATCATGTTAAAAAGTGAGAGTGTTTATGTGGAGAACTATCGAGGAAAATATAGTCGGGTTTAATATTAGAAGGGAGTCAATATAAGGTGCAAATCCTAATAACGAATTTATGAATCGTTGAAGAACTGCTTTCAATTTAGTCACTAGATATTTCTTTCTGTACAATAATTTATATAGACAGTGCGATACAATCTCACAACGTACCTTCATCCCCCTTTTCCTTCTCCTCCTCCTCTTCAACGCCACTGCTATCATTATCATCGCAGTGTGGGAGTGGGGAATAGTCGCAATTGCTGTCAAGCCTGCGACCACGACCACGACCCCGACCCAACGTTAACAGCTTTTCCATAGCACATCCGAGTGGGACTGTTCACTTAATTCTTGATCTGTGATACTGAACTTGTCCAGAGCGGCGGCGTTACGGCGTTTCAGCAGCAACTTGAGCAGCATCCAACAACACGTTGCTTCATCCGCTTGGATTAATGTGTATGTGGCGCTATCAGCGCTAATTTGTTGACTAAGTCTCTGGCGATGACGCCGCCGCTGCTGCTGCTGCTGCTGCTACTGGCGACGCTAAAAGATATTTTTTCAACGTTGTTGGCCAGCTACTGTTTGATCTACAGTATAACTGATATACCATATACATATATCTATACACACAAACGTACGCACACTCCGTACAACACTCGTCTCGCTCTCTCTTTATTTTTGTAAAACTACTGTGTCTTAAGGCATAACAAATGCGCATACACCGGAGAAAATGGCATACTAAGTTGGACTAAGTAATTTAAAATGTATAAAAATGTTCTCCTATATCCTAACGAGTTAACAAACGAGATTTACAAATACCTACATTGCAGTGCAGGATAAGGTCATCACTGCATCTAGGATTTAGTTTTATACCAAGTTAAAAAGGAATTTGATTGAACAATAAGGCAAAAATACAAATTCAAAACTAATAAGAAACTATGGTATTAAAATTTGGATTTGTATTTTTCTCGTTTTAATTATGTTTTTTTTTTTAGCCATTGTGGCCCTAAGTAATTAAAAGATCATCGAATATTACTACATACTTCATCCTACGCATTTGTTTCAGTGTACACTTTTCAACAGCTGAGCGACAGAAGCCAAACTACTCACATTAAATGTCAACTGGTCCGTTAAAAGAGCTCTCTAAAACAGCTGATAAAACAGCAAATTCAAGATCAACTGCAAATCATCTGTTTCGCAAACGAACACGTTCTTATCTAAAAATACCTTTACCGCAAATCGATAACAAACTCGAATCGAATCAGACAAACACACACACCATATTCACGCTGGGCCTTTCTTTATCAGTGCACTTTAAAATGAAGCAATTATTTCTTCAATTTAAAACAGTTTTGCTTGTTCGGATAATCGAACAAGCGAGTGTGAAATTCGCCTTTTCACGCGCCGACATCTTAAAACATACTATATAAAATAATAACATATAATATACGAGTACATACATATGTATAATTCGTGTGACATTGACGTCACAAATCGTCACCTACAAGAAACAACGATCGATCGATCGACCGAACGAGTTTACCTTTATCATTTCATATGCGTGCGACGATCGAAATCCACGATCGACGATGAGCGCGTGCAGGCCCTTGACAGAGTGAGGGGGCGTGCGTGTGAAAGAGAAGGCACTAGTGAATTGCAGTGCGACGCCTTGTCGTGCACTTGAATCATTTACAGTTATGACGCAGCCAACAAGAGCGCACTCGAACGAACACAATCGCTCGCACACGAATGCGAATATGCATCACAAAGCCGGCAACGTGCACCGTTATGCGCCGCTGCCAACGTCGACAGCGACAGCGACAGCAATGACTGGAGGGTCGCGCGGGTTTCATTGTTTGTAAACACACAACTCCAGCAACAACAACAGCAAAAATATCAACAACAGCAACAATCACAAGAAGAGCAACGACAACAACAACCGATAAATGTTACTCCACATTGATGGGCAGCACTTTAAGTGGCAGTGTGTACACACGTGCACACAGAATTTAAGGCTTTGATAGCTAATTAATTATTATTATCAAAATTCTTCAAATATTATTGGTATTCAAATTCTTTCTATTCTATTTTATTTTAATATCTTTTTAGTTAATAATTTTGTATACTTCAATATATTAAAATAATTGATAATTCCTATTATTTCGATGATAAGTGTATGTATAGAGCTACAATTGATGCGTGTGTAATTGAGTAGCATGCGAAATGTTTAAAATAGCATGCGATAAGATAAAGCCAATTGAATGCAAGAATTAAATAAAATGCAGGCATATACCATATATACTATATAAATTTAACTTAAGCTACTACTAAATACATGAGTTACTATAAATAAAGGATGGATGAAGAAAGCAAAACAAAGAAAATAATGTGCAAATAATATAAATAGCTTACGTATGGGCCTGCGACGCATTGTGGATGTACTATTCTCGCCGCCACTGTTAATGTTGCTCTTAATCGGCTTCATGATGCCCTCGATGTATCGAAGTGGGGCTGGGGACGACGACTACACTGACAACAACAAGTGGGCGTGCGTAAATTTTGTAAAGAAGATGTGTGAAAAGAAAAGAACCAAAAGAAACATTGTATGTAAAGCAATAAAAAAAAAGTAAATATATATAAAAGGGAATATTCTCAAAGGCCTGTCAAAAACAATATGCACACTACGCACACACACACACACACACACATGCACAGTGCTCAATATTCCCGCCACGCACTGTAGACGAAGCTAACAAGGCAGAGGCCAAAAGAGCTAAATAACACTTAAACCGGTTGACGTCGACTGCGGCGTCTGCATCTTTGTTTTTTATTCTTTTTTTTTTTTGTTTGTTTGAGAATTTCTAACAAACAATTGAAAAGTTTGCAAACCTTTTTAGCTTTTCTGCTGACGCGACAAGCTTCAATGTTCATCGGCAACTGAAAAGACCAAATGCGAAATCTGCCGTCGATCGAAAGAGAGCGACGAAAGAGAAACCAACGAGAAGGAAATTTATCTTGCATCAGAGCGAAGAGAGCAGAGCAAGGCAAGGCAAGAAATAAAGAGAAGCACCAGCCGCAGTCAAGTTAAGTCCCGCCTGAATGACAGATGACAAGCGAAGGCCCAAGAAGAATTTGAACTGCTGTTTATTATCATCGACACGAAGGTTAGATAAGATATAGACCGCGAAGGTAGTGCAGGAGGACTAGAGGCAGAAAGAAAGCGAAACAACGGAAAACAGCAAGCACAGAAGCCCCGGCAACAAAAGCAACTACCGCAAAAAATACGAATACAACATGAACTTGATAATGGCAAAAATACAATTGTTGTTTAATCAATTGGCGGCAAATTTAAGTTTTATTCGGCAGACAGAGGGGGAGGGAGAGAAGGAGAGAGTAGCAAGGCTGCTTATCTGCTGCATGTATGCACTCCTGCCAATTGAGCAGTAATGTCAGCTAAGCCTTTTTTCTGGCCAAATCTAGCCTTTTTCGAAAATAGTGCTTGTTCTAGCTTTTTTAATGCCGAAAACTCCATACATTTATTTTTTTTTATATGGCAACTACAAAATTCAGCTTTTTTTTATCTCATTTCGATTTACGTCTAGCAACACTGTTAGCCTGTCTGCCTGCCTCTTTGAGGGGTGTGTGTGTGTGTGCATGCGCGCGATTGCTTGTATGTGTGTGTGTATAAGTGAAATGGCTTCGTTGCGAGAGTTGGAGAAATTTCTGGCATTGAAACAATCTCTTGACCTTAACTTAGTAATTATGTATATACTGTCTGTCAAGTTCATATGTACATATTTACTATGTATGTACATTATATATGAACATGATGAAACATTCACCAACACGCACGCAATTAGGTACTTATGCGAATACAGGTGTGTGTATATGACAAACTTGACCCATTTATCGATAAGTACGATAAGAATTGGTACACACTGATCCTCACTTACATACACACATACACACACAAACACACAGCCATTGACATTTCATTCACAATAACCACATGGCAGACAACAGACACACACAGGCACGCGCGCGTGTATGCGTGATGTGTGTGTGTGTGTATGAAGTGCGGCCGTCGCCGTCATGTAAACAAAGCGAAGCTCCGCAGGATAAGAGATGCTCCGCAAAGTTGATTAACTGTTTATTGATTAATCATTTATAGTAGTGACACACACACACTTGCAGACACACATTAATAGATGTAGAGCACATGTAACTTGCTTGAATTATTCTATTATTTTCTTTGTTATATATTGATTTTTACCACTGCAGGAAAAGGAACATGGAAAAGCGCTGCAGCTGCGGAATTTCATAATCAAATGAAATGCTGCTATCACCCACCTACCTACACATATGCAGGACATGCAATTGCAGTATGTATGTATGTGTATACACACACACAGCCACATGTATGTAGGTAATTGTTGCAGTAGCACGTGTTATTTTTAATGAACGATGCATGTATGTATGTTTGAATGTACATGATTGACCGTTTGTTGTTGTTCTTCTTTGTTGTTGTGGTTTGTTGTTCGTTATGTTACGCGTTTTGTTACGAAAAAAAAAAAAAACACAAAAGTATTGCCTTTGAATATGTGCGTGTGTGCATGAAGAACAATGGCAACACAATGAAACATTGAAATAGGTACAACACTTAAAAACACCCAACAAAAATAAGTACACACACTTACAAGATAAACAAGTAAGTAAAGTATACGAAATGAAGATGTAACAACAATTTGAAGAAGCGCACTCACATCTTTTCCAGACAACTTTAGTCGCGGTAACAGCGCGAACCTGAAGTTTACTCGCTTCATTGACTTACAATTTCAAACTGAAGCAGAGGCAGAAGCAGCAACAACTATTCATCAAAAGCACAGACGGCGATGACGACGGCGCCACTTTCCACCCCATTCAGAGTACACAAATAGGGACAAAAACAACAACAACAAAAACAGTATGCAAAATCAAAAACGGCGCTTTAGCTGGCGATGTGCTAAACGACTGAAAGCATGTTTTTTGTGTGTTATCGATGACTGTGTGTTATCGATGCATTTAACAAATAAATGTATAATTTAATTTAGTTGTGTGAAGTAAATTAAGCCTAATGATAATCATGAAAATTAATGAGGCATGAGGAAAATAAATGCTATGCAGTTTTAGATTGTAGTTGGAAATAATCAACTCGTATTTCGTTTTTCTTGATGACACAACTTGTGAATTTCTTAATGATGATTACCTGTAATTTTCACTAAATAAGGGCTTTGTTTATATAATTCTAAGTAAGCTATTTACATATCGTTTTTAAAGCTAAAATTTGGTACAAAATCTAGCATCCTTTTATTTTGAGCTATCGATAGAAAGTATTTTTGTCAATCGATTAAAAGTTGATCCTCTTATAGCAACCAGAGTCGTGTCCGCCATGCAGTTTTATTCAAAAGGGATACAGACTGGGTCTGTGCAAGCTCTAGCGGTTAGTATACATAAGTGTATTAAGAAGATCAGAGGGCATAACAGCAAAATACACTCATTCTTCGTCTTGGTTTATTTTAATATTTTCTTCGTTTTTTAAATAAATGCCTATGTACATATATATTTTATGTATGTACCCATCCATATACATTTCTTGATTCCTATACGTGTGTGTTGCCGCAATTAATTTAAGGTGACAAGTGAACAAATTACATTTTTGTGTTTTGCCAAACGATTTTGAGTGATTATTGGAAATAATTCTGTATATTGTGGGTAAGCACACTTTCATCATTCATGTACTTCCTAGAATAGTAATTTCTTTATCTTATTATTGTTGTCGAACTTTATTCATTGAAATTTTTTCAATGATAAACTTGACCTCTAATTAAATACATGTAAATATAAATACATACATTCATATTTTTCTGCATGTATGTACATGCATATTTTGGTATTTCTTATTCTCAATTCTGTTTTCGCTTTAAAATTTGCGCCATACAATTGCTTGCTTGCATACATATGTACATGTGTGTGTATGCATGCATACATACAGAACGAAAAGTAACGGTGAAGTTCTAGCGTTCGTTGCCCGCCTCTTGTCAAATAGAGACAAATAAATTGCAGAAAGTGAACGACCAACATTTTTCAAGATGGCGGCCTTTGCTACTTGTGTAAGACAAAGTAGAAGCGAGACAGAAACAACTAGAAAACCTTCAATAGAGATGAGCGCGTGCTTAAAATTTACCAATATGAACGCAATATGATTTTCTCTCATTTGTTATGTTTTCCAATAATAAGAATAAAGAAACAGGGGAAATATCAGAAAACAAAACATAATTTTTTGAATTTGTGTACCCTTTGAATTTCGTAATTTTCGTTATGTAAATACATATGTGTATATGTAGGTTCAAACATGACATATGCATACACATGTGCATACATGCATCCATAATAGAGGCATAGGTTTAATTTATATTTATGATTGCTTTATATCTTATTTTCCAGTGTACTCTTCATAGCTGACCAACTAAGACTAACAATGTTTGGGCGGCCGATAACCTCTGGTAGCCGTCAGGCTCCAGATCCGTTCGATCAATTTCTGGAAAGTCGCAGCATGTACCGCAAGCATACGGCAAGGGATGCATCCTGTTTGTTCCGGGTTATAGCCGAGCAGATGTACGATACTCAGATGCTGCACTACGAGGTGCGTTTGGAGTGCGTACGATTTATGACTCGTAAGCGACGTATATTCGAACAGGTGCGTGTATAGAGGTTACTGATAAATAGTATATTATATACATACATATATAGTATGTTACTTACATGTTATAGAGCAAAATAGGATAGTATATGTTTGTATATGATAATATATTTGTATTTGCAGCACGTACGAGGCGATTTCGATAGTTATATGATGGATATGGCTAAACCCAAGACATATGGAACGATGCTGGAGCTGCGCGCGCTTTGCTGCATGTATCGGTGAGTAATCGGAGTATGCCGGAAAAAAGTTAAATCTAACTCGAGCTGAATTTGCAGCCGAAACGTTATTCTGTTTGAGCCATACAATCTGGGCACCACGGTCACATATAGCGATCAGTATCAGGACATTTTCCGGGTCTTCTACACCAACGAATATCATTTTGATTCGGTCTACACTTTAGAATACATTGAATTGGCCGCCATTTGCCAGTGTAAGTATAAGACAATTGATTGATTGCATAATTGAATAATTCCAATTGATTTCTGTTTGCAGCCATCAGCTTTAAGCTGCTCTATAAAATGCTCTTCAAGATACCCGACGTGGACTTTGCTGTGGAGACGATGTTGCATCGTGAGACCTTCGACTGGTGCAACTATAGTTTTGAATACGATTCAGGTTATATGGTGCGCATTGTGTGCAGCGATGGTCGTAGCTTTGAACTTGATTTGCCAGAGAATACAAAGTGTGTGCTGGAGAATTACAAGCTCTGCAGCTTCCATAAGAATGCTGCGACACTGAAGACGCGTCAACATCAGCAGCAATATCGAAACACTCTGTCGGCGATTGACAAGGGAACGAGTTCCAGCTCGACCTCGGGCTCAAGCACTAAGCAGGAGTTGCCGTATGACAGTGTGATGGCCAACAGGAGCACAGACATAATGCCACCAATGTACCCTCATCTGATCTCATGCGTGCGCCAGCTACTCAATGATGGTAAGAGCAGATCAGGTGGATCTGGGTGGTGTATGAACAGATAAACGGTTTTGACTGTGGCTTTTTCGATTTAAAGTAATTCAAGTTTTGTATTAATGTTTGGTATTCCCCTCATCTCATCCCTTGACAGGCATTACTCCTTTTCCGTATAAGGTAGCCAAGTCGCTGGATCCCAATATGTATCGTAATATTGAATTTGATAGCTGGAGCGATATGCGCAAAGAGGCCAAGCGGTACAATGTCTATGCCAATGATTACAATTTCAAGGTGAGTCGTATACCTTCTATTTCTCCTCTTCTTGCTTAACTCTTCCTCATCATTGCGCAGGTGGGAGCCAAGTGCCGCGTAGAGCTGCAGACGGAGAATGATCGTCAGTTGTACACCTGCCACATACAGAAGATTGGCGCTGATAAATCCTTCTGTGTTGTCTTTGTCGAGAACTTTGGCAAAGAGTACTTGGTAGGCATTAAAATTCATTCTTCATTATGATTACTTTATTGTCTCTGGTTCTTTCACAGGTGCCCTATGAGGCATTGCATCCAATGCCACCCGAGGAGTTCACTCCTTGGGATGTTCCTGTGCGTTATCAACGCCAGATGCAGCGAGTTCAGCTTGCCAAGCTTGCCGTCCACAAGCCAAAAATGCAAAAATGGAAGAAGACAAAGGTGTTTGATGTTGGCAAGTACTTTGAGGCCAGGAAGTGTGAACTTGTGCAATATCTGCAGCTGGATGCCTGTGCTTATGCCTATCCGCAGGTGCCACCGATGCACAATGAGTTGCAGGGTGAACCGCATTCACAGCAGCATCCACAACATCAACTCCAGCAGCAGCAGCAGCAGCAGTTGCAGCTACAACCACAAGGGAGAGTTGCATGAGGAACATCAGCAGCAGCTGCAGCGTGGGGATCAGCGTTTACCCTCACGTGGTAAACCCATTCAGCCTACTCCACCAACTGCAGCAGTTGTGGGGGGACCAGCAGCAGGACCAGGACAACAGCTGGTAACCGCTGCAGTTCCACCGGCTGCGCAGTATGTTAACTATATGCCATTGCATGGAAGACCAGGACTAGGGCAAGTTGCGCCACCACCGTGGCCGGGTGCGCCGATGCCAATGCCGGAGGAATTCCAAGCTGGTGTCTTTCCTGGGCCACCGATGCCCGCTAACGGTTGCATGCTAATGCATTTTGGTGGCTACATGCCACAGCCTCCGGTGCCACCAGCGGCCCATTCCCATCCGCATCCGCCGGGGCAACCCTTTGCGACGCCACCGTTTCTGTTTGCACCACAGCTGCCGATGGCACGTTCTGCTGTCATGCTGCCCACACCACAGCCGCCGCCTCAGACTGCAGGTCGAACTAACTGCAGTGATGATCAGTCGGAGGTGCGTCGATCGCTGCAGAGCAACGGTGAAGATTTGCCTGAGGATTTGAGCACGTTGCGCTACTTCTACAACATTGGAGTGGACACACATATGCGTCAGTTCAACAACTTTAACACGGACCAACAACAGCAGCAACAACAGCAGCAGCACAACAACAACAACAGCAGCAGCAACAACAACAGCAGCAGCAACAGCATAAGCAAAACAATGAGGAAGCAGCCTCATCAGAAGTAGCCACAGTAAACTCTAGCTCGGCTAGCGCTGAGTCTGCAGGGGCAGCAGCAGTAGCTACCAAGACGCCTTCACGTGGCCGCTCCAAACGAGACTCTGCATTCAACAAAGGACGCTACAAGCGACCTGAACAGCTGCATGACCTCAACTTGGACAATCAGCAACAGCAGCAGCAACAGCAACAACAACAACAGCAGCAGCAGCAGGCACTGTATGCGATGCAGATGCTCACACCATCGCCAACGCCGTCTCCCAACACGAATAGCAATCAATTCAACTTTTATCCAACGCCGCAGCCACCGCCGCCACCATCAGCAGCACCAGCAGCAGCAGCTCAACAGCCGATGCCGCCGATGCGGCCACAGATTTACTTTGCCCCCAAGGGTGCTCAGGTAGTGATCTTCTAGCTTGATTAGTTGCAACTTTTGTAGATCGTATTGAAACAGCTGCAAGTCGCATGAATGAATGCGCTTTAAATAACACGTAAAGATCAGCCAAGTGAACGATCGATTAATTTATAAATCATGCTGATAAGTATTATATAGAGTCAAGATTACGTAGACTATATAGATTCTAACTGATGCAATAGTTGTAACTAAAAAGATTGTGATCAGCTGCATTGTTGGCACTGCTTTGCTACATTTATGCACATATCCCGATCTAATCGAACTGATCCTTATTTCAATCTAATTGATTTTTCTCTTCAGAATCCTTATGCCTGGGGCATGGTGCCGCCGCCGCCGCCACCGCAGGCTGTACCACCAGTGGTCGGAATGCCGCCCTATGAGGTGATCAACATGGACACCCCCGTTGGCAATGGAGCAGGACAACAGACGCCGCCGCAAGCAACATCAGCACGACATTGAGGCGACAACAGTTCGTAGCTCCTGCTTGCCTTAATATACACGCACACATACACTTTCATACAGATTATATACATATTATTAAGTTTGCATTGTTTCATCATCATTAACAACATCATCAACGACCTTTTAGAATCGCCAACTTACTAACTAGCTAAGCAATTCCATCGACGTTTTAAATTTGTATGTAGTAAACCAACCAACTATTTTAATAGAGTCGCAGTCGCAAAAGCAGGCATATACTACAGCTACATACATCGGAGAGATCTATCCTATAAACAGATCTATATAAAGTAATGTTAAAACGGATCGCGCAGAACAAATTTTAAATGTGTCATGCAATTTTATGCGATTTTATTAGAGCCTAAAACAAAAGTAAACGCATTTACAAACAACAAAAACTATTTATACATTTAGTCACGATTAACGTAGTTCAACTTAAAGCTGTTTGCACTTTTTTAACAATTTATTAATACAAAACTTTTTCTCATGTACCCAACAATTATCAACTATATCAAGAACAACAAAAAAAAACACTACAAAAAAAATTAATAGAGGTAAAAATAAAATGCTAAAGACACAAAAAGTGAGACAGGGAAATGTGAACGATTGAAACAATTGGGTAATGCTCGTACGTGGCGAAGATCAAGTCAAGAATTAGAGCCAAATAAAATAGTTCGACCTTGTGAATGAACTTGGGAGCTAGGAACGGAACTATTGCTATAAATGGCCCACAATGCTGATGACCAATTGGATGGCGGTGGTCATGGGATTGCCAGCCTGGCGATGATCGCGTCTGCGTACTGGCTGAAAGTTGAGGAAGGAATTGGAGACGGAGTTAAAGTTGTTGAGGAAGAAGGAGTTGTGGAAGGTGTTGAAGAAGAAATTGGTGAAGTAGTTGAACAAAAATGGCAGTTTAGGGGAAGAATGTAATGGCTTAAGCTTGCCACATGCCACACTCACCAGGGTGCCGGCACTGCACTGTTGCAGCTGCAACATCATCATCACCATCAACAACATCAGCAACAAAGGGAAAAATCGCATCTTTAGTCGAATGCTTTTTTTTTCAGCGCACGTTGAACTTGTAACAGTTTTGGTCGTTGTTCTTGTTTTTGAAATTTTGAGTGCGCGCTGCTCTTTTTTTTTTACTACAATATTGTTTTATTGTGTTTTTTGCACTCGATTAATTTTGCTTGCAAACTGACAACGTTTCACAAAAGTGTCGCATTTTTATGCTGATTTCTCAATTCGACAAAGGGGCGCGCAGCGCGACCTACATATTCATGTTCGAGTTTAATTTGGAGTCAGATTTGATGTTGTTGCAACCTTTATAAGGGGTGGGGGTGGCATGGCTTGCCCCCTACTAATAATATAGCATCAGATCTTGCGTGCTTTTTAATCTGTACACGCATATCTAAAGTGCTCGAGGTGAGATTGATTGCCAGGCTGTCATTACAAATCTAAAATTCACTGATCACAATTTACATTGATTACAGATCGTGCACCCAACGATCTTTTGAGGTTGACTTTCATCAGTGTAAAGCATAATATCAGTTTTCTATATGGCTCTATAATTTAATTATGGGGGAAATCATCAGCTTCATTGTTGTTGTATTACATACAGATCATGTTTGTTTTGAATTTCTGGTAACCTCAGCCCACTCTCTATCTGTGAAACCGGACCAATCTAACTTGGTTTCATCAAAGTTCATCACGATCGAAAAATAAACACGGAAGCATTTTGCATGAAACTGATTTTCATAGACCTCTAGAGCGAACTCAGCAATAAGTTCCAGAAACGCTATATGGCATGTGCATAGTATAGACAACTCAGACTTGCCAAATATTGTCGACGCTACGCTGAAAGTTGCCGAACTTTTCATTTATTTCGATATGTGTGGACTCGTTTTGATAATACCATACTTGAGATGCATTGTAAGAATTCTGTACTCGAACTTGTGACTTGGACATCTATTAAAGTTCATGTACATATCAAGAAATGGTACTTGTATTATCAGAGAAAGAGATGATCATAAGAAAACTATGCCGACGTGATATAGAGTTTAAGTTCTTATATAGTATGTATGTATGTATGTTTTGCCTGAAGTTCTCTTAACATAAAAGTTAAAAGTTTATGTAGTTACTTGGCACAAGAATTTATAATATGGTAAATGGTGGTTTTCTCGAAGGTTTCCAAAGATTATGATATTACTCCTTGAACAAAAAGTTTCTTTTCACATGGGTATATATACAACTAAATTATTATATAGAGAATTATTGAATTATATAGAGAATTATTGAATTATATAGAGAATTATTGAATTATATAGAATTATTGAATTATATAGAGAATTATTGAATTTTTAATGAATTATAAATTTATTTTAAACTGAAACAAACCTTTCATACATTTCGTTGCAAACTAAATGGAATTCTTAACATATGATACAATTATCGGACTTATTTAAGTGCTTACAAAGGGAAATACGTAAAATTGGGCACTTTCGGAAATCGGCAAAGAACTCTTAAAGAGAAACTCAAACTAGAAACAATATTTTCTACTTTTAAAAGAAGGAATTGCTGAAAAAACAGAAGGTAGCTGCATGTGTCTTTAAGTCTACTCAGTCTTGCAACCTTTGACTTATACTCACTGCATATCTTCTATATTGAATTAGAAGGGAGATTAAAGATAAAACTATAGTATGTATTCTTTATCAAATTGTACAAAAAGGAAATCGAACAGAATAAAGGGTTCTGTAATGGTAGCAACCTTAAAGGAAGCTGCTCTACATCTTTCTCCAACCTTCCATTTCGTTTAAATTTGGACCATACCAGCTTGTCTTAGTTTCTTGGTTGCTTGGAATATTATCCAACAAATTGGAATAGGGATGCCATATACTGGATGAAGTATTCAACAGATTGGAAATAGAACAAAATATATAAAATGTTTTTTTTTTTTTTTTTCAAATTTTTTTATTTGTTTGCAAAGAAACCTGCGCGCCCGCCGTGTGGGCATCCAAGCTGTGTAAAAACAATAGTAACTAGTGCCAGCCGGAGTGCGACTGGTAGTGGCTGGTAGCTGGCAGCTGGAGGCCTGGCCAGGGTGCTACTAGGATTCCTAGTAGGCTGGCGCCGAGTAGCCACCCTGAGCGGGCTGGCTCTGTGGGCCGTATTGCTGCTGGCTGTGGGCACCGTAGGCATTGGCATCGCGCTCACCGGCAATGTTGGCCAGGGCGGAGAGTCCATGGTTGCCACCCTGGAGCAGCTGGTAGCCAGCGCTGGCAGCAGCGCTGTCAGCACCAGAGGCATAGGCGGGCAGAGCGGGGCCACCGGGGGCGACAATGGGGCGGGAACGGTAAATTGGCTGGTTCTGGCCATTGCCATAGCCCTGCTTCTCCTGTCCGTAACCCTGCTTGTTCTCGTTGACGAAGTACTTCTCTGCTGGGGGCTTGACCACGTTGACGAACACGGGCTCAACCTTGACGCGACGTGGGTGGTGCTTAACGTAGACCTTGCGCAGCACAATTGCTGGGGGCTTGTGGAGCACAACGGGCGCAGGCTTGACCACCAATGGGGGATGGTTCACCAGCACCTTGGTGGGTGGACGTCTGACAATGATGGGTGCGGGACGATGGATCAGAATCTCGCCCTTGTTCTGTGGGTAGGTGATCGCAGAGGTGAGGGTGTTGCCCTTGGTGTTCACCGGCTTGTATGGGATGTTCTGGTCAGAGCCATAGCTGCTCTGTCCGGCATGAGCCAGACCAGAGGCATCAGCACCGGCGCCAGCACCAGCGGCATCGCCCAAACCACCAGCGGGGCCGAGTTCACCACCGGCACCACCAGCGGCAGCAGCAGCCGATGCATCATCGCCGCCAGAGCTAGAGCTGTAGCTCTGCTGTCCACCGGAGCCGTAGCTCTCTTGGCCTCCAGAGCCGTAGCTCTGTTGTCCGCCGTAGTTCGCGCTGGCGCATGCCTGCATAGTGAGAGAGAGAGAAAGAGTGTGTGAGAGAGAGAGAGCGCACGACAGAGGTATGTAGAAGAAATAGAGAGAGAGAGAGAGAGAGTAATAGCGATGTGCCGCTGCTGGGCGGGATCGGGGCGCGATCAGGGCGCGATCAGGTGGCGATCAGTACGTACAATTAAGCAGGCGGCTAGCGCCCAAACGAAGCTGTGTCTATTCATCGTTTCCAGTCCCAGTTGGCGTATCGTCTCTCGCACTCGAGTGTGGCGAACGTCTGCTGTCTTCTGCTGCCTAAGCCCGTCCAGAGATTTCTTTAAATATGCTGCCGCCGACTGCTTGCCCCATGGTACGTGACATTTGGCCCGCTGCCGGCGCGTTAGCCGCTGCCGGTTTCGCCGCTGTTCCGCTCCAGCCACGGCCCGTGATCTCTGTTGCTCTTCTAGTTGTTGTTGCTGCTATTGTTGTTGTTGCTGTTGCTGGTGCTGTTGCAGTAGCAACAGTTGCCCACACCAAGCAGCAGCAACCAGCGAACATGGCCAAACGCTGATTGCTCGCACGCATCTCAGTGCGCATATCTCGGCGTGTTACGTAGAAAGCAACAACAATTCGCACACAACAGTTGCCCCAATCCAATCCGCAGCTGTCATCTCTCGCGCATTGCATCGCACATCGCACATCGCACATCGCACATCGCGCATCGCGCCCTGACACATAAGCCACATAAGCCACATAAGCCATTCAGCCATATCGAGGTTTTTCACCGTAATACCAAACCGATCGAGCGACCGAGCAACGAAGCAACAGCGCAGATTGCGATTGCCACCAATGCTGTGGCCAGCCAGTTCCGCATTGGCAGCTCTCGCTCGCTCTCTTGTTGATTGTCGGTGAGCGATACCTTCACTGTGGTACCTTCCCTGCGGATACCATACCTTCTCTGTGTTAGCTTCCGTGTGTTACCCTTCCTCGGATAGGTTCTCTCTATTGTCTTCTTTACGATTTCTTCTTTGCTATAACTTGCCTACAATACCTTCTTTCTGTGGTACCTTCCCTGGGGATACCTTTTCTATGTTAGCTTCCGTGTGCTACCCTTCCTCGGCTAGGTTCTCTCTTATGTCTTCTCTACGATTTCTTCTCTGATATCTTGCCTACAATACCTTCTTTCTGTGGTACCTTCTGTACTAGATCTTTCTCTGCTTTACCATTCCTATGATACCTTCTCAGTGGTTCATTTCCTGTGATAACTTGTCGGCGATAGCTTCTTTGTGGTACTTTTCGTGTGATACCTTCTTTGCTATAACTTCTCAGTGATAGCTTCTTTGCTGAGAAACCTTTCCTGTAATACATTCTTCGCTAGAACTTCTCTGCGATACCTTCTTTGCTGTATCTTTTCTGCCATACCTTTTTTACAATACCTTCTCTGGTGCAACTTCTTTGCTTTACCCACTCTGTGGAACCTTCTCTGAGTTATGTTAACTTCTCTGTAGAACCTTGCCTGGAATACATTTTCGATGGTACCTTCCCTGGTATGCATTTTCTACTGTACCTTAGTTTTGTTATACCTGGTACCTTCCCTGGTAAGCTTTTTCTACTGTACCTTCTCTTTGTTACATTACCTGCAGTACCTTCCCTGTAATTCCTTCTCTGTGGTACCTCCTCTGCAAGTACTTTTAGTGCAGATCACTGCCTACTTATCAATAGATCTTTTTCAATTAGATCACTTATCCCTGCTCTTCCAAACAAAGACCTTTCTTTTAAGAAGTTCAAGACAAAAATGTATTGCAAAGCTTTTATTCGTTTCAGTTCTCATGTGCACTATCTTGTATTAGAGGGTTATTTCCATATTTAATAACTTTAAAGATTAGCATATGATTAAATAAAACTCCTTATATAAAAAGATCACTGTACATTGAAGATCATCAAAGCAAAGATAGAGTTAGCTTATAAAATACTTATTATAATACAATATTATACATAAGGTTCTTCTCCCATAATCATCTTACCTTATCATACGCGCATACATCTTATACAATATAATTTTCTCTGTTGTTTCAGTGATCATAAAGCTTTATACAGCAAATGTTTCCCATTCGATTGGGTCTCGCAAGTATCGTTTTGTTGGGCTTTGTGCAACTTTTCGCAAACAGCCGACGACAGCAGAAAAAACCGTTCTAAACAGTCGTTCCCCATTTCCACCTCTCCCCCTCGCCCCTTGCACATTTCTATAGCTGACTTCAGGTGCAACCGATCGAGCAGAAAATGCTGATCAGTCAAATAACGCTTAAGATGTTTAGCGGGCTTTGACCTTGGCCCACTTGTTGTCTATGTCGATGTCGATGTCGATGTCTCGATCTGTTCTTAATGATAGTATAGCTGCAGCTAGGCCGACTAGATCGTCTCTTGAGTGTCGACTAATTCTAGCTTAGAGTCTACTACGAATGTGTAAACGATCTTGGGTTGAAGTTGTGCACGCCATGTTGACGAGTGATCAGTTAGTTCATGCTAACTGCCACTGGGATTAACTAACTCCCCTTAAAGAAGAAGCACTTAATATTTTCAATTTATATTTGGGCATTTTTATTTGCGTTCAAAAAAACAAATGTTTAAATTAAACATCCTCCAGAGCGCACTCGACGCTGGCAGGACGACTCTCTGTTGCTGTGCAAGGTTCTTCTGTGGTTTGGAGTGTGTTGAGAGTTGGGAGGGGGGAGGGATGTGTGTGTGTGTGTGTGGATGGGGGAAGAGGGGGTGGGAAAGAGTGCAGCAGAAGCTACTACAACTTAGTAGCTAGGGGCACCATAGGGCGCTGGGCTGGCGTACAGTGGAGAGTCAGCACCGGCGGCATAGCTGTCAGAGCTGGCAGCTGGGGCCGATGGGCCCGAGGAGCCACCGTATGAAGGTCCCGAGGAGCCACCGTATGATGGGCCCGAGGAGCTACCGTAAGACTGAGGCTGCTGGTAGACGGGAGCAACAACTGGGGCCAAGGGAGCCTCGATCTTCTTGCCTGGCTTGTAGACCTTGACGTACACGGGGTTGAGGGACAGAGGAGTGGGCACCTTGTTGATCACCTCCTGCTGGTAGATCACCGAAGGCTTGATCTTGTAGATCACAGGGTTGCCACGCACCACAGTCGGTGGGCCGCTGTTCACATGGGCTGGTGGTGCGCCCGGCTGGTGCACAATGATTGGTGGCAGGGGCTGGGTGGCAATAACCTGATGGTTGTTGTGGCCCGATGGCACCAACAGGGAACGGAACAGATGCTGGTCAACGTACTGGGGTGAAACCACATTGATCTTGCCCTGACGAATGTTGCTGGCCAAATTGGACTCGGCCAGGGATTCGGCAATATCCTCGGAGTTCTTCAGCTTCTGGTATGTGGGGTTGGAGTTCAGTGCCTGCAGCTGAGCCTGCACGCGTCCCAGACGACGTGCCTCCTCTGGTGTGGGCTGAATCTCAGCCTGGGCTGTCAGCTGATTGGCAGAAGGCTGATTGCCACCAGTGGCGGCGTTCACATACTCCTCCAGACCGGCGGGGGCGCCACCTTGCAGGTACTGGCCACCAGAAGGTGCTGAACCGTAATTAGCGCTCACCAGCTAAAGAGAGAGAGACGGAGGAGAGAGAGAGAGCGAGGGAGATGGGTTTGATTAGACGCCTGTTTGTCTAGCGATGATCTTTGATGGGTTTGAAAGTGCAGAGTTGTGGAGGGTTGTGGAGGGTGTTGTGGTGTTGCTGTTGTGTTGTAGGTGTGGTGGTGGCTTGTGGGCGTGGTGGGTTAACCTACCGGTGCGGCGGCGACGGCGAAAAGCCCGAACCAAAGACCAATTTGCATGTTGTCTGTGTGAGTTTGCTCTGCTCTGCAATGGATGCGTCGTGCTTAGTGCGTCAGCTTACAGTTGTCGTCTGTCTACTGCTCGTCGGATCGGCGATGTGCCAGCTCTTTATAGCGGCCTATGGCATCAGCGATCCGCTTTTATATCGCCATCACGTTGCCGCGTCTGCCACGGCCCCGGCTACGTGATCTTTGCGATGCCATTCCCCCCATTTGGCCATTGCATTGCGCCGATTTCCATTTCCGATTTCAAATTTTTGTCGCACTGCATCGCCGACAGTACCGCGACAGCAGAGACAGTGGAGACCGTAGAGACAACAACGTTGTCATCTTGTTGTTGTCGTGTAGCTTCTTCTTCTTCTTCGACTTCTCATTGTTCTCAGAAGATCGCTGGGGCCAGTGGCGAGTGAGCTGTGCTGTCTTTCTTTGTGCCGTCGCCGTCTTCGTTGTCGTCTTCTTACCCGGACCCTCTCTTCCTCTTCGCTTCCTTCTGTTCCTCGCCTGATCGCGTCTGCTCCTATACGGTTAACTGTCTCTCGATTAGCTGACTGGGCTTATCGCTGACTGATCTCGAGATCGGTAAATGAATGCGCTGATTTTGCTTATCGGGCCTTAACGAAATTGAAATCTGCAAATCTTTCTAGAGAATCTTACGAAAAATCACACAATTCCGGAACTGGAGCGTCACCCTCACCTACCCGCACACACAAACAAACCCACACACACACACACACACACACACACAAAACGTACGTATAATGTACATATACACATACAAAAGTTAATTCGATAGAGTCTAACTGGAAGTTGAGGTAACTCACTGTCTGCAGTAGTCGGACAAGTTTGCTCCCAGTTAGATGTATAGAAAGGTTTACTCTTGACTCTTGTGATTTATAGCTTTGGTATTTTATAGTAACTAGATATATGCATTGGCTTCAATATGTTCAACGGATTTGTGTAGAAAATTATTACGTCTTGTATTATAACAATTTGTTCGTGATTATATTTGGAAAGTAACCTGATATAGTTGCTATGCTATAAAGTCATAATTGCTATAAATTTATATATATGTATATTTGTATACTTTATAGTTATAATTGTAGTTGCCATACAGTAATTATTGCTATAAATGTTTGTACTTTTTGGCTAAATTTGCTATAAATATATTAATTTCTTCACATCCCTTCTATATATGGTTGCTATAAAATTGATATATACTGCAGTTTTATAGTTGATACGCAGCTGAAGTTGCTATACAGCTATAAACTTGATATAAACTCATATATAAATAGTTGCTATAAAAATAAAATGCAATTATTCATATTTATAGTACGTAGATACCTTAGTTATATTTGCTATAGCTATACTTTAGCTATAAACTTGTGAAAATATCTTTGCATTAAGGATACGGTGCCTTTATAGATACATATTTATATATTAAGCTATAATATCTCAACTTAACATATATGTTCATTCTAGATCATTTGCAAAATGGATATTAAAAGTGAAATATATGAAGAAAGTGAGCAACAAAAGAATGCTTTAGGCACAGTGAGCAACAAAAGAATGCTTTAGGCACAGTATAGTTAGGGAAAGAGATCCCTGGCTAAGGTTTTTATCAAAAAGTAGTTGTATATATTCCAACACGATTTACTTTAGTAAAGTATGGCTGTATTTATAGCAAGTGAATCTAACATATCTAACATATATCCCATCCTGCCTTTCTACATGTCTAACTAGGTTTCTATCTTGGTATCTTATCTATGTATCTATCATTTCTAGATCTATCTATAATATGCTTTATGTACTATATATAGACATTATTATAATTGAGATTCTTCGATTTTTTGATTCGATTCTTAGTCATAATTATGCATTCTATATCTATATAGACAAGTAACGTATTTTAATTGAGATTCTTGGATTCTTTCTTAGTTATAAGTTTTTATTGAAGCATTGTTAACATTAATGCGAAACGTTTTAGATCTAAATGGATGCTAAGGTTAGTAGGGAATGAGAGTGGGAAGGGGTGAGCTGGGGAGGGGTGGGCTTGGCATTAGAGGCCCCGCTTGTAGAGCAGATAGGTAAGATCGCGCGTCGTCCGACTGCCATAGTCATTGAAGGGCGACTTGAAGGGCAACTGACTGTCGCCATCGTCGCGGCGTAGGGAGGAACTGGAGACGGACGAGCCGGCATGGTGCTGTGTGCTGGTGGGCGTGGCCTGCGACTGTGAGGTGTGCAGAGTGTCCTCGCTGGAGTTAATGATGCTCGAGGGCGCAGGCTGCTCTGGCTGCTTGTAGCGATTGCGCAGCTGATGACGCGATTTGCCCGAGCGTGTGTATTGTGTGGGTGTGTGTTGTGCTTGTGTGTGTGTGTGTTGTACTGTGTGTTGTGTGTGTGCTGTTTGTGTTGGGTGTTGTACTGTGGGGTGTGTGGCGTAAGTGTGTCTGTTGTTGTTGTTGTTGTTGATGTTGTTGTTGGGCAAGTAAGGCTGCGCGAAGCCCTGCGCAAATCGCTGCTGTTGCTGTTGCTGCTGGCGCAGATAGTTCTGCTTCAGTGCCATCGCTTCCCCATCGAGGCTCAGCTGACTGACCAGATTGGGTTGACCATAGCCACCAGTACGGAGTGCATGTTGCTGCTGCTGTTGTTGCTGCTGTTGCTGTGGGAACTGTTGCTGCTGCTGCTGTTCTTGTTGTGGATACTGTTGCTGCTGTTGCTGTTGCTGTTGCGGCCGCTCTGCACCCGGCAGATACTCATGATGCACCTCCTCATGCACTCCATCGCTAGTCTGATTGATTATGCGATTGTAGTCCTCATTGGTGCCCCCCACCTGCAAATGTATGGCATGCTTGAAGTCATCCCCCAAATGCTTCAACCAGAAGTCCTCATTGACATCGCCCGTGGTGTAAATACGCGTTGTCTGCCCGCTTGTCTTGGGTCTGCCCACGCCGGCACTGGTGGCGGCCATCACATCAATGACATCATAAGGGCCACCACCAGCATCGGCTCCGCTACCTTCTGTGCTACGCGGCGTCGAGTTGTCAGTGAATCTTTGACGATTCGCATTGGTCACCGTGTCTGTGTCCGTATCCAAATCTCCGCTGATCTCTTCAACGCGTGCTGCCTTGTTGAGATCGCCAGCAATCAGCAGATCTGCATCGGTGCTGGTGCTGGCCGTGGTGCTGCTGCTGGGACTGTTGCTCTCATCGTAGCCTCCTCCTCCACACCTCCTCCCCTGCTGTTGCTAGCAGTTTCGTTCTGCTGAGAGAAAGAGGAAAGTGTCAGTCAATCAGCCTTGGCAACATCCGGGCAACCGCGACTCACCTGTGCCATGACCAATGACATGATCATCAGTAGCATGGGCAGCCAACTGCTGTTCGCTCTTGGCGCCCCCATTCTCTGGCTGCAAGTTGCTGTTGCTGCTGCTGCTGTTGCTTTGTCGCTTCTATCGTCTTCGGCTTCCGCTCCGTTTTGTCACTGTCCAACTGCACCCAGCGCTGCTAGCGAAGTGGACTTAAATACTCGACCGGCAGCTGCGT
The DNA here is from genome assembly GCA_018904595.1 of Zaprionus indianus. Classification (NCBI taxonomy): domain Eukaryota; kingdom Metazoa; phylum Arthropoda; class Insecta; order Diptera; family Drosophilidae; genus Zaprionus; species Zaprionus indianus. The sequence continues at coordinate 1,921,427 of JAEIHA010000344.1, forward strand.
GAGCTCGCCGTCGATCGCAGACGTGATCTATGCCCAGATATCAGATGCATCATCAACCATCGTCGTCGACGATCAACCTTCGCAGTGCTGCGATGCGTCAGCCTCATCGGCCCAGGGTCACCAGATCGTACACTCTCTCTCTCTTTTTCTCTTCTCTCTCTCGCTCTCACCCTGCCAGTTTCTCTAAGATCTACTCAATGGGAGAGTCTGCTCGATCATAATGGCATCAGGTTATGGTTGGGCTGTATAAGGTATAAGGTACCAACCACCAACATGGCGACCACTTCCGGCAGCAACTGTACTTCGACAGTTCTTTCCACTTGTAACGTGAGTTGAGATGTCTTGGGTATTTTACTCTTAAATTAAATCCTAAATTGAAGCCTCTTTAGGTTCGGTTTCTTCACGATATGATCGACCATATTATAAACCTTTTTTCCACCTGTAAATAATAGAACAAAATTATGAAGAATTATTACAATTGTGACTATAAAAGAATCAATCGACAAAATTTAGTTACACCAGAAACTTCTAGTCAACATATACTGATCTTAATACCTTGTAGAATTCTTCCTCTTTTTCTCTAGAAAGAGAGAGAAACACTAACGAATTAGCTTGTATACAGCGATAATCATTCCATCATGTCTGTATTTCTATCAAAAACTCATGCAAGGAGGCTTCTGTAAACCTATTATGTGTAAATATTCTTGATCAACAGGGGTATGTATTCTTGATCGGGATATACACGTTATTTTTGGGACACACCGTGTATATTCTTGATAAACTACTTACTCTCTCGATTATCCACGAATTTATAGCTCGATCTTATTATTTTTTCTAATAGGAGGTATAAGCTTCAATACCTAACTCAACGGTTGATCTTTTAGGTAATATATAACTCAATGTTCCACAAAACGCATCTCTCGTTCAGCAATGTAGCGATGAGTACGTGCCACACACCAAAGTTCAGTTGAAAGTGTTTTTGATTTTGGGTTTATGGACGGAATGTAAGTTGTATGTAAGCACGAGCTCTACAGATCGTGGCCAGCCCAGTTGAATGGCTTCTTAACATTGCTCAAGACTTGTGTTTATGTTCTGTTAATTCTTCATGGGTAAATTATAATGACGAAGCCTCTCGGAAAAGGAATAGTTTTTATTATAATCCCATTTGGTCTATAGTCTCAGTTTTTGTGTCTATTTTATATAATATTTATTTTATTGTATAATCTTGTGGCACGAAAATCTTCAAAATTCCTCAAATAATTTAGATAGACATAAATTCGACCTTGATTTTTGAGCTAATCAAAAGTTTTTGTTATTTAAAACTAAAGTTCCGTAAGACTCAACATTTACTACTTTTTTTTTTTATCGGATATGCCATCAAAGTTTATTTTGATTCAGTAAGTTAAGATGGAAAACGCATGCTTACACGTTTGTTTGTTTCGTTTTGAGGTGATGCAACTTTCATTCAATCAGAGTCTGAATGGTAGAGTCAATAGTATATATAGAATAAGCTAGAAGGTTGGGAAAGGTAATCTGACTTTTTTTTTTTAAATAATTTTAGTGAGATTGATATTAGAAAATACTATATTTAGGCTATTTTATTAGCCGTCATGTATATAATGTATTATATTATATATATCAAGATACAATTTAAAGTACCCTTTAAGGATTACCTACAGCTCTACCCCGATATAACAGATATTTAGAATGAACATAATGCTCAAAAGCGAATCAACATAAGCCATATCTTTACTATAAATGTTTAGATATAAGTAAAACAATCTGTAGCATATTTCTAGTAGAGTTTATTGAATACATTTGGCAACCCTAGTGCAAGTGCTAGGTTAGGTTACGAGGGACAAATATGAAACATAGACGGACGGACACAGTGGGCGAAAAATGCAAAATATTACAATGGTGCAGAAGTTATTTACACAGAGAGAGACACACACACACACACAGACATGCAGAGAGACACACACAGAAGTGGAACGGTTGCTGTTCCACTGGCCTAAATAACGGTCGCCACAAGTTCGCCGGACTCAGCAGAATTTCAGGTGCTACTTCACGCCCGTCTCCCATTGTCGAGCGTTGCTGTCATCGCTTGTGCGCTTTGCCTCGTCGTTCTTCTTCTTCTTCTTCTTTAGTAGCCATAGCCGCCGTAGCTGCAATGAAAGAAGCGAACGAGAAGAGAATCAGAGAAAAGAAAAACCCAACAATGAATTTTGCATTTATTTTCGCTTTCTTCGTTTCTCACGCATTCTCCCAGTTTCGCATTCGTTTTCGATTTGGTTTTGGAATAGATTTTTGTTTTTTATTTAAAACTAGCCAACTAGCCTAGACGTGAGCAGCACAACAAGAGGGGGAGCGGGGCAGTCTCCTCTCTGTGCCGCGTATTATATTACAAAGGGTCCTCGATCCCAATTCCTCTTCCTCGAAGGGCCCAGGGTGGGGTGGGTTACTGTGCCTAGAACCAGGCACGCAGATAGTCGCTGATGGGCGGCACATTGTAGGTGTCAACGCTGTAGCCATCGTGGGTGCGGCTATTGAAGCCATATGTCTTCGCGGGCTTCGTGGAGTAGTCGGCCCTGAGTGCCGCTTCGGGTTCGGTGGCCGTATCAAAGCCCCAGCCCCCAAGCCGGCCATCGATGAGCTTCTTGAGGAAGTCCGTTGTCTGTTTCTTTTGCACCGGCTCGGGATCCACCAGAGTGCCCCCGTATTGCGGATCTGCATCAACATACTCGGGATGCTGATACACAATGCCCGATATGATGCTGTCTAGCTGTGTGTCGGCCACATGCTCCACCGGATAGCCACCAGCCACGTTGCCAGCAGCTAGTACACGTGGTGCGCGATAATTGCGACGACTAACCGATTCCAGATCACCGGCAAACTGCAAAGGCGTTGAGTTCTGCTCTAGTGGATCCGGCACCGAGGTGGTCGAGAGCAGTGTACGCAACTGCGAATCATCCACGAACTTGTACTCCTTGTAGATGCCGCTCAACGGCGAGGGTATCTGCTGCTGCGGATAGTAGCCCAGGGCAGATCGCTTCGTTGGTATCGAGTTGAGCAGAGAGGGTTGCTCCACGGGCTGCTCCCGTGGCAATTCCGACTGCTGTTCTGGCTGTTCTGTGCTGCCATCGGCATCCTCAGGTGGAGGCGCTGGCGCCGTAATGGCACCGCAGTTCATGTGGCATTGCCCACGCTTAAAGTCAGGATTGAGTGTCTCCGGCATGAATTGTATGATCTCTGGGGCAGTTAGATCAATGTTGGCACGTTCCTGCTCCAGCAGATCATACTCGCCCTTGATGTCGCGCTTGCTCAGGCGACGACCCAATCCCAGCCAACGTTTGCCACTGCCAGAGCTCACAGCGGGCGTCTTTTTGGGCGTCTTGCGCTTCAGCTTTCGCCGCCGATTGCGCTTCCACCTCCGATTGCGGCAACAAGCCAAACAGACGCATCTTCTGCTGCTGCTGCTGTTGTTCCTGCCTCTGCTGGGCAGCCAAATCCTTGTGATAGTACTTAACGTAACGTGGCGGACGCTCCTGCATTTGCTGATGGCGCAGCAGACGCTTGCGCAGCAGTGCGCCATGGGAACTTAGATCACGACGACGACGAATCGCATTGGCATTTGACTGTTGCTGCTGTGGATGGGACTGCTGGAGTACGTACCTTGGCTTGGCGGCGCAGCTGCTGCAACTGCAGCTCTCCTTTTGCTGGGCGCGACAATCTAAAGGGAGAAAGATCGGGAGATGAACATAGCTCATGGTTGTTATAGCTGGATCAATGTGTGTGGACGCACCTGACTTGTTCACCGTGACACGATCCACCTTGGCGTACAGCTTGGCGGGCTTAGTCTTTGGCGGCGGCGGAGTACGTGGCTGCTCCACGGTGAAGTCAAAGCTGTAGCTAATCTTGGCCTTGGTCTGCACGGGCTTCTCAATGCGATAGCCATACTCGCCGCCCTCGTACTTCTTGGGCTTGCTGGGGCTGGGCACATTCAGCTGATAGCCAAGCTGGGTGGGACAGGCACAACCCTCCTCGCCTGTATAGACAACCTGGACGGGTGCGGGCGCGGGCGCGGGCAGGGGTGCTGGTGCAGCCCCCACGACAGCCAAGAAGACTGTTAACTGTAGCAACGCCAACATTGACAATATCGGCGCTCCAGATGGTTGGATCGCGTGCAGCATTAACATCTCTGGAATGTGATCTCTCTAAATGATCTGCTTGGGTATCTGTCGATTTGGCTACTAACCCCTAGCTGGGTCTTGTCGCATTCTTTATATCGTCTTCGGACTCCAGAGTCAATGTTCAATCTCTTTCTCATGCAGCACCAGCAACCACGTCTGGAGCGCCGCGACGCGTCTGCTGTGGCGACTTCGACGACTGTCTCAGCTGAACTTGAACTTGAGCAATGTTTTTTCTGCCATTCTTGTTGTTGTTGTTCTTATGTTTTGATTTGCTTTCGCTGCTGCTACTGCTGCTGCGCATCTCGTTGTTGTTGCTGTTGGCTGCGCTGACCTTTTCAAATAATTTGCACTTGCGATGTGTTTTCAGTTAAAAGTCATGTTCGTTGCAGCATACGTTGCTTTCAGTGCCGTCGCCATGTTGCACTTGAGAGAGAGAGCGAGACAGCTATGTGTACATTCGCATGTTTGCAGTTTATTTATGTTTGATGCCCAACTGGTTTGTGCAGGGTACACCCTGTGCCGCCACGGCGGTAACTATCGATGGCGCTATCGATTGATCAACTTGCCTCCACTTTTTTCGACGTACATGTGCACGCACCAAAAACTTCAGTCATTCACACACATGCACACGCTGCTCGCGTCACTTTGTGTTGTATACTTTTAGGGCAAAAAATCAAAAACAAAACAATGTTGAAAAAAACGCGCAATTCATCGCAATTCTTTGCTTATCGCCCCAGCTGTCTTGCAATTCGTTTGTTCTGTTATGTTTTTTCTCTTTTAACCGATAACTGAGCGTGCTTTTGCAGATATTCAGACAATGCAACTGCAACACAGATAGAGATGGGCTCGATTATTTAATGTGGCAGATCGTTGACAGTGCTTAATTCAGCAAGTGCAGCTCCTCTCTTGACTCCTCAGCTCTTCCAGGTAAATATGCACTTTTTTGTGTGTGTGTGTGTTGATGTTTTGTGTAAATGCATTAGATTGTGAGCTATCGAAGTAATATTGATATTGATATTTATGTTTATCGATAGAGTATGAAATCAATCTGATATTCATGTCCTTACCGATGAATCGTTGCTATCGATTGGGTTACTCCTACGCTGATCGAAACAATTCGAATGTTATTTTCATCGATAGACGTCGCTATCGATTGAGCTTTTTTTAAACGTTTTGTTGGCATTTAAATTTCCGATTGCACGAACAATTCAAACGAACTCAGATAAATCTTCAGTTTCTTTGTTATCCAGTTATATTTGCACATTCGGGGCGGAATATCTCTTAAATTACACATTTATCTAATACTACGTGCGCATGCATAACAGCACATACATACAAACACAAACATACGCATACGATCATTAACAGTTATTTACACATCTCCATTTTCCATCTTACTCTAATAGCCCTCCTCGATGAGTTCCTTACGACGCGCATTGCGATAGGAGGCAACGCGTCCAGGCTTGAAACCACAATCGACGGAAACTTTGTCACCCACCTTGGCGTAACCATAGCCATAGCTATCGCTGGAGCTGCCACTGGAGCCATATGATTTGCTGGAGCTGATCTTCTTGAACTTGGGGTTCTTGAACTGCTCCGTGATGTAACCCAACTGTTTGTATGTCAACTGTGGCACCTCATCGTCGTCCGCCTGCTGTTCCTCCTCCTCGACATACTCCTCCTCCTCCTCCTCCTTGGCAGCATAGGTGCGCTTCTTGAGGGTAATCACCTCGCTCTTCAGCTTGAACAGATTCTCCTCGGGCACATTGGAGAAGAAGACCTTCTGCTGTCCATCCACAGGTTTCTGGGCGAAACCATAAGCCAACTTTGCCTCAGGAACATTGATGGCCTTACCAGCCTGTGCCGCGAGGCCAACACTGATGGGATCGGCGGGTACGCTGTCATCCTGTGACTTTGCCGCGGCATAGCCAATGCTGGAGGAAGGGAGGGTGGTTAGAAAGTGCGAGGTAAGGTGTGAACTGTCTGTGTACCACCTACCTGCTGTAGCTGGAGCTGCTGTAGCTGCTATCGGTGCACTGCTGGCAGCCGCAGGTGGGTTTGCATGGTGGCTTCTGTGGAAACGATGGGATGGTATCGGGTTGGAGAATTAATACGGTTTACGTTACGCTTCTATCTGGGGTAGAGTAGATGATGTTGATGCTGTTGTTGTTGTTGTTGTTGTTGTTGTTGTTGGGCGCACGTACGGAATGATAATGATGAGTCGCTTGAGCAATGTCGTTGATGTTGATGCTTGTTGATGTCGTGACGATGTTGCTGATGGCGATGACGCAACGCGCTTGCTGTTGGCCTATTACTGGCCAATGCTGCACTCTGATAACGCTTGCATGCGGAAGCTCTGCAGAGGATGGGCTGCTATGCAACTGGGTGTGTGTGTGTGTGCAGGTGGGGGGTGGGTGCGGGGTATGTGTGTGCTTATGGGGTTTACTGGGGGTATCGTTGCTTAGTTCACTAGGATTAGTCACTGGACACATCTCTTAATCTCCCTCTCTCTCTCTCTCTCTCTCTCTCTCTCTCTCTCTCTCTCTCTCTCTCTCTCTCTCTGTATGTCGTTCTCTATCTCTCACAAACCATAGCCATAGCCATAGCTGGCTGCCACTGGAGCCACACGCCTCTTGTGGCAATCGCCCTGCTCGAGTCGCTGCAACCGTTCGGCCAGACGCTGTGCCGCCAGTGTCTTGGCCTCGATGGCACCCTCGAGCATGCGGCGGCTCATGAGATTGTTGAACGCTTGCACATATTGAAACAGCTCACGTACTTTGCCGCAGGTCTTGGGCAGCTGGGCCGGTTCAATCAGCTGCTTGCTGCACCAGCAATTGTCTCCGATCGGCGAGAGGTTCACCTCGGCGGGCTCGTAATACCGTGGCTTCGGACGCACCACAGTCGCTCCCTGGCAGCTCTGGCAGTAGTCGGTACCCTTCTCCGAGCACACACAGGCGGCAAGTAGCTACAAGTGGAGGAGAAACACATGAGTAAAGTCCAACTGTACATCCTCAACGGGGGAGGGGGGGGGTAACTCTTACGCTCTGGGTGCACTGCAGCGCCAGCAGCAAAGTCAGCAACAGTTTGCAGGCATGCATCGTGTGTTCTATCTCTTTCTATTGCTCGTTGTTTCTTGCTCGTCTGCTGTCTCTCTCTTATCGGTCGCGTGCTGCTTTGCGGTTGTGAAACGTTTGAACTGACACCGCAGCGACCCCCACGTTTTATACCCGAGATGAGATGAGTGCGCGAGTTGCAGCGCTGCTGCTGCTGCTACTGCTGCTGCTGCTGTTGATGCATTCTTCTGCCCACACCCTGCTCTACCTGTACCATTTCATCTACTACCTCTTCTGCGATTCGAGTTAAAGTTTTCTCTTTGCACAGGGACACTTTCTCATTTCCCCCTTTGCCATTTCTCCTGCTGCATCTCCAGGGTCGCTGCCGTGCTGCACGTGCTCTGGGGGCAAACGAGTCTGTGGCAGTGCATCTCTGTGGGATCTCTTCATAGTTCAGAGTTGATAATTCACACAAACCGCGCAAATTCAGCTGAATTCCATGAAATTCATATCGCTTCCACAGTCGCCATCGCCATCGCTGTCGCAGTCGCCGTCGCTGTTGCTGTTGCTGCTGTTGTTGCCGGTGTTGCTGCTGCTGCTTTGCTGCTGCTGTTGCTGGCGTTGTTGGCAATTTGTGCAAGTTCGAGAACTTGCCAAATGCGAAGCGAGATTAATAACATTCCCGAATTGTAATTAGGCCAGCGTTGTGCGTAGAGCGTCTGTGATTGACCGATCAACGGGAATGAGGCCATTAACCTAGTTAGGCGCTAACAAGAGGTATATTCACTTTGTGCAGGACTTTGCGACGGGTCTGTGAATCGTTAATTGATAATATATATTTATATATATATATATATTGTTTCCCTTTGCTATAAAAAATATAGTGTAAACACATTATTCCTGTTGTAACTGTACTATACCCCATGTTATATATATTTCCGTTCTGTTTCAGCAATTTCTACCGTGTATTATGTATATTCCAGATCGGTATCAGCTTGCACGTGGACTTGGCTTATGTAGTTTGTAAATCGGATGCAATTTATGTACAAATATAAATTACATCATCATGTTAGTTACTAAACACAACCCCACTAAAATCGTGTAGCTCTATGCAAGTTATATATATATATATATATATATATATATATATATATATATAACTACATAACTTCTCATTGAAATGATCAGGCATCAATCCTGCTTGAATTTTTGACACTTAATATGTTTTTTTAATGATAAAACTAGAGAAGTCGATCAAATTTTCCTTAAAAATTGCCACAAATTGCCTTGAGATCAATCAATCAAAATTAAAAGGGCATACGAAGTTCGGCAGACCAAACCTTTCTCATTTTCTTTATTGTTTTTGTTTACACTTCCCATTTGCATGGCAGCAAAGAAGAGACGAATTCTGTGACGTAATTTGTTTTCAATGAAACTATACTGAATAATTCGCATTGATAATGCCCCGATTGAACACACTACTTACTAGTCAGTGTACATATGTATGTGTATGATCCAGTATTCGTTCTTTGTTACTGTTGCTGATTTGGCTAATAATTTCCCACACCCTTAAAGGAAAAGTTTGTTCAACTTCTGGTGATCTTTGGCCTGTATATATCCTTATCGGTTTACAAAAAGTCTTTATAGTTGAATTTAGAACTGCTTGAATATAAGGAATGCAATTTCAAAAATCTTTGCTGCATCAATTAGAAAAGGGGTGTGGCTTAAAGCTGACATGAAATTGATTAGACGCATATATACATATATCCTTTATAAGATCATTCGATATCTGAGAAAACGTAACACAATTCTTTGTAAGAAATTTATGTTATAAGTTTGCAAGACTTATTTTTCGGTAATTTGAAGATCTTATTGAACATCTTAGGATATATATGCTTCAAGGATATATATTTTAAGAGTATATATATATAAATATTTATCTTTAAAGACCTTCCATAGTATCATCTAAGCGTATATGCTCCAAGGGTTTATTTACTAAGGGTATAAGTGTTTACCTTGAAAGGGCTTTACTACTAAGGGTTGTCAGGGCCTTCTAAGAACTTCGTATATCTTCTAAGAATATTTGCCGAATAAAAACTAAAAGCTACTCACTTATGTTTTGACTTACTGAGCTCAATTCCGTAACGTAAAGATCTCGTCTCTATCACAAGAACAGATTGAAATTGTCTTTGATTTGGCTTTTGTCTAGGCCGGAAAGCGGAAGCGAAGTATGTGTGTGTACCATGGGTATCACCCTCATGATATGATAAAGACTGTACCAAGTTCAGTTCAGTTCTCTCCCTCTCCAAGTGGAAGACCAAGACGAATAGAAAGAGGAAGATGATGACGAAGACGTTGATCAGCCGGCAAGCGCGTGTTTTAACGCGCACGATTGTCTCCGGCTTTGGGCAATTACAACTGGTCATGGTCATGGCCCGCACGGCAACAGAACAGAACCGGCTGAAGGCACACTCATCCCGCTCTCCCGCTGTCCCATTATCAAACAGTTGGGGAAAGTACACACCGATCAACAAATGTGCAAAGATTATGTCTGAATTTTTCCAAGTCCAAGTCGAGTCGAGGCTTGCTATCAGCTCTCACACAGTCGCCCTCTTGCGGTGTCTACGTTGCTCCCACTCCTGCTACTGCTATCTTCTCCCCTCTCATTGTTGTCTACGTTTACTTAATTCGATTTCTTTCGATTCTTCTTTAGACTACACGCGCTGTATGGCTTATCAGCATCGCACCGAGTCGATCAGTAGCGCTAAATGGCTGGACTGGATTCAGTACGATTGTACAGTCGCAAGTGTACGCATCGGGCAAATTTCTATACATCCATCTTCCTCTTCGTTGGGAATCCTTGGCAGCAGCAGCGTTAGGAGGAGCATCATTACAACATGGCAGCAAAGAGAATGGACTTAAATGTGCGCACATTACTTGTGCTTAGCGGCAGCTCAAATCCTCTAGGCCAGAGCCTTGCCCAGGAGTTGTGTGCTCGCCTGGCAGCTGGCTCTGTGGCGCTGCTGCTGGACGAGAACCATGAGAAACTGCTGGAGCTGGAGCAGCACCTGACCAGGCAACTGGCTTCGCAGCAAGTGCAAATATTTACGGGACTCCATGCACAGCAATTGCAACAATTCGAGGAGATCGTGAGCAACTACTCCAGTGCTGGCTTCCAGCGCACCATCATTGTGCATAACGAAGGTGATGCTGCCACTCATGTGCTGCTGGAGCCGCAGACGACAGAGGCGTGGACAGAGTATGTGCAAAGGCAACTGAACGCTCCAGTGGCACTTAACCAACGCTGGCTGCTGGCGCCGTTGCTGGCCAACGTGGAGAAGGTGGTGATTAATGTTACCTCATCGCTTCAAGTGCGACCACTGGTCTACAACACGTTGCTGTGCTCCTGCAAGAAGGCACGTGACATGTACTTCCGGGCAATGGCCTCCGAGGAGGGACGTCGCAATGTGCACGTGCTCAGCTATGCACCCGGAATACTGAAGAGCCATGAGACACAGTACGATCTGAACGGAAATATTGTTGATCCCGATGAACTGTTCACGGGACAGGCACAGGCACAGGCACAGGCACAGGGACAGGAGGGGGAGGACGTGTTGGAGCAGGTGGATAAGGCACCAGCAGTGCCACGTGTGCTGCCACTGCAGTCCACACTCAAGTTGATCAACATACTGGAGGACATCGCCTTCGTGTCCGGTCATGATGTCGACTACTATGACACCTTCGTCTTATGAGTAGCAACGCAGTCGTGGCTAAGGCAACCAGGGAACTGGTTCGCACTGGCACCACGCACTGCTCAAGACGCCTATGTACGATGGGCCGATGATTTTGACCTCGATTTTGTTTTATTGCTAACGGATATGAATAAAATTTGGCTGCTGACTTTCGTGCTCAGATTGGTAAAGTGCACGTGTGGAACGGAAACAGAACACACAACAACAACAACAAAACAAAGCGATTGTATTCACTAGGGGGGTGGGGTGGTGTGTTTAAGAGGGGGGGTGTATCTGTCTATCTCTTGCTACTCAGCCCTTTATCTGTGTTAGCTCTACTTATTTTTTCTTTGTTTCCATCTCTTTGTCTCTCTATTCTTCTCATTCTCTGTCTTTCACTTTCTCCTATCTGCCTCTTTCTTATTCTTTTTCTTCTCTCCTTCTGCGTCTATCTTTTACTTCCTCTCCTATCTCTCTTTCTCTCTCTGACTATGTTTTTTGCTCTCCTCTATGTCTCTCTGTCACACAATGACTTTCTTGCTATCCCTTTCTTTTCATTCAGTGTTTCAGTCTCACAATCGTTATCAGTGCAACAGTTCGCAAATCATTCACAAGACGACAAGCCCAGTCACACAGCTGATAAGAAGAATCAGCATCGCAACCATCTCGACCCGGCAACAAAGCCCATCAAACCGGCGAACAGTGCCTAAGTCTATGTATATATATGTACGTCGTGTTATGTACATGAAACTGTTCAATAGTTTAGAAATTATTAATATGAATAAACAATTAGCATTTGCGTGAATTAAGTGTAGCAATAATCAACAATCAACAACAACTGAAAAGCAAAACGCATTTTGAATATTGGCGCCACAGCGTGTTAATGATGTGCGATAACAAACACATCGATAATTGAAGTCTAAGCTAGGTGGCAACACTACCCAAAGCAGAGCGTTGCCCAAAAGCAGAAACAAAGTATCCCTGACAGCAAATAATAACAAAGTGTACCAATTTTTTGTTTACAAATGTACCACTTTCGATAACAGCTTCAACAGTGCTCAAGTTATTCGCAAATTAGCGATTTTAAGCGAGATTTTTCAGTATTTAGCACTGAAAAATATGTATGAATGTGATGATTATATATATATGTATATAAGAATAGAATGTACGAATTATATACGATTTATTTCTTAGTATACAATATTTTGTTTGTAAGAATGACGATTTATGTTTGACTAAAGAATGAGTTTACTTATATTAAGTTTAATACTTAATATATTTGCTGAATAAATACTGCAGTTCCATTTCCGTCAAAATTATATTATAAATACCAAAGCCTTTACAAACATAAGATTGAAAAAGGCAAAACAAAAAAAACAGGCATTTGCAAAAATCGCCAGCCTGCCTCACTCAACGAGCTCAATCCGCACACGAAGCTCATTGATAAGAGATGCCGTTGTGGGATTTTAAGTGGGTACAATTATTAAACAATTAAAATGGCCATTAAACGGCAACGATAACCTCTTAATGTGGATCAAGCGATGCTTAGAAGCAGTTAAGCAACAATGTACTCATTATGAGTGTGCATTTGTACACATGCATACATATGAATTGCATGCCATATCGAGTGCAAAAGCTTGAATAGGTTAGAGGTCAACTTCAGAAGTGCAAATCGAGCTGCGCAATTAAACTAGTTAAACAGACTAGTCTCCCTTGATTTCTCTATCTATTTGGTGTATATACATATGTATATATATACATAAATATATATATAGTTATAGGTACATTTTTATATGTGTTTGTGTGCGCGCTTGTGTAGGCCTTGAAGCTTTCACCAAAGCTGCCGGAAAGCTGCGTTACCAGAGACAGTCCCAAGCCTACAGCCAACTGTTGCTGCTGTGATTGTCACTGTGATTGTGTCTGTGATTCCCATCAGATTTTATCATTAAATCCATCACATGGATCTGAATAAGCCAACGTATTTGCTGGTGACAGGAGCCTCGCGTGGCATTGGCCGTCAACTGGCGCTGCAATTGTCTCGCCATGTGCACTCAACTGGGTCGGTAGTGGTGCTGCTGGGACGCGATGAGTCGCTACTGGAGGAGACCAAGGTTGCCATACTGGCGGATCACGGTGAACTGAGTGTACACAAATATTCACTGGAGTTGGCCACAGCCAATGCGGCAGATTTTGCTCGCATTCTGGAAGAGACGCTGCAGGGTAAGCAGGTGGAGCAATTCGAACGTGCCATTGTCGTCCATAATGCTGGCACACTGGGAGACACCTCGAAGCATGCACGTGAAATGGGCGACACCGAAACGTTGTCACACTACTATCACGTCAATCTCTTCTCAACTCTCGCCTTGAACCGCGAGTTTATACGAATCTTTGGTGCTGTGTCCAAACTGGTGATCAACCTAAGCACATTGGCCGCCTTGGAGCCATTCTCATCGATGGGCTACTACTGCACAGTGAAGGCGGCGCGTGAAATGTACTTCCGTGTCCTCGCCCAGGAGGAGCCAGCGGAGCAAACGCTGGTGCTTAACTATGCACCCGGTGTCATCGATACCCAGATGACGCTCCAAGTGCAGTCCGAATCTTATGATCCCGCACTGGCGGCTGCATTCCGTGAGCAGCGCGAATCCAAGACGATGCTGACACCAGAGCAGACAGTCTCCAAGCTGGTCAAGGTATTGCAGGCAAACAAATTCAAATCGGGCGACCATGTGGACTACAGGGATTAATACACATCGATCAGGCAGGATTACTGGATTACTTACATATATTGTATATTGTGAATAAAAGGAATAACAGTATCTATTGTGGCACAACATAAAGATCTCGTATATATAACTAGAACGGGTTGTTCCTAATCTCTGGTTTGGGTGGAGGAGGCGTTGTATCTTGCTTATTATTATCCGTGTCCCGTATTAGGATGATCTTAACGAAGACCAAGAGGAAGATAAAGCCAAGGCGAATACATTGATCAGTTGGTGCGCACAATTCTCTCCGGCTTTGGGAGATGACAACTACAATAGTGCAAGGATGACATCAGTCACATCCAAGATTAGTACAAAAGAAACTACACATGGAGCAGGAGGTAGGATTACTGGATTACTAATGCTATATTTTGACTTAAATAAAAAGAACAATCAAAAGAAATCGGCTGCTGCGCTGCGCCGTTTAGTGGGAATCTTGAGAAGATCATCTGTCAGCGTGGAGCCCGTATCGATGAGCGTGGGCGTGGCATTACCTTCCCTGCTGCTGCTCCTCGAGGACATCGGACGCACCATGCGAGGCGTAATCTTGCTCTGCTTGCGCATCACTGGCGATGGTGTCACTGGCGATGGAGTCTGTTGGCGCATGCCCAGCTTCGAGGTGGCCAAACGGCGTGCAGCTGGCGACATGCTCGCCAGACGCTCCATGTTGGAGCGCACAAAGGGAGAACCAATGTTGCGGCGTGCTGTGTTCAACGCCTGCTGCTTCTGGTTGCGCATCTTCTCGCTGACCTTCTCCGCCAGCGCAATAGCAATGTTCTCCCTCCTGGAATTCTCATTGATGCGAAACGAGGGACCTCCGGGCGTGTTGCGTAGCGGTGTATCGCCGCCGTCCAAGCGAAATGGTGTGCCATCAATCTCACCCCAGGTCATGATGGGGGAGAAAGCTTCTCCCGGTCGTGGCGAGGGCGAACGAAGCAAATCGAAGCCACGAATGCGTGGAGTAACTGTTGCCACGCCACCTTCGGGCAGCGTTCCACCATTGACTTCGCTGCTGGCGTCTCCGCTACTGTTGCTAGTGGAGTTACCCTCGGGTTGGGACAATCTTGTGGCATTGTGCTGTATGCTCTGCTTGCGTTCAGCCAGCTGGACACGCTCCTGTTCCGTCAGCTCAACGCCGTCAGGAACATACATAATGGAGTTCATGTTCGTGTATTTCCAGGTCTCGATTTTGCGCAAAGGATCAGGCGCCTCGAACTGCTTCTCAATGCTGGGCAGCATCAGGGCGCGCTGCAGTTGCTCCGCCGATAGTTGCTCGTGATTGTACAGTACGGCGTACTTCTGTCGCAGCTTCGCCTCGGCCGTCTCAATGATTTCCTGGAAACTTTGGTTGTCTTCGCTGGTGTAGTGCTGCAGAAAGGAATCCAGCGACATTTTGTTGGATATGGCAGCCTGGTTACCACCGCCCTCTGCGGCACTGCGCTCGCTCTTGTTGCTCTTCACGGAGAGCGGTGTGTCCGGGCGTGGCGTTGCATTGGCATTTTCTGTACTCAGCGGCGTCTCGAATGTGGCTGGTGACATTGCTACAATACAGAGGGGGGAGGTGAGAAAGAAGGACTGATAAACACAATTTGTATCAGAACTTACCATTGTTCCGGGCAATGGAGTTGCTTCTGCTCCCCGTACCAGAGACACGACCGAGACTGTAGCGGGCACGTATCTCAGCCATTTGCATGAAGTCGCGTCGTGATTCTGCGTCTAAGTAATCGTTTTGGGCTCGCAGACGCTCCAGGTCGGGAAAGAAGTCACGTTGTATGATCTTGGACATCTCCTCAATGTAGCGTTCCTCGGTAAGGATTTTAGGTTTGGTTTTCCGACGTTCGCTGGGCAAGGGTTTTTTGAATTCTGCCAGTGCTGAGGATTGTGCTCGAGCCATCTCTACAGCACGGCTGCCCGGTGTACTGGGCGTACTTGGTGTTTCCGCCATAACACTATTTTATTTATTAATTGTGATTTATTCAATGTCGAATATCCACCAACGCGACGAAAACAAACGTTTGATGTCAGCTGGCTAAAGGGTTGCCGTACTATTGCAAATATATCGTCTCAGCTATCGCACTATCGATTGTAAAATCAACAAAAAAACGATAGATGTCAGATGTCAGTAGGGTTGCTGTCTTATTCAAAAATAACGTGCAAATCCTCGCACTGTTGATTTTGAACGTACAGATATAATCTGACTGTCGATGCAAAACAGATTTTAACAAAATTTAAGAATGTATACATTTGAATTGCATAAAGTTTATATTTATGCTTTTGCCACTAAGCACTGTTTCGTTCATCCGAAATACGCACTTAAAATTGCCCTTTCTAACTTGATTTGACCAAATTTATAAAAAGAGCGTGCTAGCCGACACCGAAAAATGTTTAGTATGCAGCATATACTAAATATCGTAATAAACATATCGATAATTTGGTTATTGAACTTAAGTCAGCTGTCAACTACAAAAATGTACGTCGTTAAGAGAAAATTGCTGTTTAAAGTGTAAAAATCTGAAGAATATATATCAGCCCGAACTAACGAAGTGAATAAGTATAAATAGGGAAATGTAGGCAGGAAAGTTTATATCGTTGGACTTAAATTTGTAAAACCTGCCAGATCATTCGATATCAGTCGGAGGAATTTGGAGCGAAAACCTGCAAGGGTAAAAAGAGAAACAGGTTTATTATATGTATATGATGAATTTAGGTGAAAGAATTATGCCTCGGAAGCTTCTAGTATTTTTTAATTGAGTTTTGAAAATAATAAAATTACACGTACTTTGTTGTTGGTTAATTCTGATGAGCACAGTGTCCCATAAGCCATATATTTCAAATGAATGAATTTTTTGAGCTGCATATTGATTGAGAATTTCGGCGCCAACTACGCGAACTCGCTGATCAGCTGACTGGCGCCAATGCAATTATTCAAGTTAAAAGTTGTAAAACATCAAGTGTGCGCCAGGGTAACGACATAAATCCGCCGCCATAATTCCGCCGCGACAAAACGTCATAATATCGCGCGATCTTATGACGCTTAAGGACGCCATAAGTTCGCCAAGATAAAAACGACACTATTTCGCCGCCGGCGAACTTATGCCGCCCTTAAGCGCCATAAATCCGCCGCCCTAATTCCGCCGCGTCAAAACGTCATAATATCGCGCGATCTTATGACGCTTAAGAACGCCATAAGTTCGCCAGGATAAAACGACACTTGCTGCCGGCGACTTTGACGCTAGTTGCCAGATAAATCGACACTTTTGCCGCCGGGATTTGGCGCTTGGGCGCCTAGATCGCGCGACTGGCGTTGATATTGGCGATCTTGGCTAGGACGCCATAGTTCAGATTAAACATTTGCCGACTGTGCTTAGGATAGTTCGCCAAGATAAAACGACACTGTTGCCGCCGGCGAACTTATGTCGCCTTAGGACGCCATAAGTTCGCCAAGATAAACGACACTGTTTGCCGCCGGAACTTATGTCGCCCGTAAGGACGCCATAAGTTCGCCAAGATAAAACGACACTATTTCGCCGCCGGCGAACTTTGTCTAAGGACGCCATAGTTTCCAGATAAAACGACACTGTTTGCCGCCGGCAACTTATGTCGCCCTTAAGCGCCATAAATCCACCATATTCCGCCGCGTCAAACGTCATATATCGGCGATCTTATGACGCTTAGAACGCCATAGTTCGCCAAGATAAAACGACACTATTTGCCGCCGGCGAACTTATGTCGCCCGTAAGGACGCCATAGTTCGCCAAGATAAACTTTTTTGCGAACTTATGTTTAAGGACGCCATAAGTTCGCCAAGATTAAAACGACACTGTTTCGCCGCCGGCGAACTTATGTCGCCCGTAAGGACGCCATAAGTTCGCCAAGATAAAAACGACACTATTTCGCCGCCGGCGAACTTATGTCGCCCTTAAGGACGCCATAAGTTTGCCAAGATAAAAACGACACTGTTTCGCCGCCGGCAAACTTATGTCGCCCTTAAGCGCCATAAATCCGCCACCATAATTCCGCCGCGTCAAAACGTTTATCGGCGATCTTATGACGCTTAAGAACGCATAAGTTCGCCAAGATAAAACGACACTTTTGCCGGACTTATGTACGCCATAGTTCGCCAAGATAAAACGACGTTTTCGCGCCGGCGAACTTATGTCGCCCTTAAGGACGCCATAAGTTCGCCAAGATAAAAACGACACTGTATCGCCGCCGGCGAACTTATGTCGCCCTTAAGGACGCCATAAGTTCGCCAAGATAAAACGACACTGTTTCGCCGCCGGCAAACTTATGTCGCCCGTAAGGACGCCATAAGTTCGCCAAGATAAAAACGACACTGTTTCGCCGCCGGCGAACTTATATCGTCCTTAAGCGCCATAATTCCGCCGCGTCAAACGTCATAATATCGCGCGAAATTTGGTAGATAGATCTTGCGAATTTACGGAACCTTTTACCTCATAACTGAACTCTTTCAAAACGCGTTCAAGAGTCTTATCAACTTTCTCGATTTTGAGATAATCGGCAAGTTTTCAAATTTTTTATGAGACAATATCTCGGCAGTTATATGCATTTGCGTTTGAAACAGTCAAGTATTGTACTTAGCTACAGTTTTCGGTGCTAGTCTCAACTTATCATATTGTTGTCCACGCACCTTGTTTCGCAAAAGCTAAGATATTTCCTGCAGAAAAGCAAATCGATATTTATCCTTTAGAAGGCTCTCGACATGCAATAAATGTTGAGAATTTTCTATGTGCATATTTTCGAGCCGTATAAACAGCCGACCAACTTGATTCAAATTGAGTTCAATCATATTCAAGCTGAACCATCTCTCAAGAGACGTATCCCCCCTCTGCTAATTCCACAATCATGTCCTCAAAATTAATTGACTGTTTGTCTGTCTTGTTTGCATCTGTTGATTCTTTAATCATCCTTTTACTTTAACTTTTGCATTAGATTTGTACTTTTTTCCTGTTTCTGATTATCAGACAATGCCTCTGGCGCCTGTTGTCTGGAAGACTCCTAGCTGATCAGAACTCCTAGCTGATCACTTATCGGTAACGTTCAGACTTTTCAGACTTTTGGCGTTCAAACAGACAGACATAGCTCAATCGACTGGGCTAGTGATCCTGAGCAAGAATATATATAAATTATGGAGTCTCTCATGCCTCCTTCTGACTGTTACATACATTTACACAATTTCAATGCTCCAATGGTATAGTCCAATAACATGCGATCATCAAATATTTATAAACGAGGACGACGTTGTCTTTGAGCCAATTATGATACCCGTATTTTTCCGTTTGTAAAAGTTGGCTCATTTGACTCGGCTAGTGATCCAGAGCAAGAATATATAGAGTTTATTGGTCTCCCGCGCCCCCTTCTGCCTGTTACATACTTTAGCATATAGTTAGCCTACCCTTTCTTGACTATTTTAAATTCTCGAAGAATATAAAAACCCCTCCTATCCACTTTGGTGGATGAAATGCAAAAATGTTTACACATCATATTCGTAACTCCATTTATTTTCAGCATTTAGGTTCTTCAGTTTTCTTGCTTGTTGTTTTTTTTTTTTTTGTTGTTTTTCTTTTGTTCTTATTTATTTTCAATGTCTTTGTTTATCTTAAAGAAAATTTCTACAGCATTTTCGCAGTTTGTTTCTGTAATATCTCATTTGAAATGCGCAGTTAAACACACACAAGTGAAGAGTACAATGGCAGAGAAATGAAAAGGCTTAAAAAGGAAGGCAACTAGCTATAGCTCTATATATTGACATATATATATCCGGTTGGCATAGCTGCTATTACACAATGCTATACCATTTTATTGTGTTTGTATACATATTATATATATATGTATATATATGTCCTGTTTCTCTGCTTTCCTCTCAACTAGTCTAAACTACTGCGGTCTTTGCTCTATCGCCACATCAATCTGATAAAACATACATATGTATGTATATACTTTATACGATCCCGTTATCGAATCTACCACACAGACCCATCGCACAGTGGGACATGGGTGACGATCTACAAACTGTACAATTTGACTAAAAAGTTATAAAACAAAAAAAAATAATAATCAAGGGCCACTACAAGTTAGAGAAAAAAATATTAACAAAGGATTAACATATGTTGCAAGCAGGGGGGATAGGGGGCTAATCTAATCGCGCAGCGCCTTCTGCTTGCCATGTTTCTTTTGCGCGCTGCCACCGGATGTGGCTCCTGCTCCTGTTCCTGTTCCTGCTCCTGAAGCGCTGCGTGTCTTCTTGTGCAATCGCTTGTGATAGCTCTGGGCCAGCGAGTTGACAATGGACAGCACAAAATAGCAAACCATCAGAATGACAAAGGTCTCAAAGATCTTGGACAGCAGATTGCCCGAATCGCCGCCGGCGGCGGAGGCATTGCGACCGCGCTGCTGCCTGTGTAAACGTTGCTTCTGATTTTCGAGGAACCCCTTAAATGGCTGCTGGAGTTTACGCCCAAAGATAGGCAGCGATGCCAGCAGATCGACGGCCTTCTCGATGAGCGTCTCATTGAAGGCGATAATCACAAAGATCTTCTGAATGTGCATCTTGATAATGGCCTTGCCAATCAGTGTGGCACCGAAGAATGTCCAGAATGGCACCAGGAAATGGCCACACGTGATGCCGGCCAAATCGAACAGGGGGTTAGGAATCTGCAGCACACAAAAATGTAACGGGTTAATCATTTGACTCGTATATATAGTATATGCATGTACATACGCTTGCACAAGCCAGGATGCCAAAGAAGCCAACACGCTCGACAACGCGCTCCATGAACAGCTTGCCTTTGTCCATGAGGCTAAGGTTCTTCTGATGCCGCTTGGCATTGAGTGCCTCGAATTCGGCCAACTCTTCGGCATCTTCCGGATCGTAACCGGAAAGACGTGCGGCCTTGGCCATAAAGTAGGGAGGCAGTTCACCAAGTGCGGTGCCTGCGCCCCATAGGAATGCCTCAAGGCGCACCTTCGACATGATTGACCAGATATTGGGCATATTCTTCACATATGGCTCCTCCGGACAGATGATGCTGATAATGAATATTCAATAATAATTAATAGTCAGAAAGAAAGGCTCTCATGCAAAAGTTTTAACATATTATAATGGATTACTCACTCGTCAGGATAAGGTGGCCTGGGAAAGTTGAGTGAATTGCACTCATAGGCGGCCAGTGTGACGCTCGCTATGTGAGGCCCCAGATAGAGAAGGAACGTGTGCAGTCCGGTGCCCAGGCCGACCGACGAGAGGACGCCGAGACCAAGCCAGTAAACAAAAAACCAGGTGTTGCGACGTACCAGCTCAATGGCCAGTTGATGGGGACCATCGATTTTGTAAATTATGCTAAATACAATGCTTAATACTATTAAAAGAGCCAACAGGCCGCGTTGCTGCAGTAATCTAAATAGAGTGAGACAGACAGAGATAGAGAGAAGAGAGATGAAATACAATACAATTATTGTTTGGATTTAAAGGGTATGTTCCGTCTCACTTACCGGCTGCTCCATGTGCGCAGCAGTGCAATCAGTTCAAGTCCACAATATTTGGACGTCTGCAGGGGACGACGCCAGAGCACAAGCTGGGCGCGCTCATTACGTTCTTTGTCTTTTAGCTGTTTATCCTTTTTGCTCGCCTTTGTTGCAACATTTTGCATTTTGTTAATGCTGGTGCCGCTGCCGCTGGCGCTGCTGCTGATTGTAAATGAGGTGTTGCTGTTGGAGTTGCTGCTACTGTCGCTGCTGCGGCCATTGCCGTTACCATTGGCGTTGCCATTTGGCGCCAATTTCTTTTGGCTCTTGCTGCTGCTGTCGTCCTGTTTGCGCTGGCGTGTGCTATTCGCATGGCTGGCTGCTGTTTCCTTTTTGGTGTGTTGTGACATTTAAGCGTTTTTTTACACTCTAATTCAAAATGCAAAAGATGAAAAAAACAAAAATGAAAATATCAACTTATTAGTTTGAAAAGCTTGATTCAATGTGTTGCCCAATTGTATCAAAATCCAATTGTGTTGTTTCTTTCGTCAATTAGTGTTGCCAGACTGCTACGATTTTTACTAAGTCTGTTAAGCGCATGAGTGTGCGCGCGCGAATGTATGTAAGACCATTCAAGGCGATCGCACAAATTATAAACAAAAGTTAAAAAAAAAAAATTTGTTTCTTTCGTTAACTAGTGTTGCCAGACTGCTACGATTTGTACTGAGTCTGTTAAGCGCATTAATGTGTGCATGCGTATGTTAGACAATTTAATCCTGATCGCACAAATTAAACAATTTAAAAAAAAAACGAAATATCGAAAATAATATATGAAAACAATAACTAACGTAATTAACAATAATATAATGCAAATGCGTCTACTTGACCAGCACAATGCTAATATCTGTTTGTCATCTCAACTGAGTATTTACGCATGTGTGCGTCGTGTACACAAATGTACATATGTATGTATAAACAATGTTCAATGTTCAAAGTACATAACCATCAATGTAAACAAACCAAAAGATGAAATGCGTACATAGTTATGTATAAGCTAGGGTACTGCATGAATACATTCAAAAAGGCAACGAAATGATTCACCGATAAAGTGTATTCATTTAGTGTATTCATTCACTTTACTGTTGTGTAGTAGACACCTGTATAGTACTGTCAGGTTTAAAATTATTGCATTCATGCAGAACCCTGTTATCTATGTTCATACATAAATATGTACATGAAAAGCGCACACGAATTCTATGTTTCCATAGTTTTGATAGAAACTTGTCACGGTAATTTTGCCGGAAAAGGCACTTAGGGTACTTAATACGCCGTAGATAAGATAATGTAGCTTCTGTTATACTGCTAGTTATATCTGGTGTGCCACAGATTTTGGGATAGTTGGCAACGCATCAACTAAACAAACACATATGTGCATAACCATGTTTTTTTGTTTGCATGTGTGTGTAGTGCGCGCGGGAAAAGCTCAACAACAACAGCAAGAGCAGCAACAAAACTAAGGGATAATCGTACGATACTTAAGCACCAATAAAATGAATCCACACAGCGAAAACAGAGCACTCACTCACACATGCACATACAGCTACCTTCGAGCACGTGTACATGTGTATGTAATTTCAATAAAGTGTGGCAGATGACAAGAACAACAACAACAACGTACTATGTACATAAAACATGCTGATCGGCAGCAAAGAGTGGACACACACACACACACACACACACAAACACACGTACACGTATATACATCTACTTATTTGTGTGTATGCGTACTCACGATTTTGTGCTGCTGCTTAATCAGCTGTTTTTCTCTGCGTTGTTCTTGTTGTTGTTGTTTTTGTTGCTGTGGCCGTGACTACGCGACGTATGAACACAAAGTACTTGATAATTGAATAAAAACTTTTGTCGCCCCGTTGCGAAGCCAATTTCAAGAAAATTTTCTTTACACAGTCACAGCAACGGCAGCAGCAGCAGCGCACAGTGGTAACTTCTGTAACTTTTCTTAGTTGTTGTTGCTTGTTGGGCTTTCTTTTGGGGTGGCAAATGGCGCAGCGTCGTCGTCACGGCATTGACAACAAAACCAATACATACATACATATACACAATACAATAACAATAACAACACGGCAGGGTATGAATGCGTAAGAAATGCGCTCCAAACAAAAATCAATTGCACTGCAGTTGCCAGCCCCACACACACACAGAACACACTCATAAATGTAAATCATACATGGCGTACTAATTAGTATTTTACACTAGCACCAACAACAACAACAACTTCACTTTGTACTCTGTTTTGTAACTGATGAGGGCGGTTTACCCCATTGTCAGTCTCAATTGAAAAAAAAAACATCGTATTACTTTTACCTGTATTCAATAATTGTGTGTACTTGAGCTTCTATTGTTTAACCAGCAGCTCGTGCGAAAGTAAATTAACTTAATTTGTTTCACATAAAAACAACGGTTTATCAATTGAGAAATGTGCGATGCCCACGCCTGCATACAAAAAAACACGTCTGTCGAAACCCCGGTTAACAACAACAGAGACGACGATGTACGTGTTAAACTCAAATTGGTTATGTTATTGCAAAAACGAACGTTATTGCTAAAATATGTCTGCTAATGCACTGTTGTGTGTTAACAGTCGTATGTTATCATCGATGAGCACCAATAAGAATTTTAACAGCCGACCGCAGCTGTTTTCTATCACTGGTTAAGGTTTTATCGATAACATTGAAGATGTTTTAGTATTTATTTCTGGCACTGTTTCAAATTGGATTTTAATATGTAATTTTTTGCTGTGATTTGATTTTATTTAAATAAAATCCTTAGATGTGTTTCTACTGTAACTATTAAAAAAAACGAATAGGCAATAAAGAATAAAATAATAATATTAGGAAAAATGTTGAGGCCATTGACAAAAAATACTAAAAGTATTATAGCACTAAGCACTGAACATCGCAAAGAAATAGGCGCATGCTCATCGCCCCGCTGTCGTTGTGCGACAGAGTTGATGCCGCTGTTCGTTTCTTCGGGTTTGCTCACCAAAGAGAGCCGATCGCTCACTCGGGAAACGCTTCGGGCTCAGGGGTCGCAATCTTTTCATAGCACCAAATGAGTAAAACCCGCTGTTTGAGTACTCTATGTGTTCGATGCTTTGTGTTTCTACGAACCTTGGTGCCGCTGCACAGTGGGTGCAGTACTAATTTCCTAATTAATAAATAAAAAACAACAGCTGATGAAACAGATGAATATAATGATTCAAATTCGTTTGTTTGGTTTTGTTGGACAAGTTAGTCAACTCTTTTTTATATTTTTTTGTTTTTATTTAATTATTAATAGATTAATTACTGTACGCTTAACCGAGAGACTCCTATTCGTAACCATACACACTAAATATGCACAAAATTTTGTTGTATTATTTGACAAAGAAAAAAAGTAAGAAATACCTCACAAAGACATACAAATTCCACGGTACACTCAAGTTTATATATATATATAGCAAGGAGGAAAAAAAAGATGCTAAACTGAACTGAAATTGGTGCCAGTAAATAATATTAAATCATAGGTAATTTGAAAAATACTAATGCGTATTGAAAATATATAAAAATAATTTTCACATTACTTTCTCTTTGTTTTCGTCTTACTATTTTTTAAATATCTTCTTTAAGTTGTTTTTTTTTATTTTCTTCTATATTTTACCGCTTTAGACCTGCACGTTTTTTGTTTAGCTATCATTGTTTTATATTTTTTTCTTCTGTTTTTGCGTTGTATTTGTTTTTTTTTTTTTTAAACTGCATGCTAAACGTAAAATATATGTATATTTATATATTTTTTTCTGTATAGGTTGGTTTTCGCATGGGGTCAAAGCTCCTGCCTATAGGGAGATGCAGTCACTTTTACTTTTCCATGACGCCGTAGACATTCTCATCGGAGTAGGCAATGTACAGGAAGTAATCCTCCTCGTGATGTTCCTGGAAAGAAAAAAGAAAATTAGAGAAACTATTAAAAGAAGAGAAGACAAAGGGTCATCAAACGTACCTGGTACAAGGAGCCCATGGTTGCCGATGTTGGGGGAATGACATTGTTGACGAAGAAGAAGAGAGCATCCTCGGGACGCAGGTGAATGCGTTTGCGTATGAGAAAATAGAATTGACCCACAGTCAAATCGGCAGGGACCAGATACTTCTTTTTGTCTAAATCACCAATGCGCGCCTTGGGTGCCTTCTCAACGATCACCTGCAAGAAGAAAATTAGAAAAGATTAGGAAACAAACCCAACAAAATTATATTACCTTTTAAAGAATGTTAAAATATATTTTAATTGCGTCGAAAGCAACGTGATAATATTGTAAAACAAAAATAAATAAATAAAGCACTCAGGTGTGCACACATACACACTCATTCCTACATGTTTCACTAACAACTGTAATTGCATTTTTTTTTTTTGTAGAGAACAAAGCGTAAAGTTTACAAAATTCTCCAAGTAACTTTTCCTATTGACTTCAACTCAAAGGGGATGAGGGGGCTATGCAAATATGCCAAATAATGTTCCCGACGTCATTGGCCGCTCTCAAGGTGAAGGTGTCTCATCATAGTTATAAAACCAATAAATAATGCACTAATACAATTACAAAAACACAAACCATATACCATTGTAGCCAATTCAGCATTTTTCCCGTCAAATCTGGCTTTTTTTTACGACAATATTTAAAATATTTCTCTACCTAGCTTTTTTAATGCCATTAACATTAAGCTTTTTTAAATCAAATTTGGCTAGTCTTTACTCTGGCAACACTGATTGATACACACACACATATGCACATGTATATTCAAGTATAGAACATACATACATACATATAGAGACTGACCAGCTGGCCTTGCATGCATTTGGTTTGTCGTCAGCTGTTATGTGATTTTTGGTATAAGGTGCTTGCCAAAAATCAAAGTCGAAATAAAAAAACAAATTTTCAAACAATTTTCGAACAAATTTAGACAAAGAGCACAGGCAGGAATCGAGTAATGCAGGGCCAGATAAGGCGCAGAGAGAGTGGGGGAGAGAGAGAACACTACTTTGTGCAGTCTGTTTACACAGCAACAACATTTGTGTATGGTGAAATTAGCAGAGACAATCAGTAGAAAAAAGTTGCTATGACTAATTGTAGATTGCACTGCATGGAATGGAGGTGAAAACAAAAGTTAAAAACGGCAATAACAACTATTTCCATTACAATCCCCATTCGAATTCTTTGGTTTGATCATTTTATGCGCAGTGTTAAAGCAGTTTTCAGCAATGCTAACAAACAATAACAACACACTCGAAAATAACAGAAAATAAACCAAGAAAACAAAAACAACAATCAAAAAAACAACTGGCTGGTTGTCCGTGTGATTGCGATAGAGATGGGCAGAGGGGGTCGCGTGAAAAAAAAAATACCCCAACAGCTGAGCAAGCGAGGCAGCTACATATATCTCGCTCTCCCGCACACACACACACATATATATACAACCTGCTTTGTTCACTGTGCGTGCGTGTATGTGTGTGTATACAGTATTTGTTTGAATTTCACTAGATATTTGACCAGTGTTGCCTCTTACAATTGGATTTTACTTTTCATGTAACATATACAAAAATTGTTCTCGATAAAAAAATGCATCGAATTGCTCATAAAATTATTAACAATTGTCGGTAGAGCCAATTTGCGCATTATTGATTTTCCTCGCTGAGTGTATATAGCAACAACAACACACATTCAAATAGAACGACGCAAAAACAATCGCATACATACAAACAGTACCCCATACTTACACACACATAGTGTAGAGAAACATACATACATATAGAGCTGCATACATATACAGAGATGGAAATATAAAAATATTTTTATACGTACGGGTACACGGTCGGGATATTTGCGACGGATCTTATCTCCTTCAGCACGACGCTTCTCAAATGCATGCTCCTCTTTATATTGGAACTTCATGATTGTTGTTGTTAAATAATTAAATAAGAAACGCAGTTTTCACTTCTTGCTCTTTTTACCAAACAACAAAAAAAACAAGCAGTCACTCTCGTATGTGGTTCACTTATGTTGGCTGCGCACTTTAGTATGACCAGCCACAGCTGAAAATAAAATCAGACAATCGCTAATTTTAACCAGAAGTGTGACCGTCTACTTTGAATTCGTATATACCAAAGAAATACCCCATGTAAATACCAGCTTGACGAGCTGTGTTGGTAAACATGCAATAAGAATAGTGTGTAGAAGAATCGAAAAAATAATCAACAAATCAACTCGAAAACCGATGACTTTTGTACATCTCTATCTTTGGTTCTTTTCCTCCGTGGTTTTCGACTAGAAAGATGGCTCCAACTGTAAGTGCTCGTGAAAAATCGTAAAAAAGTTGCGCCATCACAAGTGAAACGTGTTTAAATATTACAAAATATTTAAGTATAAACTATTATGAACGCATGTACTGTGTTATTTTGTATAAAACACACATAGATTGGCGTTAAACTTACGTATTTACAGTACCGTTATGGCTATACTAATTGTTGTTTATATTTACAGGCCAAGACCAACAAGGGTGATTCTAAGGCGTCGGCTGCCAAGCCCGCCGAAAAGAAGGCTGCACCAGCTGCTGCCAAGGGCAAAGTTGAGAAGCCCAAGGCCGAGGCTGCCAAGCCAGCAGCTGCTGCTGCCAAGAACGTGAAGAAGGCACCTGAAGCCGCTAAGGATGTTAAGGCCGCTGCCAAGCCCGCCGCTGCTGCTGCCAAGCCCGCAGCCGCTAAGCCAGCCCCAGCTAAGGATGCCGCCGCCAAGAAGGCACCAGCAGCTGCTGCTGCTCCCAAGAAGGACGCCAAGGCTGCTCCTGCTGCCGCCAAGAAGGCCGCACCCACGCCGGCTGCTGCTCCACCAGCAAAGAAGGCTGCTCCCGCTGCTGCCAAGGCTGCTGCACCCGCTGCCGCTGCCCCAGCTGCTGCCGCCCCCGCTGCCGGTGTTGCCAAGCCTGCTGCTAAGGTCGTTGTTGCCAAGCCCAAGCCAAAGGTTGCTGCACCAGCCCCCAGCAAGGTTGTGAAGAAGAATGTGCTCCGCGGCAAGGGATTGAAGAAGAAGAAGGTCTCGCTGCGTTTCACCATCGACTGCACCAACATTGCCGAAGACAACATCATGGATGTTGCCGACTTCGTAAGTACCAACACACACACATCCACACACACGTGCCACATTACATACACCACAAACACATCATCAACAGAGCAGATATACAAACATAACCTCAAACGACAAAGACAATATTGGCAACAGTGTTACCACACCAAGCTTTTCATTGCCACAAACAACCAGAGGCTCTGGATAAAAAGTTGTGGTTAAATTAAAGTTTCCATTAGCGATTAAACTGAACATGGCTAAAATAAAGTGCCGTGTACGGTTAACAACTGCTGGAACAGTTTAACTAGTTGGAAACTCTTCTGCACTGTGCTCTATTATCGTCGTTAAGTTGCTTATCGATACCAAACGTATCGATTTTTGCAGCATATATTTGGCTTTGCATAGTTTATTTTTTTTTTTTTTTTTTATATTGCATTCGTTTAAAGTTTTTTCTGTCGTGATCGTGCGACATTTTGCATCGCGTTCTTTCTTTATCTATCTGGTACTTCCATCCCTGGGAAGTACGCTGACAAGGGGCTCTGGACACTGCACAACGGGGTAGCCACTGATCGCCAGTACCGGGTCTGGCCAGTTGGTGCAACCGTCTGTGAACAGCGTCAAGTCGTGCTATGTGTACCGCCACGTGGTGGGCCCTGGGTTGAACGCCATCACATCCGTGATGCGTCAGGCCAAAATTCATAGTGCGCCCTGCTATAAAGGCGTGTACAACTTGACTCCGTCACGCTGCAGGTTTTCTCTCCTCCATTTAAAGCCAAGAAAAGCAAAACAACACTATTGTTGATACTTCTCGGAAAGCTTATTCAATACGAAGCTAACGCACACAACACCCTATATAAAAGGTGGGGTGGGATGAGGGAAACCGATATCTCGAAACCATTATTATGTTTTCAATTAGCAGGGCGCGCCCACTAACCGATTGACGCTGCAAAAAGGATCAGGTAAAATACAGTGATAATGCTCCCAAAACACATATACACATATCTTGTTCTCTTTTCATATCATATTCTATGCATATCTATAAATATTTATATTGTTGCACATCCGTAGGCCACGCCGATTTGCCGTTAGAGAGTGAAAGCATTTATGTGTGTCGCTCTGATGGCAGTGTACTCAGTGGCATATCAAAAAATTGGTCACTCTTCTTTATTTGGGCCTTTTGTCGGAACAATCGGTTGACTTTTGGCCTTAACAAAGAAAGAGACATATATATATATAAATAAATAAATTGACTGCTATATGCGGATTGTGAACGCGCGGTCGCGATCTCTCTTTCTAATCTATGTTATCTGTCTTGCTACCTCGCAGGAGAAATACGTGAAGGCTCGCCTTAAGGTCAACGGCAAAGTGAACAACCTGGGCAACAATGTCACCTTCGAGCGGTCCAAGATGAAGCTGCACGTCAGCTCCGATGTGCACTTCTCCAAGGCCTACCTCAAGTACCTGACCAAGAAGTACTTGAAGAAGAACAGTCTGCGCGATTGGATCCGTGTTGTGGCCAACGAGAAGGACTCGTATGAGCTGAGATACTTCAGAATTAGCTCCAACGATGATGAGGACGACGATGCGGAGTAAAGATGAAAACATCAATTTTTTACACATCCTGTTTTTAAATGATGAACAATGAAAGAAAAAACAAAAAAACGTGGTTTTTTTTCCAACATTAAACCATTAAAGTTGTTAAAACTTTAAACGATTGCGTTGTATTTATTTTGCATTTGATATTTTAAAAGATATAACCATATCTACTGATCAATCCAAGCCTGATTAATAGGCTCATTGATGTTTTTGTTTTCCTATACCCTTCTCGCTCTAATTGGAACTCTTCAGTTTCTTAGTTTGGTTGATCTTGTTACTATGTCTGTCTCTTTCTATTTGGAAGTTATCGGTTCTTTGAATGATTGCAATTGAACGGAAGCGCTTCTGGGTGTACAACTGGAAACTAGACGGATATTAAGATCTATATATACATATTCTTTACTATACTATACTCTGTCTACCTATATTCAAATCGCAATCTGTTAAATGTGTGTGACTAAAAAAGAGATAAACCTGTTAGATGTGTACACCTTTCTGCACGTCAGAGATAGTCAGATACGTTGTTTACCAGACAACAGTATGATAATGTTGACATTGTTTATATCTTGTGAGGAAGATGTACGAGAGAGAAGGGTCTACAAACAATGTACTCAGAATAATTTGATTGGCTTTTTAAAAAATTTAAGGGACTAGAAAGAAACATTCCGTAAATCAAAATTACCCCTGTGAAGTAAAGATATTATAGCATCAGCTCCGTGTCTCTGAAGCCACCGATCAGCAAAATAGGTCATTGCACCTCCCGGTACGGCTTTTGAGCGTGTCGATTTCACATTGAAGGTAACCAACTATGTATATATCATTTTAACTAGAATATGGTTTGATAATGTTCATTATTACTTATTACTTTACTTTATGGAACGATACGGCAATCAGAAGAAGACATAACTAATTCCACATATTCCTAAGCAACCTTTACTAGTTCGAGGCAGCAGATTTGTCATGAAGGTTGCAATAAATCAAGATTTCAAATTTGATATAAAGAATACAACTGCTTATAGCAATTTACAATATTAATATCCTCTAAACTTCGTCGAACAGACTTGAAATACGATCGACTAACTTCATTACTACTGTATATACATATATCTTATGTTCTTGAGTCTTTCAAAATCGAGCGAAGTTTATTTCAGTGTATTGAGTATTGCGTATGCTCGTCTGTATCGTTTATTACTTGCTTTTTATTTAGGGTGTGAAGAAGTTTCGTGAGTTGTTTTTCTCTTTGTTCGAACAGAACCTCAGTTAGCCCACATCGAACTGAGTTGATTCAGTTAAAAGCAATTCAAATTAAACTCTGTCTGGATACTTAATCACAAGATTTGTAATGGAAAATATATGAAGGTAATTGCCAAGTTTTTGATGATAATAGGTACTGCTATTAATTGGTTAAGCTCTTTGGTAAGTATTGACTAATCATGATATATAATATAAGATGTTGAACGCAGTATATTGAATATTTCAAAAGGTCCTCCCCAATGCCATAAAATATGATGACTACATCTAAACGAAATGGTGAAATATCTCCGTAGATCGTACTGAAGAAGAAGAATATCATATCAGAATATTCAATTCAATGTGTAGAATCGGCTGGTCAGAAATATTACGATCGACTGAACCGACTTTAGCTTCGAAAAGCACGTAATCACTTCATATACTCGTACTTCATCCTCCTAGAGAGTCTTCAATAGTTTTTAGTAGAAAGTGAAAGTTTCGGTGCCATTGTGTGGGTTGCTATTGTTGTTGCCGCTGTAGAGTGCAGACTAATGGAAGAAAGTCTTGCATAATTGGAATTGCCGGTCCAAGACCCGCTCTGTCGATTTGCATTCTTTATAAGGTAGCTAAGAAAAAAAAGAAAAAAACGAAGACCAGCTTGGAGTGCGTTGTGATGTTTGAAGCTTTTATTGATTTATCGAATTGACCAGAACAACACAAAATATAAAATATATATTTTATATAATGGAAAAAGAAAAATATAATACAAAAACAAAAAATACAACCAATGTAAGGCGTGAATTATACTGTAAATACTGGGAGAGATTCAATATCAAGCAACTAGTAACGGTTAATAACAATGGAATATATATCATAATACATACACTTGGGAGATGTCGATTAGCTGCTGCAGGGTGTGGAGCGGGTAGCTCCGACTAAGTGGTCCATAACACGAATACTTTCAATTATTATTATTTTTTTTTTTTTTTTTAGTGAAATTCACGAGCAAGGTGAGAGAGAAATTTGGAATTCCTCTCGTTATCATCACATGCGAAGGCCATCGTTAATATCATGAGTAGTTGTAGGTAGTATATATATATCTATGGATATGGAATATATATATATATCTATATATAGATAATATATGTATCCATATATAGCTAGAACATATATCAATATATGGGTAGTATACTTATTCGAATAGGAGCTGCGCGCGCGATTACACTAAATAACAATGCAAAATTTGGAAAGGGGTGTACGTGAAGTGCGGGGGAGTGCTAGCTAAGCTAAGCTCGAAAAACTTGGAACGTACGCGACACTGCTTCAGCCTAATTGCTCAGCAGCAGCAGACGAGCCATCAAAGCGGCACCCAGGAGGGCCCAGAGACTCTGTAGATTGGCAATACCAACTGCACCGCTGGTATTGGCACGCACTGCTGCCTGATCGGGTGGCAGCATGGCGGGTGGAGGCGACTGCTGCTGCTGCTGGTTGGGGGCAGCCATTGGTGCCAGCGGCACAGGTTCGGCACCAGGTGCTGCTGCCGGTGCTGGTGGTGCCGGATAGCAGGCAATTTTCTCCACCTCAATCATTTTAGTGGCATCCGCTGGATCCGTTTCGTTCACCTTGGTGGGCACACAAATGATGCCACCAGCAGGTGGTGGCGGAGCAGCAGCAGCACCATCGGTGGTACCATTTTGCGCCGCTTGTTCCGGTGAGAACGGAGCCAACTGTGCAGGCTGAGCAGCTGCATCCGTTTGTGTTGCATTCATTGGTGTCATGGGAGCCAAGGGAGCTGAACCTGCTGCTGCTGCATCTGCTGCTGGTGCAGCTGCACCGCCTGCATTGATCACAGTGGTGCCATTCGCATTGGCCTCGACGGGCACTCCATTATTGATAATGATAATGCGATCCTGTCCGGCTGCCGGTGCAGCTGCCACAGGCTGGGATGAGCTGCTACTGCCGCCACTGGGTGTCAAAGCGTGGCCAAGCAGAGCGCCTCCAAGTCCACCAGCCAATAAACCAGTACCTGTACAGGTCAAAACAGGATTAGATTCTCTGCAGGATTAGCAGTCAATCAATTTGGACTTACCGAAGCCCAGGCCCGAAGAGGAAGTCTGCTGCGGTGGTTGGGCATAGTAGGTGGCACCGGGTGGCAAGGCAGAGCCGGCCTGGTAATAGGTAGCTCCTGGTGGTGGTGCAGCCACACCCGGATGATAACCACCGCCTCCACCCATATGTCCTCCTGAGGGATAATAAGTGGCTCCAGCGGGCAAATTATTGGCTGGATAGTAGGAAGCTCCTGGTGGCACACCTCCACTTGGATAATAGGTGGCGCCGGGGGGTGCTCCAGCATATTGCTGTCCATGATTCTGGGTGGCCGTTATGGGCTGATGCACATTACTGCCGCCGGGGGCATGATAAGCTGGTGGTGCCTCATGCATGTTGGTCCTTCCACCCCCAACAGGATTCGAGGCGGAGTAAGCTGGCGGTGGACCCTGGGGCACATTCCAGCCTGGAGCAGGTGCATTGTTGTTGCTCGTTGCTGGACGATTCGGTTGTGAGTTATAGTTGGGGTAACTCAATTTCGCCACATCAGCGTGGGAGTTACTGCCCCCATTGTTGTTGTTGTTGTTGTGGGTGTTGTAGCTGGGAGTCACCTGACTCGAGCCACCGCTGCCGGATGATGATGGTTTGCGGTGGCTTTTGCTTTGACTACTGCGTCCCGCCTCAACAACGCCCTGTTGTGTCCACGACAAAGCAAACAAGAGGGTGACGAAAACAAATGCGCACTTGGAAGCGAAAGCCATCGTTACGTTTAACGATTTTACTAGAAAAAAAGGGGTGATATATATAGAATATATATAGTATATGTACCAACTAGTTTGTCTGCTTCAATTTCTGACTGTGTGCTTGTGTGTGTGTGTGTGTGTGTGGATGCGACACTGCGCGACATTGACAGTAATCGTAAATTGTGCAAAATAATTATTGTCGATCAAAGCCCTGCGGCACGTTAACAATAAAATTCAATATATGCATGCTAATTACCAAAACTTGTTTTTGCTTGCACTCCTCTTCGCGTCGCTATCTCCTCTGTTCGTTTCGTTTATTTGTTTGTTTGTCGTTTAAGCGATTTATCCAACTCTCGCACTGTCTTGCACCAGGCGCGACTTATGAATGTTGCTGCCAAGCTTGAGTGAAGCTTTGTTAGTCGATTTATCGATTTCTATACTAAGTACGAATCGTTGGTGCTGCCAACTCACTGAAAACAAAATACTGCCGAAATCGATTAACTTACGAATAATTAAACTTAAAAAAAAAGCAGAGCTTGTATTGCAAAGTAAAATAAAATATTTTATTCTGAAAAATTAATTATGTGCTGTAAGTCTGTTTTATTACATAATTTATTTGTTAGTTCAACGCACAACAGCTGTTTGTCAATGTAATCGATACCTGGCAATACTCGATAAGTACTCACTAGTTAGTGGGAGTAATATATCGATAGATATTTTGGCATAATAACAACAACAAGACACCGGGCAGCGGCATTAATTAATTCCGTTCCTAATTATAAAGAGCAAAATTAACTGGAACCGCATTCGTTACGCTGACGATTGCAAACGAATCTCTATGCAGCGTTGTGCACAAGTCTGAACACAAGACCAAGAACCCAAACTTACAAGCGGGGGGATTCCTGCGACGTGGAAATACGTGGCAGCAAGTGGAACGCGATAATAATGCAGATGCAGATGCGGCGACGGCGGTGACAATAAGGGGGAATTTAAATTAGTTTCTGATTTAATTAATTAATCAACATTTGAGCTGATCAAGATGACAGCCACGCTACGCTATCGTGGCGATAAGAGCAACTTGCTTGAGTTCGCCAAAACGTTGGATGCCTTCAAGAAAGTGCCGGAAAAGTACACAGAAACAACGGAAATTGGTGGCACACGTAAGCGAAGCGAATCTGCAAGAGAGTCCCTCTTAATCTTCTCAATGTTCTTTGTTCTAGTGTCGCTGCTGAGTCGCCTGCTCATTGTGTATCTGGTGTATACGGAACTGCGATACTATTGGCATGAGACGGACATCATCTATCAGTTCCAGCCGGATATGGCGCTGGACGAGCAGGTGCAGATGCATGTGGACATCACGGTAGCCATGCCATGTGCCTCGCTGTCTGGCGTCGATCTTATGGATGAGACGCAGCAGGATGTCTTTGCGTATGGCACACTGCAACGCGAAGGTGTCTGGTGGAAACAGTCTGACGCGGATCGACGTCGTTTCCAGTCAATGCAGCTAACCAATCACTATCTGCGCGAGGAATATCATTCTGTGGCTGATATACTATTCAAGGATATATTGCGCGATCGTCACGACACAAAGCACCAAAGCGAAGCTGCTCCCGCTGCCGTTCCCGATGCTGCTCCTGCTGCCGAAGCGCAGGCAATGGCGCCGCAGAACTTCCATAAAATGGTGCAGCCTGAGACCAAATACGATGCATGTCGTTTGCACGGCACACTGGGCATCAATAAGGTTGCAGGTGTGCTGCATTTGGTGGGCGGAGCGGAGCCAGTTGTGGGCCTCTTTGAGGATCACTGGATGATTGAGTTTCGTCGCATGCCAGCCAACTTTACGCATCGCATTAATCGTCTCAGTTTTGGGCAATATTCTCGGCGCATTGTGCAGCCACTAGAAGGAGACGAGCGGATCATCAATGAGGAGGCCACCACAGTGCAGTACTTCATCAAGGTGGTGCCCACAGAGATACAGCACGCCTTCTCCACAATTAGCACATTCCAATACGCAGTAACCGAGAATGTGCGCAAGTTGGGTAAGAAGAAAGATCCCCCAGAGATCTCTGTAGTTTTCAATTCCTTCTTCCTCCTTTACAGACTCGGAACGCAACTCGTATGGCTCGCCGGGCATTTACTTCAAGTACGATTGGTCGGCATTAAAGATTGTGGTCAGCCATGATCGGGATTACCTTCCGACCTTCTGCATACGTCTATGTTCGATAATATCGGGCATTATTGTCATTTCGGGTGCGTTCAATGCGTTCCTTGTGGCCTTGCAACGTCGCCTGCTGCGCACCTTTGCACCGCAGCTCTACCAGCGACAGCTCAACGAATCCTCCTCCTCCACGCACATAGCAACGGCACCCACGATTAGCGTGGCGCCATTGGCTGCACCTGCGTCTGTTCCCGTTGCCCACAATGAGTTGCTGCACACGGCCAATCTCATGGCCAATGTGGATATATCCGCATATCTGCCAACAGCACCGAACAGAAAGCACAGTAATCTTTAATCTCTCAATGGAAAGAGCAATCTCTATGTACATTCTACATGTAACTCTCTTTTATTTGTTACCTCCACCTTTTCCTATCCTAAGTTTAAGCCAAAAATAAACAAACGAAAAAAAAAACTTGTACAGACATAAAAGCATAAAAAAAATATACATTAATGAGGGGGGGAGGGTGCGGGTTGGGGGGTTGCATCTCTCTAGTGTTCGCTTCCCAGAATGCCCGTGTCCAGATTGCTGTAGTAGCGTGCACCGGAGCGACGATAACCGAACATGCTCTTCAATATCTCCAGTCCAGAGGCCACTGTGGTCTGCACATCATGATCGCTGCCCAGCTTGGGATTGATCTCTACCAGATCCATGCCCTGCACACGCTTAGTATCGCGCAGTGCCTCCACAATGCTGATGCCCTCGCGCAGCGTGAGACCGCCACGCACTGCTGTCCCTGTGCTGGGCGCCACATGATTGTCGAGGGCGTCGATGTCGAAGCTCACGTGGATCTTGTTCTGTGGATTCAGTGCATCCAGTGTCATCTCAATGATTTTGGGCACGCCAGCGCGATCGATGGACTGCATAGAGAGAGAGAGCGAGATAGATAGGTTAGAAAGAGATAGACTTGGAGTAGGAGTGTGTGGAGGAAGTATGTATATCTATTCTTGATCAGTTTCTATAGCAATGTCAATAGAGTTTGGTCTTTCTGACTGTCTCTCTGTCTATTTATATTTCTGTCTCTCTCTCCGTCTTCCTGTCTTTCTATATATCTGTCAGTATCTCGGTCTAACTGTCTCATCGTCTACTTTTCTGCATTCTATCTGCCCGTCTTTCCTTATCTCCGTCTGTCTGTCTCTATGTTCCCAAAGTCGACATAAAGTTACTTTAAGCTCAAAACTCTTCTAAAGTGGTTTTCAAGTTTGGTAAACCCCCGAAAATCACGAATTTTCCATTTTTTACCGATGCCTTTTGGTCTTTACTTTCCAATTGGGCATACGCATAGATAATACTGTATACACCTATTCTTCAGATTACAATTCAATCGGATATACAAAACTAATGTAAATTGCATTTTCATATCTAGAGAACTTAAAATTAAAACAAGTGATGCTGAACAAGAATATATATATATATATATATATACATATTTAGCGTCTGCCATGCCCTATTAAAATTGCACAAGGTCAGTATGACCTTTTTTGATCATTTTCAGTGGTATAACCAGAATGAAAGGTTTCATACCCATCCAGCTTTTGTATCTTCTTCGATGGTTCCTATTCTAGATATATTATACAGTACAGATTTGTATAACATTGTTCATATATTCTTCAAGACCTTTTAACCGCTTGACTTATTCAAATTTCTTAAAGCTATAGGAAATAGATATTCTATTTTAATGAATTGGTAAAAATACGTAAGCTAAAATTGGGAGACTAGTTTGCGGACAGACTGACCAACAGGGCTCTTCTGTTAATGAAGATTGAGAATGTATACACTTTATAGGGTCATCTCTAACTAATATACCCTTTCCAAGCCTACAAAAATTCCCTATATGCACACATTCTCTAAATTATAAACTGATCGAACAATTAATACAAAAACACAACGTAATGGAAGCTAAAGAATAATTTGCTGTTGGGAATTATAGTGTTTTTATTTTTCAAAATGAAATGAAGCGTATCTTACAGTCGGCTGTGCTCGACTGTAGCTGCCGTTAGTTTGCAAACTTGTAAGCTCTGCTCGTCTAACGGCACTTAAAGCTTTTGCAGCAATTGGTTTGCTTTTGCTTCTCTCATCGCTGGCGGCCATTGCCAGCGCTAAAACGGTACAGTACGTACCGCTCCCCTCCTCTCCCCCCCGGCTTCTTACTATGCTAACGCGCGCATATTTCGATCGAACTAATGAGCTATAATAAATTTGCAGCTCGAAACCATTAAACCATTTTTCAACAGACGTCGATTTTGCACGAGCCATAAATAATGCTCAAGCAGCGGCGGATGTGGCCGGGCACGTCTGGCATCTAGAGCCCTATACCCTATACCCTGTACCCACCACCAGCACCAGGGGCAGCAGCACCACCACCACCATTGTTCGATCGGAAGTTGGGCAATGTAACGAGCACTAGGGAGGGTCCTGCATTGCTGTAACTTTTCCGGCTGCAGAAGGGTGCACACACACACGGACAGCCCCTAGGGCAACCCCTATAAATGCCAAGCTTACATTTACAACACACGCACACACACACACACATATGTATGTGTTGAGGCACGATCGTTATTTGATCCTGAGCAAGGAAACAAACCGGAATTTTAGAATTTTTACAAAAGAGAAAGCCATCAGGATCATGCGAGAGTGTGTGTGTGCGAGAGTGTGTGTGTGTGTGTGTGTGTGTGTGTGTGTGTGTGTGTATCTATTCCACTTACATCCATCGCATAGTAGCGTATTCCAAATTTATTCAGTATGAACGCCTCGTAGGGGTCAATGTCCCGCAAGCCGATGTAAACCAACTGATCCTTGGCCAAACTGAAATGAGTCATCCAAGAAAGAGAAGTGCACATGAGAAACAAATACAGAGAGAAAGAGAGAGAGAACAAGAGAAAAGGAAGCCCTACAACTGATGATATTATAGTAATACTTTTGTAGGTTATGTTCACGTCGTTTTGACTTGCAATCTTGGGAATTATGCTGTAGACTTAATGACGAAGGTAAAATTGAGATTAAGTCATTTATTTATTATGGTATATATATTATAAATATTATGTTAATAAATTACAAATATTATGTTAGGTATATTATAAAGGTAAATATTATAATTATTCATATTGCTATTATTTATTATGTTATTTGTTGTTATTAGAGCTAGTTGAGGTTATGTTTGGCTTAAGCTACCGATCCTTATAGAAGGATTCTGTAGTGATAGCAAAGGTTACGCTTAATCTTGTCGATTATTTATCTTAGGTACTAAATTCATCAATAAATTGAGGTTATGTTTTGATTAATATCAATTAAATGTACAAAAATTTAAGATAATGTTGGGGTTAAAGATCAAATTAATAAAGATATAAATTCAACTAGTGAGGTTATGTTACGATTGCAAGAATAAAGATTAGATATCAAATTGTTGGGGAATATTGCAAGAAATGTATATATATCTTAGTTCTTATCAAAATAGGAAGCATATTAGTAATGACTCTACAGATTCAGATCTTATTAATGAATCCTCCGGGTTTTTACATTCGAATAGGAAGCAAATTAGGAGCATACGCAAGGTCTCTACTAAAAACGAAAGATATCAGCTAATGCTAGTACCCTTTCAGCTCAAGTATTGAGGTTATGTGAGTGGCATATTGAGGTTATGATGAAGGACTTTGCTGCGGGAATGAAATCAAGGATCGAATTGGGTCCAGTTCAGCTGTCGCTGCTGTTGCTGCTGATTAGTAGGCCAGGTGGTTCTGGTTCTGGTTCTGGTTCACACACAACCCTGCGGTGCATGCAACGTGCCCAGTGGCAACTGCAAGTCGAGAACAGCAGCAGCACGAACAACAACAACAACAACAAGAGCAAGAAAAGTCGAGGGAAACACACACATGCCACAATTAAAATGGAAAAGCAGCATAGATCCCTTGCGAACATACGAGTATCCTGCCTGCCTCCCCTACCCCATGAGATCGCTGTATGCAGCGCACTCTCTCCTGCTCTCTCCGTGTCTTATGGTAATTTTTATGATTATTATTATTATTGGGTTCGGGAAAAACTGCATCTGTCGATCGTGCGTCGCGCTGCTTGTGCAGCGAGACGTGCAAAGTTAAAAGCGCCCGGAGGAGGAGAAAAAAAAGGAACATTATGTAAATGGAAATTCGGGGGTTGTGCAAGGCTGGGTTCCTAGTGAATCATGCCAGGATCGGGTCGAGATATCTCAACGCCGTCGTTTCTTGTTTCATGTTTGTGTTTTCCAGTTTCTGTTTACTGAAAATATATACAAGCTAAAAATCGGTTAAGGGCTGCAAGCCATCACCACCTTCCACAGGATGTAGAAAGCCAGCACAAGGGTGCGGGCTCTTGTAATCTTGTCTCTGTGTGTGTGTGTGTTGGCTGCTTTTTTAATCCCACTTTGTTGTTGTAATGCTGCAAAAGGATTAGGCAAGCTGCGCCGCTGCAACCCGCTGCTGTATGAGAAGAGTATTGGGAGGGGGAGGGTCAATTTGCACATCCTTAAAAATGCATTGCATACTGAGTGGCGTTGTGTAATAAGAATGGAGAGAGAGAGAGATAAAGAGAGAAAACTGATGGGCAGTGGCGCCAAGCACGTGGTCCCCCACCCACACACACACACTTGCACATACACACAGGACAGCAAAGTGGAGAGCATGCGTCAGCGAAACAGAAGATGGCGCTCATTTAATTATTATCGAACAAAAGTTATCGGCCGGCAAGTTAATACACATTCGTATATACATACATACATATATACACATGTACATGGTATATAAAGTATCGTATTTGTATCGATTGTACAAACCTATGTATATACTATATACCACTATGTATATGAATCGATTGTATATAGTATATTAATACATAGTATGCGTATCGATTAAATGTGGTATTTTGATACATAGTATCTAAGTTTATCGTATTTGATTGGTATATTAATACACATGCATTATGCTGAGTTAGCTACGCTGACCCCACATTGACCACCCCACAAGAATAACAATTTTCGACATGTCATAGCTGCGTGCATGTGTACATATGTACATACGTACGTACATACATTGATATATTTGCTTATCTCGCACAGGAGCAAGGCACTTGCGCGTCGCCGATCTGTCTCGTTCTCGGGCACCCCCTTTGCTCTCGCGTCGAAATCACAAAATTGAAAGGAACCCCGAGAAACCACCCCAACAAAAACAGTTGAGTTACATTTTTGTGTTTTCGCAAGTCGGAACAATGACAACGATAACAACTACAACACGCGCGCTGTGTGTGTATGTGTGCGTGTGTATGTGTGTGTCTATGTGTAAATTGGAACAGACAGGCGACGGCGGCAGCGGCACATTTGTAATGCCGGGCCATAAAAATCAGCACATGGAAACCGGTGGGCAGTAAACAACAGGATGTACATACACGCATACATACTTACATATGTACATGTATATGTACAAATACACACACAAATACGCATGCACGCACGCACACGGTCGGCGAATACAAGCGCAATTAAGCACTCGCACGCACGCATGCCAAAAACCCAACCCAGTGCCGGCCAAGGGCAGGGGTTGGGCAGCGAATAGGGGGTGTATGTAGCGCAGAAACAACCCCCAGTGTGTTGGTGGTTGCAGTGCAAAAAAAAAACAAAACTGAACTAACAAACGCACACACACACACACACACACGCACGTCGGCAAACAGCCCTCGCGCTTGACAAGGATAATGTGCATCAGAAGGAGAGGGAGTGTTGGCGGGCGGCGGCAACATATTCATGGGAAATCATAAAACGGTTATCGACCTTATATCTAAGCTGCAAAGCTTTTAGAATTGCATATTTCATTTTGCACATTTTGAAATTGATACATTTTCTGTGTCTCTCTCTCTTTTTTACTTTCCTTTTTTGCTATTTTCCCTTGAATTCATGCAGAATTTTGCCATTCGCTGCTGCACTTTGTGTTTGCAACTTTCTGGCAACACCATTTCGACAGTTAGCGGGCGGCTAAAGGTGTGTGTGTGTCTGTGTGTGATCGTCACAGGCTGTACGATATGAAGGTGCCTGACTAGTTGTATACAAAGTGTGTACAAAAATATTGACATGCATAAATATTTATGACTGCAGTTTATAGTACTAGTAGTACATACATATGTACACTTATAGCATGTATGTATGCACATATGTATGATTGCCTTCCAGACGATGCGATCTAGTAGCAGTTCCCAGCCATTTTGGTTTAATGTGCATAGTAATATACTGATGTAGAATGTACTAATGTACAATGTACTAATGAACAATGTACCAATGTAGAATATTCTACTGTACTAATCTATGTATGTGGGTTCGCATGATCTCTTTAAAATTGAAAATATAAAGAATTATTTACATTTGTTAATATTTTTTGAAATCAACGGGAGGCCCCTTTTAGAGGCCAATTGCATGTTCGAAAAGAATTTCCTCATATCAGATCACCCACCGAAAAACAGAGTCGATTTTCCTCCACACAGACAGGAGCCGAGAATACCTGAGAGAGAGAGGAGGTAAAGAGAGAGAGCATTTCGAGAGCGCCACAGCAGGAAAAACAGCAACAAGAACAGCAGCAAACGTATGCGCACTGTCTCACACACACACACATACACGCACACACTCACATACTGAAAGAGAGCCAGGCGTTGTAAACGCACATGCATGTGTGTGTGTGTGTGCTAAGAGGGTAGTATGGTGTGTTGTGTTTGCGTTGCGTTTGCCTCCGCGTCCGCGTCATTGTCAGTTTCATTTCCACGCTAGACGTTGTACGCCGCAGTACGTTTTGACGCTCGTGTGCGCTGCAATATTTCGTGTGTGCTCTGCTCGTTTTGCAATTGATTTTTTGTTTTTTTTTTCGACAAAAAGTAATGAATCTAACGATCATACAACAGTTCACAATTGTTTAAGCAACATATTCATACAATACGCATTGCCATAGAACAACTACTACGTAAAGTACAAGAACAACAACAATAATCGACGAGAACAACAACAACAAAATAAAAAGAAAAACAAACCAAACAACAACAACAACAAAAGCAGCCGCAACCAAACGTAAGCGTAACGAGACACAACAACAAAGCGTTAACAAAAAAAAAAATACTACTAAAATTTGCCAAACGTTCGCGCTGCATAATTGTGCAATTACATACATACATACAAACACATGTATAATTTTTTGTTGTTGCTTTCTAGTGTCTGTGTGTGTGAGAGTGTGTATGTGTGTGTGTGTGTGGAACAGTTTTATATACATACATATGTATGCTAAAATGCAAAATTACAATGTGTAATGGGTATGGAAAACGTAGACACAAGACAAGACAACACAAGCAGCAGTTCAACAAACCCAAAAGAGTGTGGCAAAGAGCAAACGATCAGTAGTCAGTAGTAGTGCCGGGTATAGGAGGAGGAGCGGCGGCAGGCAGAAAGAAGTAGTAGGATGAAAGTAGTAGTAGTAGTAGAGTAATAGCAGTAGTAGTAGTCGCCGTCGACGTCGACGTCGTCGTAGTAAGTTTGTATGTGTGTAGTTCTTGTTGTTATTCGTTAAGATCTCTGCTCTCTGCCTCTCTCTCTCTCTCTGTGTGCTGTGTATCTGCTGCTGCCGCTGCTGTTGTGTCTGTGCATGTGTGTGAGTGGCAAAAAGGGCGCAGCATATCGATTTTATGCGCTGAAAGGAGCATAGACGATAACATCACTTAATAGTACTATAGATATTGATTTGTTAAAAATATTTGTCTCTAAGTGTCAGTAGATCATATAGTAGTATTAACAAAACA
This sequence comes from Zaprionus indianus, assembly GCA_018904595.1. Taxonomy (NCBI): domain Eukaryota; kingdom Metazoa; phylum Arthropoda; class Insecta; order Diptera; family Drosophilidae; genus Zaprionus; species Zaprionus indianus. The sequence goes on from JAEIHA010000344.1 coordinate 1,965,435, forward strand.
CCGGTTAAAAATAAACAACAACAAAAAAAATGGCAACATGTTTGGGTTGTGCAGTGTACTCTCGTTCAGTGTATTGTTTTGTTGCCACAGCAACACTGGACAACACTAAACAAAAAGTAGTGCGAGAGAAAGAGAGAGAGAGTTTTGCGCGGAAATAAAAATTAGAACAATTCAAACAGCAAACAGTAATAACAAAACGCAACATCAGTGGTACACTTCAATATTCTTTTTTTTTTTTTTTTGTTTTTGTATTTGTTTTCAAATTAAGCAAGAATAGCTACAATAGCAGCAGCCAACAAGCTATATACAAAAACAAAAGCAGCGCGTGTTTTAATTTAATAAGCGCGTCGTCTAGCAACAACAACAAAAAACTTATAGATACTAAGTGCGTCGGAGTGTATGTTGGTGTTTGTGTGCGTGTGTGTGCAAACATGAATGTATATATACGTACATACATGCATATAGAATGAATGAATGTTTGTATATACTGCTATGTGTGGTGAATATGTACATATGTATGTATATATGCGCGCTAGTTGAAGTACATATATACGTACATAAAACAACAACAACAAATATAACAATGGAGAGGGCTGCCATACTAAGTATGGCAAAGGGAGTGAGAGAGCGAGGGCGGCAGAGATGGCACGCTCATTCTCTCTCACTCACTCACTCTCTTTCCCATTGGCGTTTGCCATAAATTAGCACAGTGGCAGCAGCACCAGCAAAAACTGAGAGATACTGTTATAATCATCTGTATTAAGACAACAACAACAACAACATTAAAATGACTGCAAAATTACATACAAACAATAACAACAGCACGTATTGTGTAACTAAAAAAAAAAATCAGCTCTGCTTTAATTTGGAATTGTGAAATATCGATGTATTCACACATACAAACTAACATTACATACATGCATGTGTGAATTTGCACAGAATTTAACTTAAAGAATCTATGTTATTGTTGTAGTTGTTGCTGCTGCCGCTGCCGCCGTTTTTGCGTATGTGATAGGTTGGGTGGTAATGGGAAAAATCGATGAAATCGATAACGATACGATAAGTTTAACGTCAAAAGATGAGCAAACAAACAAATTTACCGCTTTTTTGTTTTTATCTACTTTTTTTTATTAGACGATAAAGACAACGCCAGCGTTTGTTTAATTTTATAGCAAATTGATATAGCAACAACAAATAAAACGAAACGGAAGCAGAACATATCCTGTAATAAGTGCGCACGAGAAGAAGCAATCGCAAATTAAAAAGGCGGCAACAACAGATAAAAAGTGAAGGATTGAAGGAGTGTGTACAAAAAGAAGAAGGAGGAGAAAAGTACAAGAGGAGCACAACTGCGCCGTGTTGAGCGCGCGCGTAGAAGAGAATTATTTAAATCAATCAGGCAACACTAAAACAGCAACATTTTGACGGAAACAAGTGAGTATTAAATAAATACAAATTTTCCTACGTTTGTGTGTGTGTGTGTGTATGCGTGGGTGTGCGTGATGTGAGTCAAAAGGACAAAAGTCTGAGCGAGGGGGGAGTGCAGTAAAGAATCACAGTTGTCATGGAAATATTATGAGTGCGTGTGGGTGGGTGTGCAAACACATACATATGTATGTATATGTATATATATTTATGTATATGCACACACATGTGTAGTATACTGCGCGTGTGTGTGTGTGTCGATTTTCGTTAGACCTTTTGACTTGCGACAACAACAACCACCCAAAGTGCAAGTTCAGAGATCATGCAGCAGCAGCCACAAGCCGCCATGTAGCGTTGCCAGACTGTCGCAGTCGCACATGCTGCTTGTTGTTGTTCTTCTTGTTCATGTTTTTTTTTGTCAACCCAAAAGGGGGTGGCATTGTTCTTGATATTTAACCCTTAGGCGAGCAAAACTTACAGACGCACGTGTATGTGTGTGTGTGTGTGCATAGTATATACTGTGTATACATGTATGTACAACTGTGTGAATGTAATTTTTGCAAAAACAAAAAAAAAAGAAATATTACAACTTGTTTTCGGGTTGTTTTAAGGGTTGCTTCATTTCGCTTGGCTTGGTAGACAGAACAGGGAAGAAGGGGGGGGGGGGAAGGCAATGGGGTGGGGGTGAGTAAAGTCGGTCGCTTGGTTGCTCATTTTTAGTTTAAAACAAATTTTCGGCTTTTTTCGAGAAAGAGAGAGAGATAGAGAGAGAGAAAGAGAGAGCGAGAGAGGGTTGACTACGGCGCCTAAGTATGCGTGTGTGTGTGTATATATGTATGTATGTATGTATTACATAACTGGGTTTGGCCGGGTACGTGCTTTGTTACAATTTCCAAAAGGAGCAGGAGCAAGCAAGAGGAGGGAGGAGGAGGTAGGCGGCAAGTGAGAGCGCGCGCGAGAGAGAGAAGTATGGCGGCATATGACGAAAGCCTTGCAAGGACCTGCGCTCAGTAGCATCGCGTGCTTGGGACGTAGCGGGTCTCGCAGCGGCATCGTCATAGTCGGCAAATATCCAACAACAACAACAAAAAGAAAAAAAAAAAAAGCTCAGCAAACACTCTCCGGCTCAAATTAACTCACGCTCTCCTCACCTCACTGTCTCTCTTCACCTCCGACTAAGGCTTTGCTAGGTGTGTGTGTGTGTGTTTGTGTGCGTAGGCGTTCATACGTGTTTGTCTGTGTGTGCTTGTGAACATTTTTCTTCGTCTGAGATTGTAGCTGCTGTCTCGCTCTCTCTTTTACGCTCTTCTGCTCTGTGTGTCTGTACATCCTGTGTGTGTGTGTGTGTGTGCGTGTGTGGGGGAAGGCAAAAGTAAGTTGACCAAAGTGTGCCGCTGGGCGGCGCCAGTGTGCTAAGCCATTAACCCCTAACTGCCTAAAAACAAATACAAAAAAAAAAAAAACTAAAAAGTAGAATAAACCAAACTAACCAAAACTAACTAAGTAGTTTGATGTGCTACTAACACACCCTGCAAATGGTTTAATCTTGACATTTAACTCTTCTTCTTCCATGTGCTGCAACCTGCGTTGGCCCCGTCAAACCAACAACAACAACAATAACAACAATAATAATATTATAATAATATAGTGGACTTTATGATGGCAAATACCGGCGCCGCAGGCGTAGATACACAAGCGCAGCTAATGCAAAACGCAGCCGCGGCAGCGGCTGTAGCAGTCACAAATGCCGCTGCCCCAGTTCAGAGTGCGGCCGCTGTGGCCGCTGCCGCTCAGCTGCAGCAACAGCAGCAACAAGTACAGCAGGCGATATTGCAAGTGCAACAGCAGCAGACACAGCAAGCGGTCGCTGCGGCCGCTGCTGCCGTAACGCAGCAACTGCAGCAGCAGCAGCAGGCGGTTGCCCAGCAGGCTGTTGCAGTCCAACAACAGCAGCAGCAACAGCAGCAGCAACAACAGCAGCAAGTTGCCGCCGTACAGCAACAGCAAGTGCAGCAGGCAGTTGTTGCCGTCCAGCAGCAACAGCAACAACCACCGCAGCAACAACAGCAACAGCAGCAGCAGCAGGTCGTACAACAGCAAGTTGCCGCCGCACAGCAACAACAGCAAGTGGCTGCCGCACAGCAACAGCAGTTAGTTGCTGCCGCACAGCAACAGCAACAACAGCAGCAGCAGCAGCAGCAGGTGCAAGTGCAGAGCAACACCAATGGCAACTCTGGAGGGGCACAGAACGGCAGCAATGGCAGCACAGAGACGCGCACAAATCTCATTGTTAACTATTTGCCACAAACGATGACAGAGGACGAGATACGTTCACTCTTCTCCAGCGTGGGTGAGATTGAGTCGGTGAAACTGATACGTGACAAATCGCAGGTCTACATTGATCCGCTCAATCCGCAAGCGCCCAGTAAGGGACAAAGCTTGGGCTATGGATTCGTGAACTATGTGCGTCCCCAGGATGCGGAGCAGGCGGTGAATGTACTCAATGGTCTGAGATTGCAGAACAAAACGATCAAAGTGTCCTTTGCACGCCCCTCATCGGATGCCATCAAGGGCGCCAATCTGTATGTCTCCGGACTGCCCAAGACAATGACCCAACAGGAGTTGGAGGCAATCTTTGCACCGTTTGGTGCCATCATCACATCACGCATCCTGCAGAATGCCGGTAATGATACACAGACCAAGGGAGTTGGCTTTATACGCTTCGATAAGCGGGAGGAGGCAACACGTGCGATTATTGCACTGAACGGCACCACGCCCAGCAGCTGCACTGATCCGATTGTGGTGAAGTTCTCCAATACACCTGGTAGCACGAGCAAGATAATCCAGCCACAATTGCCCGCATTCCTCAATCCTCAACTGGTGCGTCGCATTGGCGGTGCCATGCATACGCCAGTGAATAAGGGACTCGCACGTTTCTCACCCATGGCTGGTGATATGTTGGATGTTATGTTGCCCAACGGTCTGGGTGCGGCGGCAGCGGCAGCGACAACGCTGGCAAGTGGTCCAGGCGGTGCTTATCCCATCTTCATTTATAATTTGGCACCCGAAACGGAGGAGGCGGCGCTCTGGCAGCTGTTCGGCCCCTTCGGTGCTGTGCAATCAGTTAAGATCGTTAAGGATCCGACAACGAATCAGTGCAAAGGATATGGATTTGTATCCATGACCAACTACGATGAGGCAGCGATGGCCATACGCGCCCTCAATGGCTATACCATGGGTAATCGTGTGCTGCAGGTCAGCTTCAAGACCAACAAGGCCAAGTAAATTTTGGGTGCGTGCGATGCGTCGTCGTCCTCCAAGGAGCAAGAGGAATATGGATGAAACTACAGCAGTTGCTAGCGCGGATGAGCAAGTACATCCACATACACACACACATACACTCTTACACTTATCTAACATACACACACACACACAGGCAACTCACGTATACATATATAAATATGCATGGTATGACGGTAACTAAGCGCAACAAAATCTCTGTGTATAACACACACACACACACACATACACACACATACAACACACACACATACATACACACACTCACACGCAGACACAACAACAACCATGACAACCAAACAGAGACACCCCTTAACCATCTCAGTTCGATAGAAGGGGTGTGTCTTGCGGTCATCAAATCTCGTCTAAACAACGAAATTGCAATAGAAAAATTCTTGTTTAGCATTTAAGTAAAAGAAAAAACAAAAAAGGCAAAAGGCAAATGATAAAGAAAATACTAAAAAGAAAAGGATAAACTAAGCTAAAGCAAAACTTAAACTAAACTAAACACTCGAGAGTGTGTCGAATGCAATATACACGTATATCTATTATATATATTTAAAGAAATTACAACTTACAATAATGAGAAGCGAGAAAAGAGAACAGAGAAGAGAAAAACAAAAAAAAAAAGGGAGAAGCAAGTTGAAAATTATTTCGAAAATCACCAATTGCAGTTCGCAGTCAAATTAGTCGCAAAGCATAAGTAATAAAAAGAAAAAAAGAAAAACCTAAAAAAAAAAAACAAAGAAATCAACAAAACGAAAACGAAAAATTATAAGAAATTAATTAGCGAAACGGGAATAACAGAGAACAGCAGAGAACATTTTTAAATTTAATAACTTAAGCAGCAATGAAATCTTCCAGAAATCAGCATGATGACAAAAAAAAAGAAAAGCATTACGACCCAAAGGTGTCAAGACACACACACACATACACTCCAATTTTTGTACGAATTATGATATGAAACAAGGGTGCACAGGGCAGTGGACAGAAACAGAGCGACAGAGAGAGGAAGGAAGGGGGGAAGAAGAGGAAGCTTATAGGATATATATTCCTGTATTCCTTCTTATTCCTCCTCCGATCTGTTTCAAGTGTTGTGTGAGTTTGGGGCTCACTTTGTTGGCTTTTTTCGACTTGATGGCTTTATAAAGAGAGTATTTAAAGAAAACTCATGAAGAAAAGAAAACAAAAAAAAAAAAAAAAAACAAAGCATATAAAGGATAAACACATTCAAATGTGTGCATTACATGGAGGCTGCTACAGTATTACAAAACGAAATGAAACGAAATGAAATGAAAGAGAAATGTTGAATGGAACCTAATCATTATTATATGTATACAATACTAATATATACAACACACTCACACACACACACACACACACATACAAACACACGCATATATATACATATTGTATTTAAATTTAAATGTTTGTGTTTGTTTTTTATATTAAACCAAACGAGAAAAAGCCAAGTGAGAAAATCCAGCAAACAGAGACCCAATGTATCCGGCTCACACACACACACACACACACAGCCACACACCGAGGCACACACACTCATACACACACACACACACTGACACTTTCAGACAGGGCAAGGCAAATAAAAATTTTGGGACATGTGTGCAACATCAACGCGAGATAAGATAAAATCAGCCAGGAGCATAGCATGAGTGGAGGTACTAGAGAGAGAGAGAGGGAGATGGCGATAGAGTGTGAGTGAGAGGAGGAAAGGGGGGGTGGGGCACGATTGGGGAGACTCGGGATGGATAACAGCAAGAGAAAGGAGAATACAATAATTTATGCGCAAATTTGAAACATTTTACTAAAGTAAATAATTGTTAGTGAATATTAACTATAATATTTATACATAATATATATACACACACATATATATATATAGATATATACCTTATATACTTTATATAATGTATAGTTAAAAAACCACAACAACAATTTGCTAACATTTTTAGCGTTTAAACAACAAAAAAGCGTAGCACAAAACTCAGTAACTAAAACTAAAAGAGAACAACCCCAATATGAGCATTTTTTATATGACAAAAGTTTGACAACAAATATAACAATCGGGAGCGATAAGCCCCGACTAAAAAAAAAACAAAACAAAACCAAAAACCAAAAACAAATACAAAAAAACAGCATTAGCAAAGCGTTTTTCTAGCTACGTAAGTGAAGTTCTTTGTTAACATGGCAAGCAAACAAAAAAAAAAAACCAAAAAACAAAAATTAAAAAAAAAAACAAATTAAAAGCGACAACAATATTGCAGGATGCTTTGCCCCACTGTGCATGGCATAGGTACAGTAGGTACAGTAGAGAATGAGTACAGAGAGAGAGAGAGAGAGAGGGAGTACAGCAGTTCGGCTAGAAGGCAACATATACCATATGCCTGGCCCTTGCCCCCTACTTCCCTACTCCCTCTGGTACCCCTCCCCCACCACCCTTCCACCCAACCACATCCCTTGTAACCCAAGCATTTTATCAGTTCGAAAAAAAAAAAACATAAATGGCTTCAATAGTTTTCTTTGGCTTCTTTTTTTTGGAAGAGTTTTTTTGAATTTATTATTAATTGAATTTCGATTTGGATTTGAATTTGAATTTTGCATTTTGCATTTGGTAATGTGCGTTTTGTATGATTTCTTTCTTTCTTCTTTGCATTACGAATATTATACTATATATTATTATCGAAAATCGAGCGCGGCCATGCATATTTATTTAACGTATACCAATCTGGGGAAGAGACTTAAGTGACACACACCTCAACACACACACACACACACACATCACAACCACACACACATACATCTTATTTCACCAAAATATATATATTTATATTACTTTCAATTAATGATTTCTTATACTTGTAGTAGGTACAATACACACACACACACACATACACATATATGTCTAGTTACAATTACAATTAATTTATGTGAACAAAAACTAGAACCTATTTTAAGTTTCCAATATCCACACACACACACACACACACGCTGGACGATACCTTAAAGATCGATAGATCCTTAGCGAATGAAACTTAATCACTGAATAGAAATCTTTGAGAAGAATAGAAAAGAGCAGGAGAAAAGCAGAGAATAACGAAGGAGGAAAGAACATAGCGCGAACAATGCTTGTGTATAAACAATATTCATAATTATATACTTATTATTATATATATTTTTTTCATAATTATAGGAAACAATTTTTTGTTTGAACAAAATTTGCAACAAGAAATCTAGTCAGCAAAGTAACAGTAGAAAAGAAAGAGATGATAGAAGAGTCGGATAAGTTGACAAAAATAAAACAAAAAATAATAATGTAGAAGAGAGTATAAGGAGAGACAGAAAGAGAGAGAGAGAAAGGGTAATTCGATGTCATAGTGTAGGACAAAAAGCAAAAGAAATATTTTCAATATAAAAACGAATAAAGCAAATTTATAAATTATATTCTAATTAATATATACCATAAAAAATACCATATAGCAAAGAAAAAGAAACGAAAACGGATGAGATCGATAAAGAATAGCGATATCCACCCCAGCATAGAAACTCCTTCAAAACAATATTACAAAAACAAAATAAACTTTATAAATCTAGCTAAAATTTAAGCATAGCAAAATTGAGCGCGCCAGTCGAAAACAAAAAAATACTATCGAAAGTTTAACAAAGATTTTTTATTTAAATTCTTGAACATAAACACACACACAGCACACCACACACATTATATATATATATATGAACACACAAACAAAATTATAATTTATTTACACATTTCTTTCGTAAAATACCAAAATATCCAAAGATTTGTTCTCTATGTATCTTAAATTATTATGTATTATTCCTGTAACTGTACTAGTTTTTCTTTAACGAAGAGCGTGCGCAAGAGGCAAAAGAGAGCAGGATAGAGAGAGAAAGATAGAGATGTTGAGAATCTATATCTGAATCTCAATCCGAATCAGAATCTGAAGCGGAATCTTTTTTGCTTGTTGCATACAGCGGAATTTTGCAATAATTCTTGTTAGTTTTATTTATGTATATGTACAGATATGTATGTATGTATGTATGTATTATATATGTATATATGTATGTATGTATGTATGTATTATATATGTATATATGTATGTATGTATGTACATCGTATATGGCTAACTGAGGAGGAGAAAGAGAACCGTTTATCGATTAAGTGAAATTATGTACTTGATTTTGTTTAATTTATTTATCGAATCATAACACACAATCCTCCTTTTCATTAATATACTTACTTACTACTATTATTACGTAATTCTAACATTGTGCAATAGTTTTAATATGCATCAACAACAGCAACAGCAACAACAACTAAACATGCATCTCAGCTAAATTACAATTATAATTTCTTTAAGTCAACAAAACAAAACTAAAAAAAAGCCAGAAAAAAAAAACAAAATAAAAACACAGAAAAAAAGGAAAGCAAAAAGAAAGCGAGAATGAAAAGCGAGAAAGTAAGAAAATCATTTATGTTTATGTAACTTAAAGTATATATATATATATATTTATATTATTATACAACAACAGCAACAAAAACAAACAAACAAACAAAACAACAACAATATAACAATTATTTTTTCGTGTAATTTTCGAATTAAGCAAATTTGATATATTTATATATTATATATGTATGTAATATTATATATATAATTTTTTCGTAAACTTTAAGTAAAAACCAAAACCCAAAACGAAGCAAACAACAACAGAAACAATAGAAGAAGATAAAGATAAAGATGATGATGATGAAGAAGAAGAAGAAGAGAAGAATATTATTTATTGTATTTTATAATTAATTTTAGTTTGAATCGCAATTGAAATTCAGATTCTTTTTGATTTGAATCGAGAGCATACAAGAATGAATATACAATATAACACGCAGAAGAGAGTGAAGGGGGAGAAGGCAGAGAGAGGTTGCAGAATTCTTCTCTCTCTCTCCCCTTTCTCAATTCGCGTTTACAACATTTGAAACAGATTTAAAAATTTTGGTTTCCATTTTGATTTCTTTTACTTTCAACACTTTGTTATTATCTCTATATATATATATATTTTTTTTTTTTAATTTTAATTTTTGTACACTCTCTCATTATCCACACTCTCTCCATGTACACACACACACACACATTATGCCAAACCCTGCCGTAGGAAATCGGCGCATATTATGTGTAGTTTTATATTGCCCGATCTATAACTACAATATATATCCAGTATAATGTTAAGGGCAACCCGAGAAACTTGTGTATCGAATTTTTGTTTTACTTATGATTTCGCCTTTCCTTATGTTCAGTTCAGTTTCTATATAACAACGACAATTTTGACTATTCCTTTTGATTTGATTTCCTCCGATTATGATTATGATTACAACTCATTATATTTATGTTTAATTTTATGATTTTTATAATTTTCAATTGATTTTTTTTTGCCAACAAGATGAAACAACAAGAGCAACAAAAAAAAAAAAAAAAAAAAACAAAAAAAAAAAAATCAACAATTTTTTCTCAATAAAAACACTCGATAAATTTTCGCATAATTTTTTTGTTTGTTTTCATTATTTTCTTGTGTCTCTTTTGTATTTTATTTCCGTTTGTATTTTATTTCGTTTCCTTTATTGTTCTATATATATATTTTATTATGTGTGTGTGTGTCTCCGCAGAGCATGAATGACCCACAGTCGATGCGGATCCTTCTTCGTATTATCAATGATCTCTCCACCTCTCTCTCTCTCTCTCTCTCTCTCTCTGTCTGTGATGCTTCTTTAATTCTTTAAATTCGAATTCCAATTGCCATGTGGAATATTTCAGTCGCCAACTAGTCAAGTCAGCTAACTTATGATCTCAAAGTGTCCGTGGCATTCCAGTTATATAAGACGATATAGAAGATATTCCCCTTATTCCCTTTATTCTGTGTCTAGTCAAACTCGTATCTCTTAAGTTGTTCAAAAGACACTCCCACACACAACTCAACACACACACACACACACACACTGACACACTCAAGTCCCCTTCTCAAGCTATTCTACGAACGGGACTTAACGTAACTGGACGATAATAAGTTGCAATTTAATACCAAATGCGATATTATTTTTTGTGTGCAAACCGAGAATACTTTGATTTTAATTGAATTTGATTATAACCTATGATTAGTTAGACTTAGTCGTACGCTTAGTTATTGTATAACTTATATAGTATATGCGCTTATTATTTGTATACAAACACAACAACAACAACAATAACAATAACAACAACAGCTAAGACGAACCTATACTTAGAAGAAAAAAAAAAAAGAAAGAAAAAAAAGTTAACATCCAGTACAGCATAACAAACCAGATACGCCAGATATATAATGTATATTATACATGCAAATTAATTATGATCATGATGATGATGATGATGTGGAAGATGGAAACTATTTAATTTTTTTATTAACATATTTATATCGATTAATTAATAATATTTATCCAAACATTTCAAATGATATTTCAACAAAACAAAAACAAAACAAAACAAAAAAAAAAAATGGAAAACAATGCAACAAAACAAAATTAATATTATAAATGTATTTGCAAAATATATGATTATGAGTTTTTCTTGCTTTGCATATAAAGTATTGTTCAGTATATATATATACACAAAAATCTGTTGGTTCAGTTCCGTTTCTTGAGTTCGGTTCCTGTGTTGCTTTCGGTTTGGTTCTCGGTTTGGTTGGTTTTCTCGAGCCTGAGTTGTGTTCTCTTGTGTTCTCTCTCTTTCTCGCTATGTGTTCCTATCTCCCTTACTTCCTTTCTCAATTTTTCTATTTTTCTTTCCTACATTCTTTCTTTCCCTCTTTTCAGATACTGCTCAACTTTTCTTTGGTCTAATTTTGGTTCTTCTTGGCTTTCTTTTACGTTCTTTCAATCGCTAGTTCGCTTGATCTCTTTCTCTTCTTCTTCTCATTCTCTTTTGGTTTTGACTTCCTTGCTCCCCCCACCCCCACGTTGCTCTTTCAGGATCGCGTTTTCGTTGGTATTTTGTGATTTCTTACAGTGTAACTGCTGCTAAGTTCTACTTATGTTATATCCTTCTCTCCCTCTCACACTCACACATACACACACACACACACTTGCATACGTCTTTCTCTCTCTTTGTCTCCCTCTCTCTCTGCAAAATTGTTTCAGTTGTTGTGCTACAGTCTCCAACCAACGAAGTGTTCCGTCTTTATATAAAGCGTATAAGTTTTTTGCGCAGTGTATTTACAATCTACTTAGTTTGATTTTGTTTTAGTGTGTAAGTAAGCCAAATGAACTAACCTAACTAAACCAAAAAAAAAAAAAAAACAACCAAATTATGATCGAGATGAGCGAAAGAAAATAGAGAAAAAGAAAAAAATATATCGCTTTTCTCAGTTTCATTTGTTTAGTAACTTCTTTCCGTTTTTTGTGCGCAGTGTATTTATCTCGATACTTTCCATACCCCTCTCTTTTTATGTCTCTCGCTCTCTCTCTCTTGGTCGCTCTCTCTGTCTAACTCCTGCTCACTTTCTTTGAGTTTTCCACTTGTTTTCATTTCGATTCTTATTGTTTTTCCGGTAAGTAAAGAGAAGCGAAAGTTGAAGGAGAAGCAGGAGCAAAGGGAGAGAGAGAAAGAGATAGTTAGCAGAGTGAAAGAGAAAGAGTGAGGGAGGGGTATAGCACACTCGAACTAGGCCAAAATACTATTACTATATACTCCGTTACTTTCATTTCATTTGCTTTCCTCTCTTTGTACAGCGTTGAAATTTGCCACACGTTCATTTTCCTCAATATTATTATAATAAACATCGCCCATGATGAGTTTTGACTTCAAAAATGGTTTTTTGTGTACTTTTTCTATTGTAGCTAACCGAAACTTAAATAATAATGATCTATAAAAAAAAAAAAAAAAAAACGAACCGGATTATTCTCAATATTAAACGATTGAAGACAAAGTCAAATGCATTTCTAATTTGTTTCTTTCTCTTGATTTATTTTCAGGCGTGTGTTGTTGTTCGAATTGTTTCAATTGAATTTGACATTTAACCTTTAACATTTAACATTTAAAATTTACATTTAACATTTAACGTTTAACTTGGATTAGTTAATTAATTAATTGATTAATTGACAGCGATAATGATTGTATAATTATGTGATTCATTCGATATTGATTGTAATTACTTATTTACCTCTATCAGCAGTACACACATATACCCGATATATACCCGATATATATATATATAAATACACATATATATTTAGTACACACTCCCCCATCTCTCTGTATGTGTGTGTGTGTGTGTGTGTGTGCCACATATACTAACTAGACCATCTATAAGCACATATTATCTACTGTAATTTCCTTTTATTTCTTTCTTAGAGTTCAAGCAGCAAAGTCTTCCCAATCTTAATCTTAAGATCCTTTAAGTTTTACAGAGCACAGCAAGAACATCGTTTAATCCTTAAGAAATTCTAATTTCGAAAAGTATGTACCTTAATTTCATCAATATGATTTAGGTCTTTCAAAGAATTTCAACCTATTTCTCATACAGTTTCAAAACTTCTCTAAGAACTTATCTTCTGAACTGCAAGGGAATGCAATCTATCAGTCTAACTGTCTATATCTATCTATATCCGCCTTCTTTTCTCCCATGGGAGATTCTCTCTTTACTAATCTATATTTAGATCGAAATACCATCATATTCTATTCAATTCATGTAACCAAATCTGTACCTCAACCGCAGAGCCTTCAAATTTAACCTTTCGAAGCACTCAGCTAACCTTCGGTTCATTCCATCGTCGATCTAAGAGACCTGCTATTTCTACCAGTATTACTTTGTATCATATTATTCTGTGCTGTGTATTTGTGTTGTATATATAAAGTATGTAAACTACACCCAGCTGATTTTTATCCGTGTAAACTCTTTTGTTTCTCGATGTACTTCTCTATATTTACTTATCTATATATATATATTTATAAATGTAACTCTGTTGACCCTTCTCCAACACACACACACACACACACCTATACACACACACCTACACACACACCCCCTCTAAATACCTGTCAGACTGTACGCTTCAGCTGATCATCAAGAAGAACAACAAAAAGTTTACGTTTTCATCATGTTTTCATCGGTTTCTCAATTTGGATTATCGATTATCAATTGTGATCTATATATTGTATATGTATAATTTTAATTCAACTTGTATGTATGTAAAGAACCGGAGACAGTCAACGAGGAGATTTATAACCTTAAGCTAGCAACCAATTTTAGCAATTTTCAATTTACGATTAACGGTTTTCGGTTAACGGTTTCGGTTCGATTTCGATTTGATTTGAGATTGTTTTGTAGCACAAGCACCACACAGCAACAAAAAAAAATAACATAAAATAATCGCAGCTGCAAGGGGAGCCCCCTCAGTCCCCCCTGCACACCATAAACAACCTATATATCTAGCTATAGCTAAAAGATAACCTAACAAAAGTAGCGGGTTTCCTTAACTTTCAGTTGATTTCGTTTGGTTCAAAGAAAATATACCCCACGATCGAGAGACTATATATACTATATACATATCATATATAGAAGCTGGAACGTGTGTGTGACTTAATAACAATGTTATTATTATGATTCGCATTGACGTGTTGATTTCGATTATGTATTCGATTTGTTCGGTTTCGGTTCGACTTGTTTGTGTTATTTTCCCCCTTGTTTCAAACACTTGCCAAACACACACACACGTATACTACGTATTCACAATGATATTCTCGTATATACATGCATATACTACATACAATACTATACTATATATATACATATATGTATATATATATAGACAAATCTACATGTTTAGTTGTTTTCGTTTTGTCGTGATTCGTTTTCAACTTCAACTTAGGTAAATAGATTCGTTATCTTCCTTGATTTGATTGTCGTTTTGGTTTCCCGTTTCGGTTTCAGTTCTCGATTCGATTGTGCCTACTATATACGATTCTTCTTCAATGGTTAGGTTCCTAAGTGTAACTCGAAACAGAAACTGCCAAAAGACACGAAATGTTACTTAACTTTAGGTTGTCAAATTTGTGAGGAGATTTAAGAAGATAGAACCCAAAAAAAAAAACCCAAAAGAAAAAAACGTCAAGAAAATAATTTAAAAAACAAGTAAAATACTAAAGACTGAGACCCTAAATGCAGCTCAACGCAAAGCGAAAGAAGAAGAGAATGCTGAGTTAAGATCAATGATATCGATAACGATTGATTAGAATGAAAACAAACAATCAAAAACAAACGAACAAAGTAAAACCAAAAAAATCGAAAGCAAAAATCAAAATAAAAACTTGGTTAACTGTGATAATATCGGGAGTCTGCTCCGAGCTGCAACTCCGATAGCGATAACGATAACTTAGAACGTAGTTAGACTTAAGACTTAGACGAATTTGTTAGCGAGTGTGTGGTGTTCTCTGTTTTAGCTGTAAGCTGTAACCGATAACGATAGCAAGCTAGCGATAATTATGGCGCTAACGATGACACGATGAAAATGTGAGTGCGATGAAAGAGTGTGTGCGAATAAAGAGAACACAAGAGATCGATAATCGATAAATGCTAAGTTGATAAATATACGTAAATATATCGATAATAAATCATTACACTCACCAATTAGGCGCTGCCTTATCGACGCCCGTATGTTGCCAGGTGCCGCGCAACTGTTGCAGCAAAAACGAGACGGGCATGCCGTGAATGTTGCCCGACTGCGAGGTACTGTGCAAATTGATGTCCGCATGCGCATCGATCCACACCAGCGACAGATCGGGCGTGTGCTGCAAGTGACCCGCCACGGAACCTGCACCCCCCACCAACAACAACAACAACAATTAGTGAGAACACACATTTGAACTGATTGCTGGACATACCGAAACCGATAGCATGATCGCCACCGATAGTCAGGAACTTTTCGTTCTGTTTCAGCATCAGCTGCACCTGCTTGATCAGCGCCAGATTGCAGGCCATGAAGTCCGCGTAGTTGCGTATATGGTGGTAGTGCTGGCGCTGCTGCTGCAGCAACTCCTCGTCCACGGCGTACTGCAGGTTGCCATAGTCGGTGATCACCAGGCGCTCTGTAATCGAACAGTGATCGATAAGTGTTGCGAATAAATCGATTTTTTGCAAATAAATAACAGTTGCATTTCATTTGAATTCACTTGGATTCTCTTCATCGCGGGTTTCTCTTTCAGCCTTTAGACATTCACTCGTTTATTACTTATTGAATAAGTTGTAAACTCACTCACATTTGTTCACTTTTATTCATTGTATTCACTTGGTAACTCACTATCCATTCAAGTGAATGAATTCTCACTTATTTGTTCTCTATTTCTCTATTAATTTACTGACTTCTTCACTCACTCACTTGTTAACTTCTTTTCATATCACTCCATTGTTTACTATTACTCGATTCATTCGCTTACTCATCCACTCACTCATTTATAAATTTGTTCTACTACGTTACACTCACTTGTTCACTCACTTATTTAATCACTTCTTCACTAACTCATTTGTTAACTTGTATTCATTTCATTCAGTCACTTCTTCACTCACTAAATAATTTACTCATAGTCTATTCATTCACTTACTTGATTCATTCAATCAATCACTTGTTCACTAACTCGTTTGTTAACATATATTTATATCATTCAGATACTTGTTCACTCACTCAATCATTTGCTCATACTCTATTCATTCACTTACTCATCTACTCTCTCATTTGTTAACATGTTCTACTGCCTTAAACTCAATTGTTTACTCATTTATTCAATCACTTCTTCACTCACTGATTTGTCAACTTATTTGTATCTTATTCAATCACTTGAACTTTCATTTATTTACCAAATAATTCATTCTCTTAACTAATTTGTTTCTTTCAGTCACTTTAGCTCTCATTCATTTACCCACTAATTCATTCTCTTATTCACTCACTCATTTGTTAGATCTTTCTTTATTCATTCACTCACTCATTCACTCACTCACCATCGCTATTCTGCAGCACCTGACGCAATTTGTTTTGCCTAAGCAAATCCGGCGCCAACTCGACCCCCTGCTTGCCCTGCCCCTTGGCAAAGGGTACCCCGATGATGGCCAGTGTCTGCTCGGCGGGTACGCTAAGGCTACGCTGCTGTTGCTGCTGCTGCTGCTGGCGTAGCAACTGTCCGCCCAGTCTTTGCAACTGTGAGGCTACTTGTCGCGTCTGCCACATGGTCTTGACTGTTGTTGTGTTCTCTTTGGAATCTTTGCGTCTTCTTACTGCTGCACCAGGCAGACAACTGAGGATCGACAACCGACGACGAGGACAACGTGGAACAACCGACAAACGACAAACGACAGATCTCAACTGAGACAGAGGAGGAACTCAGTGATGCGCGTCTCTCACTTTCGCCGCTGACAACTATCAACTGCCGTCGCTGCTGCCGTTGCTGCTGCTGCTGCCGTTGGGGCCCTGATAAAGTCTCGTCTTAATGACAGTCCCCGAGCTGCTGATAAGCTTGCGCTGCGAATGCGATAACCTTGATCCTGGCCAAGCACATACTACGCACAAGCACACATACACACACACAGTTGTGAGTGTCTCTCCCTCTCCCAGTGTGTGTGTGTGTGTGTGTGTGTGTGTAACTATCACTGGGAAGTGCTTGAATCTGCGCAATTTCTCAACGACAAACTTGATTTAAACTTGAACAAATTTGTTGACTTTGCTTTAATCGTACGAAGATCGATTTCCAGGGTAGCTCTGCCAAGAAAATACGGAAACTTTGCTTGAACACATTTACAAAACATAATTCAAAGAATATATATTGAAGTTAACATTAATTTACATGGAAATAAAAAAGAAAAAAAAAACAGAAAATATTAAACTTAATTCAATATAAAAACATAATGTTTTATTTTTATGGTTTTAAAAAGTAAATAAATTGCAGTTCTGTTGAGCAACCAAATATTTTATAATGTATCATATCAACAAATCTTTGCTCTCTCTAAATTCTTCCCAATTTGATAAGAATTCGATTATAATCGTGCTCAAAATTCTGGCAGTTTCTATGCTCTGCCAATCGTAGAAAGACCCACCAGCGAGTTGTCATGATTAGAATTCTCAAGGCTGATCCGAAAATAGTTCCAGCTTGATCTATTCTAATTCTAATTTCGCCATAATCTGAGAGAATTACAATAATTACACTTTCGATTTGGTTTTTGGAGTAAGGTACTTGAATTTATTTCGATTATTATGCATATTAAACTTATAGATTGTATATATATATATGTATATATGGTTAGCATATATTATAGTGTATCTGGTTTATATACTTGATTTTTATTTTCCCAATTTTTACATACATTTCCAGCACTTGGAATGTCTACCAATACGTGGGAATGTATTGTGTGTGTGTGGTGTATAAAGATATACAAAGTATTAAGTTAATAATATATATATATATAAATTTTAAAATCGTGCATTTCTATAACTATATTCACTATATCGATATATATATTCATAAGGTGTGCTATACGCGCGGTTTATTTCAAATTTATTTCAAATATTTAAAAGAAAACTGTTAACTTGACGTTGTTTTTGCTTTTTCGTTTTTTTGTTTCATCATATTATATATGTATATATATTGCTGCTTACTTGGATATATGGACCTAACCTTTCTATCGTTTTTGGAATGCTTATCGGTTCGGTTACATACTTTAAGATTGCTTTTCATTATTCTCTGATATACAAATCAATTTCAGATCAATTTATGTTTTCTTTTCTTTTTCTCTTTCTTTTAGGTTAGTTTAAAATGTTCAGTCTTAAACGTAGTTACAGTTGCCGTGTTCAAAAGCATTCGCCACAAAATGCGGGACACAACACTTCAAATCGTGTGTGATGTATATATATATATATATCATGTGTGAACATATAAAGCTGTCGATCGTGTTCTAGAGTTCTATGTACATTATAAGCAAGTTTGGCAAAACAAACAAAGAAGCGTAAAAAAAAAAAAAATTACAATTACACAAACAAAAAAAAGTACAGTTACAGTCGATAGCGATATCGATAACGATATCGTTTATATATATTAAAAGAGCTCTTGGTTGTTGTTTGTTTTTGTTTTTGTTTGAAAACGTTTGGAATCACAGTTTTGTTGTGTTGTTGCTGTTGTTGTTGTTGTTGTGTCCTTAACTTGTTGTTGTTGCTGCTGCTGTTGCTGTTGGTGTCTTCTACTGCTTGCGTCGATTCTTGTGATTGTGCAACATGACAATCTCATCGCCACTGCTATCATCGTCGGCCACATCCAACTCCCTTTCTGGTGAGATGCCCCTAACATCGTCTTCATCCTCTTCGTCTGTATGAAGAATGTGTTCCAGTTGCTCCTCATCGAAGTAGGGCTGAATGGTCATGCCACCTGTAGAGAGAGAGGAAGAGAATTAGGGTGACCATTATCAACTGCAACTTCCTCTACAACTCACGTTTGATTGGCGAGCGGAAGAGCTCAGTCTCCCCATCATCGCCCGCCTCGTCGTCCAGCTCGAATTGCCCCTTAGCCTTCTGGGGCAGCAATGAGAAATTATAGTATGGCATCTTGCCACGATGCCTCCTATAGAACCAGAACTGTGCGCACAGCACACACACCACAACGCCCATGATGATCAACACGCTGGCCACGAGAATGAAGACGAAACGTGGCAAACCGAAGACATGAGCATTGAACTTTAGATGGAAGACAACATTCTCGGTGGGTTGTCCGGCCTGAGCGAGACGCAGCTCGCGTGTTGCCTCAAAGTGACGTGGCGCCTCCACTTTCAGTGTGAGTGCACCCAGCGGCACTGCCGCCAAATGATATTCCCCTAGGCTATTGGTAAAGTTACGCAAATGCCTCAATCCCTTGGGTTGTATGACCGAGATCTTGGCATTACGGATGGGATGATTGCTGTCATCCAGCACAATGCCCGAGATGCTTGTGTTGCGCTGCTGTTCCGTGTGACTTCCACCATTTAGCTCCGTGACTGTGCCACGTATCAGGGTGAAGCCATGTAGCTTGATCACGCCCAGATCATTGATCACGCCCTGTTGCACCTGCGTCTGCACAATCTGTGATTCATAGTTGGGTGCACTGATCTCCACACCGTACAATCCCTTGGGCAAGATCAACTGGAAACGTGCCTCATTCCTCGTGACATTGTGCACCTCTTGATGATCCACCAAACGCACAAAGGCCTCACGCAACGGTCGTCCCTTATCGTTCTGCACCACGCCATGAATCCCGGTCTGCACCAGTGCAAAGAAGTTCTTGATCTTCTCGATATTCGTGCGCCACACGGCAGCAATGTGTGCATTCTGTGGCATGCGGCAACAGGATAAGCCCAGCGTGAACATGGGTATCTTGTACATATTATAGAAGAGATTCGTCAATCGCTCCGTGGTCTCGTGATGCAGTTGCCTGGTGGCTGAGGTGCTGCACTGCAGCGGCGAATAGTTGAACTCAGTGCGTTGTATGCTGTGCGCAAATCTCTCGTAGATGAAATCCGACTTGGTGTAGCTCAACTCGGAGCTGCCTGCTCTGAAGGTCAACATCAAATCAAACTGTTCACTGCGCAGGAATTGAAGCAGCAAATCCCGCGATGATTCGTTCTCGGGATTCAGCACTCGCTCGGCCAGTTCATCGGGCAGCACGGGATCACAAATGGAGTTGCTAATAAGAAGAAGTGTAAAGAGAAATTAGTGAACAAGTTGTATAATGCATATATTAATCGATTAACGGGGGCGTAGGAGGGCGTGGCCACAGGACAAAGCAATCTTTAGCTGGGTTAAGTAATCAGACACATTGTCAGCAAATTTGGTAGCTCTGGCTCTATCATACTCCGAGATCTGCGTGTTCATACAGACAAACTCGGCTCGGAGCTGCCTCCTGCTGCCCCCGTTCCCTTGAGACTCACTTGGCATTGTACATGCTAAAGACTTGGCTAAACTTCTCAGTCTGTGGCAGGAAGTAGATGACACTGCGCTCCAGCAGCTGCACCACCGAGGCATCCTGCAGCTTGTGTCCCTCGATCAGATGACGCACCAGATTCAGCATAATCTCACGTGCCAGCGGCGCTGTGGTATCGTACAGGGAACTGATCACCAGCAGCTTGTACTTGTGCTCATCCGGTTCGGCAATCTGTAGAGGAAGAAGGTGATTAACTCGGATTAATCTTTGTTCTCTGCTGCTACTCACATTGGAGGTCATCTTGATGTAGTTAAAGTGACGACTGAACTCGTTGTCCGCATAGCCAAAGCTAACGATCTGTGGATTCTGATTCTCCAGCTCCGCGAGACGAGTGCGCACCTCGGCATCTGTGTGGTACCTGGTGTTCACCACATTCTCAATGATGCGGAAATCATTGGCCGACGCCCAGTGCTGAGGATCATCACGCATTAGTGTGACATCCAAGCGCATGCCAAACGGTTCCTCACTGGGCACCTCCACCTCGACACGCAGTGGGGCATAGCCATCGGCGAGTACGGTCACATTGTGTCTGCCGGGCAGCGTCAGTTTCCAGTAATCTCCATAGGTGCCGCTGTAGATCGTTTGATTGCCACCGTCCAAGGCAACTGCGGCCCTGGCAATGGGTGTGCCAATGGAGCTGCGCACAAATCCATGTACACCATGATGCACTTGCTCGATCAGTTGCAGCAGCGGCTCGCGATGATCGTGCCAATAACCTTTGAGCTCTTTCGCCCAGGGGAACTTGTCGCAACCCATTTCGATGGTCAGCTCCAGGCAGCCAGCCCTCACATAGTTCCAATCCTGCATACCTCCGGTCACACTGTACCACTGGGCTCCATTTGTGATGCCATCGGTGAACTTCTCATTGGCAAAGAACGGACAAGCCGCACCCAGATGCATGGTGGGATGTGCACGGGAATAGATCAATGCCAGATGCCGGAACAGTTCATTGTCCTCGGTGGGATTCAGTTTACGTCCCGTGATGCTGGCATCACGCAAACGTGCATTGGGATCATTGAAATCGTTCTCATTGTCATCATACGGATAATTGGCCACCAACGAGCCCCCGTGCAGATTCGCTGACAGTACAAACGGCAAGGAGAGTGTCCAATTCATTACGGCTTCCACCTCTGGCTCGCGTACCTTGTTATACCGATCTGTGCCATATTGATCGGGAAAATTGCGATTCAAATCAACTTGATTGGCATTGGCACGTCCTTGGGCCCCGGTGCGATCACCCTCGTGTGCCACCTCATAACCATCGGGATTCATGCTGTAGAGGAAGTGCATCCTGGTCCCATTCACCAGCTTCGTGACACGCTCATCGTTGCCATAACGCTCCAGCAGATACTTGGTCATCAATAGTAGTGTCTCCTTGCCCACCACCTCGTTGCCATGCATATTGGCCACATACTTGAACTCCGGCACGCCAGGCACATGTGTTCCAGGCGTCGTCGAGATCTCCATCACCCACAGCTCACGTCCCTGCACACTCTTGCCAATGCTATAGAGACGCGTCAGTGAGGGGTAAGAGGCGGCCAGTTCACGTAGGTAGCTGCAAGCAGGCGGGGATTAGTAAAGGATTTGACCACATGCTGTCCCCACTTACCTTTCCATCTCTACATAGTTGTGATGCTTGAACTCGGTGGGCGTGAGGAAGCCATCGTATTGCTCCTTCAGCTGCTCTGACGGCTCAGCGCGCTCGACTTTCTGTTTGCGGAACTTGCCTAAGCCAGGAGAAATGAGTGAGAGAGAGAGAGAGAGGGAGAGTGATGAATGTCTGTCCATAACAGGGGGAAGAGGGGAAGTGCCCAGGGGAAGGAAATGTAATGAAATGAAAGCGAAACCGAAACCGAAACCAAAACGAAGCCAAGACAAGCCAAGCGAAGCGTCAAGAATCAATGCCAAATCGCCAAAGAAAACTCAATGAAATCTGAAGATATATGATCTATATAGGCGAGGACATGCGATGGGGAGGGGGGAATGTGAGATGATTCTATATGTATGATACTATAAGCAATTAATCAATTTTGTTTCGTTTTAATAGACATTTATTTGCTTTATCGTAATAATTTCAAAAAGTGGAAGAGATAAATATATTTAGAGAGAGAGAGAGATAGATAGAGAGCGTAGTGAAAGAGAGCGCAATTAGAGAGAGAGAGAGAGAGCGTACACTACACCATATACGAGTACTTTATATACTATATAACATATATGTATGTACCATCATCATATATTATATCTTCAGTTATTACTTGACCAACGAACCCTGAGAAGTGTGACATACATACATTATACAAATACACATACATATTCGGGACTTAACCTCAAATTAATCGAGCCAGTTAACTGTGCTGTGCCTGCCAAATAAGGATATATATATATATCTATATATATATTCTTGTAGCTTATATAAAATTGTTTTTGTTAATCATGTTTTTTTTTCATATTTCTAGACATATTCAAATGGATTAAAAAAGGTGCATATATACTCTCTCTATATATATATGTATATATCTGTATATATATAGAGTACATATCGTTTACATCGGTGCTGGATTACAAAAAATAAAACACACAACGCAAAAATCAAAAATTTTATTTGCGCTTTTTCGATTGTTCTGGAATGGGAAGAGTTTTCTTTACTTCTATATATATTTATATATATAGATAGATATAGTACTATATATGATTGTATATTTCTTTGTTGTATATGCCACACTTGCCTTGTGTGTGCGTGTGTAACTGTGTGTGTGTGTATGCGTGTGTTTGTGGTAAATTGTATTTCTATTTGCTTTGAATACGTTTTTATTTAATATTTTTAATTTGTGCTTCATTTGTCATCTTCTTTGTCTTCTATTTCCACTATGATTTATCATATTTATCGTATAATGTTAACAATTTGTTCAGAACTTTTGGTTTCTCTCGCTGAGGATTACTTAAAACGCATTTAACAATCTTTGTTTCATCAATATCTGTAGATACGATATACACATGCGATATATTATCGATGTATACTATATATATGTATAGATAGATATAGGGGTTGTATATAGTTTGCTTCTTGCTAAATACATATGCATATATATATATACTATTAAGTTGTTCATATTGGGATTGTGCAGGAACTGACGGGGTCTGGGGGCGTGGCCATTGTATGGCTCGATCGTGGGGGTAGAGTTCTCTTCGTTTGTATGTATATGTACAAATCAAATCGTTCATATATATATATATAATAGATATATATATAATCGATATATTACTTGTGCGTGTGCGCGTATGGATGTATGTGTGTGTGTGTGTGTGTGGTTGTGGTTGTGTCTACTAAGCACTGATGAAACATTAAATGTGAAAACATACAATATACATAAAATGCAGGGTATCTCTGCCGTTTTTCAACTGAAAAGCGAAACTAAAATTTTCCAAAATGCTAATGCAAATGTGTGTGTGTGTGTGTGTGTGTGAGGTGCATATGCATTAGCGTCTGTGTGTGTGTGTGTGCGTGTGTGTTTGTGTGTGTGAGCGTGTTTTACAATGTTAGTTTGGGATCAGTTAGAGAGTTAGTTATGTTTATTTTATGGCGGCTGCGTCTCCCCAGCGTCTCTAGTGCCTAAAAAAGTAAGGATTGTAATAACTGCTTATACCATCGAGACTGGTCACAACTGGGGATAGCTTGAAGTCCACACGCAGAGCCTCCGGTTTATCGTTGGTCACGTGCACCTCTTGCGCTGCGCTCGTCTGGTAGCTGCAAGGGGACAGAGAGAGAGAGAGAGAGAGAAAGAGAGGGAGAGTGTCATTAAAGAGGAGCATAGAGGAGAGAGGTGAGTGGGGAATAGAGAATGAGGTCTATCGATAATAAAGCTCATCGACTGTTTTGAAAGTTTTCAGGCTACCATTGGAACTATCGATCAATTCTGACTGTTTTGAATTCATCGATACTATCGATAGTACCATTGATTATTTAGATAGTGCCTTTGATCCTATAGATTCATCCATTCTATGTTATCAATGGTTCCTTCGACTCCATTCTATCGATAGTTCCTTTGCTTATTATCATTCTCTATGTTGCATGGGGATATATTCCTTCTTTTTGGACTCACCCAAAAGCCGAAGCATAAACACTATAAATGCCCGGCGTCAAGAGCCTCCAGTACTCGCCACGCTTTGAACTTCTGATCGGTTTATCCTCCAGGCCCGAGACATATATCTGTGCATCCCTAATGGGATAACCGCTAGCATCCTGCACCAGACCCTTAATGCCAATATGCGCTTGCTTCAGCAGCTCCAGCAACGGTGCCTTATTGCGTGCCCATTCCTCGGGTAATGTGCTGGCCATGGGATACTTGCAACATGACAGCTCAATGGTCAATTCCATGCAATTGCTGAAGGCATAATTGAAATCCTGCATGCCCCCAGAAAGTTCATACCAATTGGCACCATTGGTAATGCCACCGGCGAAGCTGTCGTTGCAATTGTTGCCACGTCGCATGATCGAATGATTGTCGGCATAGGCGTGGGCGAGTTGCTTGAAGACGCGATCATCGGGCGTGAGACTCTCCTCACAGCAATCGTTGTGGGCACTGCAAGGGATCAGGGGGATAACATGAGAGTGAATGGGGCAGTGGAAGAGGGAGGTGGGGTACTTACAGTGAGTTATCATAGGGATAACTGGCCACAACGGCGCCGCCATGGAAATTAGCCGACAAAACAAACGGTTCACTGACAATCCATTCCAGCAGCGCAGCCGTTTCCGGTTGACGTGGCTGCCCACGCACATTGTTGGGATTCTGCTGATCGAGACGATCCGGGAAATCGCGATTCAAATCCACATTCTCCGCATTGCCGCGTCCCACATAATTTGGCAGCGATTCGCAGTTGCCCTCCTGCAAGAGTGAGAGAAAGAGAGAGAGAGAGAAAGAGGGGGAGATGATTAGTAAATTATTACCGTGTATTACAGGCCTAATTTGGCATTCATCTCTCGTGCCAGAGTTGACCAAACTAGTCGTGTTAATATGACAGTCAGGTTGCAAAGCTCTTGCAACACTGTTTATTAATGCAGAAAGAGAGCGGAAGAGAGAGAAACAGAGAGAAATCAAGAGAGAGCCCGCTTGGATTGTTGTGCAATCGGGCTAAGGCTTCTCCAATCAGCAATGTTTTATTTGGAACAACTGTCAATCTACCAGCAGAAAATTGGTCAGGTATTGTGTAATAAATGTATATAAACAGCGATTAAACCACAAGTAGAATTAAAGCATATTAATATGCACACACACATGCACACTCATTTACATTTATGCATGTAATTGTTGGGTTCGAGCAAGTCACAATGGTCGATCACGCAAAGTGGCGCTCTCAAATGACAACCGAACTTGCTCCCCTCCTCCCTCTCCATAAAACTGCAGCTTGCGTCCCTCTCATTCATGCAGCAACTAAAAGCAATATTGTGAATGACAGCTGCCCTCCTCCGTCCTTCTCAATTATGCGGCTAAATGCAATTTTAACATACGTATTTATGTGTGTGTGTACGTGACAACTCCACAACATACGTGAGAGAGAGAGAGAGTGCTTATTGCAATGCAATCGACAGACAGACATCGCATGGCATTCTAATGAGTGAAAGGCAATATCGATTGCATAGATAATTAATATCGATAGCTCATGCAATATGTATGTTTTGCTTGCATGCGTGTGTGTGCTTGTGTCTGTGTGTGCCCAACCACCCACAGAGACAAGCAACAAGCTCTGCAATATGTCAACATCAAAGGGGCGTGGCTGTTTGGCCCTAGCGCAATTAAAATGTATGTGCGCAGCAGCAGCAGCAGCAGCAGCAGCGGCGTCAACGTCAACGTCAAAGAACGAAATTCCCTGCAAATGCGTAGGCAGAACAAACGTTATAACAACAACTACGTCAGCAGAGAAGCAGCAGCAGCGCGGTAGAAGTCCAGTGTGGGCGAAGGAAAGGCTACTGTAATTTCACACACCAACACACACACACACACACACATACGGACAGATAGGGGGACAGACACACACATATATTGATTTTTCCAGAATTTTGCAACGCAAACAGGTGAAAGAGACAGAGAGCCACATACCTGAGAGCGAGCATAACCATCGGGATTCATGGTGGGCATCAGATAGATATCAGTGCTATTGACCAGCTGGGACACATCCAAATTCCGCTCGTAGTTACCCAACAGATACTGAGCCAAATAGACAAGCAGCTGGCGGCCGACAGTCTCGTCGCCGTGCATATTGGCAATATACTTGACCGGCGGCACCAGCAGGCTCCTTTGCCGGGTGTTCTGCGAGATTTGCAGTGCCAGCAGGCTGCGCCCCTCGAGGGAACGACCAATGTAATGGACACGCGCCTGTTCCGGATACGCTTTCTCCAATCTCGCGAATAGATCCTCCAATTCCGCTTGGCTGGTATAGTGCGGCAATTGCAGGAAGCTCTCGTCCTCTTTGATTATAAATCCATGGGCGGCCAGAGGCACCAGGACCAACAACAACACAAGCCAACACTGCATGGTGAGCGTGTGCGTCTGTGTGGATGGATGGATAACTTGCAACTGGTTACCGTTAGTGTTCAGCTGGTGCTTTAGTTATCACTGGCGTGCAAATTGAAACACTTCCAAGCCACAGCGACAGCCGCGTGCCTCTGCCTCTGCCTCTGCCTCTGCCTCTACTTCTGTCACTGTCACTGTCTCTGCCGCAGCCTCAGCTCTCTGTTGTTATTTAGCGGCGTTGCTGCTTTATTATTGTTATGTGTTATCGGTGTCGTCGTCGTAGTCGTCGTCGTCGTCGTCGCTGTTGTCGTTGTCGGCGTCGTCGTCGTGCAGCAGCTCCAGCTCCACTCGGCGGTGCTCAGCTCAGCTTCAAAAAATGTACTGTTTGAAAATTTGCTGCGTTGATTGGCCTTAAGTCCGTGCTGCCCGCCCGCTGCCCCACAGCTGCCGCCGGCGTCGCTGCTGCTTCGGCTTCGGCTGCTGTTAATGGTGGTGCTGCTGCTGCTGAGAGCGACGTCGGCGTCGGCGACGACGTGCGATAATTGTAGGGAAATTATACGCCAGAGAGCGCGGCTCTGTCACGAGTTTTGTTGTTGCGCGCAGTCGTCGTAGTCGTTGTTGTTTATGTTGTTTTTTATTATTATTATTATTATTATTGCCGCATTGTGGCACAAATTAATAGTTTTTGTTATTTGTTTTATTTGATTTTTTTGCCTCGCTTGGTTTACTTTACGCACACATACATACATACATACGTACACACCACATTCACTTGCGTTTGCATTTGTTTGTGCGTATGTTTTCGCACATCAATTTGGACTATGCGAAGTGCGGGCGGCATTGCCAGATGCAAGTGAGGCGCCTGCGCAAGTCAGCAAAGGAGAGCGGTGAGAGTCAGACGTAAAGAAAGAGTGAGAAAGGGAGAGAGAGAGAGAGAGGTGGAGGTGGAGTCGAAGAGAGCTCGCGCATTGCGTCGCAGCGGCGGCGGCGGCGGCGGCGTCACTGCGCTGCCCTGTGACGCCTGTGAGTGTTCCTCCATTCGCAATCGGCAACGCCAACGCCAACGCACGTCACATGTGTCATCATGTTAAAAAAGGACACAAAAATCGATACTCACACTCACTCAGTGACGTCACAGCCCTTTCAATTGAGATGCGATTGTGCGTGGGTCCGATTTCTAAACTCAAAGGGAGAGAATGCCTGCATCTGTTCTCATTTTCTGTACGTGTGGCTGTGTGTGAGTGTGTAATTGTGTCTATCTGTGTTGTTATTACTGCCGGTTGGCACGACGTAAATCCCCCAGCTGTTTACTCTCGCATGGGTGAATATTAAAGCTTATCGTTATCAGTTAATGTTGATGTGCTTAATTGAATCGCTCTAATGATATCGATACATTTCTGTGCGAGTTGCAACTGCACTGCGATCACAGTGTTACCAATTCACCATTTTTACCGTCAAATGTTAATCGAACAAATTGGAAAATATTGCTTTATTTGGCTTTTAAATTCCGATAACTTCATACATTGTCATATTTGGCATTTGTTCGTTAAAGAACTATGCCAACACTGTGCGATCACAGCCGCACATGCAAATGCCACATGCAACTAATGACCTACATATGAATGTATGTATGTATGTTTTTCCATATATGTATGTTTCTAGCTAAAACTGTAGCTGGAGTACAGTAGTGAGTGCATAAAGCAGACTGTCGAACAGATAACGGGCAATTGTCATGCATATTCACAAAAAAAAAGAAACAAAGGCGACAAAAACAAGTTGGGCCGATCTGCAGTTGAGATTGTTCGACTTAACGACACCTGGTACTTAGCTGCAAATTATTACGCTATGGCTTTTTTGTATCTCACAAAATTGGCTACGTCTTACATCAGACTGTACTATACACAAAAAGTACAGATACCTCGTAATACTGACTGTTTTTGCCATATGGGAAGCACCTTTTAGATAATACATGAATATATAATATATATATATAATGGATAGATAGTAAACATATGGTGACAGGTAGCAAATGTATATAGTAAACAACATTTTTTATCTCAGAGTCATATAATACCTATTATTATATTAGGTGATTCTAGAATATATATTTGGAAATTTATGGATCCATACCGTTTACAACTAAACCCTATTTTAAAAACAAATAAGATTTATTATCACACAGTCACATAAGTATGCAAACTCGTAAATAACTCGAGTTGCATTCTTTTTATTTTTTAAAGAGTACAGGGTATTCAGACAACGGCAAACCGGTTGCACATGCTGCTGCTTCCAATTGCAAGAAACTGTTTCAAGAGTCTCTTCTTGTCAACAAACACATACAAAGTACTCTCGACTGCGGTGTCGACTGTTAAACCAGTTTCTTCTCGAATCTGTTTAAATGCTGCTTAGTACATATGGATGGATGGATGTAGATAGATGTGGATGGATGCAATTAATGTGTGCACTACCACGTCACATGACGTCAGCTGCAACGCCTCGCGGCGTCGCAGATTAACGCCCATTCAGCATCGATTCGGTCTTAGCTCCGCCCCGCTGGGGCCATAAAATGCAAAAAGCTATTCGCCTAAGCTACGTCTACTAATCTAATCAGATTCTGAATAATCTATATTTAATCTATGTTTGTAATCCAGACAAAACAGTTCGTCATTCAACATTGTGCGCCATGGCATTTGCATTGGCTTTGTGGAGTCACAATAAAGCGGGTGGGTCGATAAGCAAACAATCCTTGCTGAAATGTGGGCAACCATATGCAAACAAACTGATTCAAATAGATCCGACAGCAAATATTGTACATATAACCAATTGCGATAGGACGATGGCGTTGGGTAATCAACGCGTGCGTGGGTACCGATAAATAGGGGCGCAGATGGCAACCATCGAAGCGCTTATGGCACGACTCGGGTTACATACACTCAAAAAAAAAAGGGGGGAACAAAAGATGAGCTAGTAAATATATCTACTGCAACCAGGAGAGAAAGAGAAGCAAAGAAAGATGAGTTTGTAAAGAACTCTGCTGTAATCAGATTATAACAGCGAGTTTAACATTTTACTAACAGAGATTTGCAAATTTACGATGCATTGTTACGACTCTGTTATATTACTAACTACTAAATATTAATACTGCAACGAGGAGAGAAAGAGAAGCAAAGAAAGAAAGATGAGTTTGTAAAGAACTCTACTGTAATCGGATTATAACAGCGAGTTTAACATTTTACTAACAGAGATTTGCAAATTTACAATGCAATGTTACGACTCTGTTATAATACATACACATATTTTATATGTATTGTATATTGACTCACACTATAAAAAATAGAAAAAAACCCAATAAAAACCCGAGACTGATAACCTCTTCTATCATTTGTATAAACTAATGATTTAACTCATTTCTACCACTTTATATATATTTCTACACTTAATTCAATTGCACATAAATCGAATATAAAATTATTTATACATTTTACTGAAATACACATGAATCATATAAAAAATCATATCGTATTTTTATTTCTCATTTTGAAGCTTTATTCACGATTGTCTTTCATTGTCTTCTTCCACAATTTGTGTGTTATTCAGTGCATGCCCGAACTGAAGATGACGGAGTCATAAATACAATCATCAGTTGAAGTTGTCAACGAGCGATAAATGTGACATTGAACTTGAACTCGGCTACTTATCCATGTTGAACACGAGATAACTGGACAGAAATCGGAGTCAGTGCTCTGCACAGTGCTTATCGATGCATATTTCAGCTAAAGTTATAAGGGGCACTTCAAGAGAAGTACAACAAACAAGTTTGGATCAAAAGTATAACATTATTTTTACTGTACTTCAACTCAAGATCGATGGTCAAAGGGTTTTAATGGATTTTGAAGCATTCAAGAGCTCTCAAATCAAGCACTTTAGAGATCTCTCTATTTCTAATCGAATACACTTGTATTCATAAGAAATTAGTTCTTTTTTTCTTTTTTTTGGTGCTCTTCAGATGTTAATTAGCCGATCGTGCTGCGTTGACCTCAAACAACTTATACAAAGTGGGGCAAAACTTGCTAAGCTCTCTTTGGGTTTCTCTTCTCACTTCTTTTCTCCTTCTTCTAGTGTGTTTGCTCGCAGTGACTTTGGAGCTTTGAGTTGCCACGGTTCCGTTTAGATAGAGTTGTGAAAGGGCCAACACATAGGTGGGGTTCCTATGGGAATGTGGGGAGTGCTTTAAAACGATCACAACATGGAACGAAACGTGTTTGCAGCAAACAAAGCCAGTCAGTGGGGCTGTAATATCCCAGATGTCAAGTCATAAAATGATTCAGCCAACACAACTAATGGCCCATTATATACATACATACATATGTATGTACATATGCTGGAAGAGTATGTATGGGTTGTACACCGCGCTCACACAGACACAAGGTACATTCACTTTCACGGGAGTTTACGTTGATCTGCAGCTGTTTTCAGAGAAAACTGAACAAATAGATATGTAGTATATGTACAGGTTGCCACTGTATGAATCTGCATATATATATGTATAAATATATATACATATTTAATATGGCATATGATTAATCGCCGATTGAAACGTTCTACTCTAGTTGTAGATTTATTCGAGTATAATCTTGAATTTCCTATGAAACCGATCTTCGATTAACATGTAAATACAAACGATGCAATCATTACTTTGCTACGAAATTGATCTTCAAGCGAAAAGGAAATAAATAATAACTAATTTAAGCACTGTCCTACTTTCAATAAGTCAGACTGATCAGTTTTCCCAACAAAACCGCAACCGTAACCGATTGAAAACCGAAACCAAAGCGCAATAGGAAGTTTATTTCCTCGATTTCCTGAAGTAGAGACAGAAAGTTGGCCAAAACCGGCGCATGACTAGAGGGGAACGAAGATGAGGAAGACTTAGGCTATGCTAAGTTTCTCTCTTTTGATTTAATCTTAATCTTGTTTTGCTTAGTAGCAGTGTGTGACTCACTCACCTTGGCAACGGCAAAGCCATCCGGATTGCAACTGGGAAGAAAGTGTATAATGGTTGTGTTGAGTAGGCGCTGCACCTCCGCGTCTGTCTCGTAGCTGCTGGCCAAGTACTCGGCCATGTAGAGAACTATTTGGCGACCCAGAGTCTCGTCGCCTTGTATGTTGGCCACCAACTTGACCATGGGACGCAGCAGATCACCGTTGTTGGAATCTGTGGCGGCATCCAGTGCTAGAGCGTGCATGCTGCGATTCTGTATGGTCTGGCCGATGGTATAGGGCTGTGCCAGTGTTGGATAATCCTTGGCAAGGCGTTCGAAGAGTTCACCAATCTCATCATTGTTTAGATAATGCGGATTCTCCAAGAAACTGGCAATTTCACCAACAACTTCGACTTTGGCTACCACTGGGGCGGGGGCGGGTGTTGTTGACGTAGCGGCGATGACGGCGACGAGGCACGTAAGCGCGAGCAGAACTACGTAAGCGCGCCCGAACATTTCGCGACGCGACACGTAAGCAACAAAAACAACAACGAATTCGCGTAGGCGCAGGCGTGCGCGCGCCGAGAGAGAGTGTGTTGGGGGGTGCAACAACCAAAAATAGGCCAAGGATAGTGAACAAAAGAGAGAGGGAGAGAGAGGTAGTGGGGGGGAGAGATTGCATGCACTTGTTGCACTAGTCAAGCACTTTCTTCTAATTACAATACGCAAATCGATTGTGTGAAACTGCTTTTGTTAACTGCTTTCTTTACACTTGTTTGTCACTTCTGTTGTTGTTGCTGTTACTGCTGCTACTGCTGGCTTGATGACGTTACACTCAAGATCCCGTCTTAACTTACCTTCAAAAAAAAAAGACTTGCACGGGAAAGGGGGAACACAAACACACACAAGACACTGCACTAATTTCGCGCTAGTTGGCCCAAATCGCCAAATTGCGGGCAGCAATGGACGAGCTAAACATCGATTGAAGATTTATCTTTATTCTATCAATAATAAATATTCATATATATATATACAAATATTTCTATTAACACCGATTCTAGTTAAAACTGCAAACCGACCACCGCAGCGTAGAGCCATAAAAAACAACTACAACTGCTACAATTATCGATGACTATCGCTCCCATGGCTAGCGACGTGTGTGTCGTGCATATTCAACACAGTGCTGTTATCGGTCAGTTAAACTCATCGCCAATTTGCAGTTTGGCGCGCAATTGAAAACAAATTAAAACACAAATAGAATTTATTTTCTTGTATTTTATTGCTAAAATGTGCTTTGGCTTATACAATTTAATAACAACAAATATATAAAAAAGAAAACAAAAAAGATTTGGGCTTGATTGGGCCTATCATTTATATAGAAATGATACGCTTAAGTTTAAATTGTTAAAATGTGTATATATCAAAAATTAGTATAATATAGGTTATTTTTATGTATGTTTAGTTAAGGCAAATTTTGTTTGTTTTTTTGAAAAAGTGCATTCTTTTCAAATGGTATCAGACATTTGGATTTGCGTTATAAAGTATTTAGAGTTCACGTTTATATGCTTAGGTGTGTAAAGGTGTATAGGAGTGTCTAGTGTGTGTGTGTGGGTGTGTGTGTGTCTCTCTAGATATAGTAGGTTGAGTTAGAATTGTTCTAGGATTCGTTTGGTGTTCTTCCATTTTGATATAACTGCGCATATAACTGTGCACATGTGTGTGTGTTTGTGTGTGTATAAATAGTTTGGTTTCCAAGTTTCCACAATTTGACACGATTCTAGTGCAGGTATTTGTGGCTGTGTGTGTGTGTGTGTGTGCGTGTGTGTTGCAGGTGGGTTTGTATGCTTGTATTGCAACAGGTTTCCACACGAGCCATCATATATAGTAGGTTTATATAGTACGTAGCTATATCGTAGATATTTCGCGTACAAAATCAATAAAAATCATTTAAAATTCAAAAATTGCCTGCCCAACTCATACCCTGCACCCCCATACAAACACACACACACTCTCTCTCACACAATACTCGTTCACCCACATCAATGCTCGTGGGTCGCCGCCGTCAGGCTAGTGTTCTGTATCTGGTCACCTCCAGCTCCTGCTCCTGCTCCTGGTCCTGCTCCTGCCCTTGCTCCTGCCCCTGCTCCTCCACGCTGTCGACGCTGCTGTGAGCTGGCAATGCGCTTCTTGAGCTGATGGAACGTTTGCTGCATATTGCTCATCTGAAAGCGTATCGAGCTGCTGACGTCACGCTGCAGCTGCTGCACCTCCTGTATGTCCTTGCGCAGATTCTGATAATCGTTCTTTACTTCCGTCATCGACTCGAGCAGTTCCATCACTTCCATTTCGTCCATTTGCTCCATTGTGGTCTGGTCCAGGCAGCGTTCCACGGCGTGCAGCTTGTGCGCCATTGTGTACAGCTGTGACCCAGCATTGGCCACCTACACGCGCCACGGAGAGAGGTCAGTGAGGGGTCACACACTCTCTCTCTGTCTACGCATTTTTTGCATTGTTTTCTTTTCTTGCTTACCGATTTTTCCAAGGCGTGGATATCCTGATAGCCTGTCATCTCCATGTTGTCCGGTTTAGCCGCTGCGCATGGTCCTAATCCTAATCCAAATCCGAATCCAAAGTGGATTCGCTGAACACTTTGGCGCTGCCTACTTTCAGGCGCCCTGGCGAGCGACTGTCTACGAAGTTGGCGAAGGCGTCTTTGCGCAAAGTAAGCGAATCCTGTGGGTCGCTCGGCTATTTATACACACGGAAACAGGCACACGAGGAACACACACACACACACTCACGCACATGGCACACAGACATGCACACACGCCTTGTTTGCTTACAGCACGAGAAGGAGCAGGAGCAGCAGGAGGAGAAGAGGAAGGAAGAGTAGGAGAACTGCGTGCAAGTAGCGACCTATTGAATGTCAATAGAAAATGCGACGACTCTTCGCAACAATACCCTATGCAAACGTACTACTCAAATTCGATAAATAATCGATAAGAAATATATAAAATTACTTATTATTAATTATTAATATTACTATTATTCTATTTTAAAATTTAAAAAGTTAGTATTTCAGTTCGATAAGAAATCGATAATAATATATTTGCTTATTTGTACACTAATTATAAAAATATATCTACTTAATC
The DNA here is from genome assembly GCA_018904595.1 of Zaprionus indianus. Lineage (NCBI taxonomy): Eukaryota > Metazoa > Arthropoda > Insecta > Diptera > Drosophilidae > Zaprionus > Zaprionus indianus. Next base: position 2,000,846 of record JAEIHA010000344.1, read on the forward strand.
AAGTGTTGGCCAAGTGCAACAAACAGCCGGTAATACCCCACACATTGCTTCACAAAAGGGTAAAGGAAATCCACCACCACAACCACTAACAGCGGCAGTCTGTGCGTGTGTGTGTGTGTGCGCTGTCCGGTGTGAATGGCAACTTTGGCCAGTGAAAGTATTTCGATTACGATTATGCACACATGTTGTTGACAAGGAAGCGGAAGTCGAAGGCAACTTTGCTTGATTCCGTGCCCATGTCCGCGTCTTTGTCCCTGCTGGAAGTCCATTCATCTGCAGTTACCTTTCTCTGGTTTGGCAAATTGGTTCATGTTCTAGAGAGGCGAAAATTAGTTTTCAGTTTTTTCCCCCACTTGTTTCCGTTCTCATTAGTCATAAAACTTTCTGTCAGTCATTGGAGCAAGTGTTATTTTCGTTTGCTATTTTTTTGTTGTCTTAAATTTTTTTTTCATATTCCTATCTGAGTTTGGTCAAAATTAGCCATGTCAGAGGGCGATAAGGATGGGGATGCAGATGTTTTGCCGCGCTTTAAAGGGTTGCCAAATATCGTGGAGGGCGTGGAGGATATACATGCACATCTGAAGAAGCGACACGTTCAGACATATCCCGAAGATGGCACACACAAGCGATGGGTCAATCCCCAATGCATGATCCTTTTCGCCACTGGACCCATTCAAAAAGTCGTAGATATTGTAGTGAAGAATCTTCATCATCCCATCGGTGTGGGGCTAGTAGCGAGTATTCTAGTGCAAGAACCACTGCGCACCAAGATAATCAAAATGATCGAAGAGCGCATGGAACTAATGGATCCGCGCATTGCGAATCATCCGAACTTTTTGCATACGTGCAAAATTATCGATCGGTTAAAGTGTAAAACTGTACATATGCAAGAGTACGATCCTACGGATAAACAGAAATTGTATGGCAGAATGAAACCAGGATCTCCCATTATTGCCTTGGATTTCCCCCAAATCTATTTTGGTTCCATACCCTCAGCAATTATCACCTTAAATACCTTTCGCACCATCAACGAAGCAGGAAGGCTTTGCTATCGCGAAGGACTTAATTTCGAAACGGTTTCCATTTGGACAAGAAAGCTAACTGAGGGATATGATATGGTTGCTAGTTTGACAAAATTCCCCAATTTTCGATTCAATTGCATTAATGTACCGTTCAAAACCGGGCAACTGGTAATGGTGCGCAATCACTATCACTACGAGGCGATTTATGTGAATGGCGATATGAAAACAATTGTATTTCCTACACAGACAATTTTTAGTTGTAAATTACATAATAATTGAAATGTTTTTTCATAACAAATTCATTGTAATGTAAAAAAAATCGAAATTATTGTAATTTAAAAAAACGAAGTTATTGTAATAACAGCATTTTTAAACAATTTGTAATATATTGTTATCGATTTATCTGGAACAACTATTTTTTTACTTTCCAAACAATATGTCGTTACGGTATCAATGAAAGCATTTTTAAGAATAATTTGTTAATTATTGTTTCCGATATCATTGGTAAACATTTCTTTAATTATTTGCTTGCATTGCAAACAATTCATCGTTATTGTTCGTGAGCGCTAGTCGATAGCTAGCGTGGCAATGTGAATTAATCGATATTTAAAAGCAGCAGCGACATCGATTATTTTCCCAGCACCTAAATCCATCCGCAACTTTGGAAATAAATAAATAAATAATAAAATATATATTAGTGCTAATGTTGCACGATTCCACTTGGATCGGCTAACGAAATGATTTGTCGCCTGTGCTTGAACACGTTGGACGAGCAGAATGCCGTGTTGCTGTTCGCTTCAGCTGCTGCTGCTACTGAGTGCAACAACAGTAGTGACAACAACAAGCAAATACCGGAAAACTATTTGGTACACTTGATATCGACGCATTTGTATCTCTGTGTAAGTCCCACCTGTGCAGCCACTGCACAGCTGCACACCTGTGCCCGCTCTAATCTGCGCTCTCTTTTTCCCAGCTGTCACGCGACGATGCCATCTCCACGTCCATTTGCACAGATTGCTGTGCGCAACTCGAGAGTTTCCACAACTTCTGGAAGCTGGTAGAACTGAAACAGACCACACTGTGCAGTCAGTTCTTGGAGATCGACTGCGATGTCAACTGGTCCGAGGAGGGCGATGTTGTGGAGCCACTTATCGAATTCAAGCAGGAACCCCTCGATGTCGAACTAGAGGCGGAACGGGAGGCCACCACACCCACTGCTGGCTATGAGGCGTTACTGCTGGTCAAAGATGAAACCGAATTTCACGAGTCCTATCTCAAGTCCACCGATCACAAGGTAGCAGTTGCAGCGGGCGTGGGAGTGGGAGTGGGGGCAAACAAATTCCCATGCATGTTCTGCGAGAAATCGTTCAAGATGCGCCGCTACCTGGAGGAGCATGTGGCCACACACACCGGGGATAGGCCCATTGCGTGTGCCTACTGCAACACCGCGTTCCGTTGTCGATCCAATATGTATACGCATGTGAAGACCAAACATAACACGCAGTGGCAAAAGGCACGTGCCGAACGCGATGCGGCGAAGGTGAACAGCAACAACAACAACAACAACAATAACAACAACAGCAGCAGTCAAGCAAACAGCCAAAGAAGCGTAAACGGAGCAGGAACCGGAGGAGGAGGAGGAGCAGCAGCAGCAGCAGCAGGTGGTGATAGCGATAAGGAGGCAGTACCGCCACCCCTCGAGCAGGTGGAGGCAGGTGAAGCCACACAGCCACAGCCAGTACTCATAAAGATTCCCATACCACCTGCGTCATCATCAGCATCTGTGCCCACATCTCCGCCAGCAGCAACAGCTACGCCAGTGCCCGCACCTACACCAGCGCCCATGTCCCTGCCCGTCTCGTTGCCCCTCTCTCTGTGTCCAGCACACGAAGCGTTACCACCGCCCGACAAAGTCCCTGCCGCTTCTGAGGCGCCTGAAGCCAATGAAGCCATTAATCTGACCGTGAACAAGCCCACAACGCAACCAACAGCTAAACGAGTCACACGCGCCAGTCGCCGCAAGACGCACTCACCCAAGAAGGTGCAACACATCGAGCGCAGTCTAAGTGCCAGCGAGGATAGCAGCAACGAAGATGTCGCTGACTTGTATGGGAAGCGCCTCAAGACTGAGCTGCAGACATGCAAGGAGAACGAGCTTATCTTGGCCAACTACAATGCGGTGTGTAAGCAGCAGGAGCACCTGCTCACGGCGGCCATGGCAGAAGCAGTGAGCAGCAGCAGCAGCGGTACAGCGACGGCGCCGGCGACGACAGCAGCAGCAGCAGCAGCAAACAGGTAAGCAGACGCAGTGTCAGTGCATGATCAGGCAGGGATTACTACATCACTTTCTCTCCTTCTATAGCGAACCCACTCCACCTGCTGCTGCTGCCGAGGCACCTGCTGCTCCTCCCGAGGCGGCGTATACGTGCAGCATTTGTGGCCAGCAGCTGCGCAACCAGCGCGCCCTCAACAATCACCTGCACAACAAGCACAACACCAGTCAGAGCCTGCCCAGTCTCAGCTTGACTGTCTCGATCTGTTCCAGCTGCGGTGAACTGGCGGGCAACAATCATCGCTGCTCAAGCAAAGCGGCCAAGTACACGTGCGATGTCTGCAGCAAATCCTTCAAGATGAAGCGTTACCTGGAGGTGAGTAACCAGTGTGATCCTTTATATAAAGAGAAGTTAATTTAATGCTGCCTCCTCCCGCTACCAGGAACACTTTGCCACACACACCGGCGTTAAGCTGCACACCTGCGCCTTCTGCCCCACTGAATTTCGCTCCAAGTCGAATATGTATCATCATACCAAGCGCAAGCACAAACTGGAATGGGAAAGATCGCGTGCCACACGCAATGCGGCCAAGCAGCAACTCCAGCAGCAACAGCATCCACAACAGCAGCCTGGACAGCAGGAGGAACCGGCAACCAATGATAATTCCTAGATGAGGAAGGAGCCAGTGCAGCAGCATTATAAAATATAATCAATAGTTACTTTTTAGCGTGTCTAGCCGTACGTACTTTCTGTACTTATATTCAGGGCCCAAAAGCGAAATCGGAATCTCTTCTTTCCTCCTTCTCCTCCTACTCCCCACGGTCCCTGCGTGTGCTGTTATATATAATATGTATATATAGTATATATATATATATATATGTTTATTCTCTATATATATTCTCCACCTCAACCTTCTCCTCACCCACTCTCTGTCTGCCTTTCCTATGCACCTTACCTTATATAGAACCTCCCCGTTCCCCCTCCCAATTAATGTTATATAAGAAGTACACTGAGAAGATGCTAAAGATTTATTATTATTAATTATTATCGACAAAAAAAACACTGTTCTTTTTTTTTGTATATGGATTGAAATTCTCATTAACACATAATTGTATAAATTTTCTCATACTTAATGTTAATATTATTAATTAATTAATTATTATTTATTTTCTTGTTTTACACACATACACATACAAACACATACAAAAAAAACACACACACAAAAACACAACAACAAATGCGAGCGCTGAATAATTATTGTGACTCATTTTTAGTCGAGCTCATCTAAGGAGAGAAAAAGTTTTTCGAAATGATAAATTCCATTTCCTTACAACTTTATTTGTTATGCTCTTTTATATATATACATGTATATATATATATATATTATATATCTACAGAATATGATGAAGTTGATGATGATGTGGATGATTATGATGCCATATGCTAAGGAAGATTAAGAATGGAGCAGGAACCGTGGGGGATACAACACACGCATCTCTATTAATAAAAATATGAAGTAAAATTGATTCATATTCGTATATAGGGTTTAATACACCGAGAACATTTGATAAAACTGTTGGATCTTTTGATCTACAAGAATATTTGAATTATCACACAGATTACTGTGTGGATCTTTCGATCTACATGAACATTTAATAAGTAATCTATGGGATATTTCGATCTTTAAGAACATTGAATATCTAATAATCTGTGGGATGATCCTCCTTCGATCTCGCCTGTCTTCCTGTTTCTCTCACTCTTTCTCTCTCTCTCTCTGTTTCTTATTAATCATGGTAGAGTCAGGCATTCAATCGGCCTGCCGCGCTGACTCTCCTCCTTCTCCTCCTTCTGCTTATCCTACTTTCATTCTTCACTGAGATTTGTGCTTCTTTTTTGCTGATGTTTTTTGGAGTATATTCTGTTTCTGTTGTGCTTGTTGTTGTTGCTGCTGTTGTTGCTGTTTAGTAACCTGTTTCCTACGACGCAGCCGAGCTGCCGGCTGTCACTTGGCGGTGGCCGTGGCAGTGGCGGTAACGGTGGCGGTGCTGCTGACGCCTGCACTGGCAGCATTGCGTGCATGCAGCAGATCTGTTGATGGCACTGAGAAGACAAATGTGAGACAACCGAATCGGAGCAGGCTGCCATGGGCGAGCACAGCGGCACCCTCCCAGGCGCCAGGAACCATTGGAGGAGGGGGCTCGATTTGGCAACGGCAGGCGGGTTTAATAATGGGTGCCAATCTGGAAAAGAGAGAGAAAGATATAGTGTAAGTTAGCAGTGAGTATTGCTGTCTCGTGAGTATTGCTGTCTCTTTCTATTTAGCAAAAAGAAGGAGATGGGTATAGACAGGAGATATGACAAAGTGGGAAAGTACTGTGGGAACCATTGGCAGTTTATGATTGGAAAGGTTTTTAGGGAAACAAAAAAAGAGGCTTTCATTGACTGGCCTAAGATTTCTAGGGTTTCTAGGGTGACCATGTGCCAGTAAACTTTAGGAATTATTGATGAAACAATGGAAATTCAATTGTACCAAGTAAAGAACTACTGCTATTCCCAATTGACCCTTAAAATAAGACAGAGAAACCCTAGTAGGCATCACAGAATATAAGTTAAGGTAAGTTAAAGGTTTGTATATCCTAAAGGTGACCATACCCCATTAAGAAACTGTCCTCTTTTACAACTAACTCACTGCACACTCACCTATCCTGTGTCTCCCGCTTGGGTGGCTCATAGTGTCGCTGTATGTGGCGACGCTTGTCGAGCAGATCATCGACGCGCCTCTTGAGTTCCGCATCATCGGGTCGCATCCTCTTGCCGGCATGTGTGGGTGTATATTCCGTGATATCACACGTATACAGCTGTCCATTGACCTCTGTGCCAAATTCGGAGTAATTGATGAGCTCGTAGGACTTGGTGAACTCATCATAGAAGATGATCGCATGCTGTGGCGAGATGCGTGAGCAGTAACCAATTGCCGAGAGATCCACCGTCTCAGTGTGCGCCAGCGAAGTGGAGGGCGTAAAGTGACCTCCATAGCCAATGTACAGTGTGCGATAGCGCATGAAGATCGAATGATCCAGACTCAGATTACTGAACCAACGACTGTCCTCGAGCATATCCCCCAGTGGAGTGAGCACCGCCCGTGCACGCACTTTGCACTGCAGCAACTTCAGTTCCAGACGCGAGGCAAGCTCGTAAGCCTTCTCTGTGTCGCTACGCACACGCGGCACATAACTCTCTGCGGCAGCATCCGCTGCAGCAATGGCAGCTGCCGTGGCCAGCGCTGGATGCAGTGCCAACATGGGATCCTCATCGGCTGAATTGCCATTCTTCTGTGCCAATATCGAGGAGGTTTCGCTGGTGAAGAGCAGCGAGAAGTGACGCATATCCTCCGGCGCCAGATCACTCTGCAGCGCTGTCTGTGCTTGTCCCTCTGGGACACCAGCGGGTGTACTCGCCAACTGTCGCAGTCGTCGTGCTGCCGTGCGATTCTTATATTGGGTCACAATCTCGGGATGCTCCACCACCAGTTGCTGTAGTCGCTGGTGTGCCAACTTCTTGATGATGTCCACATCCAGATGACACAAATCCGCATCAATTATAATGTTTGCCTTGCTATCCTCCTCCTCGTCCTCGTAGCTTATGTCCAGATTCGCTTGGCTGCTGCAGCTTACACTGGCTTTGCCCGTCGTCGTCGTTGTCGTTGTCGCTGTCGCCTGCGCTGGTGTCTTCTCTGGCTCTGGCGCTGTCTGTGTCTCTGTCAATTTTCTGCTGCTGCTGCTACTGGTAGCGGTGGCGCTGGCCAATGTGCCGCCCCTTTCCCGTTCGCTCTCTGTGTCGCTTTCGCTTTGAATGCCGCCGGCGGCAGCATCCAGCTCCGCCACATTGCCATGCTCCCTCTGAATCTCACGGAACTTGGCGTGTGCACAGCGCAACGCCTCCAGATCCTTGAGCAGCGACTCGGTGACACTCTCCCTGGATATATCCTCGACAGCGGTGGGCAACTGCTTGCGTCTCTTCACACGATCGTAGCGCAACGTTTGCCTCATGGAGGGCAGCAACGCCGGAGGATGCTCGTAGTGGTAACGCACCATGGCAGGCACCTCAATGTGCGAACGGGTGCGCATGTTCCACTTCATGCGGAATGGAGGATGTCGCGTATTGACACGCCGGAAGAACTCCATCTTAACGTTCTCATGGTCCAGGGGCTGGTGGAAGCGATTCCATAGGCGCACGCGTTCCGTGGCCGAAATGCTGTTGGTCATATTGGCATCCTGTGTAGGAATGGGAAACTCTTAGTTTACTTTTCTCTACTCTGCACTCAGTATTGTACTCACTATGAAATTCTCGACATGATTGGGGCACATCCAGAGGCCGGCGGGCAATGCAGTCAGCGGGGGATCCAGGCAATCCTGATGATAGTACAGTGGGCAATAGTCGCACGAGATGAGCGGCGCCCGTTTGCAGCTGCGTGTGCAGTAGAAACAAGTCTTTGCGGGCAACGGCACCAGACCCTGTGAGTCCAATTCAAATGGCTTGGAGTTCCTCCTCTGGCTGCTGGGTTTGCGTCCGTGTCCATTGCTAGTCCCCGGCCCACTGTGCGGCTGCTGCACGGGCTGCACTTTGCCATTGCCCGGGAACTGTGTGTGCAGCTCCAGCTCGGGTGGCAGCGAGAATTGCTGCGGATTGAGCATGCTGGCAGCGCGTATAACATCATCAAGGGGTGTCGGTTTGCGGTTCGGATCCAGGGCACGCTGTATTGCCAGCGGCATCTTGGCCAACAGCTTCTCGGTGCTGTTGCGTTCACTGTTGCTGCGCTTGCGTAAGTTGCGTATCTTCAGCGGAATCGATTCCAGCTCACCCGATGAGGGTGTGTTGGCTCTGGAGCCGCTGCCAGCCGAGGGCACACGTTCGACGGAACTGGCTTTCGAGGAGCAGGCCGGTTGCGACACCTTGGCCATGCGGCAGCTGTGACACAACCATTGGCCACTGGGTATATCCTCTTCACTGAGCGGTGGATCACTGTGGGGAAGGGAATGGGGGTCACTTGGGGATCACTATACACGGCTGGACTGGGTATATATACTCACTGGCATTGTAAATGAAATGAGGAGGGGCAGCGATCGCAGCACAGCAAATTCCCGCCCTCTTCGCAGGCATCGCACAAATCGTGGTTATGTCCGCGTCCAGGGCGCCGATAATAAGGATGCTTTGCATTGCTGCTACGCTGCACCAGTTTGCCTTCCTCATTGGGTGGCGGCTCAATTAATATCTTGATTTGCTGCAAGAGAAAAAGGAAAGGAATCCATTTATCAGACATGGTATGTGGTATGTATACACAGCAGGGGTATCACACAGTTGATTATCACAGAGTTTTTAACTAAAAACGACAATGGGTGACACTTGATTTTCGATATGGGAGCTGTCAGCATATACACACCTCCATTATGCTCAGCGAACCGATTGGGTCCTGGTCAGCTTTTGACATTTTCTTTAGCTTTTTCGTTCAACAAGAAATTGTCAGCTTGGAAGAGTTGAAACCAAAACCAATCACAGCGTTGTATTTGTATATGCTCAATTGTTGATATTCTATCGATAGGACACAGCGCATCGAAAGGCGGGAGTGAACCACAGTGAATGCTGTTATTTTGCAACAATTACATTGATGTATATCGATAATTATATTTAAATCTATTATCAGAATTTCAAATTACAAAATATCGCATTGTTTTGCAGCCATTCCAGAAGCAATCCCAAACTGATATTTATATCGATATATTGCTGCCACCTTCTATCGATATGGATTATCAGAATTTAAAAAACAAAAGTATCGCATTGCATTTTACCCGTGCCAGAAGACATTTATTTGTCAAGCTGTATGCCCATCTTGCTATATGTTATATATTATATATAAATAAAAGATTATTATTTTCTCCGTACATTATAGTTAATATTGTAAATTTTGGTTTGTACATCGATAACCTGAACGCAGCAGTTCGTGAATTTCGTGCAATATTGACAGCCCTGTTACGTTGTCGATAACCGATATAGTGTTTGTAATCAACACAAAACAAAAGCCAGCTGCGATATTGCTCCTTAACTGCGTAAATTAAATAATTTAAAGTAATAAATTCATAAGTGAACAACAAATAAGTTTGTCATAAGCGCATTATACACATGTTTTTTTTTGGCAAACGTAAACCAGCCGAGACGCCCACTGAGGAGCCCATTCAGGGTCAGGCAGATGGGTCAAAGCAAAACAACGGCGATGATTTCATATTTGTGGAACGCAAAACTGATGTTGATCCTCCAGCTGGACCAACTTCAGGTGCAGGTGGTGGCATGATGTATCCGCCCATACCACAATCGGCATACGGACCAATGCCGTATCCACCACCGGCCATACCCGCCAGACCAGGGCAGGGTGGCATTGCTGGTGTTGGTGTTGGGCCAATCAACTATCTGCAGGACATTCCCTTTGAGCTGTCCCCCCAGCTGACCTCCAAGGATCGCTTCAGTGGCACACAGATACAGGTGGACTCCATCTTGGCGTTCCTTACGCGACAAATGTCCGTGGATGCCTTGGCCGATGATTACACATTCACGCTGGAACGTTCAGTGCAAAACGATTGTTTCTAGAACTCAATAAATATAATTGCGAGCTAATTATAGACTAATTTTAGATGCTGTTGCTGTTCATGTTGACCAATCCCCCGACCAGTATAAATTGTATTATTATTAGGACGAGTGATAAGCGAAAGAAATTACACAACCACCACATCGAGATAAGCTGAACTTGACTTTTTATTTTAGATCAACGACCTGAGATTCCTCTAACATAAGAAGGAGAGAAGAGTGATAAGTCTCCATATAGAGGGCAAGTCTGTGTATATGTTCTATATATCGTTTTTGAGGAAGGTTGTCCCGCTGGGTTTCCCCCAAAATAAGAGGCAAAGAAACAGCGATAAGCCCCTTGTGGTTGAGAAGTCGCTCGATAAAGTGTGTATATATTCTTGTTCAACATTTATTGTATATATATTCTTGTTCAACACTAACTGTGTATATATACGTGACTAACTGTAGTTCCAGAGTTGATCTGTCTACTATTTTACTACTTTAAAAGGCACTTTCCTAAACTTGATATATGTTTAACTTTACTACAACTAAACTAAAATATATTCTATATCTCTCAGAGGATATTTGAGTTGTTAACTAGGTTTGTCCTTCAAATTCCCCTTACATTCTTCTTTTTATTCAAATGCCTATTAAACTGAACCCCTTTTCCATTGGAAACCCCAAAGAAATTCCCATCTAGCTGGCCATGATCTTTCACCTTCCACCTTTCCAAATCCGTCACATCATAATCTAGTTCATGTTCGACAAAGTCACATTAAATTGCCAGTTTTCTCGTTGAAAAGTAAAAAACAAAACATTTTCTTATAGAGTTTCTTTCAAATAACATTCCGGTTAAATCAATTTAATATTATACACCCCTTTTGGTTTATTAAAAAAATTTCTCTGTGTTCATATTTTGCGTAATATTGGTTAATAATGGCCAGTCAGGATGTCAGCGATTGGGATAAGCCACTAAAAACGTCGTCAGCCACATCGGAGTTTGAGGAGGATCCGGACTATTGCAGTCCGGACAATCAGCAGAAGCGTCAGGATGAGAACGTGGCCCTATTGCAATCCTATGTAAGACGTATGGCATATCAGCCGGCAGTGCCCCCCAAAACAAAGGCCTACGATGTGTCGCTGTCCAAGCCAAAGAGAGTCGTGTTAACGGATAACTTGGCGCAGTTCAAGGAGTTCTATGATCCGAAGCTGAGAGCGAAGCGCATTAAGCGCTTGCTAGGCAATAATTCCATAACCACTGAGTGAGTGAGAACTTCCTACTTCAGGAGCTCGTTCACTAACCTTCCTCTTTCTCGCTTGCAGGCAACTAGAAGACGTGCTCAAGAACACCAAGAAGAAGGAACAAAAGAAAGAGGATTTCCTGAAGCGCAAACAGGAGCTCTACTATGCCATGCTCTCCAAGATGGAGCGTCAGTGTCGCACACAATATCTCAATGTGCTGATCAAGAAGTTCGCCAAGTTTATATCCCATCTGGCGACCACAATGCGCATTCCACCCAAACTGGTTGATCCCTATGCCCGCATGCAGCGCGGCATATTCTGTAACATCCTGCTGGCCATCGGTGTGCAGCCCTCGACGCAGTCCGCGATCTACTACACCAGCCAGGATGCCATCGAATACGATGTGTGCCATCGTCTGGCACACGCGCTGCTCTCACTGATCATCAAGGCGCTGGATACGGCGGCCACACAGGATCCCAATGAAGTGGGCAAACCCTCGGCGGAGATGGACTTCAAAATGGATAATTACATTAAGGAGCGACTGATGTGTGCCGCCAAGAAGAAGATTAGAAACGAGCAGAGACGTAAGAAGCTTGCTACATTCAACTATGATGCCTTCTTCAAGTGCTCCCGTCTTGATTGCGAGAAGTAGCGCGCGAGGGAATGCAGAAGGACTCTCACGTTTGTGTTCATTTCTCGATTTTAGTCTGTTTTATCGGTTCCCGTTATTGTCGTTGATCTCCACTTGAATACACAACATTGATCTAAACTAAGAGGAATCCTCTCCGCCTACTGCAATCTTCATGCAAAGCCATTTCCCGGGCACCTCAAAGCTGTCGGGCGGATGCGGCGTATACTGCTCACAGCAGGGCACATGCCACACCTGCTGCACCTTGTGTGCTCCCAGGCGATGTCGTATGGGTTCCTTCACTATAATCTTTCCCGTCTGGGTCTGTGTGGCCAGTGAGTACTGATGCTCCTGCTGCCAGCGACGGAAAATGGGCTTCAGTTCGGAGCCCAACAGAAAGGCGTGACTGCGCATCAAATCACGGGAGAAGAAGTCCGTGTCCTGGCCACTGTGCAACGTGGCATAGAGCAGGAAGGGATCATCGTGGGAGCTGCAACGAAAAGAAATGATTAAAATAGATTGCCATGGCCAAGCCTCTCCAGCGCTCTTACAGATTGTTCGTGAGGAACACACTCGCGTGCTGTTGTATATACTGCCAGGCGGGCTTGGACCAGCTGCGCATATGCTGGCGTCCTAGGACGAGCACATGCTTGCGTCGCTCCTTGAAGTAGCGCACAACGGTGGCCAGCAGGTTGGCCAACTGCTGCGGAGGCTTCTTGTTGCCCGTGGAGTAGGCGACGTTGAGGCCATCGATGACACAATCGTAGGGCGCAGTTTGTTGTACGTATTTCTTAAAGCGTTCCACCTCCTCCGGCGTGGACTTCTGGAACACATCCTTGCGTATGAGCACCTTCTCCAGGAACACATCACGCAGCTCCTCAAACTGTTTATCACTTATGGCCACATGCTCCAAATGCTGCTGGCAGGCTGTACACTTCCCGAACTGATTCAGCTGCGTGCTGCTCACCTGCTGCAGCTGTTGGGGATGTTGCTCTGCCAGCAGTTGCAGTTGCTGTGCCACCTTCTCGCTGATGAGTATGTCGTGCCGCTCGAGAAACTGCAGCAGGCGTTCCAGCTGCACGCCCAGTGTCTGTGGCTGCTTTGCACTGCTTGCCAGATGCGCCAGGTACACTTCACATTTGGGCATCTTTCTAGTCTGCAGCATCTCCTCCAGCAAGCGCCATGCCAGCTCTGGTTCCTCTGAGTTAAAGGCTTTGCAGGCCAGCGCACTGTAGGCCACCAGGCTGGGCGTGGCAGTTACCTTCATCATGTCCAGCAGGGGCAGAGCTCGCTGCCAGTGTGCGCTGGTGGAGATCAGACCAAGTATCATATGCTCACAGCTACTGGCGTCGAGTAACTCGTGACCAGCTTGAAGCTCATCACAGATTTGTAAGATTTCCGATTGCTCCTGCTCAGTGAGCAATCGCATTTGATAGGCAGCGTTGTAGCAGCGCAGCAGGCGGCCCAGTGACGCTGCATTGGGTTTGATTCCTTGTGCCTGCAGATAACGAAGGTAACTCTTGGCCACTGGCAGCTGTTCCCCCGTACTGCACAGGCCCAGGATGACGGCATCCACATTGCTAGAGGTCACGAATTTGGAGTTCTCTTGCAGCGCCTGTCGCACACTCTGCCATTCCTCATGACTTGGTTCGGTCTTGCGCTCAAAGTAATCCGCCTTCAGCTGCTCAAACTGTTCCGACTGCACTACGCCCAGTTGGGGGCGTCGCTTGTAGTGACTGGCCCACAGGCGGCGGGGCGTGGCATTTACCAATGCTGTTCTGGGAGTTGCCTGCCTGATCAAATTATGGCGCAATTGTCGCAGCAGCCGCAAGTTAAACATATTCCTCGGTTTGTTTTCAATCTTACGCCATGCCGGTTGGGCAATCGGCGAGGCATAACTAAGTTATCGATAGCTATCAATCGGTTCTATTATGAGTGAGGCTCACACAGCTGATTGGGTAGTGAACCAGTTGTGTTCACGAGACATAAGTACGTACGTATGATAAAAGAATTTAAGTTTCTGAATTCATTTTCATCAATTGTTGCTCAGCCCATTTGTATAAATTCTCCTATTGATACATTGTAATTAATTAATACACACATTACAAAATACACTAGTTCCCAAAAGTCTGGTGCACTTAGCAAGGCACTCAACCTTTTTGCGCTCATCTCTAACGATGAGGAGGAGTCACATACAGTGTGGAGCCGTTTTCACAGGCTTGGCAGCACTGGCAGCACATTTGAATCTTCTCTTATTTGGCGCGCAATTTCAAAATTTAAAATCGCTTATTCAAGTAATATGCTGTTGGTGTAATAAAACAAATGATTCTTAGGGTTTTACTGTACAATATCTATTTATTCGTGTTTTATGCATTATAGTTAAACATTATATAGGATTTGATTACTGGGTTACTGCACAATGACGTTGATTTGGGCTGAAGTTTATTGCATATTTGCCGTTGCTTAACTGTAAAACTAATGCTTATTTGAGTGTGTGTGTGTGTGTGTTGCATGACTATTGTAGTTGTTATTGTTCACGGTTCTTCATAGATAAATGTTTTGGGGTGAAGGGTTGTTCTCTTATTGTACAAAATAATAATACAAATCATATAGATTATATGTAGATACTTTCGTTCGTTGCTGATATAGTCAAATAACAATTAAAGTTAATTAAATAAATTAAATACCGCTATGTAGGCCTTAAGATGCTAAATAAATCGAAATTAAATGCAGTTGTTAGTCGAAATTAAAATAGCGCAAAACAAACAAAGAAGAATACATACATACATACATCTGTATGTTTTTATGAACATGTGAATCTGTGCGTTATTATTTATATAGGAGTTGGATAATTGTAAATCATCTAGGCAAATTCGTTTGTTTGTTTTCCTTTTGATTTGATTTGTTTCTCTGTGATTTGATTCTGTTTCTTAACTTATTCGCACATGCTGCGTACTTGTGCGTGTGTGTGTGTGTGAGTGTCCTACGTGCTACGCATACAGTTAGCAAAAAAAAAAGTGACAATAATAATAATTTTAGTTTTTAATCATATTTAAATTGACTGCGTAGATGCGGCCTGTGTGTGTGTGTAGGTGTTTGTGTGTGTGTGTGTTGGAGCAGGACGGCACATCATCTACGCACAGCTGCGCGCGCGTCGTTGTAAGCGCTTCATACGTCGATACCAATCGTCCTTCCATTCGATAACTATTGAACGCGGTCCAATGCCCAAGTAGCCAGGCGGTGCTTCCGAGTCTCTGCCCAAGATCAAATAAGATCTGCAAGAGAGAAGAAAGTAATGCATTAATTTTAAGTTGTTTTATCATTTACATGATGAAGGCAGTAAAATATTGCACTTCTATTTGTAATGCATTATAGGTATTTAAATGCTCCGATCATTAAGTGTTGTTAAGTTTTCCCTTTTTGTTGTCCCTTATACCCGATTGTTAGTATTTTTTTACTAGCCGATAATTAAGTGCTGTATAATGGTCCCTTTTCCTTTGATGCACTAGTATTTTAATTACACGATTATAAGGTGCTGTAAAATGTCCTCTTTTTAATCTTCTTTCTCTTTGAATTGTAATCGATTGTTGGTATTTTTTCAAGTTTCGATAATTAAGTGCTGCAAGATGTCTTATTTCGCACTTCAGTTCACTTTTGGCCTCCCTCTTCACTCACCTGTTTACTTTGATCTTGGGACAACGACACTCCAGATTCTTAATCGGTATGATCCAGGTCATAGGACCCCGTTTGAGGATTGTATTCGGCATTCCATATGCGCCGCTGCTGCTGCTGCTGCTGGTGGTGGGTCTGCTGCGCTTGAATACCGCCCGAATTTGCAGATCGTATCGCGCCGTTTCGCTGTCGTTTGGATAATCCTCCGGCACGCTGTCCCCATGGATCGCTCTCGTATACACGCTGCCCGGATGATCCTGATACTGCTGATCCATTTCGTAGTCCCCGTACGGATCCATTGCGCGCCTGCGCTCGCTGCTGGCTGCCTCGCTGCTCGTATCGCGACCAGTTACTGTTGCCATTATTGCTGTGGTAGAAGGAGACAAAACGAGAGGGGGGGAGAGAGAGGGAGAAGTTAAGAGAGTGCGGGGAGAGGGGGTTGTCAAGCACTTACCGTAATCTCTTTTGCAGAATTTGTTGAGGTTTAATCTTTTGGTGCTGATTTTGCATTTTTCGCATTCTGCGCAACAGAGACGGCGATGAGGATGGAGGGAGATGAAAGAGAGAGATAGAGCGTAATTAAGAGAATTAGTAAATGGCAAAATGGTGGAGGCGGAGAAGATGCACTAAAAGCAAAGCAGCGCAGGTTCTGCCTTCGACCTTCGTGTGGCATGTGGGGGGCGCGAGGGCACGCCCACTGTGCCTCACGATGGGGCAATTTCGCCCTGTTTACAATGCCACAAGCGAAATTGATGTCTTTATGGCCAATGCCAATTAGCGTGGCCAACAGCAGAAACAGCAGCACCAACAGCAACATAAACAGAGAAACCATTCCCCGTTCCCCTACCCCCGCCTCTTTCCTGCTGCTCCTACTAAGGTCGCCTTTGCCTGCCTTGCTGCACTAAAATTAGCTGCGCTGCTGCTGCATTTGTTTTTGCAGCAGTAAACGTTGTTGTTGTTGCAGTTGCAGTTGCAGTTGCCGCTGCCTCTGCCAATGTCACAGACAGCAGGACAGACAAGCATAGGAGGAGGAGGAGAAGGAGGAGGCTAAGCAAACGTGACGATGCATAAACTTTGCATTATATCGAGATCGGTTGCTCCTATCGATGCGATCGATCCGATTGCAGTCGTTCGGGGGTGGCGGGGGGTCGTGCTAAAATTGTCTCGCTGCGGTTATTTATGGTATGCACTGCTAACTATCGCGTGAGAGAGAGAGAGAGAGTGGTGAGTGGAGGGGGGGCCGATGAATATATATTTATACTGCAGTGAAAAGAGCACAAGGCACGCCCACACATCGACACTTATCGACTATCGTTCGAACTATCGTTCACAGTGAGTCACAGTTAATCGTTTAATTGCGCATTAAATTAACATGTCATTAAATTTCGTATGCAAAATCAGTTACGACCTAAGGTCGAAAAGGGGTGGCTTAGTACAAAAGGGGAGGGAGGGAAAGGGGGTGCACTGGTGTGACAGGCACTAACTTTAAATTAACTCAAACTCGACAGAATTTCAAATTAATTTAATAAGATTATCAAATTATAAATTCATAATTAATATTCATGTCGAGCAGCGTCTCGCCGGCACGCCCCCCACTCCGCCCCCTTATGCTACGCCTCTCTATACATTTGCACCCCCCGCCCCCTTTCCTTTCGTCTCGCTCTGTCCCTCACAGCGTCACACTTTGCAAGGACAAAGTTTTTAGTTGCGAGAGAGGGTGTGTGGGGTAGAGCGAGATGGCTAGCTTGGTTACAAGCTCTCTCGTAACTTCTACTTCAAATTCAACTTCATCTTCCATTTCCACTTCCCCCTGTCCCTTTCCATTCTTCTTTGCCGCATCAACTTTGCGCTTTTCTTTGCCACTGACAAATAAATTTGAGCAGAGGCGCAAAATGCTAGTGAGAGCTTTGGGAGAGAGAGGAAGGAGAAGAGAGAGGGAGGAAGTACTCTATGTGAATTTGCATTTGATGATGGATGAGTTGCTGCTGCTCTTCCTAGTTCCGAGAACTTGTCACACTGTGCTGCTTCTTCCTCCACTTCAGTTCCATCTCCTTCTTCTTGTTGTTCCTCTTCCTTTTTTTTTGCAGTTTTAATTCTTGTAGTTTTGAGTTTTCACTGTTCAGTTTTCGGTTTGTTGCCTGCGGCTTTTTCTACTTCTTCTTCTTCTTCAACTTTTACTTCAACTCTGACTTAAGTTCATGCATGAGCGAATGTCCTCCAACAACAACAAGAACAACAAAGAGAGAAAGGTGAAGTTAAGAGAGCAGATCAATGAGTAACTAAGCCAGAGTTGCCAATGTAAATTTGGCACTTATGTTCACTTATAGAGCGCACCCTCTCTGCCGCTGCTGTTTCAAATGCTGTTGTCCTTCTTCCTACTCTCAAATAGTTGGCAACAATAGCAATAACAGGAACAACAAGAGGAGTAAGGTGGAATAAAGAGATCAATAGGCAGTTTTGAGCCAGAGTTGCCAATACAATTTCGCTCTCTTGCTGACAAATCTGCCGCTTTTGCTAATGCTTCTATTACATTTGATGCTCTTATCCTCCCCTCCCTTCCCCCACTCTCAAATAGTTGGCAGCAATTAGCAGCGGCAACAGGCTGAGTGACGTCGCCGTCGCCGTCGACGTCGCCGTCGACGTCGGCTGCTTAAAAGCAGCATGCGCTGCTCATTCATGAACAAATTAAATAAAGAAACTTTTTAATACATTTGCGTAGCTGCAGTTGTTGTTGCCCGCTTTTTATACACTTCTTCTTTTCCTCTTCTTCATCTTTTACTATTTGCTGCTCGCCATTCGCTTTGCCACTTTGTGCAAAGTTTGCTTTGCTTTTACTGCAGCAGCAGCAGCAGCGACGTCGGCGGCGGAGGCACGCGCCACCTTGGGGCGCCGCAAAGGAATGGCAAAGCAAAGAGAGTGAGAGGGGGGGGTGGTAAGGGAGTATGGCAGGCGGCTTTAGCATGATTTATGCCGTTGTAGCGCATTCTCTTTGAGAGGCAGCGTCTAAGAGAGGGGGGCAAGAGCGAGCTCTGCCTGCAGTCTGCGCGCTCTTGATGCACCCCCTTACCTTCCCCCTGCTCCTCCCTCGAGGGAAACTGTAACTAAAAGTTGCGTGCAAACATTTGCACTATCTGTTAAGTGCTGCCGCCCACGACGCAGCAGTAGCAGCAGCAGCCCGCAGGCAGAGCTCGCTCTTTCCTTTTTTTTGTCCCCCTCTCTTAACGCAACCCCCCTTCTCTTAACAGTAGCCGTTGTCTTCTTTGGGCTCTCTGGGCTGCCGCTTAACCGACAACCGACTGCACTTTAGCGGATTTGTGTTTTCTCGCCCATTTGAAAGGATTACAAAGCTAGAGCGAGACAGGGCGAGGCAAGGCGAAGCAAGGCGAGACGAGGTGCCAAAAGTTTCCCGTCTGCCTTAGTTAGTACAGGCAACTAAAGCAACAACAACAACAACAACAAAAGCGAGGTTATGAGTGCGTGTGAGTGAGACAGAGACTAAGACAGTTTGACTGATTGAGAGAGAGAGAGAGAGAGCGCACTTACTTACCCCTGCCGCCGTCGGTGCGATAATATTGCGACTGGGCGGCCGTTGAGGAGGCGCCTCTGTCCACGCCAACGCCTACGCCGGAGGAGGAGGGATCGCTGGGCTCTGGCGCCGTGTTCTGCGTATCCAGCATGTTGATCATGCGCGGCGGTTGCTCTGCAACAGAAAGAGAGAGAAAGAGAGAGGGAGAAATTTGAGGTTAGATACGGTTCAAGTAATAGAAACGAAGATTACGAATAGGGAAAAAAGAGGGAGAAGAAGAAGAGTGCGAAATTGAAAGAAGTAAAGCCAGTTTACTTTTGTCATTAAGTTTGCTAAGTAAACCTAACCTATAATAGAATATATATATTATGACAAATTTTTGCAAATATTTCAAATTGCAATCCGGCTTTGATTTAATCAACAAGTTGAAATTGCTTGTAAAGGAATTTAGCTAGCAAAACAAACAATCGGCGATTGCTCACCCTGAAATATTTACAGAAATTCGAAATCTTTTAAAGGTTGAAAGATTCGTAATGCGTAAATGTAAATGTAAATGTATTTATGATGTTTATTTTCATTGGATTTACGGCTGGCAATGCTGCTGGCAATGGGCCCCCTGCAGAGTGGGACCTGAATCAGGCCGAACAGGCTAATATATTGCCCCAAAGGGAGAGAGGTCTGCAGAGACACCGAGAGAGGGAGAGAGGAAACTATGACACTAACCAGGCTAATACGAGGCTAGTGAAGTGTTTATATGATATATGTATAGGTATAATATATGTTATGGGGATAAAGGGATAAAGGAGGCTGACTAGGCGAATATATTGCCTGACAGGGAATGAAGTCTGTAGAGAGTGAGAGAAAAGTTTGACAAAGGAAGTGGCAAAGTGAACTATATACATATATGTAGGAAATATATATATATATATGATCATAAAGTTAGGTATATAGGTATAAAGATATGGACGATAAGACTGATCTAATATATTGCCTGCAGTAAAATAAGGTTGTAGAAATTGAGAGACAGCTATGACACCTATGTGGCCCTTAATATGGCAAAATATACAATATATATATCGCTAATATACGTTTGATGATATAGATAGGGATATAGGTATAAGGATATAGAGATGAACAGACTGAACAAGAAAATATATTGCCCGGAAGAGAATGAAGTCTGTGGAGACTGAGTGGGAACTATGGCACTAACGAGATTGATACAATGAGGTCCTATATATATACATATATATAATACAGATTATAGATAACAGATTAGTAATATTATGTATTATACAAGGAATGATCAGCTTGAACAGGCTGATCAGGCTGATCAGGCTTTAATAATGCACAAAAGGAAGCAATGCTCTGCAGACTCAGAGAGGAAACTATGGCCCTAAAGATGACCGAATATACCATCTATGTTAACATTAATATAGGTATATATATAGATACATATTTTAGCTATAGTTATGGTATATATTATAGGGATATAGATGGAGTACTTACTGATACAGGGAGCAATGTGGGAGCGACTCTGTTGATAGCCGCGGGCGCAGCGGTTGCAGGTCAGTCCGGTGACGCCGTCCTTGCACGGACATTGACCGCTGGTGCTGTTGCAGATCTTGCCAGATGAGCCGATCGGATGGCACTCGCAGGCTGCAAGAAAGAGAGAGAAAGAGAGAGGATGTAAGTGACAGGGAGAAAGAGAGGGAGAGAGAGAGAGAAAAAGAACTTCAACGGCAACAGTTGAAAAGCGGCTAAAAGATACGCAATGCAGATGCCTTAACGCACTGCCACAGATAGAGATACTGCCACAGATACAGCTACAGCTGCAGATACATTTGCAATTGCAGTTACAGATACATTTCGCTGGCTCGTGCAGCTGCGTCGCGCTGAGAGCTTAATTGAGCTGGCCGCACTTCAAAGCCTTTTTCTTTCGACCCCCCATGGCAAATGCACAATCTGAAATCGCAGCACATGCACGCACACATCCACAGATACGCCCACACACACACACACACACACACGCACTGTGTCCATCGCTGGCTACTTGAATTTTCTTTCTTTCTTTTCCTTTGCTTCGCTTTCAAGTTTTCCATTTTCAACGCGCTCCCTGCACGTTTATGAGCCGTGGAAATATGCATTAACCGATAACGGGAGAGACCTCACAAGGGTGTTTCCCCCCCTCCCCACCTCCCATCTCGTCTGCCCCTTCACCTCTGCAGCACCTACCATGCCCCCTCTTAACATTGCTGCCAAATTGAGTGCACGCTGCCACATTTGCCACGCGGTTAATTGCGAATGCCACTGAGAGAGAGTTTGTGTGTGTGAGGGTGTGTGTGTGTTTGTGTGAGTGTGTGTGTGTGTGGGAGTGTGTGCGTGTGTGTAAGTGTGACTATAAGTCGGTGCGGCAGCTTGCTACTTGCCCCAGGACTGACTTGCATGTGGCAACCTTCTTCGAAATTTAACTTTGATTATGCATTGCGTTACACTGCAAGAAAAGGGAGAGTAATTGAAATGTAAGAGGGAGACAGAAAGGAAGGGAGAGGCAAATAAATGCAGAAAAAGGCAGAGAAAGAAAAAGAGGGAGAGAGATAGAGCTAGAGCAGATACTCAGTACTCAGCATTTAAAGATAGAGAGATAGAGAGATAGAGAGAGAGAGAGAGAGAGAGAGAGAGAGAGAGAGAAGAGGGAGATTCTCAGTACACGACAGTTAAAAGCAGAGAGACAGACATATTTAATTCTTTCTTGAGTAGCCCCAATCCTTATCAAGTAACTCAGACTCTCGAATTTAAAAGGAAGGCAGTTTCTATTGTCATACATTCATCAGACTCTTGGGTTAAGGCTATGTGGATAGTATAGTCCAGTAATATGACTAATAAACTCAAGTACAGATAAATTTAAAGTGACTAGATTCACTGAACAGCGAAAAAATTCGGAGTATTCAGATACCTTAACAAGTTTAAAAAGTCAAATTTGTAATTTCTTTTCTTATATAACCTCAAATTACTGTTGAAGGTACTACAAGTTGGAAAATTCAATTAAAATCCACCATATCCACTGTACCGTACCTTCATAATTGCCTGCGCTAGCTTTTATAACAGTCAAGTAATATGAGTTTTTCCTTAAACAGTATTTCCTATTTTTTTTTAGGAATCAAACGTAATATTTCCAATTTGAAATGAGCTTTACTTTACTATAACCATCAGCAGCCTGCATGCCAAATTTGATGTCATTAGCCTTTGTAAATCCAGAGATCAACGCGTTCATACAGACAGACGGACAAATAAGCGACCTAACTGACCTTCTGCAACATGTCTGCAGCGTGCAGTGTATTGCCCCCAGCTTGATTAACCTATTTTCTTTGGAATCGTTTATCAACACCTCGCAAGGCATAAAAAGTTTAAACAATTAAACCGAAGACGTCAAAAAGGAAATGTAGTGTAAACATGTGAATTGTGTGTGAACTGTTAGAAATGCTGAACCTGCCGTGCCATGAATTGATCAATTTGTGGTTCCCAATTTCGCGCAGTGCATTAAAGCTGCCGTTAAAGACGCCGCGTGAATCTTTGTGCGATGGCGTCTTTCGTGGCAAGTGCAACAGCCACAGGCCAGCGTAGCCCACCCACAAGAGCACTTAAGACAAGGAGGTGGGACAGTGGGCGTGGCAGGGAAAGGGGCGTTGGGGCACGTTGCAAGTAGAGTGTTTTACTTAGTTAATAAGCCGCTTTGCTTGTGCGAGGTCAGTGCAGGAAGTGGCCGGAGGGGCAGTGATGAAGAGGGAAAGGGTGTGGCAGAGAGAGAGAGAGAGAGAAAGAGAGAGAGAGGGGGGGAGAGGGAGGGAAAGAGTGCGCAGCGTGCGTGCAACATTTGGTAATTTAATCCGATTTACAATAAATTAAATGCGATTTATATGCACACAGCGACACATCCGGAAGATAACAACAACAACACGAGCAGCGACAGCAACAGCAGCAGCAGACAACAATAATAACTCGCTGCAACAACAACAACAACAACAGCAGCAGTGGCAGCGGCAGCAACAGTGGCAGCAACAATGCGTGGAGCACTTTAACCATTTGGCGCTGGTGTTCATTGTTGCCTGCAGGCCACAGGGTGTGTGGCGTGTGGGGGGGGGGCGTGGCAGCAACAATATGACAACAATGTGCCGCGACTGCCACTGTGTGCGTGCGTGTGTGTGTGGCATCTGAATGTGGCGCATCGCAGCAGCACAGAAAAAAAGGTACAACGAGTTCATTACGCATCCTGCGCTCTATCGCTGCCAATCTGCACCCGCATATGTGCACACAGACACACAGTCATGGACACACACACACACACACACACACACATGCACATACTATCTATATCTATCTCTGTTCGTGCGGAATCCCCAACGTGGTTTTCATTTGCTGCGTTTTTTGCACTTTCTTCTCTTTTATTTTTTTGTCGACCGCAGATTATGAATTTTCATTATAACGAGCACGACACAAGGATTCACAACTGCACTCACAACTGCACTCACAATTGTACTCGCATTACCAACTGACCCCCTTCCCGGCTTTGTCTGTCTCTCTCTCTCTCTCTCTGTTTCGACTAGTCGCTGCTGCTTAGTCGATTCACATTGCTGTTTAATGAGTAGCGCATTTTCTCCATTCTCCATTCGCTTCTGATTCATTCACCTGTGTCCGGGTGCCTTCCTTCTGCTACCTCTTCCCCTCTGCTCGTATCGCTTACCCACTAGCACCTTTCACTGCTCTCTGCGCTTTGAGTCACAGGACGACCCAAATTGCCAACATTCACAACTGCATATCGAATACACAACGCGACAGCGACAGCGACAGCCATGCACATTCATCGTATCTCTCGTGTACTCAAAGGGCCGCTGTCTGTGAACAAAGCACAACGGGGTGTACCACGCCAGCCTTATAAATGGGTTCTTAATTAGGCCACACTCGCTCATTCATACATGTGATTCACGGCCAATGCCACTCAAAGTCGGGCAAATGATTCAAAGTCTGGCATCGAAATCAGCTTTACAGCTGAAAGAGGATTCCCTTTTTTTTTTTGCATGGGCAGCACTACTTTGAGGTTATGTAGGCTTTAAATTGTTCAGCCATTAAACCTTAGTCAGTCTGGCAGTTGGAAAAGTATAGTTTCGGTTCTATAGTATAGATATCAACTTACTAACTGAACAGATGATATATGTAGGTTGACTAAGGTTCGCTTCTCAAATAGATTAGAATTGAAGAGGTTTAAATTGAAAAGGTTTCAAATTGAATAGGTTTAAATTGAAAAGGTCAAAATTAAATAGATTGAAAATTTGTATATACATTTATCTTTTCGTTCTTAAGTAATCTAGAAAGCAACACATATAAATTGCTTAAAATAGAATAGGTTAAATAAAAATAGGTTCGAATTGATAAGGTTAAAATTAAAAGGTTAAAATTGAACAGGTTCAAATTGAATAGGTTTAAATTTTTATAAATATTTATCCTTTCAGTTCCTAAGTGACCTTAAAATCAACATATATCATATCATATATAGTCTTTATATCTATATCTATCATTCCCTTAATCCACGCACAACTTCAATCCATTTCCAGTTGAATCACTTTCTGTTTCGTAAGATCTAACTAAAGAAAGGAATAAATAAATCACTGGATATTTCGCAATCTCTCCCTGCAGATCTAAACAAACAATAATTTGAGTATTTAGTACTGAATTTATAGCTCACTCCACTGGATATCAATGCTGAGTAAACATGTTCTGTAAACTGAACTGTTCGAACTGTTTAATCGCATTCAATCAATTCTGATTAAAGTAAAAACTTTTCAAGTTCCAGCTACAAATTTGATCATTATCATCATCATCATCAGTCACAGTCACATTCGCAGTCAGAGTCACAGTCACAGCAGCGAGCTATGCGCTCTATTTAAATCGTGCAATTTGCCGCCTTTAAATTTTTCGGCTATTTCAGCTGTGTTGGCTGTTTTTGGCTTTATTTACAATGCTTCAAATCAGTTTGGGATTTATTTATTTTGTTTGGCTTTCCAAAAATTAATTAACCAAAGTTGCACAGTGCGCGCTCGTGCTGCCACAAATACACACAAACACACACACACACACACGCAGACACAGTCACACTCACACTCACGAATACACTCAGTTACTCATTCACTCGCTGGGCGAAGTGTAAACATCATAAAGCAAATCAAGCGCAATTTGTTATTGTTTATTCCAACTTTGCACAAGCGAACCATGCCCAGGCCCAGGCCAGTTCACGCCCCCTTCGCTGCCATCCCCTGCCCCTCCCTGCAATCACTGCTCCCCTCTCCCAACCCGAACTGACCACAAGTTCTGGCGAAGTGCGTCGACTTCCATCAATTGCCATAAAATATTAGCCGAAATTTCAAAAAAAAAAAAAGCGCACAGTTGCCTCCCCCCTGCCTGGGTAAGGGGGCGGGGCAGGTGAGGCATGCTTCACGCTCTGCTCTCCTGTTTGTTATTATTAGCCAAATAGATTCATGCAAAATTTCAAAAGAAACCAAACAGAAATGGAGCCAGAGGAGAATTATGAAAAGATTCGAAACGAATCGAATGATTTGCTGCTGTGCCTCCGGGAAGGGATTACACCTGACCAGCTGGCCACCACCAGACCTATCCCATCCCATCCCATCGGATCCGACACTAAACAGACATAGACACAGAGCAGGCCCAGCTACATTGTGCCAGTAATGAGTGTTCGAGTGAATCATTTGATTCGCATCACGTAAATGCATTTGATAGATGCGTAATTCGATGTTTGTCTAGCTAATGTGAGTGTGAGTGTGATTCATTCGCCTGAAGTGAATGTTTTTACTGCCAAAGGTGCATGCATGAATGCCTTGTGAATACATGAGTGAATGCCATGCAAATGGGTCGAAGTTGTTTGAATAGTATTGTGCTTGTGTGCCAGAAAGCAACTATACTCCATTTAGTGACTCTGAGTGCGAGTGAGTACACTCAAAGTATTCATATAGTGCAAAGTGAGTGTTTTGTGAATAGGTGGGTGAAGGCAGGTGAATCTATAGACGAGCTATTCGACCACCTCAGTAGTAGTATAAGTCAAATGAGTCGAATGAATATACCAAATGAATATGAATACATAAGTGAATGCGACACAATCGAGTCGAATATGTATGAATAGAGTATTTTCTGTCTATTAACATGATGTCAACTGCAACTATATCAATTTATGTGACTCTGAATGCAAGTGAGTGCATTCAAAGTATTCATATAGTGCCAAATGAGTGTTTTGTGAATGTAATGTAATCTATTCACGCCTGTATAACAATTGAAGTTGGCAGCAGCGAACTGTATTCAAATTGGCAACACTCATAAAACTGAAATGAATGTATTCAAACTATTCAAGCGAATAAAACGCCATCTTTATGCGTTGTTCGACTCGGCGGAAACAGCCGAAAAAAGTTTGAATGCCCATTAAAAGTTTGGCGCGCTCAATTGAATACAATTGAATACACTCAAACGCGCACCCAGCGCAAATGCACTTGAACCGGAGCTCAACTCGAGGCAAACTTCGATTCATTTGTGGCAAGTAATGTGAGCTTGAATGGAATTAATCGGCTCAAGATGAAATCATTCGCAACCGGGACAGCCCCCTTTGCCCAATTAGGGCGTGGCAGGAGAAGTCTTCACTGTCGTCTCCCCCTCTCTCTCTCTCTCTCTGTCTGTCTAGCTGCGTCTCTCTCGCCCTAGACTGGCCTATTAATAAATCAATGGCTTCGCGCGCGTCGCAACAAAAGTTATGCCCTGCCACGCCTCCAACTCCCACTACCACTCTTTATTCTCTTCAAGGGGAAGGGGGGAGAGAGGGAAGGAGGGGAGGGGGGTGTGGCAAAACTTTATCGCGGTTGCAAGTGGCGCAAAGTTCGCTCAACTTTTGCGACGCCAAATGAGCAAAGAAGTCGCAAGTGAATCCAGCGCAGACGGCGCGAAGCGACCTACGCCCCCCTCGTCCGACCCACCGTGATCCCTCAAATGGGATTGTTACACTTCTGTTGCATGTACAACGCAGGCTGCAAACTTTTAACAGCCAGGTGGGGGGGCAGGGAAGGTGGCAAGTTGCCTCAATTGTGCGCGCGTTTTCAAATTGTGCGTTAAAATTGAGGCAACTCTCGACTATTGAAAATCAAACGATGCGCAGTAAAGTAGGCAATGCTAAGCCTGCTCAGTGGGCTACGGGGTGGAGGGGTTACGCACGGGAGGGGAGCCCCCCACCATGATGGCCCTTCTCAGGCTGCTCGTGCTGCTGTGTGGCAGCAAAATGGCAGCGCCAATTTGACGCTCGAACAATTTGCACAGCTTTAAATGTCAACTCGCATGCAAAATGTCATAATTCAAATGCCGTCCTGTCCCCCACCCCCCCCTGCCCACTGCTTTGTCTCCCTCGTCACGCCCAACCGTGCCCACAGTGTGGCCAGTGCCAGTGGTGGCGCCTATATCAGATAAATGTGTAACATAGTATCATGGAATGCCATATACAATGCTCAACCAGAGGCGCATGCAAAGGGTTATTGCGGCCAAAGGACGAGCAAACTGATTGTACAGGAATATATAGCTGATATAGAGAGAGATGATGTTACTGAAGTCGAGGAAATAATGAATATACATACATATCATATTTAGACATCATATCTAATGTTTATAATATATGTATATTATCCATTGTTGAATTTAGTCATTACTATAAAAAAAGTCTTTACCTACAACGTTATTGTACAGGAATATATAGCTGATATAGACTAGCCATAGAAACTGTTGTTGGCCAACCTAATGCATATACATACACATATTGATACATATATGTATGATATGACTTTTAGGAAAGAGTCTTTACTATAAACAGAAAGTCGGAAAAAGAAGGTTTGATGTTCAGGAACATATAGCTTGCTTGTATGATTTTGAATAGGCATTAAATATTTCTATCTATGATGAAAGTGGAAGCTTTTGCTTAAAATCTTTATGTGCTTTATATAGGAATCTATATGTGCTTTCTGTAGATATTAATAGATTGTTTTTTATATATAGTATGACCAATTCAGGTTGATCTTAAGAATTCAGTTAGGTTTTTATTGAGAATTTAAAGTTTTCAATTATATTTTCAAGAGTCTTTAAACTCTAAAGTCAATTTAAAAGTGTTAGCTTTATGGCAATTTCATAGCAAATCCTTTCGTGCTTCCTATGAAATCTTTCTCTATCATATTCTGTACTTTACAGCATATCCCTTAGTCGAGCTGCCCTGTATATTGTATTTTTTTTGGTTGCTACACTCTGTGAAATCTGAAATTTTGTGCTGGCATTAACTTTTATTGCTTCGCCAGCGCAAAATTTGTTACGCCGCTTAGTTCGAGCTGCCCCCCACGTACTGCTCTCTTGCTCTTTCGCTTCCCTTTCCCCTCTTCTTTCCTCTTCACCTTCCTCCTCTCCTTTCTATACGCATCATAGTTGTAATAGATTTCTCTAGCTTAGTTTTAAATAAGCATCGCAGTAGCTTACTGACGCGACTCGTAACCCTCCGCTGATGATAAATGCACTTCGGGCTGGCATTCAATTAAGTTGGAATGAAGCAAGAATAAGGAATGAGGCGAAGGATGAGCAGTAGGTGGGTGTGGTAGAGGGGGAGTGTGGAGGGGAGAGGAAGCGACCTTTAAGCAATTCGCCACAGTTGCAGAGCGCATTTTATGAAATTCTAATGATGTTTGAGTGATATTCACACACACACAGCCACCCTCGCCCTCAACCTTGTGTGTTGCTTTCACCCCTGGCCTCTTCCTTCCCCTGCTCCTTGTCCTTTCTTCCTTCTTCCCTTCTTTATTCCTCTCTTCCGCCCACGCTCGAGCGTGTTGCGGTGGCAGCGGCTGCGTTTCATGAACTTGGGCAGTAAAAAAAGTTTCTATGTTCTACGTGTGCCGGTGGTGTCTGTGCCTGTGTGTGTGTGTGTGCCTGTGTGTGTGTGTGTGTGTGTGTGTGTGTGTGTGTGTGTGTGTGTGTGTCGCTTAGGTAATTCATGACATTATTTTAATTGCTGTCGCTGCTGTTGCTGCTGCATTTCGCACGTGACTTTGTGATTTTATGGCTTTTAATTTCACGTATTTAGTTACGGATATTGTTAATTGTATTCATGGCCACGCCCACCGCCGCCACCCATGCCACCATGTGGCCTTAAGCGACATGTCACGCCCTCCGATATGGCATCGTTTATGATATGCCATGTAAGTTTGCCCATTGTTATATTGACATAAAATCCACACTGGCAATTTGCGGTTGGCTTTGACTCGGATATGAGCATGTTTATAAGCCTGTTGTGCAGGGTATGCTCGACCAGGCAGGCAGTTTGAAGGGAGCAGAAAGTGAGTATGTAGGTTAGCACAAATCTCTCTGACATTGCCTTAAGAGCGAGAGAAAGAAATTGGCATTTATTTAACTTTCTTCTCAGTGAACTCAAAAAATTCTCTTTAGATTTCTATGAAATCAGTGCGATTCACATGATTAAAGCCAACTTTCGGAAGTATCTATGTTATAGCTGACTATATGTTTAATTTTAAGATATATAATACTCGTAACATAACCTCAAAATTTAGGTTTATTGACTAAAATTGATACCGGATTTGGGGTTCTTTGGGTTAATCAGATAAATATACTTGTACTATGGTATTATAGTTTATATTTTATATCTATTATATTACCATTGAATACAATCTTATTATATTCAAAATATTTTAAAAAATTATCTCAACTAAATTTTGATAAAAATAAAATCTGATTTCCTTATAAAACTGGAGATTTCTACCTCGACCTTTAGATACACATAAACACATAATTAATAAATAAAATCATATAAATTAATCGAATAATTAATAATAAATGAATAATATAATAATATATATTTCGATTATTGTTTTTCATAATTTCATTTGAGCTCGCCCCTTCTAATTTGTATCTTTACAGGGTATTTGCACGCCTGGTCGTGTCTGTGCTTGTTCTTCTTTGGCATGTGGAATTAATGATGTCACACAGCGGCGACACAAAAAGCAGAGCATACTTTTTGGGGCTGGCACAGATTTTAATTATCCAAAGATCTGCAATGGCCACAGCAGCAGCAGCAGCAGCAGCAACTACAACAAAAGCAACAACAGTGACTACAACAACAAGAGCAAGAACAACAAGAGCAGCAAGAACAACCTCAACAGCAACAACTATTATGAATAATGGTCAGTCGTTTGTGCCAGCATGTGTCTGCTTGTGTTTGAGTGTGTGTGCCTGTCTCTCTGTGTGTGTGTGTGTGTGTGTGTGCATTGCCATCTCTCATTGGACAAATAATAATATGTAATTTTCCGGTCATTGAAACATTTGCGCAAATAAGGAAATTGGCTGAGCCGAAACCGAAATGACTTTGACAACATGTCGCCAGCACGTGCGACTGTGTGTGCGTCTGTGTGTGTGTGTGTGTGTGTGTGTGTGTGTGTGTGTGTGTGTGTGTGTGGGTGTATGTAATGGTTTGCTTGTGCATCCGCTTGGACCACCCACAGTCTGTCCACCCTCCCACCGTGCTCCTCACCTGGCCACGCCCGCAATGAATGATGAGTTATGGCTGACAATGTCTGAGGCTGAGCCTCGTTCGGTGCACACCACGTCGGCTCAAGTAAATCATTTGAATATTTAAATTAAATCGGAATACAGCAACAGCAACAACAAGAACAAGCTGTAGTGAAGCTTTATGGCTCCACTCCTGTTGCGGAAGTCGCCCGACCTGGCTGGGAATTTGCTTTAAGGCGTTAATTATAATGCGAGGCATGCAGACGAGGCCGGGCCGAGGTGGCAACTGAGGAGGAGGCGCGTGATTTGCCATGCCCAAGCGAACTTATATATATAAAGCTATGGCAGCACATATGTAGTTGGATATATGGACTATAAAGGTAGAGGTATATGTGGGTAGAGAGAGAGAGAGATAGCTGCAGAAATAGTTTACAGTGAGAGAGTTAAACTCCTGACGATAAAAACACGTTGGAGGCACGATAAAGCCCTGAAAAAGGCTTTATAGACACACGATATATATACACAATTTGCAGATTATATATCTCTGCATACAGATCATACAAATATATAAAGTTCTATGCATGCTATGTGTCAGATATATGGAGCAATAGGTCAGAGTAAGGCAGCTGAACTTTACTTGATAAAGATACGATAGAGACACGTTTTGAGCACGATAGAAGTACGATAGAGGTCTGATATATATACAAAATATATACAAGATATAATTGTGCATATATAAGATGCAATATATTAGGTATATATGTATGAAATATACAGATATAGCAGAAAGTAAGGCAGTTAAACTATTCACGGTAAAAACACGATAGAGACAAGTTTTAGGCACCACAAACACACGATAGAGGCACGACAGGGACACAATATATGCACCATGTGCACAGTTAAATGTAGCTATACAGTACATACATACATACATAGTTATACACTTTCTGTTAGAAAGCGAAAGATGGATAGAGAAATACATCGCACTAAGGCAGCTCAACTTATCACCTTCAAGACACATTAAAGACTCTATTAGAGTCACGATAAAAACACGCTAGAGGCACGATATATATCTACAATATGCAGCTCAGTTAGCTGTATATATATATAGGTTATTTTAAATAGATTACTTGCTGCCAGCAAGCTGCAGCTGGCTTACCACGCACCCCCCCTTCACCCCACTTCAAGCCAAAATTTGCGCAAATTCAACTTGCCCAAAATGCAAATTGCCTAATAAAATTGTCAGTTGCTGTTGTTGTTGTTGGTTCTTTAAAATGTATTTCTGGAATTGGCTTTCTTTCTCAAGAGTTCTTTCTCAAGAGTTTTATTCGTAGAAAAGAGAGATATATCTGTATATATATTGTATATTCGCAACGATAAATTCGATGATAAATCGATGTGGTTTAATGGGTTGATTGCTTGATTTATTCGGCCTTTTTCAAGGTATCGAGAGCACCTCTGTGAGTGCGACGATGGGTGTGTGTGTATTATTGTATATGTGTGTGTATATGTTTGTGCATATATGTGTGCATATATGTGTGCCCGTGTGTGTGCCCGTGTGTGTGCCCGTGTGTGTTTGTTTACTTTGCAAATGGCTTGGGAAAACTTTTATCCATTATCAACGCGCATCCATCAAAGAGTTTTCCACTTGTGGCATATATGCTGTGGCAGAGCGGGGAGTGAAGGGCTGTTCTTTGCGTCAACTGGGGCAGCGTGCAAGTCAAGACAAGTGCGGACAAGTACGCACAAGTCCAAGCATGCGCCGCCCAGTTGACTAATTGAAAAGCCGCGTCGTCCAAATGGCCACAAAAAGACATGACGCAAAACATTTTGCCAACAAGCAGTGAGAGCTACAACAGCAACAACAGCAACAGCAACAACAACTACAACAACAGCAGCAGCTGGAGCAACAACAACAGCAACAACAACAAGGCAGGGCAGAGAACAATGCGCAACCACAATGCAAAAATGTTTTAAACAAATTGCACGCGTGTCAAAATTAAAATGAATAAATTTCTTGCGACTGAACAGCAAAAAAAAAAACGCCAAAAACAGCCAGAAAAAAGCCAACAGAAAATGTAAAAAAAGGCAAAAATAATAAAGCAAAATTTAACAAAAAAAATTACAAAAAATGCCGCATTAAAGCAACAACAACAAAAGGCAAAGCGAAGCCGCCGCCGACGATTAAACTCGTTCAGAGAAGGCAGAGGAAGAAGGGAAGGGGAGAGAGAAGAGTGATAGGGGGCAGAAAGGGAAGAAGAGAGGGGAGCAGAGGAAAGAAGAGAGAGCAGAGGGGTATCTGGAAAGTGTTTGTGTGTGCATATTTATGTCAGGCAGTGTTTTGCCTTCACTTATTTACGATGTGCACATTTCGCTGGCCTTGCAAATGTTCCCTTTGTTGTTGTTGTTCTTGTTGTTGTTGTTGTTGCTTGTTAATTCCTGTTGCATTGTGTAATTAATTAAAAATCGATAAGATTTTGATTTGGATTTAACGACTTGCCAGAATTATGACGCTTAGTCAGCAGTCTGGGGCGGCCTTTTGCTTTTGAAAAACGATGACAAATGTGCCGGTCGTCGCACGCGGCGTATGCGCAACGGCTGAACAAAGATTTGCCTTTGTTTTAAGCTTAAGTACTTCTAAAATTCGCTTGCAAATTTTGATTTGCAATGGACACGCAGATTTGCTGCGCCTAATGCGATTAAAGATTGAGATTGGGAGCCTATATATTGTAGTTGGGAACTATATAGTTTGTGGCTTAGTAGACTCTCTACCATAGATCTCGCTGATCATGCGTTCCCCACTGCTGCTCTACTTGGCTTGCCTGCTCTGCCTCCTCTACTGTTGCCTGTTGCCTGCCGTCAATGGCTTGGCAGGCGAGAAAGACGAATGTGAGTGCACGATGGATGCCATCGAGGCGTTGTTCAAGAAGAAGGGACTCAACGCTGATCAGTTGGCCAAGTCAGCAGTGGATGCCATACTGAATTCCTACAGCGATAGGAAACGTCTGATCGACTTGTTGCTCGATAATCTGACAGCGGAGAAAATTGTGACAGCACTCTCGAAGAGCTCCCGCGAACTCACGCGTTTGGATGAAATAATCAATGGCAATGCATTACGAAGATATCGCTAATTTTGAGTTGCACAATACATTGAAAAGTTGTGAATAGAATGGAATCATACTTTGTTTGTTTCTTTGGCTGATGAGGAAAGGCTTTGGGGGATTAGGTGTCAGTTAATTTAAAAGCTAGACACACCAAATTTGGCATGAATATTTCTGTATACTATAAGCTGATCATGTTTATTTCAAATGTTGAGTGCCACGCCCACCGCCCTCGAAAAACAATTGTAAAGTTTTTCAATGCAAATTGTTGGCGACATATAGCAGATACAATCTTCTGACTTTGAATACTAATTAACTGATTAAAATATAAACGTATTCTGCAAATATCAATTCCATTCGACAATAAACACAGAAGTTATTCGTGAATGTACAGGCACCCAGTGCTGGTTGACACCTTGTTAACTGCACGTAAGCGCCATCTGTCGGCTATAATTTGAATGTATGTAATTTGTATGAATTTAACAAATTAAACTGTTTAAAAATTCAATCCGCCACGGAGCACTCACAATTAGTTGGAACAGTTTCCGA
The DNA here is from genome assembly GCA_018904595.1 of Zaprionus indianus. Taxonomy (NCBI): domain Eukaryota; kingdom Metazoa; phylum Arthropoda; class Insecta; order Diptera; family Drosophilidae; genus Zaprionus; species Zaprionus indianus. The sequence continues at coordinate 2,035,072 of JAEIHA010000344.1, forward strand.
TTCAGATTCAGAATAAAAATTAGAAACCTTAGAAGACCTTCCTTTCCTCCTTGAGCTCTTGTTCTCACCCCCTTCCATCTCTTCTCCTTTTCTGTCTGTATGAACACAGACAGCTCAGCTAATGCCGCAGCTAGAGACATGAACATTAGTATGAAGCTTCCTCTTCGTAGTACACAACTAAAGTGCAGTGCCAAAGTTTGCTGCCACGCCCACCTGCCTTGCAAACTGTTCCAGAACGCATGCTCCAGCTCTTAGCAAACTGATCTGACTGCTTTATGCTTTCATTAAACTTCACTTACCTTTGCATATCCGGCGATGACTCAGCGGCTTTGTGGGATCCTGATAGAAGCCCTCCTTGCACTGATGACAGTTGCGTCCCGTGGTCGAGTGTCGGCAATTGGAGCACACGCCTCCAGAGACGCCCTGCGACAGGCGAAAGATTTCCATATTGAAGCGACACTTCCTCGCGTGATTATTGCAATTGCAGCCTGTAAGAGAGAGAGAGAGAGAGAGAGGGAGAAAGATATAGATATAGTAAGTACTGGATCTGAAGTGAGTTATTACGCTGCGTGCAGAAGAAGAATTTCCCTCTGCCAGTTAGCGATGTCTTTATCACCATTTGGCAATGCGATAAATGAAAATAAATGGAACGCAAATCGCAGAGGGAGAGAGAGAGGGAGGGAGGAAGACGGGGGGGGGGGAGCTGGGGACTGGGGCGGACAGCTTGGAGTGCTGTCGTCATTGATGAGGCTTCGGTCGAGGCACATCATTTGTCTAGCGGGACATTGGCTTCAATTGCATAATTTATGCGACGATTTGTTTAAGCGACTTTAACAGCCATCGACTGCCAGCGATGGGTCGCCTAACGAGCACAGCACTAACTTGGGTCCAGCTCCCCCCTGCCCTCTTTCCTTCCCCACTCCCCTTCTGGCAGAGATTATGGTGATGGCGCTTTAAAGCGCGATTAAAGAGTTGTGAAAGTGATAATGGGCAATCATTGAGCATCCTCAATGTGGAGCAAACGATTATGCAATAAAGTCATAGAATCCATAGAAGGAAGAACAAGTGAGTGGAATGGAGGGAGAAAGAGAGGCAGAGAAAGAGAGAGAGAGAGAGAGGTAAGGAGATGCTAAATGTTCACCTTAAATGCGTAGTAAGCATCAAATTTATGGTTAGCTCTGCTAAGTTATTTCTTTAGTTTTAAAAGGTCGATAGAAAGTTGTTTATTGTACTTCATAAATATAAATATAAAATGTAATTTTATAGATATATTCTCAATTTTAACTGCAGATATAGGTTTGTATACCTACTATAACAGCAATACAACTTATAGCTTGCCTTCTTCTGCTTCCTTTAAGCTTAAACCCAGAAAAGTTGTCTGTATGAACGCGTAGATCTCTGCTATTACAAAAGCTAGTTACCTCAAATTTGGCAAGCATGTTTCTTGATATTATGCAATGATAAAGTGCATTTCATCCCTAGGCTGCCACGCCCAGTGCTTTTGCAAAACGTAAAAGAGGTCATAAAGGAAGGTTAGTAGATTCCTCTGTGTAGAAAAGCCTTCAGTGACTTGGGTTTCGACTTGGCCTCCCTTCTCTCTACTATATAGCACATATATCCAATATATATATAGTTTCCTTTCCTTCCTTTTATCTATATAGCACTTATATCTTCCCTTGTAGGGACACCCCATCGATATTCCTCTTTCTCCACCAATATTCTACATATAGTATCTCTTTTTCTAGCCACGCTTCGTCCAGATTTCTCACTGTCGCTGTCGCTGCGTGTTTGGCTTTGGGCAAACAGTTTGCTGTTGACATTCGACTGGCAACTGCTGCGTTGGCATCTTCAGTCTCTCTAGGAGTCGCAGTCGCAATCGGAGTCGGAGCAGCAGCGTCAGCTTTGTTCAGGTCCAGGTCCGGCTGCGGGTTGTTCAAGTTGTGCGAGTTTGAAGCTGTCAATCGCAAGAGTCAACGATGGCAGCTTGTGGCCAGACGAAAAAAAAGAAGAAGCAGAAGAAAAGCTGCAAGCGTGCCTCACTCGTTCTCTGTCGCTGTCTCTCTTTTACTCGCTGTCTGCCTTTCTCTTTCTGTTTTCTTCTCTTTTTTGTGCTGTCCACCTAGTCAACTGTCCCGCTGTCTCTCACTGTGCACACATGTTATAATTATCTTTCACACATTCTGAGGCGCAGACAATGCGACTGCCTGTCGTCTGCCACACACCACACACACACACACACACCACACACACACACACACACACCACACACACGCTTGGCGCGCGCCAGCCACAGACAAAGTTATGCCAGCGCAAATATTTGAGAGCAGCGTCGACTTGTCAGGCCCATTGGGGGCTACATATCAGCGCTATGTGTGTGTGTCGGTGTGTGTGGTGTGCATGTGTGTGCGGTGTGTGTGTGTGTGTAGAATCGTCAACAGAAGCTGTAAGCAAATATTTAGAAACAGAAAAAAACACACACACAAAATGCAAAGCTCAGCACGGCGTGTGGCTAATTGCAGCGAACCCTGCGAGCCTCCGACTGGCCACGCCCCTACCTTCGCCCCTCTCACATTGGCGTTAAAAACGCTAGATAATTAATTTTAATGACACACACACACTGATACACACCCTGATCTTTATTTCCGGCGAATGCAACGTGATTTACGGCACAGCAATTGGAATTCGTGTAAAAATCTCGGAGAGATTACAAAATGCTGCCCATAAAACTGTTCATTAGGCCGCGATTTCGGTTTAACTCTTTGCCAGTCGATAATAAAGTTTGAATTTGGATAGCCAGTGATAAAGGGCAAGTTCAATTTGGTTATGTAAGTGTGTGGTGAGTCGACGGCTTGATACCCTAGAAAAGTGGGTTTTTATATGTGAATTAAGAATTAAATCAAAAATAGTTTGATTTATTGGGTTACAAACTCTAGTTCAACTATTTTTGGCAGAGTATTCGACTTGCTTACTATACAATCATTACATTCTCCACTTTTTTTTTTACAAAATTTCATCTTTAAGCTAATGTTTGCTATGGCAGCTATGGTATATAGTGAAGGTATTGTTGTGAAATTTGAAGAACATGTAGAAGGCGTCATAAGAAAGAAGCGACGTGAGTTTAGTTGCGATAGCTTTGAAAATAGTCAAAATAGGCCGATAGTTTATGCGATATATCGATTTATCATGCGTCTCATGGCGTGTCAGAGCTAGAGATTTCTTGCACTATGTGACAACAAGACAAACAATCGAATTGAGTAAGGTGTTCCACATGAAAAAGAATATATATGTATATTATATAGAACTAAAGTTGGAAAAAGCCAAAATTGGCCGATAGTTTTTGCGATATATTGATTTTTGATGCGTCTTATGGCGTATAAGAATTAGAGTTTTGTTATATCATGTAAAAACAAGACAGACAGTCGAATTGAGTGAGTTGTTCCTCATGAACAGGAACAGGAATGTTTAAACTATATAGAACTAATGTTGTTTCGGAAGAGAAGCTAGTCTGTTTTCCATGAACCAGGCAAGGCTTTAAATATGAAAAAACTTTACTTTTATCTCTATTGAACCGGAATATATACTATATATAGCAGAAACTGCCTAGTCTGCACTACACCCCTTTCAAAGGGTATACCAAATGCCCAAACACAATCGAACTGTCAATGTATGTGTGTGTCTGAGTATCTCTCTCTGTATCTGCACCCCTCTCTTACCCTGTATCTCTTTCTCCCTTTATATCTGTATCTGTATCTTCGGCTGTATCTGAATCTGTGTCTATCGCTGTATCTGCAGCGTCAGCTGGGGCTCTAATTAACTGACCGCTGGCTGAGCAGATTGTTGGAGGCGCTTAGCGCTGGGCTCAAAAACACTTTGTGCCGTCCACAGAGAATGAAGGGAGGAGAGGAGAGCAGAGAAAGGGAGCACAGAGAGAGAAGGAGATTGGTGCTGGCGCTGATGGTCTGGGCAAGTCAAAGCCAAAAGCAATTGACGGATTGTCGAGCGAAAAAAAAAATGACGAACTGGAGAAATCGTTTTAGCGTCCCTCCCCCCCGTGGCTCATGTCCGTTTCCGAGAGCAGCCAGGAAGCAGCCTCTACCTCTCCTTCTCCCTTTCTCCCTCTCTCTCTGTCTCTGTCTTTTGCTGGGTCCATTTTCAATTTGCTTGCGTCGCGTTGAGCTCGTCGATGTTTCATCGTTTTATGATTGATTGCGCTCGCATCTCGCTCTGATTTTCGGTTACCAAACTTGTGTATTGAATTCGTGTGCAGGCCAAGGGGGGTGCAAAGGGGGTGGTGGCATGGTGGGCTGGTTGCATGGTGGGCTGGTGGCATGACTGTGTCTTCCTGCGGTTGCGGTTGCTGCTTTTGCGTTTTTGCGCTGCAATTTGACAATTTCATCGCAAAATTGTTTTGGTGTTTGTGGCCGTGTTCGCTTGTGGCATGCAACACACACACCCCACCCCTCTCGCTGTCTCTGTGTGTGTGTGTGTGTCTGCGATTTATCAAAAGTGGTCGATTTGCGAATTTCTGTTTACATGAAAGCCAAGGTAATTAATAATTTCCAGGCCAAACAATGCCGACGATTTTCACCTGTGCATGACTAACGCAATCAGAGAAAGACTAAGAGAGAGAGAGTGTAACAGAGAGAGAGAGAGAGAGGGAGAGAGTGTGCTGTCTGACTCACAACATCTGATTTCTGGCACTTTAATTTCCTTGCCGAAAATTGGAAAATTCTCGTTAAGTTCGTAAAAGATGAAGAACAACAAGAAGAAATCTGTTCGGGCGTCTCTCACTTTCTTGGCACCAGATTGACCCAATCCATCTGACCCAAATGCATCGATACCGCTGGGGCACTTGGCCCGCATTATGTTTTGTATATTGTATCGCATCTTCAATCGTCTTCCGATCTTTATTTATAAACATTTTCAACTTAAATGCTCCAAAGCAGTCATAAAGAGTCAGTTCTTTCTTATTTTATCTTCACACTTTCTTCCCTGGAAGCCGTCATCTCTCTCGCTCTTTCTCTCCACCTCTCTCTCTCTCATTTAGTGAGAAATATCTATATCGTATAATGCCGACATGCATGATATATACATGAGTTGCATCTCTCGTCTCACTTGGCCAATTAGTTGGCCACGTTGTCTGTCACCCTCGGCTCGTTGTCGGCCCACTTTCGATAGTTATTCATTTCGTTCGTGCACAATTAAAACATCGTTTGATGCCTCAACACATGCTGCGATTATGCAGCACCCTAATAGGCTGACAATGGTCTCGAGCTGCGAGAGAGAGAGAGCTTTCATGGAAGTATTTGCAACTGAGGCATTTCTCTAACGGTCAGTTCCGAGTAAAGATTGACTGTGTATTGCTAATGATGTGTAGAAAGAGGAGTATTACAACTTAATTTCAGATGAAAATATATAAATTAGGCAGAAGAAGGCATGCTTAGGTGTATATAATCTTATTCAGCATCAACAGCGGTCTTTTTACGTTTTTTTGTCTGTGTGACCATTTATAACTCAAAAAGTATTAAAGCTACGGTTATCAAACTTGGGAATAATATTTATTATTAACGCCCGCAGCTATAGTGTGTTATAATACCTGGCCACGCCCCTTTTAGCACCCTTTAATCGAACAAAAACAAATTGGAAGCGTAATTTCAAAGCTAGAATGTTAAATTTTGGTCTGAAATAAGAATGTATTGCAATTTTCATTTGTTATACAGAGTAAAGCAGCTGTAGTTTGCTGTAGTACTTGGCCACGCCCCTTTTGGCGCCCTCAAATCGTATGAAAACAAATTGCAAACGTAATTTCAAAGCTAGAATGTTCATTTTTGGTGTGTGCAATAATTTAATAACAATTTAATAAGAATGTTCTGCAAATTTCATGAATAATACAGTAACACAATAACTAATTGATAGACTTAACCAAGCCATATTATGTGAATCTTGAAAATCAAGATGATAATGCACCAAATATGAAAATATATATGAGACATGCATATATGTAGGAAGAAGAGTCTTACTTCCTACTAAATGTGGCAGAAGTTGAGTGCCTTCACTCAAATTCCTTCTCCTCCTAATTAAATCATAAATTTCTCGATCTAAAATTGAACATGTTATAATGAATCGAAATTTATGTTTATGCGATTATGCGCTATAAAGAATTTGAGAATCTCTTCATTGCTTTGTTTTGCTATCGCACCACAAATGACCTCTGGCATTTCTGATTGCATTTCGCGTTGTTGGCATGTGAACATGTGTGTGTGTTTGCAAAGCCATAAGCATATTTTGCGGCTTCCTTGCGCTGCAATTAAGGCAACTTGGGGACGAGTGAGGCGAGCAACGACTTCAGCTTTCGCGTGCCGCAGCTGCAACATTTTCCTTGTCAACAGAGCAACGGCAACAGCAGCAGCAAAACAACGATTACAAATTGTTTGCTGCCAGCGGCTAAATAAATAAATACACAAAAAAATGTCTGTTTGAAGGCGATGTTCAAGAGAGAGCGCAGTCGACTAAGGGATACCCTGTAGAACAGTTTCTCTAAAGAGATCTGCTGCTTATCTTTCTTGTCTCACGCAATCTTTCTTGAACTTATCTCCTTTAATTTATAGATTTGGAAAAAGAAAACAATAGAATATGTTTTTTATGCTAAGTAGAAGCTGCATTCCAAATTTCATCTTTCTACCTCTCCAAGTTCCCGAGATACAGAAGGACCAAGATAAACGCGCATGTTAGTCAAATAAACAAGCTACTTTTTGTATAATGGCGCATATAAACATGCAAATCTATTGGAGGACTAACACACTTTATAGACTGATCTATACTTATGTGTTTCATAGGTAGCTCTCAGTCAATCTCTAATTAAGTAGACACATTTTCGTCCCATTTTCAGTGGGTACAGAGCGAAGCGATAAATTCAAGCTACGTTCCGCTGTGTGGAATTCAATTTCCACTTCTCAGTCTCTCACTCTCTCTCTCTCTCTCTCTCTCTTACTCCCTCTCACTATCCTAATTAACGCAAACGAATTAACATATGGATATATAAATATATATGTAGTGAGCAGAGGTGGGGAATGAAGGCAATAGCGATCGATATCCTGCCTGATAATAAAAAACAAAGTTCATTTCATGCACTTTGGCCCACACACACGCACACACAGACAGACAGACAGACAGACAGACAGACAGACCGATGGGTAGCGGGGGGTAGCGAGGGGTAGCGGCGGTACCGGGTCGAGAGTGATAGAACCCAGAGATCGTGAAAAAGTGAGAATTTATGTTTAGTTTTTCGTCGAATTGCTTTCTGGCTTTGCCTGCGCCTTTGTGCCTCCATTGCTCTGTGTCTGTCTATCCGTCCGTTTGTCTGTCCGCCCGTCTGTATATCTGTCCGCCTGTCCGTTTGTTATTTTATTTAAATCAAGGTACAAAATTGTTTCAATTCTCTCCCTCAAACGAGGCAAACTCCTCGCTGTATTTTCCTTTTAATTTCGATTTCGATTGCTCCCTCTAGCTCCCTCTCCCTCCCTCTCTCTCCCTCTTTCTCTCGCTCTCTCTCGTTACCAATTTCCCAAATTAGTGAAATGCAGCGCGGCTGTTGCGGAGGACCCCAAAGAAAAACAATAAACAAATTTTTCGAAAAATGTTTGTGTGCTCAGCTTCAATTTGATGTTGGTTTTTCCTACAAAGAGCGAGAGAAGGAGATAGAGCTAGGCTGATTTAAGAGAGAGAGACAGAGAGAGGGTGAGTTAAATAAACGACTCGTTAAGACACATAAATAAAACGCACCAAGTTTCCTAATTAAGTCGCCCAAAACACACGCACACACACACACCCTAGAAAGGTGGCCCGAAATAAAAGTAAAATAAGCAAAAGACAAAAAACAGAAATACTTTAAGACGAGCTATGAATACCCTAACATGACAGTGGGGAGTGGAAGGAATCTTCTTCTGATTGTTGTACTATATTTTCTAATTCTTTTTTCTCCTTTCTCTTAATTTATTAAGACTTTCTGCATCAATTTTAATTTTATCTTTCTCTCTCTCTCGTTTGATGTAAATATTAAACATTTATTTCTTTTATTATGAACGTGTCTCAGTTCTTTATGATTTATAAATTCACAACATGATATCTACTACATCAATCTATATACGATTTTTTTCCATCTTTTTTTTTTTGTATTTTAGCTTAGCTTATTTTTTCTATATCTGAGTTTGTCTTCTTCTTGATTTCTCTTTTTATTTCAGTGTAGTATTCTATTGCACTTTAGACTTCATTTATTAACGATCTTTATCTGCTTTATTTTAATTTAGACTGTCCATATTACCTTTCTATGAATATATATTGTATTTAATCTGAAGCGCTTTCTTCCCCTTTTCTATAGCATATATCTTTTATAATCGATCTACACCACATGATCTTTATTATAAATTTATACCATATGATCTACATATACCGTCTGTATAAAAGATCCACATCATATGATCTATATATATTTATCTTTATATATTATTTGTCTTTGTTTCTCTCTTTCTCTTACTGTCTAACTTTCTCTTTCTTTTATAATTATTATCTTTCTGTTATCCTATCTATCTCTTACAAACATATCAATCTGTGCTCTCTACTCTCTTCTCTCTCTTGATCCATTTAAATTATATTTCTGTACCATATCTTTTTAAACTCCCCCTTTATATGTCTAATTGATCCGTTTAAATACTCTTTCTCTATCTGATCTGCATTGCATCAATAGGTTGCGTAGATCTTCGATGAGAACTCACTCGATCGACTCGATCGTTGTTGATGTTGGTGTTGCAAGCAACGCCTTCTTCGTTGTCTGTCCGTCTGTGTGCGTGTGTAGGTTAGATAAACAACCAGATCAACAGCAGCTTGCAGGTGATCGTGTGTGTAACAGAGAGAGACAGAGAGCGAGGGAGAGGGAGAGGCCGGCAGAGCTCAAGAGCGTGGGAGACATCGCTAGTGACAGAGAGACAACAACTTCCACTGAGATCTATTGTGGTTATGCCGTCGGTAGCCGCCCGCCCGCTGATCGCTGCCTTGCTGCCAGCGTCGACGTCGACGTCGACGTCGACGTCGACCTCAAGTGCCGTCGCTTGCCGCCTGCCTCTTGCTGTTGTTGTTGTTGCTTTTTGATCTTTGTTTTGATTGGGTTTGGGATTGCGACTCGGATACGGATTCGGTTGCCAGTCGCAGTCGCAGTTGCAGTTGCAGTTGCAGGTTCAAAAGATCAGGCGCATTTGCATTGTGTTCTGCGCGCTTTGTCATTAGACCTGGAGGGAGGCAAGTGGCGTAGCAGCAAGTGAGTGGGGGGGGGGGAGGAGCGTGGCGAAGGTTGCTGTGGGAGGGAGAGGGAGGCTGGTGTTGAAATGTCAGCAGTGCCGCCGCTGCGCAGATGGCCTCCAAGTGCGGCAATATGTTTTGTTTAACTTTTCGGCCGCTTGTTGTTGCAGCAGCAGCAGCAGCAACAAGAACAACAACAGCAACAGCAGCAGCAGCAGCAGCAACAGCAGCAACATTTGCATTTTGTTTGTTTGTTTATCTTGCCTGCTCTAAGAAATCGTGTAACGTGGCCAAGGGGAGGCAGGGCAGGGCGGGGCAGGAGGCGTGAGGCATGAGGCAAGTAGGTAGCTGCCCAGGGGCTGCTGCTAGTGCTGCTGCTGCTGCTGCTGCCGCCTTAATTAGTCGACGGCGACTAATGCAAATTAATGATTTTTAAATGCGCGAAAATATGCGCTTCTGATTTGCCAATGACAGCGCACATGCCACGCCTCGCTGCGCCTCAATAGAGTTGTACATGTTGTATTTCATTAACCCAGGGCAAGTCGAGCAGTAACCCCTTCCCCTCCCTCCTCCCGTTCCTCATCTGCCTGCCTGCCTGCCTCGCTGCACTCTCTGTCAATGTCAGTCGACTTTGTCCCGCAGATCGGCAATCTGCGACGGGAGCAACAAATTCAGTGGAACCACTAGAAGCGACAACTGCAACAGCAACAGCAACAGCAGCAGCAACAACAACAGCTACAACAACAACATGAGCAACAGCAACTGCAACAACAACAGCAACTGAAATGTGATGCGTTCGCGGGGTCAAAACGTCCAGTCGCAACATAAATCAGCAATGCGATTCCCTCAGTTACAGTTTCCCACTCCATTCTCCCGTTAACCCCTTCCCTATCTCCTACTCTTTCCTCCTCCACATTCTCTTTGCTCTTTTGCCTTCCTTCTGTGGCTTCGTTTTCAATGTCACGCCAACTTTGTCGCTGCTGCAACTTGCAACTTGTTGCCCTTTCCCGAACACACTCAGCGCGTGCTGCGACGTCTGCAAGTGCCTTGGGGAGTGTGCGGTGAATTGTTTATATATAGTGTAGTACTCGTAGTATATATTTGTATGCATTTCTATATATTTCTTATTATATATATTTGTATTTCATACATTCCCTACGTGCCACTTGTGCAAAACGTGCCGCATTTGAATAGATCTGCATAATTTGGCAGAACTCGGCAGCGCTGGAACTCCATTTCTCAAGCAACTCTGCAAATCCTTAATAACTGCAATATCTCTAATCATATATACATATATATCTAGCATCTCTATGTGAAATCTTTGAACTGATATTTTAGCAGCTATAATCGCATCAAGCGTAGCAAAGGTTTCTGCTTCGCACGCCGGAAGTGCTGAATGAATTTTATGTTAGGGTATTTTAGCATTGCAATTTTCGCTATTCAGCAGTGACAATTCGTCTTGGTCTCGTTGGCTCAAGGGAGAGAAAGAGAGAGGAGAAGGGAGGGGGTGTAGGTGCGATCTGTGAGATACGTGTAAAATCTCCAGCTGGGCAGAAGAAGCGCTCTCTCAGAGCCTTTTGTGCTGCACAGTTTGGCCATTTATGGCACTTAGGCAAATTAATAAGAGTTGCCTTTTGGGCGGGCGAGCCATGGACAATGCACAAGAGAAGCTGAGAGAGAGAGAGAGGGAGAGAGAGAGAGGGAAGCCTGAGCTGCTCACTGTTTACTGTTTTTCTCTAGCCTCAACTCTGTCTCTGTGTCCGTCTCCGTCTGCGTCTCTGGGTTCGGTTTCGTTTCGTTTTTATGCATTTTAATCTTTTTGTTACGCTTCAATACGCTGCAGGGCGGGGTCCGGGGGGCGGGGAAGGTACCACATTTATTGTATTCAGCCGGAGATCTCTCTCTCTCTCTCTCGCTCTCTCTATCTGGTCGAGGAGGCTTCGATTTGGTCAATTGTTCAATGAGTTTTGCAAAAGCGGCAGCAGCTGTCGCCCTTTTTGTTGCCATGTTGCACATTTTGGACTCGCTTCCATTCAGCAGCAGCAGCAACAGCAGCAGCAGCAGCCGAGAAATGCATGCAAAACTATGTTGCAGTCACTGTTGCTGTCTCGCCTGCCATGCTACCTTTCTCTTTCAGTCCCAGAGGGAGCTGAGTTGCCTTTGCATTTATTTACATTTGCTAGGCGGACAGAGGGACAGGCTCAGAGGATAGAGGGAGAGACAAAGGGACAAACAGATAGGGGGACAGACGGAGGGACAGAAGGACAGACAGGCAGACAGTGGGACAGACATAGACAGAGAGTCGTTCTGTCTGGGTTGCATTTTTCAAGCCTTTTTTCCCAGATCTCTCTCTCTCTCCTTCTGCACAATGCAACTGCCACACAGAACCCTAACAGGTGTGCCAGTGTGTGTGTGTGCCAGTGTGTGTGTGTGTGTGTTGCCAAAATGGAAATGTTATTTTATGAATTGCTTCGTAAAGGAAGGGAAATATTTCCAAAAAACCGAGATGAGCAACAAAAGATGAAATCTTCCTTTGCCTGTTAATCAATTTGAGCAATCAAAGTTTGAACTTCCTTATAAACGTATCATGTGGAATGAATTGAGAATTGCAGTGCAGAGATTTGCATACCAGATGCGAAATGATGTCCAAGAAAGATATATGTGAAGAGAAATGAGAGATTAAAGTTGTACTTGCAACTTAAACAAGAATAACATGAGTTAAGAAACTAAACAAATGCACAGTTGTAAGTTTATCTTCTATAAGATGTGATGAGCTAACTTTGATTTATTTAAAAGAACTCACAGTTCAAATTTTAGTAAATTTGAAGGATATACAATGTAAGTGGTATAGATTTAAAAGACCTAAGTTAATAATCACATTACAATTCCTAACTACATCTAGATAATTACTAAATGAGGTGCTTCGTGTAGGTATTGCTCCTTGAAGGTGCTTGATTTTAAGTAGCATAAGAATAGCTTGGTTCGTTTAGATCACTCTTATTACACTTAGCTTCTAACAGTGTCTTCTAATCAAAGAACCCGCAACAATTCTTAAAGAACTTCCTCTACTAGATCTTATCAAAGAGCTCCTTGATTCTCTTTCTGACTAGTAAGTTACAAATGAGCAATCGTTAAGGTCAGCATAAAATTGAACTGGTCGCAATCATACTGCGAAAGATAATTCGATTTGCTCGGCTCGTAAGTGGATCGTTTATCGCTCTCTCTCTCTCTCTCTCTCTCTCTCTCTCTCTCTGTGCCCAGGTAACTGGATAGCTGAGAACTCAATTCACAGTCGGAACAGGGACAGACAATTGTTGTTGTTTGCCGTTCACTTTGAGGACAGGTAAGTAACAACAATTGTCAACAATAGGAGTAGCAAGAAGACACTAGGCGAGGAGAAGAGGAGAGACTGTAGAAAGAGACTTTTCGCATGGCCAACAAATCGTGAAAGTTGAGAATCGTCGAGCAAATCACAACGACAACAAAAGCGCAACGAAATCGACTCGATAATCATAAATAAAATGTGCAACATTTACCTCAGTCTCGCAGTCTGCCAGTCTGCCAGTCTTGCAGTCTCGCAGTCTTGCAGTCTACAATCTGCAGTCTACAATCTGTAGCGATCTGTGGCGATTCTCGATGCGGGATCATGATTCGGCAGCGGAGTCTTTATTAATATTTGGCCCCCAAATGCGCGAGGTCAAGAGGAAATCAACGATCTGCTCTGCTCTGCTACTAGCGGGCCGCGAGACTGAGCAGAAGACAGCAGAAGACAGCAGAAGACAGCAGAAGGCTGGTAGACTGCTGGACTAGAGAAGCTGCTGCTGCTGCTGCTGCTGCGCTGCGCTGGCACAATGCAATTTGCATATTAAGACAATGGCAGGAGACAAATATTTCAACATTCTTTTCTCCTCCTTTCTTCCCGAAACTTGCCGCAATTCTACAGTTTGCAGGCAGTTGCTTTACCATAAACTGTTTTTCACTGTCTTTCAGCTGTTTTTCACTGTGTTTTTCCTTTTCCCAGGCAACAGTTAATTGTGAGAGCGAGTTGACTTTTCGGGGAAATTAACACTTGACCAGGACAAAAGAGGAGCAGGAGCAGGAGAAGGAGAAGGGGCAGGAGAAGGTGCAGGCTGCTGCTGTGGCAGATAATATTTATGGGCAAGTGACATGGCCAGAAGAAGAAGAAGAAGTAGTAGAAGAAGCACAGCAAGACAACACAGGACACAAAACAAAGGCAAATGCCACAGAATATGCGAATGCCGATGCCGATGCCAAGTTGAGGCAACTCGAGTATCTTTTTGCGTTTTTGCGGTTATTGTATCTTCTCGTATCTCTTCGTATCTTTTGTCGTTTACTTTATGTCCTTCTGTTTCTCTTTCTCTCTCTCTGTGTGTGTCTGTGTGTGTGGGCAGACATTTGCAATTTCATATTGCCTAGAACAACGAACAACGGGACAGCAGGAGGACACTCCAGTGCTCGGTCTCTTGCTCGTCCTCGTCCGGGCCTCATCCGGACTTGGTGTTTATTAAATGCTTCGTGGGCAACTCTTGACAAAGGCGCAAAGCCTCTTGGGGGGCGGCCCGGCGCATAAAAAACTCAGCTCGACGAAGGCCTTAACGACTTTGCCGGGGCTATCTTGTCCTGCCCCGCCTCCGCTCCTACTTCTCACACTCTTTCTCATCGTTTGCCTTGTCACATTTATCGCACTTTTATAATTAAAAAAAAGAAAAGAGCAGCGCCAAAGCAAACTAAAGGCGAGCGATAAGCGGCAGCTAAAAAAGATTGCAGTAGCCAACCCCCTCTTGGTTCCCCCTCCCACACTACGCCTCTGTTGCTTGGCTAAATAATGATAACAATAAACAAAAAGCCAACGCATTGTTGTAAACATTTATTTTGCCTGCCTGCCTTTTGCCTTGTTTTGTCCACCTCTCTCCCTCTCTCTCCCTCCCGCACTCTTAATAAATTACATATTTATGTATCTTTTAGTCGCTGCAGTTGGCAGCATAATTGTCGTTGGCACAAGATGAACAACTTCCCGAAATGGCTTTTTTAATGACACCAATTATGAGTTTCTTATCGCATCGCCAGCTGGACCCCACCCGAACCCGGACCCGGTGGATACCTTGGACAGTTCGTTCGCTCATTCATTCATTCATTCTTTCTTTCTTCTCTTCTTGGCTTTCCAAACTTTTAATGAAGTCATTTTTCCTCTTGTTCTCTCATTGAGAACATTTTCGGTAGCTGCCGCAGCGCATTGTTTGCCCAATACAAATATTATGATACTTTGCGATACCCTTTGAAGTGCTCAAAGAGGGGCGTATACTATCTTTATGTGAAGAGACTGCACCTTCTTGGTGTACAGTTTCAAGAATAGAGTTGTTTTTATCATGTAGTGCTAACCTTAAGCGCCAGAAACTGCAAATTAAGCCTTTTCTGTCCGTATGAACGCGTTAAACTCAGCAGCTATAAAACTTAGAGACAGCAAATTTAGCAAGAGGGTGCCTCAAGACCGTACGTAGCTACAATGTATTTAAAATTTTGCTTTAAATGCTCAAAAAGAGGGTATAGTACCTTTATGTAAGAGTTTTCTTGGACTGTACCTTCTGTTAGTGTACAATAACAAGCAAAGAGTTGTTTTAATCATATCGCGCTAGTCCTAAGCGCTAGTAACTGCAAATTTAGCCTTTTTTGTCTGTATGAACGCGTTAAACTCAGTGACTAGAAGACTAAGAGTCAACAAATTTGGTAAGAAGGTGCCTCTAGACCATACTCAGATACAATATATATAAAAAAATGGATGCCACGCCCACAACGCCCACAAATCAATAATTTGTGCTTATTAACCGCAATTATTGAGTCTATATGTAGAAAGTACTTTCTCTTTTGGTCTAAACATACATACATGACTCTTTAGAACAAGATGTAGGGTATCTTGGCGTCTGCTACACTCGTTTGTAACTTTTATTACTTGTTTCTTATTTTTTTTTAACGCCAGGTGACTCTCGTGACTTTCGCCGCTTTGTTTGTCATTTATAATCTTGGGATGGTCTGCAGAGCTGGGCGTGATAAGCAAGCAGAGAGTAGGGGGAAGGCAGGGAAGAAGGTCCCACAATGTGAGCAATGTAAGTTTCGGCTAGAACAGCCGTTTTTGTTTAGCAGATCTGGCAGTTAGATCTGCTGCTTTCACCTTGAGAACTTCTCCCACTGCTCCTCCCCTTCGTCTGCTCATTAAACGTAATCCCCCCCCTTGGCAGCTGCTTCGCACCTTTCACTTCAGACACTTCAGCTGCAACTAATGAGTTGGCACATTGAACAAGTCCAGTCAAGTTCGAACGTGTTTGTTTTTGTCGCCTGCCGCATTTGTTTACTCTGCCTCAATTTGTTGTTGCTGCTGTTGCTGGCACTGTTTGCACACTTCGAGAGAGCGTTGCGTGCCTAATGAAGCCAATGTCAGGCCAAGTCCAAGCTAAGGCTGCACTGCCTGCCCCGCCCCCCCCCTTCCCTGCTGCGGCCTCCCCCTACTGGCGCCTGCAATTGTGCAATGTCATCGGCGGGTGCTAAAGCCGCCTTGATTAATTAAATGTAATTGAGTTTTAATAGGCACGGAGAGAGGGGGGAAGGGAGCAGGGCAGGCCCTAGACCAGCAGCGACTGCGAAGGCCGCGTGGGTGCGCTCTGGGAAGATGCTGTGGCAACAACAACAAGAGGAACAACAACAACAACAATTCATTAATGAGTTTGCCTTCTTCGGCGATTGGGAAAGCTCGCACCGAGGCCCCAACTGGCGACTCTTCAAGCGACTCCACTCGCCTCTACACACTCTGCACAGTCTTGCCTCACCTCTCTCCCCCCTCTCTACACTTCTCTCTCCCCTCCCCCTCCTTCACTCACGCCCCCAATGGCTTCGCGTCTCGAGTCGCGCTTAACAATCACTTAGCGCATTATTAAAAACGCTTTTTGATTGCGCTTTGGCGTGTCGGACTCTTCACCCGATGTCGGACGATTGAAATCGATAGGCGTTGCGACAGCTCCCAGTTCAGGCCGGGCTATGTTAGTTGCCCTAACTCGCTGCGGGTTAGACTTGACCAGCTGGGGCAGTTTGCACGAGAGCTGACTGGCAGAGCCTTAGTTACATGGGCAGAAGAAGAGATAACTATTGGGAACGAACTGAATGCACACTGTATATATTCAGGTGGATTATGCAGTTGAAAGAGGGTGAAGGATCTTAAAGAGAACAATTAAAGTTGTATCTGCCGATAATTTCTTTCATTTTCTTAGACTTTGAAATTAGCTTAAATATTCGGAAATGTTGAATCAGTTAATATTAGTTTGATACATTTGATATGTAATTATTCCTTGCTTTATCATGCATTTAAATAAAAACTATATCTATCTCTTCTTCTCTGTCTCTTAGGCTCTCTATCTACCATATATCCCTCTCTCTATAAATATATATCTATCATTCACTCTTTCAATCACTAACTTATTTCATCATCATCAGCCTTATCATGCACTTATGTACATCCTAATTCAATATCATTCTGATTAAATAACTCCTCATCTAGAAAGGAAGATGTGTATTATATGCTGATATTACATGTTAATCTTATGAACATTACATCTTCTATACATTACACTACACTGCATGACATATTTTCTACATTTTCTATTTTTATATTTTAAGAAAGACAATAGATATTTAGTAAAACAATGTGCTAAGTCTCCATGTCGAATACTCATTTTATCGTTCAGTTTCATTTACCTTTAGGTATCATCATGTATATAGTTTCTATATCTATCTATGGTATATCCCGCTGTACCTTTCAGACATATCTATCTATCTGTCTGTGCTTTCTCTGTATATTCAGAAAATCTTCCTTCTCCAGTTATCAGCTAATTTCTCAGCCTAAATCTACCAATCTATCTGTGCCAATATATCTTGCTTTGTTTATATTTCAATCTTTGTCTCTATCAAACTGATTGTCTTTAGTTTTCTATCCGCATCTGTCTACACTCTGCTTCTTCGCTAGGGTATTTCCCATTCGATTTTCCGCTTGAGCCTCATCGTGTGTTGTCTCGTTTGTGTTTTCCCCTCTTTGATTTTAATTGACCGTGGCCAAGAAGTCGCACTTGGAAATCTCTCAATCAAAAGATACGACTACCCACGGCATATCTACATAAATTACTGTTGTTCCTGCTGTTGTTGTTGCTGTTGCTGTTGCTGCTGTTGTTCCTGTTGTTGTTGCTGTGGGTTTTGCTGCTAAGCCGACAGCAAAGAAAAGACAAGAAAAAAATTGAAGAAACCGAAAACTTTTTCTTTTGTTTTTTTTTTTGGTTTTTTCTGTTGTAGACACGCCCCGTAGACAGGCCTCATGCGTGTTGTTGTTGTTGTGATAGTTGTTGATAATTTGCATTTGATTATGGGTGTCAGTTGCCGTTGCCGTTGTTGTTGTTGTTGTTGTTGTAGCTGCGAAAATTGTTCCGGCAAAAGGCTTTGATTTCTAATCTGAACTCGACGATCTGTTGTAGAGCCCCAGAAGATTAGAGAGCGACGAGGGTCTCATGTACATATGTACATATGATATTCGATATATGGGATCTAGATGAAGTTGTCAATGTTCTGGCGGGTGAAGGGGGCGGGGCAGGTGACATAACATGCTGCTAATAAGCTCGTTTGCAGTCGCCGAAAGAGAAGAAAAAAAAATTAATAACATCCCCAGAATGGGGGACCCTGACAATGGGGCAAAGAATTTATGTGGCACGAGAACACGAGGCAAGCCAAACGAGGCAACTCAATAACAATAAAAATAACAAGATGTCATAAAACAAACAGAGAGGGGAAGGGGGGGGAGGGGGAGATGCTGGAGAAGTAACAAGTACCCCAAAGCAGGAGACAAGAGGTCTAGCTCCAGTTGCAGCTACAGCTTCAGCTCCAGCTCCAGTTGCAGCTTGTAGGTGAGTCAAATAAATAAATAAGTGGACAGCAGGGGAAGGGGAAGAGAAGGGGAAGCAGGAATCGTGCCGAAAAAAGGATAATTACGTGCTCAAGATTTTTATGCATTCAATAAAAGGTCTAGAGAGAAAGCCAAGGAGAGAGACAGAGAGAAAGGTAGAAAAGAGGAGAAGAGAGAGGAAAGAGACTGCTAAAAAAACATGCCAAATTAAAGTCAGCTCGAAGGGGAAGGGCAGCAGGGGCAAGGGGGCGGGGCGTTGCAGGGCGAGGGTTCGCTGGCGGGCAAATAAACAGCAGCATAGACAAGCACTAAACACACACAGAACAACCACCCAAAAGACAACAGCAACAACAACAACAGCAATAAAGGCAAAAAAAGAAATTACCTATATATACACAGCATAAAGATACACACACACACCCACACACACCCCTTACCCCACACTCAGCTTTATTCAAGTATAATGCGAAATTTGTCAAATGAAAATATTTTGAATGCTTCGCGTTGAGAAGAAGAAAGCTATGCTAGATATATATTATACAATACATATATTTGGGGTATCTCAGGGGCGCCCTTACAATAAAAGCCACATTACGATTATTGTGGTTGTTCTTATTATTGTTGCACTTTCCCTTTTTATACGCTTCGATGACTTAATCTCGTTGTCTTTTAGCGCCTGTCAGGGAAGTCTAAGCACCTCCACCTCCTCCTCCTGGCTCTTCTTGTGCCAGCACCCCCTTATGGTAGATAAACAAAAGCCAATGCTGAAAGCGAAATCTTGGCAAAAAAAATGCTCAACTTGTCAGTGCAAAGAGGGGGGAGGGAAGGGGTGTGCTAAGGGGCTGTTCATAGGCCTGTCCAGTTTGCTTGAGCTCAAATTGTTGAAAAAACCCTTTTTGGGTCTGCTACCTTTGCACACAGGTGCGAGCAACCCGCCCAACAGACACACACACCCACACACACACCCACACAGACACACACAGGTACACACACAAAGAGACAATAATATTCCCCCTAAGTCTGGCTGGTTATCTGGAAACGGGGTTGCTCGACATCGACTTCAATTTTCAAATACTTTTTCAAATATTTGTGTAAAATTTAATTAAAGTAAAAATACGCAATACAACAACAGCAACAGCAACAACAACAACAAGAACAACAATGAGAGGACGTAGAGTCGTTGAGTGAAAGTTGGAGGCGAGTGCATTCGACTGTTAAATACCCTGCACACGATTTAATGTGCAGCTGGGGATGAACTTGTGACAGTCAGTCAGTGAAAGGAAGGAGTTTTCTATGAAGCTTTGGGGAGAGATGAATAGATAGAGGAAGGGGTAAATAGATGGGCAGAGAGAGAGAGAGGAAGAAAGAGAGAAGAAGAGAAGGAAAGCAAGAAGACGAGTGGAAGAAGAAGAGGCTTAGTGAGAAAAAGAGAGACAGAAGGAGAGTCTAAGGAATCAAGCTCTTATAAAGAAAGGCAGAAAAATATATCTAAGAAGGAGAATATATAGACAGTTATAGCTTAATCGGTTGATGGATCCGTAATATATAAACATAGGACGACTGACTTAGTCTCCTTCAACTTTGTTTGTTTCTTCGGTAAAATCAAAACTTTTTTTCATCAAATTGACGTAAATTATTACATTTACATGGGCGGTGGGCGTGGCATTTCAAATATGAAGCAAGCTTATTCTGCATATAGTATATAGGAAGTTGCGTGCCAAGTTTGATGCTGTTAACTGCTATAGTTGCTGACTTTAAGACGTTCATACAGACAGAAAAACAGATGGAGAAGCGCAGAGAAAGAAAGAAGCAAAGAGACAAACGTACAAGACTGAAAACTTCAATATTCGCGAATGATCAAAAGTGTACCAAGAATATATCGAGAGTATATCAGCAATATATGTATGGTTGCTAGGCTCCATAAAGGTAGTGCACCCTCTTCAACCTTCTTAGAGGGTATAAAAAGCAATAAAATAGAAATCAAACGAAGGTATGCAGTATGTAGGCAGCCAGTGGTTCCATTGTCAAATAGTTTGCTGAAGATTTGACTGGCATTCAAGTGGCGCCTGCCCAGAAGGTGCCTAACCTCCCTTACAAGTACCTTAACACCTTCCTTCCAACTTTGCTCGGCCTTTCTTTGTTGGGAATCCCGCAAAAACTTTGCCAGCATCGAGTTAATTACGAGACTGGCCCAAGGCGAGGCAGGCAAACACCTGATACAGGCAGACAGACTGAGAGGTGGAGTGGGGGAGGGGGAGGCAGCTCATCATCATCGTGATTATCGGCCTCGAGTGACCATTATCATTGTGTCCATCGTTTTCGTCGCTCGTTCGACAGCTTTAGTTTTAATTGCTTTCGATGTTTTGCTTGATTTTTGCCCCGATTCGAGTTTTTTTTTTTTTGGTTTTTTATTTATTTTTGTTTAGCTTTTTGCTTTTTTCGGCTCTGTTTGTTTTACTCGTTGTTTATGCAGCGCCCTCTAGCGGTGTGTGTGTGTGTGTGGGGCAGCGGGGGTGGGTAGTTCGTCATTTGCTTTGTGGGCGTGGCCCCAAAACATGTTGCAATTTGGTCAACTTGGCGTCGGCTAATGAGATTTTTATTTGACAGCGGCAGTTCTCCCTCCTTCTATCTCCCTCCCTTCTACCTTGGGCACACCCACTACATGGCATGGCTAACCCCAATTCCCAAGCGATTCTCTCTCCGTCTCTCTCTGTCTCTTTCTCTCCTCCTCCGACTCAAATTGTGTGTTAAAATCGTGTGATTAAACAACTTTGGCACCTGCCCGGCCCGCTGCACTTTGATTGCACTTCACACTTCACGCCTACGTCAGCGTCGCAGTCGCAGTCGACTTGGGCTGCCTCTTGGGGCTGGCTCTTTGCATATGGCGCCCCACCTTGTGGGCCACTTGCGCAACTTGCCTCGCTGTTTGCCTCATTAACAGTTGTTTTTGGCTTCGGCGGGATAAATCTGTGCGCTGACAGGCGCAGTTCGAGAGGGAGCGAGATAGAGAGGGAGGAAGAGTGGGGGAGAGAGGGGGAGAGAGGTAGTGAGGTAGAGACCGCAGCTAGACCTGGGCACATGATTTACAGCCAGACAAATTATGCCAAGAGTGCAAGATCGCACTCGCTTCTCTCTCTCTCTCTCTCTCATGACGATTTCAACTTGATTAATGTCTGTGCTGGGATGCGAGAGATATTCCTCAGATATTATAGATCTAGAGCATTAACATTAAATGGGCTATAACTTTGACTATAATGATTGAAGAGTCTTGATGTGTTTGGTGTGGTATGAGGGTGTTGTGGGAGAGAGAGAGAGAGACACATGCAGATAGAAAGATAGACAGAAGTTTCTTTGCTAAAAAGGAGTTTTCTTATTGATTGAGAAAGTCTTTTGTGGTTCTTTAACTGTTGTAAACACTGTATTCTATATACGAGTATAGTTCAAACTTCAAAGACATAACACTTATACTTTTTTCTGATTAAGTAAGGATCCATTTTTTTATGTTTTGAAAATAAATTTAATATAAATTCTGAAAGTCTAGTAAGGCAGAGAAAATGAAAAGGAGAGAAAGGATTTTATTTCATAAGATTTCTGATATGATCAGTATATTATCCTAAACCAACAAGGTATAAAGTTCATATATATATATACATATACAAGGTATATAAGGTATATATAATATTCTCGATCATATTGAAAGTAAAGCAAGTGTAAACAATATTCACAAAGAAAGATCAGAAAGAATATGCCAAGGGAAACTATCAAAGAGGAACCTCAAAGGAATTTCCTTATACGAAATAGAAACGTAGATAAGAATCCTATACCAATATGTATATGGTATATGGCTAACCCATTTGTAGAATCAATCTCAAGATGGGAACATACATATGTTAGCTACAGCTGGCGTCTTGTAACTCGGGGTTAGGCTTTGCTAACAATCCGAGAACTTGGGCACAGCTCGACTTGAACGTGTTCATCATGTTGCAGGCCGTCTTTGCTTGCTGCACCTTGCATGCGGCAACAATAAAGTGGGGCTTGGGTGTAGAGAGCGGGGGGAGGAGGAGGCGCCCCAGGGGGCTGTTGCATGTTGGCAGTTGGGCAGCCGACGCCTTGAAAGCTGCCAGCATAAGTCAACACCATGTGTTGTTGCTGCCTCTGCCTCTGCTGGTGCTGCTGCTGCTGCTGATGTTGTTGCATGCATAAATCTGTTGCATGTTGTAAATGTTAAATGCGCTGGCAGCAGTAGCAGGGGTGCAGGAGGAGCAGGGGGGTGCCAGAGGGCGGCGTTGACTGCGCTTCAATGCGATTTATTTGCTCGTTGTTTGTAATGCCATTTATTGCCACTGTTGCTGTTGCTGCTGCTGCTGCTGTTGTTGTTGCTGCTGTTGATGTTGCTGCTGCTGCTGTTGATGTTGCAGTTGATGTTGTTGTTGTTAGTGATGTTGTTGTTGTTGTTGTTGCTGCTGCTGCTGTTAAATGCTTATTTACATTACGTTTAGCGGCACTTGACGCGCGACTCCTTCGGCTTCCATCGCGTTGCATCCATCGCCTGCAACTGCAACAACAACGTTTCCATTTTCATTTCCATTTCCATTTGCAAGTGGCAGCTTCACATGTTTCCCCTGCCCCTCTGCCTCTGTTTGGGGCGGCAACTTTTCGGCAAAGCTGGAAAAACGTTGCCGCTGCACAAATTTTGATTTATGTCTCTCGTTGCTGTTGTTCTCGTTGTTGTTGTTGTTGCTGCTGCTGCTGTCGGGTTTTTTGCCAGCTTGTTTTCTTTTTTTGTGTTGCGGCTTTATATGCCATACATATCATTAGCCAAGCACGTGGGTTACTCATCTAGTTTGCAATGCAAGCAAAGTGAGGGCAGAGTGAAAGTATTCTCGATTTGGCGAAGAATAAGAAAGGTTTCTTAAACTTAAACGATGTTTTTCATATTGGGGAAACTGTTTAATTGTTAAACTTATAACATAATAATGAAGCAGCACTTTTTAACCATAGAAAACAATTGGAAATATGAAAAAAGAGTTAAATCCTCTCTTAGCCGGACACTATTTGAATAAATTGTTGTGGCGATAGTTGCTGTACAGGTTTGTTAAATATTGTAAATTTTGGTAAGCATAGTAAACCAATGCTTAATACGTTTAAAATAAAGTCGTAAATATGAATATATAGTAAAACCTTTCTTAGTCGGACATATTAGAAAGCTGTTGAATACTGGTAGCTGTTGTACTTGCTGTATGTTATTCGAAAATGATTACAAAATGCTTTTCACGCATGCAACATAGTAGAAAATATGAAAATGAACAAGAACCTCTCTTGAGCGGACAACTCACAAGACATTTTAAAGGTGCTTATCAATGTACTCGCCATACTTGAATGTTTTAGCTGTAAAATAACGCTTGCTTCAGTTGTTTGTTAATTTAAGACGGTGGAAAGGGGCGTGGCCGAAGTCTCAAAACAAGTTTTATCTCCGTGAATTAAGAAGAAATGTTGCACTGGCGCTTAAATTCTCTGAGATAAAGGTGTAAATACAGACGAAACAAATGCTTAATAAAGATTTCTCTTAAGGCAGTGTCTTTCTACATTTCTTCTCTATTATAAGACAACGAACTCTACAAGCGACCCTCGCGCATGTTGTTGCACAGATCCCGAGTCGAGCAGCGTTATGACGGTAGCCTCAGTGCGGGATCTCTTGTGCTTTTGTTGTTGCTTGTCTATTGTTGTTTCTGCAGCGCGTTGCTGTTGCTGCTGTTGTTGTTGTTGCTGCAGTTGCGCATGAGTAGCTCGAGACGAATGTTAAGCACCCTCCTACCCCCACCCCCCGTGCCTTGTTGGCACAATCAACAGCGTGTTCGATTTAACATTTCGCATGTGAGGAGAGAGAGAGAGAGAGAGAGAAGGCAAAGGAGGAGAAACAGAACTTGGAATTTTGGATTCAGTAGAATCGTTTGCCAGACAGATGTTGTTGTTGTTGTTGCTGCTGCTGCTATTTATATATAAATTTATTAGCAACAAAAATAATTTAATAGATTCCATGAAAGAGTCGCAGGAGGGTGAGCCAGAGAGAGAGAGAGAGGGGGAGAGGGGAGTGGGAGGCGACTTAAGACATCAAGTCGAGTTGGCAGAAGGTCTCTTCAGTCTCTGCAGTGTCTCGAATCTCTGCAGGGGCAGATGATGATGATGTTGACATTTGGGCAGCTGCCCCAACTGCTGCCCCCAACTGCCTCAGCCCTGTCAGTGGCTTATGAAATATTTACCGTTTGTTTGCCTGCCAGCGCCATGAGGTATGCAACAATATTTTATGCCGTTTCTGCAACAAGATGCTGCAAACTCAAGATGCAGCAGCAGTGGGAGGCTAAGCAGGCAGCTCGGACTGTAGCTGGACTCGCTCTCCCTCTCTTTCTCCCTCTCTCTCTCTCTCTCTCTTTCTGTGTCCGTGTCCCTGGCAGCCCCTGATCCAATTAACTGCTTACACAAAACACAAATGGCCAGACAAACATGGAGAGAACATACGCCAGAGGGGCCGAAGGGGTCAGACACAGACACAGACACAGACAGAGACGGAGACAGAGATGTGGACAACGTGGAGAGCACATTCATAGACAGCAGACATCTGCTTGGGCCTGCAAGAGGGGAGCGGAAGAAGGGAAAGGGGCCACACACAAGTAATAACAGTAAAAATCAACGCACGCCATTCGTCCTCGTCGTGTCCTGATGGCTACACTGCCCTGTGGCTACACTTCAGTTAGGCAGCACACACACACACACACCCACACACACACCCACACACACACCCACACACACACCCACACACACACACACACACATGGGCACACACACGTGTATTTGAAGAGCCTAAGTAACCCACTCCGCTGCGCAGACGCCTTCGCTTGGCTACCTTTGAACACACACAGCTGCTGAATGCCCTACGCCACTACTCACGTTGGGGCATTGCGGCATTTGCACTCGGCATGACCAACTTGAAAGGAAACTAATTTCAGCCAGAGAAACACAACAAGTTTATATAAAAAACTCGAAATTTACAGCAACAAAAACCTTTTAAAAATAAGCTATATCTATAAAATCAAAGATCTACTGATGTATTAAAGTAAACAGTATCAAAAAAAAAATAACGTGTTCCATACATGTTTCTTTACATATTTATACATACAAAATTTAAGGAAGATCTATGTAAATTTCTTAGTATTTTTACAAAGGTTGAGCAATAATATGTGATTTGATATACAACAATATATAATTGCATCGATAATACAGGTAAAATACAAACAATACTTGAATAGTACCATATAATGTAGAGAGAAAATAAAGAAGTATAAAGTAAATAGAATATAGAGAATGATATTTATGTATTGTATGGAATATGTGCCATATAACTATATCTTAAATATATTTTCTTTGTAGTAAATATAATTTCAATTATATTATAGCTTCTATATAAACATTTTCCAAGCAATTCTCATCTCTCATTAATTCTTCTCATTTAACTCCAAAGTAACTGAGTAGATTTCCATAATTCTTAGTTTCTTCGCAATTTTAATGAAGTGAGATAAAGTTTCATATATAATTTGTTTCTTTACGCGCAGATCTCTAAAATGCGAGTCTATTTTTGCTTAGATTTGCCACAGTTTGCATATTTTAAAACAAAATTGCAAACATAACCTCAAACCTCGTAGCATAACCTCAAAATTTATAACTTAACCTCGAAACTGAATTAAAGCAAAAGAATATATATTTTGTTATAGCAAGAAAAATCCATTTGATAATTAATAATAATTAATTAAAAATGTTTTACCAATTAAATCTATAAATCGTTGTATTTAAAAAAGTTTCCCTAATGAACCCATAGAGGTCGCTGCAGTGGCTGTTCTCTGCTGAGTTAGCGCATTTCTACTTCGTCTAAGTCCGCCTAAATTTGTTATTCATATGCTGCCCAGATGACTGACATGTGTGTGTGTGAGTGTGTGTGTGTGTGTGTGTGTGTTTGTCTGCTTTGGGTTCCAGCTACTCTTGGCCCCCTTGTCCCTTTGCCCATTGGCATCCTGGCTTAGCTTTTGCTTTTGACGTGGCCTGATGAGCCTGACGCTTTCGCTTTGACTTTGGCTTTGGCTTTAGCATTTAGGGTTGGGCTCCCGCCTCTCTCTCCCCTATCCTCCCTTGCCCCCTCTTAGGGCTCTGGGCATATGTAACGTTATGTGCATAAAAAATAATCATAATCACTTGAAAGCCCCAGCCGAAAGTGGACAGGAAAGCGGCCAGAGAAGGGGCAGCAAAAGGGTCGAGATAAGCTAGAAAGAGAAGAAGAGACCGAAGGAAGGGGAGAGTGGGGACGGGGGAAAGGGGAAGTGTTGCCTGCAAGCGCTTTGAGCACTTTGTGCGAACAATGAATAAAACATAAATTGCAACAAAATAAAGCGAAGGCGCTGTTTGCTTATTAAAAATATTGCTAAGTGAATTTGGTGCCAAAAAAAAAAAAGAAAGAAAGAAAGCAAAGAAGACAATGCAGTAGAGGGGAGGGAGAAGAGGAGAAAGAGGGGGAGGAGGCAAAGAGGAAAGGGCTGGAGGAAAAGAGTTGGAAAGAGTTGAAGAAGACAAGGAAAAAAAAACATCAAACAGGGACAGGTGCGAGTGAGCTATCTCTCCCTCTCTCTCCCTCTCCCTATGTGTGCCAGTGTGTGTGTGAGTCTGTGTATGTGTGTTGTGTATATGTGTGTGTGTGTGTCTGTGTGTGTGTGTGCTGGCCAGTAAATCAGAGCGTATGGCAATGACAGCCTCGTCACAGACAGCAGGTCTGCCATGACGAATGGCAACGCAGCCTCCCCCTCACCCCACCCTCTCCCTCCACCATCTCCTACATGCCTGCAGGCACTGGCAGGGTTGCCAGGCTGGCCAAGGGACTGAAGTGCGCATTTGACAAGCCCAGTAAACAACAATTAAAATGACAACGAGGCCGAGCATAGAAAAAGGCGAAAGCATTTTTTTTTGCACGTTTCCCTTTCGTTGTGTGGAGAGGAAAGATCAGAGGGAGAAGAGGGAGGGAGAGTGAAGTGCAAAGCCCCAAAATGTAACTGATGAAAACTGACAACGCCGGTCCCTTTTCCCTCCCTCCTTACCCAACGAATCCTTGGCGAAATTGTGCCTAGAGGCAGCTACGAAAATCTGCGTGGCCAAAACGAGATCTGAACTGTGCCCAAAACTCGGCTTAGCTGGCCAGCCACGCCCCCTTCTAGTGAGGGGGAAAAAAAAGAGAGAAATAACTCTGTATGGCAGGGCAAATAACTTGAGGACATGACAATGCAATCTCGCATCGAAAGCCAATCGAAAAACCATCAACGAATTGGATGCGACAGCGAAGCGGAGATCTCTCTCTGGCTGTATATATCGGTATATATATCCTCGATATGTGCAATAAAAGGGGAAGTAGGATATTGTGGCTTGCTATTAGTATGTTTGAAGCAGCAGGAGACAACTCTGAGCTCATAATGTGCATATATTGTTAATCAACAGCAGCAGTTAAGTAAATAGAGCCTTTTGTCTGTATGAACAGCTTGATCTCTGTGATTAGAGGAGTTAGAGCTGTCAAATTTGTTGATTATGTGGAAAAGGGAAGAGAGAGGAGAAAAAAGAAGGCAAGAGAGTAGAGAAGAGAGAAGGAAGTGAGTGAAGAGAAGGAAGAGAAAAGGCAAGAAAGAAGGTAGAGAGAAGGTAGAGTTCTCTCATAGAATCGCCTCAGCAGAGGTGAAAGATAGAGAAAGGGAGAGAAGGAGTTATAGAGGGTGATAGAAGGGAAGAGAGAAGAGAAGAAAAGAGAGAAGAGAAGAGTGAAGAGAAGAGAGAAGAAAGTGAGTGAAGAGAAAGGAAGAGAGAAGGGAAGAAAGAAGCTAGAGATCTCTTTCTCACAGAAGCGCAACACACTCAGCAGAGGCGAAAGATACTGAGAGGAAAGGAGTAAATGGGGGTGAGAGAAGAGAAGAATGAAGAGAAGAGAGAAGAGAAGAAAGAAGAGAAGAGAGAAGAGAAGAAAGAAGAAAAGAGAGAAGAGAAGAAAGAAGAGAAGAGAGAAGAAAGTGACTGAAGAGAAAGGAAGAGAGAGAAGGGAAGAAAGAAGGTAGAGAGAATATAGAGCTCTCTCCTATAGAAGGCAACACACTCAGCAGAGGTGAAAGATATGGTAGAGAGAGGGGGAGAAGGAGTTAAAAAGGCTTAAAGAAGGGTAGAGAGAAGTGAAGAGAGAGGCAGAGAGAAAGAAATGAGTGAAGAGAAGGTAGGTAGCAAGAAGGTAGAACTCTCTCCCTCACAGAAGCGCAACACACTCAGCATAATCACGTAGCCTTGAAGCACTTTGCTGTTATGATGCGCTGACGCATCACGAACATATACCAAGATATATGTATATGCAATATAAAAACACTATCTACACACTATATATACACTGTATATATATCTGCTGCTGGGTTGGACAAATTGGCCGGCTAATTTGCGCGGCATTTGGACAAAGCCGACGGCACATTTATCATGACGCGTTAGTGCGCTGCGTCGCTGTCGGCGTCGTCGTTGCTGTCAGATCAGTGAGCGCTGCTCGCATTGTGGTTTATTTTTGGCCACGCGGCGTATGAGTAATGTCTTGATTTGCCAGCAGGCTTAGGCATCGCGAGTGGTTGCAAATTAATTTATTGTCGACTCTGCTAGCGCGCAACTTAATTAAAATCCAATCTCATCCATGCGGCCGATTTAAATTTAGCTCTTGCCACATTGCGTGGCTGCCTCAGCCAGTTGCAAGGCAAACAGTGACGTGCAACGGCCAGCGGCGCCTGCAAGGAGAAGGGGAGAAGGGGGCGGCGAGGCGAAGGAGTTGCTGCAGGTTGATGGATAACAACTGCGCGTGGCAGGCCGCCCACACAGTGAGTGTGGCAGGCAGAGTGCGGCAGGCAGCGTGGGCAGCCTTGCGGCTTGCCACACGTTGCAAGTTGCGCGTTTTAATTATGTTCATGTTGCTGCTAATGTATGTGCGGCTTATTGAAGGGAAGTGTAGGTAAGAAGAGGGGGAGGGGGACGGGGAGGAGAAGGTACTTCTTCGATAAGCAGTCGAAGCTGAGGCCAAGGTGAGTTCAAGATACTTTTTGAGGCAGCTAGATACTTTGTGAGCGAGTTGTGACGCCTAATGAGTTGCGCCTTCTCCTGCCTCCTCACTCGCCTCTCCTACCTCCCTTTCATCCTCCCCTGTTACCTTCTAACTCACTTGCAAGTTTCGATCACAATGCTTCATTAGTTCTTCTTAGTTGTTTCTATTAGTAATTACACGCACACCCTACCCCCTCTCTCTACCTCACACCCTTCCTCACTCCCTCTCTGCCTATCCTATTGTCTACCTCTCCCTCTTTTCCTTCATCTCTATCTATCTATCCCGCCTGCTTTTGCCTCTATCAATGCGACTCTCACTGCCTTCTCATTCCCTCCTCACTGCCTGCCTCTGCCTACTACCTTCTACCTTCTCTATCTACTCACTCCCTTTCTCCCTCACTGTCTCCCTCTTTCCTTGCCTCTATTCCCTTCTCCTCTCGCCTGCGGCTCATGTGGCTTGTTCTCATCTTGCAATTTTCCAATTTTCCTTGGTTTTTTCGCATGTTTTGCTGTTGTAATTGTTGTTCTTCCTCTTGTTGTTGTTCTTCCTCTTGTTGTTGTTTTTCTTCTTGTTGCTGTTGTTGTTGTTGTATTCATTGGTATTGTTGTTGTCGCCTTTGTCGGCTGTAATTGCCGGCAGTTGTTGCCCCTTGTTGAGGTCACATTGAACGTCAAAAGCAAAAGTTGCCCGCGTTAATTTCGTTTGCCCATAAACATGCAACATATGCGCGGCGCTCTACCTCCCCTCCCTCCCTCCCTCTCTCTCCCTCCGTCTCTCTCTCTCGCACTCCTGCAGGCGGGTCAGAAAGGGTCGTCGCCGTGTCGTCTGCCACAGACTGCACACACATTTGCAACCCTAATAAAGCGCAGCGGCCTCTGCCACACGTGGCATGCCGCTGATAACAGTCGCGCCTCTGTCCAGTTACAGTTCCGTCTGCTGCCTGCCTCCTGCCTCTGCCTGCCTGCCTGCTTGCAACCTTCATCCTGCGTCCTGCCTCCTGTGATTTATGCACTAAACAACGCTGCCTCGCCTGCCCCGCGTTGCGCCCCTCGTCGCGCCTCGCCTCGCCTCGCGTTGTGCAAAAAATGCAACGCTCAGCGCTTTGTCGCTGCTGTTGCTGCTGCTGCTGACTCTGCTGCTGCGGCGGCATGTTTGGCATGTGGCAGCCACGCGAGATGCGCACTGAACATGCCACTTGCAGCAAGTGCCACAAAAACATTGACACATCGTTTACAAGGCCAGCGCAAGCGAGAGAGAGAGATAAGCAGCAGCAGCAGCAGAGGTGGGGCAAGGGGGGAGTGAAAGAGAGGGGGCAGGGGAGGGAAGGGAGCTAAGAATACGCTAGATTGAAGAGTGGCAGAGGGAGCAGGCAGCGGGTAGAGGGAAGGGGAAAGGTAGCGCATATTAAACTTAAACTTGAATCGGAATAGTTGAGGAAATCAGGGAAGCAATTTTAATAGAGAAATAATAATAATACAATATTTGTATAGGAAAGAGACGAACGATCTTAATGAAATTTTCAGAGCACAAAGAAAACAACATACACTAACGATATGTCGAGTTTGGTGGCGATATATTGAAGAATAACGAATATAAGCCGATAGTTCTCGCGCTTAAGTAAGCTGTAAGTTAGCTATAGTGATGAGATAAGCAGAGCATATAAAAGTTAATATATAATAAAGATATGCAAAGTTTGAAAGTAATATCAGGAACAATAACTGAGATAAGCCGATAGTTCTCACGAAAAATGAGCCTACTACTTTGCTTAAGTGATGAAATTATAAAGAAACTAAACATAATTTAGGGAGGTTGCCATACAACTAAAATTTACTGAGTACGGTGGCTATAGCTGCAAAAACAACAGACTTAGGCCGATAGTTTTGCGATATTTAGATGAAATAACTTTATTTATATGAAGAAATCAGGAAAAAGCTTTACATAATTTAAGGAGGTTGCCATATAACTAAAATGTGCTTAGTTTGCTGGCAATAACTGCAAAAATAACAGAATGGTCCGATAGTTTTGCGATAATTTCACGAAATATCGCTAAAAATGAGAAAAATACACACCTTAAGTAACTATATTTAGTTTTGTCTAGTTATCATACACTTTAATGTGGCTAAAGATGAGCAAAGAGCCAAGTCAGGGCTTATATTGATGCTGTTCAAGAATATATATGTATATATGTGTACATATGCTATAAAAACACAGAAAGAAGTCAGTTAGCTGCAGCAGTGCAATACCATAATGCTGCCTGCCCTCTTTCTCCCAGCGAACCCCGGCAAATCCTCCCCTGTTTATGAATTTATGTGCGTGTTTGTATGACTGTTTACAGCTCATATATCTGGCACATATATCTGGCGCATATATACGGTATGTTTGTTCGATGTGCTCGAGTCCTTTGAAAATGCTTATCAAATTAATTTCGCTTAAATTCGCGTTTATTGTTCGCTCTCAGCGCGTTTAGAGGGTTAATTGCGAGGGTTTATTTCGGCCAGTTGCCCCCGCTCCCCTCTCTCCCCTCCCTCTCTCCCTGTCGCTGTGTAGGATTGATTGCATGTTTGTTTGTTTGTTGTTGGCACAAGGTAAGAATCGTCAGCGAGGGTTGGTCCAAGAGTTGCAAATTGATTGAAAATACTCTCGCTCGCTTTTCTACTCAGTTGCGCGCTCTACACGTGTCCCGAGTTGTTCAATTATGGCTAAGCCAAATCCGCAGCGCAAACATCCTTAACCCTCCTCCCCCTTCCCCTCCCCCTTCTCCCCTCTCTCCTTGCTGCTCCCAGGGGCACAAAAAGAGCAGCGCCCAAAATACCATCAGCACTTTTAAGACGAAAACTAAACACGCCACACGCGACTCTCGATTCTCGACTCTCGACTTGGCGACTGTTCAACGTCGTCAGCATTGAAATTGAGTCGTTTAAGCCATGCCACGCCCCCCTAACCCTCCTACCCAGCTCTGCTCTTCTGGACACCCTCGCAGTACATTATGAATGTGCAGCATTGAAAGTCACTTCCCCATTTTCATTTCAGAGATTTTTGTTTGCTTTCAAAACGGCAC
This sequence comes from Zaprionus indianus, assembly GCA_018904595.1. Classification (NCBI taxonomy): domain Eukaryota; kingdom Metazoa; phylum Arthropoda; class Insecta; order Diptera; family Drosophilidae; genus Zaprionus; species Zaprionus indianus. The sequence goes on from JAEIHA010000344.1 coordinate 2,067,517, forward strand.
GAGTCGCTCGACTGCCGTCTGTTCCCCCCCAACCCCCTTCCACTGCCCTGCCCCTTCTCCAGCCTCCTTTACTACCCCTTCCCCTTGCTACTTCTTTCATCCAGCCCTACCCGTCTCTAGGTCTCTCGTCTTGCCTGCACACAGTCACAATTTACCTTTACCTTCGCCGTTTACCTGCTAATTTCGTAATAATCGAAATGTTCTTTGCCAAATCTTTTCTTTTTTTTTTTGCCTGGGACAATCCCGAGTGTGAAATACCCTGGAAATAACCCACTATAAGAGGCGTGTCATCTAGGTAGAATTTTCCAGTCAATTTGAAGTACTTTCTATAGTCTGATCAGTGCGAAGAAGGAAAGTGGGAGTGCAAATTTTAATAATAATAAAGAAAGGAAAGTTAGACAGAGAAGTAAAATTCTGATATTCAGAAGGAGAATCTTCAGTTTATATAAAGAAATTATCATATATAGTCAATTTTTTTTTAGCCTCCAGTTTATCAAGGTTTTCTTTTGTGAATTTTTACAGAAGAAGTTTTAATTTATTGCCTTGAAATATGAAAGGGAACAGAAAAGATTGAAGTATATTAAATGTTTCTAATATCTAAAACTTTTCATAAGTTTTCAAAAAGAAGATTCTTCAAAATCTCTAAAAACTTTTAAGAACTTTTTAAATATCTTTTCCCTTACTCGTGGCAACCCTCGCACTGTGTACATTGTGCAGTCTATGCCAAAATCCGAATCCAAATCCAAATCCGGCAAAGTATTTATGGCGAAAAGATCATTAAATGAACTATACTATATTGTGGTACTCGGTATCGTTTAAGTACCTCAAGAAGTGATTAAAACTAAAAATAACTGTACAATTTTGTAATATGAAATCATTTCGGTCAAAAAAAGACGTATAAATCAAACTCAGAATATTTCTTTTTAATGTGGTTGAAATTGCGGAAATTGAGGAAGTGAATTTAGAGGGAGAAGGGGATATAAAAGAGACTTTGTTGTGTGTAGATGATGTGGAGGAAACTTCTGAGTGTGTAGAAGAAAGAGATATCTTGGTGTCTTCAGCATTCATGTATGATATTATGAAGAGAATATATTGTAATGGGGGAAACAGGGAATAAGAATAAAATATGGAGTGTTTCTTGCAGTGTAATCAGTGCTTACTCATTTAATAAAAGAAATATTGAATGTTGATAAGAAGTTCACCGTGGATTACAAGTAATAAATTGTTAGGTTAAGTATGTAAAAAGAATATGGAGTATTTTTCTCAGTGTAGTTCATACTCATTCTAAACTTGCACTAATTTTGGAAGGAATATAAAGAGGAATATCACAGGGTATTACAAGATATTTATATGCAAATGCAGATGGAATATATAAAGTATTTCTCGCAGTGTATTTAGTACACAATTTTGCTATCATTTGAGCTTGGAAGTTTAGCATTCGAGAGGACATTTACAGGGTATTATAGGCAACTCTTTGTTCAACGACAGTAGATTATTTCTCTCAGTGTACTAAGTACTCATTAATGCACAGATTTTAATTTGAAAGGACTTCAAAGCACTTCCCCAGGATATTAAGGCACATTTAATAATGAATATATATAACCCATGTAGAGTATTTCTCTCAGTGTACTAAGTATTTGAACAATGCACTCTGACTAGTTTCAAGGCAACTCAAAGAGGAATCTCGCAAAACATTAAGGCACACTTACAACTAAAACAAATTAAATATGTAGAGTATTTCTCTCAGTGTACTCACTCTTGCACTCATTGGCATCGCGTTTCGTTGCCCTTCCCCAGGGTCGATCGAAGAAGAAGCTCTTGCAGCGCTCGCAGTCCCTGCCCGCCGTATTGTGGCGACACTCGCAGCTCAGTTGCCCGTTCTCGTCCTGCGAGCACTTGGAGGCGTGGCCATTGCACTTGCAACGCCCGCCCACCGAGAAGTCCGAGACGGCATAGTGCAGGGGAGCGACAGAGACGGCACTGTCGATGTTGTTGTTGCCCAACTGGACACTGTATTTACCCGAGCGCAGATCCGCAGGGGCATCGATGGCCAGCAGCGCTTGAGGATCAGGCTGTTGCAGGCGATGGAAGACGATTCTTATATCGGTGGCCGTGATCCAATCTTGCAACACTGGCGATGCCTCCAGATCCTTGGCCGAGGGCCGTCCCTCCAGCACGCTGAATCCAATGCGCGAGGCGTGGCCCGCCCCCTCGTGCCCACGATGGGCGTCCGTGCAACGCGGCTCCTGCTCGTTGTGCTTGGACACTGTCTGGCGATTGGGTCGCCCGAAGATGCGACGGCACTGCGAGCTGTAGTACTGGAAGGGCTGCCAGTTCTGGCCGTGATCAGAGCTCTTGTAGATCACCAGCGAGTCGGGGCGCGGGGCACGGGGGCAGAACTGCAGATTCACGTAGGTCAGCTCGTACTTCTTGCCCAGCGACAGGGTCAAGGTCACGTTGTCGCCGCCTCCTGCTCCGCCTGCCCCGCCCACAATGGGCGCCGAACGCCAGCAGGTCACGTTGTTGGAGTTGTTCAGATCGGTGAGGTAGCGCGGGGGGAAACTGTTCGCCTCGCAGCTCTGGCAGTGCAGCTCGCCAGGAGAGGATGAGCCGGCTCGCGACTGCTCGTGGTACTCACAGTAGCGTTGCGGCTGCTGCTCGCCACACGTGCTGCTTGCCACAACGGGCGCATCAAAGGCGGCATTGACAAAGTCCGGCACGCAGACACGCGCCTTCTGCTCCGCATCGTAGCAGGGATCCTCGGAGGTGCTGGACGAGGAGGAGCCCGAGGAGGAGGAGGAGGGCCAGCAGGCCACAAGCAGCGGCAACAGCAGCAACAGCTTCAAACACTTGCAACACGGCAACATGGCTGAGTTTTTTCAGTTTTCAGTTTGTTTTCGTTTCTCACTTTTTCACTTGCAAAAAAATTTAAATAATTTACGGAATTTTTCTTTGATTTTTTAAATTTTCTCCTCTTTGTTTCTGTTTTTATTTTATTTTAATTAAAACACAACGCGCAGGCGTTTTTGCTTGGCGGTTTAAATCGCGCGCGTTTCGCGTAGGCTGCGCAGTTGTTTCTCTCTGCTTCGTCGCTGTCGTCGCTGTCGTCGTCGTCTTCGTTCTTCGGTTACGTCAAGTCGTGCTGCCAGTTCACAGTCGACTGTGCACGAAGCGAACGCGTCGGCCACGAAGCGACGTTCGTATGCGCAGCTGAGTCTGTGTGTGTGTGTGTGTGTGTGTGCCTGCTTGATCGCCTGCCTGCATTTGTTGTTATTGTTGTTGCTGGCAACATTTGCTGCTCAGCATCAGCTCTCAGCATCCACAATGTTGCCAACACAGAGTGTGGGAGAGAGGGAGGTGAAGAGAGGGCGCGCGCGTGCGAGAGAGCACTGTGTGGTGAGTTAATAGCCAACCACAGACGCAGCAGCGACGCCAGCACTCTCTCTCTCTGTTGCTTTGTTTGCCTTGCGCAGCATTGGCAACATTTATTGCTTGTGGTTGGCAACATTGACTGCTGTTTGTTGCTTGCAGGTGGTTCTGGCAACATCTTGCAATTATTTTATTGCCCACTTGGCGACACATTTTGCTGCAGCTGCTGCGCTGCCTCTGCTGCTGCCTGCTCTGTTTGTTGTTTTTGTTAGCTTTGCTTATTGTTTTTGTTTTTGTGCAGCCAGCAGCAAATCGCGTCCAGGCCGCAAATCAAAACAATGCCCAAGGCTCAGCTGCTGTTGGAGGTGTTACTCAGAGAGAAAGAGAGAGAGGTGGAGAGAGAGAGAGAGGGAGACTGCGAGAGGCACGTCTTGTGGCCGCGATTGCTATCGATAATGAAGTCTGTCGTTATTAACTTGTCGTTAATGAAAATCATCAATTTTGCAGCCAGCAAGAGAAAGGGAGACAGAAGAAGAAGAGGAGGGAGAGAAGTAGAGAGACTTGGAGACAGAGGGATAGAGAGAGAGAGAGTGAGGGAGAGGCGCGTAATTACGTGATACGCTTGTGCGATGGCTTCATTAATGCCACACAGTCGCTGTGGCTGCCACAGATGCTGCCACGCTGCCGCACAGTGCTGCCTGCGTCGCTGCTGATAAGGCGGTTTCACTTTCGGATCACCAAACCCCCTCCCCCTTCCCTGCGCGACCTGCTGGCTGTTGGTAACGTGTCCATATGGCTTTGTTTGCTTTGCCTTTGTAATTAGCTGTTCTTGGGGCTGGGCGGGGGGCGTGGCATTATGGTTGCAACAGGCAAATCGCACGTTGATTGTTGCAACTGGAAGGGTTTTGGCAAGAGAGAAGGCGACGAGTGGGAAAGGTGTGTGGGGGGAGAGAGGGAAAAAGAGGGAGGAAGGAATAAGAGGAAGAAAGAAAGGAAGAATGCGCGAAGAAAACTTAGAACGAAAGAAAGAGAGATAGGCAGAGGGAGATGGGAAGAAGGAGAGGATAATGAAGAAAGGGAGATGAAGAGAGAGATAGAATAGATGAATAGAGAGGGAATTCAAGGGAGAGATGAATAGAGAAAGGAAGATGAAAAGAGATGGAGAGAGGGGTGGGGAGCAATGTGATAGATAAAGGAAAAGAAGGAGAAAGATGGAGACAAATAAAAAAGAAGGAGAGCATGAAAGATGCCGAGAAGAAAAGAGAGAGAGTGATAAGATCACTAAGGTATCGAGAGAGCTGTGGAAGTCTCAGCTGAGTCATTCTCCAACTATATATATCAACTGAATATATACTAAGGTACTCCTAAGATCCACAAAATTTCTGTGATTCCCAAGATCTCTCAGATATCAAATATTCATTAAGTATTCAAATAAAACCTTCCTTTAAAAAGTACTTCAATTCTTGCATATCATAATCTTCGTAAATGTATATTGAACTGAGGATAAAAGAAAAAAAAAGATATATATATATATGGTATGTATAGAAATCCCTCCTTCAACTCACAAAGTATCTTCCAAATATATATAATACATCCCGTTATTAATGATGTGAAGAACTCGCAACAAATTTAATTTTGTTTAAATTATCATTCAAACCCTTTCAAATTGATTACTCACAATCAAAATAATACACTCCTCTTTTTTTTTGATCAAATTCAATCTTTAAATAAGGTTTTAAATCGTTAAAAAAACACGCAAACTTTTAAATTTTGCAACGGCAATTTAAGGCCAAAAATTGTGGAGGGTAACGTAACCAAAAACACGCGTTTTTGTTGCCTGCGGAAACGGAAGTGACACCGAAAACCAAAAACAGTTCCGCCATGATTTCCTCTTTGGCATCAGTTTGGAGTTTTGTTGTGTGTTTTGTCAGGGATACTCCTGCTGAAAAGGGGGTATTATGAATTTGTAATCTCTCGTATGTGCAGGTGGGATTGGTTAGTGTGTCTGTCTCTATAAAGCTGATGGGGGGTTGATATCAGGTTGATAAGAGCTACAGTGAAAACTCATTTGGACGGACATTTAACGCAGGCGGAGGTTGTCCGGTAAGGGGAGAGTGTCCGCTCATGTACTCGTATATTGTACGGGTAGTGCCCGCGTAGCAGTGGGTCTGCTTTGTAGAGTCCGCTTGTATCTGCTTTAGAAAGGTATTCATTTTGACGAGGTGTTCGCGTAAGAGAGGTGTCCGCTTAAGAGGGGTAGCTGAATTGAGGAGTTGCCCGGGGGGTGTCCGCTTAAATATGTATATGCATTTAAGAGTTGCCCGCCTTATAAAATGCGTGAGGGAAGTGTCCGTTTAGGAGAGGTATTTGCTGCAGAAAAGTGTCCACGTTTGGATAGCTGTCCGCTTTAGATAGATGTCTGTTAAGGTGTAAGAGATCTCCACTTCAGCAATGTGTTATCTTTAAAGAGCTGTCCGCTTAAGTTAGTTGTACGCTTTAAAGAGGTGTCCGTTAAATGACTTTTTCCTCTCTATATGCAAATATTCCCGCACCTTTATTCGATAAATCGAATCAGCTAAGCAAACAAAATCGGAGTCGCACTGACTAATTGCTGCACTCGCACATTGCACATTCATGCGTAGCTTCCTCTTTGTTATTCCCTCTCTCCCTCTTCCCTTCTCTCTCTCTCTCTCCCTCTCTTGCTCTCTCTTTCACTCCTGCTGCAGGAAAAACTGTCGCCAATTAACTGAAATTAATGCCGCCCATTAGACGCTTGTGATATTTGTGCAGTTGCCATTGGAAACGATGCACGGTCCACGGACGGCACTCCCTGCTGCCTCTGCTTTGCTCCCCTTACTCCCTATACATCTCTCTACGGTTTCCTCTACTCTCTGTCCTCTTCCCTCCCCCTCCTTTCTCTCTACTCTTCACTCTTCTCTGGCTTGTGGTGACTTCTGTGTCCTCCCACTGCTTCACCATTGCATATCAGGCAGTTCATCCCACACACACACACCCAAACAACACACACTCACACACACACACACACACACACACACATAATACACACTCTAGGCGAGCTCATTTCCGGTTCCTTTGTTGTGGGGCAGCTTCCACTGGAAGCTGAAGCTGAGCTGCGGCTGAGCTGCCTCGGCTCATGCCTCATGCGTTATCAGAACTTTTGCTTTATTACCTTGGTCAGTAGGCGTAGTGGGGGCGTGGCCACGGGCAGCAGCAGGCAGAGGCCATGGGGAAGGGGTGCCGAAGAGGGGAACTGGGGGGAAGTGGGGGAACTCACCACAGCAAAGCTGCTGCCAAAGTTTGTCGCCTAATGAAAATTGCATTGTCTGTTGGCGAAGTTTATTTTGGATTTTGATGTTGCTACTTGAGTTTGATGTTGTTGTTGTTGTTGTTGTTGTTGTCATTTTCATTCACAGATTGTTGTTGTTGCTGCTTGTCATTTTCTTTGTCATGTTGTTGTTATATTTGTTGTTGTTTTTGTTGCTTTTGTTTTGTGCCTTTGCTGCCTTTGCTTTCTCAGGCAACTTCGCTGGCGGTTCTTCTGTTTGTTCTCAGTCTCTGCAAAGATGCTTCGATTATGAGGCTGCAAGTACCTTCCCCCTCCTCTCTTACTGTGCCTGCCTCTGCTCCCTCTGCTCCCCCTTGCCCCCTGGGGCGTCTGTTTGTTGTGTGATCACTTGTATCTTGTTTGTATCGGTGGCGTCGCTTTTGCTTTATTGGCGACATCAATAAAATGCAACATTGAACTAAAGCGACAGACGATGGTGCCACCTCTCCCTCCCTTCCTCTCTCTCTTGACTGCCTGTCCCTTGTCTTCTCCCTGTTCATTTCCCTGCCCTTCCTCATCCTCCTTGCTCTGCGTTGCTCTCTCCCAACTTCACTCGTCGCTGCCTTTGTCAACTTTGGACAAAGCTTGTCGCTTCACACGAATGTGGCGCACACACACACACACACGCACACACACCACAGACACACACACAGAGTACACCACACAGAGACAGACAGTGGTTAAACGGGACAGGTAACGGGTCAGTTTTTGGTCAATGTTTATTCCAAAACATTTTGTTTGTCTTTGCACAAAGCGAGACAAAGCGTCGCGTCTTGTTGCTGTTGTTGCTGTGCTGTTGTTGTTGCTGTGCTGTTGTTGTTGCTGTTGCAATTGCATCTCGATTTTATTGCCAAGCTGCGAACATGCGAACGGCATTTGGCCGCCTAAAGCAGTTGCACTGGAGCAGGAGAGGCAGAGAGATGGGCAGGAGAAGCTGAAGCAGGAAACAGGCAAGAGGAACAGTCAGAAAGGGGAGCAGGCAACAGGCAGGCAGGAAGAAGGGAGCAGGGAGTATTCGACGCAGGGCCAACATGGCTGAGGCAAGGCAAGCGAAGTGAGGAAAGGGGAGGTACTCTCATGAGGGAGCAGGGGGCAGTCTGGCTTAGATAGACGACTCGATTCCTATCAGCGTCAATAAATAAAGTTTTTTAAATGGAACAAGAAAATAAATATGTGTCCACGAGTGTCTCCCTGTTGTCACAGTGCAAAGCACAGACGCCCCAAGCGACGGCGGCACAGTGGGGCAAGATCGCACAATGAGATATGCAAAACGGAAATATAGAAAAATATAATATGTGTATAATAAACTATAATACGTGTATAAATAAATAAATACATCATAATTAGTAGTATTGAACAACTAAAAATAGTATAAAATAAATGTATAATTGGCAGTGTTGTGAAACAGAAAAGGATAAATAAAAAAAATGACAATAAGCAGTATGGTAAAATATTTCCTGATATAATCTATTGTATATCAATAAATAAATAAAAATATATATAATAAATATTAAATGAAACATAAGTTCCTGTGAAATTGTTGTATTTATCTAATTATTCCAATTTGAATTCAATTAAAAAAAAACCGTTTCAATTTTCACATCTATTTTATACCTTTATAACACATTGTAACCTTTAAAACTTATGTAAAACTAACTGTTATATAAAAATACACAAGAAACTCTCTTGGACGGACACATGACAAATCATTTAAAAGGCGAAAGTTATTGGGTGCATCAAAAAGAACATTCGAGTTTGTATTTAAAGCCCGTCATTCTTTTCTTTTTTAAAGCTGTAGAGGGCGTGGCTCAATTTCAACCTCAAATTAAACTGCATGCAATAACAGGACACATTGTCCGCAAATTTGATTGCACAGACAAATGTAGGATGTAAAATATAGGTGTTCATACAGACAGACAGACCTATAGAACTGCTAAAATAAGTAAATAAGAACATTTGCATCTATTCATTGCTGTCATGAACTGAGTGTCTTGCCCCACTGTGCCTTGCCACCCAAGTTGCACATTTCGCCTTTATTTTGCCTTCATTTTGCCCACAATTTCATATTGAAAAAGTTTTCGAGTATCTATCGTAGTGTCTTACATGCTTCCCACTCCCACGCGGCGTCTCTCCCTCTCCCTCTCCTTGTCTTGCCCTGCCCTTTGTTTGTTTGTCTCTCCACTGTCCTTGTGCAATATGCGATGTGTCTTGGGAGCAACACGAGGAGCAGCATCAGCTGCAACTGCCACTGCCACTGCCAGTGGGCTACCTGTGTGTGTCTGTCTGTTGCATGCAGCTACTTACATTGATTTTCTAATTAGCCTTGTCAGCAGTAGCTAGGGGCACTGGCAGGTGCGTGGGGAGAGAGAGGGGGAGAAGGAAGGAAGGAATTCAAAGTCAACTCGTGGCCATAATAAAAAGAGCCAATTACCTTCAAGACTCATTAAGGTAGTACAGGAATTTTCTCTGCCTTCACAAGTGTGTGTGTGTGTGTGTGTGTGTGTGTGTGTGTGTGTGTGTAGTAAGGGAAGAGAAGAAGAGGGGAAAAGGAAGGGTGGCCTGACTACTGCCAAAGGGCTACTGCCTCAGTTAGCTGACCGTTACAATCGAATTAGGCGCCGTTCGCAACGTTAAATGCAATTAAAACTGGAAGATGTTGATTACATTAGAAGTGCAGGCAGCCACGACGATGTTGACAGCGCGTGGAAGCAGGAGGAGGAGGAAGGAAGAGGGAGGAATGGGAATTAAGAGTAGAAGGTAAGGAGCAGCAGCGCCTGCGCTGGCCAAGAATTTCAGGCATTTCCCACTGCACTGTGGGCAACTTAAGCATTTTGCTGGCATTCACAAATAATCATTTAAACTAAGTGAAATTTCCTAATGAGGTTGCTTCGACAGTGTTGTATAAGGTGTTATGTAAAGGTAGAAGAGGCATTAGATAGGCTGCACTGCTTGGAACTATGTTAAATGTTGCTTAACTTCTGTGTTTACGATTCGATTAGATTGAAATTGGCAGGGGAAATGCTAAATATAACCAGCTATGTATATGTTCAAGTTTAAAGTTGTATCTTTAACACGTTGCTTGCAAAATGAATTGAAAAATTATATTTTTGATTTCTAGGGGCGGTGGGCGTGGCAGTACATATTTGAAATTAGTTATATCTGTGTGTAATATACAACAACTTGTATACCCAATTTTGTGTCTCTAGCTCACATACTAGCTGAGAACAGTGCGCTCATACAGACAGTTAGACCAGTAAATAGCTAAATAGAGAGGGAAATATGTCTAAATTGTTGTGACTATTGTTGCTGAGCAAGAACATATTGTTTTTGTGGGCTTGGCAACGCTTCAAACAAACTGAGTAAGAACTCTTTAACGTAAATATCAAATCGGAGCTAAACTATTCGATTCACTAGCCTGAGTTTACACTTATTATATATTAAGCCTTATTGACAGCGCACTGTGCATCCTCACACTCTGCCGCTGCTGCTGATTGTGCCCACTGTGCACCCGCTCTGTTTATAATTTATCCCTTTTTTTGGCAACGTTTTTTTGCAAGTCGCGGCCAGGAAAACCGCCCGAAAATTGTTGTGGTTGACCAGAATTATTTGAGTACCCTGTAGCAAGGCAGGCAAAGGTCATAGGTTAGCTTAGCATAAGCTAAAAGGGAAACATGATAAGTGTGAAGGGTATTCCATAGTCGTGCAGACAGCGCATTCAAAGTTACCAGCGGATTTGGGTTGACGCGCGCTGATTATGTCAGCAAAACAAGGCAGCCATCACTCATGTGTGGCAGTTTCCATGTGTGTGTGCTTGTGTGTGTGTGTGTGAGGGTGTGCTACGCTGGCCGAGCATAAATCTGGAGATCCGCACGCTAATTTGTGCATGATAAATTATTTATGCCAAAATGGAAGTCAACAACAGCAGCAGCAGCAGCAACTTGTACCAGCTGCGGAAATGGGTTACCCCGTGAGTGGAGAGTGAACAGGGGGGGGGGGGAGGAGAGGAGTGTGGACAGTGGGGAGACTAGGCAGAGTGTGTGTGGGGGGGGAGAGCACACACAACGTCGCCATAGTCACCGCTTAATCCCTGGAAGTTCTCACCCAACACGAAACATTCATAAAAATGCTGCAAATTGAGTTGCCCCATTTGGATTTTTCGGCACCAAAGCTGCAGGTGAACAGAAGGGAAGGGGAGTGAGGAAAAGGAGGAGCAGGGAACGGGAGCAGGCTTAGGGGATTTGGAGCGGAGATTGCATGCATTTTTGATGAGCTGCTGAGTGAAAGTTTCATATGCATAATCCGTGACAAATGTGGCGAATTTCAGTCGATTTGCCATGCGGGATTACTCAAATAATGCGCACTCTTACCTATTTTCTACCATTTCCCACATTTCCCTCATTTCCCTCATTTCTCATTTGCCCTATTTGCCATTTTCCCCTTTTTTCTGTATTCCCTCTTCTTGTTTCCCCTTCACCAAGCTGGTCAAGCAGATGTGTGTTTAAGTGAAGGGTCAAGAGTTGCTACTTTGACAAGGTCCTTCGATTTAGATATTCAGCACTGCTTAGCTTGAATTGGAGAACTTATTTAGTATATGTAAGGTTACAAATTGAAATTGTATTTATTACTAGTCAATAGAACTTTAGCTGTGAAGAGACTGTGCGGCACTGATAAGGCCATAAGGCAAATCTTGACCCATTCACACCTTTTCCGAAATAAATTCAGAGTTTATTATCCAAACACAAACGAATTTACAGACATCATTTGAAGTGTGACTATCATTGTATATGCCAAAAACAAAAATTCTTCACCTAGAACTACCTGCAATACCTACTTGTATTGATTTCTAAAGGCAAAAAGGGGGCGTGGCTAAACTATTAGGCTTACTTTGGCTGCGTGCAGACATTAGAAATATTCTCAGCAATTTTGGTGGCTCTAGCTCTAATACTTCCCAAGATCTAGGTGTTCATACGGACAGAAATAAGTCAAAATTAAATTATTCATATTTAAAGCAGCTCATGTTATAGATATATATATATGCCACAGTCCAGAAATGTTCCCCATATTCAGTTCTAAATAAATTTCATAATGAAACCTTCACCAACTTCCCAAGGGAAGTTCAGTGCTGACTGTATCTAGATCGCTGCACTGCAAAAGTAATTTCCAGCCATGCTTAAGCTAGATCTTTACTTTATTCAATTTCAATTTTACCTTCTTCTTCTCCTTCTTATTTTCTGCCTCCTTTTCTTTTCATTTTGTGCAGAAGTTTTACAAAAGGAACTGCAAGGAAAGTTGAAACAAGTCGAAAATGATTCATGAACTTAAAGTTCGCTTTGGACTTGGCTTGAAAGTTGCCAGAGCAGAGTGGCCGCTGTGTGCAGGTGTGTGAGTGGGAGTGGCTATGCCTGACTGTGTGTGTGTGTGTGTGTGCCTGTCTCTGTCTGCGTGCTTCTATCTCTGTCTGGTGAGTCCATTTGGGCTTCCCTTAAACGGCGGCTATCAACTAATTGATTCAAGATGCGCTGCCCCAAATGCATTAGGCAAGTTGCAGCTACAGTTGCAACAGTTGTTGCTGTCAGAGTTGTTGTTGTTGTTGCTCTTGTTGTGGTTGCTGTTGTTGTTGCTGTTGTAGTAGCAACACTCATTGACCAAAATCCTTGGCCATAATCAGCTTTCGCTGCACTCAAAGTCATTTGCCTGCCTGCCTCTGTGTGAGCTTGCTAATGTGTGTGTGTGTGTGTGTGCCAGACAGAGAGAGGCAGATAGAGGTAATAGAGGAGAGTGAGAGGGAGTTAGGCAGCTTGGCCACTTTGCTGCCTTGGCAGCTTTGGCAAACACTTGGCGCCAGCTGCTGCTCCTGCGGCTGCCTCCTTTCAGTTTTGGAGCTCATCAAACGGCGGCCACTTTGCTAGCTGCATTTGTTGCCCCCTCCCTTCCTCTCTTCCCCCTCCTCTCCTACTCCCTCCCTGCCTGCTTCTACTGCCTCTTTTTCTCTTTCTATCATTCCCCTTACTGCTGCCTTTGTTGGCCTTTTCTAGTTGACTTTGCCAGGCTTCTCTCTCTCTCTCTCTCTCTGTCCCTCTCTCCTTGCCTGCTCAGGTGTCGAGCATTGTGTTGCCACCTGGCGCTGCTGTTTCAATTAGCACACACAGAGAGGCGACGCCTGCATTTGCCTGACTGCAGCTACAGCTCTGCCTCCCTCTCTCCCTTTCTCCACTCCCTTTCCAGCATTTAACCCCTTTGGCCACTCATTAGCAGCGCTTGCAGCTGCGGTCTGCGGTGCCCAGTCTCGGCAATTGCTGTCTGTCTCCCCCTCCCCCCATTCCCCTTCTCTCTCTTCCCCTCCCTGCCCCTTGCCTGGCTAGCTGACAAGCTATATTGTAAGCCCCGTTTTGGCCAGGCGAATGTTTAATTATTTGCCATTTTTCGTAGCATACTTTTGTGCGCACCGCATTCAAATTGCGCCGCAGTCGCGCAGTCTGTCCCCTGTTCTTCTCTCCTGCCTCCTCTGCTGTCCTTGTCTCGCATGCTTTGTGCATTTATAATCATTTTTCATAACTGTCTGACCGCTGGGCAGCTCAGCTCAGCTCAGTTCAGCTCGACTCGCCTCGACTCGGCGCGCTCTCAGCGAGCACATTCACAGTGACAGCTCTCAGAGGATTAGACGTGTTTCACATTTTAACAGCGCCTTTGCCTGCCTGCCTGCCACACAATGTGTGGCAAGGTTGTGAGGCAGCAACTTGCAGCAAAGGCGACGATAGCCTCGACTCGTTTGCTTTGTATCTTTCACTCTCACACTTGTTTTTCATCAGCTATCTATTCACCCCCTTCCCTGCCCCTCTTCCTGCGTGTAACATGTGCTCTTTTTGCTGCTGCTGCTATCTGCATCTGTCTCTCTCTCTATCTCTATTGCCATCACTATCGCTGCTCCCAATTGGCATTTGTTGCTCGCTTTTGTTCTGCGCCATTTTTATCTGCTTCTGCTTTTTGACTTCTGGCAAAAACTGATTTAAGCCGCTTACTCATAACAAAAACAACAACAACAACAGCATCAACAGGGACAGTGACAGGAACAGGAAGAGGAACAGCAACACATGCCACGCCCCTGCCTGCCCGCCTGCCAGCTTGAGGGGGCGTAAGTCCTGCTTTAAATGCCATTTTTGCGTGTTGCCTCACTTGGTTTGGGTAATTGACGCGCTCACAGATTATGCAGAGCGTCGACTGCGCTGTCGACGTTGACGTTGCTGCTGCTGCTGCTGCTGTCACTTGTGTAGGTGTGTTTTGACTGACAGTACCAGCAACAACAACAACAACAACAATAAATTGGAGTAATCGAAAAGCGCCTTTTGTTTTGCTGGAAATTTATGAAAATTGCTTGGCGAAATTTTCCATGAAAAGCTTGAGCAAAAAATGTTTTATTACTTTTTTTTTTTATATATTTCATTTATTTAATGCAGTCAGGAAAACAATATTTCATTGTTCGCAACAGCTTTAAAAAGGAGAACAGATAGAATTGAGTGAGAAGCAAATATAATATGATTTATAAAATTAAATGCAGAAAATATGAGATACATTTTATTTATAAATAAGTAACAAAGATTGAGAGAATGTTAGAGAGACAGAGTATTCAATTTAGACAAAGGAAGAAGTTTTAACAATGTTCTCAATGGTTTGTTAAATGTTCTTTATATTTATTTATTTATTTAATTTATTTATTTAATTAATTTAAAGTCAACTAAATGCAGTCGACTGAATTGACAAAAGAACAATTAATAAGTGAAAAATTTATAAAAATGTAAGCATAAAGTATATATAAAGCATATATAAAGGTTTTAAAAGATCTAAGATTATTTTAATTTTATTAAATTTAATTTTAATTTAATTTAATTTAATTTAATATTGTTTGCATCTTCAACTCATTTTAGATTTAAAGAAAACTATGGAATAGTCAGTTTCTTGCGCTTCACAAGGAATCTAAATCTGTTGCTTATCTCCTACAGACTTTCCCTTTTGCTTAGGTGGTCCCTAGTTTTCCTTTTGAGTCTGCAATTAACAATTCTATATTCTCTTAGTTATTATAGAATTCTTCACAATCGTTTCTTTCATTTCTTTTAGACACCATCGATCAATCCTCTTACCTCTTCAAGCACCCGAAATTCGTTGCTTGCCTACGTGATTCGATTTTGTTCACTTCCATTGTTGAACCGAAGAAAGTTGGCTGAATTATTGCGGATTCTTGTCGCGCAATTAAAAGTCTCTTGGCAATGGTCCATGAAGCAGTCGAAGTTGCAATCGCAGACACCTTAATCAAGGCAGAATGCAGAGTAGAGAGAGGGGGAGGGAGAGCAGAGGGGAAGTTTGTTTTTATGCGTGTGTAATGATGCGTCTCGTTGGCATCGGCAAATGAGGCGTCATTAGGTAATAAGTCTTTCAGGCATATCCCAAGTTTAAGGGGGGGTGAGGCAAAAACTTGAGCCAAAAAAGCGATTAAAAGTAAACCAGCCACGCCCACTGAGAAAGGCGCAGTGGCAGCCTGCTGCTTGCCTCAGCTCCAACGACGCCTTCAAAAGCGCTTAACGTTTTCATTAAGTAAGCTTCAAACAGGGGAAGGAGAAAGCAGAGAAGGAATAGGAGAACAAAAGGAGGAAGTGGCGTAGGAGGCGAGGCAAGTTTAAAGCCACTTGCGAGCTGCAGTTGCAAGTGGCGAGTTGCAAGTTGCCAGCCACGGACTGCCCAGTCCGGCGTGCAGGCAGTCAATCAGTAAGGTTCCCTATGGGCTTCCTCGTCCCTCGTCTGCCTGTCGCCATCTTAAGACGTGGCACTTCCGTTTCCGCTTCAAGTGCCGCGCAGCCTTGGCAGCAAGGCAGACAGCAGCGAAGGGGGAGGGGGAAGGGGAGAGGAGTGCAAGTCAAAAGAAGAAAAATGAGCATTGCAGCAAACTGACAACACTTTTTTCTCTCCAAGTGTTTCTCTCTTCTCTTCTCGTCTCGTTTCTCGGTCTCTGCTTTTGATTTGGCTGCGTCTTTTCGCTTTCGCCTTTTGTGTAAACGCTGCTAGCGCACAATAGCAGACACGCCCCCCTCCCCGTGGCCACCGCCCCGACGCTTTGGGGTTTTGTTTGCCGTGTCCGCCTTGGTGCGAAAAGTGGTTTCTATTTATTTATTTATATCCCCATTGTGCAGTTGCAGTTGCAGTTGCACAGTCCGCGCTGCACTTGCTTACTCCAGGGGCGTAGAAGGAAGGGGGGGAGGAGCAACAACAGTAAGCTTAATGTTCGATTGGGCGTGGTCGGAGAGAAAGAGAGAGATAGAGAGAGGGAGGTGTGGCAGCATTAGATGTGAACGATTTGGCAGCTAAGCGAGTGCTAAGCCCCCAACCAGCTGGGGGATTACGCGGGAAATCCCAGTACAGTTGTAGGCTTCAGCAGGGCTTTGTGTGCACAGTGGGGCAAAGTGCAGCAAACTGAAGTAAATAAGCAGGTAAAGGAAAGAGCATTCTATGTTCCTATGTTTCTATGTTTCTATGTTTCTATGTTTCTATGTTTCTATGTTTCTATGTTTCTATGTTTCTATGTTTCTATGTTTCTATGTTTCTATGTTTCTATGTTTCTATGTTTCTATGTTTCTATGTTTCTATGTTTCTATGTTTCTATGTTTCTATGTTTCTATGTTTCTATGTTTCTATGTTTCTATGTTTCTATGTTTCTATGTTTCTATGTTTCTATGTTTCTATGTTTCTATGTTTCTATGTTTCTATGTTTCTATGTTTCTATGTTTCTATGTTTCTATGTTTCTATGTTTCTATGTTTCTATGTTTCTATGTTTCTATGTTTCTATGTTTCTATGTTTCTATGTTTCTATGTTTCTATGTTTCTATGTTTCTATGTTTCTATGTTTCTATGTTTCTATGGCTGAATGATTCCCTGATACCATTTCTCTATCACTCTTATCTACACCATTCTTCTATGCCATTCTTATTTATCTGTTCTATCATTTCCCCACTCCTCCTCCTCTTAGAGTATCATCATCATCATCATCATCCTTTCTTCCCCAAACTATCCTTTATTATCCCAAGAACTTATGTTAAATTTGATACAAGTTGTGCAAGACTTAATGTCAATTTGTTGAGCGTCTAAGTTTTAGTTTCGTAAGCTACGCTTGTTCCCGACATTCCCGGGGACACACAAGAGGGTGAAGTTGGTGGGGAGGGGAGGGGGGTGGGGGCTGACAAAATATGTATGCAAGATGAGCTTAAATATGTGTGTGCGGCTAAAGTTTATAATCCTTTACGGAGCTGAGAACTAATTGCAATGTAAATAAATTACAGACGACATCAGCAGCAGCAGCAACAGTCGACCCTACATCCTCCAGCGTCCCTTCTCCACCCCCTGCAATATTTCACTCAATATTCAAAACCAGGCAAACTGCAACGCTGTGCTCCATCTCTGTCTTTGTATCTGTCTCTGTCTCTGTTGCTCTGTCTCTTTCGCTCGCTCTCTGTCGAAAAACGCATTCAACTCGACTTAACTAACTATTAAGCACTACTTCAAGTTTTACACAGGATCTATGCATGTATTTGCACTTGCTGTCGTTGTCGTTGTAGTTGTCGTTGTCCCTGTTGCAAGTGACTTTGTCACTGCCCTAAACTGATGTGGGGTATATCAGCTAGGGTGTCAGCTTGAGTGCTGCAAGTGATTATTGGTGGAAGTTGAAAAGTTAAGAAAAAGAAGCAATGAGAAGGTTATATACATAGATATGTAAAGTAGTGGCATTAATTTGTTATATATTAATCTAGATATCGAGTCATTATAATGTTGTATATAGTGTAATAAATATATATCATAATTCATGAAATTTGTGCAATAATATATGGTAGCCATTAATATGTGTGTATAAAAAGTAGTTAAAGTATAGGTACGAATATTCGAAAGTCAAGATTTAAGAGACCTTTTCAGCATTATCTAGAGCACTTATGTGATTCTTTCTTTAAAACTCTTTTATAGCACGAAAAACCTTAAGGAACTTAATGGTAAAATATAATTTGATTGTGCACTTATCTTTATAATATGTATGACAATGATCCCAATAATAATTATCAAGGAAGAGATTAAGAAAGAAAGAAATATCGTAAATAATAATAGAGTTATTACTATTTTTAATATATGGAAATTATACTAAAAATGTATTGGAAGAAAGTATTGAATGTACAGAAAAGAAAGTGAATGATGTAGAAATTATAACTATGGGAATAGTTTCTATAAACAAATAGTAGAGTATACATATATAATATATACGATATAAATTATGAAATAAAAGTATTGCTCTTACTTGAATCTTAAGTATTCTATATGAAGCATTAAGTCTGTAGAGTAAGCCCTTCCAAAGTGAGGTTAGGGTATTATTTGGCAACGTTAGCAGGCATTATGACTCGCTGTGTGTGTGTGTTCAGTAAGTGAGTGTGCGGGTGTGTGTGTGTGCGTGTGCTTGTGCGTCGTTGTCCTTGTCGATTTACATGAGTTGCAATTAGTGTGCTCTGCTGCAAAGCTCCCCAGCAGCTTTGCCAACTCTTTTCGGCATCGTCTCTGTCTCTGTCTCAGTCTCAGTCTCTGCCGCTGTCTCAGTCTCTGTCGCAGTCAGCGCTGGCAGCGTGTCGTGTGCCTTGTGCCTTGTCCATTGTTTGCGGTGTGTCCTTTGTGTTGCCCAAATGTGCCGGAAAGTGTTGGGCTCGTGTGATCCTTGCTCGGCGTCCGGCCTTATCCGTGTGGCACTCCCGCTCTCTCTCTCTCTCTCTCTCTCTCTCTCTCTCTCTCTCTCTCTGTCTCGCTCGCTAGCTGGCTGTGCAACTTGTGCCTATCAAGTGCATCCGGCTGGCGCATCCGTTGGGCAACAGCTTTCAGCTTTTATGGCTTTTAAATAGTTGCAAGCGAGCGTTATCCAGCTGCCACGCCCCCCTTTCCCCATGGCTCTCCATCAGCCTCTGACAGCCTGCAAATTTATGACTGTATTAAAGAGCTCTCTTGCTGTCTCTCTCTCTCCCTCTCTCTCTCTCCTGCTCCATCTGCCTTTCGAATTATTTTTGCATAGTTTTTGGCGCCTCTGAAGAAACTCGCAGAAGTTCTTTGATTTGTGCCCACTGACAAACTGTGGCACAGTAGAGTAAGGGGGGGGGAGAGGTGTAGGCTGGGCAGGGAAAGGCAGCAGAGTGGACAGCGCAAAGGGGAAGAGGTTGTGGGTGGGGTAAGTGCCTTGTGGAGTTGCCTGGAGTTGGCGTCAAAAATTGTCGCAATTCGTTTGCAGCACTTCACCTGCATTACACACACACACGCACACTCACACACACACTCAGAGTAGAGCTGAGCAAGGCAGGCACATGTGCAGCTGCCATGTGCAACACGTTTGCTGCCCCTGGGCGTGGCAACAACTATTTAAATGTTGTTGTCGTGCAAGCTGGACAAAAGTTGTTGCTGCATGTTGCTGATTTCCTGTTGCAGGATGTGTTCTAGGATGTGTGCTGCGTGTGGTTTGAAGGCAGCCCTGTGTGTGTGTGCGTGCTGTCGTTGTTCAACATTGTTGTACAGCAGCAACAGCAACAGCAGCGACAGCAACTACAACTCACGAGTGCCGCAATGATACTTGAGCCTGCCGCTTCGCTTCTACTTCTGCCTTGCTGCTCCTCTTGCCACACGTTGCTGTTGGCCTCCCTTGCTGCCTCGCACTTCATTTGCTGCTTGACGAGCGCTGATAATGCACGCGTTTTATGTTGCTTTTTACTTTCGCCAGCAACAGCAACAACAGCAACAGCAGCAACAGCAGCAGCAACAATTGCCACGGCAGCAACTTTGTGTAGTATTTGCACTGCGCTGGGCATTAAGGACACGCTCTATTGCGCTCTCTCCCCCCTCTGGTGCTGTGGCATTGTTGTTGCGGCTTTGTCGACTTCTAGTCGAGTGTTAGTTATGGCCAGCTCAGCAAGTTGTTGCTGCTGCTGCTGTTGTTGCTGTTGTGGTTGCTGCTGTCGTCTCGAGTTCTTATGTGAAGTGCACTCTTTATGTTAATAGTTGACACTAATTAGGTGTGTTTGCACAACAAAGCGCTACAGCACACACACACACAGACACACACACACACATGTAGAGAGGCCATGCACACACTCGCGCTGTAGGCAGACATGGCGTATACACATTATGTTAAGTCCAACAAACAGCACAAAGACTTTGTTAGTGGCGCCGTTTGAGGCAGATCAGGCACAGCGTGGTACAGTGAACACAGCCTAAGACAGTCTAAAAATATTTGATGACTTTGTATACAATATGACAGTCCATTTTCAAGGGGTGTTGCAGCTGCTTGTACAGGTTTTATTTTTGTCTGCATTTATAGTTCATTTAAGCTTCACTTTATTATGAATTGTTGCTTGTGAATTTGACTACATTTTATCTTAAGTTTATATATGCTTATTATATATATTTATTTATATATTTATAAATTTTTTATAATAAATTTACTGTTTATTTGTACTAATTTTCCTATACTTTTAGTTGTGTTTTGTATAAATAATTTTATTTTCTTTTCCTGAGTAACAAACTTGATCTGCAGTTCTTAGAAAGTTCATAATTTATTCGTATATAGTTTATTATAGTTGTTTTTATATATAGTTAATATGTGAAGCAAAGAAAAGATTATATACAACACATAACACCTGCAATTGCCACAAGATTGTGATGAGATATAGATATTGAAAGTAATAGAGCTCAACAATTGAAAGTTAGTTTAATTTGTTGATTTTTTTATTTATTTATTTTTGCTACATTTTATTCGATTATTTAATTGTATTTCATTGTCTTCACTAACTTGAAAGTGTCATAAGTCATTTCTTTTACTTTACTGACCAATACACATGCACAAAATCGTGGTAAGGTTCAATTCAATTCAATTCAATTCAATTTCTATATAAAAATTTGTTCAATTTTCGAATAAAATGCAATTTACCAACTCATTGAAGTCACTAAATCTATGCATCTATCTATGCTACCTACTTTATGTAACTGCAAAT
Organism: Zaprionus indianus; assembly: GCA_018904595.1. Lineage (NCBI taxonomy): Eukaryota > Metazoa > Arthropoda > Insecta > Diptera > Drosophilidae > Zaprionus > Zaprionus indianus. The sequence continues at coordinate 2,088,278 of JAEIHA010000344.1, forward strand.
TGGTGGCAGTTTGCTGTAGCCAATTAACACTGTAGGTAGACGGCTTACTGTAGCAGCAGCAGCAGCAGCAGCAGCAACGGCGACAGCATTCCCATTGTCGTTGTCATAGTTCTTGTTGCTTGTTGCCATTCTTGTTGTTGTTGTTGCTGTTGCTGCTGTTGCTGTTGCTGCTGTAACTGTTGCCATTGTTGTTGTCATTGTTGCTGTTGCTGTTGTTGTTGTTGTTGTTGCTCTACATAATACGGTGTTAAGCAGAGAGCGCAACTATTACTTAATCATTTTAACCTGTTTAAGCGGCTTAATGTGCCACGAATGTCTGTGCGATGCTGCGGCTGTCTGTGTGTGTCCGTGTGCCCGTGTGTGTGTGTGTGTGTGTGTATGGCTAAGTGTTGCCTGTGCAGGCAGCAAGTCGTGTGAGTTGTGTGTGGCAGCTTCCAGTTGCACAAAGCAGCAAAGCAGCTCTCGAGTGCGGCACGAGCATCTTAAAAGTCACTCGAAAGTTTAGGCACCCACTTAGCCCACTGTCACTACCCCCCCCCTCCTGCCCTACTGCCACGCCCACACACACACACACATAGACACATAGACACATGTGCTCTCTATTGTTGCACAAAGTGTTAAACTAGTCGAGGCAGCTGCCTCGCATTGTGTCTGCCACACACTCGACTCGCTCTATGCAGATGTTGCCCCCCCCTTCCTTCCCTTGCCCACTCCCGATGTTGCCTGCATCCGTTTCTGTTGCTTTTAATGAAATTTTAATTTGCTGCGGATATGCGCAGTCAGCGAGCTTGCGAACTTGCAGCCGCAGCCAGCGCAGGCAGAGAGCAGAGCAGAGCAGGCTCCGCATAGGCTCCGCTTAGGCTCCATCTGCGTCTTCATCTGCTCGTGTGCAGGCCACACAATTACTTAGACTTATGTATGATTTATGTCTATGGCACCACAGCCCCTGCCACTGCCCCTACCCCTGCCCCCTCTCCCTCTCCCTCTTCCTCTCCCTGACTGACTCACGCCATGAAGTTGTTTGCTTGCCGAGGCTGAGGGCGCTGCCAATGTTTAGCCTAATTTGTAGTTGTGCCAGCGAGCAACAGGAGGAGTGCGGGGAAAAGGGGGTACTCTGCATGAAGTTGTTCTGTATTTTGGCAGCGTCATTTTTTAACATGCAGCTCCCTTTGATCTGCTGCCCAGTGTTGCACAGTGGTGCTGATTGATGGCCAAATGCGAAGTTTGATTGAACACTAAAGAGACCACTGTCGAGGGGGACGGGGACGGGGAAGGGGGCGGGGCACTCATCTCTGCCTGCTGTGCTGCCGTTGAACTCTTCTACTGTTTAGATCCAAAGTGATTGCCACTCTAGGGAAGGCGGCAAAGGGGGGGGGAGGAGCACCAGGTAGCCAGTAAATCTTAAAACAAATGGAATTTTGAAATTGCTTTATGGCCTGCTAATGTGAGTGCTCCACAATCCACAACAGCAGCAACAACTTTCCTCCCTTCCCTCTTATACTTCTCCCTATTTCCCCTTTTCCCCCTTCTTTCACTCGCTTGCCCCACACTATGTCGTGTCCAGCTTATGCCGAGAAATCTCTGTGTATTCTCTTTTTTGTGCTCTGCAATTTTTTTCATTTCCACGCAAAAAATCTCATCAAAAATCTCAGAATTTGCAGTTCTTGTGTATACCCTAAGAAAGGGTAGCTCGGTTTTAGACGTTGATTGGATAAAGTTACTGAATATATTTAATATTTATATAGTAATTTATATAAGCCATCGATTCGAATCAGCTTTGTTTCTCCGTCTGTCTCTTGAGAAATGAAATATTTTTTTTGCCATCTTATACATTGATTTTATCTTAAAGATAAGCTTGTGGTTGTCGGCTTTAAAATATAATGCCAACTTATATGGAACATATTAATGTTACTATATTTTCTATGTAGTGTTTAAATCTTATTTTATTTGAAGCACTTTATCCCTTTCCACATAATAAGATCTAGTAAGTAATCGTTATTGATTGCCTTCATTTGATAATTGTTAAACCTCTCAACGAACGCTTGGTTGGTTCCATGAGGTCTGTATAATTCTATATGTAGTATGTATAATGTTTATATAGCAAGATTTGGGGCAAATTTAGAACTAAATATATAGAAGAAATTGTTTGACATGCGTTAAATAGTTACCTACTTAGAACTATCTCAGCCTATATGCCTTTTTTATTTATTATGCTTTTCTTTACGATTCTTATACAATTCAGTACGACTCTTTAGTAGCTTCTACTATTCCATAACACACTTTGCTGTACTTAAACTATCCTATACCATACTATATCATACTATTCTACACTATACCATACTTTACTATACTATTCCATGCATATATAGCACTAAATAGTTACCTTTTCACACATTCCTTTGCATCTATACCCAACACTTCAACTGCTTTAGTACTGCAGGGCATTGCACTGTCGACTATACCTTACCTATTTCCTCTTGCATATTATTGTTGTTTTTGAGGGCTCTTAAGTATTTTTTACCGCTTGCCGTGAGTCGGCAATGATTCCGTTTCGTTTGAATTCGCATTTACTGGATGACCCGACGACTTTGCCGCTCGACCTGCTGTAAGTTACGCACACCTACACAAGAATGCACACACATACACTTACTAGTACACACACACCAAAGCACACACACACCAAAGCACACACACACACCCAAGCTCACTTCCACTCGCAGTTCGACAGTCTTTGCCAGCTCTGCATGCATTTTTTATCAGTCAGCACTTTTGCTTTCGCCTCAGGTCGAGGGGGGAGCCAGAGGGGGCAGTGGGCGTAGGCAATGGGGGGGCGTGCGCTTGAGCGTATTCTGCAATGTAATGGCAAATGAAACACATAAACAATTTATAAAACGTGAATTATCACAAAAACGTAAAAATGATAAGGCAAAAATGCCACAGCGGCTAAGCCAGTCTGCGATTCCCCACAGCCTCCCTGCGCCGCCTTCCCCCCTGGGACTCCTTCCCGGTACAGCTAGTGAATGTCCTAGCAGACAGCGACAGCGACAGAGAGTGACACTCGCGGTACGCAAAGCTGACATGGATTGCGGCTGAGGAGCTCAAGCTGACTTCGTTTCCCTCTCCAGCAGCTTCTTCCCCATCTGCAGTACCTTCTCCCCCCCCTCCATCGTTGACTGCCAGCGATTTGTATAAACTTACTACACGGTGGGCGTGGCAGGTGCTAGGGAAGCGCGTTACACGACAATAATTGTGACTGGGAACAGAAGAAGACGAAGCTGAAGAAGATTTCGGATTCGAGTGTCGCAAATAAATGTGATTACATCGCCCGCAGAGGGTGGCACTGTTTGCCTAAGGGCACCCCACACCAAACCCCACACCACACCCCACCGCACCCCACCACACCGAGCCAGTGAGCCGAGCAGAGCCTGGCAGTGATTTGTCACTTTGATGCCACTCGTTGTTGTCTAGCGGCCATAAATAAGCATCTGCAGTTCAAGATGCCCGTTGCCAGTGGAGCCACCCAAGTATTGTACAAGTAAGTGTCCCATCTGTATCCCTATCTCAGTCTCGATTGCCATCTCTATCTGTCTATCTGTCTAGCCGAGAAGCTACCATCTTTACCTCCTCTTTTTCTTCTTTGTCTGTGCTCGAACTGCAGATACTCTGGAAACAAAAGTAATGCAGCTCTGACTTTTGGGTTTGCCCTCTTAAAGTTATAATTACTTGTAGTCCAAGAAGAAGGTCCTAAGGCTTTAATCACTCTTTAATCGTATATTTATAAGCAAAGGCAACTCTTTAATTTTAATTCCTTCTTCTTAATTCTAAAGTTTATAAATATTTCTGCAAATTTCTTCCAAAAATAGTTTTAATTTCACAAAAATTGTCTGTTTATGCATCACACTTCGGGCAACAATTAAATTCTCTTAGCCGGAAGAAGAAAGTCTTTAGTCTTTATATTGATTCGGTGAAAATATCATTCGCATGTTTTTGTTTGTCCGAGAGAACGCGTAAGAGCTAAATTGCTGGTGCGTCATTCAAGGCTTCCGCACATATATCATGTGCTGTTCTCTCTTTTGATACCTTGCTCATCTATAAAATATCATAGATATTTCTATTCTGCACTTTTTTGGTTTTTATAAACATTTTGAAGTTTGTATTTGCCAAGTTTCATCATCGTGACATGGATTATACCTATGGCATATGCAGTGTGTTTTTTGTTTATGTGATTGTAGATGAGGTAGGTTCGCAATGCATGAAACTTCTTTGACGAGTTGGGGCTTATTCGTAGATATAAGAATGTGAATTTATGTTTTCGTATCTAAGTTGAAGTTTTGTACAGGAATTTATATTTCTGTTCTTTGTGATTGCTTTTACTTTAGCTCATTGTAATCTTAATTGTTATTGAGATTTCTAGAAACATAAATTCCCTTAACAAGGGAAACTTCAAGAAAGCCTATGTATACTTTGTTAATGGTAGTAGTTAAAATGTTGATGAAGTTTCCTATAAGTATAGCTTTGTTTTTTATGTTTGTATTGGTATTAACGAGCCTTACGTATATCAGTTTAACAGGCATTGAAAGGTTTCATATCTTATATCATAATATATCAATGGTTGTAGATTCCAATTGAGTATAAATGTTGATGAAGCCTTTCCTATAAGATAAAAATTGTTTTATTATCTTTACTTTATGTTGATGTTACATCCCAATTGGATTTCAATTAATATCCGGCAAATTACTCTTTGATAAGTCCGTTTTTTGTTTGACCATCGTTAAATACAATATGGTCTTGTCACAGTTATCGATTAACAGCTGACCTGTAAATTTTGAGAAAGTGCGTTTTTTGGTTTGACTTCTATAGGTTGAAAGGAATTTTAATGAAAATGGAAAAAGTGAATTTGTGTAGCATGGCAAAATTTCATAAATTGGGCTACGAACTGCTACCCCATCCAGCATATTCTCCAGATTTAGCCCCTGTGACTATTTTTTGTTTCCAAACTTGAAGCAATGGCTCGGCGTTAAGAGATTCGGGTCAAATGAAGAGAAACCCAGAAACAAACGACTATTTTAAGGGCCTTGAGAAAACCTATTATTTGGAAGGAATTATAAAAATTGGAAAAACGCTGGCCTAAATGTATAGAGCTAAAAGGAGACCATGTTGAGAAATAAAATCTTTATGCCAAAAATATATTTTATTCAAAAAGTCACGGACTTATCAAACGACCCTCGTACTTGAAAAGCGAACTCAACTTGAACAGTTCCATTCTCTGTACAGTTCCATTCACTGTCTCCAATTCCCCTTGGCAATGTACTAGCTGTCTGCCTTCCCCTCTCCCCCTCCCCCTCTCCCCCTCTTCCCCTTCTTTCTCTGTCTTTTAACAAGCTGTTCGCGTGGCTCGTTATGCCCCGTCAACGTATCGCACAGTGCACAGGGTGTCGTATTTCACTTTTTTGGCCCCGTCGGCTGAAATATTCGTGTTCATAAATTTCGCGGCCGCGTGAAATCAGTAATATAAAAATTGTCTACTGTCTTTCTTCTCTGTTGTTTCTTTTTCGGTTTCGGTTTCAGTTTCAGTTTCGCTTTGCTTTTTTTTTTTTTTTTTATTTTTTGTTTGCTGTTTTATGATGCGATTCATTGTTGAGGAGGGGGAGAAAGAAGGAGTGGGCAGGGGAGGCTGCTTAATAGAACAAATATTGAAACGACGACTTGGCAAATCCAGGGGTGGTGTCTGCTTTGTGTGTGTGTGTGGGAGGGGGAGGGGTGCACTGAGCAGGGTGGTTTGCACAGCCTCCTTCAGTGTTTGTTGTGTAATGGGCATTTCATAGACCATTGACCAGTGGGTGGGGCAGGGGCTGTGGCAGGAACAGGAGCAGCAGCAGCAGCCCACATAGCTGATTAATTGGGTTCCATCCAGTGCCAGGGCAGCAGGAGCAGGATCAGGAGCAGGAGCAGGCTCTGGCCGAGGTCGATGCTCACGCTGCATGCGTTTAATACGTTTATTAATTACATTCCGGGCCCGACATTGTCGCTGGACATTGGCCAAGGCACAAAAATGTTTTGCGAAAGGTTCAACAATGCGTAAGTAATTGACACACACACACACACGGGCAAGAGAGGGAGGGAGAGAGAGAGGGGGAGAGGGGAGGGACTGGCAGTTGGCATGCCTTGGCGACAATTTAAGTTAATGTCTCGCGACGTGGGCAAACCCACTGTGCCCATCTCCCTTCCCTCCCTCTTCACCTCTTTCATTTCCCTCTACCTCTCTCCCCTGTTCGCTCTCTGCTCCTCTCTTTCCCCCCCATTCCCACCTCCAATCTTTCCCTCCTTTTCTCTCCAAACATTCCCCCTTCCCCGCCTTGCGCATATTTGCGCCAATTAATTTGTTAAATAAACGCATTTGTTCCACGGTAGCTGCGCTGTCGACGTCACACTGCGTGTGCCTTAATTATGTCTCTCTAAGTGTGCGTGTCTCTCTCTCCCTTTCTCTCTCTCTCTGTGTGTGTGTCTCTCTCTCTGCCTGTGAGTGTGCTGGCATTCGTGTTAGTTACCGCGCCGTAATTGCATAACGCTTCACATTAAGCAGCCCCCTCTGCCACGCCTCTGCTCTCCTTCAACATGCTTCACCTGACCCATTGCCACCCACTTGGCAGCTGCTCACTGGCCACACACACACACACACACACACACACACACAGGCAGGCAGGCAGGCATTCTTATTAATTGGTTGGCAATTGGCAATTGGAATGGACCCGCTTCCCTACTCCGCCCCGCCCCCGCTCCCGCTACCCTGGCACGCTCAGCTGCAGCAGTTGCGGTGGCAACTCCTTTTTAATTGAATTCCACGCTCGGTCTCCTCTCTCTCCACCTTCCTTTCCCACTCCCCCTCTCTCTCTCTCCATCACGCAGTTCTCATTGTCGTCTCTGATTCTTTTTGCCGAACGCATTTTCATAAATCAATTTTAATTGTAGGTAATTATTGGTAAAACTTTTCTCCCTTTCGCATTACGCGCCCCCTTCCTTCCTCCCTTCCTACCTCTCCCTGCCACTCCCTGCCACTCCCCTCCACCTCTGCCTTGCCGCCAATTTGTGTGCCATCATTAATTGTGCCTGAAATTATTATCATAATCGCCTCATTTAACCACGACAGTTGCATCAGCAACAGCAGCAGGCAGCAAGTGGCAAGTGGCAAGTGGCATGTGGCATGTGGCAAGCGCGTTTAAAAGGCGACATGCCATTTGACTGTTATTTTCCCAATTGAATGCAATAATAATAATGGCAAATGGAAAACGCATTCATGGAACATTTGCACGCGAATCATTAAAGACAAATTTATTTTATACTTAGTTTATAGTTGTTAACCATTTTTACTTTTCTTACTTTATATTTTTAATTAATTTATAATATTCCTACATTTTACTTTACTTACTTTATACTTTTATATACTTTATATTTCACTTACTTTATATTTTTAATTACTTTATTTTAAAATTACTCATCCATTTAATGATTCTTAACATCCTTGTCAATGTTCTATTCGTCATCAAATGTTCGGCATTTATTTCTTTCGGCATAATTATGATATATACTAAAATAGAAATTACGAAATTGCTTTGAAATTACGTTTCCTACTCGTTTTTTCGAGGCAAAAGGGGGCGTGGCTGCATTTTAAAGGCATCTGTAGCTGCGGCTAATAGTAAGGAGTATTGTTCCCAAAATTTTATAGCGCTGGCTTTTGTAATCGCTGAGATTAAGCTGTTCATACGAACAAATAACCATACTTGGCTATATATTTACTTCGTTGCTGGTGCTGCTGAAGTATATAAGGTCTTTGTGGTACCGGAGATGCCTTCTTTTCCTGCAACTAGGTACAGCTTTGATTCAGTTAGGATTATATTACTTCTTTTTCTTTCTTTTCTTTGATTATAATAACTGATATTTGGAACTTGGAACTTAGAAGCTCATTACTTGAAACAACCTCATCGTATCTAACTCAAAATTAAAAGACCTTTGCAGCTCAAGGCAGCTCAGTTCAAGGCTCTTGTCAGAAGTTCACTCAACTTCTTCAAGCTGGCATTAGAATATCAATTCAAAATGAACTTACTAAGCCAAATAAGAACTTTATTGAATGAGGTACATATTCCAAAAATGAAACCCTTCACCTCCCATCCCCCTACCCCCTCGCCTGCACTTGCCTGACAATCTTGAGTGTCGCATTTAATTTGGCCCAAAGTGGCACGAAGCAGCCCCAATTGGAATTCATGAAGCCTTTTTTATGGCCACTTAGTGGGCAGCACAAGGCGAAGGTCTTGAGATATGGCAATATTGAAATGGGCGATCATTCATATGCGTGGGAAAGAGAGAGGGAGAGGGAGAGAGAGAGGGAGAGATGGAGAGGGAGGGAGGAAGAGAGTGAGAGAGGAGCAACTTCAACTGTGGCTTGTCTTGGCCTTTACCTTAATTCGAGGGCTACTTGTTCAAATGACCATTTGGGTGTGGGTTAGCCCCCCTCCCCTCCCCTCTCTCTTTCTACCCCCTCTCTCCCCCTCCCACTCGTGCAACCCTTGCCGACTCCCAACGGACTTGACATCTGGTTTCAACTGCTTCACGTGCCACATTTCACATTTCACATTTTCCATTTCACATTTTCCATTTCACATTTCCACATTTTATATTTGTGGCAATTGCCAGCGCAGTTTGTGTGCCATTTGTCCTGCTCGTGGCACGGTGCAGGGCCTGAAGTGTGGGGGGGGATGTAGCAGGAGCAGGGGCGTAGCTGCTTGGGGTTTTGTTTCTGCTCATAACCGGCAAATACAAATGGCCAAGTTTATGGCTTGGCCATTTCAATTTCATGCAGCTTGACCAGCTGAAGGCAAGGCGCCGGGGGGAGGCACGGGGGAGGTTTAAGACTGCTTGCCACGTCTCCTTGCCACAACTCGAGGCACTTCAGCAGCGAAACTTTCTTTTTGCTTCCTTTCCACTTCTTGCTCAATTTTCAGCAGGCACTCGAACACTTCCTTTTTTTCTCACAGTGTAGCCAGAGCGGGGAGGGGGGAGCGGTGCTACACATAGTTGTTCAAACTTTAAGTATCATTGACCTCTTGTGGGCACAGTGCACAGGGGGGGGGGCGTGGCAGCGCGTTAGGCGCAACAGTTGCCGGCACAGAAAATTACCTTAAAACATAAACAAACTGTGCAAAGGCAGAGGCAGACAGGGGGCAGGGGAAGAGATGAGAAGGAGCATCAAGGGGTGAGGAGAGTATCAAGAGGTGTGGGTAGAGTGTGGAGAAGTGAAGGGGAGGGGGGGGGGCACTGCCTGGTCTGCTGTAAGCGGTAGCCAGAGCGTGCCAAGCTACGTGTGAAAATAATGAGCAGACATGCTTAGCACAAAGCAGCAGTGCAGGCAGCAAAGTGGTGAGAGGGGGACAGAGAAAGGGGTGGGGCATACAAACAAAAATATTATTGAGGTGTGCGTGTGTGTGTGTGTTCAGAGTAGTGAGAAAAATGCACTCGAAATCCCTGGAAAGTCATTTTCAAAACGCGCTTCCAGTTCGAGTGAGTGAGTCAATGGGAGAGTGTGTGTGTGTGTCTCTGTGTTTGTGTATCTGTGTGTGTGTGTGTGCGTGTGCGTGTGATCCATCATTCAGTTGCTAAACAAACAAAGCAACAACAACAACAACAGGCAAAGGTGGCAGCAGCAGCAGAGGCAGCAGCAACTTCGACGTTAATTTTCGCTGCCGTTGAAATAAAAATTAATATATGCCGCAACACGCCTCAGCTTCCCCAACAGAGCGAGATGGCAATAGCAGGGGCTGGAGGGAGAAAGAGAGAGGAAGAGAGAGGAAGAGATGTAGAGGTAATGGGGTAGAGAGAGGGGAGGGAGAGTGAGAACGAGGCAGGGTAGGGGGGAGGGCACAAAAACAGCGTCGTGTTTGTTGATTTTAAGCCAAGCAAGTTGAAATTGAGCTAGGGGAGAGAAGCAGCGGGAAGGGGGAAGGAGGGGGCAGTTAAAAGGTAGCAAGCTGGAGAAGAGCAGAGAAGGCAGGAAGGGGTATGAGGAGGGGGGAAGTTATACGCAGCTTCAGTTGAAAATAGTTTCCGCTGAAAACGCAGAGAGAAATTTACGCATCCACGAGACCGCAACAACAATAGAGAGTGCCCCCTCTTCCTCCCACTGATATACCCCCTGTTACTCCATATATTTCTGTCTCTCTCTCTCTCTCTCTATCTCTGTCTTTCTCTCTGTTATACCCACTTCTCTCCTACTACTCCCCCTCTCGCTGGTTCCTTTCCTCAGCTTGGCTCAGTTTCGGTTCAGTTTGAGTTCAATTTTGGTCAGCTGCCACGCCCACTAATTACACGCTGCACAGTGCAGCAGTGGGCGGCGGACAAAGCAAGTTAATTTGATTTGTATTCTTGCCACTGCCACCAACCAAATTCATTTCCCACTGCACTTCTTCTTCAACACTGTCTCCCACTCTCTCTCTCTCTCTCTTTCAGTTGCATTCTCTATAATTCTAACTCCTTCTCTCCCTCTCCCTCTCCCTCTCTCTCTGTCTCTCTCTCTCGCTCACTATGCACTTTGTGCATGCCAGGCACGCAGCCCGTTTGCCTTGGCCGCTCCTTGATAAATGGTCGCGAATCTCATTGAGCAATCCAAACAAGAATCGAATCCAATCGGATTCAGCGCAAAGTCCGGAAGGAAATTCGAAGCGCAAATCCTTCGATTGCAAGCAAATCCTTCTCATCATCTACAGGAAGATAGTCTGCAATTGTCTACAGTTTGTTTAGTATCCGCACTGTCTGCAGAAGTGCCTTTGGTAGTTCATCATTTTTATCATTTTTTCATGGAGCAAGATATTGCAGAAACCAGTTGGGAATTATAATCAGATGAGAAATAAAATTGATTCTAGTAGGTATATTCAATTGATAAAGTACTGAAAAGTATAAGGCATCATCTTTTGCAATAATTGAAAAGAGATTTATCATGTTTAATGAATTCAAATTGAAAATGTGATTAGTTTATGAGCATAAATGGAACCTCTGTTGAAAGGACACTAATTAAAAAGCATTTCATTGTGCATACAAGCAGACAGAACAAACGGACAGCCAGTAGTGCATATCATCTAAATGGGGATGTCCATAAATACTTTAAAGAGTGGCAGCTTGTGCAATTTTTCTTGGGGGACACCTCATTTAACGGACAACAGTCATAACGAGCCAATTTCTTAATAGACACTTCTCTTATTAGATTACTCCATTTACTTATATCTCGCTCAACGGACATCTTTCTTAGAAGACACCTCTCTTAACGGAAAAATCTCTTAACAGACATTTCTCTTAGCGGACATTTCTGCTAACGGACAACACTATAACTTTGCATATTTTTCCCTTGCTTTCCTTGAACGGACACTCCTCTTCAGCGATTAATACCCTGCAGATGTAAGGTGTCCGGCCAAGAGAGTTTTATTTACACTTTACATTGTCACAGATGCTTTTTTTAATAACTGAAACAACCTGGTACGTATTGCTGTAAAGTATTCAAATATAATACTCTCCATAATGTGCCCAACTATTCACATTCAACTGTAGTTGAACTCTCGAGTTCCTTATGAAGAACCTCACTAAAAATACCTGAGCAGGCAAAGGTAGAAAAAGGTAGATAAAAATAAAACACTCGCAATGTTTCGTGTACGGTTCAATTTGTAGAGAAGAGAACTGCAAGGAGCTGAGTAGACTCTGAAATCAAGACTGCTTAGGAATAAGATACTCACATTGCGTAAGGAGAGCGGACGTAGGGGGGCGTGGCTGGTGGGGAGAGCTGCAAGAGAGTGTCACATGAAATGAGCTGTCGGATTTTTAGACGTGGCTTAAGCAGAGCTCCGGCAAAGGAACGCCAAGCGAAGGGGGGATGGTGGGGGAAGGTGGAGGGAGTAGGTGTCGGAGTTCCACACAAGGCAATGTGTAAACTATGCGACTCGAGGCATGCACAGTGGGGCAAAGGCAGACAGAAAGGGGTGTAGGAAATAAAGAAACTTTAGTTGGAAAAAAATGTGAATTATTTTGGGATAAAGAAAAGTTTGGAAATTATGTAAATATGAACTAGTTTATTATTATTTATTTGTACATATTTTATTTATATTTTATGTATATTTCTTTTATTTTTTCAAACTATATATTGCATAATATTATATTTTATTAATATTTAAATTCTTTTTTGCACTTTAACAGAAATGTCGTTTGCTTACAGTGCTCTAAAGTGCAGTGCAGCCTCCGCTTCCTTTTCTTCTTTCCTTCTCCTCTCTGCTGCCTCTTCTACTTCTTCTTCTTGTTTCCTTTGTTGCCGCATTTGTAATGAAGACAAGTTCCGAAAGAACTAAAAACCAAAAAAAAAGAAAGAAAAGAAAAAACAAAACGAAACTAGTCGCTGCGACAAGGACGCGGCCTAGACGAGCGCAGACAACAGTCTCCATGTTTGTTTGTTTGTTTGTTTGTCAGTCTCACTGTACCCCCTACCCCCCCCTTGCTGTCCCCCTGTCCGTGTCTGTTTGTTTGCCAACTGTCTGGGCAGGGCAGGGCAGCGCAGGGCAATAAAATAAGCAACAAAATGAAATGGCTGCAGACATTGGCAGTCAGTCGCCTTCGTGGGCATCTTGCGACTGCTGGAGCGTTGCCCACTTGCTGCACCACCTGCACAGCCGTGCAAGACATGCCAGATAGCTAGCCAGATGGATATATAGAGGGAGCCACCTAGAGCCGGCTACGGCGTGGGCGCCTTCTTCGTCTGTCGCAAACAGTGAAAATATTTACCAATCGAGAGAAAGAGATGATGCTGAAGATGATGCTGACTCAACTATCCCACTCAATCTGCGTATATCTATTTAGCTATCTACCTCCCCCCCCCCCCTCCCCACTCTCTCTCTCTCTCTCTGTTCCTCTTGCTGTCCGGCTAACGAGTGGCCTTTGAGCAGCACGTTCGTGTTTGGACTCTTAACACATTTTTCGGTTCGCTTTCGTTTTGACTCAAGTGCAATCAGCACAAGGAGGCCAGAAGAGTGCCAGCGAAGGGGTAGGAAAGGGGCGGAAGGGAGCAGGGACTAGCACAGCTTACCGGGCACGTACAACGTTGTCTCGCCCAGATAGTTTGCAAACACAAGACGCAACTGAATCCTCTCCAGCCTCTGCTCCTTCTTCTTCTTCTTGAGCAAAAGCTTTCACTGGCTGCGCTCTGTGTGTGTCCTTCCGTTTTGGGTCTCTACAAGATAAAAACTAGTGGATCAGCCGCACTTAATTACATGAAACGAAAACTGTTAACATTTCTGGCTGCTGCCAGGGAGGGCTGGGGGGGGAAGGGTACAGAGGACCCTCTGAGTCTCTAAGTGGCCTGGCTATTGTTAGTGGGGGGTTGCCGAGGGTTGCCTCATAAAAGCATTGAGTGATGGCATGTGACATGATAATCATCGTCAAGGCAGCCTTGGACACAGCTAAACAGTGTGCTGCACTGGCTGAGGTAGTGGGGCAAGAGCGGGGGGGAGGGTTAGGCAAGGGGGAGCCCGAGTTAAACGGCAGCGCGTGCAGCCATTAAGCCATGCGCTTCCGGCCGCCCAAGACGAGCCTGGGAGTAGTGTTAATTGACCTAATTGCAGGCTGAGCACAGTGGGGCGGAGTTGACAAGAAGAAGGAGGGAAAAACAGGAAGAAAGAGGGAGAAAGAGGGGGAAGGAGCTTGCAACTTGTGGGCGATGGCAAAGTGCAGATGTAAACGGCATAAATAAATGCGGCAATATTTATGCCGGCAAGGAGAAGGAGCAGAAGGAAGAGCAGGAAGAGCAGTAGCAGGAGCAGGAGGAGGAACAAGAAGAGACAGCAGGAGGGAGGGGAGAAGAAAGCCAGTACAGGCGGACTTGTCTGTCCGCACCAAAACGGGCTGCACACACTGCAAGTTGTATAATCTGATGCGATTTTGCGATTTGTAAAGCGGACAAACAGAGAGAAGCCGCTTTTAAAAATGCACCAGGCGAGGGGGGAGGAGGAGCAGGGGCAGGCAGCATCAACAATAACAGCAGCAGGAAGAGCCAGAGCACTGGCAAGGCAAGAGCGGGTAGCGTGGAGGGGAGGGTAGTTCCTGCCATAAAAGGAGCCAAAGTACAAATCGTTGTCACATGTGAGCCGCATTTTTATGGCCGCCGGCTTGGGAATTTCTGCTGCTGCTGCTGCTGCTGTTTGCTGCCTGCGGCATGAGGAATTTATTGTGCGCACTGTAAATGGTCAGGAGCAGGTACAGTTTGGGCATGGCCTGGGACCTGGCCGGGACCGCGCCGGGCTGCACCTCCTGCTCCCATTCAAATGTGCAACAGGTCAACTGGAGGCGCTGCAATTTTTATTGCTTTCACAAGAATTGCGAGGCCCTTAAAAGGCCACATAAGCCAAGCTCTCCTCTTCCATGTGCCACGCCCCCTTCTCCACACTGCTCCTTTACTTGGCTGCATTGCCTGCGGAGGAAACCTGAGGAGAAAGATGAATCAATTGATTGATTGATTGATTGATCGCAAGGAAAGCAACTCGAGCAGGAAATTATCGCAATGAAGAAGTTGGAGACGACCAAGAAAAGGCACTTGGCGTCATTTGATAAACAGAGAAATATGATGGAGAGTTATTTATATATATATTATTATATATTATTTTTATCTATATATATTTCATCTAGTGCCAGTAGACTGAGCTAGCAAGATTATATAATGCACATTAACAAACCTAACATAGAAAGTTTTCTTTGACATAAAGACTGTTCTTTACTCTTTAGTATGTTCTACTTTTATAAAGAAAACATAATATAGAATATAATAATATAATAATATATATGACCTATAATAAAGAAAACGGAATATTTGAGGTATCTGCTGTTATGGAGGCAATCTAATATAAAATAAAAATAATTTGCCATATTTTTCAGTTAAGAGATAAATAATTTACGACATTCTTTTATGGTTTTATTACAGTAACAAGCAAACAAGTAAATGTATTCAGCTAGATCTGTTAAGCATTTCATATCCATAAAGCCTATTTATCTGTATAAAGTTGAAGATAGATTTACATAAATAAAACCCCTTTTCCCATACTACAAATATGAAAGAAAATAATCAAGTTGAATAAATTAGTATGTGGTATAAATTTTGTTTAATTTTAATATTTTAATTATAGAAAGAAAACGAAAAAATTAAATGAAGTCTAAAAAAATATATTACATATTTATTAATTAGTATAAATAAATTAAATGAAGTCTAACAAAATATATTATATAATAAATTATTATACATATAATAAAATAATATGGAACTTGTTCTAAACCTTTTATGATATGCAAAAAATTTAGTTAACTTACTAATAAATTAAAACTATTTTATATTTGCAACTTCAATCATATATCACGTCTACTTAGTTATTTCGCCTACCTCATTCAATATACGATACATATATCGATTAAAGTTCTCTTCAAAGAATAATTCAAAACGATGAAAAGGGAACTAGTTTTCTAGCATCGATTACTAAACTAGTGCTTGGCAAGCATTCATCGAAACCAGTTCAGATTAGTTGAGCTTATCAGCTGATCGTATGATCGGCTGTTTGGCATTAGCATAGTGTGCCAGTTGGACCCCAAGATGAGATGATGTGTCACTGGAGCAGGCAGAGAAGCTTATCGCCAGCATGGAACACAAGCTGAGCTGCGATGAGCTGAGCTGATTGTGGGGCAGACAAAGTCCAAGTTCGATAAGAGGAAGCAGGGAAGAGGAGGGTAAGAGAGTGATAGTGATGGAGAGTGAGGAAGAGGGAGTGAGGGAGTGAGGGAGATGGACTGAGGGAGAGAGTGTGCGTGGCTGTCTTGATCACTTTCACATTCGTCAGATCAGATACAGTTCGACGCTCGACGGCAGCACATCGCTCTGCTGTGGCACTTACAAACACACAAACACACAAATACACAAGCAAACACACACACACACAAACACACACACACACACACACGCAAGGAACGAAAGAGAGAGAGAGAGATACCCTTCAGCCATGTGGGCACAGCAAGTGAGACGCGCCCTTTCCCAACTGCCGCTGCCTCTGCCTCTGCCTCAGTCAACGTCGCTGCTTGCCGCTTGCCAGCGCCGCCTGTTGCACGCACGCATCGTGGACGAGCACTACATCGAGGTGCAACCCACCTCCTCCGCTGCCCCGCTGAGCTTCCCGGGCGTGTGGCTGCGCGACAATTGCCGCTGCTCGTCGTGCTTCCACGAGAGTTCACAGTCCCGTCGCCTCGACTGGGATCACTTCGATGTGGCAGTGCGTCCGCTGGCACTGCACATCGATGCGGAGCAGCAGCAGTTGCATGTGCGCTGGAGCGACGAGCATCAGAGTCGCTACGAGTTGCGGTGGCTGCAGCAGCGCAGCTTCGATCCGCAGCAGCAGC
Organism: Zaprionus indianus; assembly: GCA_018904595.1. Lineage (NCBI taxonomy): Eukaryota > Metazoa > Arthropoda > Insecta > Diptera > Drosophilidae > Zaprionus > Zaprionus indianus. Next base: position 2,104,730 of record JAEIHA010000344.1, read on the forward strand.
ACTCGTACCTCGATGAGTTCTACAGGCCACGCACGCGTCACTGGGCGGGGGCAGAGTTCGCAGAGATTGCGAAGAGTTTCCAATACGAGCAGGTAATGTCCGAGGATGCTGCACTGCAGCACTGGCTGCAAGCCTTGGCTGTCTATGGCGTGGCACTGCTGCGTGGAGCACCACTGGACGAGGGCGTGGTGCGTCGCCTGGCAGAGCGTGTGGGTTTCATCCGGCGCACCACCTACGGCGAGGAGTTCATTGTGCAGGCCAAGCCCGGCGCACAGAACTATGCGTATCTCTCACTGCCACTGCCCCTGCACACAGATCTGCCCTACTACGAGTACAAGCCCAGTGTGAACATCCTGCACTGTGTGGTGCAGACGCAGTCGCAGGGAGGCAGCAATCTCCTGGTGGATGCCTTTCACATTGCCGATCGACTGCGTCGAGAGCATCCCGATGACTTTGAGCGACTCAGCAAGGTCGAGGTGGACTGGAACGACATTGGCAGCGAGGAGGGGCGAGAGTTCCACAACATTTGGAGGGCGCCCGTCATCTGGTGAGTCTTCTCCTTCTGCTCCTTCTGTTCCTCCTCCTCTCACTGTCTACCTGTCTCTCCTCCAGCTTGGACGCCTCTGGCCAGTACCAGCGCATCAACCACAGCGTGCCACAGCGCGACAGTCACTTCAATGTGCCCCTGGAGCAGGTGCTGCCCTGGTATCGCTCGTACGCACGCTTTGTCCAGCTTGCCAGAGAGGATGCACACTCCTTCAAGACGCAGCCCGGCGATGTGCTCACCTTCAACAATCTCCGCCTGCTGCACGGCCGCACTGGCTACGACGACACCGAGCAGAACTCACGCTACATTGTGGGCGCCTACCTGGACTGGGACATCATCTACTCCAGGCTGCGGGTGCTCAAGAAGCGACTGGCCACGTCAGCCACTGCCTCCGACTCCAGTTCCAGTAGCAGCTCAAGTTCCAGCTCAAGCCAAGAACTAGTTCCTGCTTCAGCTGCAGTTCCAGTTTCAATATAACTCCAACTCCAGTTCTAGTTCCCATTTCAATAAAGCTTCCATTTCTCAGAACAAGGCACTAATTTCTTGTCTAGTTCCAGTTCCTGCTAGTTCCATTGCTTACCTAAGTTCCAGCTTAATATCAGAAGAAAACCTTGAATTTTGTTCTAGTTCAAATGAATCTACGAGATCCAACACCGACTAAACCTCTAGATACAGTTCATACATTCATTTTAGCTAGAGTTCCAGTTTTAACTGCATTCCTCGCTCCGGTTCCAGTTCCAGTTCAATTTATTAGTTCCATTTCCAACTAAAACTCGTGCTGTTACTTGAATTCCAACTAAGCTTAGCTATCATGCTCCACCTCTAATTTCAGTAACACCTCTTGTTCTAGTTCGAACTCTAGTTCCATCTCTAGTTCCACCTCTAGTTCCACCTCTATATCTTGTTTTACCTCTTGAAGCATCTCTAGCTCCAGCTCCACCTCTAGTTCCAGTTCCATCTTAAGTTCAAGTACTAGTTCCAGTTCTATATCTAGTTCCAGTTCCACTTTAAGTTTCTATTTCAGTTCCGTTCTATCTACAGTTCTCGTTCCAGTTCTCACCCCAGTTCTTCATCTAGTTCCAGTTCTACCTCTAGTTCAGATTTCATCTCTACTTCAAGTTCCACCTCTAGTTCCAGTTCCATCTCTAGTTCTATATCTAGTTCTAGTTCCAGTTCTACATCTAGTTCTAGTTCCACTTTAAATTTCAATTTCATCTCTAGTTGTAGCTCCATCTCTAATTCCAGTTCCATTATGAGTTCTATTCTAGTTTATTTAATGTTTACATCTAGTTCCAGCTCCACCTCTAATTCCAATTTAATTTCTAGTTCCTGTTCCCCCTCTTATTCCTGATCCATCTAAACATTCTACTTCAAGTTCCAGTTCCACTTTGAGTTCCTGCTCCACCTCTAGCCTTCTCTTCAAATTCTCTACAAATCTCTTGCAACTCTGGTTCCAGTTCCAGTTCCATCTCCGACTCTGCTTAGAATCCTCGCCAATAAAAGTCAGCGACATATTTTCCAAGCAATTTGCGGCGTTGCTCATTTGAATAGTGCACCCCCCAGCCCAGCCCGGCCTGAAGGCGGCACATATGCCTCCAGATTACACCTCCCCTTTCCACCTCTCCCTGCCCCTCCTCCTCCTCCTCTCCCTGCCGCTCTTGGCATCTAATCCCGCGTCTTCATTGGCAGTTAAAGCAGCTCAAGCGCGAAAATGAAAAGTTGTAAAAAGTCATGATGATCCTGAGCCTGTAGCGCTGTAGCGGATTATTAGCGTCGCCGGCAATGCTGACAAATCGCTTGTGAAGATGATTGACAGCAGCGAGGAGGAGCACGGGAGAGGGGGCAGGAGGTATGGGAGGAGGTTGTTTAGCTCTGTGTCGGGTCTGTGTTTGGGGTGCAAGGCACCTACGGGGATCTGATGCCGAAATTGGCCAACAGAGGCGGCGGCATCAACATGCAAATTCAACTCTGGGAAGATGCCTGGCAAGATGCCTGCGAGTGCTACACACTCCTCCACCCATCCACTCCTCCCTCCTCTCCTGTCACCTCCTATCTACACTGCTCGCCTCTACTTCCTGCTTGCCACACTCGGCGACGCTTCAAGTTTGGAGTGCATTAACCTTTAGCGAATCCCGTTAATCGCTTGACGCGCACAACTCCATCCTCAACAGGAATCCTCCACATGCAGAGAAGCAGGGGGGCAGGGGAAGGGAGGGTGTTGGTGTGTGCAACCTTCTATGCCAATTTCTTTTGAATATTTTATGGGGCTCCATTATGCCTACTTATGTCTTGTTATAGTAATAAAATAAAATTTAAAAAGTGCCTCGGGATGGGGGCAGGGGCAGTGTAAGAGCTGGGGAGGGAAAGGGGGGGGTGCGACGCCCCTGCAAATCGTTAAGAAAAATACAAGAACGGAAAAGTCTTCAAGCCGCAGACGAGTAGCAAGGCCTGATGTGGGAAGTGGGGAGCCCAAAGTGAAAGAAATAGCGGCAACTCTAGCGCCGACAACTCTGAAAACATTTTTGAACAGCAGCAACAGACGGGGGGGAAGGAGGGATGGAGGCAGACGGAGAGAGACGAGGGGCATGGGGGAGTGGCAGTGGCAGAGAGCAAAAGTGTAGCAAAGGCCCACGGGGAATGCGATGGCACTGGCACTGGCAGTGGCGTCGGGGTCGAGAGGGATTTGCGGTCGAATTGGGCAGGTTGACTACGCGATGCGCTGCGCTGCGTAATGCAAATTTAATGCCAAAGATTTGACAAGCGATCAATGAATAAGTCAGAATGAATTTGCAAAGGAAGGGGGGAGAAGAAGTGAAAAAAGAAGGGGAAAAGATAAAAAAGAAAAAGAAGAAGGAAGGGGACGACTGCAGAAAGTCTAAGAAACAATCTTTCGAATTTAAAAGGAAGTTAAAGCTTTGGTATGTTTGAATAAAGTTCTTTTTTTTTGTGATGCATATCCCACTGTCACTATTAAGAGTACTTTCTCCCACAGTCAACGGCGCAAACTGAACAACGAAGAGTTCCAAGAGCTCCAAGAGCTTCAACCTTCTTCATGTGGTGGACTGTTCTGGCAAGTGTAAACAGAACAGTCAAAAATAGATTCGAGAATAGTCTGGCGTAGCTCTCTCTATCTATCTACCTTCTCTTTCTCTCTTTCTTGTTTCTCTCTCTCACACATTCTCTGTCTATCTTTTCTATCTGCTTCCCACTTTTCCCGCCTCTCTCCTTCACCCTTGTGTGACTTCTCCAAAGAGTATGCTACAAGTTTTCTGCAGACACTCTACATTCGATAAAACATTGCATACTTTCGGGAGACTGCGAATACGTTAGAATCGAATGCAGATGAAAGATTCATTCTCCTGCATGAAATTCCTCCTGAGGCACAACTAATCAACTTGATGCGATGATGTAGCGCGCATTGGAATTTGTAGCATGTGGAAAGCATTTCCGCATAGAGAGACAGAGGGAGGGGCTACTGCTTGGTATGTGTGTGTTTGTGTGTGTGTTGATGTGTGTGTTGTATTCCCCCAGCACGCATCGTGAGCGTAAAAACTTCTTTAGCTGCTGAGCAAAATGAAAAGTCTATAAAAAAGTTGACTTTTTTAATACTTTTCACATTTATATGTAATAAAAATCTTGTAAAATGCGCCTTTTTTGCACTTCACAATGCGACCCCAGTACGCCAGTGTGTGTGCGAGTGTGTGTGTGTGTGAATGCTGCACACTTCTGTTCAGGGTTCAGTGCAAAATTCTGTTCTACTCGACTTGCCGTAGGGCAACAACAGAGGCGTAGAAGTGCAGGGGGAGAGGAGGGGAAGTGGGTTTGCCTTGAGTGTTTGGTGTTTCCTTCGAATGGCTTCCAACTTTGTGCTCTGGCATTTGCAACAACAACAACAACAACAGCAGCAGGCACAGAGAGAGGAACAGTTACTTGAGGCAGTCATGGACGGAGCGAAGGGGGGAAGGGACCCACTTGAGCTGTGGCGTAATTCCCTCACAGAAACAGACGCCAGCAATGCTGCCTCTGCTGACGAGGATGCTTCTTAGCCGCGCTAAGCAACTCCCTCTGTGGAAGCCTTTGAGCACAGCCAGCAGAAGGGTCAGGCAAGTAGCTGGAGAGGGGCGGTGTAGAAGGGGGGGGAGGGGGGCGTGGCACTGCGGTCGCCGACTAAGCGTAACAAAAACAACATTATTGAAGCGCAAAAAGGTTTAATGCGGCCTAAGCTGCCCTGGCAACGGCATCCGCATCCGCAGCCGCATCCGCAGCCGCAGCCACAGTCACAGCTCCAGCCTCAGCCGCATCCGCCGCAGCACCACAGCCACGTCCAGAGCCACAATGCCTCATCCAGGGGCATCCCTGGGCATCTGTGGGCATTGCTAGCCATGGCAACCAACCGAAGCCGTGTGCAGTTGCCTGAGTTCTGGGCCTGAGCTGCGCCTGATTGGCCAGCTAATCCCGTGCATATCTCGCCCGTATGCTCGGCCACGCGCTCTGCTTTTCCCCCTTCCCCCCCCCTGCTCACCTCTTGGATTCGTCACTCTCTGGCGCAGTGCTTTGCTGCACTGTTTAATACACTAAAAGCTTACGTGAGAAAGGGCGTGAAGGGGGCAGAGGCAGAGGCAGGAACAGTGAAGGGAGGCAGGAAGAGATGGAGGAACAGGCATAGGAAGCCAGGGGGGGGATGCGCGGCTTATGTTGGGGTAGCATTTTTCAATTTTTCACTTTAATCAAATTAAAATTCATTCGTCGCGCTTATGAAGCGTGCAAATGGAGCAGCGTGTTGCAGGGGCAGCCAGAGGGGGGAAGGGGAAGGTGTCCCTGCTTATGCAACACTGGCAGGGCTGCCAGGGCAACCAGTCAGTCAGTCAGGCAGTCAGTCAGTTAGACAGTCTCGCAGTCTGTCAGTGACAGCCTATTGAGCCCAAGCCGAGGCAAGCCAAGTGGTTGCCCAGCCAAGCGCCGCTTTTCGCCAAGTTCCTGCACAGTGACGGCGGCAGCCAAAAGGGTGGAGGGGGGCTAAAAACTTTGTCCGCCGCTTTGCATTGCGGTCTGCGTGGGTTGCGTCTTCGTAACTTCCTCCAACTCGCCTCCTTCTCCCTTCCTCCTGCTAAAACTGTAAAGCGCTGCAAGGCATTTTGGGCAACTACAATAAAGAGCAGGGGGGCAAGGAGGGTGGGGAGGGGGATTAGGCAGTGGCATGGGCTGCAAGGGGTGCGGTGCGGGGGCAACGGCCAAGTGCAGCTCGCTTTGCAACCCTTGAGGCATTGAAATTTGATAAATATGCGTATTAGTTTCAGTTGCCGGCTCAAGCAGCAGGGGAAGGACACAGAGAGGGAAATAGGCAAGGGCAGAGGCAGAGGAGGGGACAGAAGCAGGAGGCAGTAGCAACAACGGGACAGCAGCAGGAGACAGCAGCGCCATCAAAAACTAAGCGACCCTCGAGGCGAGAATGTTACTTAAATTGCGCTTTAAATTAATTTGCTTTTTATTTTATCAGTCTTCGGATTGAAAACTCTCTAAAGTATGCAATGCCAGACGAATCACGACCCCACACACGTGTGTGTGTGTGTGTGCACGTGTGTGTAGCCTGAGGCAACAAGATTTATGAGATACCTCCTGCAACACTTAACTCGATATGTGCAACGCATTAAAGAAGCCGATGAGCTGCGACTGCTTGCTTCTTTAACCGAATCAATAATATCTAGGTCTGTTGTGTGTGGCATATATCTTCTGACTCATCAGGAGTTGATATATATATGTTTAGCTTGATTGATTTCAGGTGAAGCTTTTTTAAGTTGTTGTGGTATTTTCGGCTAACAGTCTTTGATGTTATTAAGGTAAATATTTTCTTGATATAAATGTTTTTATATAAACGTGTTTTCTTATCATTATAAAAAAACCTTAGAAGTAACGTAAGCAGTCTAAGTTTGTATAGATATTAATATATTAATTTACAGATTAATAGATAGTTGTGTTTGTTGCTTAAGAAAGTTCCGTCTAATAGGAATGGAAACATAGTTGAGGATCTATCTGGAAAACAAAGCTTAACTTTAACACATCAAAGTTCTTTCATTTCCTCACTCTAATCAATGGATAAATAGATCTTTAAGTTGCCTTATGAGTTCTATCAATATAGACGTGCACTGACAATACTACCATATGATCTATGTGGAATCAGTCCTACCCTAGCGAGAAGAGATATGCTCTTATATATATGTTAACACTCATAAAGATTATCGTCATCCTCTCTCATCAGACGTAAGTCTGCTCATCAGACGTAAGTCTGCATTGAAGGCACTTAAGTAACTTCAGTAGAATCTCTACTGATTGCTGCTTTGAAACATAACCCCTTGGAAACATAACCAAACCACATACATACTTACCCACTCAACTACTTTCCCATCCCCCACTCCCCATGAATAAAAGACGATTTAGTTTCGTTATCGTATATTAGCAATTTGTCCACTTAATTCGATTAAACTTTGTGTTTTATTTGCTTTGCTTCTGTTTTGCGTTTTCATGTCGCTTTTTGTTTTGTTTTTTTTTATTTTTTTTACTCTTTCAAGTACACAGAAATGATATATATGTATATATAATTTTGCATGTGTTCCATATACGCATATACTATATATATACGCCATATGTTTATTCATATTATATATAGAACTGCGTGTCCGGCTGTCTTTGATTGATATTATTGATGCATTTAGCTTTATTTATTTTATTAGTTCTTCTTGCTGCTTGCCACAGAAATTTGCATATCTTAAGGGGTGTTCTGTACGTGTGTGTGTGTTTGGTTGTGTGTGTGTGTGTGTGTGTGTGGGGGTGTGTTTGTTTTAGGTGACTTGTTTGCTATAGTTTTAATAATTATAAGTACATATTGCGTGTGCGTGCTCGTGCTTGTTTGTTCATGTCCGCTTTCATTATTTACGTTTAATACCAACTACAATACTTTAATATCAGACAAAGGATTTATGTTTACCGTTAGCGGCTGCTTCCTATTACAACAAAATCGTTAGCAATAAATACATATGTTTCCATTTTGTTTCTTGTGTAAGTGTATTTTGTTTTATTTTGTTTTGTTTTGTTTTTTTTTTTTTGTGGCTTTCATGTTTTTGAGTATTTACAAAAAATCTAAGAAAAAAAATTGTTGCCGTTTTTTTCGGGTTTTTTTTGTTTTGCTTGTATATTATATTCTCGATTATATATCATATATATATATAGTATGTATATATAATTATGTACGTGTATATATATGCATTTAAATAGTGTTTGCATTATTTTATTACTTTTAATTTGTTTTTGTGCTTCCTCTTTCTGCTTTCTTCTCTCGTTCTCTCATGCTTCTTCTACTCCCACTTCGGGGCCTTTCTAGCTTCTTTCTCTCTTCTCTGGTGCAGTTCTCTCATTTCATTTAACTTGCGTTTCGCGTGACACACACAAAGATAATAGTAATCGTAATAATAATAATAATTATAATAAGATAATGATCATCATCGTAAGTATTTTAGTGATACAATATTTCTTTTGCTTTCCACAATCATAAAAAAAATACAATAAATTCCTATTAAACTTGGCAAGGGTGTATACAAGTGTGTGTGTGTGTGTGTGTGTGAGTGTGTGTTTATAGGATATGTGTAATTAGTGTTAAGCATACGCAAAGCCAATCCACAAATTGCAAAGGAGTACTATTGCCTTTTTTGACATATCTTTGCAAGGGGTGTTTCGATTTGAAAAAGATTTGACGGGCAGATTGAGAGATCTATTTCAGTAAGTGGGATGCACTGAACAAGTGGAATTTATTTTGTTGTAGCCTTGGAATTTGCTTTAACCAGACGTTGCAGTTGTGAAAACCTTTTGGTTCAGTTCCTAAAGAGAATAAACTATTGGTGAAATGAAAATACTCTACCAGCGAGTGGCTTTTCTTTTTATTTTAGCTATTAACTGGCTAAATATTTATAAGTAAGGAAAATTGTAATATTCAAGAAAGACTTTACTGGGATTTTTTAATTTGAACTTCCCTAAAGTAAATGTTTCTTTTGTTTCTTTTTTTTAAGCCACTTTCTCTTTCTCTCTCCCGTTCTGCATCTCCTTCTTTCTCTCTCTCTTTCTCCCTGCATTTCTTTCTTTCTGTCTGTGTTTCTCACCTCTCTTTGCTTGTTTTTGTGAATTGCTTTTGCGTCTGCTGCTCTCGTTGCATACAACACCATTTAGCATGCAGATGATATTCGTATGCACCTCCGGATCTGCTTCTCCTGCTCTTCTCCTCCTCTTCTTCTACTTTTTCTCTCGCTTTAATTAATAATTAAATAGTTAAGATTAGGACAAAAAATTGTTGAGAAATAAATAAACGGCTTGACATATCAACTAATGACTAATTTGGTTATGTTTGTGTCTCAGTTTAAGTACTTTCAAAGAGTGTTTCATGTTTTCTGTTCTTGTTGTTGTTGTTGCTGTTGATTTTTAACGCGGAAACGGAAGTCAATTTGCCAGCGAGGGCCTCTCAAATCATAGCTGTGTCTGGGTACGTGTGTGTGTGTGTGTGTGTGTGTGTGTGCCAAGTGCTTGCTCAGAGTGTGTGTGTGTGTGTGTGTGTGTGCGAGTGTGTCTGCGAATGGGCCTGAGTTTTTCGCGCTCAACGGGCGCACATCAATTTATATGCTAATGGCATCTGCAAGTTATTTAAAATACATATGCCACGCCTACCACGCCCCCGCCTGTAGACCACAGCGTAGCGGCGCGGCACGCGACGTTAAGCGAAAAGGCCGCAAACAAAAAAATGGGAAATCATAAACGGAGCGAAAAAAATAAAACAATTTATTTAAACATTTATAAATGTTTTAAATCCACACACTGCATCACTGTGTGTGTGTGTGTGTGTGTGTGTGCGTGAGAGCGAGTGTGCTTGTGTGTGTGCATTAATATGGTTTTTTTCGCCAACGCCCACTGCGGCTGGCCACGCCCCCGCATCGCGCGGGCGCTCTTTCGTCATGTTGACAAAATTCAGTTAACGCAAAATCTCATTTAAATATGCATGAAGCGAGGCCGCAATTGAATTTCACCTCCTCTCTTCCCCCCACTCCCCCTCCCGGCCCCCACTCTCTTTTATATGCACACTCTATCTCTCTCTCTCCATCTCTCTCTCTCTTTATCTCTACCCTCTACTAGGCACTCTCTCCCCATCGTGGCCAATTATGCGCAGAAAATCTCAGCTTAAGCTCCACTGTGCAGCAGCAAACAGCTGTGCAATTGCCCCACTGTGCACAGTGGGGCGTGTGGCATGTGGCATGTGGCATGTGTCTGCTTGCCCTCTGCTACATATATCATGGTCACGGTCGCCAACTGTGAATGGCAACGCAATGGCTGAATGACAAAGGCCATGGAGGTAGTGCAGACCAGGTGAGTGGGGGAAGAAGGGGGAAGAAGAGGGAAGGAGGGGGCGACAGAACATGAAAATAAATTCATTAAAGCATTTATCAAGTTCGACACTTGCTGTCATATATCATGTTACACATATTGTGCCCCGAACATGTTTAATCCTCCAGTTACCCCTACCCCCCCCCCCCTCCGCCCATGGAAGCGAATAAAAATGTATAAAAACGCGACTGCGTTAACAATACGAAAATGTTTCGAAATGTTTGGGAAATGTAACTGTGTAAAATGCGTGTAAAGGAAGGCGTCGCAGGGGCAGTGGGGCAGTGGCGTAGTAGGAAAGGGGGGCAAGAGGCAGTGACATATCAACAGTCCCCCCTCACTCTCTGCACTCTGCACTGTGCACTGTGTGACGTGTTTCATGTTGTTGTCCGATGTTTGTTTGCTTGTTCGTTCCACTGTCTCCCCCCCTTCCACTACGTCTCTGTCTCTTTGTTTGTCTCGCTGTCTGTCTGTGTCTCTGCATGTCAAGTTGCTGCTTGCCTGAGATTGTTGAGCGAGAGAAACAAGTTACATTTCTACACCCCCTTCCCCCCCTGCTGCTGCCAACGCCCCTGCAAACCACTCAATTTGGAGGCCCTTCTTTCTGTCTTTAACTGATTTGCATGCATAATTCAAATGGAAAATTAAATTGAAATATATTTATTTTAAATTAATTTCCACTGCCGCCGGCTATGGGCATTTTTGCTTGAACAAATTGTTATGCAAAAGCGCGTGAAAATCAACTAGAAATGGGCATAAACAGCATAAACAGCTGCATAATTAACAGGAACACGGCCAGGCAGAGGCAGAGGCAGAGGCGGAGGCAGAGATCGGTGCCGGGAGATACAAATGTGAAATGCATATAAAATTCCCGTTAAATGCAACAGTAAAGCCGTAAAAACAGAGAAAAAACACGCAGAAGGAGAGAGAGAGAGAGGGAGAGAGAAAACACAACATGGGAAAACAAATACGAGTGTAAAAAGTGTGTGTGATGAATGTGATATGCAAAGCAATCGTAGAGCCCAAAAAAGACGGACAAAAAAGAGCTAATGAAATTGAAGAGTTGCGCTGCAGTTGCCAGTGGGGGTACTCGTGGCATGGGGAGGTAAAAAAGTGCAAGAAAAAAAAAATAAACAGAAGGAAACTGATAGATTTTGACTATATTGCAAAAATAAATTGTTGTGAGTGCCCCTAATGATACAAAAAAAAAGGTTAATTTGAACTATAGTAAAGCAACTGTGAATATAACTTTTGCATATAAAGATTCTTTTCATTTTGAGTGCTAAATGAAATTTATAAATTGTTTTTGACTGTAAGTTAAAGTTAACTGGGAGTTTCAACTGCAATGTTGTGTCATTCTGCAGCGAGTGCCCCTACTGCAGTGGAGCAGGTTAAAAAAAGGTAATGGATGAGTAAAGTGAGAATTAAATTTAAGTAAACATTGTTTTTTCCTGCTTAGGAAAATAAAGAACATTTAACTGCTGGTTAAAGATAACTGCGAGTTTAAAATTCAATGTTGTAGCAAGTGCTCCTACTGCAGTTGAGCAAGCTAAGCAATACTTTAAGAGGCAGCCTTAAATTCAACGCAAATAAGTAAGCTTCTTTTCTTTTTACTTTACTTAAACTGTTGATTAAAATTAACTGCAAGTCAAATCATCAATTTTGTTAGCTTGAAAAGCGAGTGTCCCTACTGCAATTGAGCAGCTTAATAACATAAGTAGGTAAGCAGGCCAAGAACTTAAGAGACATCTGTGAATTAAACTCAAATAAAAAGGCTTCAAATATTTAACTGTTGGTTAAAGTTAACTTCGAGTTCAATTCCCAAATATTCTTCTTTTGCAGCTCATGCAGTGAGTGCCCCTAATGAAAAGAATAATCCAACTTGAAGCTGGAACAAAGCTAAAGCAAATGTTGACTATTTATTTATCATGGCAACGCGTCGTGAGTGCCCCTGACGCATGATGGGGCCTGTGTTCAATGTGAAAGCCTGCAGCTTGTGGGTTTATGGCTACACTTATGCGTTATGTGTCTGTTTACCATGCGCCTGTTTTCTGTTTGTCTACCCATGCCCCACTCTCGCCACGCCCCGCCCCGCCCCTCGATCCTGCGCCACGCACATCTCTGCTGCCCATCTGGTCATCTGTTCATCTGCTGTCTGGACACGCGACAGGCGACACGCGACACACGCGACACGCAACTCTCGCGTCTCGTGTCTCGTGTCTCTCATCGAACCTCGCACACATTAAACATTCAACTCTTTTCGCACTTGTTTCAAATTTATAACTGTTTTTTATGCTCGCACACACACATGGACACACACAGACTGAAATTAGCATTTGGCACTTGGCTTGTGTTGTGCAGTGTAAAATATTATAGACTAGAATGTCGTGTGGAGAGCTTTAACTGGAGGAAAGAAAGAAAGTGTCTAGACGGGTTTCAAGTATTGGAATTGGGGACTCCGCTTGTGTGTTGTGTATACTAGTGTAGGTAAGTGTAAGTAAGTGTAGGTGTGCATGTGTGTGTGTGTGTGTGTGATTAATTATAGCATAATGCCGAAAAAGGTCAGAAACTTGAGTAAACTGTACAATTTATACAAAAACCGATACCTAGCCAAGTGTATGAAATTGAAATCCGCTCTGACATATTCCGTTTCCGGTTCGATTCAACTGCATTTGCGGGCGCGCCGCTGGAAGCGCTTCATGCGAAGCGACCACTCATCCTTCCACTCCAATACAACGGAACTGGGTCCGATGGCCAAATAACCCGGCGCTGCCTCCGAGTCCCGTCCGAGTATGAGATACGACCTGAGATGATACGCAAAAGGGAAGAGAGAGAGAAACAGAAAGCTGAGCTTGAGTAAGGTCCTCATGTGGCACATCTACTGTGGACTCACTTGTTCAGCTTGATCTTGGGGCACTGGCACTCAATGCTCTTGCGCGGCACCAGCAGCATCATGTTGCCACGCCCCAGCAGTGAGCTGGTCGTGCCCGACATGGGATTCCTCTTGAATATCGTCTGTATATTGATCTCGTACTTGTAGATCTCATTCTGTCGCTCTATCGAGAACTTTTCCGTGCTGATGTCCTGCGAGGCGCGATCGTGTCCAATCACCTTGGCAAGCAGAGCTGTGTTTAGAGAGAGAGAGAGAGAGAGGAAGCGGGAGAGAGAACAATGAGTGAGTTAAGATACCGTGCACAGTGAAATCCATTGAGTATACGCACCGTAGTCTTCCATGCAAAACTTGTTCAGATTCAGCTTCTTGGGACTGGCCTTGCATTTGCCGCAATCTATGTGGGAGAAAGAAAAACAGGGTTGAAAAGAAAGGGGATTTCAATACTTATTCATGATTCATGACAGCTCTTTGATCGTTACTCATTACTCGTTATTTTGAATTGAACTGCAATCATTGCTTGTTACTCGTTATTTAGAATCTTGAAAATCCTCCCGCTACTTTTATGGTCATTCGTCACCTTTTATTCGTTACCTATCACTCGTTACCTATTGCTCCTTACCTAGCACTCGTTTTGTATCACTCGTCACCTACTACTCGTTACCTTTCACAGGTTATCTATCACTCTTTAGTTATCACTCGTTACTTATCACTCGTCACCTATTACTCGTTACCTTTCACTGGTTATCTATCACTCTTTAGTTATCACTCGTTACCTATTGCTCCTTACCTAGCACTCGTTTTGTATCACTCGTCACCTACTACTCGTTACCTTTCACAGGTTATCTATCACTCTTTAGTTATCACTCGTTACCTATTGCTCCTTACCTAGCACTCGTTTTGTATCACTCGTCACCTATTACTCGTTACCTTTCACTGGTTATCTATCACTCTTTAGTTATCACTCGTTACTTATCACTCGTTACCTATCACTGGTTAGTTATCACTCGTTACCTATAGCTCGTTCCTCCTGCAGTGCAACCTAAATCGTCACAATAAATGATAATCACTCGTTATCGCTCATTAAACGCCTTTGACAGCCACTCGTTGCAAATGAATTCCAACTCATCGCTTCTAACTCGTTACTCGTCACTTGTTTATGACCCAAATGAATAACTTAGCCTTGTTACATCGCACTAATGAACTCCCGTTTACTACTTCTGACACTGTTAATTGATAGTTTGCTGTTTGTCGTATGTCGCACTCGTTTAATTACGCGCTACTCGCTACGCCCTTCAAGCGCAATTAGTCGCGTTTTTAATTGTTATTCAGCACGCAAAGGCGGCGTAATGTTGCTTGCAACTCGTTACTGGCTACTGGCTACTGGTTACTGGCTACTGGTAACTGGTCCTCTGGCCCACATTAATTGCAACTCGTTAAATGCAACTTACACTTTTTCATTTCTTCAGCTTGTGAACCGCCGCCATCCTTGTACTCGCCCGTTCCTCCTCCACCGCCGCCGGCACTTTCCGCCTGGATCATGTTCGCATTTGTGGGCACTTCTGTTGATTGCCAGAGAGAGAGAGAGAGAGGGAGAGAGGGAGAGAAGAACACGTGAGTGAGAGCTGCGGGACATGTGCTGAGTAGACACGCTGCGAAATGGGAGCACTTACTTATGCAGGGTGCCACGTGGGAGCGCGTCTGCTGATAGCCGCGGGCACAGCGGTTGCAGGTCAGCCCGGTGACGCCTTCCTTGCAGGGACATTGGCCACTCAGATGATTGCAGGTCTTGCCAGTGGAGCCAACGGGATGGCAGTCGCAGCCTGTACAAAGAAAGACAGAGAGAGAGAGAGGGGGATAGAAGAGAGTACTCATTAGAGACATCTGTCCAGTTGACAGTTAACTAGGCCGCTGATTGATGACTGCGCCTAGAGCAGGCAGCAAAGCACCAAGGAGCAGAGAGCAGTCACCAAGTAGCGCCGTCTCACTTACGTTTGCACACTTTGCGATGGTTGGGCGGCTTGGTGGCATCCCGATAGTATCCCTCGCGGCAATAGTGACAATAGCGTCCGGTCGTATCGTGTTGACAGTTGTAGCAAACTCCGCCGGACACCCGTCCCGACAGCTTGTACAGTTCCAGATTGAAGCGGCAACGTCGAGCGTGTCCATTGCACTGGCACACTGAAAGCAGGAGACAGGAAGAGGTTGCAGGTTAGCAAAGGTGCTTTATGGTAAGCAATTAAAGAGTTTATATTGGAGTTATGAGTGGATTATCAAGGATTCAGGTTATGTTTGCAGTTAGGAAGGAACTTTCAGAAGTGTTAAGGTACAGTGGGTATAAATATCTAGATTGCCTTGTCAATTTGTAATAGCAATACTTTGAGGTTATGTCTGCAGTTAGGAACTCTTAAGTTCTGTTCAAGTTCAAGTTTCATCAGGTTTGCCTTGTTACACTTTTCGTTAGGTAAAGACACCTTCCCCTAGAGTCTACCACATGCAAACCTGCATATGATTAATTAAAGTATCTATGACAAATTTCACCCAGCTCGATACAGTAGTTACCAAGTTCGATGAGTTATCGTTGGTTATTTTCAACACACTATGCGTAAATTCATCAAGATCGCTTCAGCGATTTGCCAGTTCAGCGTGACAAGGAAGTTTTCTCTATATGCAGTACCTTACGCTACCCTTCACGTATGTGTGGCATCCCCTGTCCGGAACAGCAAAGGAATCTAATCATTTAATGGCAGTCCTCATACCTCTTGCCTTCTCCCTCTCTATCTCTCTCTCTCTCTCCTTCATATTTCATAAATAATTAATAATCATAGATATTTTTATGTGTGTGCGCTCCCGTGGGCTACTCAGCTACTCTGCTAAGCAGCTTAAGGTCCCCTCCCCCCCATCCTCCTGCCACTTGCCTCGCCTGGCTATGATTGATTGTTGGCTTGTGCGCTTGATTGATGAAACTGGCAGGGTAACTGGCTCTGCAAGTACCTTGCCTAGCTCCCTCTGTGCCCACCTTCCTTATCGATTGCTGACCAGGTGCAGGCCCTTGTCTGCTCCAACAGAGGCAGCCTCGACACCCTTAACGGCAGTTTAATTAGTTGGCCAATATCATAAAATAATTTTAGCAACTAATTGGCAGCACTTGACTGCAATTTATGTGCACAGCACAGGTCAGGGAGGTACCCAGGAGGGGAGTGTTAAGCGTGATTTATGCAGCACAACTCATATGCGGACAGGACAGAGGAGGAAGTGTGAGGAGGTTGCCAGTTACGCGCTCGCGTGTTGTGCCCACGCAAGACTTGGGGAGGAGCACACGCATGAGCGCCTGCTTTGTGGGCCCAGACAAGATAGCGCGAAAGACCAGCAGAGAGAGAGAGAGAGAGAGAGAGAGAGCGAGAAGGGGGAGAGTGCGCTGGTAACGCAATAAAGTGTCCCTTGCCGGGAGTGGAGATTGAAGGAACGTGGCTTGACTGTGGCTTCTCTCTGCCCGAGGCGCGTTGCTGGTGCGACTATTGTGATGGGCTGCGCTGTTGCTTCATATTTTTCATATCTTATGTCTGCATCATCGACGACAACGACGACGAGCCTGACAACAATGGAGACGCGTCCGGCCATGGGAGGTGGGCCGCGCAGCGCAGGCGGCCGTTCGCTTATTTGGCAAATAACAACAATGGCCAACGACAATGGCCAAATGCGGCAGGCAGCCCCGGCTTCAGTCCCAGCTCCGGCATACTTATCGACGAATGTTATCCTTGCAGCAGGCGTGGCACCAGCACTGGGTACCCAAAGCCATGCCACGCCTGATGCCACATGCCTTTCACATGATTGTCCTCATCGCATTGCACATAATGGAATATAAATTCCCCATTTCAGATGCTTCATCGGCTCTGGGAAGTCAAAGACTGATTGAGAATATACAATATATATAGACTATATCATTGAGGGGTTTGACAGTTTAATGCATTGCAAGTATGTGATTGAACATATATGTATAAGTTTGAAAGCGAATATATATGTTAAGGCAGTTGCAAGGTACGAGTATCTTCGAAGAACGAATATATATATATACATGGTATATCCTCTGCAGATATATCAATTAGTTAGTTTAATTCCTCCAATTGACGCAATGAAAGTGCTTGATTATATAAAGTGAACTTTAATGATTGAATGAGAATATATATCTAATGGAAAGTATATTTATTAAGCTCAATTCTACTACGAGGGTCGTTTGATAAGTCGGTGACTTTTTTTTTTTGCCCCCCTTGATCTAAATACAAAATTCCTGTTAGAATTAACCTTTTTTTTCTAACATTTTATAAATGACCAGATGGAAAAAGATCAAAAGAGCTTAACAATATATGGTAAGATGGCTGAATTGAACAAGAAAAATATATATCAGAGTAAACGCTCTTTGACAAAAATATATTTTATAGCACTTTCAACACCTATATAATAATTATTTTGTGGTTTTTTTTTACAAAGATCATAGTCAGAGATCAGAGCTAACACACTTTGCTGGCTCTGAAAGTTGCAACTGATCTCAAAATCAATTTATAAATGTTTCTCGCAGATCAACATGCAAAACTCCCTTTTGGGCTTAGGGTACAGGGTATCTGCATCGAAATGCGGACTGTCCGCAGTTATTGCCATTGACACGCATTGTAAATGAGTTGATTTTGCGGCCTCGTTAAGCCAACTTGAGCCACGTCGTCGTCATCGTTGGCCTCATAAATATAGAGTTGGCCAACTGACGAGTCGAGCAGATGCCGATGCCGATGCCGCTGCTGATGTTGCTGCTGATGTTGATGTGGCTGTGGATGTTGTAGCCCACATAAATTCCATTGTCAGACAATTGGGAAAAACTAAAACAGTGAAAAGCGCCAAAAAGAGACACTGATGCAGGGGGGGAGATGGAGAAATAAGGTCGAGAAATTGTGACGCTGTCGACGATTAGCTAAAGTAGCACATAAATCGCTTTTTGGGGTTGGGTTCGGTTTGACGGTTCGACGATGTGTGGGATTAACTGAAGCATGTCGCGGTGCCCCAGGCACGAGTAGAGTCAACAATTCGCTTTACAGCCCATATAGATAGACAGACTCGATCTCTCTACCCCTCCCCCCCTCTCTCTCTTTCTGTGGTGCGACGCACTCAATCAGCTTAATTGGAAACAATAAAACGCATTTTAACGCGAAATTTTCTTTACAGCTCATTTGATTTTCAACGCGTTGAACAGCAACAAGAGAAACATCATCAGCAACAGCAACAGCAACAGCAGCAACAGCAACAGCAACAGCAACAGCAGCAACATCAACAGTTTTGGAACAGCTCTCAACACATTGCCCCAGCCCCATTACTCATGCTCGCATCCAAGCATCCACGTAGCCACTCATCGACTCTGCCACCAAATGAGCCCCGAAAGTTATTGCAAACAGTGCAAGGAGGAGAAGGAGGAGCAGGAGAAGGAACAGGAGGGCGATCGCTGGCGAAAGATTTTGCATTTTGCATTTGGCATTTCACATTCGGCATTTCCCATATACCATTTCACTGCATACCATTTACCATTTACCATCTCGCCAACTCCTCCTCGAGCAAATCGCAACTCACAACTCGCACTCACAGTCGCACTCGCACTCGTAGTCGCACTCACATCTTGCATCTTTCATCTTGCAGCTGGCAGGCAATTTTTGATATACGACTTTCGTGGCGAAAACAAACAAATTTGCAGGCGGGCGAGAAAGAAAAGTTCATAATTTTCCGCGCGATTTTAATTAAATGCCAAAAAGCAATGCGCCCAACTCGCACTCGAAGTGCGAGTGAAAAACACATGCAAACAAAAGTGCGAAAGAAAACGAAAAGCGAAAGACACGTGAAGTCTGACTGAGGAGGGTAGTGACCTATCGATACCCTTGCTAAAGTATCGATAGAGTTTTGATAGAGGCAATATATAATATATGTTATCCTATGAAAAATACTGACAGAACTTAGATTTGATTATAAAAAGAAGCATTTCATACGAAACCAAAAAGTATCGATTAAACTTTTTACGAAACCAAAAAGTATCGATTAAACTTTTTACGATATATGTAGGAAAAGTCAACTGATTTTAATGAAATTCGGCAAATGCATTCCAGAAGTTGTCAGTATAAAATATTCTGAATTTGGTTGCATTATCTTGTAAAACAACAAATTTGGGCCGATAGTTTTAGTAATTTTCTCGATAAATGGGTGATTTATGGAATTAATTAATTTAAATTTGCAATATATATCATACTGATGTAGCAAACATAACCCATGTTGCTTTTGGTTGCGATATCTTGTACATTAACAAATATAGGCCGATAGTTCTGGTGTAAATAACTCGATAGTTGAGTATAAGAGCTAAAAATATGTCGCATATAAATTGTAGATATTCTAATGAATGAGTAATGCGGAATTGTTAGCAATATCTTGTAAAATAACATATATGGGCCGATAGTTATATACGATAGTAAAGTAAAAAACTTCAATCTAGTTTAATTCAAGTAGATAGAAAACTTGTTTGCATTCTCTAATGATGTTGACCAAAAATATAAAAAATTAGCTAGGTACACCCCACGAGGTGCACCTCATACAAGGTGCCTCTCTACCTATAACACATGTGAGGGTATCAAAACATGTGAAAATCATTTGGCACCACGCGAAAGAGTGTGTGTGAATGCGAGTGCGAGTGCGAGTGTGAATGCGAGTGTGGCATAGACTCATCGACCGTGGGACAGCATCGACAGATAAGCCGGGACAGGGACCGGAATCGGGAATGGGGCCGTACCGGAGCCGGAGCCGTTTGCGAGTTATGCTGCCGTTTGTTGTAAACGGCACAAAAATTATGGGCGAAAAAACCCAAACAGGCCTCCTCATGCCACAGCCCAAGGGGAGGAGGAGGAGCAGCACCAGCACCAGCACCAGCATCAGCATCTCTATAAACTGGCAACAAAATTTCCAATTTTTTTTCTTTTCTTTCTTGCGCCGTTTTGCAATTTTCTTTGGGCCTCATATGCAAAAAGAGAAAAGCGAAGGCGGTGCCGAGTGCGAAGAGAGTAGAGGGGGAGGAAGGGAGGGGCACCTGAACAGGCTGGCAAAAGGGGCGTGGGCAGGAGGAGCCATGGGGAATGGCAATGAGATGTGATCGAATTTGCGAGTGGGCTAAGCAGCCAGGCGCCACGCAGGCAACCCAAGCGAGTTATGTAGAATTAATGCCATTCAGATGTAACACAAAGATTCATGTGGAGAGTGGAGAGAGAGAGGAGGAGAGCAGGAGAGAGGTGCAGAGTTCGAAGGAGAGTAGGCGGAAGGGGGCAAGAGGCGGAGTCAAGGCGAGGCGTCGAGGTGCAACTTGGCAGCGTCTTCTTCTTCCGGGCGCAGACTTGAGTTGTAAATTAAAGGTCTTACTACGAACAACCTCCCCCCCCCCCCACACACACACACACACCTAACATAATTTTCACTCTTTTCATTTGCAATTTGCACACTCGCACGCAGACACACACACACACTCGCACACTTTTGCCTAGAAATAAATTTGCCATATCGAGTCAACTTTTCCTTTGCCATTTTGACTTTCTTTGCATCCTGGTAAAGAAACTCCCATTCCCCTCCCCTCCCTCCCTTTCTCTCTCTCTCTCTGCTGTCTTTCGCTCTTTGCTGTGTCAGTGTGCGTGTGTTCGTGTGTGTGTGTGTGTGTGCCCTTCTTTGCCGCCTTTTTTATTATCATTATTTTTATGTACTCGACGCATTTTTATTTGCTCCAACAGCGATTTGCGTGGTTTGTGTATTTTAGAATCTGATGTGATTTGAATTTTCAATGATGCCCATTGCTAGACGCCATCAAGAAGAAGAGAGGGGGGAGAGAGGGGAGAGAGGGAGGGGCGACGGGTCCAGATTGTGAGCAGCCAAATCAAGTAAATTTCGTGCGCGGCACGACCCCAAAAATGGGAGGAAAAATGTAAAAGAATCAAGTGATGCGTGAAGCGCGTCGTCGTCGTCGGTGATGAAAGCGAGGGAGGGTAGGGGAAATAGAAAAGAGGCAGTAGAGAACAGAAGCGAAGAGCAGAGCGAAGGGTATAGAGAGGGGCAAGCAAGAAGCAGAGAAGAGGGGAGAAAGGCGGAGAGGCAGGCAGAAATAACGAAAATACTCAAGACGAGTCGATGTCGATGACAACGATGACGACGACTGGCGATGCCTCTCGAGAATCAGCCAGAGGCACACACACACACACACACAAAAACAAAACACACACACACTCACACACACTCACTCGCACACACACTGCCATCGATATGTCTTTGGCCAATGATTTTCAAATGTGTTGCGACGCATAATTTTATTTATTTTTCAATTTTGCTGCCCTGTTTTGGCACCAACTCCAGCTCCAGTCTCGTCTTCTTCCTCTTCAGTTCTCTCTGCGCCCTCTCTTCTCTTCTCCCACCCTTCTCTCTTCCACGTTGTCTGCATCCTTAAGCACTTTGCTTGCTTATGAGCTAAGACTGTTATGATAGCCTACCCAGTCCCAGACACACACGCACAGGCATCTCTGCCTACGTCCTCCTCCCCTCCTTCTCCCTTTTCTCCTCCTTCTCTCACTTCTTCTGCTTCTTCCACTCTCCTTCCACTTGTTGGCTACATATTTCTGTTGATCGCTTCAATTTTTGGCTTGCCAAAATATTTGTCGCTCGACTGGCATCCAATATTTGTTTATATTTAGCTTCGCCAGCAACTGACTCTCTCTACTTCTCTCTTTTCCTCTCACTTCCTCTCTCTGGCACTCTCCCTCTCTCTTCTTCTAACTCTCTATCTTTCTCTCTCTTCAAAAGTATGTCTAAATTAGTTGAGCTACTTCAATTGTAGCGCGGTCAAACTCGCTCTACAAAATGCAACTCATTTGTCCATTTCTTCGTAATATTTGTCTGTATGAACGCAGAGATCTTGACTATTAAAAGAGCTAGCGTCATCAAATTTGGAAGACAGGATTGTCTATACATCCCCCAGCTATTCTTGCTATCAAATCTCAGCTACCACGCCAATTGCCTGCACAAATCGTATTTTTCCCATTATCTAGCAAAGTTTTGTAGGTAAAAATATTAAATTTTTAATAAATGTAGCTAATACCAAAAAATAAACTAAGTTTATCAATTTCATTTCAACTGAACAACAAAAACAAAAGCAAAAGTTATGCGAGTAACAAAGACACATATAGTTTTGCCCGTGTTGGTTAATGCCTGCTGCAGGGCATCTGCTAGTTGTGTAGGCCAACACTTCGCTCACTTGTGCAACATTATTTTCTTTTGTTGGAAATTCACGCCTCGATTCGAGGCGTTGCTGCATTGCCAGCTATCGTTGTTGTTGTTGTTTTAACATAAACACACGAGCATAATTTGTGTTTTCAGAGTTTAATGTTGTTGTAATTGTAGTTGTTGTTGCCTCAATCGACACCCCCGCAAATTGCGTTGACGACGATGACGATGCCGCCAACACGCGAATTTGGCAAACAAATTAGCCGAAAATGCAGCGAGCCAAATTGCAGGCAAATCGAAGCCAAATCGGAACTGCAAGTGCTGTTGCCCCAAGGGGGACAGAGGCAGTGGAGAAGAGGGGAGTGAGAGGGAAAGAGGTGCGGGGCAATCGTATATGGATGGCAGTCTGGCGCGCCTGGGCGTTGATAATTGAATTGAAAAGTTTTTCGCCGCACTTTTGGCATGCCAATTTTGATGGCACGAGGCGAAGTTAAGGCGGCATAATTTGTGGATTGTGCAACACTGCAGTCAGTTGAGGAGACATATAGAAGAGAGAGAGAGAGAGAGGGGGAGAGAGGTGGAGCAGGATAGGCAGATAAGCAGACAGACACACTGAGTAGAGGTGGGCGAAGATTGGAAAAGCGGAAAAGGCAAAGTCAAAATTAATAGCAAAAGTCTGTAGAGATTGCGTAAAGCGAGAGAAAGAAAGAGAGGAAAGAGGGAAAGAGAGGGAGAGGAAGAGAGATAGAGACACACACAGTTGCTGAGAACGAGTAAGGTAGCGCGATCTATGCGGATTGTGACCACAATAAGATGAAAAATAAATCAGTTTTAAGTTCTCAAGTAGAGCTGCAGCTTGCCCCAGGCAGGCCTGGTCTACCTTGCCTTGCCCCCTCCCACACACAGCAACTGGCAGTCTGGCAGTTCAATATGATTGTGTTATGCACTACAGTCTCGAAATACAGCACCTTCTGTGCACTGTGCCCTGTGAACTGAGCGAATACTGCGGCGATCTTGTTGAAATTCGGCAGACAAATGCTTTATATACTAAGGCAACTTCAAGAGAAGGTAGCACGAGCCTAAAGGCAATATTAAGCAAGTTAAATAAGAAACAAATAAGAGCATTTTGGTATAATTTGGTATATGCATGTTAGAGGATGTGTTGGAGAGAAAGGAATTAAAACTGAGGCCCAATTTCATTATTATCACGGTTTATAAAGTGTTTAGTTTTATTCTTTCATTTTTGAAATGCAAATTATGAATATTTTACTTGGTTCTAAGATACCCCAAAGAATGATCAATGCTAGATATTATAGTATACAATATACTCTACTCTTTCTATATTTCCATGCACTACACTCTCCTACAAGCAACTGAAAGCTCCATGCCAAGTCATCTTAATTTCAAGAGTCCTGCTTCCTCTCCCAGTCAGGGCATTCACAAGTCGTGTGTGCCTCAACCGCAGTTCTCTTGCCACATAAGCTGTGCCAGTGTCACTGGGCTGCTGCAGCGCCAGACTGCGCGCTGCTTGCGGCAACTGCAACTGCGACTGCGACAGTGCAGCGCATTTTCATAAGACATAAATTCTGCGATTTAGCTAAATGCGCTCCACGGACTTGGCTGGGTAATTTGTGGTTTGCCAAGCAAGCCGAAGGGAAGCAGAGGGGAGGGGGAGTAAGCATGCAAAAAACTGCATTGGCATTAAATTACACTCATGTAGGGAGGAGAGCAGCAGCAGTGAAGGGGGAGGGGAGGCAAAGGTTGGGGGAGGCAGCTGACAAAGTCTGGCAAGGCAAAAGAGCAGCAGGAAAAGGCCCAGACAAGGCGACGCGACTGCGACAAGCTCATATTGCAGTGTGTCTCCCCTTCCTATGTACTTCCCCCTACCCCCCCCCCCCTGCGCTTGTCTTTCTTTGCCTGCTCCACTCCCTCTCTCCCTCTCAGTGCTGACTTTCTTTGCGCTTTTAATGGCACATTTTGTCAGTAAATTGCATTAATTTTACTTCTTAGAGCTGCCTTCCCCTGCCTCCCCTTCTGCGCCTCTTGCTCTGCCCAAAAAATAGCAAGGGCAGCACACTATCTAGAGGCAGTGGCAGTGGAGTAGGCAGAGGGGGAAAGGGGGAAGGGGGCCCAGTGAAGTGGAGAAATTGCAGCCTCATATGACGCAGCGCCAGAAGTGGCGGCGTTGTCAATGTGCCACCGATGATTGAACGATTTATGAGCTGCAGCAACTGCAAGAGGAAGACAGAGAGGGCGGGGAGTAGAGACAGAGAGAGAGAGAGAGGGGTAGAGAGAGACGGAGAGAGGAAGCGAGGCGAACCGGTTACTTGGCCAAGTCTCGATTTGTTGGCTCATATCGCAATGCAATTAAAAGCAGATGCAGCCCAAGCAGACGAGCAGAAAGTCAACAGTTGCCAGTGGCCAGTGGCCACTTGCCAGTTACCAACACCACCCCCCCCCATGTCCCTTGCCCCTTCCCACTCAGTGCTGCCCCAAGCTGGCAGAGCACGCGCGCTCTGCTGCCTGCCAAAGGTTGCCGCAATCAGGCCAAGGTACTTAAAGTCCAGACGAGATCTGTGACATGCCAGCAAAGACAAGACACTCACACACACACACAGAGACACTTACACACACACAGAGACACACACACACACACACACACTCTCTACTGCAGTTTAACCTGTTCAATAGATCATCTATCGTTGCGTGTTTTGAGTTTTTCTTCGATTTCGTTGGGGAAATCGCAGAGATCGCTTAGTCTCTCGATGTCGACAAGGCAATGACACGAACTGAGCTGAGCTGCAGTTGAGTTGGTGTGACTAGTAGATACCCTGTGCTATACAAAGTATGCTATATGGCATATATAATGAGCTTATAGCGCATCTTGTATGGGCTCTGAGGGAGAGAGCTCTTAAATTCAGCAAAGTACCCAAAGAACTAGAAAATTACTGCGATGATCTTGCTGAAACTTGGCATATTGATGATATATACGAGCAACTAGCGATTTGTAGAGCTAAGACGAACTTTGACCCGTTATCAACCTAATGAATTATAAAACCATTGAGCTGATCTTATTGATATTTCGTCTTTACTTGACATAAGATGCTCTGTAGACTTGGCAACCTAAACAGCAACTTGAACAGCATTTTTAACATGTTATGTCATCAATAATTAACTCAATTCTCATGAAGTAACCAAGAAATATCAATTGAAAGCAGTTCTACTTTGTTTTCTG
Organism: Zaprionus indianus; assembly: GCA_018904595.1. NCBI lineage: Eukaryota > Metazoa > Arthropoda > Insecta > Diptera > Drosophilidae > Zaprionus > Zaprionus indianus. The sequence goes on from JAEIHA010000344.1 coordinate 2,130,089, forward strand.
TCCTTCCTTTACACTTCCCTTTGCACTTCCTTTACACTTTCCCTTAGCCAAAACACTTTCTAGTAATTCCACTTTCCACTTCGACATCTGCTGCAATTGGAATTAAATGCAGCTCAATGTGCTCCCAAAGGAGTCTTTAATAGACAACTAAAAACCTCTGGACAGCAGTTGAAATTAAAGAAATACACAAGAAGAAAAATCAGAAATCGAAATCGATATCGAAATAGGAGGGGGGGGGGGGGAATATGTGCATTGTTTCCCCCCAGACTCGCACAACATTCTCGCTCGTCTGGGACTGTGTCTGAGTCGCAGTCGCAGTCTCTGTGTGTCTCCATCTCTGTGTGTCTTAATGCTGTTGTGCTGCTTTTGTCTCCTGTCTCCATAGAGGGCTCTAAGCTCACACAGACACAGGCACACACACACACACACACAAAGACAGAGACAGAGATAGAGACAGTCAGTTCACAGTAAATAACGAAGGGATTTGTTTATTTTCTCGAATGATTTTTGCGTGTTGCGAAAAATGCAAAGCCAACTGCTTCAAATGCAAAACTAAAAGCTCGAGTGGGTGCTGCAAGTGAGTGTGCCAGTGTGTGTGTGCGTGTGTGTGTGTATACCAGTGAGTGTGTATGTGTGTGTGTGTGCTAAGCGGCAAACAAAAGCTGTTTGAAAACATTGAAAATCCCTTTGGAAAACAAAGTGCAGAGCAAAGGACACACACACACACACACTCACACAGGGAGACTCCTTACACACACACACACATACGCATTTGTAAACTAATACACACACACACACTGAAACTGCACTTGGCAGCAACTGCAAATCTGCATAAATGCAGCCCCGACAAAGGCACAAAGCAGCAAGAATTGTTGTGTCCCATATCCAAGTGCAGATGACTGTCCCCCCCTCTCCCCCCCTCTCTCTCTCTCTATTTCTCTCTCCCTTCCTTTCTGTGTCTGCTGCTAGAGTTGTCACTGCTCCACGTGCTCCTTTGCACTTCGATTTGCACTCGAGCCAGCAGCGCAGCAACTCTGCCTCAAATTGTCACAGCGTAACCCAGAAACATAAATACAGCAATTTATTAGCAAAGCTGAGGGGAGTGGGGGGGGAGGTTAACAGCTAGCTGGGAGTGCATGCTGCATGTGGCATGTGGCATGTGTGTGGCAAGCTAGCTTAGTTGCCACCTCTGCCTTGCCTGCACTGCTTCCTCACTGCTGTCTCTGCTGCTGCTGTGTGCCTGCGCTGCTCTTAATGCGCCCTTCTCCCTCTTTTCCCCCCCTCTTTCCCACTTCCCTTCTTTCTCCCATACTCTCTTCAGTCTCCACTTCCACCTGCTTCTTCTACCTGCCACCTGCAACTTCTTTCTCTCAGTGTTCTTTAGGGTGTTAAGCGGCTAAGCTGCTCTGCAATCAGTTTTCGTTTAGATCATTTCGTTACGCATACGCCACGTGTGACAAGCTTGTTCACACACAGCACACAGGCAGGCAGGCGACACACACACACACCTCACACATGCACAGCACACACACACACACACATCCCATCCACACACATCACACTCTCCCTCTCTCTCTCCCAGCAACATGAAATGTATTTAACTTAATTTAGTTGGAGTTACTTAAAAAAGCTTTTAAAAGTAACAACGCAGCAACAAAACAAAGCAAAGCCGAGCAACAACAGCAACAACAACAACAAGAGCACAAAACAGCAAACAGAGAAAAAGAGCACAAAAAAAGAAGCGAAAAAGAGATGAAAGCAAAGAAAGAGAGAAGCGAATGCTGCGTGCCCCAAAACTTTTATGCAGCCAATTCCACAAACGCAAACACACGCACACTAGGACACACTCACACACACACCAGGACCCGCACACACACACACACACTAGAAGACACACACTCACTCGCACAGCAAGCCAGACCCCTGGCGAAAAGGGGGCGTGGCGTGGAATTCATTAATATGCGCATATGTAGATTATGTGATTAAAAGTATAACAAACATTCTCGCCTCGTCTCACGCCTGCTACCCTCCTCCCCCACTGCCCGCCTGCCTCGCACTGCCTTGTCTCTCTTGCTCCTCTTTCTCCTCTTGTTGTTGTTCTTGTTGTTGTTGTTGTGCAAAAGTTTTCTCATTTTTTGCCAGCGTTGTTTGTTGTCGATTTGAACATTTCCATTTGCCCGAGCAGGTACTTGAAACGGCGTGCGAAACTTGCTGCTAATGGCAGAGGCACAACAACAACAATGGAGAAGAACAACAACAAGCAGAGAGAAGAACAGCAACAACAAGAGAGCAGAGGAGAACAAGGGGGGGAAGGGGCACAATAACATGGATTACAACAAAATATAAAGCAAGTTTAACAAACACAACAAAGTGAAGCAAGAAAGAAGATGGATTCGAACTGAAGCAGGGGAAAGGGGGTGCCATGAAAGAGAGGGGGGGAGGCGGGGTGTAAGTAATAGGCAGAGCTAAAAAGAGGAAGGGCGGTACAGGGACTGGGGGGAAAGGCGCTTAGTCGTGCTCCACATATGATTAGACTCACCAAAGGCAGGCAACTAATGAGGGCCACAGACAGGCCGCAGCAAGGATCAAACGAAATGTGAAGGGGATGAATGATAAGCAGCAGAGAGGGGGAAGGGGAGAAGGGGAGAGAGAGAGAGAAAGAGGAAGAGAGAAAGGGGGGGGGAAGGATGAAGCGGGTATTTGCTTGGACTAAACTATCTGCTAATGAAAAACAAGAAAAGGATTTGCCCCAAAAAGAGAAGGGAAGAAAGACAAGGGCAGGCAAAAGGTAGAAAGAAGTAAGAAAGGGGGTAGTAGAGGGGGTAGCAGAAGGGTAGATGAGAGGTGTAGCAGAAGGGTAGAAGATGGGTTAGATGTGGGTGACAGAAGAAGGCAAAAACAAGAACAAACAGAGGAGGCAGCACCAGCGCAAGCAGAGAAGGCAGAAGGAGTGACAGAAGGTCACGCAGAGGGGCTAGAAGTGGCAGAAGAGGGGGTAGAAGGCTTGACGAGGGACTTGCAGGGGGGTGCAAGAGATATTAGAAGAAGGTGGGGAAGTTTAGCTAGAAAAGGGCAAAAAGAATAAGGCATCGAAAGAAGGCGCAGGGAAAGGAGCGCAGCACCAGAAAGATGAAAACACAAACAAGTCACAGAGAGACCTCACTCCCTTCCCGTGCCCCTCTCCCTTCCCTGTACCCACTGTTATTTTCATGCCCCTCGGGACACGTCGCTCAAAGGGTTGCCAAAAAGTTATTTGTTTGTCCAGTGGAAATACATCAAAATAAAGAGAAGCGAAGAGTCAAATGCAAATATGAAGCGAGTGACGGATGTGTGGCAAGTGTATTGAGTGAGTGTGGTGAGTTGTCGGGGGTGGGATGGTGGTGAGTAGTGAGTGAGAGTGTGGTGGGGTGAGTGGTGAATGATGTGAGCATGAGTAAGATGAGGTAAGTGGTAAGTTGTGAGTGATACGGGGTGAATAGAGTCAGTGTGGTGAAAGGTGAGTGGTGGGTAATGAACATAATTAGTGTGGTGAGTAGTGTATGGTAAATAGAGAAAACAGTAAGTGTGGTAAATGGTGAAAAGTGGGTATAATGAGTGTGGTGAGTAGTGAGTAGAGGGTGGTGGCTAGTATGTGGTGAGTAGGGTGATAGTGGTGAGTAGTGTGCTATGTATAATGTGATGCTGGTGAGTATCGAATGCTATGAAGTGAGTGGGGAGCATTGAGAGATGCGTAATGAGTTAAATGAGGTGAATAGAGAATAGTATACTGCGTGTGGTGTGATGAATAGAGTGAGAGTGGTGAGTAGTGAGTAGTGCATCGTAAATAGTTAGAGTGTGGTGAGTAGCGTGAGGTGAAAAGCGAATTAAGAGTGTTGAATTGTAAGTGGGGAGTAATGAAAATGAACTGCGAGTGGTGAATAGTGAGTGATGAGTGGTGAATAGCAAGTATGATGAGTGACATATTAGCCTCCAGTATAACTGGCCCGAAAAGGAAGCTGACAAAGGCAGCGCGGCAGGGCTGGGGGGCTACCAGGGACGGGGAGACAGCGCTGTGCCTAAACAAATATTTGGCACACTTCTACCGGCAACCGTCCGTTGAGCCCGTCCATCAACCCCTGTTGCCTGCCCTCTCTCCTCTGCCCACTTCCTGCGCTGTCCACACTCCACAACAAAACCCCCTCCCCCCCTCTCTTCTACCCAACCCAACCCAGTCGGGCAGCAGTGGCAGCCAAAGAGGCAGGCCCAAAAATGTAGAAAATTCACCTGATGTCAAAAGTAATTAAACGAAATGCCAGCGACAGCGACAACAGCAACAACAACAACAACAGGACAACAAACAAGAACAACAATGTGAAGTGAGTTGAATTTGTCACGCGAGTAAAAAAGAGTCGCGTACAAAAAAGGCATAATGAAAACGGAAATAAGGCAAAACAAAATGGCGAAGCGCGTTGACAAATTTAATAATAGTGCAAAGTGTCAAGGGGGAGCAGGTGGGGGCAGGAGCAGAAGAGGAAGAGAGAGAGAGAGAGAGTGGCAGGCGAACTTTTAACAACAGCAAAGAAAAACTGCAAGTGCAACGAGGGGGCAAGCGAGGAAAGAAGGAGAAACTCAATATAAGGCAAACTTAAAGAAAATTTGTGAAGCTGCATAACGAGAGTAAAATGCTCTACAAAATTAGAGAGAACTTAAGAAAGAAGGTAGAACCTCAAGACCTACAGCAGCAGACCTCAAGCAAGAGACCTTTATAAAAAGACCTATGCCAAGAGACTTATAGTAAGCGGGGCCTTAGCCAAAGAGCTATATTAAAAGACCTATACCAGGAGACCTTTAGCAAGACACCCTTATAAAGGGATCTATACCAAGACGCCTCTACCAAGAGACCCAAACTAAGAGAGCTAAACTAAGAGACCTTTAGCAAGAGATCTAGACCAGGAGGTCTTTACCAAGAGACCAATACTAACAGACCTTTAGCAAGAGATCTATACCAGATAACCTTTAGCAAGAGATCTATACCAGAAGACCTTTAGCAAGGGACCTTAAACAAGAGACCTATGTGAAGGGACCTTTAAGAAGAGAACTGTACCAAGAGGCCTACAGCAAAAGATTTTTACCAGAAGACCTATGCAAAGAGACCAATAGCAAGAGACCTTTATGGAGAGACCTATACCAAGAGACCTAAGCGAAGAGTCCTATAGCAAGGGACCTTTACCGGGAGACCTATACCCAAAGAACTATAGCCAGTTACGTTTAACAAAATACCTACACCGAGTGACCTATACCAAGAGACCTTTAGCAAGAGACCTTTAAAGAGAGATCTATAGCAAGACACCTATACCTAGAGACCTAAACGAAGGGTCCTATAGCAAGGGACCTATACCAGGAGACCTATACCAAAAGACCTTTATGAAGAGACCCAAACGAACAGTCCTAAACAAAGACTCACTATGCAATAGTTCTTTGCCAAGCGAGCTGTACCGCAATCACAAGCCTCAAACCCTACCGAAGAGTCCTAAGGTCCAAGCGACCTTACCCAAAAAGACCTAAGCCAGATTCCAATTGCAAAACCAACGCTGCTCTAACAGCATGAAGCACTTAGTAATCTGCTAATTTGGTTGATAGCTGCATCAATCATTCAGAGCAGGATATAAACGCACCGAGGCAGACCCGTGTCCTGCACAACATTAGTGAGGTTAGGGTCGAGCGAGGAGCGTGTGCCTGCATATGTGAGTGGCTGCATATATCAATCAGTCGGCGGACTCCATAATAATTACCTAAAGCAGCTGCAGACTCCGCAGTCGAGTCATTTAATTACCTGGTCAGGGGGGAGGAGAAGAGAGGGAGGAAGGTGGAGAAGACGGCGCTAAGCAAACGCAAAAAGGGCAAAGAGCAGAGGCAAAAGTTGAAAGTTTGCCAGCTTTTGTCTGGCATTGGCAGCAAACCAGCAGCAGAAGAGACGACCAAGATGCAGGAGAAGACCAAGACGAAGAAGGTGAAGAAGCAGCTAAAGGCGAAAAGAGGGGGGAGGAGAGAGGAGAAGGTGAAGACGCCGTAAAGGCAGAGCTGGCAAAAGTGTAATGAGAAAAATTTACCAAGCAAAAGTTCAAAACGAGGGCGACCAAAAACAATAAACAAAGCAGCGAAGAAAGAGGTAGGTCGTGGAGAGGGGGGAGGGGGCTGGGGGAAGCCAGCGCAGGCTGAAGAACGAAAACTTTTCAATAGTAGTGTGACAGTGGGCGTGGCCGTGTGGCAAAAGAAGCAACAAGCAAAACAATTTTGTGCTTTGCTTTTCCGTTTCCGTTCGACTGAAGTCTTTAAAAAACTGTGTCGTGCTTACCTGCCAGACCCCACTCCCCCCCTCCCCCTGCCGCACCACGCCCCTCTGCTTACAAGTTCTGACTGTCTACTCCCCGTTCTACTGTCCCCTCTCTCTGTGCCCCCCCTCTCTGCCATCGCTCGACTGTCGCTGACAGCCACTGTAAGTAGCTGTGTAATAAAATTACTTTTTAAGTGCGCTGCGTACCTGGCGGGGCAGAGGAAAGGGCGCGGAAAGAGCAGAAGAAAGGTAGGGAGGAGAGGGGAGGCTGCCACGACACGCTTCATTTACCGTTAGCTGCGAACTTGCGACTTGTCAATTGGCAGCGTCGCATCAAAGTCAACGTCAAAGTCGGAAGTCATTTGAATTATTTAGCACGAGACACAGAGAGAGAGAGAGAAAGAGAGAAGGACAAAGGGAGTGAGTGGGACAGGCACAACGCGGCGTATGAGTGATGTGGCACATGCCTCAAGGTATGTATGTGCCTCGTATTGATGCCTCTGCGCATATTGATAGAGTTATATGGCGAGGCAGCTTCAACGATTGAGACGCCACATTAAATTCAGTTCTCGAAGAAGTTTTACGTAAATCAGCGCAAAAGTTTCCCAGCCGCTTTTTATGGCTGGGCGTGACAGACAGAGGGGGGGAGGGGGGAGAGAGAGGGCCCAGGGGCACCGACTGTTGCAATGTGTGCCCCATAAAATATGTTGCAAATTATGAAATATTTGCGCAACTTTGGCGCAGTGAACGAAAGTCGAGAAAGAAGGGCGAGAAAGCTAGCCGAGAAGCGGCGGGGCGGGGGAGGAGAGGGGAGGGGGAATCTAGCGGGACTCTAGCGGGTTTCCGGTCAGCATGATGTCTTACTATGTACCCCGTCCCCTTCCCTCCCTCCCCCCTTTCCACAGCCTGTCGTTATGGGCATTTAAGTTTTCATAAGTTGGGCAAATAAATTTTAATCGGACAAAAATGCGCAAAAGATGCAGAAATTCCACAGAGCAGGAAGCAAGGCACAGCGGGGGGAGGAAGAGAGAGAGAGAGGGGGAGGTAGGCAATGGCGCCTGCAGCTGCAAATAGTCTGGCCACATTGTCGGTAGTATCAATCGAGAGACCCAAAGGGGCAGCTCAGCAAATGTGACCCGTGTCGATTTATGGCCCAAGTGGAACTTGCCTCCAGAGAGGGGGGGGGGAGGGGTGTGCAGGGAGTGTGTGTTACAACTGCAACATCTTTAGCTGTTTTCAAGCTAAGAAATATGCCCAGCTTTACTTGGGCCATGAAGGGAATTGGCAACGGTAAATGAGCTGGCAATGAACTCAAGTCCCCAGAGGAGGATGCGGGGAGCAGTAAATGAAAATGAAAGAAGGCAGACAAGATGAGGAGGAATGGAGGGGGAAGGGAGGTAGAGGGCAAGTGTGAAAAGGAAGTGAGAACAGGAACGAGTAAGGGGTATAAGGAAAAAGGTTGAGAGGAACCGAGATAGAGAGAGAGAGAGAGAGAGGGAGAGAGAGGGAAGAAGGTAGAGCAAATAAGGTTCCCTTTTCCTCCTTTCAAGTCAGATAAATTAGTCTAAAACAAGAAGCATAAACTGTTAAGGGTTTTACAGGGTATGTGTTAAGTCAGCTATATATACAATATTTGTATAAAAGTGCTTTTCCTGAGAATTGCCATAGACATTGCTAGTTCTCTTCAGGGCAATAAATAGAAATATTTGCTGTAAACAATAAATATATAATGATCACAAATCGATTATTTCTTTATATATCCCCATCAAATTTGGCATACATAAAGCTAATATTTCTCCAGATCAGTCTTCCAAATTTCATTATAATCGCTGCACTAGAACACAGTCAGGCAGCGCAGCACAATTTGTTTCACTTTTTCTCTGCCGCTTGAGCAAACACTGCTCGGCTCATTGGGCTGCTTAAGGTTGCCTGTGTTCCTCACTCTTCATCCTCTTCTTCCTCTTTCCTATGTATATTCTCTCCCTCTTCCCTCCCCCCTCCTGCTCTTCCTTTGCCAGCCCATCTAGCTCATTTGCGCTTAGCCCTCGAAGTCGCCTTTCCTTTCCTTCCCTTCTCTTCATCTTGTCGCTGTCCTGTTTATAATTTTTCCTGCGGACTTTGCATTTGCTGCGTAAGACTTACGACATAGTCACAGAGTGGGGGGAATCCTTTTCCCCCCCCCCCCCCCTCTGCGCTTCTCCTCTCTGCTACTCCTCTGTCCACTCTGCTGTTGCTCGTGCTGTGCGCGTCTTTTGGGTCTCTCGGCTTAGTTGAGTCTCTCTGGGGCTGCCGTTGCTGCTGCTGCAGCAAACTTTAAAGCGCTCGCACATAAAATTTAATTAAGTGCAACAACAACAACAGCAGCAGCAACAACCAGCAACAACAACAGCAGCAGCAGCAGCAGCAACATCGTTTATAAAATTCACATAATAACAATAAATTTTAAAATGCGCCTGGCAAACGCAGCAGCAACGGCAGCAGCAGCAGCGCTTAGACTAGTCAGCTGGCAGCGCTGCCGACGCTGGCTGCGCTGTCTGCGTCGCCGTCTGCGTTGCCGTCGCGGGGGTATTAAAATTTATCGCTGGCTGCGTAGCACGCGCAGATATTTTTGCGTGAGAGCAGAAAGAAGCGGGCCAGGGAAGAGGGGAGGGAGTGGGGGAAGGTATAAAGGAAGGGCATAGAGAAGGGGCAAGGGGAGGTGTTGTAGGAGTAGGAGTGGGGGTAGGGGTAGGGGTAGAGGTAGAGGTAGGGGTTGCTGGCAGGCAGCCCTGAAGCGCGATGCTCTGTACCGAAGGCAGTTGCTGGTGTCGCTGTTGCTGCTGCCTCTGCTGCTGCTGCTGCTGTTGCTGCTACTGCTGTTGCTGCTACTGTTGTTGCTGCCACTTCGTGCCCCCTTGCCTTTCCCCCATGCTGCTGTTGTTGCTCCCCCTGCCTGCTGCCCTCGCTGGCGTCTTTTTATTTCACTTAATTTTATTTCTATAAAGTGCGCCTGAGACAAAGTCGAAGGAGAAGGAGTCGCTGAAGTCACATATGCTGCCACATGCCACACAGCAGCAGCAGCACAAGCTACCCCAAGTCAGCCACAAGCAGCATCATTTGTCTGTCTGTCCGTCCGTGTGTTTGTCTGTTTGTTTGTTTGCTCGTTTGCTTGGCTTGTTCATTCATTTGGCGCGCATTAATTACACGACACGCATACGCCGCGTTGCCGTTGCCGTTGGCATCATTTATTAAAAAGCCAAAAGAGCGCAGGCAATCCTGCCCAGCTCCCACTCCCACTCCCGCTACCAATCCCTGCCAGCAACAGCAACAGAAGGAGCAGCAACGGAGTCAAGCTTATGCGCATAATTTCAGGCTGGCCAAATTTCGCTTACATATCAGCGAAGAAAGAAAGCAGCAGAGGCAGGGGGATAGGATGAGGGGGGGGGGGTTGGGGTACTGTCTGAGACCATAGGGATTTGGCCTGGTAGTTTCAGGCTGAACATCATCATCATCTGCTCCAGACTCGCCTTGGCATCCTCGTCAACACAAATGACTGTCTCATGTTATCTGCTAAGCTGCCTTATCTCTCCCCTCCGCTCCCCTCCCCTCCCGGACGCATCTGTTTGCATGTTTATCTGTCTGTCTCACTGTCTGTCCTGTCTCTCTCCATCTCACTCCTTGTCTCTTTCTGCTTGTGATTTCGACTTTGTTACTTATTTAATTTGTTGCTTATTTGCTCCAACACATTCAGCCTCGCACACTTGTTTGCATATGTTTAACACGAGAGGAGGACCCGGGAGGGAGGGGGGGTTGTAAGAGTGAGCTAAGCCCTTAGCTCCTTCTGTTCCCTCCTCCTTCCCGTCTTCTGCTGCTCCCTCTCTGCCAGCTTACTTATGTTTGCTAATGATTTGCCAGCCTGCTAATCAAATTGCCTGCCCTGCAGTCAGTAATGGCAGCACAGATGAAGACAGAGAGAGGAGAGAGAGAGGGAGGAGGGACGGAGAGAGGGAGGGAGGGAGAAAGGGATACGCTCACATGGACAGTGCAGTTCAATAAGATAATGGACAAGTTGATGTGGCAGGGGGCACGAGAGCAAGTGACCACTTGAAGGGACTTGGCTGCTCAATGCGATGTCATCTCAGCTGGAAAATCAGTTGGAGTGTGCACTGTACTCGACTGGCAGTTGCCCTGGCTGGCATGAAATACCCTGATGCCCTGGCAGATACCCTGTAAAGAGTACACAAACTCTTTATTTTATTGTATACACATTCCCATTTCATTCGCCTTAAGAGCATATGTTTCTATTGTATGTATGTGTTTTTATCTATATGTATCGATAAATATGCCAACAAACAATCGATAGGTATCGATTAAAGTGGCAAATCATTGTTGATAATTAGAGTTAAGTAAAGCACAGCATTATGGCTCTTCTGCGATACATTTGCTGCAGCACAATCAATATTTATCGATAACCAAACCACACTCTGCCTGATCGATAAATGTTTCACATTACTAACACTGTTCAGCGATCAATTTTCCAGCTTATAAGCGATAATTATCGATAAATACAACAATTAATAACGGAAAATGATGGTTAAAAATGCCAATGATGCAATATCGATGTACATTTATCGATAAACATGAGTTTTCCCAATAACTCGTTTGTAAAATCATTCCTTGCGTACTTATCGATAATTCTCGATAAATACGCACATCCAATATCGATAATTATCGATAAACATAAATAATTAGAAATCACTTCAGAAATTCAACTGTTGGAAAGAGTGCATCAATTGTTTCCACTAGCGGATCCACTCAATAGGGGACAAAGGTGTGGCAGGTGCCTCGGCGTAGGAGGTGTGTCCTGTGGCATGTGCGGGTGGCGGGGGCGTGGCGGAAAGGCGTGTTTATCACCTTCGCAGGCGTTGCAGTTTTTTTTTTGGGGCAAGCAAATAAATTCGGTGGCACGCAGCGTGTGTGCAGCATGCGGTGGCACTAAATAACTGCACAGCCAGCAGGCAGCGCCCACCCCCTCTGCTGTGCTCTTACCCCCCTTGATGTGAGCCAGTGTGGCAACCACAGCTGTCGCTGGCGTCGTTGCAACAGAAATGAACGAAACGAAGCGAAAAGAAAGCAAGAATTATGTGGCAACAGGATGCGCTGACATTTATCACCTGCGTCAGACAAGAGAGACACAGACAGAGATAGTGAGAGTGCGAGAGAGAGAGAGCGAGAAAGGGGAGATAGTAGGTAGGCAGGCAGAGATGGATAGAGAGAGAGAGAGAGAGAGAGAGAGAGAGAGAGAGAGAGAGAGAGACAGCGCGAGGCAGCTGCAGTTGCCCCAAAGCGATTTTGAATCGCCAGCGCCAGAAGCAGCGAAGCAGAGGCGCGTGATGGCAGCAGGGGAGGGCAACGCAGAGGGGCAGACAGCTGAGGGGGGGGGGAAGCGGCAGCTAGGCAGTCAGGGGACAGCAGCGGACGTGGACGCGACAAGGAAGAGGGGTGCTGGGAGAGGGGGGGAGTAGAGGGGGGGTGGGGTTGCAACATTAGCATAAATTGCGAGCAGCTCAAACGCGCATATGAATATATTATGCTGCCTGGCGTTATTTATGCGCCCGTGAGTGTGTGTGTGTGCGTTGGCTACCGAAACTTGGCGCAAGTTTGCCGGGCAGTGGCGGAGTGAAGGGGGGCGCAGAGCTCGTGGCAGGGATAATCACTGCTTAGTGCAGTCGCGCGCATAACGCGCTCGCTGCCATTGATAACCAGTCGTCTGCTGTGCCACGCCCCCCTCTCTCCTTCTCCCTCTCTTTAGCGCCTTCTAATGCTGCCTCCCTCACTGCTCAGCGCTTCAAAAACTCATTGAGGAACATTCAAATTGAATTTGCATGCAGGCAACTTTTGTTTACCTTGCCAGTGGCAGCAGGAGGATGAGGGGGAGAGGGGAACGGGGTGCAAGAGTGAAATCAAATTTAAATCCGCCGCCGCTTGCCGCATTACATGGACGAGCGCCCAGCAGCATCAAACAGCCACCCGAATGTAGCTTAAACAACAGCTCCCCCCTTGTCTACCTCTCCCCCCTCGCAGCAGCTCAGGTGGCAGGCCAAAAACTGTTTGAAGTGTTTTCACTTCAAGAGAAGGGGAAGGAGCGAGAGGAGTGTGTGGGGGGCGGGGGTTCAAAGTTTGCCGGCGATGCTGCCAAATTATTTTTATTTATTCGTGCGTTTAACAACAAATTGTGAAATTAATGCGCGCTAGATGGCGCCAGCAGCAGCAAGAAGCAGGAGAGGAAGAAGAAGAAAAGGTAGAAGAAAAAGACGAAAAAAACGTGTGGAGACATGAAGAAGAAGAAGTGGACAAAGAAAATTTAGACTGAGTAGAAAGCAAATTCAAAGAAAAATAAAAGAAGGCATTTATGAGGTTGCAAGAGGGCGTGGCCGAATTCCAAAACTTGCTTTAGCTGCGTGCAATAGTAAGATATATTAATACAAAATTTGGTAACCCTAACGCAAATAGTTCTTGAGTTATAGAAGTTCATACGAACACTGTTTGAAGAAATTGCAGAGGAATGACTGAAAGTAATCGACAAAAACAAAGAGCTATACTAACTAGACCCCATCACTTAACTCAACTACAACTGTCGCTGGTCAAGGACCTGCCCGAGTACCTCCCCACGGGAGTGTAGGGTGCTCCGCCCTGAGCACCCCAATTGGAAATACATAAAACGAATGTTGCAAGAACATTACGAGGGAGATACTCGTAAAAGAGATTCGATTCTGAGTTGGATGCGTACTGTACTCTCTCGATATAATCGATGGCGAGCAATTAGAATTAGCATGCAGTGCACGCTAGATGGCGCCACTTGCCACTTGCCACAACGCTGATTTACGACGCGTTTATGGCGATGATATTTGCAAACTACGGGGGCGGGGAATTGTTTTATGAGCGGGGCGCGCGAATTGCGGGTAAACCTCATAAACCTCAGGGTAGACCCCAAAGTCAGCAAACCTCCTCCCCGACCCCCCCTTCCCCACAGCCTGGAGAGACCTGGACCCAACCAGTCCAGGCAGGCACCCATTGAGCCGCCTATTAACCTCAACGTGTTACCTGACACATGAATAAATCAAAGCGCCTTCGCACCCTCTCACTCCACACCCCCTCATTCTCACTCCCCCCCCCGGCTTCTTTCCCCGCTCCTTCAACTGGCTGATGATAAATGGGGTTGGGTTCTTTGTGCTTCGCTTCGTTTCGTCTTCGATTTGCTTAACAAATTTGTAAGATTCTTAACACATTTGCATATTGCGTAAACGCCAGGAGAATCCCAGCCAGCACGCCCCCCCCCCTCTTCCCTTTCCTTCTCTCTCCCCTCTTTTCTTTGCTCTGCTCTATCTCTATTTTTATTCGGGACACACTCGCTTGTGCTGCCGTTGCTGGTGTCAAGTGTGGAAATGCTTTGGCATTCCTTGACGACTTCAGTTTGGACTCTTTGTATACCCGCTAACTGTAAAATAAGGGTGTATTAGGTGTTTCTGCTAGAAGAAAACTGTATGTTACAGGCAGCAGAAGAGATTTCGGGACTCGTAAACTGCAAATATTGTAGATCAGCTTCAATATGGTTGAATTTTGTCTGTATGAACATCTTTATGTTAGAAACTTGAGAAGTTAGGGTTACCAAATTTAGAAACAATATGTAACATAACTGCCTGCACAATATTGTTTATTTAAGAACTCAGCCACGCCCACTCGAGCCCTTCTAAATCGAGATTAAGCGCATGACAAGCTTAATTTTAAAAGTTAATTTGTTGATTTCTTTATTGTTTATAAACATTTAAATATATTTACTAAATTAGGTTAAGATTGCATAACACATAAAGAAATTATGTATAAAATTCTATAAGTAATGGGTATTTCACAGTCTAGCACACTGCAACTGTTAGTGTGTCTCTCATCGCCCTTGTTATTGTTGGTGTTGCTGTTGTCACTCCTCGTATTGCTCTCAATGAGAGTTGCCGAGTAATGACAACATTTCCTTCCGACATTGCTGGCGACAGTGTTGCCCCCGTTGTCGTTTGCGCTTTTTATTGCCATCGTCAGAGTTGCCAGTGCACTGTTCACACCCCTCTCACTCCTCTCTCCCTCCTCTGACTCTTGCGGACCTTTTAAAGGATTTCTGTATTGAGTTTATGTTGGAAAAGGAGTAGAAGGAACAGTGCGGGTCGCATCGCTCAATCGAAGTTGTTCAATAAAAAAAATGTGCTGGCATTTTCCTCGACAGCAACGCCTTGGCCGTTTCCCCTGCCCCGCTTTCCCCCCCCTTGACACCTTTTGTCTCCACTTGGACAGTTCATTTTTTGTCGTTGTCGTAAAACGTTTGGAATTTTCGTCGCCGATTGTCGCGCTGTCCGCGCGCTGAAGACACTCAACGAAATTGACCTGCATTTGTTTAGTGGATTTACAGAGGGGAAGCAGCATGGCAGAAGGGAGAGGGTAGGCGAAGGGGAGAGTATAGCACGAACTGACAGTGCTGTCCGCGATGGAATGTGCCAATAATTCGCGCTAAACAAACGCAAAGCTCGCAAGGCATTTGCCTCAACTTTTCCTCTTCCTCTTCCCCTTGAGGAATTTGCAAAGTGTGCAGCGCGCGCGCATCCTGCCACAAGCATCACACGCCAACGCAATCCTTAACTCATCCGGCCCCCTTCCACACCCCCCACCCCACCTCACATGCCAGCAAAGCCATACGCAGTCATCCCAAATCAGAAACGCGCAAGCCACTGCAAGTGCTCGGCGAGGCAGGCGACTTAAAGCAAACCCCCATGTCAAACAGCAATTTTCCTACGAATTTCCACGGAAAATTGGGCAGACAGTCGAGCAACTTGTGGAGCACTCTCCACACACTGGCGCGCCCCTTGGCCGCGCATTAGCGGAGGCTTTGTTTCTGCGGGAGACCGAGCTGAAGTCTCCGCCTGGAAGGTCCCTCCGCGCTTTAAGTTCCGCTAGATTGCTCGGCTTAAGTTCGCTTAAGACCTTCAAGCATTTCCTTTTTTTGTATAACTCAAATTGTTTCGAGATTTAAATCGATAGGTTTTTAGAGAGTTGAATTCAGATTTGAATGCATTGAATTTTGTTCTTTTGAGTGCGAGTTATTGATAAGAAATACAGCAAGCCAAGTCGATTGTCTTCAAAGGCGTCTTGGGATTGTTTCCATTGCTCTCACTTATCGATAACTGATAACAAGTTTTCAACCCTAGTTTTATTCAATTCGATATACACTACTTCAGTAGAACTCTTATTTTTATATCGTTGTATATAGAACATCTTATTTGTCGTTACCTTTTATCCATACTATCGACTTTTTTTTATTCGATAACAGCTTTTCCTTATGTAGACACCTATATGTGTCAAGTTATTCGCTTTATATCTATCCCTTAATACTTCTTCGCTCGACAATTTTATTACCGATTAAATAAGGAGCATTTACTGTGTATTATCGATAATTTATCGATAGTTTATCGATATTTTCTATTCAATTTTTTGCATTTTTTGCTTTTACTGTCTTTCCGTTCTCTTCATTACAATCGCTCATCCTTTTCCTTGCTCCTAAACCGCTTTGCATTTATCGATTAATTATTTATTTGTGCGATAAACCATTTTGCATATGTACACATCCATAGCTCATTATTACTTCTTTTTGGATAAAGCTATCCAGCCTTAACCTCTACTCTCTAACTCTGAATAACCTGCCCACCTATCGAATAATCGTTTATATTCATTCGATAAACACCTGTTCATATGTACACATCCATTAATGATTAACACTTATCTCTATAGAGCCTCATCCTGCCTCATCCTCCACCCGTCAACTCTCAATGATTTACCCACCTATCGATTAATCGATTATTCCCATTCGCAACTGCCTCCATTGCACTCTTTAAGTCGCTAGTCTCTTCATAATTTCCGCTATTTCTCGCAGTTTTCATGCAGTCCCCAAATCCGCCAACGACTGCAGCACACAGGGGGAGGCACGTGAGGGGGTGTAACATTCCCCCAAAAAGCCACGCAACGCTGCGGTCTCATTCGCGCCGTCATCGTCGCCGGTGGCGGCGCATAAATTTCACGCATGCAACTTCCACTTCCGGCCAGTGAAGTGAAGAAGCAACAAGAGACAACGAGGAGGCGTGGCAAGCAACTGCAACTGCCCCACAGTGCCAATTATCAATGTTAATTTCTTCATTACAATTCATGCGCGTGTTGCTGCCACGCCCCCCAATGCAGTGGAGTGCCGAGCAAGGGGCGCTAATAAATTATCGCTAATCACAGCGAGGCAGCGCGTTCAAAAACGCGCACAAATCGCGCACAAAACGCAAGAGAAACGCGCGACTCATAAATTACGCGTTTGCTGCGATTTGTGAAATCAATACAGCGCAAGAGAGGAGAGAGATGAAGGGAGGGGGATGGGGTGGAAGGGAATGCATTGATAAAAAGGTTCGAGGTTGACTTTAATCGCCAGCAAAGGGGGTAGAGGGGGGCGTGGCAGCGGGAAGTCGAGAAAGAAGCTGAGAGTGACTGCAAATGATACTTTAATGTGACAGGCGGGTGGTGGAGGGGAGGGCGTGCAGGGGAGAGGGGAAGGCGACAGGCAAAAGAGTAGAGTGAAGGCTGATGAAGGGTGCAGGGGGGAGAGAAAGGGGGTGTGCCAGGCGGATCGCTGTCAGGATGCTGATGATTTTTGCACCTCTTTTTTTATGCGCTTTTGCGGTTTTTTCTGCTCTATTGCTGTCAACTGTGCAGGGGGCGAAAGGGGGAGAAGAGAGGGTGAAAAAGAGGCAAGTAGAAGAGGAGAAGAGAAGGGGGAAGAGAGGGGGAGTGAAACTATCGCATGGCGTGCTTTGCTCTGCTGCCTTTTTGCCTGCTGTCGCCTTCGCTGCTGCCTTCTACTCCGCCTCCCCTCCGCCTCCCCTCTGCCGCTGCTGCTGGTCTTTTTTTTGTTGTGTTTTAATTCCCGGGGCGCGCTTTCAACGCTTGTCATCTTACCGCTAATGGCGGCTACATGTCAACCACTCATCTCGGGCAGCAACGGCTCCGGCTCCGGCTCCAGCACTGACTCTGACTCTGCCAACGACACCGAGACCGACTCCGTCTCTGCCTCCGCCTCTGCCTCTGCCTGCGTCTCTGCTCGTTTTGCAGTCATTCATTCATTCGTGGCCACGGCACCTACACACACACACAGACGCAGCAGGATGAGCCGCTAGGTGGCGCCGCAGTGCCCGCATGGCGACGACGTCAAGCGTGAAATCGCTTTGCAAGCCACGCAGCCAGCCAGGCAGGCAACCCCAGAAGGGGTGGGCAGAGGCAGGGAGGGGGGGGGGCCTGTAACCTGTCGTCATAAAAATTTTTATACATAAAAAACAACAACAGCAACGGCAACGAAGGCGCGAGGGGCGTGGCATGGGGACGTGTACGAGGGGGAGGAGGTGGGGTTGACAGGAAAACAATGCGTCGTCGCTAACGTTGAGAACGTTGCATGGCAAACGAGCAAGAAGTGCGACAGCCACAGCGATGATGACAACGACAACGAAGATTGAATGCACTGCGAATGTACAGAGAGGAAAGAATGGAGAGAGAAGGGGAGAGAGCGCAGGAGAAAGAAAAAGAGAGAGAGAGCGTGGCAGACAGAGATAAAGATCACTCTATAGTTCATACTTGTGCTCGATCATTATGCATTA
This sequence comes from Zaprionus indianus, assembly GCA_018904595.1. Taxonomy (NCBI): domain Eukaryota; kingdom Metazoa; phylum Arthropoda; class Insecta; order Diptera; family Drosophilidae; genus Zaprionus; species Zaprionus indianus. The sequence continues at coordinate 2,148,104 of JAEIHA010000344.1, forward strand.
CTTCCTTCAATATTTCTTGCGTAACTTCGCTCTTCATTACAAGGTGATCAATATTGTATATAACATAATTCAGCATTGTACTTAAGCAAAAAGGGGCGTGGTCAAATTCTAAAAAGGGGCTTTAGCTTCCCCCAATACCTAGGCAAATTGTGACCAAATTTGGTAGCTCTAGCTCTTCTACTCTCTGAGATCTACGTGTTCATACGAACATTTATTGTCAAATTGACACTGTTAAAGACTTATTTGCATCGTTGATGAGTTTTTATGCCTGGTATATGGATTTGCAATTGGCACAACGTTGTAAAACCTTTCATTTGCTATTATTTAGAATATATATAGAGTTTTTTCAATCAGAATATCATGCGATTGTATCCCGATCCAGAGGATATTCTAAGATTCTCTCAAAAGGAATCAACTTAAGTGTAAGCAGACTAAATGGAAAGCAGATCATCAAGCATATCAATTAAGTGTATCATATATATATATCAATATCATACGTATATCCAGTATACGAGGGTCGTTTGATAAGTCCGTGACTTTTTGAATAAAATATATTTTTTTCGTCAAAGAAGCGTTTTATTTCTCAACATAATCTCCTTTTAGCTCTATACATTTAGTCCAGCGTTTTTCCAATTTTTTTATTCCTTCCAAATAATAGGTTTTCTCAAGGCCCTCAAAATAGTCGTTTGTTTCTGTGATGACCCGAATCTCTTACCGCCGAGCCATTTCTTCATGTTTGGAAACAAAAAATAGTCACAGGGGGCTAAATCTGGAGAATATGCTGGATGGGGTAGCAGTTCGTAGCCCAATTTATGAAATTTTGCCATGCTGACACGAAATTCACTTTTTTCCATTTTCGTTAAAATTCACGAGATCGTCTGCTTTCAATGCCTATAAAACGCAAACCAAAAAACGCAGCTTTCTCAAAATTTTACAGTCAGCTGTTAATCGATAACTGCTGACAGGAGCAGTGTTGTATTTAGAGCAGGTGCGCGGCAAATACAAAAAGTCACGGACTTATCAAACGACCCTCGTATATAGCATATATATACCTCAAGATCTGCTTGGAATATGTTTGTCTAATAAATGATCCAACAAGGCAAGCGACCTCAGCTCGTTCAAAGTATTTTCAACCTGTGCGAACAGAAATTTCAAACGCTTCATAACGATGCTGTCAGGTGACACAGCGGGGGAAAGAGAATGGAGCAGGAAGAGTGCAGAAAGAAGAGAGAAGAGTGGGAAGAGGAGAGAAGAAGGGGAGTAAGAGTCTGGGCAGGAAGGGCGCTACTATCGCGCTGGCAGCTCGAGTAGATCGCAGGCTGCCAAGACACAGTTTCGCTAATGAGTTTCCGTCTGGCAGTTGCTGCTGTTGTTGCTGCTGTTGTTGTTGCTGTTGCTGCTGCTGCTGCTGTTGTTGCTGTTGTTGTTGTTGCTGTTGCTGCTGCTGATGACGTCGCTTAATAGTCGCCGATAGGGCAGCGAAAGCAGTCGCTGATGAGGCTGATGAGTTTGAGGAGGCATCTGCCTTTTGGTCCATTGAATATTAGCGAAACGAGCAGCAGCAGCACGTAGTGCAACTGCAACAGTTGCAGCCATAGTAACAGCAGCAGCAGCAGCAGCAGCAGCAACTGCATCAAATCCGTCATCGTTCAATGTCATTAGCGGGCTCATTAATTGCCTGGCCAGACTTTTATATCCGCTTTGGCTGTCAATGGCACAAGTGGCCCAGTTGCTATTGCTGCTGTTGCTGCAGTTGTTGCTGTTGCTGCTGTTGTTGCTGTTGCTGCTGTTGTTGCTGTTGCTGCTGTTGCTGTTTACAGTGACAACATAAACAAGCAAACAGCGAAACAGTCAGTCAATCTATCAGTGAGTCATTCACGCGCTGACAAGTCAAACAAGGCGACAAGGACAAGGACGCCACAACAGACCAAGTGAGGCGAGAGAGAGAGAGAGAGAGAGAGAGGAGAAGAGGGAGAGTGTGAGAGAGAGAGAGAGAGGGGCAAAGAACAAGCTAATCCCCAACTGAATTTGAGCCAACGACAACATTGGTTAAGTATCTTGAAATAATATTTACACTCTACGCAAAAGACGCAACTCAAACAGCAGCAAGAAAAGAAGCTGCTCGAGGAGGATAAAGCTGAGCAAGGGAAGCAGACGGAGACGGAGAAGATGATGGGCAACATGATGAGGAGGAAGCTGATGAGGTTGTTGCTGTTGCTGCTGCTGCTGCTGCTGCTGTTGCTGGGGTGCGCCTGTTGCTGCTGCTGCTGCTGCCTGCTAGTCAAATAAGTTAATCGTTCGCGTCCGATGCAGCGACCACTTGAGCTGCCTGCGAAACCGGTTCGACAGTCGCCTTCGCCGCCGCTGCTGCTGTCATATTTTTAGCCATAGCCAGCCCAGTATGACACCCCCCCCCTCCCCCTCGCCCTGCTTCCCTTCTCCGTCTCTGCTGGCGCACGCAAAACTATTTTTAAATGACATCGAGGCAGACAAAACGGCGCAGACGACGGCAAATGGAAAAGCAGCGAGATGCAAATGGAAATGGCAGCGGATAGAGCGGGGGGAGGCAAGGAGGTGAAGAAGGGAAGAGGAGGAAGAACTAAAGAGAAGGGGGGAAGACGAGGAAGAACTAAAGAGAAGGGGGCAAGTGGTAGCCGAAGCCAAAGCCAAAGCCAGGGCCAAGCTGTTGCCGTCGACCTTTGGCCAAAGCCAAAGCTGCGGTCAAATTGCCAACCTGCGAACGCGCTGTCGACGTCACGCTCGCAGTCGCAGTCGCAGTCAGCGTCGCAGTCGCCGTCAACGTTGCTTCAATTGAAATTGCATTTGCATTTGAATTTAATTGAATCGCATTGTTTCAAGGCGGCCACGGAGAAGTTGTTGTCATTTGTCTGCCAACACCAGCAGCAGCAGCAGCAGAAAGAGGAAGAGAAAAAGTAGAAGGAGAAAGAGATGGAGAAAGAGAGAGAGGAGAGCAGTAGCTGAAGAAACAGCAGGAGCAACAGCGGGAGAGCGGAAAGTGAAATGGTTTTCTGTGTGGTCCAGCAGAGATTCTTTAATCTGATAATCTGCTGCACATGTGGAGAAACACTCAGTTGAGTGAAGGAAGAGCAACAGCAGTTGAAGAGAGGGGGGAGACTAAGTTTTTCATATGCTAACTTGAATAAAGTTGTTAAAGATTGTAGTATGCTAATTTTAGTTGCGATAACTTGAGTAATTAGCAATATATAGCAATTGTTTCTATGCTAGTTATACAATAACTTAGATCTAACTTGCTTAAACTGATGTATATGTGAAGCGCAATAGAATATAGTGACAGCAAGACAAATGCAGTTAAGTGAAAGATAAAGCTAAATCGAACAAAGTGCCAATGCTAATCAAGAATATATATACGAGGGTCGTTTGATAAGTCCGTGACTTTTTGAATAAAATATATTTTTTTCGTCAAAGAAGCGTTTTATTTCTCAACATAATCTCCTTTTAGCTCTATACATTTAGTCCAGCGTTTTTCCAATTTTTTTATTCCTTCCAAATAATAGGTTTTCTCAAGGCCCTCAAAATAGTCGTTTGTTTCTGTGTTTCTCTTCATTTGACCCGAATCTCTTACCGCCGAGCCATTTCTTCATGTTTGGAAACAAAAAATAGTCACAGGGGGCTAAATCTGGAGAATATGCTGGATGGGGTAGCAGTTCGTAGCCCAATTTATGAAATTTATGAAATAATGCTTAATTAGCACACGAAATTCACTTTTTTCCATTTTCGTTAAAATTCACGAGATCGTCTGCTTTCAATGCCTATAAAACGCAAACCAAAAAACGCAGCTTTCTCAAAATTTTACAGTCAGCTGTTAATCGATAACTGCTGACAGGAGCAGTGTTGTATTTAGAGCAGGTGCGCGGCAAATACAAAAAGTCACGGACTTATCAAACGACCCTCGTATATACATGCAAGGGTTGTTAATGCCTTGACTTATGCATTGCATGCTTAAATAGATCTTAGAAAGAGATATGATTTTATCAGCTCAATTGCAGATACTGAACAAGAATATATATACATATATATTTAAATAGAGTTACCGTCACTTATGCATATGAAGCTTCATAGCTGAGCTGTTTCAAGATAGATAAGAATTAAAGACAGATGCGACTATATCGGCTCAACTGCAGATACTGAACAGGAATATTTATATATATATAGTAATAAAATATTTGTATATGTAGTGTAACCAGTGCCTAGATGATTGAACTTGAAGCTTAATTTCCGTGGATTACAATGGCAACTCCTCTCTCCTTAACCTTTACCTTTCTAGTTTGCTATATAATACTATATATTATATATATATACTACTATACAATACTGAACTACACGTTGTTCAACTGCTAGAGAACAAACACAACTTATGTACAACAATAAACTATGCAAAGTTACATACAAATGTGAGTTCCCACTAGAACAACTCACTTTCTAGTGCAGCAATCACTGCCTGAGATTCCCCTCTCTCTCCCTTTCTCTCTCTCTCTCTCTCTCTCTCTAACTCTATCTTTTGCAATTGCCAGTGCCTTTTTCGAGAGTATTGCTCCCTTTGCTTATTGTTATTGTGGTCAGCTGGCTGGCTTCTTCAATGCGGAGGCCCTTCAAGCACATCAATCGCAAAAGATTGTTGGGTAAATAGATTTCGAAAAAAAAGAAACCGAAAAGAATCGAAATAATTACGCATTGGGCCAAGTTAGCTTTGATGTGGCCAGGCCACATCACCCTTCGCTCCTTTCCCTTCCCCTTCCCCTTCCCCTTCGCTTGCCCTTTCATCTACCCTTTTCCACTCACTTTCCCTTCCAACTTCGCTGCCCTGACTGCGCCTCACTCAGTCCCTTTGCCTCTCTCTCTCTCTCTCTCTCTCTCTCTCTCTCTCCTCTCTCTCTCTCTGCATATAGTATGTATATATGATATATCTGACATATATAGGCATCTATGCGTCTGTGGTCTAGACCTCAACCGACACTTGGCTCGCTTTAATTGGCCAATTTGAGGAGACGCGCCGCGCCGCGCATTGCTTTGTTGTTGTCTTTACTTTGCGTTTTCGTTTTGTTTACTTTGACACTGCTACCGTGTGCGGGGCAGGGCAGGGCAGGAGAGGGGGGGGGGAATAGACACATTTCATTTGATTACAATTTGAAGGGCTCTCTCACGCTGCCCCTCCCCCTCCAGCATCGCCTCCTCTCTGTCGCTGTCTTTGCATCTTTTGAGCTTCGCTTTTGTGTATAATTTTTGAGAGAGATAATTGAAAATTAATTGCTTTGGACAGCTGAACATGAGTCGTGTAAAGGGGCGGATAAGGAGGGGGGGGCTGCCAGGGCAACCGACCAGGCCAGACCAAGCACAGACCAAGCACAGACCAGACCAGACCGGGTCCGAGACCAGACGAGGCCAGCCACGACGAGACCAGATGAGATCAGGCAACGGGTTATTTAATTAGTTTTGACGCGCCCAATTTTGGTTAGCCCCCCTCCCCCTCCCCTCTCTACTCCCCCTCTGCCGCTCTCCTACTGTCTCTCTCTGCTGTTACCACGCACGTTCATGTAACGTGCATGTTGCAACATGCACAACTTTGCGGCTTTTATTTTTTTGTAGGCGTTTGCCAGCAACACGCGATCTGCAAGCGCGATCGACACCTAAGAAGATCTCTAAGGGGGGAGTAGGGGGTTTGCAGGAGAGAGGAGAGCAATGAGAAGGGGGGGGGGGCAGCAACGGAAGCTGTCGAGCAAATTGATTGAGCTACGCAGCAAAGTTCCTAATAAACTTGCGTCTTAACATTGAAACGAGAAGGCGAAGCAGGAAGGCAAACTGTGACGGTGACTGTGACTGTGACTGTGGGGTGCAACTGTGAGTGGACAATGCACATGAGTATAGCTTAAGTGTGTGCGTGCGTGTGTGCATCATGTGCGTTTGTGTGGGCGGTGTGGGCGTGGTCGAAAGCGACAAACAAAACAAGATTTCACAATCAGCGATGGCCCCCAAAGTCTCTTTGAGACTTTCCACACAGCAGGGGAGGGGTCAGGAAGGGGTAGGGGGGGGGTCTGGGTAAACGTGCTGCTGATGAGCATGAAAAATGGCTCAGCCACTGCAGGCACGTATTCATTCACAATCCCATTCGCATTCACAATCACAATCACAATCACAAATGGCAAATGCAAATGCAAAGATGCAAAGATGCAGAGTTGCAACGAGCTCCTCTGCTTGCAACGTTTGACCAAAGTCTCCCTCTGCCGCCACCTACTACACCAACCACCGCCAGAGGGCGTTGTCTACTGATTTCACATGACAAGCTGCAGCTGCAGCTCGGCAGGAGCAAAGGAGCAAACTGCTCCAGCGCCAGCGACAGTGCCATGGGCCTTGGGCCATGAAAGTGTGTGTGCCTCTCTCTATCTCTCTCCCCCTCTCCCTCCCCCTCTCTCTCCCACTCTCCTCTCTCTCCCTCTCTTTGTCTCTGTGCACAGTTGTCAACTCTGAGCTGCAGACAGTCTGGCAGCAACAAGGAGAAGAAGAAGAAGAAGCAGCAGCGGCAGAAGAGGCCTCTCCTTTGGCTCATGTTGTGTCCAGCATTGGAAATTGGGTCTGCATTTGCCTGCGAGTCTCTGCAATGCGAAGCGCAGTCTGAATCGAACTACATGTCTGTCTCTGTCTGCCCATGTGGTTGCTCCCCTCTCTCCCTCTCCCCCTCTCTCTCACTCTCTCCTTCTCTCTCTGTCTCTGCAGTCGTCCACGGCAGCAAGTCTGGGGCAACAATTGGCAGCGCTTGTTGAGTTTAACGATCGCTGGCGGCAATGTCTCTGCCTGCCCCCCCCCCCCTCTACCTCTACCTCTATCTCCCCCGGGACTCCCGCACTCTCCATCAATCTGTGGCTGTCTCTGTCGCTGTCTCTGCCCTCCCTCTCGCTCTCGTATAATTGAAGCGTCAGGCGTCTTTAGCATTTAACCAAAATTGCCAGCGGGCACATTTGCCTGGCAAATGCATTAGCCAAGTGTGTGTGTTAAGTGTGTGTGTGTGTGCCAGTATGCATATACATACATATGTGTGTGTGTGTTTTAATGTAGTAAAACTCACGTCGTCAATTGATTGACAAAACACACAAGAAGACAAAAGAAGACAAGGCAGAAAGGGGCAAAGAGAGAGAGGGAGTTAAAGTGACTAAGAGAGGGAAAGAGGGAGAAAGAGAGAGAGTAAGAAATGGAGGCACCAGGTCGTGATTCATCGCTTCACGCAACGACACGAGCAAGTCACGCGTGGCACGCGCCAAGTCAGGCGTATTTGGCGGATAATTATGGCCAAGCACATTGCGCATACGACACGTTGACCCATTTCGACGCGCAGATTAATTATAAGTGCTGAGTCTTTGTTCTTCTCACTTGTTGTTGTTGTTGTCACTGCATGTGCTCATTTGTTGTTGTTGTTGCTGCTGTTTGTTGTTGTCATTTTGTTGTTTGTTTGTTGAACGCATTTTGGCTAATTAAAAAAAAGAGCGACAGCAAAGCAGAGGAACAGATGAAGGGACAGGGAGAGAGCGAGAGAAGGGTAGGGAGAGAGGGGAAGGGAGACAGTTGGACAAACAGTTAACTGGCAAAGAAGTGTAAGAAGAATGCAAATTAAATGAAGAAAAATGCGCCACGCCATGCGGGCAATAAAACAAATGTGCAGCAAGAAGGGAAAGAAAGAGAGAGAGAGGGGTGAAAAAGGAAAAAAATAGAGGAAGAGAAAGAAAGATACACAAAGAAAAATAAAGTAGAAACAGCAATGAGAGAGGGAGGCAAGCAGCGCATAAACAAACGCAGCTAAATTGAAAAATCTCCGAAAAATGAATCTCAACAACAAACACTTTAATGACAAAAAAACAGCTAAAAACCGGCAAAGAAAGGGAGAGCAGAAAGAGGGAAAAGAGAGGAGGCGACACAGCAGCAAATTTAGGAATTTTCTTTATATTATTATTCTCTTTTCTCTCGGCAACCACAAAAAAGCTCGCGATGTCAACCGAAAATTTCAAGCTGACAAATTATGATTTATACTGCAGCTGCTTGTGCGTCGCTGCTGCTGCTGCTGCTGTTGTTGTTGTTGTTGTTGTTGTTGTTGTTGTTGTTGTTGTTGTTGTTGTTGTTGTTGTTGTTGTTGTTGTTGTTGTTGTTGTTGTTATTGTTATTGTTGCTGCTGCTGCTTGTGACATTTTGTCACTGTCGCTTTGACGTGGGCGCTCAAGCTGCGCTGCGCTGCGCTGCGCGAAGCCAACGAAACGAAATGAGGCAGACAAAGGATTTTGTATTTGTTGCTTACTCTGCTGGGCGCCGTCGTGCGTCGTGTCACGCGTGAGTCACGCTTAAAAATTGATGCTGCAGAAAGCGCTTTAATTAATTTGGATAAAGCGCAACAATAACTTTCTTGCAGCAGTAGGGGAAGGAGAGAGACAGAAAGAGCATGTATTGTGGGGGCAACTTGAAGGTATTCGGAGTTTTGGAAGATAGAAGAAGAGGAAGAACTTGAGTGTGGAGTGTTGTTGCATAGCAAACTTCATAGGTATTTCTCTGCTAGATACTGAGATCTAGAAGGTTGAATGGGCTTCATAATGGGAGTGTAAAGAAAGAAAGATCAAGAGCAGTGCAAACCTATTGCAGAACAAATTCCAAGTCTTCCACTTTTTTCGCAGCTGAGTTACTAAGGTTTTATGATATCAAACTGAGGTTGTCCAACAGCTTAACCAATGAATATATATTTCTATATAGTATATAGTATGTGAGAGTGTTTTCTATATAGATGGCAAGCTAATTAATAGCAGTATTAATTGGCCTGGCATAAAAACTCAACTCTCTCTCTCTCTCACCTTCTTTGTTCATTTCTGTTGCAGTTTTCCCACGCGTGTGGACTTAATCGCACAGTTATTCATATAGAAATTTACATATAGGTGCCACTCCTCCTCTCCCTCCTTCCTCTATCTCCCCTCCCTCTCTCTCTCTCTCTCTCTCTCTTTGTGGCATGCGACATACGTCGAGTTGATCCTTTGAAATTGCTGCGAATTCGCCGCACATGTTGCATATGGAAATCAATTTGTGTGCATCGAAAGGCACAGTCCAAAAATCATATTGAAAAGCATCTTCATTTGCATGGCAACTACCCCAGTTCCCCCTCTCCCCTCACCATCCTCTCTCCCACACTCCACCTCCGATGATATCTACATTTTCCTTCGCCTTTTTGCCAATCAACTGCGGCTCGTTCAGTCAATGAATGAATAAATGGCAACTGTAAATGAAAACAATTCAAATTAAACATGGCCCAGGGGGAGGGGGTTGTGTGAGGGTGGTTCCTGGCCATGTGCTTGAACAGAAACTGCAACAGAGGCAGAAAAGCCTCAATGGGCCGCACACACAAAGATGAAAAAAAAAGGCAAAAAGAAAAGTAAGAGAGAGGGAGAGGCAAAAAAAAATCATCGAGAGTACTTCAGGCTAATATCACAAACGCAATTACACGGCCGCCAGGGAGGAGGGTAGAGGGGCAGTTGCAGGTGCAGGGGAACAAGGGCAGCTCTGGTTAGCCCGGGCACAAGTGATGCGAGACGGGGCAGTGGGGGCGGTGAGGATGGAGAATGTGTTTTTTGTTCTAGTCGAAACAAAAGCAATTCTGGCCATTGAGTTGGCCACCAGCAGCAGACGCTCGCTCGACCAGCTGCCCCATGGGGCATGCTCATTGTGGCACATTCAATATATCCACACACACACACACTCACACACACATACAGAGAGCGAGAGCGCTTGGCAGTGACCAACTAATAATAGGCAGGTACTTTGGGACTTGGACTCGGAGTCGAGCTCGGCTTTTGTCTCTCGCCGTTTCACAGGTAGCGAAAAGTTTTTGTTGCTGCTGCTGCTCTTGTTGTTGTTGCTGCTCTTGTTGTGCCTGACCCGCTGGGCAACTTAACGGAAGCGAGCAATTTAGTTGCTAAAAAGGCTCATCGAGCTGCGACTCCCCCGAGTGCCTGCCAGACTGAGCGGCGATTGAAAATCCGGCACTGTCGACGGCGGCCAGCGGGGGATGAGGTGTGGCAGGTAAGTGCTGGTGGTGGTTGTGAAGAGAGGAAGGAGGGGGGGAGGGTGATTCCCTGTAGGTTGAGCGATTTAAAAATACGTTAAAGGGAATCGCAGGCAAATCGTAGATTAATCTAGCTAGTCTCACACTAAGTGAAACATTCGCATTCAAATCATTTCAAGTCGATTAAGTCATTTCAAGTCATTCAAATCATTCAAATCATTTAAATCATTTAAAATATATGAAGTCATTTGAAGTATTCGAAGTTATTTAAATCATTTCAAGTCAATTAAATCATTTCAAGTCATTCAAATCATTGAAGTCATTTAAAATATATGAGTCATTTGAAATATTCGAAGTTATTTAAATCATTTCAAGTCAATTAAATCATTTCAAGTCATTTGAATTATTTGAAGTCATTCAACTCATTTCAAGTCATTCAAATCATTACAAGTCAATCAAATCATTTCAAGTCATTTAAATTATTCAATATTGCTCAAATAATTAAAAAGTCCTGCAAGTGCATTTGAGTCATTTCAATTATTTGAAGTCATTTAAATTCATTCATACCAAGTCATTTGAATTGTTTCAAGTTCTTCAAGTCATTATGTCCTGCAAATGATTTGAAGTAATTTATATCATTATAAGTCATTTGAATCATTTTAAATCATTAAAATCATTCCAAGTCATTCAAATTATGCAAATCCATTCAAATTATTCAACATAATTCATTTTACTTGAGACTATTTAAATATTTCTTAGAAAAACTTCAGCTTATTTTAACTACTTCTGATCAATCAAATTTATCAAGTTCATTTGCATCATTAAATGATTCACAGACAATCAAATCATTTAAAATGATAAAAGTCAAGCGAAAATATTGAATTTATTCGATTTAATTACATTCACAATTCCCGTTGAAGCGCATAAAACACGCCCCTATCATCAACTAATTATGCAACATTAAATACTTCATAAGCATTAAAAATTATTCAAATCATTTAAGTCATAACAAATCAACGCGAATCATTCAAATGATGCTGCGCATTTCATATTCATTTTGCGCTAATTACGCAGCGTGTGTCCACACTTGATCTACTCCGCGATATACATACATATATATATATATATATATATGTAGAATATTTATTATTGCTAGTTTGAATTTAGGCATTAGTTAGCTAACTCCTCCCCGCGCCCTCCCCCCTTGGATGCCCCTCTTTGTGTGCGTAATTTGCGCGCTTTGTTTTAATTAAAATTCAAATGCGTTGCAATTTCATTAATTACCAGACACACGCACACACACACACACATAGCTACACATATCCACACACATACACTTGCCGTGTTATTGCTGCTGCCACTTGCAGCCATTTTGCAATGGAGGCTTTTGAAAATGGCGCTGACGTGACTGGCCCGCTTCCTGTTCCCAGTTCCCAGTTCCCAGTTGCTGTTGCTGTTGCTGGCCATTGCATGCCGGCAGCCAAGCGAAGCATGAAAGCAAACGCATTCCCCATCAACTAAGCGAGCAGCGCTGCTGCCCCTCCCCCTCCCGCTCCCCTGTGCACCGTTTGGTGCACCACATTCGCACGTTAGGCTCTCTTCCTCTCCCTCCCTCCCTCTCTCTCTCTCTCTTTCTCTCTCCTGGCTCGCTGTGTGTGTCAGTCAACAATTCAATTAACGTGTTGATGATTTTGTGGCATGCAACATGGCGAACGAGTCCTGCAACACGCAGTGCCGGGCTGCACCCTGTTGCCACTTGCCACTTGCCACTTGCCGCAGCGTCCAGTGTTGCCCAATTTGCGTTACAGCATTTTAATGAGCAATTGATTGCCCGGCAACTTGCAGCAGCCAAGCCCCACTGTGCCGCCTCTCCCCTCTCTCCACTCTCCTCTGTTCCTCTCTTTCTCTCTCTCTTCTCTCTTTCCCCCTTATCTCGAGGCAACTTTGTCAATTTGTCAATTAGTTTGTCAATTGTTTGTGCAACACTTTTCACTCTCGCAACGAATCTCGCATCGCAATCGCAATCGCAATCGAAATGAAAAGTTCGCCGCAGTTCAACAAATCTCTCACCCTACTCCCCACATCCTCTCCTTCTCTCCTTCTCTCTTTCCTCCTGCTCCTCCTTCTCCTGCCTGCCTTTGCCAGCGGCAAAAATGTTTAACACTTTCAATTAAACGCATTAATTTTATGGGATTATGCGTTACAGCGCTCCAAGACGTCCAGACTGGAGACTGAAGAAGAAAGCAGAAGGGAGAAAGGGGAGAGTGGGAGAGAGAGAGAGAGAGAGGGTAGCGGGGCATCGCATATCAAATTTAATTTGCTCATTTGCCCTAAAAGCTTTTAATGTGTCTTGGGTGGCCCCCAGTACCTTCTCCCCTCCTCCCTTCCTCTGCACTGTCTCTGCTGCCACAACTTCGCTCTGTTCGCATAGACAAAATAGCTAAAGGAGCAGGCTGAGAAGCAATAGAGGGGTAGTGGAAGAGGGGAGTAGGGGGAGGGGGCACAGCGGGAAGTCTGCTACCTATAGCGCGTTGTTGCTTACCGAGCAAAAATGCGCCCCTAATTAAATTCAATATTAAATTGAGCAAAACGCAATTAACTCAAAAGGCGCACAGCGCAGACAGATGGACATGAAGAGCAGGAGAGAGAGGAAGAGAGAGAGTGAGAGAGAGAGAGTGAGAGAGGCAGGCAGACAGCGCAGTAGATAGACTGGCAATGAGCCAGCCTGGCCTGGCCTGGTAAGCATTCACATTACGTATACGCAGAGGTGAACACTCACGTAGTCGTTAACGGTTACGTTGTCTTTGCCCGTCGTGTGTGTGTGTGTGTGTGTGTGCGCTCCTCAGCTGAACTGTGATTTTGGCCTCCAAACCAGAAGCCAGATAGAAATCGCGATAACAACAGCAGCAGCAATGAGCAACAAGAATCATAGCAACAACTGCAGGCACCGCACAGTGGGATGAGTGCGGCCAATGGGTGCACATAAAGGGGGAACAAGAGTAGAAGGCAGAAGTAAAGCATTAAACCTAAGGGAATGACGTTGAGTTTGCTTTGCTTTAGGCTATCGATGGCTTATGAAACTTATCGATATATTTAAATTGCTTTTAATCAAATTTGTATATTTTTTGTTAAGTATTCAAGACAGTTACCACTGTAGTGAGCTCTAAGAACTGTATTGAACAGTATTGAATATAGAAGGTATAGTAATTAGAGCAGTATGTCTGCAAAAGGAGTGTTGCATAACCTCAAAAGCAGAGTTGTATTCAATTTAATGGTTTTATTTACCTGACAAATTTGCTCATATTTTAAACATTTTGTTTATATATTTTTTTTATATTTATTTATATATTGCATATTTCTTTAGGTACATATTTCTCATATAACAACAAATTTTGTATGCCATATGAAGATATATAATTAATTTCGTTCAGTATTTCAATATTTTAAACTCATTTCAGGACATTTCTGAAAATATTTTAAATGAATGTTGAACATAAAAGTGTTTTTGCAATTTTGTTTATCAGTTATCATTGCTTAGGTTGTTTGCAAACTGTATACAGTTAAATATACAATAAAATATTTCTTCTATATTACAATATATTAAATTCCATTTCATTCATAATTTCTACTGCACTAACTATACCACTTTGCTCCACTGTGCACGCGGCAACTGCTGCGTTTATGAGCCGCTGACTGTCTCCGCAAGCCGTTAGCTGCTGCTGTTGCCAGAGCTGTTGTTGTTGCTGCTGCTGCTGTTGCTACAATTGTTGCTGCTGTTGTTGTTGTTACTAGTGTTGTTGCTGTTGCTACAATTGCTGTTGGTGTTGTTGTTGTTGCTGTGTGGGCGTTGGAACAATGTGCACACACAACGAAGGACAACGCAGCAGTTACATAGATAACAATTAACAACGTATTCCAAGCAGCCAGCAGTGTTCCTCCCCCCCTCCTCCCGCTGCTGCTGCTGCCACTCCCCATCTGGCATCAGTCTGGCGTCCTTCTGCTGCTGCTGCTGCTGCTGCTGTTGTGACTGTGTAACCCGCTGGCTACGTTTTGGCAATCTAAGATGTCGGCAAACATTTTGTGTGCGTGTTGACGTTGCTGCCACAACAGAAGCAGAACAACTAGAGACGCTGGCAGAGGGGGGGCAGAGGTGGGCAGAGGCGGCGGCAAAGCCACAGCAGCAACAGCAACAGCAGCAGTCAGAGGAGCCTGATGTGTGCCAGCGATAACAGTGGGCCCTAGAGGCAGCAGCAACGAGACGGCAACTTGCTCCGCCTACTGACACTCCTCCTCCCCCTCTGCTGCCACTGCGCCCTGCCCCTCTCCTCTGCTTCTCCCCTGCCACTGCCCCTACTCCCCCCTTTCTCCCCTCTCTTGCAGCTCGTCACATGCGAGCAACAAAATTAATGTCTGCTAATGATTTGTGCCGGCATGCTGAGCCCCCCTCTGCCTCCGCCCCTGGCCCACTGCCACGCCCCTGCAGCTGATGCAAAGTGTTTAATGTTTCATAACTGAACACTGGCAGCCGCGCACTGGGAACAGATCAGAAGAGAACAGAAGAGAACACGCACAACATACAAGACAAAGTCAACTTGCAACTCGGTTGCAAGCACTGAAGCAGGGGCGTAGGCAGGAAGGGGTAGGGGGAGACTGTGGAACAGGTGCAACACTGGCGCTTGCTGGCAGTGCAATCTCACTTTCAGTTGTCAGTCACTGCCAGCCAGCCAGACAAGCCAGCCAGCCAGGGGAACAGGGGGCAGGGGCGGGGCCGAGAGGGGGCAGTGGCATATGTGGAGCGCATAAATTGTCAAAGTACGTTGCAAAGCAGCCTGACAGGGGGGGAGGGGGTAGGTAGAAACTATGCAGTGTCTGTGACGGAGCCTGTGCAACTGGTTTTGCGTGCTAATGAGAGACAAGTCTACATAAGTTATCGATGTAAGTATCGATAGACATGCTGATAGGCAGCTCAATTAAACTAATCTCTGATTAGAGTCACTCGGCCGTGAATGCTTTTAATTGTCAAGTGTAATCGATAGGCTAAACGATAATTATGCTGAGTGGGCAACTCGATTAGAGAGAGAGAGTTATCGATGAGAAAAGCACTTAGCAAACTGGTAAGCTGCTTAGTTGTTAAGCCCGAGCTTCATTTGGCAAGACTTAGCAGTAAATGACAAACTATCGTCTTTAATCGATAAATGTATCGATAAGTAATCTTAATAGGCACTAAAGACTCTCGACAGCTATTGATTAAGGCGTGCCAAATGTTTTTCAATTAATTTAAATTGTTATTGACAATCGGCATCGATTAATCTTATCGATAAACACACTGACAGGCAGTGCAGCTTAAGTAAAAGAGGATCGGAGACTGCGAAGAACAAAATTATGTTAAAAAGTAATATTTAGTAATCGATAAACAAATCGAAAAACTAATCGATGAACAAATCGATAATTTAATCGATAAACAAGCTGATATAAAGACACGAATATTGTCAGTCATTAAAGACAGTCTAGAGTAAATTATTCTTCAGTTCGATTACTGATTATTTTATGCAAAATGCTTTGCAATCGATAAACAACCTCACTTACAATCGACATCGATAAACTACACGATAAACACGCTGATATAAAGCGCAGTTAAACCAAACTCCGACACTAACAGTCGCCCCCCCCCCAGACACTTTAATTATCGATTGCTATCGATAGACCCCACAGCAGCGATAACACCGACCGCAACGCGCAGCTAATGAACTCGCAAGGTGGCCCCACCCAGTCGCCGTCCAGTATATTGCTCATACATATTCATTGACCACACACAGACCCGACCAGACCCGACGGACACACATAGTGCCACGCCCCCCCCACAGGGGCGACGGTGGGTGTTGCCAATAGGCGATGAAGCGACGCGCTCTCAACTCAACTCAATTGCAATTACACGAAATTTTAGCTTATAATTTGATTAAACTTTTCAATTACAATATGCAATGAACTTGCCCCGACTCCAGTGGGGGGGCGTGGCACACGCCTGCGACTGGCCCGGACTGCTAATTCCCACAATTACAATTTGCTGGCAAGCAATCAAGTGCGAGTCTCCAGACCAGAACAGGGCAGCAACGAGAGGAGAGTGGAGGAGGATGGAGACCTCCCAACAGGCACCTGCAGCTGCACCTGCTCTGGCTGCAAGACTGGCTCCGATTCCATCACTGTGCTGGCCAAGTGCCAGGCCAGAGCAGCCAGAGAAGGTAACCAAAAACCCGACAACTGTCAGCGTAGTCAGCCATATGCCCAGGCCAGGTAACTCGCCTCGCCTCGCCTCGCCTCGCCTCGCCTCGCCTCGATCCAAGCTGAGGCTGACTAGGCTCAGCACCCTCTCTCTCTCTCTCTCTGTCTGCCACTGTCTGTGTGTGGTTCATAATCTTAAATTGCCACAGCCACAGCCCCACAACCTCCTTCCTAGCTTGGCTGCCTGCCATGTGGCATAGAACGTGCCCAGGCTCATGTGCAGTGCGATAGAATTTTCCGTTTTCATTTCTTCTTTTTGTTGTAATTTCATTTGCGTTTTTTTTTCTCTTCTGCTCTTCTCTGGCTCTTTCTGGCTGCGGGTTAATCTAAATTAGTAAAATATACACGCAGCCACAGCGAGAAGGTGCTCCGCGTTGGGCTTAACTAACTCACAAACTCAAAGGTAAATACATGATGCATAGACATCAGAGTCGCAGCCTCGCACAGCATCTCAGACGCAACGAGCGTTGTCAAGCGTCGACAACTCTTCAGTTGTCTGTGAGAATACCCTGCAGTCATTTGAAGTACCACAAAGGGGGTATATTAAGTGCATGTGATTCAAAAGAGGGGTATATTGAGTGCATATAATACATATATATATAAGGTACAGAAGTAGTGTGCAATTGTAAGTAGATTTACTTGGTTTGTCCCTTTTTAGTACATTTCGAGTGTCTTTTATCTGTTTAAACGCGCAGATCTCTGGTGTTAAGGGAGCTAAGCCAACTCAATTTGGCAGACAGTTAGATATTTAATATATGCAGTAATTGTTTATATGAAACAGATTCTGCCACGCGTAGTTCTCAAGCAAAATGATTAGTTTGCTGTATTAAGCTTAGTTCTAAAGATATTGTAATGAAGTTTGGCAGACTCATAGGCAAGTCTATTATAAACACTTTCTGTAAATTTCATTACAATCTCTTACTCAACACACAAGTTCTTTAGGAAAAAGAGTTGTAGTAGAGTTGGTAATGTGATGATAACGCATGCACAGTGTTGGCAGTCTTTTACTAATGAACTTCAGTAATGAGTGTTGTCGACTTGTGCAGGGTGTACCCAAGTCGAGTGCGTGCAGCTCTTAGTTTCTTGGCTTGTCTGTTTGTTCTCTTGTTGCTGCTGCTGCTGCTGTCTGTTGCTTGACGTAGTCGTTGCAGGCACAAGTTAACTTTAAACAAAACTTGCCACAAAGCCGGCGCTGCTGCTGCTGACGTCGCTGCTGGCGTCACTGTCTCTAGTGCAGTCAGCGCTGAGCGCAGCAGTCACGGCCTGTGAACGCAGTCACAGGGTGAGCCAAGTCAGTAGTAACCTTTCGATTTGTGGCATATCAACTAGGTTTCTTTTTGCCCTTTTTCTTCTTCATCTTCTACTCATTCAGTTGCCTCTTTCTAACTCTCTTCCCCTCTCTTTTCCTCTCTCTCTCTCTCTTTCCTTCTCTCTCTTCCCCTCTCTCTTCCCCTCTTTATCTCTAACTCTTCTCTCACTGACTTTACGCATGTAAATGTTGTTGCTGTCACTTCCTGTTGCCGCTCGTGATTTTGCATCACTCACAGTTGCCCCCACAGCATTGACAGCTCCCTGCCACTCCCTCCGCCCTCCCATTCCTCCACTCTCTTTATCTCCCTCTCTCTGTCTCCCTTTCTCTCTCTCGCTGTGCCTTCTTTCCAGTCACAACATAAGAGGATTTTCATTAAGGCGCAGAAATATGTAGAGCCATCACCGCCAGTACCCCTAACCTGCCCCTTATTCCTTACCCCAACCCCCTGCCCCCCTTTCCACTGTCACTTCTTTTGTCCCCCTTCCCTTTCCCTTTCCCCGCCCCTTCCTCTTTCCCTGTTTCTACTGCTGCCTCTGCTGTTGTTCTACTTCGCATGCCGATGCAGCGTCGACTTGGTGGCAACCACAGCCGGAAACGCACACACACACAAAGCACACACGCAAGCAGGCAGGCGCGTGCCCCGGCACGTTGCATGTTGCAAGTTGCCTTGGCCTTTGGCCCCCAAAACTGCGCTTAAGGTGAGCGCAGCGCGGCTTTAAGCTCAAGCAGCTCACTCAACAGCTGCGCCGTGTAATAAATACAGCGACAGCAGCAGCAACTCTTGCAACAGCAACAACAACAACAACAGGGGCAGCAACAAAGTGAAGCACATCGTGCGCTTTTGTATCATCTGCACGTACTCGTCACGCAGCCTGAAGTTGCTGCTGCTGCCGCTGCTGCAACTTGGCTGTTGACATTGCCGCAAGGCCTACACGACTGTTTCAACTTCTAGTTGGCAGACTGTGCACCTCCTGCTGCCCCTTCCCCCCTGTCCTGCTTCTGCTCTGTCCCTCCCCAGTGCCCCCCCCTCAGCTTGACCCGCCTCAAAGTCGCCGTCTTCACTTTTTCCGCTAGGGCAAATCTCGCCGAAAGCAGCATAAAATTAATATCGCAGCCAGCAGACTGACCCAGCTGTCCCCCCCGCTCCTCCTCCCTCTCACCCTCCTCTGCCTGCTTCCGTTGAGTTCATTGCGAGTGTTTTAACGCTCGCCACTTCCGCCGTAGGGCGCCGCCTTCACTCGCATAATTCGCTTTTTTATGTTAACTTTGCCATTTCAAATATTTAATTTTGAAAAATAATTTATTCATTTCCGGCCAAGTCCGAGTCCCCCCCCTTTCTGTGACTTCTTCTTCTTTTCTGCTTTTTTGTCATCTTCCTTTTGTGCCGCTTCTTCGTGCTTGGCAATTTCATTTGTTTTGCTTTGTGGCCTGCGGCATGAAAATTGAAACTGAACTGTAATCAAAGCGCGGCTATTGATGTCATCTGCCGCCCTCAGCTGCTGCCACGCCCCCCCCCTCTCTCTCTCTCTGTCTCTGTAGTGCTCTGCTCAAATGTAAATGAATTTCTGCATCAATTCATCGGACGCATTCGCATTTACAATATGAATTTCAATTGTGGCCACGATAACGAGACGAGGCAAGTGAAATAGAGACGAGAAGGGTGGGGGGGAGTAGGAAGGGCAGTGCTGGAAGAGGGGGAGGGAAGTGTAGTGTAGACTTGTGCCCGAGGATATTGCTGACAGTGACGAGCTGAATGAGTAGCTGCTGCCCGTCTCTCTCTCTCCCTCGCTATGCACAAAAAATATCACGTATACGCAGTGTGAACAGTGCTTGCCTGCTTCGTATTGTTTGAAAAATGCATATAATTAAGTCGTTTGCTTAAATTGATTACACACACCGACGCACACACACACACACACACACACACACACACACACAGAAAGTCGGGACGGCAGAGGGAACTCACGAATTTGTGCGCAGCTTAAAAGTGAATTCGATTTAATTATCGCGTATAAATTTCATTCGTGTTGCAGTTGCTGAAATTGCTGTGCTGCAGTTAATTGTGTGGCTTTTTGCACTGCACACGACTTACATGCAACAGCCCCCCTGCCACGCCCCCACCTCCCCCTTCCCCTCTTTTACAATCCCTCTCTTGCTTCGCCTCCTTTGGCAGCTTGGCAAAATGTTAAGCGCTTTAAAATTGATGGCATCATTGAGCAATTGATGCGATGCCGCAGCAACAACTTACAGCAATCTGTGGCAACTCAAGAGGGGCTTAGACGAGAGCAGGGGGGGTGCAAGGGATGTGGCTTGCTAAGCAGCCTGCTCAATGTCGATATCAATTAGTTTCAATTTCAATGCCTTCTGCCAACAGAGACAATCGAAGATGCCCTGCAAGTCAGCAACGCGGGGCAGCCTTGGGTGCTTTGCTAAGCCCAGCAAGCAAGCCCTAAATACCCCACCACGTACCCAGTACAGGGCATCAATTAGTTGCTTATGCATTCCAAATAAGCATTGGCTACTTGGCAGCAAATTCCCTTCAACTTGGAAATGTGCAAAGTTCAAATCGAAATTATGAAATCAAAGTAACAAAATATGATCAGAAATATTTGCTCAGGTATTCGATGCATTCTTAAGGAGGTGCTCTGAACATTTAAATACATTTTCGAATTGGCCAAGGATGCTTGATGAAATGATAAAGGTTGCCCAAGCCTCTTTCCCTTTCTCTCTCTGTTTCCCTGTATTCTTTTTTCCCAAAAGACTCTCGAGCTCTTTAGCATTTATATTAACAAACAAATCTGTAGAATCACAAGTTCCCATCTCTCTCTCTGTCTTTCTTTCTCCCCCTCTCTTTATCTGCTTGCCTCAATCATCTATCGATGATGTTTTCACTAGCATTTTCAAGCCAAAGATTGTTTTCATTCAACTTTAAAGTTTGCACTAAGCAAAACTCATCGAAGGCAAACTTTGCACTCAACTTTTCGCACTTTATGGCACACACACTCACACACACACTCGCACACACACACTCAGGGATAACTCAATGTGATTTAGCTAGTGTGGAATTTCAACCTGGTCACGTTTTGGCATTGTGGCTTTCGGTTTTCTGTCGACTTTTCTCATTTTGTTGGCCAATTTGCATGCGATTTGCAGCTAACAAAAGTTGACAATTAAATTGCAGCCAACAATTTGGCAACAAAAGCGCCGAATGCATGCGAAATGCATTTCGATGAATTATAGCAACAATTTTACAAGCAAACAAGATTCAAGTAAAGTCGCCAATTTGCGACAGAGAGAGAAATCCTCTGGCAGAGAAATTCAAGCCAAAGTTGGCTCTTAAAGTTGTTAGAAGCGAGAGTAGGACATCTAGCAACGATTGTCATTACTGATCAAGAACCTTTATACTGGATTTATGGCAGCTTAGCTATAAAAAGTAATTTTGCTATAAAAATTAAAAGAATCTGGCCAACTTTGGCTAGAACTAGCTAAAGAATTGGGGAGAAAAACTTAAAAGAAGGAAAAAGATTTTGCTCAAATTTATAGCATGGAAGATATATAGCCATTCTGATGCTATAAAGTGTAATTTACTTTAAATTTCGTTTGATATAGCCTGAATGAAGCCAAATCTAGCTGTTTTAGTTTTATGCCTTTGAAAAGAAACAGCAAAAGAACTGTAAAGATTAATCACAATTTATGGCAGGGAGGATATAGTCAAGATCTGCAGCTCTAAAGAGAGAAACCCTCAAATTATTTAGCCAAAAGAAGAAACCAAATAAAATCGGGCTACTCTAGCTAAAAACCCCTTCAAATAAGTCATCAACAAAGAGAAGACACTACAGCGATTGATCCGTAATTTATGGCAAAAATAAATATAACATAATTCTGCTGTCATAAAGCGAGACTAACTTGAATATTTATGTATTAATTGTGGATCAAGCCGATTTCGGCTACTCCAGCTCAAAAGCTGTCGAGTATAAAGCCAAACAATCAACAACTACGCAGTGATTGATCAGGAACTTATAGCTTTTATGGCAGCGCTGCTATAAAAGCGTGTCAACAGCCACGCAAAGTGCTTAACAAATTTGTAGCTCATTTTCATTTGTTGCTTTTTTTTCGAAAATACATTTTTATTTGTCAAGTGTGCGAGTGTGTGTGTGTGCTGTATGTATGTATGTGATTTGTGTGTGTGTGTGTGTGTGTGTGTGTGCATGTTAAAATGTTTCTTTATTGTACAACAACAAATGAGCTGTAAAACATTTTAATGAAGTCAAAAATGCGTGAGATTTTATTAGTGCATTTTATTGTTTATGCTTGTTTCTGTTTTATTATTATTTTATTGTTATTTATTCACGCTCTTGTTTTCTCTCTCCCTCCCTCTCTCTCTCTTTCGCGTGGCGCTGCCTTTTGTGGTCATAAATTATGCTGGAAAAATTATGAAAACGGCCGAAAGAGGAAAAATGCTCGAAAATTGCATTTACATTTTGTGTTAAATATTTAACACTTCACTTTGTTTGTGCCACTGTGCGTGTGTGTGCGCGTGTGTGTGTGTGAGTGTTTTTTACACATTTTAATTAGCTGCATTTTATGGCCAGACAACAGAGTGGGCAGCTGCCTGGAATGTGCTCATCGGGGGTTAGGGGCGTGGCACACTCATTAGTTGTCATGCACTCAATAAAAGGCCGCAACAATAAATCATTAAAGCGCTCATTAGTTTAACGTTCGGGGCGAAAACTTATTAGCGACAGTTTAAAATTGAATTGCGGCCTTTTGTGTGTGCGTGAACTGCCGAACTCCCTCTCTCTTTCTACCTCTCTCCCGCGCTCTCTCTCTCACTCTCTCTGGTTTGGAAAGTTAATGAACTCGTCAATTAGTCGTGCATTGTCTGGGCCAATGAGTTGTAATTGAATATTAACAAATTGATGGAAAATTGTTAACAGTGGTTGTTGTTGTTGTTGGCGGTGTGTTGCTGCTGCTGCTGCTACTGTGTTGCTGCTGTTGTTGCTGCCACTGTAACTGGCTTAGCAACTGCAGTTCAAATGCTGTTGCAAGAACTTTGACAGCAAAAGAACTGAGACTGTCCAGCTACTGGCATAGGAGGCAGACTGCAGAGGGCTGTGGCAAGAGGGCTGTGGCAAGAGGTCAGTTGCAAGTTGCCAAGGCAAGAGAAGAGGGAGGCAAGCAGTAGTGCCAGCCTTGACCAGCCAAAAAAAAAAAACGCAAACGATGCGCTGATGACTTTTGCCTTTTGAGCTCACTGGCAAGCTTGCAACATGCCACAGACAAGCGGCAAATTGCTGTGCAATGCTGGAGATGTTGCTGTCCGAGCTGAGCAGTTGTTGCTGCTGTTGCTGTTGTTACTTCCACTGTTGTTGCTGCTGTGAATTTCAGTAGCGATTGTTGCTGTTGTTGTGCAGTGCTGCTGCTGTTGCTGTTCTTACTTATGTTGCTCTGGCTGTTGTTGTTGCTGTTCTTGTTGCTGCTGCTGCTGTTGTTGTTCTCGTTGCTGCTGCTGCTGATTTTCTCAAGCAATTACGATTTAATTTGCGCAAGCATTTTGCGCCAACTGCGGCGCATCACGACGCTGCGTGGCAATGGCAATGGCAGCAACAGCAGCAGCAGCAACACAGCACCATTTACTCATTTGCCACGCCCCTCCGCCTGGCGTCGCGTCACTGGCAACGCCCCCGCGGGGAACTACTCGTCTTACGCGCGCCCAAAGTTGCTCGTTCGCCGTTTTGACTCCTTTAGCAATGTTTATGCAGTTTGTTCTCGCTCTCTCTCTGTGCTCCCTTCTACTTACCGCTTCTACTCTCTTCTTCCTCCTTCTCTTCTTCTGCCTCTGCTGCTGGCACTTCTGCTGCCTCTTGTGCCTCATCTTGCTGCTGCCATTTGCGATCTTGTCTGCCTTTTCGACCGCAAGCCGCTTAACAACAGCAGCAACACGAGCAACAGCAACAGCAACAGCAGCAACAACAACAACTCAGGCCGCCCCACGCATTTCTGCGGCTGTACATTCATGCCGCATTCACGCCATATTCGCCGCATTCAGTCGCATTCGCCTTGCTTTATATATATTTATATGGGGGAACTCGTCTACTTAGCCATGTTTTATGGCTCTTTTCGGCTTTATAATTTGTCCAACGACAACAGCTGCGACACACGCACACACACACACACTCAGCTGCCACTCCCCTTCCCTTGCCCTGGCACACTCCCCAAACTGATCCAGTTTTCATTCATAGCCAAAAGAAACTTCAAAGCATTTTACCTTTTTTGGGGCGCTTTGCCTGCACGAGGTTGTTCCAATTAGTTGCCAAATGTTTTTCTTGTTCAATTCAAATTGTAAATTTTATGAATTTGGTCAAGCATTGTTGTTGCTGTTGTTGTTGTTGTACCCCACCCCTTATTGTTGTTCCCCTGTTTGTTGTTGTTCCCCTGTTTGTTGTTGTTCCTCTTGTTGCTGTTGTGACTTCTTTTACTGCCGACTAATTTATTAGTTTCGCTTCATGGCCAAAATGAGACTTAACATATTGAACTGGCTACGCGGGGGCAGCGGGGCACCTAGGGGCGGGTAGAGGGGCGCAGCGTGTGCCACGCCTTTAGCTGTTGCTGTTTGCTTATTTAAATTAAATTCTTCGTGTTTTTCGCCGTTTTGTTTTTTGTTGTTGTTGTTGTGTTCCTTCTCGGTTTGTTTTGCTGCTTTCGGTTTATGGTAGTTCCTACTCCACCTCCTGCTCTTCTTCTTCTCCTCCACCCTCTTCTCCACTCCCTCCCCCTCACTCTGCACCTTCTTTCTCTTCTCCTTCTCCTCTTTGTGTGTCTCCTTTGCCGGCCGAACATTGTGTTTGTTTTATGCTGCAACATTTTTTTCCGTGCCTTGGCTTTGGCTGGGGGCGCCTCAAAGGCAGCGTGCAACGCGCGAGCTACGTGCAACATGAGGCAGCATATCGTTGGTGGGGCATAAACAACTTTTTGCATACCCTGCAGCCGGCAATTTGTATTCATTCACATCGAATGAGTTTATTCACATTCATCAAATGAAGAGATTTTGACTATAACAATGAATAATCGTGAATGTATTCAAAATACTCATGAATACACTCATGAATGCACTCATGAATGCACTCATGAATGCACTCATGAATGCACTCATGAATTAATTAATTTAATTAATTAATTAATTTAATTTAATTAAATTTCATTGAAATTATGTGCATTGAAAATGTATTCAAAACACTCATGAATACACTCACTTTCAATGATTGCATTGATCTTGCTCTTATATACTTCCCTTAGGATGTGTAAATAATGTGGTATCGATTCTATTCACAAACAGTTATGAATGAAGTGAGTGCACTCACATGCAAACGAATAATTTGTTGCCATTTAATGAATTATCGCAAATTAATTGCATGATTCATAGGCATTACCATTCATGAGTACATTTTCTCACACCAGCACTCGCATCGCTTCGCAATTATTCAAGCACCCAAGTATTCAAAGTATTCACTGCAATTTTCCGCTCGATTCGCGCCATTAAAACCCACAAATTTAATTGTTATTCATTCTAATTCTCAGGTCGAAGGGACTGTGGACTGGGACTCGTGGCGAGTGTGCCCCGCATGTGGCAAGTGTTGCAAGTGTTGCAAGTGTATTGCGAGTTCGTTGTTTCCACTTCTATTCGCGCGTAGTTGTTGCTGTGTTTTTTATTTCCTCTTTTCAGTCTGTTTGCATTGAGCTGTGCAAATTAAATTGCAAATGTGTCTTGCTTACACTCACACACACTCACACACACACACACTCACTCGTGCACTCATACACTCACTCACTCACATTCATACATGTGCCGCCTTCATTCATGGCAACTGAAATCTAAGCAAACGCCACCGCCGTCGCCACAACAACAACTATTCAAACACACACTCACTCATTCACACACACACTCACTCACCTACACACTCATGTGCTTGTGTGTGTGTGTGGCTGGCTACAAATTGCAATTAGTGTTGACTTATGTTGAAATCATCAGTGTTCAGCAGATTCACTTCATTCCTTCGCCATTAGAAGAGTCCCTTTCCCTTAAGTGCGCCACTCTCTCTCTCTCCATCTCTTTCTCTTTCCCTCTCTCTCTTTGCCTCATCCCCCTCTTAGCCCTTCTCACTTTCTTTTCTTGCTGTCATTGCCCTTCTCTAGTTTCTCAGTAAGCACTTTATCAGCCTCCAATGCAGCCTTCTTTCCTTGCACTACCTTATACTTTGTTCGTACGAACACTTATATCTCAGAAACTAGTAAAGCTAGAGCTACCAAATTTGTTGCCAATATGCCTGAGTATTGCCTACAGATATACTATTAATTGGAATTTTGCCACGCCCTTTGTCGCCCTCGCAAATCGCAGAAAAAGAATAAGAAGCATCTTTTTAAAACTGGAAAAATTATTTCTCATGTGCTTGCAATAATATAATGTATAATACTACGAGGGTCGTTTGATAAGTCCGTGACTTTTTGAATAAAATATATATTTTTTTCGTCAAAGAAGCGTTTTATTTCTCAACATAAT
Source organism: Zaprionus indianus (assembly GCA_018904595.1). NCBI lineage: Eukaryota > Metazoa > Arthropoda > Insecta > Diptera > Drosophilidae > Zaprionus > Zaprionus indianus. The sequence goes on from JAEIHA010000344.1 coordinate 2,174,315, forward strand.
CTCCTTTTAGCTCTATACATTTAGTCCAGCGTTTTTCCAATTTTTTTTATTCCTTCCAAATAATAGGTTTTCTCAAGGCCCTCAAAATAGTCGTTTGTTTCTGTGATGACCCGAATCTCTTACCGCCGAGCCATTTCTTCATGTTTGGAAACAAAAAATAGTCACAGGGGGCTAAATCTGGAGAATATGCTGGATGGGGTAGCAGTTCGTAGCCCAATTTATGAAATTTTGCCATTAGCACACGAAATTCACTTTTTTCCATTTTCGTTAAAATTCACGAGATCGTCTGCTTTCAATGCCTATAAAACGCAAACCAAAAAACGCAGCTTTCTCAAAATTTTACAGTCAGCTGTTAATCGATAACTGCTGACAGGAGCAGTGTTGTATTTAGAGCAGGTGCGCGGCAAATACAAAAAGTCACGGACTTATCAAACGACCCTCGTATAATAACATATTATGCCATATACATATATGTATATACTATATATTCCCATTTAACACTTTTCTGCCATGTATTTCTCTTTCCCTTTTTCACCTTTCTTCACATCGTTCTCTCTTCTCTCTCTTTCAATCTTACACTGATTTTATGGGCATAGCCAATCTCAATTCAATCCGCAAGTGTTATGTGCTGCACACTTTAGTCTTGCACACCTTGCTACATCTTTACCCCCTACCCCCCCTTCAATCTGCTCCCCCTCTAAACCACAAGCTCAACCTGAAGTTGCATTTGCAACAAGCCGAAACAACCAGCGGCATTTTAATTGTTGCTTTGTTCTCTGCCGATGGTCAAACAGCAGCAGCAGCAACCACAGAGTGAAGCACAGGCAGCAGCAACAGCCACAACAACAACAGCAACAGTGGCGCAACAACAACAACAAGAACAGCAACGGAACTGTGATTACATTGAGAAAAAAAAAAAATATGTTCTCTCGGCAGTTAGTTAGTTTGGCTGCTTTCTGGCCATATCTGGCCGAAAGCTCATTTAAAAGCAATTTTCATTGCAGGGGAGGGGGGTCTGTAGAGGCATGTGGTAAGCAGGAAGAGGGGGGAGAGAGGGGGGGGGGTTGCAAGAGTTGTGGCAACTACAAATCGAATGCAGCAGAACGTTGCCGGCCCGTTTACATTGTTGAACTTGCCCCGCACAGACGGCAGCACCCTGCTCCCCCCTCTCACACCACCACATTTCGTGCAACACTTCCCCCCACCCTCCTCTCTCTGCCACCCCCCGTGCAGAGAGAATGTTTTCAAATTCACATAAATTAAAGGCACGGAAAAACTATTAAAGCGTTTGTCGTGCTGCCCCTCTGCGAGTGTGTGTGTGTGTGTGTGCGCCTGTGTATGTGTGTGTACTACTGTGTGTGCCCCTCTGTGAGCGTGTGTGTGTGTGTGTGTGAGTGCGCCAGCGAGTGTGTGTGGGTTAATGAAGAAAAATAGATGAGTGTTTGAGGTGAGGCGAAATGTGCTTAACATTTTATGTTCCCCTCCCTCTCTCTCTCTCTTTCTATGTGTGCTACTGTGGACTGTCTCCCCTTGCAACCACTTTATCTTGTGCTGCAAGCAGCGGGAAGCCAAGCAGAGATGGAGACAGAGAGAGAGAGAGGGAGTGGGAGAGGGAGAGAGGGGGCGCTGATGGCCCTTTGCTGCTTGTTAATAAGTTGCAGCGATTTGTCGCTTGTCTGTTTGTCTAGCGACCCCAAAGCAGCAGCACAAAACGAACAGGCAACACGACAGGCACAAGCAGGCATAGACAGGCACACGCATGCACACACACGCACACACACACACGCAGACATAAAGTGTTAATTACTTCCAATTGGAATTTTTGGTTAGTTTTGAATTTGCTACAAATTGATGAGCTCTTTTAACAGAGCACTTTGTGGGGAGGGGGGAGCAGCAAGAGGGGCAGGCAGAGTGTGAACAGAGGGGGACTGCGCTTGGGGGCGCCACAACGGCAGCTGTGGCAGCTGTTGCTGCTGCAATTTGAAGCCATTTGAATTGCGTGCGGTCAGCTGAGGTTAACAGCGTGTGTGGAGCACAGGGGGAGAGGCTGCAGGGGCAGGGGGAGAGACGAGGAGAGGGGGGGGAGAAGATTGCCTGGCTAAAAGGCAGTTAAAAACTGGCGAGGCACGTAGCCATTGGCAAATGGGCGCGCGAAAGCGTAGCGCGATGACTGCAAATGAAAAGCCAAGCAAATAAAGGCGGCCCAAAAGGCCAAGAGGGGAGGGCGAAGAAGGGGGCAGGCAAGAGGGGCAAGGGGGAAGCAGCTACTAGCAGTGAGCAGAGGCAGTTGGGGCAATGAAAGCACAGATTCGATTACACTGAGAGTGCACAGCACAGAGAAGGAGGTGAAGGGGCAAAGGGGCAAAGGGGCAGGTGAAAGGCGGCAGGAGGCAAGTGGCAGTCTCCTCTGTTACGGCTACAGGGGGCATAGACCGCAACATCGTGTGGCTGTGTGCAACATCAACTGCAACCAGCAACAACAACAACAACAACAAACACGCCCAGTTGGCAAAGCTTTTTCAGATTCCGTTTCCGTTTCACTTTTTACCTTTTTCCCCAACACTTTTTCCGTCTCCCTCTCTCTCTCTCCATCTCTCTCTCTCTGTCTCTCCTACTCTCTTTCTTCTTGTCACTATCTCGCTCTTTCCTTCTCTATCCCTCTCTCCTTCTCTGTCTCTGCCTCTCGCTTACAGCTCTGAGGTTTTTACGCTTTGCTTTGCTTTGCTTTGACTTGGCCAAGTCTAGTGCCAGCGGGGCGTGGCAGTCATGAAGGGCGCAGCGGGGGAGGGCAGGGGGCGTGTATAGGGTGTCGGGTGTCGGGTGTCGTTGCACTTCATTGAGCCGTGCAAGTGTTAAAAGTGTAGCAAATTGCGTGGTTTTTATGCCACTGCACTGCATCGACTGACGTTGACGGGGGCAACGTGGGAACCTTTAGATCACACACAGACACAGACACAACCCTGAACACACACATACGCACACATATTGTGTATACCTGTCTGCCTCTTAGTCTAGGCAACCTCATTAGGCCGCATCGCTTAGACTTGGTTAAACCTCATGATGGTAGACGCTTTAAACAGTTGTGGAGGGCAAGAAGGTGCTGCAGGTACCTGCTGGGGAGTACCTTCTACAAAGAACTTACTTTATAACTCAATATATGTTGGGTTTAGAGACACTTATTGTTCATTAACATATACTTTATCATAATATAGCTAAGTATATAACTTCCAGTTAAGTAACGTCATATATTTAAAGGTGTCTCTTATGGTACTATAAAGACCCTTATCAAATTAAAGAAAACCCTACAGTTCTTAACTAGCAAGTCAAACTCAAGTCTCTATTAAGCACTCTTATACTAAATACTCTTATATTGCTACGTATAAAAGTCACTTTCTGCCTAAAATACAACCTAACCTCAAAGTACCTTTGGCAAATTTATGCAAACACTGAAAACAAAGAACCTGAGCTTGCAATAACTTTATGCTTGGTATTTCCTTCAGCTATATTTCAATTTTAGACCCCTTCATTCCCTTCAAATGCATATGCAAACTAAACTGCAACTAAGTCTCTCTTGCGAAAGGTTAAACAATTGCTTTTCCCTTTGAAATACAACATAACCTCAAAGTGCCGCTTGCGAAATTTATGCAACGAATTTAAAGTTCCAATTTCAGTTTGTGTACTGCCATAAAGGTTACTTTCCTATGCCCTACACAAGCCAAAGCAATACACTCGAGCTCGTGTACAATCAGAGTCGCAGTCACCGTCAAAGTCGCAGTCACAGTCACCTTCACAGTCACCGTTTCATCCCTTTGTTCTTGTGAAACATAGTTAGCTCTTTAATTAAAATTCCATTTGCTTTTGCTTTCTCACTTAAATTCCTTGCATGCCTGCCTTACATGCTCCACACTTCATTCCTCTTTGTTCCTCTCAGCTCTCTCCCCCTGCTCTCTTCCCTCTCTCTCTCTTCCTCTTTCCTCGCGTAGCTCAACATAACAACAGCACAAATCACATCCATAATCGTATCCCTTTTTGCGCTGCCCGCAACATTCTCGAAGGGAGCGCAAATTAAGAGTACAGTCGAGTACTAAATGAGGGCGGGAGAGGTAGAGAGAGAGAGAGAGGGAAGATGAGAGGCAGGATGAGAGGCAGGAAGAGAGGGAGAAAGAGAGGGAGGAAGAGAGGGAGGAAGGTTGTGGGGGAGCTAGGTAGACTGTGTTGTATTAAGTCGAGGCGTGCTTTCGCTGCTTCTCTCTGCCCCTCCCTCTCTCTCTCTCTCTATCCCTTTCTCCCCTCTCTCTATCCCTTTCTCCCCTCTCCCTCCCTCTCCCTCCCTCTCTGTCTTTCTCTCTCCCTTAACACAAAGGACACTGATTATGCAGACCCAAACTATGCATGGTCTCAGTCTCAGTTCCTTCCTCGTCCCTCTTATCATTTCCCTCCTCCACTCCCTTTCCCCCCTCCCCCACTTTGCTTCCCTAGTTTTTTGCGCTGCTATTTTTTAAATTTCGCAACTTTTTTGCATACTTTCAGGCGCGCAGCCAACACCCCCTTCCACTCTCCGCCTCCGCCTCGCGCCGTAAGTGCTGCCAGCATTTTTTTTGCAACGCCATTTTGCGCCATTGCCACTGCCAGTGTTATCGTTCGAATACGCCCCCAAACACCCCCCTCCCCCCCTGGTACCCGCCCCTGGCACATAAACTGCGCGCCCCCATTTGCCTGCGCCCCTGTGGTAACCGCATTGTTGCGGTTGCAAAATAAAGTGTTGCATTTTGTTTTGTGTGCGTTCCAAGCGATTCGCTCGCAACTTGATTCGACCTCCCCTCCCCCACTCTCCCCTTCGTCGCACTACCAGTGCTGCCTCCCCTTTTAGCCAGACATATGAGTCGCAATGATTCTTGTTGCATATGTACATATGTGCAACAACTTAACTGCCAGTTGCCTCTGATAGCAGCAGTAACTGCACCTCCTCTCTGCTGCTCTGCTGCTCTGCTGCTTGCTGTAACTGTAACTGTTACTCGCGCAATTTGTTGCAAGTCACTAGTGGCGGCAGCAATGCAAAATGCGCACAGCTGCCCCGTGCCCCGTGCCCCTGCCCCGTGCCCCGTGCCCGGGATTAACCGCTGTAAACGCAGCGAATTAGTACGAAAACGAAACCCATCGACGCAACCTTCATCCTCCCCCAGTGCCTTCCACCCCCGTTGCAATACAAACACACACGGGTCGGAGACAGTGGCAGGGTCAGGGGCAGGGGCAGGAGCAAGGGACGGGGGCAGAGGGTAGACGCATCAAATCACACACAAATAAATGTAATAAAGAAATAAAATTCTCAAATGCCCTTTGGCTCAGTTCGCTTCGCATTGCTATTTTACCCCCCCTTCCCCTCATGGCCTTAGCCACCCCCACACCCCCGTTAGCCAACTCGAAATTTAACAGATGGCGCGTATTAGCTGCGCTTCGCTTCGGCCCCAGAGACGAAAGCGATGTGGACTCTGCCGCAAGCGACAAACAGCACTGCGTACCTTGCACCACAAGTGATTCGTCTCTGTCTCTTTCCATATCTCTAACCCTGTCTCTATACCTGTCTCTGTCTCCATCTCTATCTCAAACCCTGTCTCTATCTACGTGTTTACTGGGTGCGTCGCAGAGATTCAATTTGATTCGTAGAGACTCAAAAAGAGTTGAAATTCTTTGAGGAATCTAACTGCTCTTAACCTTCCGCTTCTCTCTTTTCTGTCTGTCTTGTGCCACTGTGCAGGGTGCAGCGAAGAGCTGCAGAGCAACCTCAACTCTCACAGTGATTTTGAGGCTAATTAAGTCACAGTGCAGCGCTAAATGATAAGCAAAGCTAAACTAAGAAGAAGAAATTCCCTCAAAATAAAACTTTAATTCCCTCAATGATTTTATTCTAGTTTCCCCTTTTTCTCAGTATTTTGCCTCACTGTGAAGGTGTCTAGGAGGAGTACAGATCCCTTAAAGTGAACCCCTAACTCCCCTTAAAGAGTTTCAAGGAGTATTTATGGCACTTTGAAATGCTCGAAGACGCACTAAATGACTGACTGGAAATCAGCAATATTAAACACCTTCTTGTCGCTGTTTTGCCACACTGTGCAGCGCTGCCTCAAAGTGCAACCTCACCTTATCTAACTCATGAACTTCTTAACCACTGGAAATTGTTAAAAAAAAGCTTTTCTTTGCAACTAACCCAACTTTACTCTGCTCTCTCCGTGTAGAATTTCAATCTAGAACTAAAGGAATTCCCTTGCTTCCCTATCCAGCCATCTAGCCTCACTGTGCAGGCGTGGCCAGCGTGCCCAGCGAGGCCAGTGTCGTCTTACCCACAACGAAATCGAAACAAATTGCCAGCGAGCTAAGGCAAATCGAAATATTAATGCGCAACCCAATGAGCTGGAAGCGGGTCGCCCGAGCGGCTTTGGGGTAGGTCTCCCAAGCTGGCGCAGGTAGCAGGCGCCTATGCCTGACCCGTTCTACTCCTGTACCTCCTACTCCCCCCCCCCCTTCCTACTTCCCTTCCTTGCAATATTTACACTTCTTTTTTGGCTCGCGTAAATCTTGCGAAATCTTTTGCTGCTGCCGCCAGTTGGTCAGTTCCGAGAGCGAGAGGAGAGAAGAGGAGGGAAGGGGAGGGCAGGGGAGACGGCCAGCAGGTAGGGTCGTGGCATATCGCTGGGCATCGCGTAATGGATGGCACTGGCATCGCGGCGCGTCGCATCGCGTCGCTTGGAATTTCGCTGGACATAAATATTTTTATCACTTCTCTCTCGCTTGTTTGTTTGTTTCCGTTTGTTTCTGTTTTATCCCGGTCGGATGCGACGGATGTGGACACGCTGGGTCGCCTGGAGTGGTTGCCACAACGCAGCCCCCCCCCGACGGCACACTCTGCCTGGGAACTAATTCAAATTAAAGCCCTTAAGCCGAGCTCCAAAGCGACGGCGAGATTTGTGCGTTTAATTCAATTTGTGACTCGTTGAAGATGGATATCCAGGCTCATTGGAAAAGGCTGCAGAGGAGGATGCAGGGTTGAGGGGTAGAGGAGGCAGGGGGAGGTTTAGTAAGCGGAGGGCAGCAGCAGCAGCAGTAGAAACAGTAGCAGTAGCAGAGGAAATTGCTAGTGTTGAAGTAGGTAGGAGGGGTGGCAAGAAGAGTACTAGGTAGAGTAGCATAGGAGATTAAAGCTGAAGTTGGAGAAGGTTTCGCAGGAAGAGTGGTGCGAAGAGTACTAGGAGAAGTGCTAGGAAAAGTAGTAAGAGGTACTAAAGAAATACAGCCAGGAGGAAACTAAGGTTCTAGCGACCCAGAAAGAGTCCTAGCTAGACGCAGATGGAACCGTTGAAGATTTACTAAGAGAGTAGTAGAAGGGGTTGTAGTAAGAGTCCTAGCTAGGTTAGGATAGGAGGTTAAAGCTGAAGTTGTAGAAGGTTTCGTAGGAAGAGTGGTGCGAAGAGTACTAGGAGAAGTCCTAGGAAAAGTAGTAGAAAGTTCCCAAGGAATACAGCCAAGAGGAAACTAAGGTACTAGCGACCTAGGTAGAGTAGATTGTAGTAAGAGTCTTAGATGGATAGGTAAGGTCATAAGTCTTTCTTCAAGCTGTCGCTGCAAGAGTCTAAGGCAACATGATTAAAGAGGTTGAAGAAGGAGTCCAAGAAGGAGTCTTAGCAGGAGGTTGCACTAGTAGAAAGATATCAAAGCAGAAGCTAGGGGAAGAAGCAAAGCTAACAAGATGCGAAGCAGAAGCAGGAGTAAGTCGCTTGGCAGAAGGTAAACCGATTGTGGCGTTGAGACCCCGCTGAACCCTCGCTCTTCGCGAGCTACTCAGGTAACTGCGCCCGCTGCAGTTGTCCCCTTCCCCGCGCTGCAAGCTACCCTGCTGGCACTACCACACACAGCCACTGCCACCTTGTAGGTCATTCCCATTGCCAATTGCCCAGGAGATTTGTCCATAAGCCATAAATTAGCAGGGAGCAGCAGAGCAGGGGCAGCGACGCGTTGACCTTGTTGGGCCTCTGTTACCGTTATGGGGTTGACCCGCCTCGACTCGACTCGACTCGAAGATGGCAGACGCCCGCTGCGCATTTGTTTCTTTGATTAATTCTGCACGCGGCGACGGCCCACAAAAAGTTAATCGTTAGTAATTTATGACTCTCCGCGGAGGCGGGAAGCCAGCGAGGGGGGAAGTGCAAGTGGCATCGGGAGTGTGGGAGTGGGAGTGGGAGTGGAAGTATTTGCAAGGTGCGGACAATGGCGAGGCAAACACAGAGTCAGAAGACAAATAATTGGTTTGTTTGCCAAGTCGAAGGCGGACCCGGACTCCAGTTCGGATGATGATGGCATAAATGACCCGCTGACTTTGACAACAAATATGCCAAGTGAGGGAGGCAGGCAGGGGAGGGATGCCAGATGGCAGGCAGATCGATTCACTTAGCTTCGATTGGATTGAAATCGATTGGATTGAGAGTTGACGCGCCAGTTCGTCGCGTGCTCTGCGCTGCTCTGCCCTGGACTCCAGTCGAGTCGAGTTGAGGCATTCAAATGCGCCGTCCAAGTGTTGAATAAAACACCAAAAATGCAAAGAGAAGAATGTCGATGACGTCGTCGATGGCATTGGCAATGGCAATGGGCAGACAGAGCGACAGACAACAGAACAGAAGGACACAGAGAGATGAGAAGAGAAGAGCGGAGAGGAGAAGTGCGGAGGGGTAGATGGCAATGCATTGAGTTCATTGCGCTCGAGGAGTGCGGAGTGCGGCTGTCCCGGCAAGGCAATGCTGGAGGGACAGTGAGAGAGAGAGAGGGACAGTGGGACAGTGGGAGAGAGAGAGCGAGAGGAGTGTGCCACACAATGGTCGCAATTGAAAACGCCACTCGACGGGCCAACAGAGCGCACGACTGTCCGACCAAATGGCATTTGTGCCTGCCCAGCTGTGTGTGTAGAATTCGCATTCAGCATGCGAGGGTGGCTACAACAGTTTGTGGCCAGCTGCACAAAGCGCAAAACAATGAGAGAATAGAGAGAGAGAGAGAGAGAGAGAGAGAGAGAGAGAGAGAGAGAGAGAGAGAGAGAGAGAGAGAGAGAGAGAGGGTGCAGTGGAGAGGGTAATTATGTTATCATCATTTGTGGCAGATCAAAGCAAGATGTGAATCACTAATGCTATTTCTGATTGAATAGGTAGATTAATGGTTGCACTCCCTGAATCAACGCAAGCATAAGGAATGCACAACCTACGATTTGTGAAGTTCTTGAAACAAAGCGCAAACAATTTTATTATATTTATTATATTGTCTTCCAATATTTTTGAACTTAATTCGCTCTACTTTTTCATTTTAACTTTCAAATTGCAAAAAAATCATGAAATATATTGAATAATTAATTGTATTATATAGAGAATTAATGAAGAAACGATAAATAAGTGAAGTCAAGGCTTGTTTCTAGAGTGTGGCATTATTTTCCTGCCTCAAACATGTTTTAACAGTATCATTTAAGTAATTTCACACTGTCGCTAAACAAATTGATGAATTTAACTCTTTCTTGTATATATAAAGATATCATAAAGGTATTTCGATGGGTTTATAGCATAAATAAATTATAGATATAGAATATTAGCAAGCTAGTTCTAACACTTGAAGCTTAACTTTTGCTCGACAAAGGTAATCGATAATTACTTCCTAAGGTTTTCAGTGAAAGATATCTAAATAAAGGTAAAAATGTTTTTTAAAAAATAAAGGTCTTTAAAGGTTCTCTACAAAGGTTCGTGATATAGGTTCCTTACTACTTAATGTAAATTGTTTTGTACACATGACTTAGATCAATAAGGTTCAGCTTAAAAGTTTTCTTTGATGATTGTCGGTGAAGGTTCCCAAAAAAGGTTCTTATTGGAGATACTTAACGCAGAAAATCTATAGAGGTGTACTCCCTAAAGGTTTTCTTTAAAAATTCTCTACAAAGGTTCGTGACAAAGGTCCTATATGTATGGTAGGTTGAAGATAAAGGTTTCCTGTACAAGTGACTGATAGAGATTTTTATTAAAGGTTTTCTTTTAAGGTTGTCGACAAAGGTTCTGTTCCAAAGTTTCCTTAAAAGTAGCGCGATAGAGGTTAAGGTGCTCCGAAAAGGTGCCTTGTAAAGGTGTTCGGTACTGCATAGCACTACTCTAGAACACAATCTCAATCTGTGGCGCAAACTGCACGAGCACACCTCGTTCTGAGAAGTGCTTGTAGTTTATTGAGGTAATGGCAATCGAATGGGAATGGGAATGGGATGGGGGGGGGGGAAGGGAAGAAGGGTTCGAGTACGGTACGAGTATGGTTCGAATATGGTTGGTGGTACTCACTCTTGCACTCGTTGGCATCGTTGTCTGTGGCACGTCCCCAGGGCCGGTCGAAGTAGAAGGGTTTGCATCTCTCGCACTCGGGTCCGGCGGTGTTGTGCTTGCAGGCACAAGTCATGGTCAGCTTGGCGTTCAGCTGCAGCTGCAGGGCGGAGCCAGTGCGTCCGAAGCTGTGACTAGTGAGATGCGACTGAGCTGCGCTGGGCATGTCATCGCCATCCTGGCCATCGTCCTGGCCATTGCCATCCTGATTAGAGTGGGAGGAGGAGGCGGCGGCACTGATGCCGGTGGCAATGCACTCGGAGGCGTGGCCATTGCACTTGCAGCGACCGCCCACAGCGAAATCGGAGACCGCATAATGCTGCGAGATCGACAGCAGTTGTTGCATTGCCGCAGCCGCAGCAGCAGCAGACGAGGCACCATCAGTGCGTGGCACAGCAGTGGCAGCAATGGACTTGCCACCCGGCGACGTGGTCTTTGCCGACGGCGGCACTGGTGTGGTGGCTGCTGCCACCAACTTGCTCTGGAAGTGCTTCTCGTAGGCGCTGCTCTTGTGCTTGGAGTGACGCTTGCCCTCGCCATCGTTGGCATAGTCCAGATGCAGCACATCGTCCAGCTCGAGATGCTTCTTGGGCTCCTCGTACTCCTCCTGATCGTAGCCAGCACTGTCGTTGTCCTGCAGATTGTAATCGTACTCATCCTGCTCGTCCAGCTCGTGGGCATCCAACTCATCCTCCTCCTCCTCCTCCTGGCTGGCGGTCATCTCATCACTGAAGCTATTCGCATTCGCCTTGGCCTTGGCCCGCTCCCGACTCAGCAGCAGTTGCGGCGGCAACTCGAGACGATGGAAGACCACACGTATATCGGTGGCAGTTACCCAATCCTGCAGCACCAGCGATGAGTCCAAATCATTGGCAGAGGGACGACCCTCCAGGGTGTTGAAGGCAAAGCGAGCCTGCGCTCCTCCTCCTCCTCCAGCACCGCCTCCGCCTGCACCGTTGCCGCCGTCGTGCTGGGAGTTCATGCAACGTGCCTCCTGCTCATTGAACTTGCTAATCTTGGCACGATCGGGTCTGCCGTAGAACTTCTGGCACTGCGACGAGTAGAACTGAAAGGGTTGCCAGGTCTGGCCAAAGTCGGAGCTCTTGTAGATGGCCAGCGAGTCGGGCCTCGGTGACTTGGGGCAGAACGAGAGCGAGATGTAGGTGAGCTCGTACTTCTTGCCCAGCGAGAGGGTCAAGGTGACATTGTCGGGCGGTGCCGTGTCGGGATCATGTGGCACATTGACGCTGCCCGAACGCCAGCAGGTCACATTACTCGGATTGTTGAGATCGGTCAGTGCGGAGGCGCCGTAGCGATGCAGCTCGGACTTGTCGCAGAGGCGACACTCACCGGGGCTGCCGTCGCGTTGCAACTCACAGAAGCGTTCCGGTTGCACGGCTCCGCAGACACTCGATGCCTGCACCGGATTCCCGTAGGCGGCGTTCACAAAGCTCGGCAGGCACTTGCGGGGCTTCCCCTCGAAGTAGCACGGATCGTTGGCGCTGATCCCAGCGCCGGCAGCGACGGTAGCGACGGCGAGCAGCGCAGCCAGTGGCAGGAGCAGCTGCAGCCTCATCTTGAATGCGTGGCGATCTCTCTGCCTGTCGCACTCTCTCTCTCTCTCTCACTCTCTCTCTCTCTCTTTCTACTGTATTTAGCACTGTGTTCTGAACACTCTTTTTCTCTCTCTCTTCTTCCAACTGTATTTAGCACTCTTTCTCTTTTTCTCTTTCCTTCTCAATAGTATTTTTGTCACTCTCAAGTGTTTCTCTCTCGTTCTCTTTCACTCGCGAGGATCAATTGAACGCAACACAACAACAAAAAAAAGCAACAAAAACAAGCGCGCTGCTTACGCTGACGTCGACGTCGACGAGCGGCGGCGTCACTGAGTCTGGCACAGCGGCCGCATGCAACAGCTGCCGCTCTGATAACCGCTGCTGTCTCTCACTCACTCTCGTCCTCTCTCTGGCTCTCTTTATCTTTCTCTTTCTCTCACTGTGTTTTCGTCTCTGTGCTTGTTTTGGAGCGCGCTGCGATGCAACTCGGTCAACTGCCAGCGTTGTTCTGTTTTCTGTTCTCGCTTCGCGTCCTCGCTTCGCGTATCCTGCGAGGCAACAACAACAACAACAATATCACGACAGACAACAACAGTGTGCTTCAGTGTGTCTCTGTGTGTGTTGAGTTTCTTTTCGTTTTCACCACTCACTGCATGTTGCGGAGGCTGCAAATGTTGACGAACACGAACAAACACGAACGAACACGAGAATCACCGAAAAAAAAATACCAACAAAATTCGTAACACGAGGCACGCACACGAGTGCGTGGGCACACGAGCACGGGCACGATTCACGTACGTACGCACGCACACACACACTGACAGACGTCGCTTCGTCACTCTGTTCGCTCTGTTAGCGTCGGCTTCGGCTTCGCTGTTTGCGTCGGCTTCGTTGTTCACCTGGCAAACGGTTGTCCGTTACTAAACCGACGCAGCATCTCGTGTCGCCGGCTCTGCTGCCAGCCTGTCTGATGTCGCTGCTGCTGCGCTGCTGCTGCTGCTGTTGCTGCTGTTGCTGGTGCAGTCTTCGTGCTGCTTTCGTTTGTTCGTTCGTCGTTCGTTCGTTCGTGGCTTGTGGGTCGCAACTTGTGCTCTCTTTGTCGCCCCTTCTCGCTCGCACTGACTTGCTGCTGCCCAGAGCATTGTGTTGCTGTTGCTGTCACAGCAACAGTGGGCTCAACTCTGTGGGATTTGCACGAAATCGAACGTTTAAGTAAATTTATATATTAAATTAAGTTTGACTAGTCTTTGATTGTAAATGAAATTTATCAATATTAGGGAATAAATGTATGTAAATTTGTTCGAACGAATTAAATATGTCAAGTAGACATTTTATGGCAATATTTATTTTAGAAATTAATACTGCAATTTATTTATTTAATATAATTCCAGTTTATTTTTCATATAAAATTATTCTCCATTTTTGTCTATTTTTTGATTGTTAATAAAGTACATGTGAACACAAATATAAATGAATGACTAGATGAATGAATTTATAAGTGAAATATGTGAAGTAATTTTTAAACGCTTGTCTTAAATTTGTATTTTAATTTATATATTGCATTTATTTCAGTTTTAATGCATCCCCATTTTTTGCATTTATAGTTTTAATATAGCAACAATAATATTGAAATAAATATAAAATGAAGTAATGTGCACTACAAAGATGTTAAAAAACCAGATCAGATATTTGAAAATAATTATAGCACCATCATTCCTGGAGGGATCCAGTATGTATGATCCAAGTATTTATTGTATAATATTTATTTTTACTCATTTATTTTACACATAAAATCCTTTCAAAAATAAGAGTTAAACTATTGAAAGTATATTTTTCCCTTTATATTACTTATGATTAATTATAAATTATTTGTATGACATGTTTTTATTATTTTCTTTTAGTAGACTCCACTTTATGCAAATTGAGTGAATAAACTCTGCGCATACGGATTCACAAATTCACCACACTTTAAAAATTGATTTGCAAAGTACTAAGCTGTGCACCACTGTTCGCAATGTGGAATTAGGTTTTGTGGATGCTGCCGCTGCTGAGCAGCAACATCTGCTCGCGTCGTTGTGTTGCGTGCAACTTGTTGCCAGTGCGCGCTGTGCTTGGCAACATGTGCTTGGACTTTTTGGCAACCTGCCCACAAGTTTTAATTAGCTGACTGTGACTTTGCACAGGAAATAGACAGAGATAGAAATACACAAGTTTGTGTGGTGTGTGTATGTGTGTGTGTGTGAGTATTGGCATGAAAATGCAGACAATTCCAACCCATTTATGCGCAAGTCTTTGCCATAACCTCAATTCGCAACTGACAGCCCCAAAAACTTCCGCTGTCGTGATTCCCATTCATTTTCATTCACAATTCACAATTCACAATGCAAAGCGCCCGACAAATATGCCCAGTCAGACGCGCAGCGCGCAGACGCAGCGACGCCAACGACGCAGCGACGCCTGCGCAGCGCTGTTTTGCTCGCTTGTTTCCTGCTAATTCCCACAGTGCGCCCAGCGACATGAACGAACGCGCCTCCTTCTCTTCACTATCCTCTCCCTCTCTCTCTCTCTCTCTCTCTCTCTCGATCTGTACAGTTGTTGTTGTTGCTGCTCTGCAGTGTCATCTGCAATTTGTAAGGGCCTCCTCTCTGGTCTCCCCCTCCCCGCACGCATTTAACTTCGTGCACTGCGAAGCGCAGCCGAAATCGAGCCGAAAGCTACGCGAACGTGCTCAAGCCAAGGGGGAAAGACAGGGCCGTAGCCACGGTACATGTGGGCGCCTTGGCTTGCCGAAATTTATAGTATTAAATATTTTATTTTTATGGTACAAGTATTTAGCTGATGAAACATTTTATATTAAAAAAATTAACAAAATGAATTTTCTTATAACTTTTTCACGATTTTATATTGTGATTATTATTATGCTACTAAATTAAACACATTTATCTAGTACATTTTTATTATATTAATATAAAATTTTTATTACATCAGAACGGGCCTTTGCCATTCGTACACCCTGCACACGCCTAGCTGCGGACCTGGAGAGAGAGCGCGCTGAGAAGCTTCCGTTTGACTGGGCAACGGTTTGTGTTGCTCTCCGCGCTGCTGCTCCACCCCTCCTCCCCTAACCAACACTTTCATCCTGGGCCCTTGTGTTGTTGTTGTTGTTGTTGTTGTTGTGTTGGAGGCCTTTTGATTTATTGTTTTTGACATTCTGTGCGTCGTCTGGGCTCATTTCTTACCTCGGCTCAGCTCAAGTGGTTCCCAACAACAACAACAACTACAGCAACAACAACAATCGGACTCGTTATGTTTTATTTATAACGGATTTGTAGCTGCCTGCGCTATATAAATATTTATGCGGGGCGCAGAACGGAGACGTGGGGGGGGGGTCGCCTGACTCCGCTCCTGTCAGAGACATCAGCGTCGCCTGGTCGAATATTCGAATGTGACCTGTGCGTGGTGACTTTTGAGTTGGGTTCGAGACCCGCAAAAAGGAATGTTAAATTCATTCCGTTTCGTTTCATTTTGTTTCATTTCGTTTCGTTTAATTTTGTTTTGATCACATTGTACTTCGAGCCAAGTTTGCTTTGCTCTGCTAACTTTCCGTTTCAGCCTCCACGGCGGCGGCCCCATTCCTGTCTTGGCTTGGCTGCGGGGCAGCGCTGCAACGTCTAATTATGACGCCAACTGCGCCGCCAACTGCAGCGCCAGCTACAGCGCTGATGGTGCCGCCAGATACACCTTGCCTGCTGCTGACGAGAGGCGCGGGGGGGGGGGCGTGGCTGCACTTGACTGACTCGATGGTCTTTCTTCACGGAGTGAGTGAGTGAAACTGCTTCTCACTGGCCACGCCCCCTTGATTTACTTGGCAAAAGGTGGGCGTGGCAGTGGCCAGTTTGGCACATGGAAATCACAGTTAGCCGCAACCATCAAAAGCAATAACACGCTCGCCTGCGCCTTTCTCTGCGATTCTCAGGAATGCCTAATCAAACAAAACTATCGTATAAAGAAGTGGAGTGAAGTTATACCCGAGAAGTACCTTCTGGAGAACCTTTCTATATGCAATACCTACTTCCCAAATCTAAAGAAACTCCTCAATATGAGTACTGGCATTGCCTTGACCCACAAGTCAAGTTAATGTAATCCTAATTCCATATCCGAATGCCATCCATAGAATTTGTAAGGCTTCAACATAGACATACTTTTTTATATATTTATAAATGCAACAAAGCGGTAAAAAAGTTATACTTTAAGTTTTTAAAGATAACGAAAAAAAAATTTAGAACAAACGCCTCAAGACTTCTAAGGATTATCGCAACTGAAGAATCTGTGAAAGTTGTAAGTATATTCTGGTAAATTAGATGGTAATCTAGAGAGGGAAGTTGAGAGATTGGATTGAGTAAAGATCGAAATTGAGGTAATTCAGAATGCTTTAATTCTGTTCTGTATCTACAAAATATTTCTAAACAGAGGGTGTTCCAATTATGGTCACTCTTGCAGCTAAAAGGGGTGAGATTTCTGGGTTTAAGGGTATAAATAAACATAGTTCCCAGCATCGAATCGCTCTGAGTTTCAGAAACCTTGAATCTTGAAATAGTTTCCTACAGAGGGTACCCAGAAAGTCAGCCTGCCTAATTTGGGGTCTCTAACTTATATAATAGCCGAGATTTGTGAGATTTTTGGGACTATTTTGTATATTATGTGTTTCATTTTCAAAAGAACTCCTCCTCAGAATATATTCTAGATATGTTTACTTTCAGAGTTCTTAAAAAGTCATTAGCATACCAAATTTGATAAGATTTTGACCTAAATCTGCATTGAATCGACCTTCATTCCATGAAATGTTTTCCTGTAAACCCGTCAGTATGTAAAACTTAGGAATTCTTTAAGGTTTTTGAACTCAACCTACGTTTTTTAAAGCATCGCATCGCTTTGGCTTTACCTGTCTACAGATTATCGAGATGTGAAGTGCTTTTTCCATTCCATTCGAGCATTTATTTGGCATGATCAATTTTACAATTGGAATAATTTCTGTTATTTTTTCGTTTTCTAGTAAAATTTTTATAAAATTTACGTAATTTGTTTCAGACCCAACAGAATATATTTGACTTATTGATTGCGATGACTGTGGCATGTGAGTTTTGGTCGCCCAAGAAGGAAAAGAAGCCTCGGGCGGACGTTGATCAGGAGAAGGAAGTGGAGAAGGTGCCCGCACCACTGCCGGAGAACTGTGAAAACCGTGAAAAGTTGCCCAAACCGACGCAGTACGAGAAAATGCTTAACTTGTTCAACACACGAATTCTCGACTTCCAGGAGAAGGATGCACTCGTCTTTCCCGGTCGTTATGTGATCCATGTCGAGAAGGTCTCTCCGCTAGAGATCTCAAGGCAATTCGTTGAGCCGCATTACTCATTGGACGGTCAATGTGCTCCGTCTGCGCGCAGCGTGCTGAGGAATCTGTTTGGAGCGCAGTCCTTGAGCAGTTTGCTGCTGTTGATCACACCCACTGCCATGGAGCACAAGGCCGAGGTGGTGGTGCACGGCTTCGAGCTGGACTCGATGGAGCATCTGGGCGCAACCATAATGGATGACGCCGAGTGGGAGCAGATCGAGCAGAAGCACGTTGCCAACAGCTTCGAAGTGGTCTTCAGCTCGGGCTACATTGCACTCGAGGATGTGAGTGAGCCCACAGCGATGTTGGAGACCATAAGCGATATAAAACTACAGGCGCCCAATAAAATCCAAACTGTTGTATACGGCGAGACTCCGTTGAGTCTTTATTACCGCCGTGTCCTCCCCCGCGTGGAGGATGTGGATGAGGGGCGCGAGAATTACGAGAAAGAGCCCAGCGAAATCTCCAATGCGATTACTCAAGTTATATCCGAGTCTGAGGACGACAAACTAACGGTGCACTCGACACAGACCTTCGATGTGATGCCCGTCAAGGGACATGCCCAGTCAAAGATCAGCGCGACCCTGCGTATGGCCTCGCGAGTCTCCAAGCAGAAGCAGAAGTTCAACAAGCATCCGATCAACAAGAAGCACGGCGTCCTCCAGGAAGCCCTCTGGCCCCCGCTGGACTGCAGTCGCATACTCGATATGCGTCAGATAAACACAATCCGGAAGGACTTCGCCATACAGCTGTACTCGCAGCAGATGCAGAACCGGGAACGCAAATGGAACTCCTGCTTCAGCCAGACCTCCAAGCGTCGCAACATATACGTGAAGTGCGAACCTAAGTAGTTTACAGGGGCAAGCCCTTTGGTCCCCCAACCCCCTTCCTGGCGGGGACTGCAGAGCGGACTCAATTTTACTCGTTTAATAAATTTGGTGTCGTAAAGAGATTCGTAAGATTCGCAAAGAGATTGGGAGGGAAAAAGAAAGGGCAACTTTCAGTTGTGCCCTAAGAGAGAGAGAGAGATCTCGGGTGTATTGCTATAGTTGAAAGGGGGTCTTACACTACTCTAGGTGTTAATTCTGTCCATTAGCAACAGCTTCAGTATTTAGTCACTGTTTTTACATCTCTATTTCCTCCCCAACCCAGTTCGAGTTGGACTAGACCAACTGAATGTTTAGGTTACCATAAAGGCAGTGCTTGAAACTGTCTCTATTTATTATTCCTTACGATATCGCAGACAAACTTGGCACAGCAGATGATAAGACTGTGCTTCATACGTCTATTAAATTTCATCATGATCGGGGTGACTTAAACATATATAAATAAAATCGGAAAAATCTGTTTATAATGCACAGCATCAGAGTTATCGCTACCAAATTGGGCACAGCAGATATTAAGAGAAATCTCATAATGCTGTTTTAATTTCATACGTCTATTACATAGATATATAGTTGTGTATATCTCTATGCATTGATCAGCTTCAGAGATATACGAGGGTCGTTTGATAAGTCCGTGACTTTTTGTATTTGCCGCGCACCTGCTCTAAATACAACACTGCTCCTGTCAGCAGTTATCGATTAACAGCTGACTGTAAAATTTTGAGAAAGCTGCGTTTTTTGGTTTGCGTTTTATAGGCATTGAAAGCAGACGATCTCGTGAATTTTAACGAAAATGGAAAAAAGTGAATTTCGTGTCAGCATGGCAAAATTTCATAAATTGGGCTACGAACTGCTACCCCATCCAGCATATTCTCCAGATTTAGCCCCCTGTGACTATTTTTTGTTTCCAAACATGAAGAAATGGCTCGGCGGTAAGAGATTCGGGTCATCACAGAAACAAACGACTATTTTGAGGGCCTTGAGAAAACCTATTATTTGGAAGGAATAAAAAAATTGGAAAAACGCTGGACTAAATGTATAGAGCTAAAAGAAGATTATGTTGAGAAATAAAACGCTTCTTTGACGAAAAAAATATATTTTATTCAAAAAGTCACGGACTTATCAAACGACCCTCGTAGCAACTTAACTTTGCACTTCAAATAATCAAATTATCCTTCTCAATCTGTTCAATTTTCATTATTATTTATTATTTATTATTATTATTATTTATTATTTAATACGTTAAGTAAATTGAATATACCTAATACCCTATTCCATTTAGATTTCCCCTCGCTTGCCAAACCTTGCCTACTTTCCCCCGATTTCTGGCAGTGTAGTCAGACGTGCTTTACTTTAAATGCGTGATTAGTCATGGGATTCAGTTGTGTTTGTGGTTGGGGGGACAACTACTGTTCTTCGGACCTGCCTTGCAACTGCAATCGGATGCCGGCAGCAGCAACAACAACAACAACAGCAGCAACAACAACAACAACAAGTTGCAGCACCGCGGGTTGCACAACAACAACAACAACAACAATCATCGGAATCGAACCGAAATCGACAGGCGGCCAATCGAGATGAACTCAAGCAGAGACGTAGCAAGGGAGAGAGCAGGAAGGAAAGTGTGGGAGAGAGAGAGAGAGAGATGCATAGCAGTGCGTGTGTGCCTTTCCATCTGTGTGTGTGTGTGTGTGCACTGTGGGACAAGTCAAAGTATGTTTGCCTATTTGCCGCCTCGACTCAGCGAGGCAATTAAGTCAAACAGTTGCTGCAGGAAGTTGTCGCCCCATTTGCCGCTGCTGCGGTAGAGTTAAACCCCTGCCCCCCCCCCTCCCCTCTCACACTCTCTCTCTCACTCACAAACTCACTTCCCTCCCTCTCTCTCTCTCTCTGCACTGCCTGCCTGCAACGTCGCCTTGCCAAGTCAATTGCTTTGCCACCACAATATCATCAATGCATTTCTCCTTCTCTCCCTTCTCTCCCTCCTCCTCCTCCTTCTCCTGCTTCTTGCCCCCTTCCCCCTGCTTGCCTGACATCGCCTACGCCTGTTGCACTGCACGCTGCGTTGCCTTGGCCGCCCTGCGCGGCGGATCTTAAGTAAATATTTGGCCTACGTGCCCATTACGTGATTTCCCGATAGCCTTCATCGATGCCTGATGGTGCAGCCTGATGATGAGCTGCACTTGAGCTGCGGCACGACGATGACGATGACGATGATGCCGATTGAGGCTACCCACTTGAAACAGAGGAAAGAAGCAGAGAAAGAGAGAGAGAGAGAGAGAGTAAGAGGGGAGTTGCAGACATGGTGATAATTAATTTACAAATATAAAACGAAGTTTAAACTCTAAGAATAAGCTAGCAATACGTTGTTCATCGTTTAACGGGGGCGTAAAGAGGCGTGGCTGCATTGTCTAACTTACTTTAGCTGCGGCCACTAGTCAGACATATTCTCAGCGAATTTGATAGCGCTAGCTCCTTTACTTTTCGATATAAAGCTGTTCATACGAACAAAATGACTGTCAGTTCACTCTCTTTCTCTCTCTCTCTCACACACTAAGTAATTCTCTATTTAGTAATTTGTTGATTTCATATTTCCGGCAAATTAAAATGGCCTTTTTGATGGGCTGTCAGGCGCAGGTCAAGAAAGCTTTGCCAGGAAAATGTCTGTTAGAAGAGGCAAAGGCAAGTGAGGAAAGGGAGGAAGAGAGAGAGAAGGCAATATCTGCATGCCATATTTTTGTTCATTAAGAGACGCACACACACAGCAAGTCCAGAGCCAGGAGAGGAACATTAAGGAAGGGAAAAAGACAGAGAGAGAGAGAGGGAGAGAGGGAGAGGAAGTTGAGCTGATGTAGAAAACTTTCTGCTTCGTTAAAAATGATGTACGAATCAAATGCCAAAAGCAATTTAACAACAACAAACACTAAAACAACAATCATTACAACAAGAACAACAAAACGGAACAGAACAGAGAACAGTGCAGAGAACAAAGCATCCTGGCATCCTGGCCAAGCCCAAGGAAGATGCCAACAGGGCAGGGCCAGGAGCGGATTGCGGGGCGAGAGGAAGGCGCCCAAAAACGCAGCAGGAGCAGTTGCAAAAGGCAATGAGCAAAATAAATAAATCATTTAAATGAAATAAATTACGCACACACAGTCACAGGCATGTGTACGTACGTGTTTGCTCTGTGTGTGTGTGTGTGTGTGTGTGTGTGTGTGTGTGTGCTCTGTGTGTGTGTGTGTCCTGTTGCTGTGTAGCAGCGCCTGCCAGCCACAGGGCTCATTAGAAATACATAACAGACACACACACACACACACAGTTAGACAAATACTAATTCATACACACTGCCACACACACTTAGACAAATACTAACACACACACACACACACACACACACACACGCACCGCAACACAAACCGAAAGCCAAAAAATTTTCAGCTCAGTTTCAGCAACAAACCAAACATTTTTGCTAGCAATGCGAGGAAACACAACAATGCACGGGAAAAGCAGAAAAGCGGAAAAGCGTAAAAATGAAAAAAGCAACAACAATAACAACAACAACAAATATAAAAAAATTATAACTAAAATATGGTAAAAATTTGTTGAAAATTAATTGAAACTAAAATGCAAACATGGCAAATAAATAAAGCCAAAAGGCATTAGAGAGAAGGGAGCTAGATAGGGAGAGAGAGAGAGATAAAGAGAGAGAGAGACCGAGAGAGTACAATAAAACTGGGAGGTCAACTTATCATAGGCATGCTATAGACCTTTATACCCTTCATAGTTTGAAAATATGTCAATTCGAAATTTTTTTTTTAGTTTCATTCGATTTTCAACATTTTTATGGGAAATATTTTATTTATATTTTTCATTGTTTATACTTCATTATTAAAATGCGATTTGAATGAAATTATAACTACATATGTAAAGGAATATATATTCAAAAAAGAACCTAAATTAAACCTATTGTATCTATGGCAACTATATGATATAGTGGAGGAATTGTATTAAAATTTGGGGAGGTAAAGTAAAAAACTTTAACACTTAAGTCTAGTTGCATTACCATGAAAAATGGCAAAAATCGAACGATAGTTATTATGTAAGTTATATGATATATTGGTATTATCCGACCTACGAGTATATGCAACAACCTTTTCGACCCATTCTACCTATTCTATGCAACGTGTAACATGCAACATATGTATAAACAAAGTTTCATTGAAAAACCCCAAAAAAATAAAAGAATGCAAAAAGTTCTATCATCTCAGTTGTTCATGCTGCACAAGCATATATATATAATATATAGTACACTGTGCAAACTGCTGCTCAAATTGAATATACCCTTCGCACTGCAAGTTTATCAGCACAACATAAAACACGCAACTAAATATGATGAACATTTTCGTGCGAAATCAACGTAAGCACAAGTTGGTGAAATACTCTCTTCTCCCTCCCCCTCCCCTGCTCTCGCACACACATACACACACACGTACGCTACTGTACTCGCATATCATGTATGTATGTACATATCATGGACACATATTTATGAGCGCCCTTTGACCCGACGCCGAGTAAACTTCATTTCCCACTTCCCTCTCTATTTGTCAGCTATGATTGTTGATCCTGTGAGCGGAAAATGTGTATAAAATACCAAAAAGGAAATTGAATAGATTAGAGTGACCAGACTGGGCTAGATCGATGGTGCGATAGGCGTGACAGGAATCGAAAAGAAAGAAGAAGGTGGGAGGAATAACTTGGAACTTGCTGTGACTGCGTTAAATAATGTTTGAATCACTTGTAAAGCACTTTTAAATCATCATCAAGTCACAAGATTGATGAGACTTGATTGAATATATAGTTATTCAATCAAACCTCCGATGAATATCGCTATAAATATCGCTTGGGGGCGATGAACATTATGCGAGGCAGAAATCGAAGCAGAAGCTTGTCAAAGTCAAAGGTGCAGAAAGCAGGGCGAAAAAAGAAGGAAAAGTGGTTGGTTAAGGAGAAGAAGTAGAAGAGTAGTAAGAGAAACCAGACGAAGGAGAAGAGTAGGGAGAGTGGCAGGAAGAGGAGCAGGAAGGCAACCCGAATGGAGTCGAAAGTATTTTGCACTAAAAGCGAAACTACTTAGCATTTGAGCATTTGGCAGCGGGTCGAGAAGTGCCAAGAGAGAGAGAGAGAGAGAGAGAGGGGGAAGGGAAAGGAAGAAGGCAGCGGAAAGGAGAGTAGAGTGTGTGTTGCAGGAGCAGGAGGGGAGGGTAAAGTGGGCAGGCAGGCGGAAACGGAAAAGGGAAAGCCAGGAATGAGGTCAAGAGACAAAATAAGCTTCCGCCGCAAGGCGCTGCATGTGTGTGTGACTGTGTGTGTGGCAAGTGGGTGAAACTGTGTGTGTGCCGGTGCGTATGTGTGCTAGGTATGTGTGTGTTCATCAGTGTGTGTGTCGGTGCGTGTGTGCGTTGCCCAGCAGCGTAGGCATTTCACTATAGCCCCACTTAGCCGTGCTCCCAGCTCTGTTTCCGTCTCCCCCACCCCCCTACTCCCTTTCTACAGCAGCCTGCCCCACTCCCTGCCCCACTCCCTGCCCTTACTCTACTGCCCTGCCCCCCTTCTGCCTCTTTGCTCTTTCTCTCTCTCTCTCTCTCGGCCTCTTAGCACTCCAATGGGAATTTAACGGTCAAATCGCTTGACTTTTTCCGCCACATTCTGCATTCCTTTTCGAGCTGCGGCCAAGACGCCCCCCCCTCCCACTCGCCTTGGTTCACTACGCTCCTGGGTCAGCCTTGCCCGCTGTTGTTGTTGTTGTTGTTGGGTGAGTTACGCTTCATTAACTCGTTTGATGCACAGCTCGAGGCGAAGCGAGGCGCGGTGGCTTCACTTCATTTAGAAAACTTATTTAGACCACAAGCTGCACCTCCCCCTCTTCCCTCTCTCTCTCTTCCTCCTTTACCCCCCTCTCTCTAGTGCTGCATTTGAATTTGATTTACCGTTATCATTTGTGAATTTATCGAGGCACACCGAGCGAGACGACAAGAAAATCGCATATTAATTATGCGCCTCGTTGTCGCTGCCTTAGTTCAGCTACCCCCCTCTCTCTCTATATGCTCCCCCTCCCCCGCGGGCTGTAGTAGGGATTACCAGTGTGAGTTTTACTGTGAAATTGTCAAGAAAATGCGTGTTTAAGCCAGATTAAATGCAGCCCCATCTAGATTTATGGCCCACTTGCTGCAGACCAGCAATGTCCCCTCCCCTCCTTCCCTCCCCTACCCCTTGTGGCTGCCCCTTTGAGCATTTTGATGCCGTTTCGAATTCCATTTGGCCTGCGCTGTCGCATCATTGTTTACTCGAAATTATTTATGGCCTTAAAATCAACTGCGCGCTATCAAATTACACTGACAGCGCTTGCAACATGTTGCAGCAACATGCTGTGTGTGGATGCTGTTTGGTGAGTTGCCACGCCAGCAACATGTTGTTGTCTTCATCGTCTCTGTTACGATCGTGTGGGCGCCAGCGACTGCTGGGCGTGCTGGGCGTGGCCAGGTGGGCGTACGCAGCCAAACAGCGCAGTCAATATCGAAAAAGTAATTAAAGGCAGCGACGGCAGAGGAGAGCGAAAAAGAGGGGAAGAGGGAGCGAGAGAGAGATAGGGAGAGAGGGAGAGAAGAAGTGAGATGCGTTTGGGCGCAGTGAAAACGTTGCCGTTGCCACGCCTACCAGCGACAGCGCCCCCCCGTCCCTGGTAGGCTGCCTGTCAAGTGCAGTTCGTGCCACATGCGGTCGCCAAACGGCAACAACGACGAACGGCGGCATCAACACGACTCGCAGATACCCTACTGCCTGCCGAAAGGGAAGAAATATGCAGCAAGGCAAGGAAGCTCATCTAGAAGAGAACAGCTCAGCATTGTGGAAACAATTTCGAGATCGATTAGAGCGAAGGAAGGGAAAATTCCTGTTTTCTGTCCGTATGAACATTTATATCTCGGTGAATATAAGAGCTTGATCTATCAAATTTGCTTACAATATGTCTTATTATTGCACACAGACATAGTTTGTATTAGAAACTGACTAAGTCTCCTTTTGCTGTTGTAAATCGAAAAATATCTCATTGCTGGCGTAGTTTTAAAACTAGATCATTCAGTTTTAACAGGTTTAACCTTCGAAATAAATTCTCAAAATTTAGTGTTGATTGCGTGATGTTCATAAGAACTATATGAGAGTAATAAGAGAAGTCCTAAGTCGACTATAGCTTCATACTTTTTAAACCACGATTTGCCAGAACAATTCCTAAATACTTTTTCTTTATTCTTAGTTTTTTTTCAATAATATCTCAATTTCACTGTCAATTGTTCTTCAAATTGAAAAATATCTTGATTATAAATGAAATTTCGCAATTGTTAATTCTTCAATCTTTTCAAGAATATATCAAGAAAGTCTTTATAATATTGGCAACAAGGAAACATCACATTATTTATAAAACTTAAGATTCTTTACATTTCTAATATATATTGCGCTGCAAGAGAGTCCTATTCACTTTCAATTGTTAAGTGTTTTCTAATTACCACAAACAACTTCAACTTCAATTTCGATCCTTGTGGCCAAGTTCAGTGCACAGCTAATGTACCCTTTCACCCCGTAGGGGGTCACAACGCAATCAACACGCATCCGTTTTGTGCAACGTAAACGGCAATTATCAGCGACATGAGACCAAACCAATTGTGTGGCCCTAACCCCCTCCCCCTCCCCCCTCGCCGGCCCTCCCTTCCGCTTGCCACACTTGGCCTACGCCCCGGTGCAGGAAGTGTGCGATAGGCCAAGCGAGGACATATCGCACAGGACAGCCACCTGTCGCCCGATTGTGTGGCCCGATGTGCATGTGTGTGTGTCCCTCTGTGTGTGTATGTGTGTGTGAGTTCGTGTGTGTGTGTACGAGTGTAATTGCAGCGCGAGCCACAAAAACTGATTACTGTGTTCAATGACCAAAGTAGGCGTCGCCTTTTCCGGCACAACAAACTTCCTGCCTTCCCAGTCTGCCCTTGCCACGCCCCTCGTATAGGTCAATTGCCGACTGGACGTTATTAAATTTATTCAATACTTTTACAGCCTTAAAGCTAAGAAAAAAAAATACAAAAAAAACGTATGCAAAATTCAAACAAGCTTGGAACTTAGGACTAAAGATACAGATACACATAGAGATAGAAATATATGGAGAATACAGACAGAAGTAAGGATAAAAATACAGTTGGAGATATATGGTAGATTGAAGTGAGGATACAAATAGAAATAGATACAAAGATACAGAGTGCAAACCAGATAAAGAAGGAGACGTAGATGCAGTTACAGATGAGAGACCTGCATGCGGTGCTTACTGGCACCGCAAACACCGCATGGATAATATAGAGAATAAGCTAGTCTCGTTGGGATAAATGAGCCCCTCTCTGAGTATTCAGCATGAGGGAGCACTACCAACAAAGGTGCCAAGCGAGAGTCAGCGTTGGTTGCCAAACAAGACCACCTGCTTCATCAAATTATCCATGCGGTGTTTGCGGTACTTAGCAACACCGCATGCAGTTCACTCAAACAGAAACAAATGTAAAATGCAACACAGCAGGTGAGAAAGATACAGTTACAGCTACAGATATGGAATGCAATACATTAAGAGATATAGATACAATTTACAGATCGTACGAAACTAAGGTACAGACAGATATCGATCACTCCTCCACGATCACTCCTCAGTTGGGTACGGTAGGACATACAAAAATGTAGTATATATAACAAACAGGGTGTTGGTAGCGGGTGGCGGGTGGCGGGGGGAAGGGGGCAGTGCAGAGGTGCAGGTGTAGGCGGAGGCATATATGCAATGTGAGTCCACTTAGGCGTCTTTGGACTTTGTGGCATCCGTTGCATCCTCCACGAATGCGCGATTCTCGATGCCGTTCTGCCGCGCAGTCGCTGCTGGCGTCGCTGTCGCCGTCGGCGTCGGCGTCGGCGTCGGTGTCTCTGTGTGCTCCAAGGACTCGTGTATCACATTAGCCACAATGCCATTCAGTTGTCCCTTAGCCTCGCTGGCCAAGGCCAAAGCCTCAATGGGACTCAGGCTGCCGTTTGGCTCACGGAACGAGCCGCGCTCTGTGTCCGCCGGCGACTGCTTGCGACGCTGCCGCACCTGGAAGCGGTACATCCAGCTGCAAGAGAGAGAGAGAGAAGTGGATCAGTAAGTAAACAACTGCGAGACTGCCACCTTAATCCCCCACTCACAGAAAGATGCCTACGGAGAACATGGTGAGACCTCCGCCCAACAAGAAGAAGGCACCTGGCAGCACCTTCAACGTGGCGGCATAGAGCGTAGTGTACATGGGTGCAAAGACCATCGGCATCAGGGACTCGGCGACACCAAAGAGCGAGTTGACCTTGCCCAACTCATCCTTGGACACCAGCTTGGTGGCTATCGATCGCATGGCAATGAACGCGGTGCCATTGAAGATCTCCACCAAGCCACCGAGATACATGTGCCACGGCAGTGTGGCAAAGGCGTAGACGAACGACGAGAGGATCTTGGAGGTGCTCGACAGCACACCGACCAGAGCATCATCGATCTCCAGTTTGTGCGAGAGAATGCCCACACAGAAGATCACGCCAATGAGGCCAGTGAACATGGCGTAGGTGGAGAAGAAACTGAACTCCACCTCGGACCAATTGAAGCGGTAACGGGTGAAGAGATACGACACTGCCATCTCTCCATGCAGTGGACCTATGATCACCATCACAACGATCATCAGCAGGATGACACGCTGGCGACGCTGGTTCTCGCCCTTCTTGAAGGCCACACGGAACGTTTGCACCACATGCTCGCGATCGAAGAAATCCGCCAGCAGACTCTTCTGTGGTGCAGTCTTCTCCGGTCGCGCCACGGGCTCCTCCAGGAAGAAGAAGCCATAGACAAAGGCCAGCACGTAGAACGCAGCCGAGATGGAGAAGACACCATAGAAGCCAATTTGCCTGACGAGGGAGAGAAATTAGAGGATAATTAGAGGAGTTCAAGTTAACACTTTCCCAGGCAGGACCTACTTGAGCAGCACTCCACTAAAGGCCATGCCAATGGGCACGCCCACGGAGAAGCAAACGTTGAGGATGCCAATGCGCAGTGTGCGCTCCTCCTCGGTGGTAATGTCTGCTATGTAACTGAAGACGCCCATCAGCATGGTGAACCAACCCCCGCTGAGGGAGGGAAAGATCGCTTCGGTGAGCGCCGCAGCCTCCATGGGCGCCTTCTCGAAGTAGACGCACAGCATCAGCCCCACAACGCCAAGGAATTCGCCCACCACGGGTATCAGTATGCATGGCTTGCGGCGACGATGACGATCACTCCATGAGCCCCAGAACAGGATCAGCAGGCAGGGAAAGAGCGACTGAATCATTGTCTTCCAGGCAGCCATACGTGCGACCATTTGCTGCACTGTCTCCTCCTCGCTAGAAAAATCGAAAGGGGATTTGATTAGAGGAATACTTAGAGGATCACCTACAGGATCACTGAGAAAATTATATAGAGCTTGAGCTCGAGATTCATTTAGAAGATCACAAAGGGGATCACCTAGAGAAGAACTTAGAGGATCACTTAGAGAATCTCTTAGAGAATCAACAAGAGGATCAATCAGAGCAATACCTAGAAGATCATACAGAGTATCACTTCGTGGATCACTTAGAAGATCCGCTGGAAGATCACCTAGAAGATCCGCTGGAAGATCACCTAGAAGATCCGCTGGAAGATCACCAAGAAGATCTTCTAAAACATCACATATTGAATCACATAAAAGATCACCTAGAAAATCCCCTAGAAGATCAGCTAGAAGATCTCCTGAAAGATCACCTAAAAAATCCCCTAGAAGATCAGCTAGAAGATCTCCGAAAGATCACCTAGAAAATCCCCTAGAAGATTAGCTAGAAGATCTCCTGAAAGATCACCTAGAAGATCCCCTAGAAGATCACCTAGAAGATCCCCTAGAAGATCACCTAGAAGAACCCTTGGAAGATCACCCAGAAGCTCCCCTTTCAAATCACCTAGAAGATCCCCTGACAGATCACCCAGAAGATCACTCGATCTCTAGAACTTACAGCGTGTAGTTTGCCGTCTGGCGTCGTGTGAGGGCATCACAGATCTCATCCCCATAGGCCATGTTGACGCGACAAGCCTTCTCCAGGTTAAGATTCTGCGTAGCCAGATTCGAGAGCACACTGGGCATAATGTAGGCGGCCAGAATGGGCTCCACAGTGATGTTATTGGACACCAGGCGCAGCTTCTCGCGCCAGGTGCGTTTTGGGGTCACTGGTGTCTCTGTCGTTGTCTTTGCACTGCTCGGCTCGACCTTCTGCGGCAATATCGCCGACGCAGGCAGCTGAGTTGAGGCATGATTAAGCGTGTATTTGCTGTTGTGCTTGGAGGGATCAATCCCTCCGCCATCCTTGGGGGACATCGTGGTGGTTATATCTGTGTGGAGTGAAGGGAAGATTAAGATAAGTTGCAAGATTACTAGTTGATAAGCTTATAAGGAGTGTGTTGCGCTGTGCGCTTAGAGTAAAGGTGCAATAGGTCAACAAGGTTCCTCAAGTTCAAGAGCTACTCCAAAAACAGTCATTTAAAAAGTCATGTATTCACAACTTAAGTTACTGACTCTATAATTCAATATTTACTGTTCATTCCAGTTGGAAAACCACTTCAACTTCAATTATTAAAACATGTCAATTCACTTTGAACTTGGGTTTTTACCCAGCGTTCTTTTTTTTTTGCCACTCAGCTCACGAATATCGTGACTTTTTATCGCTATAACGGATATTAGTCTGCACTTAAGTAACATTTTCGTTGCATTGTGACGATTTCTAGGAATTTCTTGTTGTCTAATGATCTTCAATGAAGAAGCAATGAAGAACAATTGAGATTCGTATTGTGAGTTATTAAATTTGATGTTCTTTTCCAGTTCCGTGAGTTAAGAAACCCCAAGGTATCGTATAGGGATTGTGCAGTATAGTAACTTGCCATATCATCATGATTGAAGTTGATGATAATAAGCAAAGGTTGCCAAAACAACTTAGTTACTTCCTATAGAGAACTTCATAAACATACTTTACTATAAAAAGAAGCTGAAAATCCAGTTAGACTTCAATCTGGCAGTATGCCAAAAAATCGGAATATAGTAAAATAGTCAAATTTGTTATCAATAAACAATATTTCACATCGCAGGAAAGTCATTTAAGGCTTTACAAGATGAAGAAAGAATACTTAAAGGAAGATATTTACTTCATGGGAGTCTAACTTCAAACTTTATATATTTATTTATTTATAATATTTATTTAATACCCTATGTCGCTGGGTATAACCAGTGTCGTTGCTGCGATCGCAAACTGTTTGGAATCTCTAATTTCTGCCTAACTACGATGAGTACTACGCGATGAGTATTAATCGCGGCCTGTTCACTCAAGCTTCACTTTCCGCCGTCCGCTTGTCACTCTTTGTTGTTACTGTTCTTACTGTTGTTGTTTCTGTGGTTGTTGCTGTTACTTTTGTTGTTGTCATTCTATTTTTGTGCTGCGCATCTCCCACTTATTCAGATTGGATTATTCGCTTGCGGCGGCAATTGCCAGCAAAAGTTTTCGTTTGTATTCCAATTCGGCGTTTTCGCTTTTGTTTTGGGCCTCTCTTCCTCCTCTTTAAAGGGAGCGTGATTGTCAATCAAGCGCGACGTTGTCGTCAGCGTCAACGTCAACGGCGACAGCGACAGCGACAGCGATGTTGAGAACATTGTCAGCGTAGGCGGCTGCTGTGCGGCGGTTATCATTATCAATTATCATTATCGTTTATACTGTATTAGACAAAAAAAAAAAACAAAAAACATTACAAGGCTGTGCGTCTTGCAGAGGAGCACTCCTCGCGAGCCGCCTAAGCATTGGATTTGGTCGCACAGTGGGACAATGCGCTCAAAAGAAGGCTAAATTCAATTTTATTTATGTTTCTTTAAAAACCTTTGGTAATTATTTGAAAAAATTCATATACATACTAAACCTAAAAAGCCTTACGCCAAAGCAAAAAATTCTAGCAGAAATACTTGCGTGTATAATGAAAATAAAAGAATTTGTGGAGGCGCTGCGCGTGGCAAAAACATTTTTAAATGAACAATGTCTTTTTACTGTATACAGAAATTCTAATTTTAAATTTGGCATCTCCAGCTTTTATATTTGCTGAGAATATCGCGTTCATACAGACACATATGTAAAAATTAATTCAGCTATCATATGTAAATACTTTAAACTTTCACTTGTGAATTGCGTAGAATATTTTATTTATAATTTCCATAACTTAAGACCTTGAGACACTTTGATTCTCAATCACAACTTGAAAATTCTTTAGCAAATCAAATTTAGTCAATTGATTTTTTAACTCGACAGCCTTGGATATTCCCCACTGTCACACTGTCGCACTGTCGTACTGCAGATGCTTGTTGATGCTTAATGAACCTTGTTTACTTTACTTAACATTTGTCACCTGATAGAGACTTGTAGAACACCGCACATTTTCATCAAATTACCAGAGTAGGAAAACTTAATTACATTTGTGCCTGGCTCGGATATCTGCTATGTTATATGTTACACATGTGTGTGTGTGTGTGTGTATCTGTGTCTTTATCGTGGCATGTGGCACTACATTCGGAATTCCTCAAATTGCGACTGCCAACTGTGTTCGCTGTAGCCCGTTCTGTCTGCGGTCTATCAGACACAGAAACCTCTCCGCCCCTAATGATCTAGGTATGAGAGGAGAAAGAGGGGAATCGAAATCGCATTGGAAATACCTAGAGATAATTAAGGTTCTAATAAGTTGAAGATGTGTTGTAAAAGACAAAGCTATAACTTCTTGAACAGCATCAAAGTGTTGGCCGATTTGGAAGTGTATTTGGTATACTACAAATTGCCGCAGTCGGTTCAGCTCGCACCATAAACTCTGCTAACTTGTCTCAAAATTTCAGAAAAAATAAACTATTGCAAATCTATTGATAACTGTCACACCACAATTAAGAGATATATGTTTATTACAACACGACGCGAGTGTTAGGCAACGTCCCAACGCAATTTGAAACCGTGTTTAGTGTTGCTTAAGCTGCTTGAAATGCAGTTTTAGTCTTCAATCATCTTGATTGCGTTTTGAAACCAATTGAAAAATTTGTCGAGCCCAGTTGAAAACGGGTCTCTGAATGCAGTGCACTAACCCCGACGACGACTGCCAGACACCCTCGCTGTGCCGCAACACGTTCCGTTTGATTTGCAACCTCGTCACTGAGCCGAAACTAGTTCATCTTTTTCTCCCAATCAATGACAACTTTGCTATCGATTTCTCTATAGATAATTAACTCTAGTGAACTTAAAATAGATCAAAAATAGATGTAAAGGGTAAAAACTTGTTACTCTTATTGTATATTCAATTCGGAGCTAAATATAGTCGCATAATGCATAGGGTGCTTTTAAGTTAATCGTCAAGGCGACAGGGCATATAAGTGCAATTATATCTATTAAATTTCAATTGCACATCACAATTACCAGAAATGAAATTTGTTCGTTTGTTGTGTGAAAAGTGCCAAGATAATGATAGCAATAATAACGAGTAAAAATAGTTTAGTTTTTCCCTGAAAGAAAACATATCGAATGGCATTACTGAGTACCACAACGAGATGTCCTTTTAGATATATTCAAAAAGATCACCCGGACATTGATAGACCTATTCACCTATTTACCCTGTCCATCAATCAATCTTCGCCATTTTTAACAAATTATCAGAACGAGCGGAGGAGAAAGGTAAAAGGGAAAGGGCGACACGCTAGTTGCACATTTTATTATATTGTTAAGTTTGTAATTCAATAAAGCGCGATGAGTCATGGATTATTTCGGTTATCTGTAGCATCCGTATATAGCATGATATCTCTGATGTGGCGAAAACTGAACGAAATTGCGGCAAAACTTGACGACTAACTCATTTGTTTTGCCTGAGCTTTTGCTTTTCGTAGTGTTCATTAAAAGTGACAGAAATTAAGCAAAGCTAATTGACCTTGACAGTCACACACACACACTCGCATGCACACGCACACACACTCGCACACACACCTATAGCTTGAGCGACCCATAAAGTGCATCGCTGGCGGTTTTAATCTTCAACTTCCGTCAATGCTGACGCCGACGCCGCCGCCTCTGCCGCCCAAAAGACAACTCGGCTTAAGCTTGACTTAATTATAGCGACTGTGTGTGTGTGTGTGTGTGTGTGTGTGCGTGTGTATCCCATACACTCGCACGTGTGACAGTACTATGTGATAAAGTTCATTATCTACTTTGTTAGGTTTTTCGCTTTTCGTTTTTACTCGCAAATAGCTTTTTTAATTGCTTTTAATTGCAGTTTAGCTTTTTTTTTTTTTTATTTCCATTCGTTCTTTCTGAATGCGAATTGCCAAATATTTTGTCAACAATTTTGCATTTGAATCAAATCGCCCGATTACGATCGCACAAGCCTCGCAAATCGCACAATCCCGACTCGCGTCGAGTCGAGTCGGCTCGGCTAATTGATTGACCCACAAAAACCTGTAAGACACATATATATATATATTCAATGAATTGAATATGTTCAAAACAGTTGACAGATGTGTGCATAATTCGTATAATTCGCCTGCATACACTGGCAGAAAGAGTTCTACCATCCCCGCCCATCGAAATATTTCATTATTGAAATATTATTCCTTGAAATATCAACAACAATGTCGATTGTAATGAGGCGTTTTTGCTTGTTTCGTCTCCAGGGTCGTTGGCAAGATTAAACGCACCTTATAATGCACAATTTTAATTGCCTTATGAATTGAAAATTTCGACAAACATGTTTGCAAAATGGGAATCTTCGTCGAAATCAGCGAATAATGTGCAGGTTTTGGTAGGGTTGAGAGGGTGCTGTAAGGGGTTTCAAACAAAAAAGGTTTACTAACATATATAAAAAGAAAATAATAAAAAATAAATTCTCTGCTGCGTTTTTCGTCTTAAGACTTGATAAACTACACTTTTTCTTATGCAGTAGAATATTTACAAATTCTGAGATCATCTTGCTGTTCATGAATATGTATATATAGATACATAATACATTCATTACTATACTGAAGCGACTTGCATTTGAAAATACACAAATAAATATATATCTTTATCTAATTTCATTTAGAACATCATAGTTCCACACCGCAACTTCCGATCTCAGGAACAAGAACATATATCAATATATATATATATCAAATGAATTGCTCTTTATGGAGAACATATCCAGCTCTATCTAAGTATTAGTTTCGCGCCGTGTATGCCTTATAAGCAGAGCTGCATTAGCATACGCAGCGCCAACTGTCTTCTGTTCACGTTCTACGTTCTACAGTCTACAGTTGCTCTACCGCTGTCTGTCGCCCGTCTACAGCTGCTTTTGCTGCGTGGCCATCAATGTCAGCCAAGTTTTTTTTTTGTCGAGCAAACGTGCGTTGAACCCCCATCGAAATGTAAACATATTCATTGAGGTCATTTGCTTCATTACAGCGGGCCGGGCACGTCGTCGATCATCGATCGCCGCGAACCAATGCACTTTTTCGACCAGGAAACACTATACGGAAGGCATATTAAGTAACCGAGAAGGGAAATCTACAAATGGACAAGTGTCAATTGGGTAATAGATATACTATTCATGGATTTACCGATTACCGATAATTATTGAATTCATTGGAATTGGGAATCAATTGCATTATCTATTATTAGACGAGGGTATTATGATATTTTTACGAAATGTATAACGCGCTACGAGGAACGAGGTGTGCCTAACCATACCAACTGAAGGGGATCGTGGAACCAACATCCAAATAAAAACCACAAATTCATAAATTCGTCGTAGAACAGGTTTGGTTTTTGTTTACAAAACTTTCCAGTAAATAAATAAATGTATTCGAGACGCAGCAGACCATTAAATCCCACAATTATATCAAATACATGTTTGAATAATATTCTATCAAGCTCTATTAAATATAATGAATAGATATATTTTAGCAAATACTGAACAAAACAACATATGAATAGCCAATTTGGGTCAGGAAGTACGGTGTGAATGTTGCCGAATACATTTGAACGTGTTTAACATTTTGAGAAGTTAAAGACATAAGAGAAATACAAATTAACAATCGGTTAAGTAGATATCAAATCAGATAAGGTGCTTGCCTTGCAAAGTTCTCAATTTATTTGCAAACTAAATTGAATTCTTTATAAATTATCTAGTTGGTTCTGTAGGAAGGAAATTTTGTTTGGGTTTATATATAATAAATGTAGAATGATTAATCAGTTAGGTTAGTTCACGAACTTGGAAGTTCCATAAGGCTTTTCAAGAGTATCTAATGATCATGCATATCAATCAAACAGTTTGCTTTTGCTCGCCTTACAATTCCAGGCACATTCCAGGGAATTTCAATGCATTTGTCGACTCACTGATATATCGTTCTATAACCATATAGATGAAAATTAACACGATGCGCTGTGAAAACAAGCGTTGCCAGTTAATAAAACAAATTCAATTTGCGGCAAATTTGCCGGCTTTGGCTCTCGCTGTTTCGGTTTGTGCTCGCTCTAAACATATTTTTACCTATTTCCGGTTGCTGACAAAACTTTTCACACACACCAACACACACACGAGTGCACACTCCTTCACACACACACACACCTACTAGGTACACCCACACTAATTTATCCACTAAGTTATTGATTGCATGTCTAACTAAAGAGATACATCCATGAAACTCAGCTCAGCAAGCGCTGGCGTTAAAAGGGGGTGCATGGGAGGAGGGGGGAGTGGTGGGGGTAGCGGGGGCAGGTGTGGCGCACAGTCACAAAATTAAACGGTGCTTTAGTTCGGGCCTGAATTGAAAATAATTAAGTGCAATTAGTGGAAAAAAGTACAACCAAAAAAAAAAAAAAGTTCAAAAAGAAAAGTTCAACAAGTGGAAGGAAAACAGTAAAAACAGTGGGCAAAATTGAACATATACGCAAAGTTTTATTTATGCGCAATTTAATGATAAAATCAGGAACTAAAAATAGTCACACACACACACACACACATACACACACCTGGTGCATGGACAGTGCTTTGTTTATGGGGTCGAAATCAAACTTGAAATTGAAATTCAGAAACTCGCGGACTGCGCCAAAGTACAATAAAAAACAATAATAATAATAATAGTAATAATAACAAAAGCAGCAGCTCATCATTAGTTGCTAATTTGGCAGATGCCAACGAAGATCCCCGAAAATTAAATTAATGAGCTTGGCATATCATTAATTAAGGCAAAAGAGCATAAAGCAAAGTTGGAATAAACAATGCAAACTACGATCAAAATAAAAAGCGCTTGGATAAATAAATAAATAAATAAATAGTGTGTTATGTGGACACACACACACACACATACTGTCAGTCACTCTCACTCTCTCTCTGCTCCTCCCTTCCTCCCCTTCGCTCTTGCTGTCTTGCTGTGTAATTTGGCCGATGCCTCCGGCACGCAACAATAACAATAACTACACAAGTTTACATATATGCTAAATTCTATGTAGTCAAACAAAAATCACACACACACACACACACAGACAGAGGCACACACACAGAGAAAGAAGAGTGCGCTGCATAAACGAGCGCAAACAAATTTCACGACAAACGCGAATTTGATTTAATTTACATGTCTTTAATGAAATTAGTAGTAAAAAGCACACACACACACACACAGTGGCACACACACACATTGGCACACACAGTGGCACACAGATACACACTGGCACAGTTGCTGATCGTAACGGTAAACTCACTTTAGTTAATTAATCAGTGTGTGAAAGTGTTTTCCTTCCTCGTTGCTTCACCGGATGCTGCCAGGACGCGTTCAGCTCGCTCTCTCTCTCTCTCTCTCTCTCTCTCTCTCTCTCTCTCTTTATCACTCTCTCTCTCCTTCTCTTTATCTTGTTGTCTCTTCTTCACACACGACTCTACAACAACAGCAACAATAACATGACAGACGCTTCAGTGTTGTAAGTGTTCTTTTTATGTTTATTTTATGTTTTGATCACTCTTCTTCCTCTTCTGCTTCTTCTTCTTCTTTTAGTTGTTGTTGTTAGTGCTTTAGTCACTGCTGTTGTTGTTGCTGTAGGTTAAAACGAGGCTTAGTTAAACGAGCTTAGCAATGTACCTAAACCAGCGACGTTGAGCTGAACTCAGCGACTAAAATTCGTATTGAATTTGATGAGTGCCGTCGACTCGCGCGCCACACGGTGCGCTGCCAGCGTCGACGTCGACGTCGACTGCGCTGTGCGGGCGGCAAAAGCTACGATCGCACAGATCCAAGCTCACATTGCCACTGCACAGCGACGCCGACTGTGACTGCGACTGCGACGGCGACAACGACGGCGACAGCGACGGCAAGTGCGACGTCTGATAAGCGTTGCGCGGTGGTCGCAGCAGCAGCGCAAGTGCCAAAAAAAATGTATGTAAATCGCATGTTTACACACGTGTTTGTGTGTGTGTGTGTGTGTGAGAGTGTGCGTGTAGTAGAGTAGATATAAATACATGCAAGCTGCCATGCGTAAGCGTACTGAAGAAAGAGTCGTAAAGCACTTGTAGACAATCCACTTTAATTTCACCCAGCCGGGTCGGACCTGGCTCGGCCCGACTGGGCTGCATTGCGTAAAGCGATTGGCGAGCTCACTCGACTGCGAGATACCCTCTAGCAGCCAGTTAGATTCACTACTCTTCTAATATACATAATTCAAGATACTTCTACAACTGCTTCTACTAATACTAATACTCCTATTCTACTACTTCTATTGCAACTCCTATTTCTTCTACTACTGTTTCTCCTTATCTACGACTGCTTCTACTAATACTCCTATTCAACTACTTCTATTACAACTTCTATTTCTTCTACTACTATTTCTCCTTATCTACGACTGCTACGGCTACTCCAATTCTACTACTACTGCTACTACTTCTTCTACATCTACTTGTACTCCTACTACTTCTTTTACGACTACTACTACTACTTCGTCTTTTACTACTACTTCTACTATTACTACTACTACTACTACTTCGTCTTTTACTACTACTTCTACTATTACTACTACTACTACTACTACTACTTCTACTACATCTACTTGTACTGCTACTACTTCTTTTACTACAACTTCTACTACTACTATCACTACTACTACTACTACTACTGCTACTACTACTACTACCACTACTACTACTACTTCTACTACAACTACTTCTCCTACTACTACTACTACAACTTCTACTACTACTACTTCTACTACTACTACTACTGCTACTACTACTACTACCACTACTACTACTACTTCTACTACAACTACTTCTCCTACTACTACTACTACAACTTCTACTACTACTACTTCTACTACTACTACTACTGCTACTACTACTACTACCACCACTACTACTACTTCTACTACAACTACTTCTCCTACTACTACTACTACTACTACTACTACTACTACTACTACTACTACTACTACTACTACTACTACTACTACTACTACTACTACAACTACTTCTCCTACTACTTCTACTTCTACTACTACTACTTCTACTACTACTACTACTACTACTACTACTACTACTACTACTACTACTACTACTACTACTACTACTACTACTACTTCTACTACTACTACTACTTCTACTACTACTACTACTTCTACTACTACTACTAATTATTCTTACTAGTACAACTACTGCCTCTGCTCTTCTTAGAACAAACGGTGTCAATTAGTATTTCTACAACTACTGGAACTTATACTGTTAAGACTACAACTTGTTCCTTAATGTACTTCTAGTTTTAACCCTACTACTAATATACTACGATCTTCTACATATATTTTCTGGACTGTACACAAACTACCTAACTAGCCTATGCTCTGCCCTATTTATTAATAAATAGTAGGACTACAACGCTTTTTATACAACACTACTGCCAAGGGTTTAAACTCACACTCAAACTTTATGCAGGGTATGCCTCTTAGTCATACTTTCCCCAAGGATTAGTGAGATATAGACACCCCAATCCGGATGCAGCCGTAGAGCAGTGTCTATGTTGACAATTGTCTTGCTCAACCCACTTTATGATACCCTATTTGCGCAGCATTATAAGATGAATTCAAGCCCCTGGTATCTTTCTTTCTCTGAGTACCTCTCTCTCTCTCTCTCTCCCCCTCTCTATCTGTCTCTGTACCTGCGTGCGCAATTGGCAATTGTGGATTTTAGCCATTAATTGTGAACACGTCAATGTGTTGCTATTGAGGTCTCCAATCATTTTCGCCCTGTCACTCTTATCTCTTCACACAGAGCATCGTTAGCACTTTCGGGCTTTAGCTGGAAACAAGCTAGAAATCGGATAAGGGAGGGTACCGAGGAGGTGGCAGGCCTGAGGTGTCGCTGTTTAATTTACCTTGTTATCGAGTGTTTAGTACGTGTTGCTTTTGTGCCTGTCTGCCACGTCAGTAAAGCAGAAGAAGAGGAGACAAACAGAGAAGAACCGATTAACGTGTGAGGAGCCACAAAGAACGATCGAATTCGAATTCGAATTCGAGCTCGAGCTCGAGTTCGAACTGCAGCTCGAAGAGTTCCCCAATTAGCATTGAAATCAACAGTTCAATTAACAATTTATCGACACCGAGGGAATCCCAATTCGTGTGCCAGTTTCGTCTACGTCCTTCGGGCGGGTCGAGAGCTCTAAGGCGGGTTAGTTAACCGCTTCTAACATAGCTCTCTCTCCCTTCTGCTCCGCTTCCCCTCTCCACCTTCCCCCCCCACTCCACCATCAACTGTTGCTACTGCAGCAATCAAAAGTTTTTGTTTCCATTATGTCTGGCTTTAATTATCGCACTTGATGATGGAGCAGTGAGACGTTGAGCCACGCCCACTTGGCCTTGACTTACAAAGCCGCAAAGACCACAGCTCAGATGGCAACGGCAACGGCAACGGCGACGGCGTCGCTGAGCTGTAACGCTGCAACGCTGCAGCGCCCTACGCCGTCGCCGCTGCAGCTGCGCGCAAACTTGATAAGTATCAATAGAAATAATAATAATAATGATAATGCCTATTACAGTAAGCACTACGTCTCTCTCTCTCTCTCTCTTTCTGTCCCTCTGTGTGTTTGCAGTTATTAAACATTTGGTAATTCGATGCAAAAAACAAAAGAAGATTATGAAAAAAAAAAATAAACAGAAAATAAATAAATTGTGCGCCTTGTTTGGTCGCTTGGAACGCGTCGCTGCAGTTGCAATTTGCGCTGCTGCCGCTACTGCACCTAGTGCTGGCTATCTAGCTGTTTTTCCGCCAAAATTATTAGAGTGCTGACTCACTTTGTGTAACTCTAAAATTTCCACTTAAATTCAAAAATAAATTATTGGTTTTCACTGTTCAACTTTATTCATTATGTGTATATCCGCCTTAAATATGTAAAACGTCTCTTAGCTGGACACTCACCTTCACCGGCTCCTTCTTTCCGGACTAGGGAAGTGTCTGTCCTACCAACAAAATTGAAAATCTACGAAAAAGTTAACGAAAGTTGCAGAAGAAATGTCCGCTTAAGAGAGGTTTCACTCTATAGAGCTGTCCGTAACGGCTATTTTGGCTAATATTTTATTCTTACGCTTTTCTTTTTCATACTCAATTATTGCAATATACGAAACATATAGAAAAAGTGTCCGCCCAACAGAGGTTTTAGTCTGGAAAGCTTTACATTAAGAGAGTATTATGTTTTAAGTCGTTTTATTCCTGACTCGTCATAATATTTGCTTTTATTCAACTCTTTCAAATCTAGCCTTTTTTTCTTGGCTATTTTTAGCTTTTTTTTTGCGCTCATCTGGCAACACTGTCGCAGCCGCTGCTGTTGTTGTTGCTGATTAATTTCCAATTGTAATTATGTTTGCACGTCGCTAACAAAGCCAAAGCAACTGAAGTCTCACCAGCTAGTCCCATGACACGCCCCCTCTACACTCCCCTCCCCGCCCCCTGATCGACCTCCGCCCATGCCACAATAAACTGGCAGCCGTTTTGCGAGCGCTTTGTTTACCCGCCTGCAGTTTTTGTATGCAAATTGGCGGTGCGCAACTTTGCTCAGCATAATCAGTGGAAGCATTAGACCAGCAGCAGCTAAACCACCTGCCACTGCCCCCCAACCCCCCCTTCCCCTGTCCCACAGTAATTCGAAACTATTAAGGGGTGTCAGAAGGGGGATTTGGACTTGGCTCACATGACTCGAGGCAGCGCCATGTCAATAAATCAAAGTTATCGAAAGAAACTTTCACTTGGCGACTCACTGGTTAGGCCACTCCCCCCGCCACTGCTCCCCTCTCTCTATAACCCCCTCCACCGCTCTGTTAAACCGGCTTATTATGCACGAAATTGTTTATATTGTTCTGCAAATTATCTCAACGAACTTCAATTATAAAGTGACCAATTTGCTCAGCTGCTTCGCCTCTTTTGACACATTTTCACGATTGTTGATCGCGTCAATTTGGCCAATTGATTAATTGGCCACGCTCATTAGCCAGCAAATGCCGCCGCCAGATGGTGCCAGAGATGCGGAGACGGAGACAGACACGGCTCGAGTGCCGGACAGGTGTCAACAGCGAGGCAGCAGAACGCCTTTAGCGAAGACAGAGACAACTGAGAGAACGATAAAGAACAATAGATGGTGCCTGAAGATGTAACGAGTTGCTGCTAATTTGGTTCAGTTAAATATCGTTTCTCTGCTCTCCCGACTTTTTGTGAATGAGTTGACCGAATGAAATTAAAGAGAAGGCAAATAGCCAAAAGGCGCGATTACTCGTTCGAACAATGTTCAAATACCCTTACTAGAATTGGTGGCAAGCTGAACTATTAATGGATTTTGAGACACACGCACAGTGTGTTGTTCCTAGTGCACTGAAAGGTACTGCAACGATCTCGATGAAGTTTAGCAACAGTGTGTAGAGAACTATAGAACTACTGCAATGCTAAGGTTTGGCAACAGTGTAATGAACACTTGGAAATAACAGCAACGCTGAAGTTTGGCAACAGTGTGTAAAGAACTAAGAAAGTATTGCAGCAATGAAATTTGGCAACAGCGTGCAGAGAACTAAGAAACTACAGCAACGCTGAAGTTTGGCAACAGTGTGCAGAAAACTGGGAAAATACTGTTACAAACTCTGTGAAATTTGGCAACAGTGTGTAGAAAACTAAACTAACAATTGCAATGATTAAACTCGGCAACAGGTTGTAAAAAATGTAGTAAACAAATTTGGCAACAGTGTAAACAGCTAAAGAACTTCTATGATATTGAAATTCGGCAACAATGTAAATATTTAAATATTTATTAATAGAAGCAGCACATTATGTAGCATACTAAGATAAGAATCTCTTTTTCGATAGAGTTAGATTCATGCTAAGCAGACGTCGTAAGTTCTTATCTGCAGATGACATCGAAAATAAACTAATGTTTACCCAAGTCAATGTCGTCGTGACACCACGAGTGCTGCAACCCGTTAGATATGTCTGTCTGTTTGTGTATATAAATATTATACTCTGTAGATATGTTGAAGAAGATGTTGCCTTCGACTTAATTGGTACTGGCTTATTAGCAGATCATTACAATATCTTAATTACCTGGATTAAAAATGATAGTTTAAACATACTTTGTAATATAAGTTGATATGACGATGTTAGCATGCAGTTTATTTTCCAAGTTGTTGCTATAGAAATGTAATATAAACTTTATAGGGAAGAGTTGTTTGCTGCTATTTAATTTTGTATATACCCTTCTCAGAACTTGGCTGGGTATATGACCTCTTCACTACCCTATTCGTATAGATTTCTCACTAATAACGTTGAAGCTTAAGTTCCTATTGATAACTTTAGGTGCTCGTAGGCAACATATTTTAATGAAAGTGTATACAATATATTTATGAACAACATAAAGCAAAGTCCGATTTCAGGAAAGTATATGTACGAATGTTAATCTCTCTACTCTACTCTTTAACAATCAAA
Organism: Zaprionus indianus; assembly: GCA_018904595.1. Taxonomy (NCBI): domain Eukaryota; kingdom Metazoa; phylum Arthropoda; class Insecta; order Diptera; family Drosophilidae; genus Zaprionus; species Zaprionus indianus. Next base: position 2,217,652 of record JAEIHA010000344.1, read on the forward strand.
TCTGTATAATTTTCATGTCATTAGCTGTAATGGCAAATTAAAGATGAACCATTCACAAGAAAACCTATCAACATATTTATTTAACATGAGTTCCCTTTTTTTTGTTTAAGCATTTTGCGACGCAAACATTTCGATTCTTCGAATTGGATTTCATTATTCGCTGAAATAATAGTTTAGCAATTTGTTTTCTATCACGGTTTGTGATTATTCTCGAAATTATTGTAAATTACAGTGTCGCGAGCGGGAATTGTCGTTGTTAATTTGTATTTATATACTCTTTATTGCAGCTATGGTTATTGTGACTATGGCTGACTGCACAAAGTATAAAGAATATATATTCTTGATCAGTATTAGGACTATAAATCAGTATATATACATCTATTTCTCTGTCTGTCTGTTCGTAACTCAGCTTCAATTTAAGGTTGGAACTTCAATTTGAACTTTAAAGTTCTTTAAAGAATTCTTAAGGCATTCAATAGTTGAGTAAAGGGTATTTACCCGTCGACCATGTTCGTCTTCTTACGCATTTATCGCAGTTTCGCTTCACTATATTCCTTCACTCCAATTGTAGTGCCCAGCAATGTTATTTGAAATGCGTTGCCAGGTGCCTGCAATTGTCTCTTTACTTGCTGCATTACGCATACGCAGTGTATGCCACGCGTTTGGCTTTTGTCGAAATCTTTTGTGCTGTCGTGCATGCATAAACAATGCCAGTTGGTCACTGGCACTTTGCTACTAATCTCTGCCACGCCCACGCCGCACCTACCCTCCCTCCTCCTTCCCCCCGGGCAATCCATTCCCTTGTCATGCTGCAGTTCATTAATCCGCTTGCAAAACCGCACAATTTGCAGCAGGAGCAACAGCAACAGCAACAGGTCAGTCCTGGCTGGGCATGGGCAACGGCTTTGAGGCTTGGCTTTTGGTTACCCAACACACACACACACACACACACACACACATACATACAGCGGCGCACGCATAATCATGTCCATTAAATGACCATCATGAATAATTGCAAGTAGCTGAGAAAGTCAGCAGAGTGCTGAGAGAGGAAGAGGAAGAGGGGTGTGGAGCGGGTCAGGCGAGTGTGTTAAGTCACTCGATTTAAAACTGTTCGTGGTGCTGTGCTCTGCGGTAAATTAGTGCATAAATTACCTACCCCATGCCCCCCCCAAGGGCAGGCAGCCTGCCTGGCTTTGCTCACGCTCTGCTCAATGATTGATTGAAGTAGCCAGGGAGGGGCAAAGGGGCGAGTGAAGAGGGAAGTGCAGACAGGATGGACAGGGAAAGAAAGAGATTCTAAAGCAGAAGAGGAGGGAGAGGTAGAGGAGGAAGGGAGCGGGAAAAGAAGAAGGGATTTACAGAAGTAGAGGCTGAGGTTGAGTCAGAGGCTGAAAGAGGTGGCAGAGAGAGAAGGCAAAGACAAGGCATGGAGGCGGAGAAAGAAGCGGAGAAGGGAGAGGTAGAAGAAGACGAAGCAGAAGAGGCGTCAAGGAGGAACATAGGCAAATGAAGAGACTGTGAAGGAGTCAGAGGAAATTGCAGTTGAAGAGCCAGAAAAAGACGCAAGAAGAAGGCTTAAGAGAAGGAAAGGCTGAGGGGCAGGCTGCAGCGGGGAAGAATGAAGTAAAGGCTACTTCCCCCCCACCCTACTTCACAGTGTCCAGCTCCCTCTCCCCCTCCTTCGCCCCCGCTCTCTCCCACTCCTTCTCACACCTTCCTCCCTCGAACTTGGCGTGTCAACTTCACTCCTGGGAGCTCTCACGCTTTATCTGCAGATATATGATGGCTATTCATGTATGTGCCACACACACACACACACAGACACGCACACAGAGACATATTTATTAGCCTACATAACCTCAAGTTGCATGCGTGCGCTCAATTTAAGCGCCAACTGGACGAACGAGCGCCCCCAGGGGAACAGAAAGAAGAAGAAGAAGAGGGAAGGAGGGCAACTGTTTGCTTAGTTTTTGGTCCATTCTTGATAAGAGCTGCAATGTGTTATTGTTACTGCTGCCACTGCTGTGGCCAGCATATGCTTTCCCCTCCACTCCCCCCGTCTTCCTCGCTCGACGCCTTTGGCTAAGCCTTTGTTTGCTGCTGGGGTAGATTATATTTCTTCAGCTTCTGCTTCTTTCTCGTTTTCCTTTCTTTTTTTTATGACTTTATCAACGTTTATGGCCTAAGCAGTAGGGAAGGGGGTGGGGTCGTGGACGTGGCAAGTACGCCTACAGCGGGATTTGCTTAGCTCGCCTCGACTGCAGATGCCAATTGCGGCTCCCGCTGCCTCTCTCTCTCTCTCTCTCTCTCTCTCTCTCTCTGTTGCTGTGGCTTTATTATTGCATCATTATAACATGTTTTATGTGCCAGTGTGTGTGTGCCAGTGTGTGTTAGCGTGTTTGTGTGTGGGAGTGTGCTGTACTTGTGTGTTGAGCTGACAATGACGCGCCAGCAGCACTTTAAAGTGCTCTGAACTTGATTAATGAATGGCGACGCTGAAAAGTATGCTACGGCATGCCAAGCACACACACACACACACACCAGGGCACACGCTAAGGCACACTCAACATGTCAACGACACGTCGCTGTCCTGCTCCTCCCTCCTCCCCCACCCACTCCCCCCCCCCTCTTGTAGGTGGCATAATACAAAAAAATAAAACGCGCTCGCACACAAATTGAAATTGGCTCGCAACTTGGCAGCTAATTTAATATGATTATGTCACAGCAAGTACACACACCCCCCCCCCCGACTGTATCTACTTCTTCCCCCACACTTCATCTACCCCTTCCCCCGCCTCATTAAATGACAGCACTTCTTGCAGCAGCATTCGCATCCACAGCTTCAATTCAATTTCACAAAATTGTCAGCAGCTTAGAAACTTTGGCACAACTTGCAACGTTTACCCCACTCCCCACCCTGCCCCATGGCATTGCCCCCTTTCGAGCAGTTATCTGTTGCTATCACTGCCAGTTTAAGTGGCTTTGCAATTTGTTACAGCTTCCCTCAAGGAGACTAAAACTTTTGCATGTCCGTTTGGAAATTGCTTTATGATTGCCGTTCGATAAACTTTGCGCACTTTAAAGCGCCGACTGGGGAAGGGTACCGGGGGAGGGGGAGGGGGAGTGGTATATTCCGCTACCACCTGTCAACCCCTTAGCCCCCTCTCTGCACGCCCTCACATACGTATCTTGTGGCAAAAGTTGGCGCCGCCGCCGCCGCCGCCGCTTCCTGGCAGCAACAATTTTTATGGCTTCCTGTGCGACGCTTAAATAGATACTCGCTCACACACTCACACACACACACTGCTACACACACCTGGCTGATAATTTAAATTGTACATATCTCCCCCCTGCCACGCCCCCTCACCAGTAGCTCGCCTGTAATTTGCAATAATTGAATTTCTACAATTTTGCAGCATAAAAATTTCTGGCGAGAATTTTGCAGCAGGAAATGGAAAATGGAAAATGGAAAATGAGATGGGAAAACTGCTATGAAATTAGAATATCTGCAATCACTTTGAGGCAGCGAGGCAGGCGGCGCTGATTACCGCAGCTAGCACAAATTGCGCATACGCAGCGTGGCCTCATTGAAATTCAATACCACAAGCCACAAGGCAAGAGCAGCAGCGAGAGTGCGGCGAGAAAGCGGAGCAGGGGGGAGCAGGGCGGAGGTGAGCGAAGAAAAACCCATCAGCGGCCATCAGCATGATGAGGAAGGGCAGTGGGGTGGAAGACGGGGGGAAGACGGGGGGAAGGGATGCGCAACCCCAAACGGAGCGAGCTCATTTTCGATTTGTGCAACAAATGAAGTGAGAAATTATTATTATTATTATTATTTTTATTACGAATGCTGGCAACTAAAAACATTTTGCTGGCATAAGCAAATGGATGCCCCCCTCTCCCCTTCTTCCCCTTCGCCCCATTTCTCCTTTTCCCTGCACATCCAGTGCCACCTCAAGTTGCCTTTGCCTGCGCCTTCCATTACCCGTGGGCGCATCACGTATTCACAAAGCAAACAAACTCCGGCACACGCATAAATAAACAGACAAGACAAGCGAGGGGGCGTGCCAATAGAGAGAGAGAGAGAGAGAGAGAGAGAGAAGGAGGGGGAGCGGGGGAAGGGAGGAAATATGAAAAAATATGAAAACAACAAGTTAAAGTTGGCAGCTCGACCAGCAGATGCTCTGGGATATTTCCCCAGTTTCAATTAAGCCAACAAGATTCTTTATCTTCACCAGACAATCCGATCGTAATGAAGTGTTGCCAATTGTAAGGAAAGTGTGGAATGAGTGCAGAGAAAGGGGGAAAGAGATACGGAAAATACGAGATTGGGTTTAATAGAAAAGAGTGAGAGAGACAATGAAAGCTAAAGTAAAAGATGAAAAGGCAGAAATGGAAAAAATGCAGAGAACGAGAAGAGCTGTTGAACTGTCGAATTTATTATCAACTGCACTGCAAGCACAGCTGACAGTCCGAACTGCCCTGCTGCACATCCCTGCGCATGCAGGGTATATATGTATGTATGTATGTACGAGTACAAAAAGGGAGCCCGACTGCAGGGTACATTTTGGGTAAGCCCTCTCGCCCGCCCGTCAGTCACATCATTAAAATCGAGCGCGGTGCCCGTCGCCACCTAATTCCAATCCTTGCCGCAAGTTCTGGCAGGCAAAAAAGGAGGAGGAGGAGGATGGAGAGAGGGGAGCACTGGCATGCCACACGCAGTCGAGGCAGAGCACAGACAAAGCTTACAGCGGACAACAATTCTCTGGAGGCATTCATCAATATGCCAAACATGTTTTGTTATCATCAAATGGAAAATGCTTCATTTTCACGTACGACAGGTCCGAGACAGAGACGGAGACGGAGACGGAACTGAAGCCGTAGCTGAAGACGTAGCTGAAGCCGTAGCTGAAGCTGACTGAGCTGAGCTGATGGAGCTGACGTCGTGGCTGGCCGCAGGCTGGCTGGGAACTTTGCAGGTGAGTGAAGACGAAGAAGAAGCAGACGAAGACGAAGACGAAGACGAAGACTGTGGTTAGACCGGAGAACTAATGGTGCCAGCAGGAAATAGAGCAAGTGCGAGCGAGAGAGGGGGTGAGGAAGAAGGGAACACATAAATTGATTACCAAAACATTTCACGACAAATTCAGCATGTAACAACAATGACAGCGCAGAACCCACGACGGCAACGACGACGACGACGGGAATTTCTGTTTTGATTGCGCTGGGGAACTCCCCGCGGCCTGAAGCGGGGAGCGCACTAGACAACACACAGTTGCCGACAGCAGTATGCGTACGCGTAAGCGTATTTACCCCTCTCTCTGCTCTGCTCCTGTCTGGCAATCAGCGCGTGCAGCAGCAGCAGCAGCCGCCACAAAGCCGCAAAGCAACAAGGCGGCAAAGCGACAACTAGCCCCGAGGAGGCTTATCGAACTTGATTCGCACCTGAAGTCTGGCAACAGGATGTTGGCCTAATTGAATTGCGTATGTGCAGCATATATGCTCGGCTGTAGGGTATATGGTATATAGATGCAAAGGTACATAGCGCAGTAGGGAGCTCGAAATATGCCCATGTTCACTCGCTAGAAAGGTATTCTAGCCCAGTAACAGGCAGCAGAAGACATCTTCAAGCTCAAAAAGATGTAAATAATATATATACTCGTAGATGATATATATAGATAAAGATAGAGATATATATTCCTGCACAGCATGCACAGTCAATTCTATAAGGCTTTTTGAGTCTCTATGTTCGTATGAGCGCGTATAACTCTGAGCCCATAAGAGCTAGGGCTGCCAAATTTGTTAATAATATGTGTTAATAATGCAAGTGAGTACAGTTGCTAATAGAACTTAGCCACGCCTCTTTTCACCTCCAAAAAAGAGGCATTTAAAGAGGGTATGTCAAGGCTTGCTCGTTCATTTTTATTACATGCAAGAATGAACATCATCTAAATGATTTGTGATTACCAAAATACAGTATTAAGTTTTTTTTTTTTTTTTTTTTTAACAAAAATATTAATATTTTATTGGACTAGTACACTATTACCCAATTGGGCAACTTAACCTAATCTGTAAGAGTATTAAGTATTATCTATAACCCAATCTTAGTTAGTTTACCATATATGAGTTCCAGTTAGTTCCATATACCCATACACCATATATTTGTACTTCCCCCTTCGGCAAGCAAGTACAACAAATAGATATAGACTTATACATATATTGTACTATGTATGATAGATACAGCACAGCAGTGAGAAAATGCTTCTTTTTTTTTTTTTTTTTTTAACACGATTTAATGCTACTTCTCCCTCCTCCCCCTGCCCATCGCTGCCTTTTAGTTTTGCGATTGTCTGCGGCGCATCTGTTGCTCAGCAATGGCAGAAGCACCTGCATTTTATTGACAAAGTGAAGGAAGACTGAATGTACTTCGGTCGCATCATTTATTTGAATGCTCCCCAAAGTATGCAATACTTGGAGTCGAAAGACACTCATAAATTCGCCTCCACACGAGAAAGATACTTCAGCGAGTGGCATGATTTCCCATCGGATAAGGGACAGCGACTTACCAACTGGAGCCTGAGCAAACATTGTTGAATTAACTAAGTTAAATTCAATTCGCAATTCAATGCATTTTTCTTTCCATGAAGACCTTTTCAAGGCTTGCGACTTACTTGCGACTCTTCAGATTCAGTTCAGGTTGCTGCTGGGCGCTTGTTGTCCTATATCTCTTTGTCTCTCTTCGGGTCTGTGGGTACAAGTGTTTCTTGTGTTAGACAGAGTGCAGACATAATAGAGTCTCTACTCCTAAACAGACTTAGTAGTCGAGGCGAAGCAACAAGCAGTTGCCATTCTTCTAGCCTGTCTTCGAGTTGTCTCTTTTCTTTTCTTTTGCCTGTTGTGTACTCATTTCTTTCTGTCTGTCTTTATTAAAAAAAAAAAAAAAAAAAAAATCGTTCTTGGTTATTCTTAAATCTCATTTGTTCATTTTCCTTTCTTCCTTCTTGCGCATCTACTCTTTGGTTCTTTAATCTACTTGTATTAGTTTTTTTATGCTAACTCTGGTCTGCCTTTCCGACTGTTTATCCCTTCAGCTCGCGATTAAATCTATAAGTCTATTCACCTCTCCTTGCCTGCAACTCTTCTACTGTCTGTTCATCTGTTGATCCAACATCTATTCGTCTATTTATCCGCCTAGCTGTTCATCTGTTTCTCTAACCTTTTATCCTTCAGTGCATCCACTTCATTTATAACTTAACTTTCCATCTTTTCATTATCTATACGATCTTCGATCCGTTTAAACATCTGAGTACTTCCTCTTCTGCCTTTCTAGTAATCAATACTTCCATTAGTCTGTCTATCTCTTATTTATCCATTGCTCAGTCTATTTATCCTGTCACTATCTGTCTGCTTATCCGACCATCCATTCCTTTATTTATCCACTCATCAATTTATTATTTATTTGATGAGTTTCTCCGTTCAATCGTTTATCTCTCGCACCTTCCCTCCCATCGCTTGTCCATGTTCCCCATGCTTTTCCAACAACAATGAAACAAAACGTATGTGATTCATTCTTTACTTGCCATCTTAACTGATTTAGTTAGCTTAGTAGCTCAAGTTGTTGACATCGTAGACTTCGCTGGAGCTGCAGAGGAACTTGTAGCTGGGATTCACGCCGGTGGTGCACTTACTGGCTGCCGTCGAGCAGGAGCTGTACATCTTGATGCCGATCACATTGGTGGCCGCATAGTTGCAGGCCATGAGGAAGGCCTTGTACGACTGACCCTGCACCGAGTAGGTGGAGACAGCGCAACCGACGTCCGTGTTGCGATCGGCAACCATGACAGTGAAGTGACCGATGGCAGGTCCATTGTAGTTCGAGGGATAGGCATCGATGTACGACTGATTGGTGTCCTTCACCTCGTTGTACCACATGTCCACGCTCTGGATGGAGTTGGCAGTCTGATTGAGGGGATCGAAGTAACCAATCCAGGCGAGATTCTGTCCCGACCAGTCGAAGGCGTCCGTGTTGTGGCACGCATCGTGCTTCATCTGGCAACTCTTGACATTCAGGGAGGCCAAGTAGGCCAGCTCGTCGTTCCACTTGATGGTCGCCATGCGGCAGGCGGGGCTCAGTTTGCTATCACCACCGCCGGCGATGAAGTTGCGATGCAGATTGTGCTGTGCCACAATCGCCTGCTTGTCGCTGTCGGACAACGTCAGCAGGGCGCGATCGCTTGGACAGCTGGAGTCCCAGGACTGTATGATTAAGCATACGATTAGTTAGTAACCTCCCTCTCTCTTTCTCTGTTTCTCTGTGACTCACCCCATCGTTGTTGCAGCCAATGTTCTGGCTACTGCCGCAGCTCTTCTTGCAGTAGTCCGTGGCCAAGACGAGGCTCAGCGAGGCCAGTGACAGCAGTGTTAGGGAGAGTATGTTGCGCATTTCTAGATCAAAGCACGATTGCTGCCTTCACTGCCGTCGCCGGCTGCTTTTATGTCCGCACTCCAACGACGCGCTATCTACACTGTAGCTCGTAACAATTGGTTAAATATTTACCTCGCAGTCAGAGCTCAGTCAGCCCCCGCCTCCTTGCTGTGAAGTCATCAGTCGGAGTCTGATAACGATACGTATCTCTAACGTGCTCTCAGATCTGCGATGATTCAGCGCAGCCAAGTCGATTGCCTTAGCTGCGAGACCCTGTTAACACAAGTAGGGAGAAAGAGAGAGAGAGAGAGAGAGAGAGAGAGAGAGAGAGGAACAGAGCAACAGTTGCTTAAGCAGCGCAATTGTTTATCTTATTGCAGATGCATCGATCAGACATCGATCAGAGGGAACCAAAGTGTCCATTGAACTACAATCGAGCAGAAGAGAAAGAGTATAAGGCTGTGGAACAGGAATATATATAATCTATAGTGTTGATATGATCAATACCAATATGGACGAGGACAATCAAAGGTTTTCTTAGTTGAAAGAGAACCAAAAGCTGAGAAGATGGAGTAAGACAGATGCAGTGCCTGCAATGGAACCCGCCCCCAATTTACAAGGCATGTAGGCGTGGCAGCACACGCTGCAATTGCGCAAATGTTGCATATGCTATACAGAAAGTTGCATACCGACTTACAATACTCTAGCTTGGGCAATAACTAAGGTGAATGCGCTCATACGAACCTGGTTTGGCCTAGAAGAGTCAAAGGTAGTGGAAGGAGGAGAGTAGTAAAGCTGAATGAAGGAAAAAAGAGGAATAAAAGGAAAAGAGTGGGAAATAGAGTCAGGAAATTGCAAAGAAGAGGGATAACAGCAGCACCCGCCAAGGAAACCCTAGTTAAACCCGACTGCAAACCTCGGCAAAGGAAACACAAACACACTTGAAATGCCTCAGTAAATTTATTTATGTGCTTTACAACACTATATTACTTAGCATGAGCATGAGCACTCAACAATTCATGCAAACGTGCAATCGATGCCGAACTCGTCTCGAGTGCTCCGATTATACTCGCAGCTACTTTGCAATCTTTGAACTTTCTGAGAATCAACTCGAGGAGTCTTGAAGTCTGTCTACCAGATTTGGCGAATGCATTGACCACACTACCGGCCAACTGATCAGGATTCAGTCCCTTCTGCTGGAACAGCTCCTCGATTGCCTGCGATGTGGCGTTGTTTTTATCCTCTTCATTAGCCTGGCAATTGGCTCCAAGCAACAGGAAGAGGCAACCTAGGCAGAGCAGTAGAACGAGTGCAGCGCGCATTGTGGATAGTGGAGACTACTTGGCTACCTTCCTGCCAGGCTAGACACCTTTATAGTACAGCTGAGCACAATTAGCAAAGGTATTTCACATTATCTACGCCGAAGTAATGAAACCAACTTGTAAATCCCCCAAAAGTAATTTTCAATTTTCAATTCAGGTTTATCTGCAGGTTTTATTAGGGTGTCGAAGTTTAGTAGACCTCGGCTACCTTGCATAAGCCGGCATAGTTGACATTGGTGCCCGTTTTGCAGCCAGCGGCTGTGGGGCCACGTACATAGACGGGTGCGCCGACAATGTTAGTGGTGGCATAGTTGCAGGCCAGCAGGAAGTTGTTCATCGAGTTGTTCGTGTAGGTGGCAACGGCACAGCCAACTGCAGTGTTCGCCTGCTGAGCCATTGCAGTGAAGTGTCCAATTGCACTGGCGAAAGAAAGGATACAATTAGAAGAGCGAAAGAGAGAGAGAGAGAGAGACAGAGAGAGAGAGAGGATAACTTACGCGCCCGACCACGAGCTTGGGTAACTGTTGATGACGGCCATGTTGGCGTTGAGCCTCTCATTCCACCACAGACTGATGGCATCGGTTAGCAGATCCCAGTTGGTGCGACTAGCGGCGTTGCCAGAGTACGAAATGAGTGCAAGATTTTGACCACTGTGCGGGAATTTGGGTATGTTGTGGCACGCATCATGCTTCATTTCGCATTGTTTCACATTGTAAGCGGCCAGATTGGCCAGTATGGGACTCCAGCGTATGGTGGCCATACGACGAGCTGTTGCATATCTGGGCAACACTCCCAGCGCTATATTATTACGCCTCACATTGTGCAGACGCACCACGTGACGACGCAGCGCCAGCGTCAGATTGACCAGCACTGGTGCTGGACTCTTCGGGCAAATGGAGGCCCAGGACTAAAGTGGGTTAAGCGTTGTAGTATAAAGTTCAATTAGGGAATAGTTATTAACAAGAAGTTCAACCTACTCCATTGTTTTTGCAGGCAATGTGTGTGACTCCCGTGGGGCACAGGGAGCTGTCACAGTAGTCGATCTGTCCACTGACTGCAGACAGAGTGAGGGAAACGGAAACGATTGCCAAAACTATACGCAACATCTTTGCAAGAACTGACTACCGGATGGAAGTATTTCGGCTTTTATAGGCCCCAAAGCGACCAGCAGGCCACCGAATGTGGCAAAGTTTATTCGGAAATTGCTTATTTGCTTAATAAATATATAAATATGAGACGTAAATCAATAGCTAAGTGCAAGAAACTAACCAAATAAAGGCCTCCTTTTGACTTTGGTGCTAAGCGTGCCTGAGGTAAAACATATTTCATGATATATTAAACAGAAAGTTAAGTTAAGTTCTTGTCTATTTACTTAGAGTTGTGCCACAAGTGTTTTCATATCACAGGCATAACCTCAAAGATCTCAAGAAGCAACCTAACCTCAAATTGGTTAAAAATATCTCATTTAATGATATCCTAAATATAGATTCGACTGTAACAAAGTCAAAATTAGACTAGAGCTAAATTGGGTTTTTTTTAAGTATTAAACTCTAACTGAATGGAATGAAAATAAAAAACCAAACTTAGTCCAAATGGAAAATTGTGGAGACGAAACACTTGCTTGTGTTTCAGGTGTATAAACAATTCATCCCACCTTCCGCGCAAACAACTTTGACGTAATCAAAATAATATATACAATCTCAAGCTCGACATTGTCTGTTGCCAAGCCAGTGCTGAAATCAATAGGCAATGCTCACTTGTCTCGAGCAAATATGTAATGAGTATGTTCATAAATCTATTTACTCTTTGTACATATATGTAACTCATTCAATACCATTTGTTCACGCGAAGGTTTTCCTCACTGTTTTCCTAAACACTTGTACAGGGTATAATGACCGTTAGAAAGTGTAGCAAAGTTGATACCAAAACAAAAGTGAGTTGGAAGAGTATTATTTACCCATTTGCTTGCGATTGTAATACGCAATACCATCTGGTTGTTTATCTAAAAGTTTGGTCCCCAACCAAAAGAGCAAAACAAGTAAACAACACTACGAAACGAAAACGAAAATCAAAACAAAAATATAATTCTATGACAAAGGCGAAAACAAACGGTGAGATGATAATACCATGTCTATAACTCCCGCATTATCTGTGTTAATTTGGTAAGTGACAATTCTAATTACAGTAAGGGTTTTGCTAATTATACACTCGGAAATATATCTACTTAAGCCTTAACGAAGACCTTAAAGAGCTTAATAGATAAGTAGAGACCAACGACTTTACATAGCACACTCATATTGGAAAGGCATCGGTTATGATGGTTAATTGGTTTGCCTTGTGATCTGTTAAATCTTTAAATAATAATAAAACTTATAATTTTATTTTATTTTTTTTTTTTTTTTGTGATTAGTAATAACTCGTATAATGTAGACCCTATAAACTATGGTACTTTATGGATCTATGAATCTCAGCTCTTTTAAATCAACTTTCCCGCATGCCGCCCGCATTAAGAAGTCTGCACATGTTTGTAACATATTTGATATGCTGCCATTAGTTGTATGTACTTGTAAGTTTTTATTATGGGTCTTTAATTGTTGCCGTACTCCGTCACATATACAATATATATAGATATAGCCGGTAGTATCTGCTTGCTGTCGCAATCTTCATCAATTTCTTTGAATGCTGCTTACATCATTCCATCATTTTGTAGATACATATTTTTTTTGTGTGTGTGTGTGTGTGTGTGTAGATATCATTCATTTGCTTTTCGGTAAAGAAAAATAAATATCATGCCTCAATGCTGCATCTATCTCTCTGTTTCTCTGTTGCTCTGTTTCTTTCTCTATTTCTCTTTCACTTGCCTTCGCTTTATATAATATATGTATGTATATATATGTATATATATAGATTTATATATTTATATGTATATATATTGTAGGTATTTATTGTGTATATTTATTTTTCTGAGTAATTCCATTTGAATATATTATGGTCTGCATATATAAGTAAATCTGTGGGCTGATCTTTGTAATTTGCTTCATTATAGGTTCAAGTTCTTTTCTTTTCTTTTCATTTATTTTCTTTTCCTCTCTTGTTGTTTAAAGTGTACACACAAAATATGCTTTGTTTTATTTGCTCATATACATCTGTTCTCTAATCTTGACTTGTTTGTCTTTGTATTTATTGTTTCATCTGTTTAGTTTTGTGTTTTCGGGGAGCATCAACAACAATTTTGACATGTGCTTACCCCCAAAACGGTTGCTACAATAGTTTCAGTTTTCAATCATATTTCCAATAAACTTCCAATATATATCGTATATATAGTACTTCTTTAATAGTGCGTGTGTGTGTGTGTGTGTGTGAGTGTGTGTTGTATGCACTTATATACATAGCTCAATCAAATCTTATAGCCTAGTGTGAATGAGGAGAGCGCTGCGTGCGTATTGTGCAGAAGCCAAAAAGGAAATTGGCTTGAAGCCGATTCGACCAGTTTTACAATAAGTTTTGCTTAGAACTAAAGTACGAATACAGTAAGTACGTGTTGGCTGCTTGTGCCTATGCCAGTGTGTGTGTGTGTATGTTTGTGTATTTGTATGTACAGAGGGCGCATTGCGCCTTAAGGTTGGCAACGCTTTAGCGCAACAACTAAAAGTATACTATGAAAATGGGAAAGACGCGACGCTTGGCGTGGGGGTTGACAGACAGGGCATAAATACCCAGCAAAATTCAACTTGAATGGGGTATGGTACATCATCATACTTTTGAGTGCACATTGATGATAGTTTAGTAAATTGTTCTCTTGTTTTTCGATTAAATATTCATAATATTTCGCTTTATTTACATGCGTGTCATGCGTGTGTCTATCGTTTCTCTTATATTCGATTATTAAATAATATATAGGCATATAGGGTACATACATACTGAGTTACATATATAGTAAGTAGTATAACAAATGAGCAAATCATATCTTAAAGAGGCTAAGCGCACAATTGAATATAATCCACACATATCGTTTATAATGATAATCGGGATAGTTTTCATAGTCTAAGCCTAAACACATACGCAAGCAATATATCGTCTATATATATATATATATAATATTATATATATTCATTAAATGTATAATTCAAATTGTTAATTAGTTGCTGCGGGGTTAACTGGAACGTTCAACTGGGCCAATTTGCGTTTGATAACCAATGACTATATATATCTGGCTATGTATATCTATGTTTATATAATAATAATTGTTTGTGTATACTATGTATATAATACCTAAGAGCGGGCTAGACCACGACAATGACGAAACAATAGACAAAAAAAAAAACCATCTTAAGTTTAGAGAGAGTGCCGTACATACTACGCAAGTAGTCGAAATGGAAAGCAACCACGGGAACTGGCACATGCAGCCGAGTTTGCCCTTACAGTTTCAGTTTCAGTTTCAGTTACAGTTACAGTTTTCATTGCTGTACAATTCTTTATATATATGTGTATATATATGTGTATATAGGCGTGTGTGTATATATATGTTCATGTTCCTATCGACTAACACTTGTTGTAGTTATATTGTATAATAATAGACACCGTTTGCAAATAGCAGTAACAACATTTGAGTGCTGCTCCCCTGGCTTCCCTCTGTGCTCATCTTTAGCATCTCATTAAGTACATGGGTTCCTTAAGTCTGCTGCTGCTGCTGCTGCTGCGACTGTTGCTGTGGTGAGTGAGTTGCTGCTGCTGCTGACTGAGTCGCTGCTGATACTGATGCTGCTGCTGCAGCAGCTGTTGCTGCCGGCGACGGTGGAGGACCAAATTTGCTGGTTATTTTGTGCGAGGCATTCACAATGGCCAACTCATGCTTGGAGTCCAGATCACAATCGTAGAGGCCGCTCAGTGAGTCCAGACTGAGCAGTCGCGAGCTGGCCCGACTCGACACGGAGGTGTCATCCACATCGGGAGCATTGTACAGCGAGTTCACATCCGACAAAGCACCCTCAGCATCGGTTAGACCCGCCTCGTTAAGCAGCGATATATTCTCCAGGCCAGGCTCATCGGTTATGTAGCCTGTGGACTCGGCACCACCTATTGATGAAGACGAAGATTAATCGCGCTGGGAAAGAATTGATTCATTCACACTCACCTGTGGCCTCCTCACGGCAATCGTCGTCCGACCATTCCGATTGACTCTCCAACGGATTGGAGTCCATGGACTGGTTGTTATGATGCGCCGCTCCATACTTCAGCTCATCGTTTATCACATTCGCCTCCAGGCGCAAACTGCCATTGGACAGTGGCGCCGCTCCGCTCGTCTCGCCCTGCTCCCGCTCCAGCTGTTGCTCCTGCTCCATTTCTTCATTGTGCTGCGACTGCTGCTGCTGTTTGTCACTCTTCTGCTTGCTGTGCTCGCTCTGCAGCAGCCGCTTCTGTCGCACATCGCGACCCACCTCATCATCCTCGAACTCCTCATCGGCCAAATTATCTTCGGTATCATCACGCTCCTCCTGTTCCACATGATTGTAGCGCGACTGCTGTTGCTGCTGTTGTCGTTGCTGGTGATGATGGTGATGATGATGATGGTGATGACGCTGCCTTTGCGACTGTGATTGCGACTGTGGATGCTGCGACACGGCGCCGTCCAGTCTGTCCAAGCTCTCAAAGCTCTGCTGAAGCTCCTTGGAGCGCGGGCGCTGACGATGAGATCGCGGCTGATGCTGATGCTGCTGCTGCTGCTGTTGCTGCTGCTGCTCCTTGGCCGTATGCAATTCCAGCATGGCTAAGGCATGCATCTGACTTCGATTCTCGTGAAGTATCTCGCAAGATTCCGTGTCCGATGTTTGCCTGAAATTTATACAAAACGTTACTTCTGTGCTTGAAGATAAAAACTTATCGAATTGGTTAAATAGAAAGCTCCATCCAGTATCGAGAGATTTCGATCTGAGCACTTTGGACTCGTTTTTCTGAAACATGTGTGTGGATATATACACTGGCACTACTCCTGTTGGAGCTGTAGAAGGCTTCGCGGGCAGTAGCACTAGTTGAAGGTATCTCAGTGTCAAAAATAAATTAGTTGCCCTACTATCATTGATAGGCCTCACTACCCTCGCATTAAGATTGAGATGCATCTCTATAAACCTCTAAACCCATGATCCAGTAGTACCCATCCATGATGTACCCTTGGCAAGATGTGCAAGCGCAGCCCACCCGTTTGTATGAAGTGTGTGTGAAGGTTCCCTTTTGGAGTCTGAACATGAACAACAAACGGTTAACAAAGGTACTTGAAATTAGCCACAGATGAGAAGCGATTGTAGCTGAAGCTCTGCAGCTGGGCCGCTTGGTAATGGAGGGAAGAAGTGGGTTTGCTGAGGCACCTGTTGTTGTTGCACCTCTACTCACATTTGACTCGACTCGGAGGGGTTCTTGTGGCGTGTTATCTCCTTGATGGCCTCCAGGCCAACGGGATGCTTGGATATCATGAAGCTGTTGCTCATCGGTAACTTGCCAGTCACCTGCATGGCCAACGCGAGCAGCTCCTGTTCCTGCTGCTGCTGCTGTTGATCCTTCTGATGGTTGTTGTTGCCACTATTCGAATTGCTGCCACCGCTGAGATTCCCATTGCTGCTCGATCCACCTTCCGCTGTCAGCGACAACCCCTGTCCGTTGTGGCCCCCATTGATGGAGCTCAGTTTGCTGTTGCTGGCCGAGTAGCTGAGGTCCACCACATTGTGGCGACTGCTGCAGTTGCTGGTGTTATGCTCCGAGCTGTTGGCCACTGCAGCCCCTGCCGGCGTCGTCGTTGTTGTCGCAGCCAGGCATCGTGCACGCGACGATTCATTGAGCAGTCTTTGCAGTTCCCTCTCGAATGGTGACTTGGTGGCCACTGCGCCACCACCACCACCACCGCCAGCAGTTGCGGCACTTGTTGCTGCACCCGCTGCCACTGCCACGCCCGCTGTTTTCTGGTAGTCAAAGCTATTGCAACTGTCGCCCTTGTGCTGCGTGTTGCTCGTCGTATTGCTGGTCGTCTGCTGCCCCTGACTCTCCGTGGTGGAGCTGAGCTCGAAGTCACGCAGCTGCGCCATGTCCACCACCGGCGATGTGGGATCCACTTGTATGTCGCACGGGTAGAGCCACTGCAGTGGGTTCACGCGTGGCATGTTGTAGCCCACCACACCCATTCCCATGCTGATGCCGTGGCCATGCCCGTGTCCGTGTCCGTGACCGAGTCCAAGTCCATTGCGCTGCAAATGATGTCCACCATTGATGCGAGGGGAATCCTCATCACCTTCGCCCTCACCTTCGGTGGTCTTCGAGTAACTCTCATCGGAGCTGCTCATCGAGGGCGAATGTGGTCGCGAACTAAGATCATCTGTCGAGGACATCTCGCGGCTCTCCTCAATGTCTGCCGGCAGCTTGGGCAGTGGCTTCAGGTAGCTTCTCATTGCCGGCTTTGGTGGCAACTGCGGCAGCGGCGGCTGCTGGGAGTAGAGCGCATATTGGCGTTGCTGCTGCTGCTGCTGCTGCTGCTGGGGCACAAGCTCCAGTTGCTGCTGCTGTTGATGTTGCTGCTGCAGTGACAACACGGAGTTGGGACAGGTGTAACGTGGTGGCTCGTACTTTGGCGCATGCTGCATGGGCATGATCTGGATGTTGTTAGTCGTGGTGAAGGTGGGCGAGGAGGAGAAGTGATGTGGCATGCAAAGATTGGAACACACACTTAGATACACACAGAGAAACAGATACAGATACAATTCGAGATACATTGATAATCATAGATGTAGATACAAGAACAAGTTGGTTTGGGAGAAAGGATGGGGGAAAGGTACTAGCATACTCAAGGTTACACTCGCAGAACTACAGTAGCTGTGTGTGTGTGTGTGGGGAAAGCATCCCTACTAAAAAATTATCTATTGTACCCTTTCTTTCGGAGTTAGTATACCCTCTGGAGAGTGGAAAGACCTTTTCGGAGCTATGCTGAATGGGCATACCTTTCGGTCGTTAATGAGCTTTCTCAAGAGTGGGAAGACCTTTTAAGAGTTAGTAGACTCTCTAGAGAGTGGGAACACCTTTCGATAGTTAATGGGCTCTCTAGAGAATGGGAAGACCATTCAGAAGTAAATTGAAACTTTTGAGAGTGGGAATACCTTTTCAGAGTTGGTAGAACCTCTAGAAAGTGGGAACACCTTTAAAAAGTTGGTAGTCCCTCTAAAGAGTGAGAACACCTTTTGATATTTAGTGGATTCTTTAGAGAATGGGAAGACCTTTCAGGAGTTAATAGAAACTTTTAAGAGTGGGAATACGTTTTCAGAATAAGTAGAGAGTGAGAACACCTTTAAAATGTTGGTAGACCCTCTAAAAGGTAGGAACACCTTTTGAGTTAGTAGTCCCTCTAGAAAGTGAGAACACCTTTCGATAGTTAATGGGCTCTCTAGAGAATGGGAAGACCATTCAGAAGTAAATTGAAACTTTTGAGAGTGGGAATACCTTTTCAGAGTTGGTAGAACCTCTAGAAAGTGGGAACACCTTTAAAAAGTTGGTAGTCCCTCTAAAGAGTGAGAACACCTTTTGATATTTAGTGGATTCTCTAGAGAATGGGAAGACCTTTCAGGAGTTAATAGAAACTTTAAAGAGTGGGAATACCTTTTCAGAATAAGTAGAGAGTGGGAACACCTTTAGAGTGTTGGTAGACCCTCTAAAAGGTAGGAACACCTTTTGAGTTAGTAGTCCCTATAGAGAGTGGGAACAGCTTTCGTTAGTAACTGGAGTGGGAAGACTTTTCAAGAGTTAGTAGACCCTCTACAGGGTGGGACATACTTCTTTTAAAAGATTCCTACATCTTCAATTCACACACATATGCTCACACACTCAGACACACACACACACACATGAAGGCCCCACACACACACACACTGAGACATGCCTTGGATTAGTTACAAATGAATGGATAGGTGGAGGATCTGGTGGAGTTGTTGCTGGTGTGGATTGTTTGTGGATTTGGTGCTTGGGTGTACTTGGGCTGGTCGCCTGCTTGGCTGGGGGTATTTGCCTCATTCACAGAAGTATCTCCTTGCTCCAGATCATGAGGTCAACCTCTTCACTCACCTTGGCTACCGGCGCGATGCTGCTGGCATGCAATAGCGGCTCGCTCTCACGGCAGTGGCCATAGCTGGCCAGGCTGGTGGACGATGGTGGCAGATGCTGACTCTGACTCTGACTCTGATTTTGATTCTGATGCTGTGTCTGGTGATGCTGGTGATAGAGATGATGCAGTGGATGATGCTGGCCATGCTGGTTAAAGGGCACCGCCGGCGGCGGCGGAGCATAGCTGCGCAGCTGCAGCTGATCGCGTCGCGGCATCATGAAGCAGTCACCGCCACCGCTGCCACTGCCGCTGCCACCACCACTGCCGCCGACCATGCCTGGCCCACCATCAAGGCTACCCTGGTGTGGACGCTGCGTCGGCGGCAGCTGCTCCTGATGCTGCTGATGCTGTAGCTGCTGCTGCTGCTGCTGCTGCTGCTGCAGTTGCTGCCTGCCACCGGTGTTCGGATTCTCAATAATATTGAATTCGCGCAACATTACCGAAGGAATGGACTGGTGCTGGTGCTGGAGCTGGTGCTGGATCTGGAGCTGGTGTTGGAGTTGGAGCTGCTGTTGGTGCTGGTGTTGCAGTAGCTGTTGATGCTGCTGCTGCTGCTGCTGCTGTGCCACAGTCGCAACTGGAGTCAAACTTTGCGACGTGTAGTGCATCTCCCCATTGTGACCGTTCTCCCGAATGTTTGGCAATCCTCCGTTCAACATAAATGGTTGCTTCTGCAGCTTGCTGTTTAGACGCTGCTGCTGCTGCTGATGCAGATGATGATGGGCGGGTGGGGCAGGCAGTATCTGTTGTTGCTGATGCTGCTGCTGCTGTTGTTGGTGCTGCAACAGCAACTGCTGCTCCTCGCCCACCACATTGTACAAATGTCCATTGTCCTTCTTGCTGTACGTGTCCGTGTTGAGGCGATTCTCCTGGAACTGTGTGGCCTTCTGATAGTAATCAGCGGAATGCAAACCGCCCCCTCCTCCACCTCCTCCTGCTCCTCCCGGTTGTGTTTCCCCATTGACAACGCTTGCAGTTGCTGTCGCCGTCTGGGGACGATTGCTGATCATTGCGTTGCGCACTTCACCATTCAGAGCATTGCTGCTGCTGTCGCAGAGGAAGTAGGTGACCATATCGCCTTTGCCCTTCACCTTGATGGTGCCGCGACAGCGAAATTCGAAGTGCGAACCAACCAGACTGTCGACAACCTCCTGTGTGACCTGTGAGTAACCAGGCACCCCCGTGGAGTCCATGCGACTGGCCACGTTCACTGTGTTCCCCCAGATATCGTACTGCGGCTTACGGGCTCCAATCACACCCGCCACAACGGGGCCAATGTTGATGCCTGCAAAGAAGTTGTGCGAATTAGAAGTTGTTCCTCACCTAATCGGACTGAATCTCAGGTGAACTTACCCACACGCAACATGAAGTTGTTGTACGAGTGACTGTTGATCTCCTGCAGCGAGAGACGCATCGCCTTCACGTACTCGATCAGTGCCGTCATGTGACGACGCACCGAGTTGGGATCATTGGGTTGTATCTTGTATTCCGGTATCAGGCCCACCACGGCCATGTAGGTGCTGCCCACCGTCTTGATTTTATCGATGCCACGAAAGCGATCCTCCTTCAGCAGCTCATCGAAGTCAGCAATGATCTCGTTCAGGAGACGCAGACACTCCAGACCCTGATCGGAGCCATCCATTTCGGTGTAGAACTCATTGAAGTTGGGCACGCTGGCAAAGATGACGCCCACCTTGGCGTAGCTCTGATGGTAGAGCTCCTGCAGGCGAAGGAGACGAGAAAACAGTTTAATAAATAATCTACCATAATAAGCAAGGAGAGGTTGAAACTCTGTGGGTCAGCGGGTCATACCATATTGTTGCGGAATTGTGCATCGAGAAAATGTGCAGCCACATGAGCTGGCAGCAAATTGTGCAGAATGCGCTTGTTCGACTCCTGCAGCACATCCATCTCCTTCTTCTCCTGCGATGCCTGCAGCTGCCACAGAAAGTCCAGACGCGCTGTGCCCTCAACCAGGCGACCGTGCACCAATATCGCAATCATAAAGATGACAATCCGCGCCAATGAGATCAAGTGAAGCGGAATGGAAGCTCTGCAAGTGAGTGGGGATTGTAAAATTAATATGTTATGTATGTTTTCCCCTGCCCCTCCCCCCCTTTCATTCACTTCTAACTTATGTGGGTCAACGGTTGACCTCAGTTCAGTTAGTTGGCACCTACTTGACGATAGTATCGTAGCACTCGAAGATGTTCTGATGCGACAGCTCGATAAACAGGGCGTAGATGGTGCCCATGCCGATGACCAGCAGAGATTTGAAGATAATCGGTAATCTGCAAGAAGAAAACATGCATTAGGGATGTATTAGTCGGTAAGGAGTAAACTATCGTATGACTATTGAGTAACTTTTGGCAGTGCAGCAGTAAGAAAAAGCAGTGTGCAGTTTTAACAATTTAAAATATCGCACAACTATCCTTTAAACCTTTAATCATATAAACAAATGTGTAGTAAATTAAAACTATCGAATAACTAACTAATAAAATGTGCAACTATCGTGCAACTATCGAGCAAATTATGAAATTAAAAACTGTGTTACGATAAAGAAGTTCAAACCAATTAGATAATGCACTAAAAATCATTTAAATTAAAACTATCGCAATACTATCGACTAAAAACACATCTAGCTTAACACTATCGTGTAACTATTGATATATTTGCCAAGTTAATAAACAATTCACTGCTAGTTGCATTTAAATTTAAACTATCGTATAACTATCGAATCGTTAAACCCTCTAAAATCTTACCTGAGAAACACAGACACAGATAGGAAGGCAAAAGCTGCCGACAGGGACACGTACTGCGGCAAGGAGCACTTGCGATGTGCATCGCTTGACTTGCTAATGTGCGGCAGATCCAGTCCCTGTGGATCCAGGCCATGGAAGTCATAATTGGAGACGTTGCTCGAGCAGGGATGATCAGAGACGCAAGTGAACTGCACAAAAAGGGAGAAAGAATGATTAGAAAGGAGAGAGGAGACTCTCTGTACACTTGGTACTCACCACATTCACCTGCCCCACCGAGTAGATAAGTATGATGGTGAATATTGTGATGGCCATGCGCAGGCTGAAACTCTCCGATATGTCCCAGATGATCCATTTGAGTCGCACCGCCAGCAGCAGCATCAGTATGGCACTCACCCAAATGAAGGCCGTGAGGAAGAGCAGCAGCAGTATGAAGGTCCTTGGCAATGCCGTGACCTGCAATGCGGCGCCCAAGATCAACAGCAACAGCGAACATCCCATTGCCGTGGTGAAGCCCAAATCGAAATCCTTATGATATTCACGCTCTTTATCGCTCTGCCGGAAGCGCAGTGTCAAACGATCCACATGCTCGGACTTATCACAATCCACGGAACGTGCATTGATCGCCTGCGACAGGAATCGATTCACTCGATTCGTTGGCTGATGATGTGCGGCAACCGAGTGACGCTTCCGGAACGGACGCTTAAACTTGTCCGCGACCTTTGACTGTGACTGCAACACGAAGAAAGATGTGAAAGACACACATAAAGAAAGAAAGAGAGAGTGAGAGAGATTTGAGGTCAATGTTAGTGCTTTACTTGATCTTGCCCCCTCTTCTGCATGTGGATGTGTGTGTGAGTGTGTGTGTGTGCTAAAGGCGTTTGCCGGCTAAGTTCGAAGAGAGCACGAGCTAAGGTGGCACGAGCAACCCTGCACGGGGCCAGCTAGTTGAGAGAGCATGCTGAGTTAAGAGCAGAGCGGATCCGTGTGTTTGTGTGTGTGTGTGAGTGTGTATGAGTGTGTGGCATGCTGCATGAAACTGAACGAAACACAAACTAAACATGCAGTTAGATGAGTTTAGCTTTCGGCAACGAATCAATCGAATTCAGTTTGGAAACGGTACCCGCCCGCACGCACAACAAAGCATGACATTAGTGAGCGGAAAACTGAACGAAACTGTAACTGAAACTTAACGAAACGTGTAGAGAGCAATGAGTAAGCAACAGACACAAACGGCAATGAAGACGCTGCACAAACAAATGAAGAACGAACACAAAACAAGACAAAAGACAAACACAAACACAAACCAAAATCTTAACTGAACGTAACTTAAACTGAACTGAACGAAACAGAAACGAAAACTAAATGTAACTGCAACTGGAACTGGAACGGAACTGGAACTGGAACGACTGGAACAACGAATGTGTAACGAACGAAAAGAATTTAAGAATTGTTTTGTTGCTGCTCTGCTCACTTTATTGTTCTTGTGATTGTGCCTATGTATGCGACTAATCGTACTCGCTGTCGAATTGGGACTAGTGCCTACGGTCACTTGAACACTGCCACCCCCAATGGCACCGCCACCACCACAGCCGCCACTGCTGCTGCTGCTGCTGCCGCCACCTGCAACGCTGCAACCGCTGCCGACGACGCTGCCATAGCCGCCGACGCCGATGCCGTGAGGTGGCGGGGTAGCATGCAAGATCTTTTGTAGACGTATTACCTAGATCAGAGAAGTATACACAGTATTCAATATATATATAAATATATATCGATATATAGATTATGTGTACGCATGTGTGTTTGTAGTATATATATAGAGTATACTTATGTTGAGTAACGGGGGAAAGAAAAAAATACAGGGTAGAAAATAACGACAGTTTAAAATAGAGAGAGAGAGAGAGAGAGTTGTGGTTAAGAGGGATATAGCATAGTATAGCAAAGTGTATTTATAGGGTTCATATATAAAGTTACGGGAGTATATAGTATAGAGATAGTAAAAGAAACAACTAATGAACACAATCGGAAGTAAAATTCAACTCAACAATATCGGAAATCAAAACGAAAACGAAACAGAATAGAGAGCAATAAGGTAGCAGCAAATTTGATCGAAACTTTTGTATGTTGTAGTGTTAATGGGCCTGCAATTTTGGATTTTGTTATAGATAGTGTTGCAAAGCGGTCAAAACCCTTGCAAAACCTGCAGTAGTGGACTATTAAAAAAAAAAAAAAAAAAAAAAAAAACACCAATCAAAGTGGAGAACTTTCTATTGCTGTTCAAGCAGAGGTACCTTTATTTTCAGGTGCCTTTACTTTGAGGTACCTTTACATTGGGGGTCCTTTATTTTGAGGTGCCTTTACTTAAAGGTATCTTAAATTTGAGTTACCTTTACTTTTAGGTACCTTTACTTTGAGGTACCTTTATTTTAATAAAAGAATATAATCCCTCAAATGTACATTCAATTCTAGTTTCTCGGATAAGAAATGCCAACAAATCACTTAAGATTGAGGGACAAATGTTGCTAGATCATTTAAGCTTGTCAAAATCAATTCAATTGGTATGGCACCTGACCGAAACTATCGCTTAGTTACTAACGCTAATTGAACTGTAAGCTTTCAATACTTATGCTTTAATTTACTGATCACCTGAAGTTTAACTATGCTTTCTCTAATATTAACGAATCACTGTTGTGTGTGTAGAAGAATTGGCCATCGTATTCTATGTGTTACTATATAATACGGTTATTAAAAGACTCTCATCTCTATCTGAACACAAAAGACGCACAACATCGAGACAAAAGCACAAAATATTTCAACAGTTTTATCGTTTTTAGTAGATACAACAGTACAGTACAGAAGAACGAACTACAGTTTTACGGATAACAAATACTACTCCAGATGAACTACGCAATATACAACACAATGAAATTATAAAGGTATGTACATTATATAATATATGTATTTATGGGAACGATAAAGAAAAGAAATCACTAGAGTAGGAAATAAAAATCGAATATAACGAACAGATCAACTTGGGTAAACGGAATAAACGGGGACAGTTCGGGCATTTCTTGATACTCAGGGCACTTAGTTAGTAAGGTGAACTTACCGCATCCTGAAAGTAAACGAAAAGAAAGAAATCAACGAAAGAAATCATAAGGAGAGTCGCTCATCTCGGCGCTTGTGTATCCTTGAGATACATTTACAAACCAAACGAAAAAAGAAACACAAAAGTTCCACAATCCCAAGAACCCATAACTAGCTTCCCCGTTATCCCCCGATATATATATATAAAATATATCGGACATGCACAGCACTGAGCAACGAGACTACGAAACTACGAGCAAGAGAACTCAGCGAACTCTTGACACAATCGACTATCAACTATGGACTATATATACTATATATACATATATAGAGAGAGAGAGATAGAGAGCGAAAGAGAGAGAGATGGAGAGACTAGGGGGGGACTGTGATCCCTTACCTTGCGTGATCCCTTCTCGGACACCTGCACACTGGCTGTGGCCGCATCTGCGCTGCTGCCACGTGCCACGCCTCCGCCGAGAGCAGCCGCCGCCGAAGGGAACGAACCGGTGGCAATGTTGGAGAACGGCACCGGCTCCGAGAACTTGATGGTGTGCAGCAGTTGCATGACCACATTCGATACATTCCTGAACGACAATTTGCGACGACTTCCGATTGCGGAGCGCACTCCCAGCGTATTCAGCATCAACGGCTGCTGACAGAGAGAGAAAGAGATAAGTGGCGGGAAGAGCGAAGGGGGAAGCAAACTCACCTTGCGTCGATGTGGTGGTGGCACTATAAAGAACGTATCGACGCCATGATCACGCAGATACGACGATCGCTCGTCGCCGTGCCCGGCCTCCACCTCGTACTCGCCCGACAACGAGTCGAGGGTGGCGCGTGTGACATGCACCCGTCCTGGCTCGCCACCGGACTCCATGTGATTGGCCAGCGTCACATCGTTGGACCATACATCGAACTGCCACTTGCGCAGCCCCAGCACGCCGCAAAGCACGCGTCCAGTGTGAATGCCCACGCGCATGTTCAGTATGACATCGGTGGCCTCCACAACGGTGCTGTAAGAAAAGGAATGAATTGGAGTCAATGGAGTCTTACTCTAGAAAAATCTAAAAAAAAATCGGTTAAATCGTGGCACTTTTTGGTACGGATCAAGAATATATATTTCATATAGCAAGTCTCATCTATATACTTAAACTCACTGCTATACTATAAGTATCTAAAACCAAGTTCCTTCAATACATCTAACCTTATAAGGTTTACACAGCTGTGTTTTCTACTACTGATGAAGAACTTATATGGTCATATCTATATACTTGTACAATCTGTAATTATTAGTATCTTTTTAACAAGTTCCATCAATACAACTAACTTAAAACTGTTGGAACAGACAAACACAGCAAAATCGTTGTATTCTTGCTACTGATCAAGAATATATATACTGCATAGCAAGCATAGAGCAAGTTCCATCTATATAGTTCCATTAACTAACAACTCATAAGTTTTTTGTATCAACTTCCATCAATATAACTAACTTAAAGCCTAACAGCTAAATGCCAACGTTTCCTGCTGCTGATCAAGAATATATACACCATATAAGACTATATACTCTCCCCCAGCTACTCACGCAATGGCATCGATCATATCGAGTCCCATCTCCACGGCGCACTTGGCGTGATCCTTGCGCGGCTCAGGCAGCCCAGAGACGCAGTAATAACAATCTCCCAGAATTTTGATGCGCAAACAATGATTGTCCTGAGAAAGATAAACCCCTATTAGATCAGTATAAATCCAAACTAAAGCTCAGCTCTAGACTTACGTGCGCCAGCTGATCGAAGCGTCCGAAGAGCTCGTTGAGCAGTCGCACCAGTTCCTGCGCGCTGCACTGCGAGGAGAGCACAGTGAAGCCGACAATGTCCGCAAAGAGAATGCTCACGTTCTCGTGCTTCTGTATGTAGATGCGATGGAATTGCCCCGCCACCGGCGACAGAATGTCGTTCTTCATCTGCATTGCCACATGCTGTGGCAGCACCGACAACAACAGACGCTCCAGCTTCTCGTTCTCATCCTGAATCTCCAGACGGGCCGCAATACAGTTGCGTGTATCGAGGAACGCACGTCGCTGGGCACGCTCCATCATAATGTTCACCACAAGACCGGCCACATTCACTCCGATAAAGATGACAATGTTGGCAATCAACTGATTGTATTCCAAGTACTGCAGCGCATCCGTGAATATCTTATAGACCGTCAGGCTGATGTGCACCGAGGGCAGGGCAATGCCAAAGGCCACTGCCTCCCAGATCTGCAACGGCATCATGGCATATGCCAGAAAGACCACAAACACTATCTGCCACACCCCCTCGGCCATGACCTCCTTGGTGTCCACGGGAAAGACACTGCCCAGTGTGGGCATCGATACAATGCATATGCTGGCCGTGAACAGCAGTATGCCATAGCACAATGTGGGCAGATGGTGATCCTTGATGACCGAACATTGCAGCAACACCAGCACAATGGCGAACAGCACGCACACAATCGAGTTGAAGATGTTCTGCGTGTGAAGAAGAAGAAGAGTTAGTTAGAAAACTTGCATGTTTCTTGAGGTATTTCACTCATTAAGGTAACTTGTTTTACTAAACTGAACTAGCTACGTTTTAACTTTGAAATAAGCCAAGTTTTGGTTATGGTTAATGAAAAAGAAACTACCTTTTGTTCGTATGAACACCTTTAGCTAGGAAACTATATAAGATAAGGCTATCAAACTTGGCGACAGTGTCTCTCATTAGTGCCCGCAAGTAAAGAGTGTTAAACAGTACAATTCAAGTTCCAGCTACGCTTGCAATTAGATATTTATCAATTTACGGGCGCTCAAAGGGGCGTGGTCGATTTCAAAACACAAACTTTATTTGCAGGCACCAATAAGACACACGCTTACCAAATTTCAAAGCACCAACTGCTATAGTTTCTAAGATAAAGGTGCTCATACGAACAAAAAGACACAAATGATTGAATAGGAATATATATGGATGCTTTATGAAGTCGACGAAGGTTTCTAATGCCAGTTTTGTGTATTTAAAAGTTGATTTCTGCATTGTTATTTCTTTTTTTACGCACAACCTCACACTATCAAACAGAGTAGTGCAGTGTAGTGCTTTGGTAGTGCTGTGTACTCACATGAAAGGTGGCTGCATTGTTGAAAGCCAGCGAGAGTGCTGCCATTACGCCGCAGAGCACCACGACGAGGGCGACGACGCCCAGCACCGAGAAGCGCTGCAGCTTGAGGGTGTAGCGCTGGTAGAGGCATTCCAGCTCATCGTTCTCAAAGCGCAGCGTGTTGAGCGGGCGGCCGCGCGTCGCCTTGACGGCATGGTCCATGCGGCTGCCGTCGCCGCGGCCGCGCCGAGCGCGGCTGCCTCTTCGTGCCTCGGTGTGCCAAGTTCAAGGGCTGTAATAGAAACACAAAGAGAGAGAGAGGGAGGATGAGAGAGGTAAAGAGTTAGCGAGTTTGTTAGTTCGAGTGTTTTATTCGGTTTGGTTTAAGGGTTCGCCGGTTGCGTTGGCGACCTTGAAGCGGGTTGCATGTTCGTTTGAGCAAAAATGTTTTGGCATTTTTTCGTCGCACGCAATCACTGGGTAGGAAAATGTGAAATGTGCCACGCCCCCCACACCCGCCCTCCGCACTGTGCACCACGGCAACGGACTCTGCTCTCTGCCCTCTGTCACACCACTTAAAATAACATTTCCTTATGCCCAACCCCCAATAGCAACACGCCCCCTGTCCCCCTCTCACCCCACCACGTTGCGCCACTGTGTTCCGCCTGTTTGAAAATAACCGCTAAAAATAACCAGCTCGTTTTGCGGCTGCTTTGGCTGGCGCGAAATCAATCAATGTTCATGTTCGCTCGGTCAGTTTTCCGTGTGTCGCTTGTGTCCACAACGAGCACAGAGGGGCTGTCAGAAGAGGGGGGGGGGGTGAAGAGCCACGCCCACACCTCCCAACAGACGAGCCACAGAGCTGCCACCTGCCACCTGCCACCTGCGTCCCCTAGCAGCAACCTCTCTGTCAGAGAGAAGATAAATGGCGATTTGTATGCCGACAATCCGTTAAATTCATTAAAATATTATGCACAAATTCATTTGACGTGTTCGAATACATTCGAATATATTCGCAAAACGTCATTAAATCGAATCGAGTCCAACACACACAAATCTCTATAGAATATAAATGTGTAAAGGTGCAAAATATTCCTCAGAGGGGAACATTTCTTTTCGCATGGGAAAGTTTTCCTCCAGAATGAATCGTCTTGCAAATTAGTTCATTGACGAAAGCAATGAACAAACCAAAAATAATAATAAAAAAAAAAAAACAGCGCGACAATCGATTTATGCTTTGCAAGCAATTTTTTCACAGATCTGTCACGACATAAGCCATGGCGACACATGAATACCCTTTGTGTGGCAAGGGAAGCAGTGAAATCAATCAAATTTGCTTTCTTTGTCAGCAAGTGAATAAAGAACTTGTGTTAATATATATTCAAACTCAATAATTATGCACTCAATTAACACCAAATTCGAGTTTTAATAGAGCAGAGCTTAAAAAATTAAACAAACATGTTTTAAAGTTCAATCAGTTGGTTAAATTTAGGAACTGCCCACAATACAATGATCTCTGTAGAGAAGGAAGACCAATTAACAAGTCTAGACTTAATTGGATAGTCTTTCTTTTGATCTGATAAAGATGTAGGCTTTGCATAATATATATTTTGTTTTGCTCTTTAAACAAACGTTAAACTAGTTTGATCATATGAGAAAGTTTTTCTGGGCTAATCTCAGTTTTCAATCTAAAGTTTTTCATTGAAAATTTTCCCCAATTTATCTCAAAATCTTTTCCCTTGGCAATCGCAACAGATTAATATATTATCTACTTTATACACACACACACATCTTGCATAACATTAACCATTTTCCAACCGTGGGTAGTGTATTTAAAAACATATTTTAACTTGCCATAAATTTGTTGACCTGCAGCGAAAACTATTTACACTTGCATAATTCAGAAATTCAAAAATATTCAGCAACAAATCGGGCACTTGCCGTGCCGCAAATAGAATATTTTGGACAAGCCCCACACACAGTGGGCACAGTGGGTGCAGGCGGGTGGGGGGTATGCGCATAGAAATTAAAAATACACACGTCTTATAATTATAATTATTAATATTCGCTGCTAAATGCAAAATGCGCACATCAAAATTGTTATTAAAGCTGCCAAATAGGCAAAGAAATAGTCGAACAGATCGACTGACTGACTGACTGACTGACAGGCAAATAAACAGACAAAGTGGCAAATAATCATCGTACATTGTATCGTTTCGTACATGTTTCTTAAAAAAGAGGGGACCAGAGAGAGAGGGGGAGGAGGGAGGGCAGAACAGAGGAGGGAGGTACTTTAAGGGGGTTCGAAATATCTGTTGACAGAATGTTGGCGGCACCGACGAGATCTGCACAACTGTGCAAACAACAGACAAATGTGGCGAAAATGATGACAGTTATATATGCTGATAAGCACTGGAACATATATACATATATAGCAAATATATAGTAGAGCTACAAAGCAAGCTCAAGACATTTAAATGAGTATAATTATTGACAATGTCAGAAAGTTTTAATGGGAATTAGGGATTTGTCTGTGGACTAAAAGATCTTGTGCAGAATGAAATCTATAGTCAAGTAAGAGTAATAAAATTAATAAATGATATATATTTATTATGTATATATCTATTATAAAATTAGATACATATAAATATCTATAATGTTCAAAGACTTGAAGTAAGGTTCTTTCCACGATAGTGATAACAATGTCTGTATATGGAGCATATATTATGGGTTATGGATTATACAATATGTTATATTTGTTTATTATAAATTTATACCTGATTTGTATATGCAAAACATATGCTTTTATATGCATAAACTATTTAGTTTTTACAGCACAAGCAAAAGGGCAAACCAGCAACAAGTCTGCTCTGATCTTCCGTCTATATTGTAAATATATTCTTGGCATATATATTCTTCAACTGTATCAACTTACATAAGCCTGACAAGTCTTAGTATTAAAAGGTGCCAAAGGCAAAAGAAAAGGAAAAGTAAAGATTTCCTATTCACAACTATAATTCACAACTCGTTTTGGCACCTGTCGCACCGTTTCACGCCTTTATGTGGCAATTTTTTGGGTGCAGGTTTAACTGTCCCTCTCCCACTCTCTCTATCTCACTCTTCTCGCGCTCTGGCGCTAATGGTCCTGCAGACAATCATCCTATCTCCCCTTCCTCTTCTCTCCCTCCTCCTCTTTCTCCTCCCACTCCCTCTCTCCCTCTGTAACTCTCTGCCTCTTGCTGCCCAAAATGATTCACTCGACTGAGAAAAGACTCTGCCAAATGGCGTCACCTAACATTGCTCGAGAGACTCGAGAGTCTCGAGCGTCATCCCATCGCATGAGTTGCCAAATCAGGCCAAATTGTACCTTATCACTTGGCCAGATGCTCAGGGCGTACAGCGCTGCTTGCCGCTCTCGTTTGTCGCTCGACGACACGCGCAATTTCAGTTTTTTTGATTTTGGCAGCAACTTTGCCTGCTTCGCCCACACACACATTCGCGAAGCAAGAAAAAGAAGAAAGACAATTTCAAATTAGTTTTTGGGATTTTCCTTATGTCAACAAAAACACGAAAATTCTCTGTAATTTGCGATGTTTTGTTCAAGCAGAAAAAATGAGTAGAGAGAGGTAAAAGAGGGAAGGAAAGAGGGAGGCTAGGTTGCACTCAATTAAAAGGCCACGCCCCGCGTGTCAATCAGAGGCGACAAAATTGAAAACTGCAGTCGAAGCAATTCTTTGATTTGCCTTTTCCGATTTCTAATCAGACGCGCGGCGGCGTCCTCAACAATTGCCACAATTGGCAGCAATTGAGATGCACAATGCCTGCCCCATTAATCATTGTCTCTACATCATTGATTTGTGGGCGTGGCACAATCAATCACATTGATAATTTCACAATTTGCAACTCGCCTGCCGCGGCCAGGAAGCTCAAATTAGGCACAAGCCATAGAAATGCTAGCAAGACCAAGAAAGAGGAAGGAGAAGAGAGAGAGATTGGAAACAGTGGAGGAAGCAGAACAACAACAAAGAAAATGACGCACACACGGCAGAAGAAAACATTGAGACATTGAGATACATTTGGCAAAAGGAAACCCGAAAGTGCCAGTCGCAAGTGCAGCCCAACAAGTACAGTGGAAAGATATGGCATCTATGTGTGTAAATATGTATCTATATATCTATTTATATATATGTATATATGTGTATATGTTTGCGTGTGTGTATTTGCAACACACTTGAAGCATCTTGCTGGCATATGGAAAAGAAACAGAAGCAAAGAAGCTCCAGGCAAGAATACTCGACTCCCACACACCCAAAGCTGCAACTGCTCGCCCAGTAAATATAATGCTTAAAAAAACTTCTGTGCAATATTAAACAATCATAAATAAATTAATCGAAATTATTTATAAGCTATCAATTACTGTGCACACCAAAACTGTCTTTTCTAGCTTTAAAATGACGCTTGTAATTTGATTATTTTCAATTTTGGGGGGCGGAAGTGGGCGTGGTCGAGTTCTAAAATTAACATTATTTGACTGGAATATTGGAACATATTAATTATCAACATTTAATACTCCTAGCTCTTAAAGTCCCTGAGATTAAGGTGTTCATACGAACAAAAAGTCGAAAAAATGCAAATATGCTTGCCTGTAGACGCTTACGAAGAATACATATGCTTTATAAGACCAAAGTTACCTCATTCTGCCCATTTGCCACAAATGAAATAACACCCTACTCCCCCAGAGCACATTAGGGTAGCTGGTCTAAGAAACTTCTTGGATAAGCCCCAAATCAAACTGAACTTTTTCGACGAACTGCAATAAAAGCGAGTTAAAGTATCGTTCTCGAGTTTGACCTACTATCGAGTACTCACTTCCTTCCCCACTCTATCTTCTACTGCAACACGCATAATTAAGTGCGCGGCCGCGACCTTTTTTGGCCTTCCACCACACTCACTGGCATTATCGTATATCGTATATCGTATCGTAGCATATATGTATCGTAAACAGTATTAATGGTTATATTCCCGGCCTGAGGCGTCCTCTGTAAAACGTCAAAGACAAATTAATTAGCCCCAAATAGGGGAGAAAATAATTTTATTATTGGCAAATTTTTTTGTATGGCTTTTCTATCGTACGAAAATCTGCGTGGAACTCGTATATGTGCCACCCCCTCACTGCCTCTGTCCCCACGCCCCCCTCTGACTATGTCGTGGGTCCACTCCAGATGTTTGTGCTATGGGCAAATTTTATTAGCATGTGTTCAACTCGAGTTCCATTGCAGGCAAATACAACATGATTGGGGGGACAATCGCCTTGCCCCTTCCCTTTCCTCTTCCTATAGTTGCCATATATCTCTCTATTTATACTCTATGCTTTGTCGCTCGATTGGTTTCCTCAGCTGTGCTCGTGATGTCAGCATCTGTTTTGACTTGGGTGTTATTTATGAGCAGCTTCTTCGACGAGTACTCTGCCAATGCGATGCGATGCGATGCGATGCGAATTACTTGAATTTTCGTGCGCCAAGAGTTATGGCTAAAGATCATAAAATGAATGGGAAACAAGTTGTTTTTGCATCAATCACGGGCTGATCATAAATCTGCCGAGGTACATGCAAGAGAGGGAGAGATAGAGAGAGAGAGAGAGAGGGGGAGAGAAGTGGGAGGTGGACAGGAAGTCTTTGAAGCGCGAAATGAATATATTGCATATTGTTTTATGGGCAATACCTAACATGTTATAAGGCAATGTTATGTAGCAGTACTTGCATGTAAGACCTTTCCATCCTGACCTATTTAAGAGTTTTTTTTTATTAATTCTTGATTATTGATATAAATTTGTATACCTTAAGATAAATTATATATATATTTAAGAATTTAAGTTATAATAAACATGATAGAAAACAGAACTACCTATTGTTCTATGTAATATAGCTGCTATAGGTCGATTTGAAGTGGTAGTACCAGCGATATACATTCTCAGTACTTTCTTTATGCCAGCTTTACTCAATATCGATGTATCTTTACTTCTATGGTACCTATCTAGGTACCTATCTATACTTTATTAAGATATTTGTTGTTTTTTTAGAGTAAACGTGGCTTAAGTCTTTATAAACAGAAGGACAAACGAAATTCGTATGATTGTATTTATGATATATTATGGGATATACCTATTAAAAATTAAATAAAAGTTCAAAACATTTAGATCTCTCTAGATAATTATTCTAATTTATGATCGAGTTGGCTGAACTATTTAAATCATTGATGATCTTTAATCTTATTGCCCAAAGCTTAATTTCATCATTTCGCTTTCATTCTTTACATCCAAATAAATAAATATAAATAAATACAATTTAAATTTATATAAATATAAATATATATAAATATAAATATATATAAATATAAATATATATAAATATAAATATATATAAATATAAATTAATGTAAATAATATTAATCTGTGATCTTTCTATTACATTATTCATATTAATGCTGCTGCTCTTCTTTGCAATCTTGCGCTGCTCTTACGCACATCGATTAATCGACAGTGGTATACGGTGTGTGCATAAGTGTGGTATATACGGCATATGTTGTATATATACTATCGGGTATATATGGTATATATAATATATGGCATATATAGTACCCTCTCCTCATAAACTGTACATATGCATAATACTTCTTCGATGCTTCGCTTATCAGTCAAAACTTCAGTCAGCGTGAGTTCACTTCGGGGTTGAGGGACGACAACAATGCGAGGCTATAATATTTACCATTGCTGTTGGGGGCAGGAGGGTAGAGAAAGGTAAGGGGGGGAGGTAGTTGGTTGTGCAGTACATTGCACCGACAGCAGCAGCTGATACAACACACAGCGTTGCCACCTGGCAGTCGCCCGTAACCCCAAGCACACACAGCTAGGCAAAGACACACACACACACAGGCACACACACACAGTCACACACACACAGGCACACTCGCTAACACACACACACAGGCACAAGTCTTCAGCTGCATATGTAAATAGACGCAGAGCCAAACTGGCGATAAGCAGTCGCAGAAAGAGAAACGTGCACGGAGGGGAAGAAAGGAGAAGGGGGAGAGAGGGCGAGGGAGAGGAGGTGATCCTCAGTTGCAGCAGCAGCGATAAGCAGCAAAACCTCAAACTGCACAACTGCTGCCGAGCTGTCGGATTTGGCTTGGTCTGCAGTGGGAATTGCTAACGCTATCGTTGATTGCCAGTTTGCTGTTTATGGCGAATATTTTGCGCCTAATTAAACGCGAAGGCGAAGGCGATGGCGATGGTGAAGGCAAGGGCAGAGGTGGAGGCGCAGTCAGAGGGAAGGAGAAGAGAGGGTGAAGTAGGAGGTAAGGGGAGGGGACACGAAGGCAAATGCAAAGTGAACGCATTGAGCATATGTTAAACTGTCAGACACCTCGCAAACCTCGTGAACGTGGCCAAGGCGAGACAAGGAACAGCAGCAGCAGCCCCCAGCAACAGCAGCAGCAGTTTCCAACACACCAGCAATAGCAACAGCAACCACAGAGCCCGTGCTCGGCACAAGGGCATGCAAATTACCCTAAAAGGCCACCGCATCGCATCGCATGGCAATAAAATCAATGAAAATTTATTTTTAACACTCCTTTGGAAACTGTTGATGAGGATGATAATGATGCAGATGATGATGATGATAATGATGTTGTTGTGCTAGTCAGGCAGGAACTGGGATAACATTTTAAGCGTTAATCGCGTGTGAATGCATCGCCCTTTACCACACACACTTCTCTGCACCTCAGCCACACTCGGGTGGGGGCATAAAAATAACATTTATGAATAGTTAAGAAACACGAGCTGCCCAGATGGACAACACCAATACACACATAAAGAGAGAGAGGAAGAGAGGGATGAGGAGAGGGGGAAAGGGGAGGGACATCTGCAAGCTAAGCTCCTCTTTTTTATAGCCCATGGGGCACGTCGCATCGCTGTCAAATCGATTTTCAATCGCATGACGCAAACAAGAATTGCCCCCCATAACATGCATATAGAAAATGTGTTCTATTTTGCTTGATTTCATGTTTTTTGCAAAGCCAAAGAGTGCGACAGACATAGAGCGAGAGGAGAGAGAGGGAGAGAGAGAGAGGGGGGGGGGGGCGAGTGCAATACTTATTACAAAACGTCCAATTGAAGCGTAACGTCGGTTTCCCTCCATTTACTTTTTAGCCAAATGAAATTTTTACAATTTTACAAAATATATATTTATTATAGTCGATTTCAAGGGTGCCCCCTTCTCCCGCACACTGGCTGACTGAAGTAGAAGCGAACAAAAAGAGAGAGAGAGAGAGAGAGGCGGAAAATACTTATTTCACTTTTGTCGTTTTGCCTTTTGCGCCTCTTTGTGGTTTTTGGATTTTCTGTTTTTCTTTTTTTTTTTTTTTCTTTTTGGCAAGCGAACAAGCACAAACTTGCACGAGCTGCCTCTGAAATTCTAAGATGTTTCTAATTAGACAAGAGATTGACGGCCAACAATTCCCCCCCCCCCTCCTCTTGCTCTATCTCTCTCCCCTTTCTTGTCTTGTACCTGAGACTGACAAGCGCCCAAGGCAAAAGTAAATGCACAAGACGATTGAAGGAGCAGAAGCAGCAGGAGCAGTAGAAGCAGGTGGAGGAGGAGGAGGGGAGAGGGGAGACTGGAGACTGCTGACTGGATGATGATTTGATGGCTACCTGTCCGACTGCTCGCTGGTCATTGAAACTGTCTCTGTCGCATCGTCTGAAGGTGCCTCCGCCCACTTGTTCAGGTGCAACTCGAAGATTTCGAAATGTGGGAAGGTCAGTGTTGGCAATAATTAAACTGTTTACAGCAAATTAATAATCCACAATGATCTTTTATATGCTTAGCAAGCGGATTGAGCTTCACATTCTTAATGGGAACCCATTAGAACTGGAGATAACTGCAAATAACTGAAGACAACTGAGGACCTTTGAATTGCTCATTGAGGCAGTTCTTTGTCGCTGATGCTGTTGCTTTAATTTCATTATAAACTATTAAAAAGACATAAAACAAATTAGAGATCACCTCTTTATTATTCTGTTGCATCATTCTTACGATCAGCAGACTAAAGAATTAACGATCAATTAAATGATCTCTTTGATACTAAAACTAGGATGAGTATCTGTGATCGCACTCTACAAATTGCAATCAATATTTTGAATAAGTAATTAGAGATCCATTTGGAAGATCCAGGGATCAACAGGATGTTGGATTTATCATACTATAGTACTACAGTTATCTTACAAAAATAATAGCTATCTATCAACATATAATAAGCATTAAAGACAATATTAGGATTTCTCTACAATGCTCAAACTGATCAACAAGATCACTTGGTTCTTGCTGAAATATGCAGTTGTTTGTTGGTTATATTTAGTGATCTCTCTATCTATATATCCACCTGCAAGCTCACTATCGAACTTATAATCTTCGCTGCCTTCGCTCGATCACTTTTTTCTAGGGTCGAATGAGAAGACATAAGCTCACTGCTAACTCTTTCATTTCACTGATCTCCTAAGTCTCATAGAAGATCATTAATTTTCCAAGCAGATCAATTACGTTATTTAAATTCTACCCAGTCATAACGATAACGATAACGATCTTTATTAAATCGAATGCTAATCATAGACTAAAACTAGTTGAAATAAGCTGCAATTAGAGCAACAAACGACGACGATCAAACGATCGCAAGATCAGTTGCAAGGCAGGAAAATCCATAATAGCTTAGCTTTTGTGCGGGTGTGTGTGTGTGTGCATGTGTGTGTGTGTGTGTGCAGTGTGCACGGCAACAATTTAACAACTTCATTGCCAGACAATGGACTGAGCAATGCATACCTGGCACGCGATTGTGCCGCCGACTTGGAGGCGCTTTTATAGTTCTGGAAACGTAATCGAGAGCTTGAGACAAGGCGAGAAAAGAGAGAGAAGGGGTAGAGCAGAGAGCAAAGGGAACTAGAGAGGGGGAGGAGAAGCGGCGACAAATGTCTATAATTTGGTGGCAATTTGTACAACGACAACGGCCTAAACGGTTGGGTAAGAGCTTTCTGCTCTCATCATGCAGATTGTGTGAGCGACGAGTGCCTCTGTGTGAGTGCGAGTGTGTGTCTGTACGTGTGTGTGTGTACTTAGGCTAAACATCACTTGAACTGCCCTCGTCGAGTGGACGTCAAGATACGAGGAGAGCCGGGCTAGGCTGGGTCGACACTTGGGGGCATTGTTGACTGGTCGATGACATAACGAGGCAAGCTAAATGTCATCACTTAACCAGAAGGTGGAGGAGAGCAACAGAGGCACTATCAGCAATTCATGTGCTAGTTGCAGCGAATAATAGTTACATAACACACAGAGAAAGAGAGAGAGAGAGAGAGAGAGAGAGAGAGAGGCAGAGAACCTTGGAAGTTGCACTCAACTGACAGGGGGGTCAGGGCCTAGATCAGGGCTCTCTAAATGTCTCTCTAATGTCTCATGCCGGGCACGAAATCGTAACGCAATCCATGAAAGAGCAATTGCCCAGTCAGGCTTGGACAGCAACGGGTAACCATTATGAATGTCAAATATTTGGACGTTTCGAGGAAGAAGAAGCAGCAGCAAAAGAAGCGCGTAACAAGTGGCAAACAGAGACAGCAAACCCCCTCTCAAAAAAAAAAAAAAAAAAAAAAAAAAAAAAATGAGCAAAGCGATGGCTGACAAGTGACAAGACAAGCGATAAACGGCATTAAAGGCACGAGGCGAGCCGAGAAACGCCCAAAAACAAAGACTGCAAATGACTGCGACAACAGCAACAACACTTAACCATGTGAATATGAATGAATGGTATGGTATGGGTGTGTGTGTGTGTTGTGTGTGCCTACGCATGCGACCGCGAAAATGGCCCAGCAGGAGGGGGCAAGGCAAGCCAAATTGCGTTGAGCAAAGCAGACAATGTCAACCCACTGTGCAATGAAAGGCACAGTGGGATCGCAAGCTCGACAATCGAAAAGTCGATTCGAGTCGATCTAAGCTTTCGCCTTCTCTCTCTCCGTCTGTTTTTGTGTGCGTATGAACACCTTAATCTCGGAGATTATAAGAGCTACGTCTATCAAATTTGATAGCAATGTTTCTAAATATTGCGAGAATGTTTTAGAACTCGACCACGCCCACTAACGCCCCTGTTCTACCTGTTCTACTTCTTTTCATAAGCCAATCTGCAATTGATTTTGTTTAAGTTCTTGACTTGGTTGCACTCTCAACAGCTTTGCTCCTGATTTATTGGCAACTTGCCCAATGTATACGCCCCCCCCCCTCCCCTCGCACTCCACGACACTTCATTACTCTCTGTGAGCGCCCCCTCGAGCATAGTAATTATTGTTCCCTCGTCCTCCATTTTTGACGCGATTCACTTAAAAGCGCTTAAAGTGTTGAATTTTAAATGGGCAAGACAGTTGAAACAAAAAAAGGCCAAAACGAAAACAAAAAAAAAACCCCAAAAGCAAAATCACATTTCAAGAGCCAAACAAACTGCACATTGTCATTGAATTTGTCCTTAGAAATTGCTAGCCGACAAAGCACGCTAGTTAACAAGAGAGAGAGAGAGAGAGGAAGGCAGGGAGAGGGAGTGAGAGAGGGAGAGGGAAAGGGAAAGGTTAGACATAGCTTTGATACCCTTGCATTCTTATCATGCCATATAATATAAGAGTTCGGTCTCGATAACAGTTTTCTATGTACTAAAATAAAGAAATTGATATTGCTAAACTCATATTGGAAAGATCATTCAGATATGAAAGATAGATGGATATATCTGCAATGAGATTTGATATAAATAGAGTTATACTAAGATGTGCTTAAATTTGATAGCGATATCTGCACAAAAAACTAAGAACAGCCGATAGTTTCGATATATCGCTGTTTTTAATATAGACAGAGAGTTAAGGAACTACACTGACTGTTCAAGAATGTATATATTTAGTAAGTATATACCATTATATATTATACCATTTATTCTATATACATAACTTATATAATATAATTAATAGGAATTACCAGCTGTTAATATAGATACATATATCGCTCACTTCAAAAATTAAACTGACTGTTTAAGAATATATATGTATGTTCATATATACCATATATAAAATACTTAATGATGAATACCAGCCTACAGTATCGATATATATGTATGCACCTCTCACATTTTCATACAGAGAATTAAAAAACTAAGCTGACTGTTCAAGAACATATATCATTATATATACCATATATAACATATTTAATTATAAATACCAGCCTATATCATCGATATAGATCTTTCACATTTTTAAACAAAAAAAGAATTAAAAAACTAATCTGACTGTTCAAGAATATACATATTTGTTATTAAACTATACTTTATAGCCCCGCATAGCCACTCTGCAAAGTGTAGTTGGAAATGCACAAATTCAGCGAAAAGCGAACTTGAGAAATCAACGTCATCATAATGAAAATCCAAATGCCAAGCGAATGTTTTAAGCGGCTGCAACAGTGGATGGGCGTGCACAAGGACACACACCCACAAAGAGCGGAAAGGGAGGCGAGGGAAAGAGGAGGAAGAGAAAGAGGAGGCCCATCAAAAGGACGTCGCAGTTGAGGCCTTTGCTGTGTGCGCATCGTGGTTGCATCGTTGCCATCGCTTCTGGTCCTTGAACTTGACAGCGACAGCAAGCAAAACAACTAGATGAGGAAAGCAGAGTATAAGAGGGTATACAGAATACACCCATACACACACACACACACACACATATATATATATGTAGACTATTTGCTGATAACTGCCCCACAATGGGACAACTGTGGCCCGGTGTCCAGTTGCAGTTGCAGTTGCAAACAGTCAACGGGTTGTTGAACCAAATATGCCAAATGAATTGCAATCCATGCTGGAGAGTGCAGCGACCCACGCACCGGAAACAGCAGCTTCAGTACAGCTGCAACTTGTGGCAACAACAACATGTGGAGGCAACTCCGGAAGCGCTGCAAATGCACGTTTAATGCACCTGACCGGCTGAGTGCCACATTGTCAGCCAGTGTCACCAGAACAGAAGTGCGTACAAAGAGA
Source organism: Zaprionus indianus (assembly GCA_018904595.1). Taxonomy (NCBI): domain Eukaryota; kingdom Metazoa; phylum Arthropoda; class Insecta; order Diptera; family Drosophilidae; genus Zaprionus; species Zaprionus indianus. Next base: position 2,258,599 of record JAEIHA010000344.1, read on the forward strand.
TTGCGCAATCGATGTCAACGTCCAGATAGTAGCAAGTGCAACTGAAGCAGGTACTGCCCGCAGTGGGGTGCCATGTTTACTGCAAGTATGACAACTAAAGAGGAAAGCTTTTCCATTGCCAAAAGGTTTTTAGTAAGGTTTCTTCTCTGATTAATACTTGACTGAGAATTTCTATGTTTAAATATTTATAACTTTCTATCTGTTAGTTTCTTATTTATCCTTCTTATATTAATGATTGATTAGGAATATATATGCATATAGATATACTGATCAAAACTTGGAGGGTACTGACCAGTCATCGAATTATATATTATGTTAGCTTCAGCTTAAGCAGAATAAGTTCGTTATGACTTTTTACTTGATCTTTTATAGATCAAGAACATATATATAGCATACGTCATATATAGCAGGATCGTTAAAGAACTGGAGAATACTGTCCAGTTATAGAAGACTTATCTTGGATTAACTAAAATGGAAAGCTTAACAACATTTTAATTGTTTATAACTTTTATCTGTTAATTTTTTAGTAATCCTGATTCCTTAGGAATATATATCCATATATAGAAAACAGTTTGGAATTGATGCTTAGTACTCGTTAGGCAATGAAACTGATCGGCCTGCTAGCAACTTTAAATTATAGAAAAATCATCTAGAAATCATCGCGCTGATCAAGAACATATATGTATCGATATATATATATATATATATAAATACATATATTCATGACTGACGCACCAACTTGTTAGGGTCAACGCTGACAACAAAGATGTTACAATTACCCAACTATCTAACCACACAAGAGACTATCGACGTGAGTGCCCGTGTATCTGCCTCAAAACTGAAGTGCTCCACTTTCGAGTGTTATCACAATACACAATTGAGTGTCAGCTTGAGTACTCGAGTACCTCAATCTACAAATACAATACATATGATTGATGGAATGAGACTCAATTTGGCATATGAGCGAGAGCGAGAGAGACAGAGAGGGAGAGGGAGCAGAATACAGTCTTTAAATCTTTATGCCATCCCTAATCGGGTCACATCCAAACTGTGCCTATGCACGACAAGCTTCTTGACCTTCACATGCCCTCGCCTGGCTTGGCTGGCTTCCTGTTTTTCGTTACACTCTCTGTCAATCTATCCAGCTATTTATCGTTCTGCTATACTATATATAGAATATTAATGTGCCTGTAAGTGAGTGAATATATAGACGAGCCTCGTGCATATGCATGTGCTCCCTCTCTCTCTCTCTCTCTCTCTCTGGCAGTGATGTCAGGGAAGACGAATCGATAAACATGACAAAGGAGCCTCCTCCTGTCATGCAAATCTCTTGAAATCAAATCAAATCAAACTTCTGCTGCTTGACAAATCGTTACAATTACAGTTTAATATAAAATACCCGAAACACTTGAGGCGCTTATCTGGAACCACTCGAGAACTGATTAGGAGCTCCCTCTCTCTCTCTCTCTCTGCCCCACAAGACTGACGCAATTCAATCAACTTGCTTTGATTTTTATAGTCATATCTGGCATTGCTACCCTCTCTGCGACGGGGGGCATCAGCTCGACTATCAGTTATTTTCGACTTGAAGATATAATATCCATATCTGTATATAAATATCTATACGTACATATATATAAAGGTGTATGTAAGTATAAGTCAACATGATCTGCAAACAGCAACTCAATAATATTTACTCTACTCTGATGAATATGCATTCTCTACCTAGGGTATGCTCACTTCGAGCTGATGAATGATGAGCAATAGATGATAAAATTCAACACGCACTTTGATAATTACGCGTGGCGGCGCTTTCCCACCGGCAGTCGATGTTGACGATGTGATAAGCCACTGAAAACAGCACTGGCAACCGAAAGAGACACAACGAACCCCACTTTATGAGTGGCTAGGGAGGAGGAGTCGTGGCTAAAGGGTTTTGCACAAGTTGTTTATGCATGTCCATGCTTGTCTCCTGTGGCGGCCATTTTGCGTCATGGCACTGCAGTGTTATTATTTTACACACACACACACACGCACACACACATGAAGAGAGAGAGAAACAAACTCAAACCGGGCACAAACAATTTACGCCAATTCCTGTGGAGCAGACAACGACACAAGCAGCGACAGTATCCCAGATAGAGAGAGAGAGGGAGAGGGAGAAAAGGAGAGCAGCTGCAGCTCAGCCGGAAGTCGGCACTGGCCGCCATTTTAGCATTTTACACTGCAAATGGGTTCACTGACATCCCCCAGAGCCAATCGATCGTCCTAACTGGGACCGGGACTGCTGCACCGGCAACGGCAACGGCACAGACTAAACACATTATCAGTGTCTGCATTACTTTTTTTCTATATGCGAACAACACCTGAACTAGAGAAGAGGTCGACGTTCGGCTGGGAATTTAGATTAAAGCTAGAGAACGTTAGCCGGGGGGATGAAGAGATAGCTAAAGATATAAAGATTGACATAGAGCAAAGAAGATTGGAATTAGATTGAAGCAATATAGAAAATAATATATGTATATAGAACCTTGAGTGGTTTTTCTTTTGGTTTCCCTAAGAAGAAGTGAAAAAAAAGGAATTTACTTTCTTTGCAAACAAAATTCAACGAAGTGCGACTTCTATCTTGCATATCATATCTTGATAACTCGTTTGATTTGCGGTTTATAAATATGTATATGATATATGTATATTTGCAATTTCACTCACTATATAAATTTCAGAACATTTCTTTCATCACATGCGTTCATTAAAGAAGAAATTAAAAACGAGAAAACAAAAAAAAATAAGAAACAAATAAAGTTAAGCCAAAAAAAATCTAAAATACTGCATAGAAAATATTAAAAGTAAGTAAAAAAATTTGAAAATATTTTTATAAGGAGAAAATTAACAGAAAAAAAATATATTATACAAAAAAAAAAAAAAAAATATAACATGATAAGATAAAATAAAGCAAATTAAAAATAAAAGAAATCAAACAAATACTGGACAAAGTAAATAAAATATACCAAAGTAATAATAATAATAATAGCACAACAAAGAATACAGAACACAGACAATAAAAAGAAAGAAACCCCCCATAAAATCGGTTAAAAACAAACATAAATGCCATAAAAGAATTAAATGACTGTTATAAATTAACATTAGAACGCTATAAGAAAATTTAATTACGCAAATTAATTAAGGAATAGAGAACGTCGACTGGCGATTATTCAACAGATCAGTTACAGCAGACAATAAAAAAACAGAACACGTTGGTAATTGCAGATCACTCATGAGATCACTCATCATCATGGTGACAATCATGTATAGTATAAATACAATAGTGAAGCATAATTTTTTTCATCTGCTGCCACGCCCCTAACTTGTGATGAGACAATGTTTTTTACCTTGCCCAACGAGGCTTCTTCTTTATCTTCTTCTACGACGTCGCTAATTTGTTGTGCACACAGAACACAAAACCCTCTCGTTGAGGGAAGCTCATTAGACAACAAAACAAAACAAAACAAAATAAGAAGAAATAAAAACTAAATAAAAAAATAAATAAAAAGAAGTGATGAAAAAACAACAATCGTGAGAAGAGAACGAAACCTATTTTAATTAATCAATTTGTATGAAGCCGCAGCGAGGCAGTGCGACGTGCCGATGTTGTTTGTCAGTTTGTCAGTTTTGTTTATGATTCGCTCACTTTAGAAATGCAATAAATCGTCAACGATTCTAGTCGACTGAAATGTTATAATTGCCATTACTTAAACGGATTAGGCACGCCGAAATTGCCGCCGAAAAAAAACACACTAACTGTGACTAACTGACTCTCGTAAGTCACAGCACGACAGGGCACAGAGTCTGGTAAAAGCTATAGTTATGCAGTAGTTATATAGATCACAAACACACACAGAGAGAAAGAGAGAGAGAGAGAGAAAGAGAAACTCTTATAAAATAGACATACATTGTATAAAGGTTGTGCAAAAACTGTTTGAGGTTAAGTTGAGAAACCATTGGGGAAATGTTTACTGAGAACTTTACTTTATTTAACCCTTCAGTTCTTTTAGTAAACTTTTTATTCATTGATTGCAATGAAATTTGGTGAATAGAAAGATAAATTCTATATAAACAAACGTGTAAATCGGAAGAAATAGAATTAGATTGTAAACAAATATGTTTTATTAGCTTAAAGAAATATCAAGAAAGATCTAAAAAAGAACATTAATTAGATGAATTGAAGTTGTTGCTGATTATTTCAACAGATACTTCAATTTTATTCCACTGCGAGCAACTTAAGTTGTGTCTAAATTGCCTTGCTGAACAAGAATATATAACTACATGCATAGATACACACATATATCTACCAACATGTTACACTTAGCTGCACACTTTGTTTAAATTTTAAGTTCATTTCTCCGTCACCCACACATCTTGCTAGTTAATGCGCTTAGGAAGCATCGCAAACGGATACATCATCTGTCAACGCAGCAGTCAATCCATCAATCAATTCATCAGTCAGCCCGTCAGTCAATCAATGTCGCAAATGCAAATTCTGTTGCATTCATCAAGCATATTACAAGCACATGCGCACGTCCAAACACGTCCACTGCATATGACGTATGCGAATTTATCGCGACTCTCCCAATTCCACCTGCCTTAATGACCCAAATACCAAATACTTCTGGCCGAGAATGTGTCACTATGCGGGAACGTGCTCATCCTGTTGCATGTCAGCGCAACGCGCAGCAGTCACAATGAAAGGAAGGAGCTGTTCACTGTGGAGCAGAACGGAGAAGTGTTTGACAAACAGTGGCAACCACAAAAGGGCAATCGCTGACAGACTTGGAGGCAAGGTGCGGCACGGCGTGGTGGCGCCTCGAGTGGCCGATGAAGTGCGCCCGAATTGGACACATTGGAGTGCGCTCACTCCATGACATGACATGAGAAGTGTAAGAGTGTGTTTGTGAGTGTGTTAATTGTTTGTCTGCGAGCCGCTTCAGTTTGACAGCTGGCGGAGATTGGCTCGAGAAGCCAATGAAGTGTGGCACCAGCAGCAGCAGCAGCAGCAGAGGAAGCAGTGAAAGGGGCAGGAGGAGCAGCCAGCAGGAGACAGGAGCATGACCACCACCAGCCTGGTTAGCTGCCTTGTGGCTAATTGTGGCATAAACTGAATACAATTTCTCGTCTCTGTGCGCCTGTCAAATGCCTCAAATGGCTGTCAGACAGTTGCAGCTCTTCACACGCTCTTCTCCCTCTCTCTCTCTCTCTTTCTCCCTCACTTGCCGCGATGATTGATTGGCTGCTTTGATTGATCGCTGAAGGGGAAGTGGAGGAGAGGTGGGGAGGTGTTTTCTCAATTGCGAACCAGTTCAAAATGATGATCATCATGATGATGTTAATCTTGTTAGTCGCATTAATACAAAAGACAAAGTACAACGCGCTCAACGTAATTGCTAAGCAGTGTCGAAAGGCCGAGGCACACACACACTCACACATACAGACATACCGATATGTATCGATTGAAATATAGTTGTCAAAACACACTCAAAACCACTTGGAAATAAAATCGCTGTCTCGCATTTTGACAGACACGCGACAAGCGAAGGAATTTGAGTTGCGGTTGTTCAATTTAGTGCCCACAAATATGCGCTATTCATATCGATGCTTCTGCCGCTGTCGATAGCGCTATCGATAGTTCGAAATTTGAAACTTTTGACAGCTTTTCATACTAAGCTTCTTGTATTGTCGATATCATTATTAACAGCTTGAAATTTGATGCTTTTCGGGCTATTCATATCGAGTTTCTTGTGTCATCGATATTGCTATCGATAGTTTGCAGCCTTGAAGATTGTTGGGCTTAATTGTTTTTTGTCTACTGCATTTGTTTGCCTCACTCCCTTTGGCTTTGCCACGATTAACTTGTATCTTTTGATGTTATCGATTTTGTTTTCGATAAGATTACCATTTTTAACATTTACTATCTTTAATTTCCTGTATTTATTACAAATAAATTACCTTTTGATACTTCATGTTAAATACTAAATTCTTCTGTTGTTGCTCCAATCGATAGTTGCTTTAATTGTTTATATAAGAAACTATCGATATCGATTACTGATTGCTGAACACCTTTTTGACATTTAATTCTTTATCATTCAATTTCTCTGTATTTCTTGTCTCTTAATTTAGTTAGTTATCGATAAATCGATAGTTGCGCTTGAGTTTAAGGTTAGAAGTGCATTTGACAGTCGACTCTGCTGCAATCCTTTTTTTCCCCTCCTTAATTTGATGCAGAAATTGCAACTGCAACAACAAGTTGGGTTTCATCAACGTGCGAATGTTACAAATTTGTTACGCGTGCGCAGCGACGTTGACTGCGCTGCCAGCGTCGCTGTCGACTGTGCACATTTTTGAATCGAAGCGCGCGCAATTTTTGTTCGCTTTAGTCAGCGATTTTCCATTTCGCATTTAATTTTCACGTCGTCAGCGCCGCTGTCGCTGTCGGCGCCAACTTCGTTATACATATTGCAACTGTATCGGTATCTGAGACTGTATCTGTGACTGTATCTGTGACTGTGACTGTATCTGTGTCTGTCGAACAGTTGCAGTTGTATTTACAGTCCGTCGTCGCCTCCAACTGGCGGCACGTCTTTGTCAGGGTTGCCAGCGTGAGTTCATTTTAATTGCCAGCGCATTCCGCTGCTCGAGTTGACTCGAGCCTCGACTCGGGCCCGGGCCAGGCCCAAGAGGCATTCAAGCTTTGTCGCGCTGTTTGCTACAATCGGTTGAACAGTTGAAGGTCTGCTCTGGTCGATACTAACAATCGATATGTGGAGCGATTGCAAGCTGTACACTGACAATGCAGATTTAAACTATTTTGTTATCACTTAAGACGGTTTCTTTGTAACGATAACACAGCCCCACAAAAAAAAAAGTGTCATGATCTGGGTATGCGGCATATGCAGTTATATGGATTTTGGGTCGCTGATTCCGAATCCGGCAACAGAAATTCTCCATCACGTCTGGATTTCGACATAACCTCAAAAAACTGAAAAACCTTTAAATATGCCCCAAAAGATATAGAATCCTGATCTGGTCATGCGATATATGCCTTAACATGTATTTTGTCCTTCTAAGGCCGAATCCGAAGTCAAAACTTACATTAGACGTCTAAGTTTCGATTTAACCTCAAAAAACTCCAAAAAATTTTGGGGCCCCATAAAATAATGGGTGGTCATGATCGGATAGTGCGATATGTGTTTATATATGTTTTTTGACCTTCCGAATCCGAATCTGAAGTCAAAAAGTGCATATCACGTCCAAATTTCAACCTAACCTAAACAATTTTTCAAAAATTTTTGAAATTTTGAAACTGTTTTTAATATTAGATAAGGGTATATTTGAATATGATATAAAAAAAAATTCCCGTTGATACAAGTCCTTTTTACCGTTATTTTATCACATTTTTGAAAAATTTCATATGAGTAATGATTTTTTACTTTAAAACTTTAATTTCGTAAATTAAAAAAAAAAATGAAAACGTGACTGTACATAATTAATCAAATGTCATAATCCATGATAAAAAATTTCAAAATTTTTAAAGTTTTTCAAAAAAATTTGTAGGTTAGGTTGAAATTCCGACGTGATAGGCAGATTTTGACTTCAGATTCGGTTTTAGAAAGTCGAAAAACATATAGAAACATATATCGCATGACCCGATCATGACCCCCATTATTTTTTGGGGCTTTAAAAAATTTTCGAGTTTTTTGAGGTTAAGTCGAAACTGAGACGTGCTAGGTAAATTTTGACTTCGGATTCGGGCTTAGAAGGCCAAAATACATATTAAAACATATATCGCATGCCCGGATCAGGACGCTATAACTTTTGGGGGCCATTGAAAGGATTTTCAGTTTTTTGAGGTTATGTCGAAATCCAGACGTGATGGCGAAATTCTGACGCCGAATTCGGAATCAGCGACCCAAAATCTATATAACTGCATATGCCGCATACCCAGATCATGACACTTTTTTTTTTTTTGTGGGGCTGTGTAATGTATCGATAACATTTCGATTGTACTTATCGATTGAATATCAACAGTGTTTATCTATAGTTATTGATTATTGATAACATATGGATGGCAAATATCGATAACAACTGATATTACTTATCGATAACAATGAGTATTCGATTGCTTTGACATTTCGATAGTTTATATCGATAAAATACCAACAGTATTTATCTAGAACACGTTGGAATTGATTATCGATAACAAATTGATATTATTCATCGATAAAAATGAGCATTAAACAGTTTTAAAACTTAGTCTTTTGTTTTTTACTCCCAAATTCGATATGTTTACTACAGTATTATCTAACGATTGTTGCATATCGATTGGTTTTATATGATTTTGAATTGAACTTAGCTTTAACCCGTATTCAGACTAATTCTTTTTCGCAAATTATTAAAATATGCCTTGAAAACAAAGACAACGCCCCCTACACATTCCCGCCAAGCAATCGATAGGCCATCAACATTTTAAAGCCAAAACTTGCAGCTTAAGTTGTGCATAATGATTAAGTTGACTAAGTCACGCGATCGAATTGAATACTAAACATATTCAAGCATATTTTGTGTCTATAAATAATCGATAAACGACAACAGAATTTGCCTTTTTGATGGGTAAAGAATAGTTTGAAGTAATACAGTTATGTATGGAGTAGAGCAAAGTATATAGTTTGTATATGGTATTAAGGTATAAATAATCGATAAACGATAACATAATAAACTTATTTTGAGGAAGAAACACGAGTAGATTCCGTAGAGCATTCAAAAATCGTTGTCTACGCAGGCTGTGAATGATTTTTCGAGGCGCAGTTAACTTCTTGACAAGCTTCATTGCGTCTCTACCTCCCTCCCTACTTCTTCTCAGTCCCCCCCCCTCCTCTCTGTCTCTGTCGCTCTCCCTCATCGTTAGCTGGTTTGCCTATTTGCAGTCGACTCTGCCACATTTGGCGGCAAACAAATTAATTTTGCGCCTACATAAAGCTAATTGACTCGAATGGGCGTCTGTCTTGCCGTCCATTTGTTACGCGCTCTGCCTCCTTCCCCCCTCTCTCTCTCTTCTACTCTCCCTGTCTCACTCTTTCTGTATCTTTTACTCACTCCTTCTCTCTCTCTCTCTCGTTTGCAGCTCTTAATTGTGGCCGCAATTAATAAAGCCGATGCTGAAAAGGCCAGAGGCGCGCGACATTATCTGCATCTGGGCAGAAAAGATATACAGAAGAGACACGAAATAAGACACACGACGAGGGGACAGAGAGGGAAGAAGAGGAAGAAGGGGCACAGTGGCGCCACCTACGCGGGGCTAATGAAAGCCGATGCCGACAAAACGCCGCTTGACCTACAAATTGCAACTGGCAACGGGGTAAACAGCAAGAAGAGCGAGCAGGGAAGGAAGGGGAGGTGAAGAAGAAGGAAGAGGAGGTGGAGAAGAGGGCAGAGCAGTTGTAAGAAAGAGAGAAAGAGAGAGGGAGAGGAAGAGTGGCAAGAGAGAGAGGGGGAGAGAGAGACAGCCAAGCAAGTGTCGCCCACGTGAGGCACGTGTGATTGAGGTGGCGCCTTCCAGCGGAAGCAGATCAAGTGCATGCCCCACACACATACACCCACACACGCACACCCACACCTTTACACACATACACCTACACACACTTAGTAGCACACACACTTGAGCTGTGCGTGTTTTTGGGCCGCGGGCGAGGACAAGTTGCCGCTTGGGTTAATTAGAAATCAATTGAAATGCATTCAGCAGCTCAAGTAACTTGTGCCACAACAACAACAACAGCAGCAGCAAAGACAAGTGCAACTGCCACAGCAACAGCAACAGCAACAACTGCAACTACAATGTGGCGACCCAAATAGGTTTCCAATTGCCCCCTGCTGTGCGGCGATTGGGTGGCAGCACATGCAAACCAAGCCAAGCTAAGCGCAGCGAGAACCAGTTTGACACGCCCCTCTACCTCATCTAGCACACCCCTCTCGCCTTCGCTCTCTCTTCTTCGCTCTCTGTGCTTCTCTCTCTCTCTCTCTCTCTCTCTCTCTTAAGCTATGTTAACTTGGCTATCTGAAAAATGCTTAATTGCTCGACTGATAGCCCAAACCAGCAGCAGCAGCAGAAGCGGATCAGCTTGGTGCATGCAACGTGCAACGTGCAACATGCCACACACTGATCATCATTATCGGTCTTGTGCATCCTCATTTTTGACTGCCAGCTGTCGCAGGTAGTAGGCTTAAGTTAATAGCTTAATTTATCGATAGATCGATTACATATATCGATAAATAGACTTGATACATCTTTACTTGATTTTATTTGTACATGACCAAATTGGGTATATCGATAGATCGACTTAATATATCGAAAGATCGATTTGATGTATCGATAGGTCGATTTTATTTATCGATAGGTCGATGTTTTATATCTGTAGAAAGACTAAATATATCCATAGGTTGATTTAATATATATTTAGCTAGATTTAATATATCTATGACCCGATTTAGTATATTGATGGATCGATTTTATATATTGATAGGACGATTTCATAGGTAGATAGGTAAACTTTAATATATCGATAGACCAATTTAATATACCCATGTTTCAATACATATATTTTTGCTATAAATTTGGATGGATGGATCTAATGCATATATCGATAAATCAATTTAATATCGATAGCTCAATTTATATTTCGGATTGTTCAGTTACTATTCTACTTCCTTTACTTTGCTATTTCCTTTCCAATTCTATTTTCTTATTGAATTTAATTGATCATTTGGAAACATCATTCGAGACTTGTACGATAAATTGTCCTGGTTTTTGTTACTGTTCAGGAATATATTTAGTTTTAAGTGCCAGAGTTGCCGGTCCAAAGACCTATACAGAACTCAAGATACTATGCCCGAAAATGAAGCTCAAGCATTGTCTCTACAGTTATGAAAACTTTATAGTAGTTTTAAATGAACTGCAAATTAAACAAGAATATAAACCATATATCGTTTAAATGTCATTAGTTCTAGATTAGTTCGAAGTTCTGTTTGCGTTGAGCTGTAATCATGTTCTATAAGGTAACGATATGATTGAGTAAAATTATATGTTACTATATAGTCATTCGATGAGGCAATCAAATAATCTCCCGAGTTCCGTAAACAGTTGAGGGAATTCTTCAACTATCGCATATCGCATAGGGGAATGCGAGTAATTCCTTTGTGATTCAATTGGCGCAAGTGACACGGACACCCCAACACACACACACACACACACACACACTGTCTTTAGTTTTGTTCAGGTTGCAGTTTAGTTTCAGGTGTTTCCCTCTCTCTTTCTCTCTCTCTCTCTCTCTCTTTCGTTCGCCCGCAATTTGCATTCAAGTCACGTTCCTCGACTTTGACTTGGACTTCGTCACCTGTCGTTGCTCCGTCACCAGTCAGCCCCCTTCTCCTGCCCCCACTCTCAGAGAATAAGACAAGCACAAAGAAGAAACACGAAAAAAAAAAAAAAAAAAACATAAAATCAATTAAAGACTCTCTCGGCTAAGTCGATTAAAATCTTTTGGCCATAATTGAGTTTTGCCAAGCTGAATGGAATTCCTGACACCCCCAGTCCCCCACTTCTAGTACCCACCTCCCTCCCCTTCTGAGGTGGCATGCAGCGTGGGCGTTGTGGCAAACAGCATCACACGAAAAGTTGCAATTGCATTTTGCTTTGCGCTTCATCGTGATAAAGTTGCTGCTGTGCATACCATATGCAATGCGTGCAACATTGGCAGCAGCAGCTACAACGACAGCAACAATAGCAACAACAAGAACCACAACAAGAACAACAACAACAACAAGAATGCGGTCACAGTTCATTGAACCTTGGGGGGAAAATGCAATGCGAGCTGCTCACGACGCTCATCATCAGCATCTTCATCATGCAGATGAAGCAGATGAGGCAGATGAGGCGCAGATGATAATGATGATGAGGTTTCAGTGGCACAGCCAACTTGCAACTTGCAACGTGCAACGGGCAACTGGCAACTTGCAACTGGCACTTTAGCGCGAAGAGAGCGAGCGAGTGAAATGCCTCCAGCGTTGCAAGTGTCGATGGAGGAGACACCACGTTGCACGTTGCAGCGCCATTTGGTGGGAGCAACACGACAAGCGACATGTGTGTTTGAGTGTGTGTAAGAGTGTTTGTGTGTCTGTTGGAACAAGACAATTCAATGCCGTCAAGGGAAGAAAGGAAAAAAAGAAACAAAGCTGCATTTCGATATATGGGATATTTAGAAGGGATTAATGGCATAGATATACATATATAGTATATAAAAAAATACATATATGGTATATAGGTCTATATGTAAAGATTATTTGCTGCACTCATTTCTTGTGTGGGTCTAAAAGGAACAGTCTCTTTTTAAGTCTGAAACTGATTTCGAAACAAGATCAAGATTGCACATGATTCAAGTTTGGAATGAGATAAAGGTACCTCGTTAAACAAAAGAAAAACGAATAACAAGCATAGTTTCAAGCCTTGAACATTATTTTTTGGGGTGCATAATAGATACTCGTATGACTTAAAAAATAATTCCCATAAATTTAGTTACGATCTGCGAATTAATAAAGAAGTTATTGAAGATTTGCCTTTAGTAAGTGGACAGAAGAGGCTTTAAGAAGAGGGTATGCTGAATAGAGTTATATCTACAATATATACAGACATAGGTACATACAAATAAACTATACTAAATACTACAAGTATATTACATCTGTACAGTAAATCACTGCGTTTTTTATAGCCATTGTGTCTAAAAAAGCTCCTTGAATAGCTTGAGCTGTCAACTTTGGCTTTATCTTAATCGTTCACCTTGTTCTGTGTGAAATGTGAAATACAACTGCGAATATTTTTTTTTTATTGCGAACTCAGCTTTGGACCCTCAGCGGGGCAACAGTCCGAGTGGGCGTGCGACCCCCTTCTGTTTATCCTTGAACTCCAAAGTGAAGTGACCTTTATGCACACGCAAACAAATGCAATATTTATGCACCACAACAGCAGCAGCAGCTGCAGCTGCAACATAAAACAAAAATAAACATGCCAGGCTTTGCCCGGGGTGCGAAACAGAGAGAGAGAGGAGAGAGGAGAGAGAGGTAGATAGTGGAGGAGTAGAACAGCATTTTCCTCGCAACTTCTTTCTCTCCTTACTATCATACTCCCCCCTGCCTACTCTCTTCTTTACTTCCCTTTATTTGTGCGTGTGAAAATCGTTTAAAGTTTTTCCGTTTTCCCTGTTTTTTTATTTCCATTTCCAGCTATATTCGACTAGATTGTCGCCTCGCTTTGATCTTTATTTTTGGGATGCCACAAAGAGATCTCTGGCTAATCCACTGGAGCGATCACTGGAGCAGAAGATGAACCGTTTAAAAATAAGATGTGGATACCAACACACACACACACACACACTATATAAATCAAACGATCGTGAAGGAAGAAAACGATCCCACGAGAGAGCTTGCAACAGCTTGCGGCAAGTTGAAAGGCAGTAAATGTTGCCACGATCGATGCAGAAGGGGATCGATTAGGAGGGGAGTCCAGCCAGGAAACAACATCAGGTGTAGGTTCACAGATTGGCAAACCTTTCATGAAACGAAGCAGAAAGGAGCTGATAGTTTGCGGATTTGATCAGAGTTGAGGTTGAACTACACCAAAGGGAAGTGAAGAGATTGATTATGGTATATTCTATGGTCCATTCTACAATAGTAGGTCTCTCTCTATCTACCCCTTTCTTCGTTAAGTTTGATTCGACCAAAGGGGAGAGATTGATAGGATGATAGGTCGGTATCTCCCTATCCATTCTCCCATCCAAGTGAAGAATGGAGAGAAGAAACTGATGAGAATGTAGCGAAGAGAATTGAGAGATGGCAGTTTAGAATGAAGGGAAGACAGTGGAAAGAAGAGAGTGAAGTGTGGAGAGAAGAGAGTGGAGAGAAGAGAGTGGAGAGTAGAGAGTGGAGAGAAGAGAGTGGAGAGAAGAGAGTGGAGAGAAAAGAGTGGATAGAAGAGAGTGGAGAGAAGAGAGTGGAGAGAAGAGAGTGGAGAGAAGAGAGTGTAGACTGTAAAGTATAAAGAGGAGAACGAAGTATAGCGAATGAAGAGTGTAGAGAAAAGTGTAGTGAATGGAAAGTGGAGAGAAGAAAGTGTAGAATGGGGACCGTACAATGGAGAGTACGGAGTTAAGAGAAGAGAGTGAAGAATGGAGAGCAGAGAGAGTTGCATGAAGAGTAGCAAATGGAGATTGGGGAGAAAAGAGTGAAGAATGGAGAGAAGAGAATGTAAAATGGAGAGTGAAGGGTAGAGACAAAAGAGCGAAGATAAAAATGTGAAGAGTAGAGATTGTAGAGTGTAGTATACAGTGAAGAATGCAGATTAAAAGAGAAAAGATCTCCCTGAGCCTACGTCATAGTTGCAGGCAGGGGGAGCCAGTGGAACGCGTCTCCAATTGAAATCTCATGATAAGACGCTTATCAAAACATCTGCGAGAGAAAAGGCCAAACAAACCGCAGTGAAAAGGGGGACAGAAGAAGGCGAAGAAGAAGGCAAAGCAGAAGAGTTGAAATAAATACATATAGAATATTTGAAACTTACCCAAAAAGGCAGACGAAGAAGACGACGAAGACGTTGCAACGACGCGTTAACGCGTTTTTATTTATGTTTGTTGTTGTTGTTGGATTTAGTGGTTACTCGAATTGTTGTTGTTGTTGTTGTTGCTATTGTTGTTGTTGTCTAGTTTCTTGATTCTCGCGTCTGTTAGAACGGTAAATGCAGCGCTGCAAGCAGCAAATGATGGAGAAGGAGAGGGGGTTAAGTAAAAGAGCAACAACAAACGTGGCTTAAAATGTCATCCTAATTGAGTGTTTTGGCTTTTAATTGAGCAGACACAAACACACACACACACACTTAAGCATCTGTCTGCTCTGTCTGTGTGTGTGTGTGTGTGTGTGTGCGTGTGTGTTGCCGCAGGGCGGAATTTAAAAGTTTGCGCTTGCGTCAGCGTCAGCGTCAGCGTCGCCAGCAACTAAAATCGAATTTTCCAAAAACAAAAAGTAATCAAAATAAAAGAGTAGAAAAAAAAACAACAGAAAACAAAAACAGACGCAGACAGAGCGTGATAGAAGGCAACAGACGAAGAGGAAAACGAGTTAAGACGCAGACAACAAGACAATGCCGCTGCCGATGTCGCTGCCGCAGCCACCGTCGTCGCTGTCGCCGTCGTTGTTGTCGCCATCGTCGCCGCCGCTGCCGTCACTTGCTGCAAGGCAGGCAGAGATAAAAGCGAAGACAGCAAAGGCAACAACAACAACAACAACAGCAACAAGAACAGCCGCAGCAGCAGCAGCAGAGACTTCAGCGTCGCAGTCGCCGTCGCCGCTTGCAGTTCTGTTTGCATTTGTTGTATGCGTATTTTTTTGTGCATAGTTTATTTTTTTTTTTTAACTTTGTTTACGTTTGACTTAAACATTTGACTTTGTTACGTTTTTATTATTTTGACGCTTTTTTTAGTTGCGCGCGCGCATCTCCCGACAGCAACAACAGCAGGAACAACAACAACAATAATAATGAAGAAGGCAACAAAAAAGCTAAAGGAACCACTCACACACACACACACTCACACACAGAGAGTCACAAGAACCAAAAAAAAAAAAAAAAAAGCGACGGGGCTCGTCTTAGTCGCGTCGCTGCACGCTGCGCTGCTGCTGTCACTTTAAGTGATTATTTGTAGTTATTTTTATATTTAATTTAACCTTTATTTTAGTTAGTCAAAGCTCTTTCAGTTTACAGTTAACAGTTTCACACAGCACAAACAGGACGAGAGTGAGAGAGAGAAAGAGCGCAGCAAAGCAATACGCGCGACAACCGCGCGCAACAAAAACAAAATGAAGACTAACAACTAACGGCCAGCGCCAGCAGAGGCAGCAGCAGCCGCGGTAGCAGAGGCAGCATGTGTGATTGCAAGCGCAACGCCCCAAAATACCAAAAGTGCGGGGGCAGTTGCCACCAAAAATACCAAATATTCAGCACGCAGCCGGGGCGCAATTGACGCAAAAATTTAATTAATAATTTATTTATTTATTGTGTTTTAACAATTTTATACAAATAATTAAAATGAAGAAATAATAAATAATTTGAGCTTTAAAATATCGTCTTTGTGGCGACACGGTCACATTGCTGCCATAAAGGCGTTGCCAGACTGCTGGAACAAGGTAAAATGTAGTTAATAAAGTTTCCGACAGGGGGCGCTGCTCGATGGCTGTTGGTGGTTGTTTTTATAGACATGCAGAAAAGCTAAGCTCAATAACAACAAATCATAACAAGCTAAATTAAATTGAACACACACAACGACGCAGGCATGCTCTAACCAGTTGAGAGAGAAAGAGAGAGGCGTATGCAAGAGTGCACATGAGACGAATTAATTTATTACGAAACTTTAAGTATTTACTGGTATCGATTTTTGACACACTGCAACTTGTGATTGGGAGAGAGAGAAAGAAAGGCAGTAAGAAATTTTTAATATCGATTGGCTTCAAAATAGCGCGTTAGTATTAAATGAGTAAATCTATCGATAGCTTAAGGATTTAATTAAAGAATAAGGTAACACTTAAGTCACCAGGGAATTGGAGGCGAAACGAACGAGTTTTAATTAAACATAAACTGGATATACTCAAAGTCCACCGTGTCAGTAAGTCAATATGCCCAACTGCTTCTGCAGGGTATACGCCCCCGTGCAGATACTCGGTCAGCTGGGACGCTTTTTACTCTTCTTCTTCCGCCATTTGCGTGTGTTTGCCAAAAGCTCCGCGTGGGTTTGTTTGCGCGCGTGTGTGTCTGTGTGTTGTCATCGTTATGTGTACGCATTGTTGTTGTTGCTGCCGTTGCAAAGCTTTTTCGAGCAATAACTGCTGCGCTTAATTTTCTATTTTCCATTTTCCATTGCAAGGCAAGAGAAGCAAAAAGAATTGACACAGTTCCACACGCAGCGCTCACCTGGACTGCTCTGCTGCTGCACTGCATCCCACACACAGACACACGTCCGCAGACAGACACACACACACACGCACACACACTCAAACACCTGCGACTCCTCATGGCAGGCAAGTGAATCCGCCAAAATAAACGAATAAACGACGCAGACGACGAACGTGCACAGACATGTCCACCGAAAGCCAAACACCCGTGGATCCGCGTGTCCAGGTAAGTCCCCAACATATTGTTGCTACGGTTGTTGTAATGTTTATTGTTGTTGTTGTTGTGCAGATTGAGCTGGAGAAACTGAACACGGCAACGGACAATATAAACAAATACGAAGTGGAGCTCGATGTGAGTTATCGATTTTTTTTCTTCATTGTTGCGCGCACACCCCACCCAGGCCCAACACCCCACCCCCCTTTGCCCCATACAACTCTTGCATTTTACATAACCGACTGACTGATTACTCTACTTCAACAAACAGGAAGCCAAGTGCGAATTTAAGCGTCTGCTGGCCGAGAGCGTCGTCCGCATCAAGGCCGCTGCCCACAAGTTGGGCAACTCAATCGACGCCGCAAAACCTTACTACGAGTCGCGCATTTATGCCGCCCAATTGGCCAAAGAGACGCAGCAGGCAGCGTCGAATCACGAGAAAGCCAAGTCGATACACGCTGCCGCTAAAGAAATGGTGTACCTGGCCGAGCAGGGGCTCGGGGAGAAGTCCACCCTGGACACCGCGTGCCAGGAGATGCTCAGCCATGCTGCAAGCAAAGTAAATCAATCCCAACTGGAGGTAACCGACACACGCAACGCCCTCAAGATGTGCCAACTGAAGCTGGAGGTGGCCAACAATCGGGTGGGCAAGCTGCAGGGACAGCTCAAGCAGGCACTGCGCGCCTCCAGGTAACTCTTCACCGTTTCCACTTTCCGTTTTTCCGCTTCTTAGTTCCAGTTCCCAGTTAGTAACTTCACACTTGAATTCCCGGCAGAGCTTTGGATAGGGGGGTTGTTCTAATGGAGCAAGGAGGATAGGGGGATAACCCGAGTGGAGGAAGGTGGATAGAGGGCTTACCTGGGTAAGCAACTGGACAAGTCTTCGGTTCGATAGTTAGAAAGTACCTCCAGACTAATTCTCCTGGATTCCCCTGATTATAAATAGTACAAGTCTCCAGTTCGATAGTCTTCAAGTTTCTAAAGCTATGCGCTTCAATAAAAACAGAACTATCGATTATCTCGATGGAGGAAGGTAGATGAGGGAGTTTGATGATGAAGTAAGGTGGAAAGTAGGATTATCCAGATAAAACAAGGTGGATAGGAGGATTACCTTGCTTAGCAATAGGTTAAGTCTTTACATCGATAGTTATCGATTTCCTTCGTTATTATAAGTTAGCGCGCTTCGATTGTACATGCTCAGACTAGTCTGCAATGCTATCGATTTTAAGTTTCGCCCTCTCGTGCTTCGGGAGTGCAGTAAAACTATCGTTTAGACAGGAGGACTACTCTGATAAACAAAAGAGAAATAGGGAACATTTGAAATTTTTGAAAATGCAGTAAAGGTTATTAAAACTGTACTTTCTTGGGAAGTTCTCTAGAAAGATAGCTTAAAAAAAGACCTTCCTGCAAATATTTCCCTGATAAACAATGAAGTTACTCTCAATTCGATAGTTTTAACGCGTTTTAATAACTTCTCAAACTCAAATTCGGTAGCTTTAGTTAAAAACTTTTGAAAAATTTTAAAAATTGAGTGAAAGTTAAAAAAACTATTCGGGCTCGGCATGCTTTCTTCAAAGAAAGAAAGAGTACCCACAGCTGTTCTTTTTACACGTCTTTGTAGATTCCTCGTTGAGAAAATCGGTCAACTTTAGTATATATAGTATATATATTTAACCACAATTTAGATTCATTGGTTTCATTCCGAAGATGACTTTTCATAGAGAGCACTTTCCTTATAAATCATATTAGCTTATCCCTTGATAGCCCTCCACCCCCCAACATTCCCTTAGCTACTTGATAACGATTTAGTCAGTTAGCTAGCTAGCTATTTATCGATCTATCGCACAAACTATCTGATCTAACGTTCTCTCCCAAGCTCTGTCAGGAGGATCAGGATGCAGCTCGAAAATGATCGGGGGTTCCTAAGATCCTTCTGCTCTCTTTTTGTTCTCTCTTTTTCTTTCCACGTTGTTTACACATTACGATTTTGTTTTCCTTTTGTTTTTGCTTTCTTTTTTTTTATTATTCTTCTCTTTCTCTCTCTTTCTTGTTTCATGTTTTCCCTGTGTTCCTTTTCTTTCGGGCCCGGCTCAGGCTGCAGCTGAGGCGCAATTTACTTTTGTTGAGATACTTTAGCATTATGCACGCTTTGTATTGTACCCTCTGCTCGTGAGTATCTCTCTCACATATCCAGCTATGCATATAGCCAACTGCCACGCCCACTAATCAAGAGGAGTATCCTTCCTCCGTCCCTTCCTTCCTGTCCAGGCCCTACTACGAGACGCGTGCGAACTACAATGGATTGTTAAAGGCGCAAAAGCTGCGCGTCAATGAGCTGGAGACGAAGGTCAGCGCAGCCAAGTTGACCTACAACGAGGCTCTGAAGAATCTCGAGCAAATCTCCGAGGACATTCATCGCCAGCGGCAGCAGCGCAACAATCTGCTCAACTACGAAGCGATGCTGCGCCAAGTGGACGCTGTAGATGCGCTCACAGCGGGCGAGCAACAACAACAGCAACAGCAATTGGGAGCAGCTGGCGGGGATTACCTGCAGCCGGGTGAGGAGGAGGAATATCTCTGCATGCCCGATCGTTTGGGAAGCGGTGCCAGCTCACCTCGCCAGACACGTCCCGATCCGCATGATTGCCCGCATCTGTTGCACGACTTCGAGGCGGTGCTGACGTTTCCACAGAAGTTGGCGGGGGGAATGCACAAATCCGCGAGCACCAGTGCCACCACGGATGGGGATAACAATCTGTTTGCCCAGGCCCAGGGATTGCATGGACCCTACGAGGTGAAGCCCCGTTCGGAGTCGGGTAGCAGCTCGTTGGCCTCTGCCTCCGCATCGACTTCGGCAGCAGCGCCGGCGGATAACGATATCGATCAGTGGACGGAAATACGTTTATCCCATTCGGACAGCACCAGTTCCAGTTACTCGAATCAATCGTTGCTGGAGCAGCAGGGATTGGATGGTGCCGGCGGTGGCTTTGGCAGTGGCTATGGCGGAGGCAATCAAGGTGGCTTAGGCTGCGGGATGAGCAGCCTGGAGGCGGATGCACAGTCGCAGCATTCGACCTCCTCGTCGGATGAGCCCAAGCGCAAGGTGACCTGCACTACCATATTCCAGGACGATAGCATCGCTCTGGGGGGACAACAGATGAGCCGCAAGCAGAGCCTCAGTCAGTGGTTGTCCCGCTCGAACAGCTTCAAGAGCAGCGGACGCCGGCAGAGTCTCGATCTGCTGATCGATGCGGGGGACAAGGTGAAGGATGTGTTTAGTTATGGATTCCAGAAGGTCGGACGCAGTCTGGAGCGACGTAATTCGGAATCGGAAATGACCAGTGAGGCCGATGAAGGTGATGCTCTGCTGCCGACAGCAGCTGGCACGGCAATGGGAGGAGCAGCGTCGTCAGCGTCGACAGCGGGCAGCGCTTTGATCAGCTTTGGCAGCGGCAGTGCAAGTGGTGGAGCAGGAGGAGGAGGTAGCAGCGGCGGCGGCGGTCACAGCAGCAGCAGCGCCAGCGATTTCTTTTCATTTAGCAGGTCAGTAGACGGCAGCAACCACAACAACAACTACAGCAACAACAGAAGCAGCAGCAGTGGCAGCGGCAGAGGCAGCGGCGCCGGCGGCGGCAGCAGCAGTGGCAGCGGCAGCGGAGGTGGCTTCCTGTGCACGCTGCAAAATCATTTGACAAAGCTTATGTGATGATCGGATTGAAGCACAAACATCGATTAATAGTCGATAATCGATATGCGCTGCTACTTCACATTGCAATTCAAAACCAAAAATACTGCACCCACCTACCTACTAAAAAAATACCGATAAACGGCAACAGCAACAGCAACAACAACTGAGCTGCAACTAAACAAAACTAAAAACAGCTAAAAACGGCTGCTAAATTCCGCTAATAACGAATGAATTAATTGGCTGCTTTGATTTGGTCACATTGCTCTCAATAAGTCTCTCTCTCTTTAACTGCAACAACAACACATTCAATTCCATTACAACAACAATAACAATAACTACAATAACTACAGTTACAACAACAATTAACAGCATTGCACGCACGCACGCTTTGAAAAATATCAAAATATCAAGAAAATGAAAAGAAAAAAGAATACCAAAAACTCAAAACGATCTCAGAAAAATAGTCAACTCCCAAAATTTGTATGTACTGCTAAAATTAATATTGTCTGTGTGTTTGTTGTATGTATGTGTGTATGTATCACAACCTTATCGTTGCCATCAAACAGTCTCCAAGTGAAGTTCCCCCAAAAGGGGCGGAAGCTCCGTTATCACATCGACTTTTTATTTGCATTCGTGTGTGTGTGGAATACGTTACTTGGATGCTGTTCGATGGCACGATCTCTAAGCTCAGTGTGACCGTTTCTCATTTCTTGGTATTTCTTTCTCGATCCTTTTCATTCCACTCACACCAGCGCAGACGCTTCACACGCATTTCACTCGCTCGCTCGCTTTCTCTTTCATTTATCTCTCATTCAGTGCTGCCGTTTTGGCGGGAATTTTGTATATATTAGAAATTAAGTTAGCTTTTTCTTTTGGTATTGTATGAAATTTTCTATACTTCATCAATTTATTTTGTTGGTATATTATTCTTGATTTCTTTTTGATATTTGCCGTTGGCAGCACTGTTCTCACTCTCATTCTCTCTCCATTTTCATTAGTAACACTCTCTTCACACAAACTCTCTCTCTCTCTCTCTCTCTCGCTCGCCTTGTCTTAGTCTGTCTTGCTGTTTCTGTTCTGTTTCTACCTCTATCTATCTATCTATCTCTCTCCCTGTCTCTTGAATGACACACAACTACAAGAACAACAACAACTACTTTACAGATCCTCAGAACCGAAAGAATTACTCTCCGATGAGCAGGTCGAGAATCTACTATTGAATCACATGGTAGACGAGCACGGTGTCATCATAGTCGAGGAACTAAAATCCCCAACATCGTCGACGACAACCAGAGCAGCAACACCAACAACACCCCAGCAACAGCAGCAACAACAACAGCAACAACAACATCATCACACATTGAGCGTAGCAGGCGCAGCACGTGCAGCATTAATGTTTTAAACGTCGATCCCTCATCGCACTTATCGAGATCTAGAGGCTTTACATATCACATACCAGATCAGAGAATAGACCACAAAAGAATGAACACCCTCACGGAACCCAGCAGCGCCAGGAAACTCTCTCTTGATTACTTTAGTTCTGTGCATAGTTCGATCAAAAAAAAAAAACAAACTATGTATGTTATATATATATATTATCCTATAGCATGTGCAATAATGTTATTTAGAGCGTACAAAAGAAGGGGAAAGGATGAACAAAAAATCTAGTTACATTTTATGCTGTTCTGAGATGCAAATTTAACTATATGTTTAACTAATGCTAGTCAAAAAAATGAAAAAGATTAAGGCAGCGCGAAATGCATTAAAAAAATCAGTTAAATGGTTAAGTAAGCGAATAAACGACAAGAAAACAACAAACGAAATTATTAGAAGAAAAACGCATTCAAATACAAAATAATTATAGAAATTATACAAATTACGTTATAAATATACATATTGATATTGACTTACAAAATTGTTTTGATTTACATGCAACAGAATATTTGGATTTAAATTTAAAATTTCAACGTTCAAATCACAAATATCACTGCACAGTCACAGTTACTATTTACTCACAAACAGCTGATTGGCGTTGCATTTGATAGTTTGAATAAGTATTTTCCATTACTGCACATGTTATCGATAGCTTACACTTGCACAAACAGCTGTTTGCAAGTCCATTTGATAAACAGTTTGGTATTTTCATTTTGAATGGTATTTTAAATTATTGCGCCTTGTTGTCGATAGCTTGCACTCGCAAACAGCTGATTGCAGTCACAGTGTCGTTGGTATATTCTATTTATATTGTATGTCACATCGATAGCCCATCCGTATATCGATATTTGATTAGCCTACTGAAACGTAAGCAATTCGTTTCGGTATTTTATGTATAATGCAATTTGGTCACCCCGATGGCAATTGAACTCTAACAAATTCCAAATAAAAGCAAAAAGAAAGCAATCAGTCAGGCAATTTGCGAGAGAACACAACACTCAACACTGTCACTCGACGTTGACGTCACAAGAAATGAACGTGCTTCCGTTGCTTTTGCTGCTATCGCAGCTCGTTGTGTGCAGCGTCTTCGCTGCCTCAACTGGCGCAGCCTTGAAGACTGATACTTCGACGTCGTCGTCGCCGTCGCCTCCAGTAATACTAGCGCCTCCACCAGCAGCAGCAGCAGCCAGCGCAGACACTGTGCTGAAGCCCGAACAAATTACCAAACTTACCGAGGTACCCAAGAACTTAGACAAGGATAGCAAACAGCCTGAGCCGCAGAAAGGCATCAGTCCAGTAAAGTCCGTGGAGTCGACGAGCGACAACAACAAGAAGAGCAACACAGCTGGCAATCTTTCGCGCACCATAAACAAAACGGACACAGTCATTGTGGCCACAGGTAAACCAGTGCCAACTGTAGCACCTCCAAGTGCTGGACAAGGCCAGCAAGACGTCAGCAACAACAAGAACTCCAACAACAAAGACTCTAACAAGGACAGCAGCAAGAGTGCAGCGGCTTCAGGTGCTCTGCAAGCCAGCGCCGGCAACAATACCTCGGGCAGCAGCAGCAACTCGTCAGCTACAATTGTTGCACAGGGCAGCAACAACAATTCGACAACTCCAAATGTTGCTACAGGCGGTACCAGCAGCAACAAGGACAGCAGCAGCAGCAACTCGGCGGCTCCAAATACTGCCAAGATTGACGCCAGCAACAACAACAGCACTAGCCAAAACAATACCAACTTGGCAGCTACAAATGCTGCTCAAGGCGTGGCCAACAACACATTGACAAGCAACTCCCCCAGCGCCAACAGCAGCTCTACTAGCAACAGCACCAGCACCAGCTCTACCAGCACCAGCACCAGCTCTACTAGCAGCAGTTCTTCCAGCAGCACCTCCAGCACCACCACCACCACCACCACAACAACTCCCAAACCGCGGCCCACCAAGCCGACCATCACAAAGAGCATGGCCGTGCCCATTCCCGGCGAGGAGGAGGAACCAAATGTGCCACTAGCTGCAGCTGCAGCTGGCATCACAGCCACTGCTGGCTTCGCTGCGGGCAACATGGATGCATCTATCAAGCCGGATCCCTTGGCGCAGCCCGTGCAGGACATTAGTCTGGCCAATCGGACCGGCGAGAATGAGTACATAGTGCCACTGGTGACAGTGATGCTCACTGTGCCACTGGCCATCGCCGTGTTCATCGTTGTCTATCGACGCTTCCGTGATATGTGGTCCACACGCCATTACAGGCGCATGGATTTCCTGGTCGATGGCATGTACAATGATTGACGAAGACGCCCTAAGCAGCATGCACAGCAGCAGCAGCAACTGGAGCATCCGCTTGGCAACACCTCCTCCTCCTCCTACTACTACAACAACAATGGTAACAATGGTGCTAGCAGTGGCAGTGCCAGGCTGCCCTAGCGGAGAAGGATCTGGGAGAAAGATTATTAGTTATTTAAGCTATTTTCTACTATGATTTTTGATGCATTCAATGCAAAGCAAACACGAGTGAGAGCGCAAGAGAACACACGCAAACACACACACACACACAGGCAGATAGAGATAGCGATATAAGGAGAGATAAAGAGAGAGAGAGAGACACGCTGAAGGCACAGGCTAAATTTACACATTGCTCAGTCAATTAAAACATTGAAAACAAACAAGAATATGTACACGTATTT
This sequence comes from Zaprionus indianus, assembly GCA_018904595.1. NCBI lineage: Eukaryota > Metazoa > Arthropoda > Insecta > Diptera > Drosophilidae > Zaprionus > Zaprionus indianus. The sequence goes on from JAEIHA010000344.1 coordinate 2,283,656, forward strand.
AAACGAATATATACATAGATAGGTATATATACTCTATATATATATATATATAGTGTATTCAGAGCGGCCAAATTGAATTTTTTGATAAGATGCAAGAGAAAATTTCAACTGTTTTGTTTCCTGGAGAGGGGAGCATTTTGAAATTGATTAAATGAATTCGGAATTTTTGTAAGCATTTTGTTAGATCTAACTGTAGAGACACTCACACACACACACACAGACACCTCGATGTATATCGAACACTTGAAGCGCAATTAGCAATCAATCACGAGAATCTTTGACGATATATACCCTACCATTATGATATAATTATATATACATATATGTACGCTATACTAAAGTACATGCTAGATGTATAAGAAGACCATCGAGTGCCTTACCATCATCAAGATCATCTCTCGTCATTGTTTATATACATCCATCTATAACTGTATCTGGACAAAAAGAGATATGCAGCTAACCAAAAAAGAAAAACAATTTCGAAATTCGCATTTATTGCATAATAATAATTTGTTATAAACGAAACCAATTACAATAAAGCAAATGCAGTGTAATCAATAATAGTGCTTAAGTTGATTCCACAATGAGCAATCTAGGGGAAGCCTCCCCCCCTCCTAGTGAGAGAGCAACTCAAAGAGACTCTGCTTCTTTGCTCAGAGGAGACTATGACTGCATGATTATAGTCGGTGTACAGTCGGTATATTATCATAGTATATTTGTGATCAATGTCAAAGCATTTTCCCATTTGGGGTCTACTTTTTTTTCTGTGCATAACTAATCAAGATAATAAGATAAAATTAATAAATTGACGTAGTTAAAACTAAACTGAACTGCAGATTGCTTTATATTGAAATTTGTTTAAGTTTTTGTATAATATGAAAATAAATTGATATAGTAATTGTAGTAAATTTGATATGCCAGAAGAACTATATATGAGTATGTGGAATCGAAGTGACTCTTTAAAACAAAATTTCTAGGATTATTAAAGAAACATTAAACAAATCCCAGAGCTCCTCTGGATCTCTTATCACTAGCCACAACATTTGGTTTACTCCCCAAGAATATTCTAATGCTATACGTGGATCATCAGTCACTCTATTTATGTCGAATTCTGGCAACCATTTGACCTTATGTCGTCAATAGATCACAGCCGTGTCTGTTTTTCCCATTTTCCCCGATTCGCTGATTAAGACAAATGTCTAACAACACGCATCACCTCCATCATCATCTCCTTCTCACCTACAACTGTAGTTCATACAGATCGCATACAACACCTCGCGAGGAACGAGCAACGGGTCGAGAGAGAACAAAGCAAGTTTTGACTGCTGAAGTGCTTTATAAATTATCTCCATTTCCAGCGATTTCGTAGTTCGTTCGTTTCTAATAATCTAAACAACAGATGAAACTACAGAAAACAACCACAGTGTGCTATTTACGGCGGATCGAAGAGGGACATACCCTGGATAGATAATATAGGTGGGTAAAAGTTTGACTTGATGTGGGAAATTATATTTATATCATCAAAACCTGTAATATACCTATGCTATACCTATACTTTAACTATAATATTCTTACTTTTTACTCTACCTATAATATCCCCCTAGTGTATCTATACTATACCTATACTATACCTATACTATACCTAAACTATACCTATACTATACCTATACTATACCTATACTATACCTATACTGTATCTATACTATACCTATACTATACCTATACTATACCTATACTATACCTATACTATACCTATACTATACCTATACTATACCTATACTATACCTATACTATATCTATACTATACCTATACTATACCTATACTATACCTATACTTTACATATACTATACCTTTACTCTACCTATACCATACCTTTACTCTACCTATACTATACCTTTACTCTACCTACACCACATCATAACTATACCTCTACCTACCCACAGCACATCCCTCATTCACAGGGTATCAAAACTACAAAAAATTGGATACACTGCAACAACCTCGTCGATCTAGCGCTGATGCGTGTGTGTGTGTGTGTGTGTGTGTGAATTTTCTTTTTGGCCGGATACGGGATGGAGGCGCCGTAATCGGGAACGCGTGAAATGGACCGAACAACTGCCTCGACGAGCTCGTGAGCCTCGTGGATCGTCGCTCACTTGGAAACGTGCGCTGAACGCGTGCAGTGCTCATCGTTGTCGGTCGCTTCGTCATCGGTTCCATTCCGGTTGCATCGTCTTAGTCCTCGCTACCCATTTGTCGCAATGCATCCTGCCTCGCCGCATCAGCATCGGTCGCGTCTGAACGTTGGCCCTGCCCCAGCGGGCAATGGACAACAGTCGCAGTCCACAGCGGATTCCTTAACGCTTAGTCCACATCAACAGCCGCATCATCATCAGCATCAGCAACAACAACAGCAGCACCACACGGTGCAGATCAGCTCCAGTTCACATCCCTATCAGGGACTCAAGACCTGTAAGAACTAACTACATATTCTATGCTATATATGGTAATGAAACTGAATCCAAATGTTGATCTCCTGCAGGGTATAACATCTGTTTATATAGTTCTAACGTATTAAAATTTGAAGGATATATTTTTATTATATTCAGTTAAGTGTGTGTTGTAACAGAAAGTGAAGTCTGCAATATCTCCTCTAAAAGTCTATATATATTTCAACAATTTTTCAATTTGCGAAAAAAAGAGGCGTGGCATCCAAAACCTAAATACCTATTTTCCTAATTTCAGTATGTGGGAATCTTCTTGTCAAATTTGGTATCTTTAGCTCTTACAGTTGCTGATATATAAACGTTCATACAGACAGAAAGACCTTTACTTCTACATTTACAGTCGGATAGGACTGGTTTTTGCAGGCTAGTTTCATAATTTTCAACTTAGTCAAAGCAGAAAGTGAAATCATTGATACTTTCTTTAGTAATCGTATAAATTTGGCTGAATACTCAATTTGAGGGAGAAGTGGGCGTGCTATCAAAAATCTAAAACATACTTTTTCTGCCTATAGCTTTTAGAAATCTGCATGCCAAATTTCCTGTCTCTAGTTCGAACAATTGCTGAGATCTACGCGCTCATACAGACAAATTTGTAGAAATTTGCACAAACTTGGTTGAAGAGTATTAAAAATCATGATTGCCTTCTGCAGATTTGTAAGAAGAATTATTAAATGCTTCAAAGACACCATTTTCATTCTAATTTGGGAACTTCTCACCTGAGTTCTAGAGGACTAATTTGTAAACTATTTGGCTACGTTTCGCAGTTCGTGCTCGCCGTTTGATTGGCTCATAAAATGCTCATGCTCAACTAGAGAAACAAATACAAAACTGCTTTATACATTTATTGTATGTGTTCCTCAAGTCGATATACGATCTGTGCGATTGCAAATCATAATTGAGGCATATGGGGAGGGGAGGGAGGTAAATCTGTCAGCGACCACCTATGAAGTATGCAATATAAACCAAAACTACTGCGGCCAGACAAGTAAAAATAAATATCGAGCCGACGTGAGGCGGCAGCACATGAGCCCCCGCGATTCCGATATCCGTGATATAAATCGTATTGTCGAAACTTATAAGATAAACAAAGTTCCCAACTGAAACTGAAAATAACCTAACCCTGCTGCTGCCATCGAATATGGACTGCGATAGCAACCACGTACCATTTACCATGTACCATGTACCATGTACCATGTACCACGTACCATTTACCATGTACCGTGTACATAAACATTCCATAATTGCTACCGCGTGACCCCCCGTCAGTGCGGGGCATTTTGTTTGGTATCAATTGAACTGAACCTGTACCCACCTAGAGTACATGGCACCATATATCGTACACTATATGTACAATACCATATACTGACAGACAGCGAGATCTATGGAGCGTGTGTACATAATCATTTCGTATATGGACCATGGTCTAATTTAGCAATAAACAAATGTTAAACAACACGCACTGCCTTCATACATCGATCAATTGATCGACCAGGAACCCAATTGAAGTGGAAGGAAAAACAATTTGTTTAAACAATGGCTAATCGACAATTGGCATTTAAGAACTTAAGACTATAAAATTCCCAATTTTCCTCAATTTTCCCCAAATTTTTATTATCGTTTCATGGTTTACAGCGCAGATCACAGGGATCTCTCTGTTGATTTCCCAAAGTGTATCGTATAAGTCTCCGAAACTAAAGTGTGCACTACAAAGAGAATGCTGTGATTGTTTTCATGTGGCTTCCTATGTAAATGTAAAAAAATTTCAACTTTATTGATCAGGAATATATATATATTTCTTGAATAGATTCACACACGTTGTATACAGTCATTCCAGGCCAGTTCAGTTGTGCCACCTGTCGGGTTGTTTATTATGATTATGTCTATAACTAAATTATAGCTACATGTTGTGCTGGCGTATTCAGTGTAGGTAAATAAACATCTGCAGATAAATATTTTGGATGAATGGTTTCAAAACTTCATTAACAATTTGAAGGTGTTTATTTATAAAATCTAAATAAGCATATTAAATTTGTACATATTATATAGAAATAGATTTATTTACGAGTATATACAATGAATATGTTTTTTATTTTATATAACAATATTTCTGAGTTTTTTTTACATCACAATCCTTGATTGTTCATTCACAGTGAATATAATATATATATCACATATATAACTTCATGATTCTTTTGCTCTTTTTGTATATTTCACCACAATGCAAAGGTTTGGGAATTTATTGAAAGTTTTAAAGTACCGAATATTTTTATTTAGTTTTAAGAAACGTAGAGAAGAATATTATAGTTTATCACTCTTTCAAAAATGAACGAAATCGGTTTATAGACAACGAAGCTATAAGCCAGAAGGAAGAGGGTCGTGTTATCGATGCTTGTTTAGTAACCTAACCCTTTTTTGGTAACCTAACCCACTTTTTTGGTGGTAGTGTTCTATGACAGATGAGTAGATCATTTGTATTTTGTATTAATATATATCGATATATATATTTATGTATATAGATCAATTAACGAGAAGTATTCAACCTTATGCAGCCCAAATTTTAAGCAAAGCCATTTGCAGGGTATTGCAGCCTAGTATTTGACACCTTACTCCCGCCCTTCCTCCCTTTCTCTCTCTCTCTTCCCTTCGCTTGAGCATTTGCAAATGGATTTATTGATGCCAGTTCCCGTCTGATCTCGAACTGTTCCCGATTCCAGCTGTCTATCAAACTGCAGACGGAAATCTGAGGCAACAAGTGCATCACACCTTCCTCCCTTTCCTCCTCCCTCTGCCCTGCATCACTAACTGTTCTCCTCTGCTCTTCTTGCAGCTGAAAATGACGACATGGGCTGCGTGGAACTGCTGGCCACCGCCATATCGGTGCTGATCATGGTGCTGACGTTCCCGATCTCCGTGTTCATTTGCTTCAAGGTTGTGTCCGAATACGAACGTGCAGTGATCTTTCGCATGGGTCGTCTGCGCAGTGGAGGAGCACGTGGTCCGGGTGTCTTCTTTGTGCTGCCCTGTGTGGATGATTATTATCCAGTGGATTTGCGTACAGTCTCGTTCGATGTGCCACCGCAGGAGGTGCTCTCAAAGGATTCGGTCACAGTGACTGTCGATGCTGTTGTCTACTATCGCATCAGTGATCCCCTCAAGGCTGTCATACAGGTCTCCAACTACAGTCACTCCACGCGTCTGTTGGCTGCCACCACACTGCGCAATGTGCTGGGCACACGGAATCTCTCCGAGTTGCTGACCGAACGGGAAACGATCTCACACACTATGCAAATGTCCCTGGACGAGGCAACCGATCCCTGGGGCGTCAAGGTGGAGCGGGTGGAGATGTACGTACAGAGTACTTCTTGCCATTTGATATATGTATCTTCATTAGCTTAATTTCAATCTTTGCAGCAAGGACGTTTCCCTGCCCACCGCACTGCAGCGCGCCATGGCCGCCGAAGCGGAGGCAGCACGTGAGGCACGTGCCAAGGTCATTGCAGCCGAGGGTGAGATGAAGTCATCGCGTGCCCTCAAGGAGGCCTCTGAGATCATCTCGGCCAGTCCGTCGGCACTGCAGTTGCGCTATCTGCAAACACTGAGCAGCATCTCGGCGGAGAAGAACTCCACCATCATCTTCCCACTGCCCATGGAGCTGCTCACTCCGTTCCTCAACTCATCGGCTCAGCTGGCGGCGAATGCTCATGCCGCACATGCCACACCATCGCCCATGCATCGCCATCAGCACCAGCATCATCAGTGACGCTCGATGTCGGTGCTGCAGCCGTACCTGGAGGCACTGGGTCGCTGCGAGCTGCGTCGCCAGATCGCTGGAAACGATCGCGTCGACGATGATGACGACGACGACGATGATATTGTCGGTTATTTGCTCTGATCATGGGGGGAAGTCAGTGAGAAAGTGTGGGAGATGCAGTGTACTCCTCCTTCTAGTTGCGAGCACGAACAATGTGTTCTTCCCTTCGATACCGATGTGTTCCCTCCTCCAACCACACAACCAGTTGATGCTACACTTCGTTTCAATTATTTAAAGTGCCTTTAGATTGTTCCGCTTTCTATAGCTGCCAAGTTTTTTTTCATAACCTTAAATTAATAAAATTTAGCGACTATTTATAACTATTTAATTATTAAAAAAAACTTAATTTTTAAGAAATTATTATACTAAAATAAAAAACTTTTTTTTATGAATTTTATGTGTTAAAAAAAGCATTTATAAACGGTAATCAGAGTAAAAGTGGAGGAGTATTCAATGATTCGAGCAGGAGGGGCATCTGCAACGTTTTTTCTTATTTTTGTCCGTATGAACACTTATATCTCAAAGACTATAAGAGCTGGAGCTGTTAAATTTGGTGAATAAAGATAAAAATAATGCACGCAGCTAATGCTTGCTTAAGAAATTTGCCACGCCTCTTTACGCCTTTGTAAATCGAAAAAATAACTAATTAAAGGCGTTAAATTAGTGGTTAGTGAGTTCTGATGGCAGAATAATTATAATTACTTTATAAGAAAAACAAATAAAAAAAAATAATAAAAAACAAATAAATACAAACTCGAAACAAAATCAAGTTACCTCTGATATTTTTCTGAGGCTTTTTTTCGTTATATCAAAGTACATAGAAATCTACTAATCATAGTTACCTTTCCCTAGCTAAGGGGAGAGCTAGAAATATGTATTCAAAAACCAGTCGGCACCGCTAGGAGTCGAGTCACAATTTCACTTAATACAAAAATAAAACAAAACGAAAATGTCGAATAATACTTTTTCGGTATGTTCGACTAGACAGAAGGAAGAAAAGGAACGCAGTAAGAAGTCAAGAAAAGCTGAAAGATTGTATGCGCCTGTGAAGCCGCATTGTTACGAGCCCAGCTCATCAATGGGTCGCGAGAAGTGTCCACCTAGCGAGAAATGCTGTGCCTTGCATTGCGAAGCACGATCACCATCACCACCACCACCACCACTGCCGTCATGTGCCGATGGATGCCTCAATTGTTGTCCGGGCACGGAGAGAACAAGTCGCTCGAAGAAGCCCCAAGCCACCGAGATCAGCTCGATGAGGCCTCAAGGTACCGGGATCAGCGCGATGAGCGGTACCCAACTGCGCTCCGTGGTCAGTTCCCAGATCAGGGTGCAGAGTATGTTGCGTGAATCGATAGCACAGCTGACTGAGTACGCCGACAAGGTGTTGCACGAGGACTTCGCAAGGCCACTGTTGAAGGAGATGGAATTGACTAAGGATCCTAGGCGGAAAGAGCTCTTCGAGAAGATCAAATACTTTATGAATCTTGGCGAGGAAAAATCGAAGTCGGCATCAAAACCAAACCCGGAAACAAAGGGAAAATCAAATATAGATACGCAAACGGATATAAAGTCGGAACCTTATAAGAAACCCAAAAAGGAATCACAAATGGAACCAAAAAAGGAACAGAAAAATGATCTTAAGATTCAATCGAGATGTGAACAGAAAGTGGAAACAAAAATCCATTCAAGAAAGGAAGAAACTAAAAGGGAGACCATCAAAGAAGCCAAACGTGAATCAAAAAATTATTATAAAGCGGAATCCAAATGGGAGCCAACATGTGAAATGAAATGGGAACCCATCAAGAAGTCTAAAGAAAAACCCAAACGGGAATCTAAGCGGGAACCCAAAAAAACATCTAAAGAAGAATCAAATGAAATAATCAAGAAGGAAGTCAAAGTGGAATCAAAAGAAAAAACTAAAGAAGAATCTAAGGCAAAAGAAGAAAGGGAAACAGCATCGAAACGATCATGTTACGATAAATGGGAACCCAGTTTGAAGTCTAAAGAAGAACCCAAACGGGAATGCAAAAAGGCATCTAAAGGAGAATCTAACGGGATAATCAAGAAGGAAGTGGAATCAAAAGAAAAAGCCAAAGAAGAATCAAAGCCAAATGGAGCAATCAAGAAGGAAGCCAAAGTGGAATCAAAAGAAAAAACTAAAGATGAATCCAAGGCAAAAGAAGAGGAGGAAGCAGCATTGAAAAAGAGTCTCAAGCTGCTTGATGTCGAGAATGAGATTCATAACAGGGTTGTCACCCCCATGATAAATCGCGTACAACGTTCTTATCTGACCAATATGGAAGAGCAACTGCGCTTGATGACCTACTTGGACAGCTTGCCAAGCACATTGGTCAGCTTTCTCAAAGATCAAGAGGCGAAGAATCAATTGTAAATTGTCTTGTGTTTATTATATTTTTTAGTTTGTTTAAATAAACATCGGCCGAAGGGACTTCTTGCTTTTAATTAATAACATATAAGATATATCCATGGTATATAGGTATACATATATATCGATATACATCCAGTACCTTCTACAATGACAAAACAGTTGGACAACTTGACTTGCATACACAAAAGATTTATTAATAAATATTTTATTGATTTCATAAAATATGCAATCATACATTAACATATTGCATGCATGTGTATTCAGCTTGTGTATGTGTATCTGTGTCTCTGTGTCTGTGTGGGTGTATATAAAATGGCTTTTATAAAAATGTTTACAAAATAGTTGTGACTTAAAATGTTAAAATATGTACATAAAAATGTTCGTTAATCGATCGAACTCAGCGGGAGGAGTCGAAACCAGACGTCTAGAATAGCTTTCGATATAGTACACAATGCACGATATGTATTATACTATATATATGTATATATGTATATATGTCTATAACTAGCTTATAACTCAGGGGAATGTATAGCCAAATATCAGTTTAACGAATTGCCGATTTACAAAGTAATGCATAGCTATATAGATATATCTGTGTCTGTATCTGTATCTGTTGCATTCCAAAAGATATTTTCCATGCATGGGGAAAATAAATGGAATTTCCAATTCGGGGCTTACATTTTATATATATATATATATGTTTGTTATTTATATATATTTCGAAAAAAAAAAATCCAATTTGCGATAATGCGCAAACCAAAATGGCCACTGCTTTGAATCGATAAAAGCATATTCACTTATGCTAGGGGGAGGGGAATCTGTCCTTAGAAGATCTTCGCCAGACTCGGTGTGCGTCGAAAGGGATTCCACGAACTGGACGAGACGCTGCCCACAAAGCGCGTCTTGGCGGATGTCTTCAGCCGCAGCTTGGGCTTTGTAGTTGTGCTGGTGGGGCTGGACGAGCCGGACGAGACACCCGATGAGCTCGCTGCCGATAGCGTCGAAATGGAACCCTTCGATGAGAGGGGCTGTAAGTGATGAAGAAGATGAGTGGATAAGTAAAGCAGGGAGGAGCCTTGTACTACCTTCAGATAGTTGCGATCCATGGGAGTGATGACCTTTAGTTCCAGTGCTGCACCACAAGATTGTATCAAGCGCACCACCTGCTGATGTGAATACCATTTGACATCCATGCCGGCAATCTCCACAATGAAGTCGCCCTCCTTGATGCCGCCCAGCTGCAGAGAAGAAAGTGCATTAGCAGGTGCCTCTGCAGAAGACTTAACTCTACTCACATCTGCCAGTGAATTGATCTCAACATGTGCGATTATCACCGGCGCATCACCGCGCACATGAAAGCCAAAGTTCTCCAGCTCCTCCTTGTACAGGCTACAGTTGGCCTCGTGACTCTCATCATCGGCAGCGGAGCCATTGCTGGCATTGTTGGCATTGGGACAGTGGCAATGATAGCTGGTGCTGGCATCGTGATACATTGCTGAGCCCTTCTGCAATCGCACACAACGCGGTGCAGTCCAGTGGCGACGTGCCGAGAAGATTGCAATGGGCCCCAGACGCTTGAAGGGATCCTCAACCTTGTACGATGTGAAATCGGGTCCGGTCAGCGAGAGCGTGAACTTCGACGAGGCTGTAGGGGCACAGTAGGGGATTAGTTACATGTCTGATGTAGTGTTGTTGTGCTGTAGCTACCTTCCACAGTGCGCTCGCACAGATCGTAGCATTCATCGATGTTCTTCACAGGCGACTGCAGCGTGAAGCGCTCGTATTCATCTTGCGTCTTGTAGTGCGCCTCCTTGATGACCTGCGTCAGTGATGTTTTGTTCTGCAGAGCAGAGAGAAGAAGAAGAGTTAAGTGGAACTAGATACAAGTTGGGTGCCGGCTGACTCACCTTCAGGTAGCGGCACATGCGCTGCAAACGTTGCGCCTCCTCGTGACTAGCCAGCGCCTCTTTCAGGTGGGTGCGCTTGATGGCAACCGCACTGACGCTCTCCTCGCCATCGCATTCGCTTGCCGCACTGGCTGCCTCATTGGCACGCAGTGCTTCGCGTGCATTGCCAATGAATGATTCGTTCGATGAGACAGTCTGACTCTTTTTGGTCCCCAGCGAGATGTTGTCGCCATCGCCCACACTGACATCGATGCTGCGCGCCTCGTAGTGATGTGCAAGAGCTGCAAATTGCCAGTTTTAGAATTGAAATTGGAATTCGAGAAGGTCACACCACGCGTGTGTCGCCTCACCTTTGTACAATTCGGCCTTGAGCGGCACCAGACCCGCCCAGCATTCAGGCAAATAGGTGTGCGTGTCGTTCACTTGAATGTTCTTGTGCATCTCGTTGTACTCCAGTGACAGCTGCGCGGCCTCGCCAGCCAAGTCCCGAAAGAGCTAATGTAAGCAACGAGTTAGTAAAAGAGCCGTACCTAGAGTACCCTCTTATCGGAGGTGCCTCTCTCTCTCTCTCTCTCTCTCTACTCACATGACTGGACTCGGTGAGGGCCAGTGCCTCGATCTGTAGCTGCAGCTTCTCGAACAGGCATTCGCGTGCCTGTGACAACATTAGCGATACCAGCACATCGAGCACCTGCGGCTTTAAATCCATCGATGGTGCATTGGTGAAGGTGTCGTAGATGTGTCGAAATATGCCCGCTGCCCGCAAGAAACTATCGACAGCAGCATCGAGTCCCCGTTCGGTGCGTCGATCATGCCGGGCACCGATCTGTGTGTAAATTGCACCCAAATTGAAGAGGGTGCAAGCCTTCTCGAACGCGATGGTACGCTGGCACGAGGGTACACCGGTCAGCGAGTCGTACCACTCGAAATAGACGCCCAGATTGCGATCGGGTGGAAAGAAGCGTCGTTCCACATAGTACAATAGATTGTAGTAACGGAATAGTAGCGCCACGCCCAGTGCATCGCGTGAGGGTGTCTTCGAAGCCTGTTTAATAAAATATCGATAAGTATCGATAAGTATCACTCTCTATTGAACTTACCTGTCTTGTGTCTGTCATATCGGCTATGGCATCCATATATATCGACGGCTCTTCGCTGTAGTGCTCCAGAATGAAATCCGAAAATGGTTCCATGAAATTGATTTCCTTGGTCTCCTTGAGACCCAACGGTATCATTGGCATAATGCCCTCATGGCTGGTAAAGAGAAAAACGAATATGGCTTAAGTTTGAGCAATGGATTTACTTTTATATATTTTATAATATATATTCCTGAACACAAAGGGTACTTAAGCTACCTTGTAGCTACTAAACGCTTTACAATACCGTAATCTTTAATATTTTTGTACTCTCTAGATGACAGCTCTGTTTCTTCTCTCTTTCCTTCCCTTTCTTTCTCTTTCTCTACTAGTTTATTGATTGAATGTGTTCGCTCTTTATCAGTTTCAAACTTATTTTTGTATGAAAGGTCGCGCAAGGTGCCTTGTTTCACTCACTGCAACCTTAACAATTTAATTTAAGCTCTACACGTGAAAGCAATATCTACTATTGTTTATCAAGCTCATCTACTACCATTTTTTATATACAATCTTAATTGCCTTTGCAATAATCTCAAGCTATAACGAGTAAACACCATCAAGAATCGATACAAGCACTTGTTGGGTACTGCTATTGACCTTTGCGACCATTTAAATTTGGAAAAACATCGGGGAAACTTCCCTAATGGCAAATAAAATACACTAATATGCAAATAGTTTAAACAAACTCTAATTCCGCATGAAAAACTAATGATATAAAATGTGAAACAACAAAAAAAGAACAGTCAATTTTCTGGTGATTTGAGCGCACAAACAAATCCACAGACAGACGAACTTTAATTGTGTTATACATATGGAAAAATGTTGAAAACATTGTTTTTTTAGGTTTGGTACTCGTATCATTTTTTTCATATTTGTACTTTTGTCAGTTGTGCATTTAATGACGCGTTTTTCACTTTCTTTGTTGCCTTTTTTTTCTGTGATTTCGTTCCACTTGACGGCGCAAAAAGGCGCTTGACCAGAAACTGATGCGCAAAAATTACACTTGCCCCGCGCCCGGGCAGGTGGAATGGATTGGAGGTTTGGGGGAACACAGTTGCGCCCACCGCTCCCCCTTTCCCGCCGCCCCAAAAAAGTTGCATACTTCAAGCGGCTTGGGAACTACTAAAACTGCAGAAAACATTTCAACATTTGCATGCACATAAACAGAAATTGAAAATAATGAAAGAAATGCGAGAAGGGCAAGGAGTGCACTGCAAAGATACCCCGTAGGTTACGTTACTCAGGTTTCAGGGTTGCATAAGTTCTTATTATTATTTTTTATTTGATTGGGAGAACTGTACCGGGACCTTTATGACCTATTGTATTGCTGTAGCGGTTAGAACTCTATCAGCAGCACAGTTTGGTTTAGGAACTCTAAGATTTCTACTAGACTGATTGACCTTATCCCCTAAATATTGAGAGGGTGCCTGACTAGTACCTTAACAGATAGATAGATTTGTAGATTTTGGGTTAGTTTTTTAAACAAATTTAGGTTTCGGTTTAGTAAGTTTTTCAATGGTTAAAATTTCATACAGTTTATAATCTTTTTGTGTGTTTGGCTTAAGATATCAACGCGAATCTACAAAAATAATTATAGATTATGTATTAAGGTATTAGCGTATTTATAAAGGTATTTATTAGGATATTTTCTGAGAAAACCTTTGTAGTTTCGGCAGATTCACTTAGATCACATTCAGTCTTCAATTTGATATTTCTCCTAAGAGATCTACATAGCATATACCCCCAACTTTGTAATTTGCAATGGCTACAGGGTATAACTTGTTATCCCCCAGTGCCAATGGGCAAGCTCATGCAATGGACGCAGGGCGAGCCCGACTTCCACGACTTCCACGACAATCACTCACTCACCTCTCGCTTTGATAGATCTCCACGGATGAGTTAAGCTCGGCCAGCTGTTCCTTCAGTAGTTGCAGATTGGAATTGACGAAACTCAGCTCGAGGGCGACAGTGTCGCGCAGCTTGCGATTTGTTGTGGCCTGTAATCGATAGTCGTTTATCGATATCGTTGTTTGAATAAAGCCTCAGTATATTAACCTCACCTTGTATAGATTCTCGGCGCCAGCACGTAGGCGCAACTCCTTGTTGATTTCCTGGTTCAATTTGCAACGGCGACTCTGCAGTTTACCGCGGCAGGTCGCAGCTCGCGGATCAGAGCCCTGAAACGATGAAGAAGGAGAAGAGTTCACGGGTTAAGTTCAAGTTCAATTTTGGAGAAAGTCTAATGACTGATTATACCATACAATATATATTATACCATATATATACGAGTATACTAATTTTAGCCATATCGTGCAGTGTGTTATCATCATAACCGAGTCGAGTTGAGTTCAGTTGAGTGAAGTGCGCTATGGCTTTGTTTTATTAATGAGATTTCTTTTGTGGGACGTGCCAAGCTAACGCAACTCAAAAGTTGATTGACTTTTTTCCACAGTAGCCCCGACAACGAAATGTCAGAACCCAAAGACAGCAAGAAGAATGAGGCGAAGACAAACAGAGACAGAGGCAGAGACAGAGAGAGGGAGAGAGAGAACAGAACAGACTTGCATACAAATTGTGCAAAATGCAAACGAAACCAAAGAAGAACAGAACTCGAACAGAACTAGAACCCGCCGAACCACAAACATTGCAAACGTAAATGGAGTTCTTGCTAGCTCTAGTTGGGGGCGCATTGGCACTTGGTAGGACTGCAACTTCAACTCAAAACTGGCAGGCAGCATAATACATAACATACTTGTCTATGCATGCACTGCGAGAAAGAGGGAGTTGGTTGAGGTTGATATATATAAAACTATTAAAATGAATTAATTAAACCAAAATTATGACTTTGTGCCAACAGTAGACGGGCATCACTGACTCCACAAGGAGTATATATTCTTGAACAGTGTCATATCTGTCTTTTTGTTCGTATGAACACTTATATCTCCCTGAGTATATGAGCTAGAACTATCAAATTTGATGATAATATGTCCAAACATATATATTCTCAAACAATGTCAACAGGCAAGTTGATATAGCCATATCTAACTTTGTGTCCGTATGAACAGCTATATCTCAGAGACTATAAGAGCTAAGGCAAACAAATTTTCGCCACTCCTCCCTTGGAGCACACTGTATAGATAAATGCATTTGTTTTTTCTTAAACATAGTCAGTTATTTGACAGTTACTGACTCATGAGAGATCCTTAAACTGCACTACCGTTAATGTTAATAACCTTTACTTCAGCCTTACATTCCATTCAATAAATTCTAGTCAAGTTCAACATTTATACCCTCAGTGTATTTCGTGTACCTGCAACGCAACTAGAATAACAAAAGCTCGTCGTGCTATCAACATAGTATTTGTAAACGCACACAAAACAGACACACACACAGACAGACAAAAACACACACAGACATAGTTTTATGAACAAAAGGCCAATGTGCTGGGGCACAACATGGGTTAACCTGGCCAGGCCTGTAATTACTATGCGTTTGTTCGCCACGTTTATACGCCAACGCAGCGTGACACGATCGCTAACGGAAGACGGAAGTAGGAAGTCATCGTCACGACGCCGGAGCAGCGCAAGCAGCGGCGCATTCTGGCGGGCGGGACCTTCTCGACCTAGCCAAGAAGAAGTAGGGGTACTCACAACAGAGTGCAATTGAACAACAAAAACAGCAGCAGAAGAAACAGAAACAGAAAACGAAACGAAGCGAAAGAAATAACAAAACAAAACACCTCAGCACAGACATTGTTTGCAGGCCCCTCAAGACCTCCTCGTACGTCATACTCGCGCATACAACTTGAGATTAGGGCGTCGAGGTCTGCAGCCTATTCCGCATAATATGCGACAGGTACCAGGTGCCAGTTGCCGGTTGCCAGTTGGGAGAGGGGTGCCATACACAAGTGCATGCAGCAACTTGAAATTTGCAATATCTTGCGCAATAAAACGAGTGGATGTGGCCAGTGCGCATTCCGGAATACCTTGGGTATATTACTGGTCATAAATATATACAGCCAGTTTCTGTAGGATATATAGTACTTATTACTGATAACTAGCTTAGCTCTGCTTCTGAGTTTACTGATGAGAACTGCGCAGATAACAAAGCTTATTTGTGATATTTTATTTCTATGATAAAGTAAAGAAGGTACAGTACTAAATTTATAATACTGTGCACGGTGATCTGGTGCAATAAACTGCAATATAAATACATGCTAATGTATTAACTGACTGTTTTCATGGGATGTTCTGAGAACTTAAGAGCTCTTTAGTTTGCTTAAGGTGCCTTGGATCATAACAAACAGTTACATTACCTTAGATAGGTAGATTTGATACACTGCGAAGCAAAACTGAATGAAAAAAACTATTTAGTAATACTCCTAAAATGCTTCTGGTTTATACTATATAGTACGAGGGTCGTTTGATAAGTCCGTGACTTTTTGTATTTGCCGCGCACCTGCTCTAAATACAACACTGCTCCTGTCAGCAGTTACAGGTAACAGCTGACTGTAAAATTTTGAGAAAGCTGCGTTTTTTGGTTTGCGTTTTATAGGCATTGAAAGCAGACGATCTCGTGAATTTTAACGAAAATGGAAAAAAGTGAATTTCGTGTCAGCATGGCAAAATTTCATAAATTGGGCTACGAACTGCTACCCCATCCAGCATATTCTCCAGATTTAGCCCCCTGTGACTATTTTTTGTTTCCAAACATGAAGAAATGGCTCGGCGGTAAGAGATTCGGGTCATCACAGAAACAAACGACTATTTTGAGGGCCTTGAGAAAACCTATTATTTGGAAGGAATAAAAAAATTGGAAAAACGCTGGACTAAATGTATAGAGCTAAAAGGAGATTATGTTGAGAAATAAAACGCTTCTTTGACGAAAAAAATATATTTTATTCAAAAAGTCACGGACTTATCAAACGACCCTCGTATATTAAATCAAATAGAAGTAATCCATTCTCTATATAGCCACCCATATATTGAAATCCGCAACCTTAGGCACACTGCTGTGATCTCAATGCGTTAACTTGCTGTGTAATCAGCTGTGACAAGCCGCAGGCAGACTAGGAGAGTTTTGCTTGGCTCCACCTGAGCACGGACCACCTGTGAGAGCACAAGGTTGAGGGTTCAAGTGCCGATGCTGTTGGACATGTGCAGTGAAGAGGCCACGCTGCGTAAGCGCTAAGGACTCTTGACATCCTCCACGCTCAGCTGACCTCAAGTTGCTTCGCTTGGCCAGGCAGGAGCTGTGTTTGTCCAGTATGTGTGTGTGTGTGTGTGACTGTGTGTGTTAGCCTGTTTGCCTGTGCGTGTGTAAGTGCGCTTTGTTTTCTGCTGGCGTTTTCTGCATAATTGAAAGCGTCGGCAACAGCTCAAGAGGAGCCTCCTCGGCTTGTACTTTATGACCGTCAGGCGGATTTGGCAGCCCAGCGTGTATGCAGCTCCTCCTCCTCCTCCTCCTCCTCCCCTCTTGCCTCTCCGCCCCTTTGCAATCGCTGGCGCCCGTTCAATAGCTGGACAATGAACCCAATGAACGTGTCGTTGGGTCGCATCAGCGTGGATCGTGGATCGTCGCCAGGCATTAGACATGCATCGGCATCGACGACTACACGTGCCTGCACAAAGTCAATGCACCAAATGGCGCCCAACGTGGGGCGACTCTTTTGTTAGCGCAGCCAGTCGAGTGTGCAAGCGCCAATTGCACTCAACTATATTGTAACTATATAGTAAATTTACTTCTCGGCATCTACAGATAATGTCCAGATTATAGCCTTATTAACTGCACAGATTGCTTGACTGATTTCGCTTGCGGTTTAAGTTTCAATACAGATCATTTTCGATACCCGTTTCGATAACAGTTTCGATTTCAGTTTCGGTTTCAGTTTCGGTTTCGCTTTCAATGAAACACGCGACGCAACACTATAAAATAAAGCCTAAAAAAAGCGACAAATTGCCGTGCGTCGCATTTGTAATCCGGAATTACTTAAAAACCCAAAGCGCATGCAAATCCCAACAAAAATTCAATAAACAATCCCCAAAAAAGTCGAGCATCAACTACGAAAATACAAATCAGCTGCAAATCAGTTGCCGAATTATGCATGAAAGCGTATTTCCGACGACACATGGCAATGGGAATTTTTAGTTTTCAGTTTTCGGTTTCGATTTCGATTGCTGAAACGAAAGTGCTCGAAAAAGAAAAAAACCTTGTCTGCTGTATTCAAATCAAAGCACCTACGATACTGGCTTCTTTTATTGGTTCTCTTCTACTCAGACGGAAGACTTCAAAAGAACGTACAAAATATTTAAAGATCCATAAAACACAGTTTCGAAGTTCAGCTCAAATGTTTTGGAACATGTTGAAAACTTCTGCTTCCAATTTGTTGTTATTTCTAGTTGGGCACTTCTAATAATAATATATCGATCATAGACGCATATAATACACTAAATATACATACATATGTAAATGTCTTTTTAATAGCAGTCAATCGCAGCAGGTCTGCGGCTTGTTTTTCCCATGGGTCTCTTGCCTAATGACGCATGTTTTAGCCCAAATCGAAGGGTCAAAGCATTTGGTCATTTGACGGCCCGTTTCCCAATATATATTTTATATACTATATAGATTGGGGTATGCAGTAGATACAACTATGTAACACTTTCTAGAGGAGCTTGCCGCACATTCCGAGCCAACTGAAAAACCTGTTGTTGTCGCTTGTTTTGTTTGTTGTTCCCCATGTTGTTGTTGTTCCCCTTGTTGCTGTTGTTTCTGTTGTTGTGTTTTTATTTTGGCTAGTCGTACTTTCACCTGTTTTAGGTTTTCGCGCTTTGCTTTTATTTTACGTTTGGTTTGCTTTTAGTTTATTTTACAAATCAGGTTAGAGTCATTAATTAAACACACACATAGGGTGCGATATAGAGAGAGAAAGGGGCGGGGCCATGTCCAACGATCTTTCTATGTGCGAGTGTGTCTCTCGTCTGTCTGTCTGTCTGTCATTTTTGGGGGCATTCTGTTAGTCACAGTTGGGCGCCGATTGGCCTGACCAACAGCATCACAGCCCAACGCTGTGTCCATTGTGTGTGTGTGTGTGTGTGTGTGTCTTGTGTTCTCCACAATGACGACCCACTGACTTTGTTATATGACCCGAAACCCATCGCATCGTGTTTGGTTGTTGTGTTGTGCTGTAGCCCATCGTCAGATACAAATGAGCTGAGCTGTGAGATCTCACATGTGTTCTAAATGAATGCCAGCAACGCTCGATACCCTGCACAGTGGGAATGAGTTTGCGAATTTATGATTTGTAATATTATTCGAACTTATATTCATGTATTCTGTGACTGTTATTTATTGTTAATGTTTTGTTATATTGCAACTTGATGTATCTTCTATAAAGAATCAAGACCTTTAATTTATTTAACATATTATTGATATTATTATCAATTAATTTCCACTAAATTTGAAATTATTTTTTCTTTACCTATGAAAATCCTTATTTTTGAGCTTTTATTATTACATATATACTGTATACTATATGCTTTATATATGTATTTATTATTATCATTTTTATTATATTAATTTGTTTTTATAATATATATATTTTTATATATTTATTATTATCATTTTTATTATATTAATTTGTTTTCATAATATATATATTTTTACATTTTCATTTATTTATTTTTTGTATTTGATTATCATATTTATTATACAGATTTCTTTTTATCGTGAATCTGTTAAATCTGAAAACTTTAGTGAAATATATCTGACAATTAATTCTCGTTTATAGGGTATTCAGTGCGTGTTTCAGCTGTATTTCGTTTCATTTCGATTGGGTTCATTTCTAGAATTTGCACATCCAGCCAAGTGGAAACCTACATAACATACATAATTCGAGTTTCTCTTTCCCTTTTACCTATACTAATTTTCTAAATCTGCTGAAAACTTGATGCCACTAATTAATAGTTGGCTATTTATATTAGATAAAGGTTTTTAAGATTGGAATTTGTATTCAAATTTCTTTGTAACTCTAGCAAACCTATACAGATCTTACTTATAATATAATAATATGTATTTAATAACTTTAAAACATATACAAAATATTAGCAAAGTTCTTCCAAATTGCTATTAGAAGTGAAGTTAATCTCTCTCTTTGTGTATCTCTCTTTTTTTTCTCTCCAACTCTCCCTCTCTCTCTCTCTGCCTCTCTCTCTTTCTCAACTCATCTGTCAATCTGTCGCATCTTGTAAAATGCAAATGTGCCCAAAGTGCAGCTGCAAAATGCCACAGCCTAAGCAGAACCAACACCAGAAACAATAATAATAATAGCAACAACAACAGCAGCAACAACAACAACAGCAACAGCAGCAACCTGTTGCCATAGTGGCTAAGTGACCCACATGTTGGCAGTCGCAAAACTTGTTCACATTCAATAATACAAATCGGTTAGCTGAGTGAGAAAGATAGAGAGAGGAGGGAGGGGGAGAGCAATAAAAATCAACGGCCACAAAAATGCTCGTAAATATGCGTGTTGGCTGCTGCTGCATATGCAAACAGAGGAGGCAGACCCCGCAGGCGCAGTGCTGGCAGGTGGCAGGTGGCAAGCGTTAAGAGGCAACAGCTTAGAGACTCAATAGATGCAATATCTATGCAGTTAATCGAGCACGCCGTGCACTGAGCCAGGAATGCTGAACACTTGACAAAAGCTACAACAGCAACATAAAGACACCGACAGCAGCAGCAACACCGCGCACAAGTGTCGAGCATCGTCATCGGTTCTGGCTCTCGACTGGTTTTTGAGGTCGTTAGGCAGCGCAGCCTCTGCTTCAGTCTCTGCCAGCATCGAACCCGGCAGCAGCGCCCGTTAGCTTACCCATTGGCAACTTGTTGCTGCCCCGCTGATAACTGTAAGCAACAGCGGCAGCAGCACCAGCATTCGAGTTTCGGAAAATTGGAACACACACACACACACACACCTGGAAATTTTTGGCTCTTATTGATTTCGTTTGGCACAGTGAAAATATTTTTTTCGCCAAAAACGTTAGGCTCGTTAGTTAGCTCCGACCCCAAAATGATGTGAAGACGACGACGAGGCAGTGATAAATGCGCCCGCTGTCCGATCACCGTTTCGAACAAGTACCGTATACTATATACAGGCTAATATAGGTTACACATGCCTATCATAAAAATATATAGAGAACACGGCATTGGGAACAAGGCCCAAAAGGGTTCCGAAAAAAAAACAATAGAGACAAAAGCTAGAACACTCTCGACACACACTAAATTTACGATTGTATTTTAGGGTATTAAGGTCTGTTTCGTGGAAAGAATGAATTTGAATACTACAAAAAAGGTGTGAAGGGCTATAAATCGAGCGAAATCGAGATAGACAGAGAGATAGTGAAGTATGTGGAGATAATACAGAAAGAATTGTCTTTGAAATTTGTCATTTTATTGTTTTCTATTGGAAAATGCATTTATTGTGTTTGAAGTTTGTAAATGGAGAGAGAGAAAATGTTCTTTGATATCTTCCCATGTAACACATGTATTCTAAGTTTCATAACTGTAGATTACTCAGTAACTGGGATCTACTTGTTTGTAGAGGAAACTCAATACTGTTTTGGAATAATAAACCTAAGAATTTTGTATTAAATTTATTTCTTATTTATTTTTTTCCTATACTCTGCAATTTTTTTTATTTATTTTTTTTTTTTTTTTTTTTTAGTTTGTTTTTTCTACTACGACTTCATTTAACTCAGCAATATTTCTTTTTAGAACCCCAAGAGAAGAACCTTCGCATTCAGACGCTTGCCAAAAATGTATTTGTTATTGTTCAATTGTTTTTTTTTTTTTGTTTTGGTAGACAAGTGCGAACAAGTACGCTCAAGTCGGAACAAGTCTGACGCATGAGAGAGTGGGCGCATCACATCATTAAATAATTAACTGCTAATGACATTACGTGCTGCGTCGCATAACTGATTGTAAATCGTTGTCGGATCTCAAAATGGTCAGCAATAATGGCCAAATTGCTGAATCAAAGCTAAAACACCCACCACAAGTGCCAGTCCAAAGTGCTTAGCACATGCACAGATACAGATACATTTACGGATACAGATACAGATAGAGAAGCATCCGCACTTATTGTAGAGTGGTCTACACATGCCAGCTCGGAGCTCTCTCAGCTCTGATTGATGCCAAATTGCTGGCGGCAATTGACAATGGGTATTTTTTTTTCTCTGCTGTTTCTGTTGTTCTAATCGCATGATGAAAAACCAATTTGCCGGGAAAATGTACTGGAAAATTGGCATTGGCATAAGTAGTACGAGGAGTGAGTAACTCGTGAAATAAGCCTTCGTTTATTTTTCCCACATTGCAATGTTGTGTGTGTGTGTGTCGAGTACTTACTAACCTAACCTACCTCATCCAATCACGTACTGCCCTACCCACTCTCCACTTTAGAACATGTAAACAAGTACTTGGACAATTGTTTGACTGCGCCATACCCTGTAGATCATAACTGAATTTTGTTATAACAACTTTCTCCTAAAGCATAACTCAATTATATGTAATTTATGATCATTTTGATATGAGAAAAACTGAACAAATTATAACTTGAGCAGTTGGGGAAAAGAAATTTAATGATGCGAACCAGATTCTGCCACTGTAGATAAGGCGAACTGCAAAATAAACTTAAGTTGTGCAGTATTTCTGCATGCGAAGAGCCAATAAAAGAGTTAAAGAATCAAAAGTTTTTGGTTATTTCTAAGTTAAAGGCAGGAAAAAAGAAAATTAGATGCTTTGCTGTATCAAAAGTAATTTAGGGTGGTTTGATATATTAAATACGAATTAACTTGTATGTAAATAATACTAAAAGACTGTTTATATATTTATAATACCTCCTAAGTACTACAGACAATTGTATATTATCCTATTTTCAATATTTCTATTGAGTTCATTTGAAATTAAAAGTTCTCTTTAGTCCAACATTTTAGTATATGCAAAATACTCATATTGTTCAGTGTAGTATATTAAAAATACTTTTTGAATATGCATTTTATATTTTTTAATTCTAATATTCCAATTGAATATGTTAATTAAAATAAATAAATCTTTGCTCAAGCCCGCATATATTTTTTCAAGCTTCGTTTATGATTCGTAACTGGTTTTAACACAGTCTACAGCAAGTATTGCCTGCAGTATTATGGCAATTTATATTGCTTACGCAACACCTTCATGCTTGCCTATGACTTTGGCCAGAACCAGCAGCAGCACCGGCTAAAAAGCCAACAATTTGGAATGTGGCCTCAAAGCGATGCGCCAAACAAGCATTCCAATGAGGCAGAGAGGGAGAGGGAGAGAACTCTTTGAATATGACCCGAGTACTTGAGTACCTGCACGAGTATGTATGGTATATGTGTGTGCGGGTGTGTTTGTGTGTATGTTCAATGGCGGCAAATGTCAAAATTCGCAGCTAACTCAGCGACATGTCAGAAGAACTCTCAAGTATTTGTTGCTTTATCACGTAGGTAGTTGACGGCGGCGGCGGCGGCGCATTTGCAATTTGGATACACGTTCCGCATATTTAGACGATTACCCCGCTCAACAACACCTTCATCTCGCCCTCAATTCCCCCCCATCGAGCTAACTATTCAATTATGAAATGATCATGAAAGTTGTTTATCGAAACTTCTTTTAATTCGAGCATCTTTTGGACATGCACGTGCGTGTCCACTACATGTGTGTGGGCGGATCGAGAAGTTAACTGACTATATGTTTACGTAATTCACTCACCATTTGCTCCAGTTTCAGCAGATACGACGACATCGGTGATTTGCAAGTCATTTTTGTGATACACAATATATATTTGGCATATGATCGATCTATCGATCAATAATCGCCACGGTGAATACTTTGAATACTTTGGGCAATACGATACAATTCCATGCGTGATTATTGAATAATTCATATGCATGACATTTCACAAAATAAAAAAAAAACAGCACAGAAAAAACAAAGGCTTTCGGCTGACCTTGAGCCCCTTGAGTTGAGTGTATTAAAATGGGAATAATTTGTGGGTCAACTGAAATTGCGAATGCATTTGATTAGCTACAGTTGCGATACTATCGATGGATATCGCATATTATATACACACTCCCGCACACACACTGGCACTATCACTGGCGCTTGGAAAAAAGTAAACTCTTTATGCAAAAATGAAACTGCGCGTGCGTTAGACACACGTCCGCAATCCTCGAGATACAGAATGCTTCTTGGACGCTCTGCAGCATTGGCAATAGTTCTAAGCAAAGTCAGTAGAATCTTGACTAGAACGTGAGAGAGATGGAGAGTGTGAGAGAGAGCGAATAAGAATTGCAGCTGAGGCTGCGCGCCAAGAAGAAATGGGTAAACCTCTTGGATCGAGCTGGTCAGGTGGCTTTTTTGTTGGCGGCTTCTTCTTCTTTGCTGGCCCCAAACTGGGAACGCGAGACCCAAATAGAATTGTTTGTGTCTGTGTGTGTGAGTGTGTGTTTATGCTAATGAAGTCGCCAAATGAAAGCCACCAAAAAAATAACCAAAACACACTCACACACATACGTGCGAGAGGCGAAGGCGTCGCGCAACTCATTAAAATCGCTGGAAACCATGTCAAGTTTGGCTCTAGAAGGAGTTGCCAGTGCTGCCTCCTTACCGAAGCAATCCTGGAGAGAGTTCATTGACCTTCACTCTGTAGTGGCAATGCAGTTCAGTTTACGCTGTTGTTGATCGCATGTTGCTGTGGCAAGCAATCATAATTCAATTGCAATTGTAATTGGCGCGTAATTTGGCTACCTTGTGCACTACTCAGACCAAATTGGACAACAACACGCATCTCTCCAGCTGCAGTAGCAGTAGTAGTAGCACCTGTGAGGCACCTGTAACCCATATATAAGCAGCGTAACTGGATGCCAGTCATACAAGTCAAACTCATCGCAAGCTGAAAATGTTTGATTTACGCTATTGTGCTACCTTGTCGGTACTGCTGATGCTGCTACTGCAATTGCTTGGGAATGTCCAGGGACATCCTCCGACCGCGGCTACTACAACACCTGAATCGTCACTCGTGGCAAGCAATTCCTATGACAGCAAGTTCGATAATGTCGATCTGGATGAGATACTGAACCAGGAACGGCTGCTCAACAACTACATCAAGTGCCTGGAGAGTCAGGGACCCTGTACACCCGATGCCAAAATGCTCAAGGGTAAGTACCAAGCACCTTCTCAGTCTCACTCATAAACTGTGTGCTTTGCAGAGATTCTACCCGATGCTATGACCACCGAGTGTGTTAAGTGCACGGAGAAACAAAAGTATGGCGCCGAGAAGGTAACCCGGCACTTGATCGACAATCGTCCGGAGGATTGGCAACGCCTTGAGAAGATCTACGATCCAGAAGGCACATATCGCATTAAGTATGAAGAGTCCAAGACATTGATTGGCAAGGAAAGTGATGCTGGCGGTGCTATCGATCAGGCACAGGGTGATTCTTAAATGAGTCACAGTAGACATAGAACTTCAATTTTTTTCTGGCTTCACAATCTAGCGATAACATAGTTCAGTTATATGATATATCTATATACATTCTGTGCACCAAATATATTACGTAATAAAGCCACCACATAACCTCGAAATCTTTGCCAATAGATCTCCGACCATAATTGTCTATTGTCCAAGCGACTGGAACTGTTCTAAACGTAGACAAATCTTTGGAAACAATAGAATTGCGCATTGAAGGAATTTCACACAATCTCAGTGAAACGTTTATTGTTAAACAAAACCCAAGCTCGATAACGTGTACGGTCTCTGCTCTGTCTGAGAGTTCGAGTTGGGTACAATCATTCGACTTGACAAGCCATTAGGGAACGTAATATTTTAGCATTTTCATTTCCTAACGTGTCGCAGCTTAAATGTTCTGCTAATGGCTACACAGCACTCGCAGTCAGTGACAGTTATCGATTAATTTTGGTATTAAGAAGAACAAAGTTACCTTAGTTCATTGAGAGTGTATTGAAAGAGAACTTAAGAAAACTTTGTAGAATGCAGGGATACGATGATAGGTATATTCCATAGCAGGCAACAAGAATAATTGCGGGTTATACAGCAGTTATCGATGGCTATCGATTAGTTTTTAATTGAGTAAAACAAAAAATTTGCAGTGCTTCACAGTTTATAAAATCGATTTTTTTTTAGCACTAAATAAATATGTTAAGATATATATTTATGGTTTTGGTATAATATGAACAAATATGAATAATCAGCAGTTATCGATAACTTTGCAATACAAACTTTTGTTTGTTTACTTTCAGTTTAACCACTTTGGCTGAAATTCTTTACTTTAATTTTGAATTCTAAAGAGTTATCGATAATTATCGATAACTTATAAGTGCACTATTTAGATATATTGATATTCCGGGTAGTTCCTTATGAGAAACACGCCTAGAACATTTTTTAAAATTGTCTTCCCGATCACTAATTCAATCAGAGTTATCGATAAACTTGTTGAGTTAAAAGTTCCTTCAACCTACAGAAATTGATACCTTGTGAAAGAGTTGCAAATCAAATTCCAAACATTATTCTAACATTTCCACGTAATTTCAGGTCTGCGAAATGGAATTTTTACCTGAGGGCTTTATAAATCTATACATATCTGAATCAGGTATATGTATTTGTCATATACATATATGTACGTATATATCTAGTGTCTGTTTCCATGTGCGTTATCACGAGCCCATCTTCTTCAACTGTGTGTGTCTGTGTGCGTTTTGTGCCGCAAAAGTTGACGCACCACATCAACATGATGATCATCATCATCATCATGATCATGATCATAAATACCGTCAACACACCCACAAGCAACGGTCGCGCGAAGGTGAGACCCGGCCCCGAGCCCAAGCCCGAGCCTCGAGCCGGGCCAACGGAACGCATCTGCCTGTGTGAGCTTCTTTTTTTTTTTTTTTTTTTGTTTTTTTGTTTTTTATTCATTTTTCCATTTCAAACGAAATGTGACATCTGGCTGAAAAGGTGTGGCCCACCTGGGGCGCGTTGCCAACTATTTGCAGCATGAGCAGCCTCCGCTCTGCAGCTTATTCAATTGTCAGGCGGCTGCAACTGCAACTGGTAACTCAATTGTTAAATGGTCAAGAGCCGCAGCGGGTTGAATGAACCCGCCACATTGGTTTGGCTTTAATTCGATTTGCTTTGCCAGCAGCAGGAGGAGGTGGAGGAGGAAGGAGGAGGGGAGTTGGGGACGTGCCCGCCGCAATGGCAGCCCAAACTTCCGGTTTCGTTTCATTTAGTCGTAAATACAACACACACACACACACACACACACACACACGCAGACAAATCGCTGTGCCAGCGCGATTCAAACAATCCGAACAAAGCCAAACGGCTAAACAGTTGAAGTTGTTTCATTTGGTTTCAGCCTCAAATTCATTTCAGTCGACGTCGGTTTGCGGTGGGTTGTTGTTGTGAACAACGCGCACTCTCCGCTGCTTTGGCTGTCAATCAAATTCGTTGATGGTTTTCCGCTTGCCTTTGACTGCAATCCCATTTTCCATTCCTCGTTCCTCATTCCCCATTTTCCACTTTTCCCCCAACTGCACTGATGCTACTCAACAACTGCAGCCTAGGCTAAGGCAGAGGCAAAGGCTGAGACTGTGGCTGAGACTGAGGTTGAGGCTGACTCTGAGGCACTCACAAGCTTCTAAAGTAGCTCAGTCTTTCCGGCCATTGCACAGTGTTGCAAGAGCACTCAAAAATTGTCAGCACTCAATCTGCGTGCAATCGAACGTAGCAACTAATTACGAAATCTATCACAAGCGGATAGAACTGCATTGCTCAATAATAACTACCTTGTGGTACCTTCTTAAAGATTTCGAAATATTCGAAACCAATCAAAGGAACAATTGCTAGGTTCACTAATACCATTTATAGCCCCTAATTAAAGAGTTATCTATAATATATTGGGTGTACTAGAACTTTGCATCAAGTAAACATATATTAAACTGTCAGAAGAAGGCACCTTTCACTGCACATGCGTCTTTTTGTTCGTATGAACGCCTTTAACTCTGTGACTATACAAACTAGTGCTACCAAATTTGGTGACAATATTTATTATCATTGCGCGCAGATAAAGCTAGCTTTAGAATTCAGCCACGCCCCTTTTTAAGCTATATAAATTGCATAAATATAATTGCAAGTGTCTTACATTGTTGTTTTTATGTTTATCGTAACTACTATAAATTAAATACTATAAGATAACTCTATATAGTTCTTTATAATTATAACTTTCCCTATGCAAATTCTTTCTCCACTTTCCCATACTTTGCCCCACTGTGCTCTACTCTGCTGTGCGTAGAGCGAGCTAATTATGCAACAGCCAGCACTACAATATTTTGTTCTATACAACACCTTGTGTAGTAGCCAGAACTAACATATGAGGGTTTCCGATTAAGGTTCAATGTCTCATAGGGGAGCAAGCACTACATCGATAGTGGGGAAGAGAGAGAGGGAGGGGGAGAAAAGTTGCGCGACGCCATGAGGAGGATGAATGACCTCGACCCGACAAACGGCTGAGGGAGCCGGCGTGACTTCAACGGCTTCGCAACGCGGCAACACACACACTGACACACACACACACACGCAGCAGGGCTTTGACTTGGCTAATAAATGTGACACGGGTATGCACGACAGGCGTTGATACCCTTGCAATATTTATCGCTGTTGCTGTTTGGCAATTTTCATGCTACAACTTCAATTGAAATCATCATCATCATCATAATAATAATTATGCGCAAGGCAAGAGGCAAATGTCAAAAGCATAGACCTCCACTTACCACCGGAGTGTACTCCCCTCCCTCTTCCTCTCTCTCTCTCTCTCTCTCTCTCTTCTACCTTCCCCCCTGGGGGCCCTAACTTGTCTGGGCCGTTTAGCAACTGTTACGAATGTCGACGGAAAAGAAAATGTCATTGTCAACGGGTCGCAGCGTTTAATAAATAAATTGCATAATTAGGAAGGGGAGCGGGGAGGGAGGGGGGACACTGTTGCCTCTCTGCCACATGTAACGCCTCGTAATCCAGCCACAATCCGCCACCTCCCTCCTCATCTGCCCTGCCCTGCCCTGCCCTGCTCATGGTCGAGTGAATGCCTCGAAGGCAGGCAACGCTGGCGACACTTTGTTTCATTTGCATGACCATGTTGCCTCCCCTGCTCCTCCTCTGGTTACTCCTCCGGTGCCACTCGATGTCCGCTCCCGTTTCAAGTTCATCACTTGCTTGACAATTGCCCGTCAGCGTCTGATTGGATTTCCTGCGCGCCCACCAATTAGCCATGTTACTGCTAAATTGTTAACTTCCAAGCAAGCCAAGCAAAACAGTGAATGCATTGCGAATGTATGAACCGGTTCGCGTTGCAGAGCTAAACAGCTTAACAGCTAAACGAAAACAGCAGCAGCAGAAAAAAAAAAACAGCTAAAACTTAGCCTAGAATCTTAATGGGCGACACCAGCGCACCACGCATTGGCAGCTGGGCCAGTTGGAGCGACACACTTGACTCGCGAGTGGGTCAAGGCTCCGCCAAACTCGGTAGAAGCAGGCAGACCAACAAGATAATTACCCAACTTATTTCGACTAATTCAATCTGAAGTCGATAAGTCGATAAATAGTTAACGAGCTCATTTTTTTTTTGCCAAGAAATAATCATGAAAATTCTACTGCACAAATTGGCAGGGTAAATGATTTGGTAATACTTATAGGAGGTATGAGCAATATACCCTACTATATTATATTAATATGTATTGTACTATAGTATATTATATTAACTTTAGGTCTTTAGGTCTCTTTTTTGCCATAGGTTAAAATTATGATTATCTTTATTAAACTAGAACAAAATTGACCAAATTTAACCTTCTTTTGTCTGCATATAAATGATATTGGGATGTTTATATAAGATATATGTCTGTATATAAGATATATACTCATATCATACAAAAAGGTCGTTCAGCTATTTACCTATGATAGAAATATATATTATTATCTGATAGATATTTAGGAAAATATATCTCTAAAAGTCTTGAAGAAGAAGACCATAACAGAAACAACATTAGTTATTCCAGTTTGAAATGATATTAATAAGAAATTTCTTATAGTATTTAAATATTGTATATAAATACTATATCTACCCAATACTGTTAATAAGTATATAAACTTATTCATATTTAAATATCAGTATCTATCATCATTATTTTCGAATTTTAAATATTTTTTTTAAACATTGCCATCAAGGGTTTCGTTCTCTCAAGTTTGAATAAGAAGCAATGTACATATAGTAAATGGTTCGCATTATAATATATATTCAATAGATTCCTTATAAGATGTTTTTCATTTTTCTATCAGTTTCGCAACGTTTTCTTTCTCTTTCTCTCCCTCTCAACTACTTCAAGAACTACCATTATAATGTCAATGGCCCGTTTAATTGCCATGGACCAAGCATGCTCCATAACGCAGTACGATAAATATTGCTGCTTTTGAGCACTATTACACTGGCAATTACAATTACAACAACTACGACAACAACTCCAGCAACAACAACTGCAACAATAACAATAACATTACGCTTATGATTATGTTGGATTCGTGTTGACAAACAAAAGTCAAGCCAAATTGTTTTAAATGGCTATAAAAATAAAAGAGAGACAGATATATAGAGAGAGGGAGAGAGATAGAGACGTATCCATAATAAGGTAATAAACATGATATCAAGTCGAATTTCGCATGCTCTAAAAACAAAATAAAAACATTGCAAACTCCAAGTTGGGCACTCGTTTAAGTCTTAGTACGCCTTACTGGGCTAATATCCCTCACCAAGTTACAGCGGGCACATTAAAGACTCCGACAAGCAGAAAAAGAAGCAGAAATAGACACTTAAAAATTTAAAACAATTGCCCGTCTTTTATCCACTCAAATATGAAATAGCTGAGTCGCAAGTTTGTTTTTATTTTTTTTTTTTTTTTGGTGACTGCGTAATTTTTCGGATTTTCGGCTTGCTTAGGTAGATCGCGCGCGCGACGCGCTGCTGCTGGGATTTTAATGAGGTTTTTCGATTTTTCCCTCAACTTTGACTTATGGCCAAGAGGCGGCAGTGGCTGCCTACAACAACAGCAACAACAACAGCTACAACAGTAACAGCAGCAACAATTTCTCAGGCGCTTTGAGCTAATGAAACGTTACAAACAATGGAAAATGCCGTCGCGAGTTTTTCAGTTGTTGTTGTTGTTGGTTGTTGCTGCTTTTGTTGTTGTTGTAAGCATGAATTGCGACTGCTGTGATACTCTACATTCAGTATAAAGAGCTGTTGAAGAGTATATAGGCGAATCTATATGCAGTAAGGTCTTCAACAGCTTCATTTGTCGAACTAAACAAGCTTTCTTCGCATTTTTGTTTGTATGAGCGCACTGATCTCAGCTAATACTACAGCTAGAGATCTTAAATTGGATATATAGCTTACTATAAACCACGCGCAGCTAAACCTTGCTTTGTAAATGAAATGCCACGCCCACAATTCGAGTAAATTGATTATTACTTGATAATGAAGCTCAGCATGGAAGTTGCAACGTTTTCTGTTGATAAATACAAGAGTTGAATGTCATTGCAGGGTATATATGAGTCTGGAGCATTCAAGTGCTTTAAGTTTTACTTGTTTTGCTGTTGTTTTACAGCTATTTACCGTGGTAAACATCTGGCCGCATATTTTCATAACCAAATTGCTGCCAGGGCATTGCCATCCCCAGTCATCCTTGACATTTGTGTGAGCGTAACTCTAGAGATCTACAGAACTCTCATTGCCTTCCCCCGCAATTTGATTAGCTCCCATGTACTGATCTCTGATATATGTAACTGTGCTTAATCTTCAACTGATTCACCTGGGTGCCTTCTTTCTTTCTTTCGATTTGGAATTGGAATTCCTTTATCAGCGCAGAGTGCCACATTCGGTGCCTTATCTTAATGCCCATGTAGCAACAATGGGCCCGCTTGCGTAAGAGGGTTAAGCAATCGATGCGTAACAATAACCCAAATTGCCACAAGCAGAAGCAGCAGCAGCAACAACAACAACAACAGCAACAGAACTAAACCGTGTAACGGAAACACGATAAGGCAACGAAAATGTCAACAAATTAAAGTCGAACAAGCAGCAACCGATCGCTCATGACTTTATTGCACAGGCTACCTGCAGGTTACGACTACAGAGAACACCCTGTACCCCCCCTTCCCCTCCACACCTCTCTCTCGCTCTTTCTCGCTGTGTTCTGCCCTTAGGACTTGTCATAAACGCTACCATTTTGTGTCAATTTTCAGTTGCCTTGCGGCCACAACAAAAGACACGACAACAGCAACAACAACAATGAATGAAAAATACATTTCGATAAGTCGCATTCCAAATTCATTTAAGCCGCTCAACTACAACAACAAGAAGAGCAACAACAGCAACATAAAAGCGCATCCCAAATAGTTTGTCGTATAACGAACCTTCTTCTGGGATCGTATTGTAACTGTAACCCGAACAAAATCTCTTTTAACTGCCTTGACATCATTTGATTCTTTGGAGAAAAAGGGGAAATGCTGCTTGTTGGATTATGCAAGTGGATTGGAGTAGATTATAGAGTATATAGCATAGAATATACATAGGAGTAGATTATAGAACATATAGCATATGGTACAATATAAGTTCATATATTATAAATCTTCAGAGATAAATCAAAGAATGGCAAGAAAGTAGCCATTTAATCGATGAAAGATTTATTTTCTTGGGATTTACACTTAAGATAAATGTATATTTATTATTTAAGTGAAGATCTATACTTTATTTTGTATATTATTGTATATTTCTTTTTTTTATTTTTTTATTATTATTTTTTTTTGCCTAGAATGACATCACAGTATTCAAATAAACCTTCAACAAGGCGTTTCCTTATTACTATATGATATATATTTATGATATGATACGATATAAAATTACTCAAGTCGCCCCCCTAAGTGGCAACGCCTCTGCTTTGGCGCTTGTCTGGCAATTTTGTTGCCTTTTGCGACTGCAGGCGACACAGACGCGCACGCATAATTCGTTTCACTTGCGCTTTTCTGGCCTGTCGCCTGTTGCATGCTGCTTCTTGTTGTTGTTATTGTTACTGCGTTGCACTTACGCGGATAAGACTTTCGGACCGGGCAACAACAACAACAACAATGGCAACAAAAACTTTAGCTGCACGCATTTTTTTTTTTTTTTTTTTTGGTTGCGACTTCAGCTTCACCTGTTCGGCAAGTTTTTGTTTTTATTTTTTCTTTCTGTCGAGACGAAACAAGCACACCCAAACACACACACACACATACGTACACACTCTTATGTACTTCCACATAACAGAAGAGATCATACAATATGCGCAGTTTCCAACTGCTTTCTATATCAGCAGAGCTTCAGAGCGTGCTCAGAGATCGCGCCAGACTCACGCATCGAATGTGGAGAAAAACCAGAGTGAAATTCCTTGACCAGTCTACTTTACTAAGCTCCCCCCCACTTGTCCCCTCTCCTGTGGCCTTCTGCTGCTGCAGTTACTCCTCTTCCTGCCGTACCGGACCATACTCAATGGGAAGACTGCGGAATCGCTGACTGAATCTGGTTCACGTTTGCGCACCATTTACAGGTTGCGCCCAATTGGTTTTCTCAAACTAGGCTAACCTGTCGCACATTTCTCCTGCCTTCACCCCCCCCCCCCCCCTCTTTCTCTGTATCCCTCTTTCTGTCTCTTTTTACATTGTCTTTTGGGCTACCTTCTTGAGGTGTCTGCGTCGGGCGTCTGTTTTGGGCGTGTTGCGTGTTGCGCAACACATCAAAATGCTGAAGAAAACGCTGAAAGTCCAACAGCAACAACAACTTAGCAGCAGCAACTTAACAACAGCAGCAACAGCAGCAGCAGCAGCAGCAACAATAAACAGCAGCAACGCAACAATTTCCCCAAAAATGTTGTCAAATTTGCATAACATTTTGCTGGGCACAGCGAATCGGTTATTGTACAATAGGAAATGGAAAATGTTGTTATAGAGCGCACACCCCATCTCCCTATAATACCCCGCCCACCTCCCCTCCTCTCTAAAAAAAAACGATCTTCAAACAAGAAAGTAATTTGCATACTTGAGTATTTCTCAGCATTTCTTCAGAGTTGATTTTATTTCTCTCTGTTTCTTTTTCTGGTTTTCTGTTTTCATTGCCATTGGCGACAGAAAGAAACACCAAAGATAGACGGAGAGAGCAAGACATAGAGAGAGAGAGATAGAGGGAGGGAGAGAGAGGGGGAGAAGAAATGAAGTTGCGTGTGACTTTTGGCCAGATCTTTCTTTCTATATGCTCAAAATGGTAATGCAGCTTTCTCACGATCTTCGCGCACGCATCGAAGCATGAAGAAGTGAGGCGTTATTACACCTTGTTACAAGCGAACAATCCTTCTGCGATCACTGGCGGGATCACTGCAAGAAGATCTACATAAAGAATCCCGGTCGTGTCAGTCAGTTTTAGAACTGATCTCATTTGAATTTGCTGAGTTTTCTTTACAATTTCTTTACATTTCTTTCTCTCTTTGTCAACTTTAGATGAAGGTGATCTTTTTAGTTTCAACTTTTATGATCTTGTAGAAGATCTATGGTATATTAGACTCTTCTTAGTAAAGATTGATCTTAGTAATAGTTTAGTTTCAATACTGCATGGAATTGAAGTTCTGGTTATTCTATTGCAAATATTGCTCGATGATCCTCAAAGTTCTTTCTTTCTCAACGATCAATGTTCTGCAGAAGATACGAATGATCATGGTAGAGGTATACACAGAACTGTCTAGCTTCGTGTATGTTTTTTAAGCTCCAAGTTTTTTTCTTATTAATGATCAGTGATCTGCAGAAGATACAAATGATCATGGTAGAGATATATACAGAACTGTCTAGCTTCGTGTATCCTTTTCAGGCTCACAGTTCTTTCCTTTTCAACGATCAATGATATGCAAAAGATGCGAACTCTTTCCTTTCAACGATCAATGATCTCCAAGAGATAAGATCATGTAAGGGATCAATGTATATATAGAGCTGTCAAGCTTTCTCAATTATCGATCAATCAGAATGGTTTAAACAACACTGTAGCTAAGCTCTCCTTCCTCTCCTTCCCTTTCAAAACCTCTTTTAGTGTGATCAACCATGTCTGTTCTTCTCCTCATTCACCTCTAGATAAGAACACTTGCCACATGCCACTCGTACTACTTCATAATGCTGTCTCAGCCAATTGCGATAGTACTTGTTGTACGATTCACATTTCATTTGTTTCTAACACTTTGAATGAGTTTCAAGTTTGACTGCGAATCCATTTCCAGTTCGTGATATACGAGTAATTTCGGCCCTAACTTGACAATTACGCGTGCTCGCAGCTGCTAAGACATATCTATGTCACATACATACATGAGTGTCTGTGTGGCGCAAGAGAGTGTGACCATGAAAATTGTGGCCGTGTTAGCAATGTGGAGCATTAGATTGGGGCGGGTGTTATACGGCTCAGTTGTAGCACAGAAACGGAGCACAAGTTACCATAAACAAGCGTAAAATTGCATTAGGCGCGACTGTTAACTCCGATTCCCCCTCCCCCTGACCGCCATGTCCAAAAAGTAGCTTTGACTCTCTAACTAGACAATAATGTGGCCAGGCTAATGAAATAGAAATCATCTAGAGAGCAAACATGTTGCTGGAAAATGCCTTACTGCAGTGAATCATTAATTATTATCGATCCATTTATTTTCCATCGCTTTCACAGACACAGACGTCAATGGGTAAATATGAAACTAGAAACTATAACCGTGTATGTTATGCATACCCTGTAAATATTGAGTGCTGCTACTGGAAGGTGGGTGTATTGAGCAGAAGTAGGCATCTAAACAACCTTTGATACATCTATTTAGCTATAGTTCTACAAATATCTGTGTCTTTCTACTTATTTATAGACCGATCGATCTATTTTCAATATAATCTGTCTATCTATCTATTTATTTATCCATCCGTCCGTGCAATCTATGATATTTATGTGTTTTGTCTTTTCATCTGTCCATCATATCTCTATCAATCTATCCATCTTTCTATTTATTTATTTATTTATCTATCTCTATATTTATCTATACATCTATTTATTTATCTATCTATGCTACCTATGCTATTTATTTATCTTTCTATCCATCGATCTATGCATTTATCTTTCGTCTTTTCCTTCAATACATCCCTTCATACATCCATTCATTGATCTATCCATCACAAAATTTATCTACATATCCGTAGACCTTTTTTTCTATTTATCTTCATATATATCTACAATACATTGATTTATCTGCATATTTATCTATTCATCTACCCACCTATTTATCTATCTACCTATCTATGTATGTATGTTCCTATTTATCTTTTCATTTGTCTATTTATCTACCCATCCTTCAACCCATGCACCTCTTTATCTATTGACCACAATCAACACTATTTATTCCTTAAACTTAACTCAGTTCAGCTTCAATAGCCCTCTTCAGTAAACCCCTTTCACTGTTTAGCTGCACTCTGCAGGGTATTTTGTAGTCTCCTACTGCACATCTCAACAGTTGAGTGCTTGTGCTGGTCTGCAGCTTTCTTTACTCGTTTAAATTGCAATTAATTTCGTTATTTAATCGCTCTTTGGATTTACGCACCTGCGACAGTGCTCGCTGCTGCTGCAGCCTGGCGACAACCAGGTGCCCACCTGCTGCAGGCACAGCTAGAGGAGAAAGAAAGAGCCAAAAGGGGGAGGAAGAGGGGGGCTAGATGCCTTGGCTGTTGTGTTGCAGGCCATAACTTTCACTCGGGCGCCGCAAGAGAGGAGCACTTGTTAAATGGATGACTCCAGAAGCCGCGGGCAGCAGCAAGAGGAGGAGGGGCTGCAGCAGGAAGTGGGGGAGGTGGGGAAGGAGCAGCAACATGAGCAGGAGGATGCAGCAGCCTGCCTAGCTGGTTTTCCATTCCACTAAGGTCAGCACGCTTAATCTAAGGTTCAGTTGCAAGAGGAGCCACAAGAGGAAGGCGCACGGGAAGGGGGAGAGGGAGATGGAGAGGAGAGAGAGGGGGGTAGATGGTTACCAAGGAATTTACACAGGCCATTAGCGCAAGATAGCATAGATATTTGCGAAACTCATCGCGAAACTGTGACAAAGCTGCACAAAAAAACCAAAAAAAAAAAAAAAAAAAGTCATCGACGGCGATGGGAAAGTGAAAAGTCTCACAGCGGCAAAGGCATTTAGCAACTGAGTTGGCAATTTGCAATGCAATTTAATTACATGTCTCAACACGTTTGCAGCATCATTGGACAGCCCTAGCCCAGCCACGCCCCCCCCCCGCCACACCCCTGCTCCCCTTCCTGCTGCTAATCGCTTGCCCAACTTAAGCAGGCAATCAAATTAAAATTTATCTTGCAAACAGTTAACAAACAAACAGTTAACAAACAAGTTAACAACCAAACAAACAGACAAGTTAACAAACAGAGAAAGAGAGAGAGAGGGGGGGGAGGGGAGAAGATAGCCAGCTAGAAGACAAGTCTGCAAACAGCCCGAAATCCGCAATATTTTCTAATCAGCCACACAAGCTCCGCAAATATATTTATCTATTCAAATTGGTTTGTTTTCAGGGTGTGGTTCCAGTTCCTTCTGTGCCTTCATCATCTTCATCATGTTCATGGCTTGGACCAGCTCAGACCTGATTCATCTGCATTATAATGAATGATGCCTTGCAGGCGCGAGTTCTCATTTCGAAACTGTCATCGCGGAATCAGACCAGAGCAGTGCCTGCAGTTGTGGCACAGCAGGTCTGACAAAGACATTGACACATCTATATCAAAGTTAGATATATCTGTATATGACACATACATATGTTCTTTACTTTAAACCTTTTACAGTCTACAACACTTAAGTTCATTGTTTTAAATCAAAAACTTCATATTAAGTCGATTAAACCTAAGTAAATTGCAGTATAAAGTCTTAGAATCGAATAGACATCATAGCTCTGCTAACTCCAATTTACCAATATGTTATACTAGTCAGATTCTTATATAATTTTAATGCCCTATAACAGACACTCTGTAGTTGAAATGCAGTGAGTTAGCTTGGTATATCTGCATATATAACATATACAATATATATACCCAAGTTCTCTATAACATATCATACCAATTGCAACTGGTTCCATCTGAGGCAAATTTCATTACTAAGAACCCTTCCCTTTGTAATCCTAGCTAACAATCTCATAGATATACTCAATATATGAGCTGCAGCTTAATTGACTGTGCTTTGCAGGCTAATAAAATTCAAAAACAAAGGTAAACTCAAAGTTTTATGTTGATTTGAACCGATCGACTGTGTGTGTGTGTTGTGGTTGATTGCTTTGAATGTGCCGCCAGCAGCAGAAAAAGGGCCACAAAACAGCTAGAAGGGGCAACACTGTGTGTGTTGCACTGTTAATGGCATTCGCAATGACAGTCAACGAATGCCACAAGGCAAATAGACAAAAATGCAGAGAGGAAATGACGACATACTTAAGATTTGGTACAGCAAATAGATAATATAGACATGCCGATAGATGAGGGCTATATAGAGATATATGTAGAATCTCTACAGAAGAGTAAGAAGGGAGAGAGTGAGAATAGCCTTCTTCTCATGAAGTCAATATACAGATAGATATGGATGAGCCTCTTCATAAGAAGACTATATAGAGATAGATATAGAATACTCTCTGAATATGATGACTATATACAGATAGATATAGAATTCGCATTTCATGTGATGTCTAGATATCAATAGAATACCCTCTTCAGGTGAGGTTAATAGACATATAGATTCAGAATACCCTCTAAAGTCAATAAAACTTTGTTAATATCGAAAGAGAGAACAATCTCAAGCAGTGTTATTCCAAGGGGGTATTCCAAGCCGAAAGGGGACAAACCATTTTGATGATGGGCATATCAAATGGAAATAATGAAAATCAAACTGCAGAACCGAAACAATTTTCCCAACAAATTATGACAGCGAAGAACACGTCGGCGAAACGTAGCAAAGAAAGCAATCAAAAGGGCCAATCATTCTCTTGGCCAGACCCAGAGCCCAGAGAAGAAGAGGAGCCCCGGCCAAGTCGACGTCGTGAGTGTGCGCCGAGAGCCAAGCACGGAATCGCCCGGAATCACACGAAACGAAAAAGAAGGCAAAAAAAAAAAAAAAAAAAACGAATAAAAACGTAGAGCAACAAAAAAAATAGTTTTACACATTTTCTTTCTTTTCTTTGCTGTTTTCAGTTTAGTTTTTGGAGCAGGGGTGGGGATTAGTGTAATTGTACGTAGTATACATATTACAGGGGGGCAGAGGGAGGTGCTCAACAGCAATTGTCGAGGGATAGAAGAGGGTACGCGCGCCCAAGAGAGCAACAACTCGGAACAACTCGACCCCGACATCGACCCCGAATCTGAAAAAGTTACAGCATAAGTTGAGCCAAAGAAAAGGCAGAAAGAAAGGGAGAGGGAGGGGGAGCGGGAGAAAGAGGGGAAATTAACACTTATGCACTTGTAATACACAATGAGAGAGAGTCCAGTAACCCACGCTCAGTCGTCAGTTAGTTTCGGGCCGGATGTGGAGAGCAAATTGCGGGTTCTACTTGGATTCTACGTCAGTGTAGCGTAGCGAACCGAACCGTAGCCAAATGCAGTTCCACTTGACGCCCATTCTAATGGGAAAGAGAGAGAGGTAAAGAAGAGAGCTGGCGGAGGGTGTTACTAATTACGTAGGTTCGTCTTGTGATGAATTGGAAGATTCTTTAAACAAGCAATTTGATTCGTAATTGTCGTAGATAAAGTGCTATAATCGACAATAATGGCTAGATAATCACAATAGATTGGGACTTTAAATATATATGAATTACTTTGGGTTGTACTTGCAGTGTTTTCATTGGGGAGTACTTTAGATTTGGAGACAATTCTTAAAGGTAAGAAACTCTTTATTTCGCTCTTTTATTTATTTTGCTATGCCAACTAAGATATTTAGGTTTTAGTTTTGATCTTAAGCATTATATATAATATATACAAAAGATATAATAATGTTCAGAGAAGAGAAAGATGTTTGAGAGAAACTCTCTTTGCAGTACACTATGATTGAATATTTAATTCTTTTTGTGAAATATCTATAGATGGAACTATGTACCTTTAAGGTAGTAGAAGATTGTTGTTGGAAGAATAAAAGGTATAGAGGGCTACATCATAGTCTCAATCGAAAAAGTATGCAATAGGCTAAAGAACAGGCAACATCGACCTAACCAAGCATGCTTTTCAAGTCGATATACCCAAATTTAAGTTTTTCTGTCTGTATGAACACCCTTATCTCAGAGCCCATACAAGCTAGGGCTACCAAATTTGTTGACAACATGTCTAACTACTGCCCACAGCTACACTAAGTATTAACATTAAGACACACCCCTTTTAAGCCACAAAAATTTAAAATAAAACGAATTGCAAGCCTCATTTCTAATCTAGCTTAATCAAATTTCTTATATACAATAAAAATTACTTATAAAATGAATCTTTTAAATTTCTTTGCAATCGCATAAAAAGTTAATAAGTTATGCTTAGTATTGTAAAAACTTTCTTGTACTCACCCGAACAAAACAAAATGGCAGCGCCTGCGGCTCATCATCCTCGTTCTCCATGTGACCGTTCTCTGTGCTGTCTCTGTTGTTGCTGTTGTTTTTATTATTATTACTGTTGTTGTTGTTGTTGTTGTGCTGCAGTTCAAGCTCGTTCGCTTGGTCGGCGCTGGCGCCTCCAGCGTTGACTTTGATGGCGTTTGCAGCTGCTGCCTCCATGGCGCGAGAACAGAGCAGCAGAGCACGTTGCGTTTTCGCGATACAAATATATCTTGTTGCTGTTGTTGTTGTTGTTTGCTTTTTATTGTTAACTACCACGTGGCGACAGCGACTGCGACGGCGACGTCGGCGTTGGCTACTTGAATTGTAATTAACATGCGCATTAAACATCGAATCAACATTAAACAATAAACAATAAACATTTAGAGTTGCAAGTTCGAGAATGAGTGCCAGAGTGAGTGCAAGAGTGAGTGCCAGCGTGAGTGCGGAGTGAGTGCCAGAGTGAGTGTGAGAGTGAGTGCCAGAGTGAGTACTCACAACTAATGCAAGCAGTTCAAATTATAATAACAAGCACTCTTTCTTCCTCTCTCTCTCACTTGATCTGCGCCTCTCTCCCCTCTCTCTCTCTCTCTGTCAGTCTTTCTCTGCCCTCTCTCTCTCACTCTTTCTCTCACTCTCTCGCTCTATTAGCCAGCGAATTTCACTTTTCCGCGCTGCGGCAGTTTGCAGTTTTCAGTTTCAGTTGCAATTTTCATTGAACCGCCATTAAGCGTCATTATGTTGCAGTTATAGCGCAAGAGATACAGATAGACAGCCACAGATACAGATACGCAGATACAGATACTAAGATACAGATACTCAGCTACAGATACCCCCATGCAGATATGCTCTATATGAACTATAAATGCACAGCTTCATTTAATTGCCAGCAATAAAAAATGCATGCAAAAAATTCAATTGTTGTTGCTACTGTTGTTGCAGTTGCTATTGTTGTTGCTGTTGTTTTTGTTGCTCTTGTTGTTGTTGTTGTTGTTGATTAAACAAAGTATCGTGTCGTGTGTTTCACTCGTTTCTGTTTCTTGAAATGGGAAAGTTTATCTCAAGCTCGGCAACTTCTCGTTTTCGTTCCGCTTTTCTGATTTACCTATGCGATCTGCCTGTCTCCCTCTCCCTCTCACCATCTCCCCTCTTTTTCTACATAAATAAAAACACACATCGATTGCTGAAATTAACTTGTACTATTATTAATTAATTATTCAACTTTGATTGCTACTTTAATCACTGTGATTAACGTCAAAGCAACGTCAGTTTGTGCATTTATCTAAGCGAATCTTATCGCAGATAACGCTGACAACTAGGTTGAGTGCATGAATCATGAGTCTATAGCTAAACTGAATAATAAAGACTAAGGTTCTTTATCACTGCAGGCCAAGTGATTCTACATACATTATTGTGATTCTACTTGTGTCAACTGACGCATTTCCTTAAGGTGTTTATCATACGTGTAGATATATCTTTAGATTAGGTCCTTAATTGAGCATAGTTCTACTAGGTAAATAGATTATATGTATCTAAATAATATCTTAACTCTATACTGAAAATTATGTTTATTTCTTTACTACTTTCCTTCTTTTCGTGCTGCAATTAGAACGTCTTTCTTTTGTTCCAAACTCTTTAAACAAATCGCTCTAACTCTTTTTTATATTTGGATTATTTTGTCTATAGCACTTATATCTTTGATTTGATAAAGAACAATAAGATATAATAGAAAATACCAAGCAAGAGAAGTTCCATGAAGGCATTAGATGAACATGAATTGGAATAATAATCAATTTCAAACTAAAGATCTATTTAAATAACATTATAAGAGCTAAGATTCCCTTTCTATTGAGCAAGATAGTAGAAACAGCACGATCGGATTTGATATTTATTATATTATATTATATATTTTATGTTTATATTTTTTTTATTTGCTTGTAAGATATGTACCACAATCTATAAGATCTATTTTTTAAATTCCTTAGCGCTCAAAAGTT
Source organism: Zaprionus indianus (assembly GCA_018904595.1). Classification (NCBI taxonomy): domain Eukaryota; kingdom Metazoa; phylum Arthropoda; class Insecta; order Diptera; family Drosophilidae; genus Zaprionus; species Zaprionus indianus. The sequence goes on from JAEIHA010000344.1 coordinate 2,326,187, forward strand.
AAACAGACTTTCTAACATCCTCATAAGATCTCTTTTGTTAAGGTATCTGCCACACTCCAGCTTCTTCCTCCTCCACTTCCACAAAGAAACCTTTTTCATATCATAACATCACATGTACTCTATATGACATACACAGCCTGAATCTGATTCCGATCGACCCTCTAACCCGATCTACATTTGCAACACAAAAAAAAAAGAGTTCTTTTGCTCATTTTTATTTTGTTTGCCTTTTTGTCGCTTTCTTCTCCACGGTGGCATTTAAGCAAACGATGTGCAGCTTTTAGAATATCTTCAGAAGAGCGACAGCAGCAGCAACAATAGATACGAGGCTGAAGATGCCATGGCGGGTGGAGAGCAGAGCAGGTGGCATGGGGGGGAGGGAGAGGGTAGTTGAGATGGGGCCGGTGGCAGCGTGACCAAACTGGTTGGCATTTTTAATTTGTTATTCTCTAATGCCAACAATTGACACAAATACTTGCACAGGTACAAATACAGATACAGTTACAGCTACAGGTGTGTGTATGTGTGTGTGTGTGTGTTTTGCTTCTTGTGCGCTGATCTTCTGTTTCACTTGCTGCGCTTTGGTTTACTTCGCTTCATTAACTTTTCCACATCATCAGCGCACCACACAACAACAGTAGCAACAACAACAACTACAACAAATACTATTCACATTCACCCACTAAAATTTATCGTTTGTTTCGTCTCTCTCTTTTGTTTCTCGTATTCTCTTTTCTGCATTCAACTGTTTTGCATTTCGGAGTCGGAGTTAACAATATTTACCTTCCGCTCTACACGATCAACCACAACTACGACAACAACAATACGGCAGCACTTGTTGCCCGTTACCGTTTTTTTTTCGCCGTATTTATTAAATAAACAAAAGATTTCTAATTCGTACACAACTCACACGCTTCCCCGGCTCCGAGTGTGTGTGTGTGTGTGTGTGTGTGGTGAGTTTGTGTTGGTGGTTTGTTTAACTCTGTTTTATCTAACGCAAGTCGTTGATATCGTTATTCGTTATTCGTTGTGTTGCACTTTCCACTAGCAAAACAAAACAAAACAAAAAACGCAACAGGTTACTACCCGAAACGGCGAATGAAAGGAGATGCGTAAGGTAGCGCGCGATGCGCACGCTCAACTCGAATGTTAGGGCACAACTGGAAATCTAGTTGGGCAAGTGTGACCAGCTCTATCTAGTTGGATTATAAGACATTCCGATACTGCTGCAGCAGTGCTGTTACTGCTGCTGCGCTGTTGCTGTTATTGGTATCGATAACAGCGATAACAGAAGAGCACGAAAATACTCATTAATGTTGGCAACGACAAATAACGGTTTTTGGGACAATTTAAAATTATTGCACAATTTAAAAAAATATTTGCAATTATTAAAAATTAACTATATGGTATGTTTTTTCACATATTATAGCATACCTTGAGCTTTTTTTATTTAATTTTATTTTTATATTGAATGAAAGCAATAAATATGCGAAATTCGTTATCACAGACAAAGGATACAATTTTGTAGTATACTGAAAAGTTATTATTACATTTATTTAGTACTCATTCACAACAATTTAATTGTTTAAAATACATTTCTGCTAAGCTTACAGTTTTAACAAACAAAGTGATCCATTACACAATTTGTATTTATTTCAAAATAATTAATTAATAAAAAGAATATAATTTGTAATATTGCTTATTATATGTCCGTTATTTTAAAAAATTTCCTCCATTCACATCAAAACATCGCATTCACAATAGTTTGGGGCATTAACATTTTGTGTGTATTCAGCAAAATACTAAGCTTTCCGTTCAGTAGCTGTTAAGCTTAGTGCGCATTTTATTGCCACTGCAATTGGGTCACATTGTGCGACGACAGCTGAGAGCTCAGTAATAAAAATAAAAACCGAATTCGAGTGTTTGTGTCTCTGGTGGTGTACGGGAAGCAAAATAGAGTGATTTGTTATGTTTTTCTGCAATTTGAAATAGGTAACGTCAGGTACCTACAGAGCAAGAACAACAACAACCCAAATACGCAAAAAGGGCAGAAGAGCCAAGAAATCAAGAACAAAAGCTAAAAGGGTATTTTTTTTGTTTTTTTTTTTGATTGCAACTGAAAATAATTTTTGTTGTGTGAAAATTTTGTGTACGGCGTCGGTGGCGTCGCATTTGTTTTTGTACTTTACATAATTTAACAACAAAACTCACACGCACACACACACAGGCACGCATCCAGTGCGAGCCATCTACACACTCACACACACACACACGCACGTACGCATGTATAGGAATTTTGTCTGTCGTTTTTTTTTTTTTGACGTTTTGCTGGTGCCATTTTGTGTGCCATTTTGTATACCCTTTAACCAGGGACGGCATTTCCGGTTGGGCACACGAAATGACACAAAATATGACAGTTGACAACTGCGAGATTGCGAGATGACAATGGCCGCGACAGTCGACAGACAGTAGAGCACAGCGACCGACACAACTTGGTGTTCCATCAAAAAGAAAAAAAGCTGTCAGAGAACTGAAGTGAAAAAAAAAAAAAAAAAAAAACGAAAATCAAGCAAAATTTTAATTTTCAAAAATTCCAATCATGAATAGTGAGTGTGGGGCAAGCAATCGATCAACTATATTTCAAAAATAAGTCGACGGGGGGAATTGTCTGAAAATTTAGTGCTAGTATTTTATAATTTTTTGTAACTGTTTTATACATGTACACTTAAGTTTTTCATATTTGTACATATAAATATAGATTAACATTTTTCATCTAACATTTTGCAGTGTGGCGTCCGAATATGAACGACTACCAAGGATCGCGCCGTCGCTTGTATGAAAGCATCAACGCTTATCCGTACTATGGCAACGATATTGCCCAGCTCAATCTGCAGGCCAGCTGCAAGAGTGAGTACCCTGCCCCATTCTTCCTCCTCCTCCCAATCCCCTCTGCACTTCCATTTCCAACCCAATCTGATCTAATCTTCCCCTGCAGATTCGCTAGACTTTGTGCAACGCATGGATGTGCTCAAGACCCTCAATGTGCACTCTGGCTGCGTGAACACCGTGAATTGGAATGCCAGCGGCACTCACTTTGTCTCCGGGTCCGATGACAATCATTTGGTCATCACCGAGGCCAAGAGTGGACAGATTGTGGTGAAGACCAAGACAATGCATAAGCGGCACATTTTCAGTGCCCGTTTTATGCCGCATTGCAATGATCAGGCATTGATCTCATGCTCTGGCGAGGGTGCCGTTATCCATACCGAATTTCTTGAGGGCTATGGCGGCGCCAGGACCGTGGAAGATGCCATGGTGGGCGAATCGGGACGCATTGCAAGTCTATTTGATTGTCATGCCTTTGGCAGCACCTACGATGTGCTACCATTGCCCGATTGTCCACGCAGCTTTCTCAGTTGCGGTGAAGATGGCACTGTCCGTTGCATCGATTTGCGTACCTGCAATAGTTGCTCCGAATCGGTGTGCGAGAAGCATATCTTCATCACAGCCCCGTGTGCTGTCACTGCCATGGATGTGGCGCCCATAAGTCATAATAAGATTGCCATCGGTTGTTCCGATTCCATAGTGCGTATCTATGATCGTCGCATGCTTGGCTGTGGTGGCAATCTCTTGGATCGTCTTCTCTGGCCACTAAAAGCCTATCCGATTCCCATGAGGTATACACGTCGTCACTACCGTCCCACATGCGTTAAGTTTAGCGATGATGAGTCCGAGCTTCTGGTTAGTTACTCCATGGAGCAGCTATATCTCTTTGATTTGGAGCATGAGGGTTACAATGATGCCGAACTCTTGGCAAGTGGTTGCTATACGCCAAAGCTGCAACGGGATGAAGATGACGCGGAGCCGCAAATGCCACGTTTGCGTTTTCGCGGAGATTGGTCCGATACTGGACCCAATTCGATGGCATCCGGCGAGCAGGTACAGCAGCAGCCCAATGTGGGACAGGCACGTCCACCCTTGGAGCCGGGCGTACTGAGTCGTCTAAGTGATGAAATCTTTCGCATGCTCAACGCACCGCCTCGCCCCAGGGCAGGCGCAGGCACCGGAATGGGAGGCAGTGCTGCTGGTGGTCCAACTAGCAGTGGTTTGGGCACTGGCCGTGGCAATGATCGGCCACTGCACAATACATGGCAGGCTGCAATTCTGCACACACTCGAGATGCAAAGGGAGCGCAATGGTTCTCCAAATCGTCCGGCACGCAGCTCATTCCTCAACAGATTGCGCCACTCGGATCCCTTGGGACTTAATCGCATGAATCCGTTGCCACCGTCGCCACCATCACCGGAGGATGCAGCAGAAGGTGAGTTCCGCTCTCTCTCTCTCTCACTCTCTCTTCCTCTCTCTCACTCTCTCTCTCTCTCGCTCTCACTCTCTCTCTCTATACCTGCCCCTCTCGCTCTTGCTCAGTATGCTTTGTTTATACATATCTTTAGTTTCTGTTAGTACAGACAGATATCAGTTCGTGTTCAGTTTAAAAAGGTATTATATTATATACTACGTAAATTATAATGTATAACATATCGTTATATATAATATGATAAAATATATTTGAAGAGTTCAAATAATGTTGCATCTCCATCATATGACATTATAGAAAATTATAGAAAACTTATAATGGCATAAATAATTGAAATTTCACAATTATTTCTCAATATTCTATACAAATTTGAACATGAGTGTTAAATGAATATTGTCTAATATATATATTTTAAAAAGAACTGCAACATCTACCTAAATATTTATTATAATATTTATATATTTAAAGTCAACTATGGTCAGTCGACTATTTAAAGTAAAACAATTAATTGAATATATTAAAATAAGAATTATTAAAGGTTACAACTTAAATAGGAAGAAAAGAGTTTAAAAGGAATTTATTTGATTCAAACTATCTTGAGTAAATATTCCATTTAAAAAGCAATTGAATTTTATAAACTTTCATTGAAATATACATTTTCATCTTCAATTCAAATTGTTTTTAGGTTTCAAGTTTAAATAAAAAAAGAAATTTTATTACTTTCTTGGATTTTGATTATGAACATTTTTATCATTATTGAAATTATGAATAATTTGCATGCCCTGAAATGTATGCTATAGGCAAAGAAAGGCATCTACGACTCCACAAAGCTTATATATATATTCTTGATCAGGACGTTATAGCCCATTTTTCTTGTGTTTGTCTGTATGAACACCTAGATCTCCGAGACTTTAAGGGTCAGGATTACAAAGCATAGTAACAATATGAATTTTTCTTGACGAAAGATAAAGTTTGTTGTTGAAAGTAGCCACGCCCCTTTTTAAATTGCAGAAATACGAATTGCAACTGTAATTTTAAAGCTACATAATTGTTAGCATAATCAAATAGGTTACCTAAGTTAAAATTTAGATTATAAAATATGTTAAAAAAATATAAAATATGAACGAGAATAAGTTTATTTTACAGCATTTTTTCAATTCCTCCAAACCTAAGTAATCGAGTTTCTTTACCTTTTACAGAACCACCTGCTGCTGTAACACCACCGCCACCACCACCAGCACCAACACCCCCACCCCCACCACCGCCACCACCACCACCACCAGCACCAGCTGTTGCTATTGCTGTTGCTGCACCACCATCACCAGAAGCTGCTGCTGCTGCTGCTGCACCAGTTGATGCTGCTACCGAGGCTCCAATGCCAGAAGATAAAAAAGACGAGGAGACCACAGCAAAGCCATCAACTGTGGATGCATCTGTAGAGACCGATCCCGAACCAGTTGCAGATGCCGCCGCCGAGCCAGGCGCGGATGCTGAAGCTGCCGCAAATGGAGAAGCAAAGAAGTTTCCGTTGAAAAAATTCGACTATGTAAAGATGTCGTTCAGTGGACATCGCAATTCGCGTACCATGGTGAAGGGTGCCTGTTTCTGGGGTGATGATTATGTCATGTCTGGCTCGGATTGTGGACACATCTTCGTATGGAATCGCAAGACGGGCAAGGTGGTCAAGACACTGCTGGCCGATCAGCGTGTAGTGAATCGTGTGCAACCGCATCCAACTTTACCATATCTACTCAGCTCGGGCATTGATTATAATGTGAAGATGTGGGCCCCGATAGGAGCAGTGCCGACGTTCGATGAGGCTGAAACTGCAGGAGTAAGTCATGCTCTCTCTCTCTCTCTCGCTTTCGGTCTGTCTCTTTCTTTATACTCATTTCTATGTTTATTTTCCTTGCGTTGCAGTTGATCAAGAGCAATGAGATAATGCTGGTGGAGACAAGGGATACAATCACAGTACCTGCCCAGATAATGATACGCATCTTGGCCAGTCTGCATCAGTATCGACGCCTCATGCACTCCGGGGGCGAGCTAACAGTGAGTGCCAACAATCATCATCGTCAACAGGTTGCAGCCGAGCAAAATGTAGAGGAGGAGGAAGAGGATGAAGATGATGATGATAATGCTGAGGAGGGGGATGAGCCCATGGACACCGAAGAACATGCTGTTGCTGTTGTCGACGGTGTTAGCTTTGATCTCAATGTCGCAGAGGTGGAGGAAGAACATGAGGAGCATCTGGAAGAGATGGAGCTCCAGCTCGATCCACATATTAATATGGGTCAAGAGGAGGAGGAGGAGGAGGACGACGAGGAGGAGGAGAATGAGCAGCAAATGCCAGTAGATCCGCTGCTCAACAATGCCAATGCCAATGATGATAGCGATCAGATGAGCAACTAAATCTAGTCAATGTCTAACTGGAATACAATATACATATAATAATATAATATAATAATAATAATAATGATACAGAAACTTGGCGTTACCCGAAACATACTCATGCCACCCATCAATCTACACAATCTAATCTACATATATATATATATATCTATATATATATAAATATCAATCCTCTCGACACATTCCCCCAAGCACCAACACGGCAGACATACATACATTTATGTAGCTCAATTATGAATTAGGTTACATTCAAATTGATATACATATATCGGGTAACGCCAATTTCACAGAACTCTTGAGACTAAAACAAAAAATACGATAACAATAACGATAACGATATTTAAACACACTTGTTCCTTTTTAATTTGTAAGTCGCCTTAAGGTGCCATTTAAAAACACAAAACAAAACAAAACAAACATAAATACACCAAAAAAAACACATCACTTGGTTTATCATTTTTCATTCAGGGACCGTAAATAATCAGAATGCTAAATGAATATAATAATGATCATCCTTTCTTTTCTTTTTTGATATGAAAGCATTCACCAAAGAACTTAATCTATTTCTGAAGTGTTCAGATTTTACAACTTTTAGTTTAAAGCTGCAATGATAATGAAACATAATGATAATACAAATATATTATTTTTGTGAAGGAACGAATGTCTATTAAGAAAGTAATGACGATAATAATAATAATATATATATATTTCATTATTTTCATTAGTTTTGTTTCAGTTTGTATTCATTTTATTTCACTTTTTTCATTAGTTGTGTTTCAGTTTATAATCAGTATTTTTTAGGGCGATATTTTACGCGTTAAAAATATCACTAAAATATCACGTCCTTCGTCATTCTATCAATTAAGTAGATTAATCCAAATTTCTTCGTATTATAAGTAGTTCAAATTTAAGCGATATTTTCCGAAATATCACAAAAATATCAATATGTTATATATATTTTATGAGGAAAATTGAACACGAGCTCTGATTGAACAAAAAGCGGCCGTTTATAAAATAAATGAGCTTTAGTTTCTTTTGATAAAACTAATGAGGAATAATAAATACAATTCCTGATTGAACAGTTATTAATTAATTTTTGAGCTTTTGTTTATTTCGAATAAAATATCGCTTCAACTCGGATTAATCCCTTTAAAAAGAATCAATTAGAAATGCAACTAAAAATGCATTATAAAAGAAGTTTGTGCGATTCGATATTTTATATATAAAAAATCACAACAAAATCATGAGATTTTGATTTATATTTTATACGGTCCCTGTTATCATTTCCAGTTCTTTCCCATATGCCCATTGAAAAACTCATAGCGCCATTTGTCATATGCTGTATCTGCTGTATTTATAGCATCTACTATACTATATAGTATATGTACATGAGAACATACACACACACATATACAAGTATAATAACTGGGATTAAGTATACATATATATGGTATATTTCTAAGCTTAAACGCTACACACAACTACATACACATATAAACACGATTCCGAGCATCGTGGTACATATGATATATCATATATAATATATATATAGATGTCTGTGTAATTAAAAAATATGCACTATATACAAACGTCAACTGAGATTATTTACATGGTAAAGACGAGAGAGAGACGACAAAAAAAACAGGATGAGAGAAAAAAGGATCTAACGAATTTCGAGAATTAAATTAATAAAATACTATATATGTGTCTAATAATTATATATATATATATATATGTGTGTCTGCATATCTGATATAGATATACGCGCCCCTAATCAATATGTTGCACACGCTGATCTTTTTAACAGTTTGTTGAATAAATATCGTACTTAAATGTGAATCTGAACCTATTTCATTTCCTACTTTAATGGGTGCGACGCAGTCCCAAGCTATCGATGGTCTTGCTTATCGCCATATCGCTGACATTTGCTCCCCCAGCTGCCGACGACGACGCCGCCTCGCTGTGATCCTTGGCATTGCCATTGGCTGTGGGTGGTGCCGGGGCGCCTACTCTTGCGCCAAAAGCTGCGCCAAGTGCTCGTGGCGGCTCGGCGCGTGTTGCATACGAATCAAAGATGTGCTGCAGTGCAACAAAGTGACCGTAGTTGGAGGCAGTGCCGGGTGTGCTGCTGCTGCTAGTGGCACTGCTGCTTGGTCCTCCTCCGCCTCTGTAGCTGCTGCTGCTGGCGCTGGTGCTGCAGGTGGGATCACCATCGATGCGTGGACGACGCTGCGGTGGTGGCAGCACCTCATCCTGTCCTCCTGCTGCCCCGCTGCCGCTGCCGCTGCTGCTGCTAGTGCCACTGCCAGCTGCAATGGCTCCCTCGGCAGCAGCAGAGCTATCGCCATTCGCACTGGACACATAGAGACCATGGCGGGCTATGGCCGCATCGATGGCATTGCGCTCCAGATCGAAGGCGGGCGCCCGAGCAATGGCCTCGGTGCGATAATGTCGAACGATCTCCAGATTGTGATTAACATAGTTCTCTCGCTGAGCCTCTGAGAGGAAGGTGGTGTGCCAATCCTGCAGCTGCTCATCCGTCATATTGTTGACTAGAGACGCGGGAATGGAAGGAAGTTTGTTAGAAAAGCTGAACACACACACACACGCACATATGCAGCACACCCACAAACACACACACATATAAGATATGACCATGAGAAACAAACAAATGTGTATCAGGATGAGAGTTCTGTGTCAGTGTGAGTGCTTTGCATGTATGTGTGGCATGAATGTCTGTCCTGTCGGCTGTGCGTCTGCATTTGTGGCCATTTTGGGCTTGCCCACTTACAGTTCGAGTTCTTCCCAGTGGAACCTCGATTCTCCATCGGATTTTCCATTTCTCGCCTTTTATTAAGACAGCAAAACAAATGTAGATGATGTGTGTATTGTAGAGCTGCGTAGCTTCCAGATATTTCACTGTCTATCGATAACTATCGCTTGAATTCCGTGCACACAGACACGGTAATCGATGCGCGTGCTCAGCTGCACAGCTGTTTTGAGGCGCGCTAATCAAATTAACGGCTTGATAATTTGAATACACATATTTGGCAAATGTTGCCATTAAATTTGTAATACTGTTTTATTGTTCAAGCAAAAGCAATGCGCCTTTAATTAATGTGTGCATGTTATAATTCAAGAATCAGTGTAAAAACACAAGTAAACAGTGCGTATAATTGTACTTGTGTGTATGTGTGTGTCAGTCGCCTTGGCAACCAGCTGCGCGGCTATTTAAATTCACTGTTCGTAATAAGCAGCTATCGATAGCAATCAGCTGCTCTCAATTCAAATTCAAATTTGAATTCCACAACAAAGCTGGTCACCCTTTTTTTCAATTTTCAAGTCATTAGCAAAATAACAGATTTATTTGAATGATGGGAAAATATTTATAAATAAATATAAAGAGTAAAGAATGAATAAGTAAAAAATAAAGTTTCAATATAAATTAATAAATATTAAATATAAATTAATTGTCATATGAAATATACACGTAAAACATGTAAATAAATAAAGAATATGCATGCCGTAAATTATTAAGCAGTCAAGCGAAAATAATAATAAAACAATATCCAAATATAACAAGTGATCACAGTATATATGTATGTATACTTATACATATTGGAATTGTCTGTTATTGAAAATATTATTATTTGTATTATATTATTTTTAATTTATATGGAGGTGCATTTTCATATATGTATATATTCCAAGATGGCGGAAGACTTTGGGCGCCACACTCGGATAGGCGTAATACATGGTAATAAATAAATAATAAACACGTATGTCATAAATAATTAGGCAGTCAAGGCACAATATTAAAATATATCAAGTGATCACAGTATATATACTTATACATATTGCAAATGTCTGCTATTGAAAGTATCTTTTTTTATTATTATATTATTTTTAAATTTATATAGAGGGTAATTTTCAAGATGGCGAAAGACATTGGGCGCCACACTCGGTTAGGCTCGGGGAACCGATGTTGATTGCAATCGGAATTGGAATTGGAATTTCAGTTTGCTGAGTTTTCCGCTTTGCTTGAGAGGCCTGTCGATTGCATGTTCTAACAGGTTGGCTTGCAGTCGGGAATGCCAGGTGAGCAGCAGAGGTGCAGGCAGACGCAGAAGCGGAGGCAGCGGCGCAGGCGGCAGCTGATAAAAGTATCTCGAATGTAAAAATTCTTAACGTTTCGTTTTGGAATTTATTTTGTTCTTCATGCTGCTGTTGTTGTTGTTGTTGTTTCTGTTGTTGCTTTTGTTCTTAGTTAGCGGCAGCAGTTTAGTTGGGGTTGTACCAGGGGCGCTCTCTTCTTCGGGATCGTCAGGGGCGTGGGGATGTGGGGGTTACGCGGCGGTGGGAGGGGGGTTTGCGGAATGCATTTACGTTTGTTTTTTCTCTCCTGTTTTATGTGTGTTTCTTTCTTTCTTTGCGTTGCTTCTTCGCGCATTTGCCTGGGCCTGTTGTAATTGGCAGTGAAAAATTCCAAGTGTTTTTCAAAGTGCTCGTTAGATGGGGCCCAATACAAGCCAGCAAACAAACAAAGAGAACAATTTTACAACTCACACACACACACACAACATATACACACATAACATACACACACACACAATTCACTGCATAGGTACCCACACACAAAAAAAGTAATACGAAAAATGTTTTCTTTCTACCCCCCTCCCCAGCACAGACCACGCCCCCTTTGGCGAAGTTGAAAAAGCAAACTACTCCCAACTGTTGCTAGTTTTCTTCTACACGGTTCTCTTCTTGTTGTTCTTGGGGCGAACAGGTAAAAAAACACAAAAAAAAAACGTGAAGCATTATTAAAAATTCCAAAGTGCAAGCGAAAATATCGGCGCACTTTGCTTATTTAACGTAACTTCCCCCTGCCACCATCTCCGCAAAGGTTAAAAAAAAACCAATATTAGTTCTTATATTTATTTGTTGTTCAGAATAAATGAACAAGTTGTGGTTCTTCGACTCCAAACCATGTCCTATCCAACATAACCTCAAACCACACATGCTGTACTAGTGCAGGTGAATGAATATGAAATCTCGTTCTACTATAGATATAGAAATCTGTTTTCAGATGAATCTATTGTGCATAAGTACTATATAAATAACATATGTACATATGTATATAATATTGTTTTTAATATTTTATGATATGTAATATAATATGAATATATTTATACAAGACCTAAGAACCGTTCACTATCATTGAAATTCACTGAATTCGTTGAAAATTTTAATTACTGTGCTGAAGATTTCTTTTGTGATGTTCAGTTTCGGACTTTCTGAATCCGAAACCATCGCCATTTACTCAGGATATCTTAATTTAATGGCATATTAAGAAAAAAACTAAACTTGATAATGACTTTAAATATCTCCCAATCAGTTTAATAAGCTCTTCAAACTCGGAGCCATCGTTATAATTTGGATTATCTTATCTTATCGATTCAAAGTAGATTTAAAAATATATACATAAACTCCTTGCCCTCTATATCAACACCTCTTTCTGCTTTTGATCTATATATATCTTTAAAGTCTATAACAAGGATCTCTCATGTGTGGTTAAGATCACATGCGCGATAAGGAAGTTGCTCCGATGCTTTTGCATTTATTAATGTGCTGTGACTAATGCAGCCGATGTAAGGTCGAATTTAATCAAACAAATCTAAGCAGATGCGTGAATACGTATTGTGCAGATACAGATACGTATACACAAACAGATATATATGTACATATATATAATATATATGTATATGAACACTTGCTGAGCTACAAGTGAATGAATCGTTAAATCATTTAAATAGGAAAGTCTGTTGCCGGACTTCGTACAAATACTCAAGCAAATACATAAAGACGCGTGTATACATATGTATGTATGTGTGTGTGTGTGTGTGTGTGTGTGTGTGTGTGTGTAGAATCTGTGCATATATCTGAGTATCTCATCTTGGTTTGTATTCGTTTCTTAACGTATTTGCTTGTCTTGTCTTGTGTTTATACCCGCCACGCATAGAATAGAAGGGTATTATAACTTTGAAGGCATCTTTGAACTCAATGAGTAATTTTCTTGAGTTTGTCTGTATGAACACCCATATCTCGGAGACTATAAAAGCTAAAGCTATCAAATTTGTTTACAATATGTCTTATTGTTGTAAAAAGCTAAAGTTGATATAAGAATGGGACCACGTCTAGATGTACCTCTGTTATTCAGGAAAACCCGTTTTAAAAGCTAAATATTAAAGCTAGAATGTTCATTTTTGATGTGTGGAGTATTTAACAATATCTAAATGATTTCTCTAAATTTGATAACAATGGGACAAAAATTAATAAAGAAAATCAGGAAACAATAATAATGATATATTGAAATTTAAAATCGATGGGATAAGAAATAATGAAGAAAATCAGGAAACAATCCGGAAATAAAGCTAGAAGGTTAATTTTCCTTGGTTACAATAACTAAAATGATATATTAAAATATTGATATATTGAAATTAGACATCGATGTGAAATACAGAAGATATATGTAGATATATAGAAGAAATTTAGAGCATATCCGTTGTTTCGGGTATATCACAGTCAAGCACACTCTACTGTAGCTTTTTTTTTTTTACTTATTTTGTCTTGTGCTGCCTGCGTTTATATATAGACAGCAACCGATCGAGACGGACCGATCGACATAGACATGACCAACGGGCCGTCGGGTCTGCACACATGCTGAGCTGTTTGTTTTCTTCACTTTCAACACACTAGCCTTAATGTCTAATGATGTTTTGCCCCATGCACGAGAGAGTGAGAAAGAGAGAGAGAGAGCGAGAGCTAGAAGGGGGCACGCGCGCCAAGTAGAAAATTATTTATTTTTAGTCAAAATAATGAACGAACCTTTTCGATTGCAAGGAAAGCAAAGGCAGAGGCGTAGAGAGAGAGGAAGGAAGTCGAAGGAAAGGAGTTGGGAGGCACAAATCGGCAACTGCGAACAGGTCACTGCCACCCCCAAGTAGGCACGCACATGTGTGTGTGTGTGTGTGCGTGTGTGTGGTGGGCGGGCTGGGTCAATAGGCAAAGCAGCGACGCAACTGCGACGTCTGCGTCAGACAATGAGTTACAAATGTCAAGTCGATTGCCGTTAAAGCGCTCAAGAACAAACTGAGACGGAGACGAAGACGGAGACGTAGACGGCGACGTCGCAGCTTCGTGCACTGCGCACACGACACGAAGTGCCAACGAGAGCAACAGCAGCAGCAGCAACAACAACACAAACCCAGCCCCCGACGACGACGACAACACGAGTGCAACCCCAAGCAGCGTCGCCAGCAGCGCTGCTGCGGTTGTGAGCTGTGGTTGAGTTACTTTCAATTGCGTCGAACAGTGTGAGAGAGCGAGAGGGAGAGCAGGCATGTGTGCGTGTGTGTGTGCCCACAATAATTATTGCCATTTCATAATTCTTTTTAGCTTGTGCGTCTTTTTGATGAATCGCTCCCCCACAAAGCGCGCTGCGCTGCTGCGTCGCGGCGTCGCTGCTGTCGCTGTCGGCATCGATGTTTTGCCGGCGCACTTGCGCTCAGTTCGAATTGAGTGCAAGTGCGAGTGTGCGTGCGAGTGCGTGCGAGAATTGAGTGAGTTGTGAATTGGCCGCAAAACAGCTGTTCGGACGCTGTGGGAAGGCGGCAAATTTGCGGCATGTTGCCTACAGCAAAATATGCGCAACAATGCCGCACAGTGTGACGCACTGGCCCCTTAGGGCGCCCCCCCCCATTCTTCCCTTCCTCCTTCTTTTAATGCTCTACCCCCTCACACGACCTTCCTCACAGTGGGCTCGATGCATGTCGCATGTCGCATATTACTAAGGGTCTCTCACTGAGTGTGTGTGTGTGCGAGTTTCGTTCAATTTACAGCAATTAATGCATTGGAGGCGTGCATTTTAAATGCCTGTACCCAGTGACAATTTCAGCGAGTTCAACAAACGCAAATTGCATGCACACACACACACATACACACCCCCTCACACACACACACACACAACATGCATGCTATGTGCATTGTGCATTTATGAATGATGAATTAGTTAAGCTCTTGTTTGAGCTCTAACAACAAGAAGGAAATAAAGTAAAAGCTACGAAATACCGAAAGTTTGATACCCTTTACCTATGGCAATTATATGTACATATATCTAACATATAACATGATATATAATTGAATAAATAAATATTTATATTTAATTTTACATGTGAAACACTAAAAAACATTTTGGTCTAAAAATTACGCTTGCAATTTTTTTCTTTTACTAATCATATGGGCGGTAAGGGGCGTGGCCATATTCTAAAACTTACTTTAGCTGTGTGCAATACTCAGGCATAATACCAACAAATTTGGTAGCTCTAACTCTTATAGTCTCTAAGATTAGGGTGTTCATACAGACAAAAATAGCCACATATGGCTTTAGCGACTTTACTGTTAAATTTACTAGGATCCTTTTGTTTACCCTACTTACCTAATATTGGTATTATTAAAATTATGCAGATTAAAAGCTCTCCAACTTAAATAAAATATTTTTAATTTTGCATTTTCAAGAAAAAAAACTTTTTTAGAATTAACAAATTAATATAGCCGCCGCAAGGGCATCAGAACACAACATCTGTTAATAGAGCTATAGATATATACACATGTTCCTCCCACTTCCTTTCCCATTCCTCGTTACGTTCCCACAGCAATCAATTTCAACTCTTTATGAATTAAACATGCTTCAACTTTATATACCAAGTTATATCCAAGTACCATACAGACAGATCTGTATCCAACCATTCTTTCATGGAATTCAAGTATCCCCCGTGGCATTGGGACGAGGTCATCACATTTACTCAAATTCGGCGCCAAAAAGTGTCGACAATTCAAAAGCAAAATAAAAATAAGCGGAAAATGATTTCAGTTTTGAGTGGCAGGTTGAGAGGAGCCTGCGGATGAATCGGTGGAGCTAACGACGCAGAATCTTTCAGGAGTCAAGCAGACAGACACTCGCTCACGCACTTCTCACACGTGCAATTGCACTCAAGTCTGCTCTCTTTCACTCTTTCTATTCTTTCATTTATCCTTCTCGCTCAATCTCACTCACATTTGAGTTATATTGAGTCTGAGCTTTTTAGGGAGCCTTTTTTCAGCATGCCGTTTACACGTTTAAGTGATTACGATAACTTCGATCTATATCATCTGATGGGATTTCAATTTAAAACAAAGGTTCAAATTATATTTAGTTATTTACAAGCCGAAAAACAAAGTTAAAACTTAAGTGCAATACATTAAAAATAAAAATATGCATTTAATAATTTTCGATGCCGTAGGCACTCAAAATTTAACACAAGCTTCATCAGCTTATGGTATTCAGAAGGCAATCTGACACTTTGGGTGACTGTAGTTCTTGAAATAGCAAATATTACTGATTTCGTCCAAATAAATGTATTAACGTTAAGGGGAAGGTGCTGTAAATCGGACTTACTTGAGATAATTTGATTTAAAACTTAAAAAATGGTCTGGAATGCGAGGGAATGACTAAAATATAAAGTCTTTACCCTTTGGTAGTGACGAAAAATCTTGATTCGGAGCATTAGTTTTCGAGTGGCAGAGAGATCATGGGAAGTTCTGTTTCTGCCGATCGACTTCAATAAAGATTTAAAAAAAAAAACCGAAAAAATAATAGTAAATGTTCAAATATGTAACCAATGTATAGGGTTTACTAAAATAAAAAAAAATAAGTTTTAATATCCGTAACTCTTAAATTTATTTTTAAAATATTGTAGCTTTTTTATAAATTATTCGACTGCAACCAAAATTTAGAAATTACTTGATAGCTAGGATACATAAAGTTTGTGGGATTTGCCACGCCTCCTTCTACCTGTTACATACATTTTCGGTTAACACAAACTTATTATACCCTTCTACCCTAGGGATAGTGGGCATTAAAATAGATTATAAATTTAAGAAGCTAAAATTTCATCACATTTCCTAAGTTCGCGAAAACCGGAAAATTATTCACGAATTCGTGTGCCGCATACATTTCGCACACATGCCCACTGTAAGTGTCGCTGTGTCTGTGTGAGAACATTCACTCGTTTAGCTTTCGAGAGCACTCAACACGATGGCGATGGCTGGCAACAACATGTGTTTGAGCGTAACTCAAACTAAGTACTAAGAACAAGAACAAGCAGCAACAACAATAAGAACAGCAACAACCACAGTGGCACAGAGCGAACAGCAACAGCGGAAGCTGATTCATGCGCGTTGTTCGCACTCTACTCGCTCGCTCTCATTGCCCTCGTGCGCTCTCTTCGCCCAACGTTGTGCCTCCTCTCTCGCTCTAACTCACTCGTGTTGTCGGCGCTCTCTCGTTCTTCCACTCTCTGCTTTGCTTTGCTCTCATTCTGTGTTGGGGACCAACTCGGTGAGTAGATTTGACAATACGTGTGTGCGAGTGTGTGTGCGTGTGGGAGTACGAGTGAGAGCACGAGTGCGCGCGTGTGTGTGAGTGTGAGTAAGAGCGCGAGTGAGAGCACGTGTGTGTATGTTTGTGTCTGAGTACGAGTGAGCGCACGTGTGTGTGAGTGTGTATCACGCGCATATCCAACAAACTGTTGGGGCTCTGTCGGCATCGTACAGTGGACCAGCAGAACGAAATTTATTGCAAAATTATTTTTAAAGATTTTTGAAAACGTTTTATTGGAAAAGGAAAGAGACCGTGGCAAAAATTCTGCCTCGGCAGCTTTCTTATCTCCTGCGATTGTTCCAATTCTACTTACATATAATTGTGCCGAATTTTATAGCATTATCTATACTCCATATTATGTCTCACTTTAATTGACCCCATTTAAGTTAAATTGTTTCTAAAATCAGAGCTGCTCTTCAAACATAAACCTGCATTTCGGCCGATTGTTCCTATGGTAGCTATATGTTTTATTGATATCGAGGAAATTTTATATGCTTTTCTTATATATAAAAAGAAGATTGATGTAGTGAATAAAATTGCAATATCTTGACAAATTACAACAATCTACCGATTATTTATGTGTAAGCTATACGATATATCAGTTTGATTCGGCATATTCCGACTTATTTTCAGCGTTCAACAATAAGAAGCATGTATGCCAAGTTTAAGCAAACAAACTTTAAAACTGAGAGACTAGTTTACGTTGCAACAGACGGACACGAATATACGGACACGGAGAAACGGACACACAGACAGTGCTATTTTGACTCGTTTCTGCTTCCATCCCGACTCAAAACATATATACTTTATAATGTGGGATATGTCTTCTAAGATGCAAAGGTACAATAATCCAGCTCCATATTGGCTTCAAATTTATTTAAAACATCCCAAAATACTTGAGAATACATTTTGAAATTGAAATAAAAGTTAACTACATAAGATATATTCGACTGATCTGGCTGTAAATAAAACTAAATATGATTTTGGCTATATAAAGCTGTCAAGTTTCATCAAAATTCATTCATAGTAAACTCATAAGGTAAATGATTAATTAAATTCCACTAGTTCTCTCTTCTGGCCCACTGTGCAACGTCGTGTGAACGAGTGGAAAGCACTCGCGTGTATGCTCGTGTTCACTCGTTCCTTCGTTCGTTCGTGTGTGTGTCTGTCTCTCAGTGTGTGTGTGTGTGTGTGTGTGTGTGTGTGTGTGTGTGTGTGTGTGTAGGTTGGCAGTTTTACTGCTGCACGGGCAATGAGCGCTTTTTGTTGCTGTTTTAATTTTTGCCTGAAATACATTTTGAGCTAATTTCGTATTGGTAGTTTTGTTTATACCGTCGCTTGTGTTCGTCGGCGTCGTCACATTTTGTATAAGCAGCAGCGGCAACAGCAGCAGCAGCAGCAGCGGCGGCAGCAGCAGCAGCACCGTAGCACGTAGCAAGTTTGCAATAACAAATTCAACAAATTCAACAAATTCAAATATAGCCAAAAATATATATCAAGCTGAAGGAGATTTCTCTCCCCCCGTTCACTCCCGATTCCCCCTCCAGGCCATCGCCTCTGTACGTGTACGTGAGTGTGTGTGTGTGCCCGCGCGCGTGTGTGTCTGTGTGTAACTGACTCTCTTGACGGCAGGCAGGCAGGCAGGCAGAGAAAGAACTCAGCAGCGACGGCGGCAGCAAAGACGGCGCGGCGTGTGTGTGTCTAAGAAAAGCGTTCGAATGAATTGTGGAATCATCTGTGAAGCTGCCACAAGCTGACAGTGCCGCGTGCCGCCGAACGAGCAGCAACAGTCGCTGCAGGGCTAAACAGAAGCCGCAATAAACAGTAAGAATAACAACGGCAACAACAACAAGAAATACGACAACAGCAACAGTGGAAGTAACTGCAGCAGCAACAGCTACAACAGTTGCAGCAACAGCAACAACTACAACAGTTGCTGGAACAACAATTTGCAACAACAGTGGCTACTAAAATATAAGCAACAACAGCAACAGTGGCAGCAACAACAGCAGCAATATTTATAAAAGTAAGAGCCACAACAACAGCAGCAACTACAGCAACAGCAACAGCAACATTAGCAACACTAGCAACAATAGTTGCAACAACTGCAACAACAATAAAAGCAGCAACAGTCGCAGCAACATTAGCAGCAAGAGCAACATTAGCACCAAGAGCAACATTAGTAACAATAAAAGCAGCAACAGTCGCAGCAACATTGGCGACAACAGCAACATCAACAACAGCAACAGCAACAAACAGTAGCAACAGTCCCTGCAGCAGCAACATACAACAATAACAGCAATAGCAACAACATCTACAACGAACAACAACATCTACAACAACAACAAACAGCGCACAACAAACTAAATCTAGCAGAAGAAATTAAATTTAATTCGCGCCGCGCGTTGACGGCGGCGGCAGCAGCGCGACAAAAAGGCAAATTATAATTGCAAACACACACACACAAACACGCAAAAAGACACAAGCACACACACACACACAGAAAACATAGAACAGCCTAACTGTGTGTGCGTATGTGTGTGTGAAATTTGTCGCGCATTGTGTTGTTTTTGTTTGAGTGTGTGCTAGTGTTGTTTTTTTATATTTTATTTTGCGTGGGCAGCGCCGCAAACTGGGCAAACTGTTGCACCAGCAGCAGAGGCAGAGGCAGCGACAGCGGCAGAGCAAAGCTTGCGCGCCTTTTTGTGTCCAACAACAACAACAACAACGAGAAGAAGAAGAAGAAGAGGAGCAACACATGTTTGAGGTTATACAAATTTCAATTGGGATAAAGATAAGAAACAGTTAAGCGGCAGAGAGAAGGCAGAGCAAGAAAAGGAAAGAGAGCAGCAGCAGCAAAAGGAGTTAAAGGAGCAGCAGCAGCAGCAGCAGAAGAAAGTTAGGCAAAAGGCGAAGGCGAAGGAGCAAGAGAAGAAGACGAAGGAGGAGGAGCAGCAGCAGCAGAGACGAGAACAAGAAGAAGGAGGCAAAGCAGCAGCAGCAGAAGCCTGAGAAGGTGAAGGAGCAACGCAAGTTACACCTGCAGCGTCGTCAGCTGAGGCAGCGCCGTCGACAGCGCAGTCCCCACACAGCGCCAAACTGAATGAGGCTGGGGAAAGAATAATGCGAGTCAGACAGACGTGTGCAGACATGCATGCTGACAGTGTGTGTGCGTGCGCGCGTGTCTGTGTTAGTGCAAGTGTAACTGCATGTGCATGTGTGTGCGTATGTGTGTGTCTTACATATTTGCACAGTAAATGAAAGCAAAGCAAGAGCAGCAACAGCAACAAAAACAAAGCGACAAAGCGAAAAAACTCTCTGGCAATGTTAAACATGCTTGTAAAGTGGCACTAAAACGCAATAACAACAACAAAGCAACAACAAAAACAACATCCACAGTGGGCGCAAGTGTCAATAAAACAACAACAAATAAACTAAACAAGCCGCAGAAGGTTGCAGCAACGCGCGCGCTCGAAAACTAAAACCGAAATTCGACTTCGACAAGCCCCGGCGGCAATCTTCGAATCATACATATATAATTTAATTTTCGTCATCGCTGCACTTTTTTACCGCCCTCCCCCCGCGTCCCTACACCAGCCCTGGTATATATTTATTTTCATAATATATACAGTGACAATTGTGTTTCTTTCTTTTTTTTTGTTGTTTGTGTGTGTGTTTTTTTTTCGAATATGGTGCAAAAGTAAAGTGTGAATACGAATCAAATTGAGCAGCAGCTTCAAGCAACAACTACAACAACAACTACTACAGTAGAGCACCTCAGCAAGAGACAAGAACAACAACAACAGCAGCAGCAACAACATGGATTGTGATTATTCTAAATTTCTATACAAAAGTAAGTACAAAATAAAATAAGACTCTCTACTAGTTCTAAAGAACCTCACGATCGAACCCTAAACAAAAAAAAAAAAAAAAAAAAAAAATACTACGTTGCTAATCGGCAAAAACCGTCGGATGATTCATTCACATATATTCACAACGGGGCGGCCACATATCGCATAACACTATCGTCATCATCATTATCGTCATCATCGCGTCGGCGGCGGCGGTGCTGGCTATCGCTTAATCTGATGCGTGGCTATTGTTATCGCCCCGAAAATAAATATATATGTATATAAAAAAAAAAAACAAAAAAAGCGCAGAATATACAGAGAAAAAAAGAATATAATAATAATAATAATCTTTTTTGATATGGTTAGTGCATATAGTGAAGCACGACCAGCCCCAGCTTCAGTTGAACCATTCATAATGTGATTACTAATGCAACGTGTAATTCGCAAAACTACTTTCTACACACATATATACATATATATCCAACTGTGGATTTAGATGTACAAAAGTGTAAATAGAAAAGTTTTTGCGCATTGGAAACTCTCGAATTTCCCGAAAAAAACTAATTAGAATAGTGATATTTCCAAGAACAGTTTTTCTCAACAGTTTTTGATAACTTTCTTAGAATGGGAATGAATATAGAGGAATATTGAATATTTTTTCAAAATTCTGTAGATTAAAATGTCAGGAAGAAGAATCTGTAGGAATGAATATAAAAAATATTTGAAGATAATGTGTATTAAATTGTAGAAGCAGTCGAATAAGTACTTATTCTGATTCGTTCAAGATTTTATTGATATCGGCACAGTCTAGGAGCATGAAGATATATGCTTTTTGAGAATAATGTGTATTATAAATTCAGGTACAGTCAAGATTAATTAAAAATTAATTTATCATGATGTTTAGTCGAAATTAAGTAACTAACATATATCTGGTGTCAAAGATTGTTTCATAAAACTTTCAGTTTTGAGATTAAAGTTAAGTTAGGTTACGTTCCGTTTATTTCATAAGGAAATTCTTCCTTTTTTATTATGATATGAAGTACAGTAAAAATTGCAGCCATATCTAGTCTCGAAAATTTCTCGAAACTTCCCTAAATGAAACTTACAAAGTTAGTTCGATAAATGCTGAGTTCTTTGAGTTTACTAAAAAAAGTTAGTTTGATAAATACTGAAGAATCGTGTTAAGTTTTCTCAGGTTTTTTTTTTTATCAAACTTCTCGTTAATTCCAGAACGAATTTAATTCTATTATCTCATGTTGTTTTCACTGCTTCAAAGTCGTTGCAACACATGCGATTCTTTGGGTAGGAGAATGCGCTGACATCTCAGATAAGATCATAGTGCATCATTACATACTGTACACACTATATACATTGTATATACTCGTCCCCAATCTCGTCATGCTCTCAGTGCTTTATCTGCTTGGAAAGTTCCTAAACTGGATGAGATTTACTTCGTTATCTTTATGACTGTTTCGACTGCAGTCTAGAGAGACACTCCACCAAATACCTCTCTAGTTATCAAATACAAGTTGTATCTCACTCTAGTAGAGACTAGACATGTCTGCAAGTTTCGTTTCGATATATGAAATTTATGCAGTAATTAAGAGTTTAATGATTGGCACAAAAATAACAAGCATTTTAATTGGCCATTAAAAACATAACCCGATTGCATAATATTCTACAAGATCTTGTTGAATTTCAAATCGAAAACACTTAACTAAACCTGATTCGGGTACGAGCAGTTCACATCATTCTAGAACTGTGCGAAGTTTTCTAATTTCAAGTAACTCTAAAACACCATATACATATATATTATATAATATATATAGAATAGAATATATTTACTTTATATATATATTGCAGTTACAATTGTTAAGGCCTTCAAAAGTTACCAGTTATCAGTTTGTTTTCTACTTGCAACTCTGGTTCTTCCGTCGTTTGCTTTTGTCACGATATTAGTAACATATTAGAGGCGTGACAGTCTTCATAGAAAACCCACGATTGATGTTATGTATTGTACATATTATATATACATACATACCCCTTACTATACACATATTATATATGTGTTTCTTCATGAGATCTTTTATTACTAAGTACAATTGATTTTATAATATTCTTGGAGCCATATATCATTTTTAATCTCGGATGATTATTGCCTTAAATAAGCTAGTTCTTTGAAGATTCTGCACTTTTCTCTTAATTTTCCAATTCTTAACATCTGCAAATTTCTTTATGGAAATCTTTCTTAGTGCAATTGAAAAGGTTTAACAATAGAAATCCCTAACTAATCACACCAATCATTGAACTCAAGTTGTGTATTTATTAAACTCGTTTTATTATTCTACAATATTATAATAATAATAGTTCCATTTAATATCAGCTAAGAAAGCTCTTTTCTGATTATCCATTAACCTCTTAAGATTCCGACTCTACAATAAATTTTCCAATGAAATCTTTCTCTTGAAATAGTTCGACTGGAAATCTCAATTACCTCAACTTTACTCATTCAGTTTAAGTTGTCAATATAATGAACTCTTTTCAATATTTACTGATATTACTCTTCAGTGATTTGCCACTTACCTCTTTAGATCCCGATTCTACACTCTATATTCCCCAAAAAAATCTTTCTTAGCGCCAACGAAAAAGTTACAAATTGAATCGTTCAACTGAACTCATTAAACTTGAATTGTGATTATAAAAAACTCTTTTCAATATTTCATTAATTATAATATTTTCTAAAATACCGTAATAATAAAGTATTTTCGAAATTCAATTATATAAATAATATAATTTCATAATATTATTTCATAAGAACTTTTCAGTAATTCTCCAGCTTCCTCTTTATTTCTCGTCTCTTCAATATATTCCCCAAAGAAATCTTTCCTAAAGCCAACGAATCAGTTCGCCTGGAAATCCCAAATAGATCTTACCTCATTCGACTAGAATTTGTGATTATAATAAAGAGAATAGAATGATTCGAAGTTCAGTTGGGTAATGTGATATGGGCGATAAGTAAATCCCATTTGCAGATTCCCCAACCAAGTCGGGGGATATATGATATTTACGCTGATGGATTTTTTGGCTTATTGGCAAAACAGATTTTCATTTAAGTTGCAACTGAAGTATTTCACGGCAACAAACAATCAAAGAAAGAGAGAAAGAAAGAGAGAAAGAACCAATGTGCGAGTGAGAGAGAAAGCTGAAAGGGCTGGGCTTCGTCGTTCGTTGCACAATTTGCAAGCTCAACTCATTTCAATCGCTATACTCGTATACGAAATTGAATCCCATGCCGGGTTTATCAGTATTATTCATGGGGCTCTGCTGCTGCTGCTGCTGCTGCTGTTCTGTTCCGTTTGGATAATTAGTTTTGCACAACAGAGAGGGGACGAGACAGTCAGACAGTCGGACAGAGACAGCGATAAGGCGAGACGTTGCTGCTGCTGCTTGAAGTAAAAGGAACAGTTGGCGCCACGCGCCGTTAATCGATTTTGAAATTTTATGATGTTACTGCAAGTGGCAAATAATTCCCAATGCATTTGTTTACATTGACAGAGGCAGGGGGGGTGTGGAGGGGTTTCACTGGGGAACGTCATCGGATTGCCAGAGAGAGGCTAATCAGACGACGAACTGGTTCGGCGTTAAGTCGTTGCGAGGCGGGGCGGGGCAGGTTTCTGTCAACTGACTTGACTTGTCAATCTGTCAGTCAGTCTGTCCGTCGTCGGCTTTGCATTTTACTTTCCTTTTGCACATTACTTGAGACTGGGAGGGGGGGAAGACTGAGACAGAGCGAAGAAGCTAATTGAATTTGCTTTACAAATTGCTTGTACATTATGTAAGATGTTCGCGTATATATCTCTCTCTCTCTCCCCCGTATATATAGACGTGTACTGTGTGCCTTGTTTTGGGTTATAGGGCCAAGTCCAATGAAATGCCAGAGAGAGGCACTTAAGACCCAAAGTCGCATCGATGTTCTTCTCAGTTCTCTCAGTTAATTCTGCCACAATATGTTGCAGCAATAATTCGCTTGACTGGCTCGCGGCTACTTGCGGGGTTTCTCCCCCTTACACTAAATTTGCAACAACTACAAGTATATATAATATATTTTGCGAATCAAGCCTCCCTTTCCCCATTGATAATTCTCGATCGTTCAGCGCAAAACGATCCGTTGATCTAATCCGATCGATTGTCGTCTCGTCGCGCTTCTCATATGACCCTCGTGTTTTCATAGCATTCATGCATCATGTCCGAGTTGTATTCGATACCCCGACTTCTACTATCTACCGTTCTGTTTATGTTTATTGTATGTTCGATCGTTTTCTAGGATATCTCACTCATTGAGCAGTGAAGACGATCGCGTGAATGGAGAGAGAACGATATATGAAACTGCGGCAATGTACATACATATGTTATGGATCATATGCAGATTGTATAAGGTGTTCGGGCATTGGAAGCATTATGAAAAGAAAAATTGTGATTCGATACAGAGATCAGTCATTATATTGATTTACTTTTAATTATGGCGATCTAAAGGGAAGGCTTCACTTAAAATTATTTGAAGAATGATCTAAAGAAGAATTAACATTATAGTTCCTTAGCTTTTGAGGACTCTGGGGAATTGTCAATCGATTCATAGATCATTAATGGATCATAGATCATTGATCATGTTGATATATTACTGATCTACAAATCTACAGAAAAGATACAAAAAATATGCCTTATAAAACACATAAGAATTAGAACACTTTGGAGTTTAAGAACTACTTTAACAGACTTGTCATTAAATTCATCGATCAGAATCAGAACCATTATCACAATATGAAACGAGGCTTATAGAGTTCCAAAGTAAGATCTATGTATATCTTAAGTTCTGATATTTATGCTCAAGAACATTGCTGCCTTCTTGGGTTATGCGAATCTCTACGCATCATTGGATCGAGCACATGTGATGCCTGTTGCCACGCCCCTTTCCCAGTGTGCAGCAAGTGCAATTCGAGTGTTTCCCATGATGCGTATAAGTAATCTCGAGTTGAGCAGGTCTGCCTTGCAGCTGCCTTGCACTGAGAGAAAAGAAAGGCGAGTTTCAGTGCATGAAAACCTTTTAGACCTTCACTTGTTGATAACCAATGGAACCTATATGAATAACTTCACTAGATGAAAACATATTTATTTATATTCAACTTCATTTATAGGAAATATTCCACATAACACTATATATATACACTATATACTATATACTTAACTTTATTATATACTTGTAGTTCCATTTAGTATATTATTATTTTTTAAGATTTCACTGCAGTTCAAATAATTTCAAGAACCAAAACCTCATTAGATCAACCTAAAAAAAGTAGAAACAAATTTCAAAATTTTGTTTTAATTTTTTCTTAAAAACTTAAGATCTACGATCTCTAAAAAAGAAGAAGAAGCAGAATGATAAAACAAAAGGAATTTAATTTCTTCAAGAATTCGCACGAAAAAGGATTGAAAGAATTTGCACTTGGAATCTCGAGACGGCGGCGGTGCTAAAAAGGAATTCCTTTCAGTTGCGACGACTCCACTGTCTCTCCCTCTCTCTCTCTCTCTGTCTCTCTTTGTCACTCTGTCTGTCTGCCTTGTGTGCCCTTCGTTTTCTGCCAGTGTATTAGTACAGTTGCTGGCGACTCTATGAAATCGATCTGGCCAGCTAAAGGTTGCAGCTTCACTCTGCCGATAATTTGCAGATACACTGAGATTGACAAACACACACAGATAGGCACACACAGGCACATACATACATACATAGACAGACACACACACACACACACACACATAGACTAAGGCACAATAGCTTTGGAATCAGCCGATCAGCAAAAGTCTTAGCCACATTTCTTTGATATACGACACCGTATATTGTGCCCCTATCCCTATGTGTGGCGTCCTTAAGCGGCCCCCCTCTCTCTCCTAGATACTTGCCCCCCTATTGCTTAATGTTGTCGTCGTTGCGTCAGCTGTTCTGTCATTTCACTTGAATTGCCGGCCGCTCGCACGTATCCGTATCTGTATCTTTAGCTGTAGCTATGGATGTAAATGTATCTGTAGCTGTGGCTGTGTCCCCTCCAGGCATTGCCGTTGCATAGCGTCTTGAAAGTATTTAATACACACTCTCAGGCGCACACACACACACACACAAAGAGAGAGGGAGAGAGAGGGGGGGGGGAGGGAGACAGCGCTGGCTGTGCTACACACTCGTGCATACTTTGTTTTGTCGTTTTCAACATTTTTCAACGTTCAGGAATTCAAAAAATTCTTTACTTTAAAGTAAAAATAAATTCCATGCAACATCCGCCATGTTGGCTTTGGCTATTTTTGCCGCCGTACTGCGGCATACGGACAGACGGACGGACGGACGGAGGGACGAGCGGACAGACCCAACCGATGTTATAATGGCCCAGAGCCAAAGCCCGAGCGAGTCCCCTAAACCCCCCGTCCAGATACAAAAATCCCAATCCCCCCGCATTCCCTCTCTCTCTTTCTCTCTTTGTCTCCTTCCCCGTTCTGTTCTTTATTTTATTTTATTTTGTTTTTGTTTTTGTTTTTCAAGCTGTGCGTCGCCCTTTGACTGTCTTCGCACCGGGCAGTTTTGGAACTTGGAGCGACTCTTCCGCCACTTTTCGCCATTTGCCGCTCATCAGTCGTCACTCCTTCTCCACCTCCTCCTTCTCCACCCCCTCCTTCTGCTTCTTCTCCCCTTGCTTTCCTTGCCTTTCCCACGTTTGTTATTTGTTTTTATTTAATGTTTTAGCCGCTTCTTTTTTATACAATCTTCCTTTTGGTATTTGTTTCGCGCTTTGTCTTTATAACTGACCGCAATTAGATTTTTGTTGGCGGGAAAAAAGCTAGTATTTTCACTGTACAAATAAACTAGCTTGAATTCGCTGAATGAAGCTTTTAACTAAGAGTTCTATTAGCCAAAAGCGCCACAACCCAAGTAACTTTGGTTCTTTTAGTTCTCTGAGAGTCGAAGTTCTGTGCACAGTAAATTTGATATATAATTTACTATATCACTATATACTATATACTAAAACCAAAGGAATCAGTTCACTTTATGAATATGATGAATAAGAAAATTATAGTTTGCAGACTCTCAATAACATTCAATTTGATATGATATGAAGAATATATTGTAGTAAGGCCTAAAGAATTTGATAACTGGAAAGAAGAGCTGGAGACACATCGATGTTTCTTTTGAAAATCCTCAGTAAATCATCAATGTTGAAAAGTTTGAGGTTTTCGAAGAACTTCATTTTAAAATGAGATGAGAAGCGAGCTAAACCTATTAAAATCACATAAATCTTTATTTATAAAAGGAATAAAGTATATATAATAATTATAGATCTATAGATATACATATATGTACATGTATGTGTATGTATATGTAATATATATTCTTAGGAAGCAGTTTGTCTAACGAAGATGTTTGAGAAATTGAATGTATTAAGGTCTAGACAATTTTTACTATGGTCAGGGCTTGAAGAATCATAACATTTAATACAAACAATAATATCTAATATACAATATATATACTGTATACACTAAATACTCTATATATAGAAAGAAAAGGTTTAAAATCTCTTAGAACTGAACTCTGATTGAAAACCTTTAGAATCATATGCAGAAGATGCCTAAAGAATGAAAAGGTTTGAAGTTTCATTGGAACCTTTCCCAATTTTGTACAAAACACAATGCAAATTTGTCTTCATATATATACGTACAATAAGTGTAAATTTATATATATAAAGCCTTATAATCAGTCTCGAGAGCTGGCAAATTTCATAATCGAGAGTCGCTCTTCTGTCTCAGTTCTAACAATCTTAAATACATCTTCAATTTGCTGACCTTCCGTTTTGACGACAAATGAAGCAATCACAAGAGTGGAGCCTGATATATACAAGTGTTTGCATACATGAACACATACATACATATGTATGTATATTATATATATTATATATAGTAATTTCTTCTGTAGTTTGACAATTCGCCGGGTTGACAGTTCCGTATAAAGCTGAAGCTGATGCTGAAGTTGCTGAGGCAGTTGAAAGACAATTTGGTAATCACTTTTCTTGCCACAGATGTGGAAGTGAGGGTGGTGTAGAGGCGAGGGAGGAGGGTAGGTAAAGGGAAGTTGCAGTTGCAATTGTGCTTAGAAGTTGCCGTTGCCGTTGCCGTTGCGCTTGTTTTATCTTTCTTGTTACAAAATCAATTTTCCACAAATTAATGAGAGTCGCATTTTTTCCGTGTTACTCTTTGCTTGCCTTCTTCTTTTTCTGCTTCTCATTCTGCTGCTTCTGTGCCCCCCTGTCGAACGTGAAACAGTTGAGGCAGCAACTTTTTAAAAAGGATTCTTCCCAGCAAAGTTGCCGCTGCAAGATAAAAATATTTTTTAATGTTTTCTTGAGCGGAGCAAATAATTTCAGGAATGTCACGTTGTAGCGGCTCTCAGTGCCGGCACTGTCCCCCCCCCCCTCACTCTCCTCCTCTCTCTCTACTCTCTTTTTTCCTCTCTCTCTTCACGGTCTGTACACTCTCGGGTCTCGCTCCTTGTATGCATTGCGCATTTATTTTGGTTCCTTCGCTGGCATCGCTAGCATCGGCATCGGCATCGGCATCGCTTCTCCATCGCTGGCATCGCCATCTCCGACTCGGAGACTCTGACTCCGACGTGGCTCTGGTATGGGATGAAAGAATGTCTTATATAGCAACAACTGCTGCATAGCATACATACAACTGTCCCCTTCATCCGTACCCCTCCCTCTCTCTGTCTGCTCCCCTTTGCCGTCTCTTTGCCTCTCTGTCTGTTTGTCTGTCTCTCTGCCTCTCTGTCTGTCTGTTTTATCCCTCTCCTTGCCCCCTTCTTGTGCCTGCCTGACGGCGTGTTTAGCACTCTATGCATATCCATGAGATTGCAGCGCGGGAACCCAAGGAGAAGACACCGTTTCGCGGCTCCTCCAACGATGGCAAAGGCAGCGATAAACGTTCTGCTGCCACATTTTCTTCCCTGCGCTGCTTATAGGGTAGCAAGGGTATTATAACTTTGAAAAAATGTATTTTCAACACCAAAAAGTGTATATATTCTCAAAAAGCTCCTTTTTTGTTCGTATGAACAGTTTAAACTCTGAGATTAGATGAGCTAGGGTTACTAAAATTGGTGACAATATGTAAGTACAGTGTGCGCAACTACAGATGGTTTTAGAATTCAGCCACGCCTCCTAACGCCTACATAAATCGAATAAAAACGCACTGCAAGCGTAGTTTTCAAGCCAGCAGCTTTATTTTTAATATGCACACAAATAATTAGCAACTAAATGATATTCCATAGTTAAGTTATGAACGTATAATAAATAAAGTGAGAAATAAAGAATGAAATTTTAGAGGTACAAAAATTTTAAAGGACCTTTAACCTTTAGAACCTTTTTTTACATTGTGTATTTTAATTATAATGTTCTTAATATTAACTACGATATTTAACATATATATATATATATATATGTATATATACATCTGTTATATTATTTATAGATACATATATCGTATATACTATATAGCAGTTAATCAAGCAACCTTTTGGTTTAGTGAGTATCTCCTAGTCGCGCACACTTGATAGTAACTTTCCTTACTTCTTATTTCTGTTTCATTTGAAAAAATTTCTTACTTAACCCCTTATCACTTGGGGCCTGCCGCAGCCCAAAGAACTAAAAGCCGCCGACGCGCCGACGACGTTGGCGTCGCTGCCGCTTTCGCCGTCGCCGTCGTCGTCGTCGCTGTCGCAGGCGACTTCGCCATTTTCCACACGTTTGTCCGCCGTGACCGGCGCATCCGTCGTGAATTAAAAGCTTTTTGTCTTTGGTGGCAACCAAAAAAAAGAGAGGACCCCTTCCCCTCTCTCTCTCTTCAGCACAGTGCAAGCGACTTTGGAATACCCTGTAAAGAGACAGTACAAGTTAGTTGTTCTCAACTACAGACAATGTTGCTAAGAACGTAAAATATGTTGTTAAATACCCTGTAAAAAGTGCAGCATACTTTGTAAAATACCCTGTAAATAGGCCTTGGTCATATTTGATCGAAATACTTTTTAATATTGCCATTTAAATCTTTTTAAATTTTATGTCTTCTAAGTAGTTCACATGTACAGTGCAAATACCCTGTAAAAAGGCATAACTAGCTGGAAAATCGTAGAACATGCAAAATATAATATTAATAATGATAAAATTCGAATATCCAGAGAGATATGTACATATAAAATGCATATAATCTTGCATATTCATATACCCTGTAATTTTAGGCACTTTCATATATATTCCAATCAAAATCAACTCGTTTGAACAGCACAGCGACCCTGCCACATCTCTTCATCATTGTCCTTCTCTATGCACCCTATATACCCCACTAGCTGCAGTTTCAATGGGTATCAGGCAGTGCCGCAAAAACAACATTCAAAAGTATTTGGACTGTGCCGCCGCGCAGCTTAATAAAGCGCATTAATGACAATGTCACAATAATGTGGCAGCAAAGTCGACGTCGACGTCGAGCAGCAGCGACGCTGGCAGCGGACAGTTGGCGAATTCACCCTCTGCCCTTGGCAATCGATCGGGTTGTGCCAAAATCAGATGCCAACTCGAGCAGGTGCAACAAGTTTGAGTGGCCAAAAAAACAGCGGCAGCCAAAGCGAACAAAAGTCGCCAAGTCAAACAACACGATGACCCCTTGACCCTGTTCTCCTCGGCGGCAGCAGGAGGGCGGAGCATACTTTTGGGGGGAGAATCAACATCAGATAACTGTGAAGAGTTTGTGTTTTTCTCTGTGACACCCAAAAATATGCTCTAAATTCTTGAAGAGAAATTTGGAAGAAATTGCAGCTTGGAATGAATTGAGATTTTGATTTAGTTGCTTATCAACTATATTGAATTAATTATTATTAATTATTAACAGTTGAAAATCGTTAATCCTTTACAGTTCTTACCTTCTATCAATCCCTTACCTAACCTTAAAGTTCTTCAATCGCACAATCAACTCCTTCCTCCCCTGTAACAATACATACGTTCTTCTGGGGAAAAAATAAATATATTTTCGTCTAGCAAAATTCCCAGTATACAAACTGATTTCATAAATTATTTATATACATCATTTGATTTGATGTAATGCTTTAAGAAGGTCTAAAAATAAATTCTGATTCACAATTTATAACAATCAGAGCTGATCGCTAGGAAATACTGTTACATATATTTGATATATGTATGTGTATTCGGCACGCGATTAGTGATTATATAGTCACAGTTTTCTGTAAACTATACTGACTGTATTTTAATATTAGCTTCGGATTTGATTTGATTTTATTATTGGGAAAATCATGATTGGCTTGGGGTGACCTAGAAAAGCTCGATAAATTTTGAAGTAGCAGTACTTAGCTCTATAGCATAACTTATGTACTTTTGTAGATATCAGTTCCAGTTAACAGGCTTCAGTAGAAAAATATAAATTATAATATAGAAGTAGCCAAAGTAGCTTGCGATATTCCTATTTGGTAGATAACTTTAATTAACTTCGATTATATATATATTGATAGTTAATTATAGCTCAAACTTTAGTATCATCGTGTAGATCTCTCACATTCTTGTTGTCTTCCTCTAACATGCCTTAATCGGTGTATCTCGTAATGTGGCTCAAGAATATATATGTTATAAAAACCTAACGTGCTCTGCCTTGTCATTGTCTTGTTTCTTCTTTTCTAAGCGTTTTATATACTAAATATATATTTCTGTATACATTATCACTATTTATTGTATTGTATACTTTATTATATACAATACATATACGGGTCGTTTGATAAGTCCGTGACTTTTTGTATTTGCCGCGCACCTGCTCTAAATACAACACTGCTCCTGTCAGCAGTTATCGATTAACGGCTGACTGTAAAATTTTGAGAAAGCTGCGTTTTTTGGTTTGCGTTTTATAGGCATTGAAAGCAGACGATCTCGTGAATTTTAACGAAAATGGAAAAAAGTGAATTTCGTGTCAGCATGGCAAAATTTCATAAATTGGGCTACGAACTGCTACCCCATCCAGCATATTCTCCAGATTTAGCCCCCAGTGACTATTTTTTGTTTCCAAACATGAAGAAATGGCTCGGCGGTAAGAGATTCGGGTCATCACAGAAACAAACGACTATTTTGAGGGCCTTGAGAAACCCTATTATTTGGAAGGAATAAAAAAATTGGAAAAACGCTGGACTAAATGTATAGAGCTAAAAGGAGATTATGTTGAGAAATAAAACGCTTCTTTGACGAAAAAAATATATTTTATTCAAAAAGTCATGGACTTATCAAACGACCCTCGTATATAACTAAATATATGTTATATATATTTTTGTATACATTATCACTATTTATTGTAATTTTCTTGAACTTAAAAATGCAACCTTGCCTGTACAGTTGATGCTATTTTACTACCCTCTACTGTGCATTAACATTTTCAATAAATTGCATGAACTTGAGCGATAATTCTTCAATTCTTATAGCCGTTCACCCTTTTTTTCGCGCAGTGTATGAGCTTTGCGTCGCGTTGCGCGCGCTTGTTGCACATTGTTGTTACTGTTGTTGTTGCAGTTGTTGTTGC
This sequence comes from Zaprionus indianus, assembly GCA_018904595.1. Classification (NCBI taxonomy): domain Eukaryota; kingdom Metazoa; phylum Arthropoda; class Insecta; order Diptera; family Drosophilidae; genus Zaprionus; species Zaprionus indianus. Next base: position 2,359,896 of record JAEIHA010000344.1, read on the forward strand.
AGTTGTTGTTTTTGCTGTTGCTGTTGCGAGTGCAAACAATTTTCGCATTTTCGCGTTTGCGTTTTCATTTTCATTTGATTTGTTGCACGTTTTTCTGTGTTCTTTGTTTGCCCCTCGTCGTGTTTCGTCAACCGAATTCGCTGGCGTCGTCGTCGTCGTTGTCGATGTCGATTTCGATAGCAAGCGGCCGATTACACACACACACACACACACACACAGACACACATAGAAGACGAGTGCTTGCGCTTGCAGCGTTGCAGCGTCGCGTCGTTGCGCTTGCGCGCATTGCGCAATCGTTGCTGCAACAGTTGCTGCCACCACCGCTGCTGTTGCTGCCTCTGTTGTTGCTGTTGTTGTTGCTGTTGTTGTTGCTGCTGCTGCTGTTGCGCTTTTTACAATCGTTTGTTGCATTTTCATATTCGAATATGTTTTATGTGCGCATTTCAAAATTGTTCGCTTTGCACTCGTTTTGCTGTTGCAAGCAACATTGGACCAAATGCAATTGCCACAGCAGCAGCAACACACACACACACACACACACACACACACACACACAGCAGCAGCAACAGCAGCAACAACAGCAGCAACAGTTGCAACTGCGACAGCGACAGCAACATTTCAATGCATTTATTAGTCATGAGCTCGCTTAGGGGAAGCAGCTCTGAACCCACACACAGTGCACAGTGCCCACGCTGTATGCCCACGCACACACACACACACACACACACACACACACACACACAGACACACTCGTGTGTACATTGAATTGTACATGTGTTTTTTGTGTGTTGCGGGGCTGCCTCTCAAGACCAAAGCTCAGCTGCTTTCTGCAATCGCCAGCAGAATTTTCGGTTGCGTTTTTTTTTTTTTGTGTTTTTGTGTTTACCTCTTTACACCTGCCTCGTCGTTTAGTATTAATAATCAGCGCATTTTATTTATGCTTTTGTATGCAGCTGCAGCCCCCCCCCTGCTGCATCTCTCCCACGCTTGTCTTAGGGGAGGAAGGGAAGAAGTTGTTGGAGGCGCTAGTGAAGTGACTAATGAGTAACAATAATAGAAAGAGATAGGAAGCGAGGAGGCAGAGAGAGAGGGAGGGGTAGAAAAAGTGATAGAAAGAGATGGAGAATGAGAGAGAGTGAGAGAGAGGAGAAAGAGGAGAAAGAGAGAGAGGAGACAGAGAGTGAAAGAGAAGCTAGCAAAGAGAAGTGAGAAAGAAGAAAGAGAGCAGAAAATTATCTAAATAGAAAAGAGAGTTGAAGAAAGAAAAGAAACAAAAAAAAGAAAGGGAAGACGGGAGAGCTAAAGAAAGATAGAAGAAGAGATAGTAAGAGATGGATATAGAAGAAGATTGAGAACAAGGATACAAGGAAGAGAGAGCAATAAAGAGGGAAACGTGAAAATATAGAAAAAGTTAGAGTGAGAGTAAAGTCAGAGAAGAAGGAACATAAAGACAGATAATTTGCAGCAAAATGAAAAAGAGAAGAAGTAGACATAGGCACAAAAAAAAAGAAGACAGAAGAGAAGAGATACCAGAGAAGAGCCAGAGAGCAAGGGAGCAATAGAGATGGATAGAGAGAGAGAAACAGGTAGTAAAGAAAGAGAGAAAGATATCGCAAGCAAAGCGATGATTAGCCCACTGAGCGCCAACACAATTCCCCCTTCTCCACTTCCCACCCCCTTTCTCCCCCTCCCCCTCTCCCCAACCGGCACACAATTTGATGACAACCCCCAATTGGACTATGTGACTTTTCGCCACTTTATTTGCACCCAAAAATGACTTGAATCGTGTGCGGCAAAGTCGCTGAATTATCACGCTGACATGTAGTCGCGACGTGCAACAATGACAAATGTTTCCAATTCAGAAATGTAACTGAAAGCAACTAAGGCCATTAGAGGCAATACGATCCCCAGATGAATCGAAACGAAACATAACGAAACGAATCAAGCGAATCGCAGCAGCAGCAGCCCCAAAACTGAGTACAAGATTACAATAACTGTACTTCAAGTGAAGATTACAATATGCATCATTACATGAATACAAATATATAGTATATTATATATGATTTAGGTACAGAGATACTTATGAAGCGCCTATACTTTATGATCTCGGAGAAAGAGAACCAAGTGAGGCGAAGCGATCTAAAATGAATCTTTTTTTTCACTTTGAAGTTCGAATAGACCTATGGATGATATATAAAATGTCTACAATATAGTTTATAGAATTAAAGTCGATAGAACTGAAGAGTCAGAGGAGTCTTTCACAGCTTTAGAATCAAGCAAAGCTGTATGACATAGGCACCAGAGAAAGACTTTGATTACTTTTGCTCGGAGTGTAAATGAACATTAGTATAAAGAATCAGAAAAAGATCATAGAATTCGAATTCGATAAATTCGATATATAAAGCTGACTCCCTAATTGCTTGAGTTAATCTATAAGAGTTGGTCTAAGAACCCTTCTTCCTTTACATTCAAATATTGAACATTTTGTTCTTCCCTCTTATAACTCTCTTATTATCCCTCTCTCTCTCTGTCTCTCCTTCCCTCTCTCTGTTTCTATCCATCTTTCTCTTTTTCTCACACACTATCTCTCTCTTGTTCTCCGTGATTCTCTCCCCCCTTCTTCTCTACCAGAACTCTCGATAAACCTGTCTAAGTAAACTTTCTTTTGATAAGCAATCGAGAGAATCGCATTCATCGTTCGGACACTTCACTTCACTAACATGACGATAATTATACTCTCCGTATGTGTGTGTGTGTTGGGCTGTCGATTCTAGCAATGGCTAAAAATAGCCAGATAACTGTTTTATTTGCTTATAAGCAAATGTGACGTCAAAGATCTTGTTGCTCATTTGTTTTGCGCTTTGAATACATTTCCTCATCTTGTTGACCCCGTTTCGTGCATTTGCTTTTTGCCAACACTTCGTCGATCAATCATACGACATGTTGACAGACAAATGGCATGCAAAAAGGGGGGCGTGGCAGTAGAAGTAAAAGCCAAATTGCTTAGCCGCAAATCCCAATGAAGGCCTGAATCGAAACAGAATTTAGGGGAATTTATTTCATTAACGGGTGTAGATATCAATGAATATATTTTAGTTTATTACTCAATGGGTTATCCCAAAACAAACTGACTTCACTTCAGTTAAATCAGAGATATATAAAGGCTTAAAAACGGGCTCCCTGCTGAATGTAATGTTTCGATTTGAAAACAACAAAAATTTACATTTATCACCGAATAAAAGGAGGCCCTTCAAAGGGAATGCAGGAGGTGGGTGGGGGGGTGTGTGTTCTGGTCGAGTATGCCTCGTCGCTGTCCGCTGCCTCATTGATTCACATCGCAACGCATTCAAAAAAATATTTTTTTTTTTTCTCTCTGTCTTTTGATGTGCAGCGATAACAACGTTATCAGGCTGCAGTATCCAAAAATGGAGCACAAATCAAAATGTAGTTGGATATCACGCGGTCTGTCCTCTGTCCTCATGGTTTGACGGCGTCGACGTTTGCAATGCCATAAAAAAAAAAAAAAAAAAAAAAAAAAAAAACACACCAAAAACGGAATGAGCAAACTCGAACTGGCAACACCCTACTAGGCTTCACTTCGGACAAATTGCAAATTATATATCGAAAATGGCAAATCGAATTAGTTCCAATTGCTGTGAATGAGTTAATAAATCAGAGCTATATGGGAAGGTGAAAGGAAGGAGAATTTGGTAAGTGATAAGGAGATAAAGGATTTAGATTAAAGATCTTCGAAGCCTTAAGCTGAGAATAATGAAATCAAGTTAGAGTTTCTTTATGGTTTCGAGAATTAAAGGATTTTATTTTATTCAGTTTGGAGAACATGATAATGAAAATGATAATAAATTCGAGATATGATTAACTCTTTAAAGCATAGGCAAGTTAGTGTTAGAGCATATTAACAGACAATTCTGCAAGGAAATATGATATAATATGATTTATAAAACTATATATACAAGTATTTCAAGTTAAGGAAATGTTGGAAAACAAAGAAAAAGATGATGAAATGATGAGAACTTCATTATAATTAGAAAGTAAACTAGCTTATTAAAAAAAATATATCTTTAATGACATATATATTAAAAAAATACATCTATATATATTTTATATAATAGTTGCTGTAACATGTTCAAAGATATTTAGGTGATACGAGGGTCGTTTGATAAGTCCGTGACTTTTTGTATTTGCCGCGCACCTGCTCTAAATACAACACTGCTCCTGTCAGCAGTTATCGATTAACAGCTGACTGTAAAATTTTGAGAAAGCTGCGTTTTTTGGTTTGCGTTTTATAGGCATTGAAAGCAGACGATCTCGTGAATTTTAACGAAAATGGAAAAAAGTGAATTTCGTGTGCTAATTAAGCATTATTTTCAAAATTTCATAAATTGGGCTACGAACTGCTACCCCATCCAGCATATTCTCCAGATTTAGCCCCCTGTGACTATTTTTTGTTTCCAAACATGAAGAAATGGCTCGGCGGTAAGAGATTCGGGTCAAATGAAGAGGTCATCACAGAAACAAACGACTATTTTGAGGGCCTTGAGAAAACCTATTATTTGGAAGGAATAAAAAAATTGGAAAAACGCTGGACTAAATGTATAGAGCTAAAAGGAGATTATGTTGAGAAATAAAACGCTTCTTTGACGAAAAAAATATATTTTATTCAAAAAGTCACGGACTTATCAAACGACCCTCGTATTTTAAAATAGAGAAGAAATTATGAAGAATTGGAATAAGAAGGCAATTGGACACCTGCTATACCAGAAGAAATGTAGAAAGAAGTATGCATAGAGAAGGAGTGAGAAAGGTTTAACGACTCTGTGAGAAGTAGTGACAAGAAAAGACAGTAATAAAGATAGGAAAAGACGTACAGAGAGAGAATAAGTCAGGATAGATCCAATGAAATAATCTCCCACTATTTTACAAACCTTTCGTAACCCACATGCCCAACTTATGTAGAGTACATAGAGAACATTTTGCTTTTCAGTCGAACAGGAGGAGAAGATTGCAACAGTGGGGGGTGCAGAGATGCGAGCGAGAGAGAGAGCGAGCGAGAGAGAGAGAGAACCCAACGAAAGAATGGAGAATAAACCGAAAATGAAAATATGTGCAGCATTAATTTCAACGTTAGTGCGCAATCAGAGCGCACACTGACTCTGCTGGAGGTTCTGAAGCGGGCACCGAGGAGGGTGGGGAGGGGAGGGGGACGGAGGGTACTTGGTGGGTGGATAAGGTGGGCTGCCGAGTGCGTTGTGTGCAGCCCACCCAGTGGTTGCGCTGTTGCTGACTGACTGCCATTTCAGTGGGGGTTCCTCACCCTCCCTCCCCCCTCTTTGTGTGTGTGTGTGGGGGAGGGCAGTGTGGCATGCTGCAGATGCAACATACACAATCAAAATTCCATTCTGTGTCATGCACGCTGCTGCAAAGCAAAGCAAAGCAAAGCAGAGCGGAGCGGAGCTTGGCCAGCGCCAGGCAGTCATTCAGTTAGTCATTCAGCCAAGCATTTAGTCAGTCAGTCAACCAGGCGCGCTGTCTGTCTCTGTACCTTCCTCACCCCCCCCTCCCCCCTGCGTGGTAGTTGCGCCTTGTTTGACCGAAAATCAGAGAGGGAAAATATAATCGAAGCAGAACTGAGAGCTTAAATTCCATTGTTGCGGCGTTATAAACAAAATTTGCATTCCTTCGTCTATGCCAGAGACACACACACAGAGTTATACACATGTGTGTGTGTGTGTGTGTGTGTGTGTGTTTGCACGGCATGCAGCTTTCCACAAATTTCGGTATTTTCATCTGTCTTCGTTTCATTTGATTTCGTTTCGCCATCTGATTGAGGCCCGGCGATTCCTGGCCACGTTATCAGAACTTACGAGTGGCTGCACACCCCACCACCCCCCTCCCCCCTCATGCACACCCCCCTTTCACACACACATGCTCGTTCACCTACAACTCAATTCGGCACAGGAAAAAAAAAGGAGTAAAGGAGAATGCTGCAGTCGATCGAGTGTGCTCGACTAAAAAATGCTCAGCCAGTGAAATCGTTTCATAATTTTCTTTACTATTTATTGAGCGATTCCAAGGAAATTTACAGACATTATAGAGCTGTTAATATGCTATATATACAACAAAATTGAAGCAGCTAACTTTATATATACTCGCTCTGAAACATATTTTCTTGAGTTGCTTTTTTATTTGTTATGCAATTTCAACTTAATTTACAGAAATCATTAAGCTTGATATATTTAATATGCACAGCAAAATTGAACTTGCTAGCTCTAAAATCGGGCTTTAAATGCCTCTTTTTTATTCATTTCCAAGCTTTTTAAGGAGCGTGGCTTAATTCTTCTAGCAGCTTTAGTTAACTCCACTGATAATACATACTGTCATCAAATTTCAAAGCCCTAGCTCATCTACTCTCCGAGTTAAACGCGTTCATACAGACGCACAGATGTTTATTTCCACTTTGTGTGGCCGGAAATGCCAACTGCTGTACGTTTGCCATAGCCCGGTGGCTGTTGGGTATAAGGCAACGCAATGAAAGCAAAGCAAAATGTTCAAATAGTCCATCGAATCCAGTTGACCGGAGCCGCAACTGGCAAACTGGCAACTCTCGGACTCGGTGCCTTCTTCTTTGATATGCGAATTCCAGTGATTCCCAAATGTCCGACTGCGCTGAAGAGGAGACGGAAGAGAGGGGGGAGGGGGGGATTTTTTGCCATGGATGCACTGCATCTGCCGGCAATCAAGCGGCCAAGCGATGCCGCGCGCTCATTGCTCTTTAACTGTCGACGCGAGGCATGCCCCCCTCCACCCACTCCCATGCACCCCCACTGAGTTGCAGCAGCAGCAGCAGCAGCAGGCTGTCATTTTGGCATTTGCCTGGCCATGGTCTGGTGCTGGTGCTGGTGCTGGCCTCGGCCTCGGTCAGGCTGCGCACATGTTAATTAACAATTTTGATTGAATTCCAATTGCAGATGAAATGTTTGAGGCAGCAGGACACGCATTCATATTAACGTTTGCGCCTTTGAGGCGGGCATCCCTCCCCTCTCCCTCCTCTCTTCCCCTCTTCGCTCCCTTTGTGTGCCTGTTGTTCGCGCTGCATGTTCATTTGGCAATCGCATTTGCTGGCACACTGAATTTCATTAAGCCTCATGCGGTGGCGGCGCACGCGGCGTATACTTGATGCAACACCTGCAAAGGCATAGTTTGCCACACACCTCCCCCGTTTTATTGCCTTAACCACTATTATTAACAATAAATGCAGAGGCGTATGTCTGTGTGCGTGCGTGTGTGTGCGTGTGCCTGTGCGTGCATGTTTGTGCTTGCATCCTTTTGCTGCTGCAACAATGCGAATTTCTTTTCATTTTATTATTGTTGCTGCATTGTTTGCTGCTTTGCACAATAAATAAAATGGACAGACATTCTGTTTTTTTTCCAGTTTTTTTTTCTGTATATTTTTCTGTTATTTTTTTTTTTTGTTTTTTTTTTTTTGCACGGAATTTCACTCGAACTCGTAATTAACTTCATAATTAAATTGGTCAAATGAACCCATCGCAGCGGCGAGCACTTTTATGCGCTGCGGTTCCCACTGTGAGTGGCCGTGCCAGTGTGCAAGTGTGTGCGCGTGTGTGTGTGTGTGTGTGTGTGTACATTATGTGCAAGTGCTCATCATAAAAGCAATCATAACCATGTACAATACGCATGTACAATATATAAAGTACTTTGCCATGCGAAACATGCTCGAGTTTGTTGGCAGGTTGAGAGGTAAAAAGTTTCGCATATTTCATATCAAGTTTGATCAAGGATACTACAGTTTATAATATGAATATACTTTATATATAATGTATGTATATAGGAAAAGAATTTAAAGTGTAAAGCAATGCAGCAGATGAAGTTGAATAAACTAACGGGGCTGCTACGAAATTATTTTTTATATAATTTCAATTTAGAGTGCATAAAGGTCTTTTTGAAGAAGACCTTTTTCAACCTTATAAAAGTTACTGATATGCAAAGTCACTATATGCATAGTATACCATTATATAATCTCTATAAGTTGCTACGATTTCATTTCAATCGAACAACTACATAAATGGTATAAATAATATAAATGCTTTGCCGAAAGAAATATTTCCTAAGAAATCTTGCATTATTTTTCAAGTTACCACAACCAAATTAAACCTTTAAATATATTATACAAATGCTAAAAAATCAGAAATCAGTTTAAAATATATTCAGCATATACACAGTAGTACACCACATTCGCATACATATATCAATTCATCCTTATTTTCCATTTTTCTCTGCGAATTCCTCTTCAATTTACAAAATAATGAACATAATTATTGTATGTGTACCGCAGGCACCCATACAACATCTGCATAACATATACATACATATGGTACATACATTACTCTGTATCATGTGTAGAAAACAAACCACCATATCATATTTTCAGCTGTCAAAAACAATCTGCAAAGGATTCGAAGCTGTGAAGCGTTCAAGCGTTTCCCTTTGTTCCTTTGTATTTATTTCATGTAATTCATTTTGCCAGAATTATTTTTCATAATAAACTGTAATTGAAGTGCTTCTCTACCCTGTAATGTAAGAGTTCAAATGACTGCAAATGGGTATGATGGGTTGACGTTAGATTGAATCTGGTTAGTACAACTCGTTGCAGTCTGTGTGAACGCGTTTATCTCTGCTATTTCACATCACAGTATCATTAAATTTGATATGGTGTCTTATCTTGAGCATAGAAAGGTAAACCTAACCTCAAAATCAAACAAATTTGGATCGACTTTATATTTTCCATATGTTATGTTTGTATGAACGCGTTTAACTCTGCTATAACACATCATAGTATCATCAAATTTGATATAAAGTTTTATCGAAAGCATAAAAAAGTAAACCTAACCTCAAAATCAAACAAATTTGGATCAAAATTATATTTTTCATATGATATGTTTGTATGAACGCGTTTGACTCTGATATTAAACATCATAGTATCATCAAATTTAATATGAAGTTATATCATGAACAAAGAAAGGTTCAACTAACCTTAAAATCAAGCTTTCATGTCTGGAACATGTATGTCTCGACTATTACCAAACTAGTATCAATTAATGTTATTAAATGTATTATCTTTACCATAAAAAGACAATACTGACTGGTAAGAATCAAAAAGTGCGCCTACACATGTCGAAAAATCGAATTTTACAGGGTACCTATCAAATCGAGTGCAGAATCTTTGTTTATGCCCACTTCTGAATTGCTGATTCGAGTGCAAATTCACATAGAATGAAGGCAGGGGGGGATCGTGAAAGAGATGGAAAGGGTGCTGGGTAGGGCTGGTAACGCGACTGCCCGCTGAGCCAAACCGAGCAAGGTATCCATCATCCATCCATTCATCCATCCAACCCCGCTTGGGCTTTGGTGGCTGCTTATGACACTTGACATTACGGCGCACATTATGAGCTGGTGGAGCCCGACGGGTTGTCCGACTGTCGGACTGGAGCCCGCAGAAGAATCGAGTCGAGCGTTGAGCACGTAGCGCACGAAGCTGAGGCACGAAGCGTGCCAGAAAGAGATAGCAGGCAGTACGGCGTACGGCTTTATTTGATAAACCAAATTGTGTGCCTCACTCTGCTACTGCCATTGTTGTTGCTCTTGTTGCTGTTGTTGTTGTTGTTCTGGTGGCTTCCCTGCCCCATTAGGGCAAAACAAAAGGCGACGCTCCCAGAAATAAGTTTGAAATTTGTACAATTTCTGTCTAATTGATGATAGAAATAGACACACAAAGCCAGAACAGCAGACAAAAGACGAAAGAACCTAACCACAGCAACAACAACAACAACAACGAAAAGAAGAAGAAGAAGAACAAATTGAGGCGTAGCAGAGATAAGAAACGTAGCCCCACATTCTGCACAATTCCAGGGCACAAAATATTCAATTGCAAATCGAATGCATTCAAAAAACACACGCACACACGTTCTACGCTTCCCCCTCCCCCCACTTCAAAAAAGATTTGTACAATATCTGCTTATGTAAAGGTTGCATGTACAGACACCCACACACACACACAGTGGCACCACATGCAGTCCAATTATAATCCACATGGAATCCTCTTGCTTTGCAGTTGCCTCAGTGATGCCTTGTGGACTTAACTTGTGCACAACATTCAATTGGCATAACGAATGTTTTATCTATTCATTGCTACAGTTGGCTTTAAAAACTGTTTTAAGTTGGGCTTAGGCAAAGTTCTCTTTATAAATAATGAAGCAGATCTGAAGAGAGCCTGGCAGAATGCGGAATTTTAGTCCTTAAAGCGTAGGTTCTTTAGGTTATGCAAGGAAGAACTTCTAACTTAACAAAGTTTTAGCAAAGTGTATAAAATCTTTTGTTAATATTTGATATAGGTACTTTAATTAGCAGAGGAATCCTTATGCATTGTATTTAGTTTGCAGAATTATTAAAGAACTTTTGAGATATTATTTCTCTTATTTGATAGGTGGATCTGTAGCACGACCTTTATGACCTAATCTACCATGAACATTTATAATAAGTTTACAGCTCCATTTTCAGTGTAGTTCTTCTAACGAACTCTAAGATTTTCCTCATTTTCGCAAAATCAAAGTCTCTAAATGTTAAAACTTGCAAAAAAGGAAGATTTTCTATATAATGTGTATGTATGAACGCCTATATCTCTGCTAATACCAAAGCTAGTAACATTAAATTCTATATGATGTTCAATCATTACTCTAAAAAGATAAAGCTGTCTTAAAAACCAAAGTGCCACGTCTATATATAAAGAAAAAGGGAATTTTAAAGGCAAACTCTTAAGAAAGAGATCGGTCTTAGGGATATTCAAGCAAAATATGAATATGAATATGACTCATTGATTAATCGACCAATTAATTTATAGAAATTTACGCTAGGCTGCCTGGAGAAGATGCACAAAGAGGCTTCTTCAAATTAGATTCCCCCATTGAAGTTGGCAGGTGACAGTCAGTTGTCAGCGCTGCAACGCTGTGCTCGACGGTTGTGCTCGACTTATTGCAATGAAAAGAGTTGATAAACGTTTCGCTTGGCAATAAAAGAAACCAAAGAGAAGAATGGCGGAGTGAGGGCTAATGCAGAGACAGCTCCAGTCATTACGCTGCATGGATTGCGCGATGTGGCACAGATACTCGCGATGCGTGGGCGACCGCATAATAGCCATAATCATCTACGGACCTGTCTGGGCCCTGCCTCGGTCTCGGCGCATAGGCCTGTGAGAGACATTCGGGATGGTTATGCAAAAAAAAAAAAAAAAAAAAAAAAAGAAGAGTGCAAAACTGCAATCTCTAAGTCAGCCAGCAAAGCGAACTGCGACTGCAAGATACCCTATGTATGCTGGAGTATCAAATGAGTCATGGGAGAATTTCATTCTAAGAATCTCAAACATTTCTTAAGAAAACATAAACAACATTCGGTTAAATTTACAAGAATGCGCAGATAAACAGAGCAGAGAACAGAGTGTATAGTGCATAGAACTAGGAATCAGCTCTATATAGTATATACATATATAATGTCAGGTATCTCTTCATTATTTTACAGGGTATTCATTAACTTGCAGTGCAGTCTTTTTGTAGTGGAACGACTCAGCTGCAGGGCAATCGCCCACGGTCGCCTCTGTGTGTGTGCGTGTGTGTGTGTGTGTGTGTGTTTTCATAGATGCCCGCGTACAGCACAAGTCGCAAATATATATATGATTATATATATACTATATAAGTATACTATATGTGTAAACGTATGTATATATATGTTTCCCATACGTGTATGTATCTCGATCAGGCTCTCTCATTCTCACGCTCTCTCTCACTCTCTCTCGATGTCTGTCTCTCTCCCTCCCATCTCTATCTATTGGCGAGACAGCGCTGTGCTTTTATTTTTAGATAATTGCTCTTCCTCTTCACATTTGGCATGGTTCCAAAAACGAAAAAAATTCAAGATTTTTGCAAAAATCATAGTAATAACAAGCAAGCAAACGCTAATCTCGAAACGAGCCAAAGTTTACATCAACACACACACACACACACATAGCTAGATATACACTCCGTGTGTGTGTGTGTATCTATATAGACGCGAGTGCCGGCATAAACTTCAGATCAGATAAACGTGTTGAATTGTGGAAAAGTGCATGCAATATGAGGATAACAAATCATCTGAAGCGTTCGACTGACTGCCTGGCAAAACACACATTGTGCTTGATGGTCTATATACTATAGTACTATATACATATATACTACATACATATATGCACAATATCTGGGTGAACTGCGGTAGCAACTAACTTTAGGTGGAATAATGGAATTAATGTTTTTCGATAAAATATTTGAAGTGCATGAAAGAAATTTGTTACATGAAAAAGATCAATGTTTGATGTTGAGAAGAAATAGTATGGTGAATATATGTATATATATGTATAAAGTATATTAGAGTATAGTATAGTGCAGTGTATATATATTTAGTAAACTATGTCGTATATAAATTGAGCTGTGGCAACTTCATTTTGAGGTTTTCTTTGCAGGAACTTTTCATGATTCTTCGTATTTTATATGCATAATAAACTTCATTCCAAATATGCAGTTAACTTTTTAGATTTATTCAATAAATAAAAGAAATTCTACACTAGAAAATACTTAACCTTTTCAGATTTATGATATTCTATATTCTTTCTCTCAAGTTCCTTAATAAACTTTCAAAAAATATAAAAAACCTTCGTGTTCTCCAAATATTTGTGAGTTAAGCTTAAGAAAGAGTCTTAAAATTAACAATGAATTAAAAATCGAAGCATTATGTTCTACCATATAACTTACTCTATATACACATACTTACCCGATTTCGAACCCGCTGTTTACCCTTCCCAAAATCTCAACTCAATATTTTGTTTTTTTTCTCGATAAGTTTATTTGCAAACCAATCAACAAGTGAGCAGAAACAAGCTAAATGGCATTAACTGTCAACTGATTTCAATAGATTCGGAGATAACAGTGCTTTACTATAAAATGCAAGCATGTGTGTGTCTGTGTGTGTGTATGTGTGTGTGTGTGTGTCTGCTATAATTGGCATGAGTTATCTTAGCAGGCTAATCTAACTGGCAACAGGCTGATTGCCTCAACAATTCATTCATCGTATACTGAATGTGAGAACGAGAGAGAGAGAGAGGGACGACTGCAGCATCGTTACGGTATTACTTAATCGATAACCGATACTTGTGCTCAGCACAGCGATTGGCAATTCAACATGGCGGCCGCACAATAGCCCGGAAATTGAGCGCACTTCAAAAAGAACTCAGCAACACCCTGCAAGCAAGAAAAGAAGGAGCATCAGAAAAAGGGTTGCACTCTCGCAATTTATCGATACTCACGCGACAGCAGTCACAGCATTGCGATAATAGATACATCCAAATGTAGAAGAAGGCACCAATGAAGCCGACAATGAACGACACCGAGAGCAGCACGATCAGCCAGAAGGCGAACCACAACGGATTTCTCATCTCGTACCCTCGTAGTCGGTAATCGACTGTCAGTACCTCTGCCCTACGTGGCGTCTACTGAAATATCGTGTCGGGGTCCGATTGAGCGCTAAATTCTACGATCGTTGTTGAGGGTTCTAATCTATCTACATATGCACGCTCTCTCTCACACTCTCTCTCTCTCTCTGGCCACTCAAGAGCGGTCTCTCGGCACGATAGGGTCCAACATTTGTCGTTAGACAGTTGTCTGGCCCGACTCGGTTGTATATATATGTTTGTATATATTCTTTTATATTCGCCATATCTTAATGAATTGCTGTAGATAGGGTTGATTTCTCATATTGGATTAGTTTGATAGCTTTGCTCATAGTCTGAAAATAATATCAATGAATTTGTGCTTTTACAATCGGAAATATCGAAACCTTTCCAACATTGCTGATAAAATTTAAATCTAATCGAAAATAAATCTCGTACGATAGTATCGCATGTAATAATCTATATTACGAGTATCTCGTTATTGTTTCCTTCGCGAAACCATCGATGACGATAACGATAAGATGTTATTGAATTCTGTTGCTCGAAAGATTATTGAACGTCTTGAACTTTGCAATGCGATAACTTCATTTAAATTTTCAACGGGAATATGGTAATATACAATATTATAAATTAATAAACAATGGAAAAACAAATATAATCAACACTTAAGTTCGACCACTAATCACATGTACAACTTAGAATTTCCCAAACAATGCTGATAAATGATAAATCTAATCGGAGAATCGTAATAATTCTGAAGAGAGAAGTTCTTTTGTTAATACTATTGACTGAAATGGAAATCAGCTTCATTTCATCAACAAATACTATCGATAAATAATAGCTTTTAGTTGGACTTAGAAAAGATATATCAGATATATTCGATTAACGATAACCACATAAAGCTAGAGGTATTTTGTAAAGTGTTGACTACGGTGTTATCGATAACTATCGATATATTCAACTGCAATGCACTAATTTATATTTTATCGCTAGAAGATAGCTAGCTGAGTAGCTTCGTAATTAAGATATAACAGTTAATCGATAACCACACTCCTCCGTGGCGTTTTAGTTACTATATCATCGAAAACTATCGATATATTCTACTGCATTGAGCTAATTTATATTCTATAGGTAGCTAAGTTATTATGATATAATCCTAAAACGATAACAACACAATGGCATAGCGAGGATGCTTTCATGGAGTATCGATACTATCGACAACTATCTGTAATTTCAACTGCATTGACTAACTTTATGCTAACGATTACTAAGCAAATTGCAAAACTATCATAAAAACGTATCTAAAATATAATCGATAAACGATAGTAAGACGATTTCTCAGTAAGGAGATATCCTTTAATATATCAGTTACAAAACTATCGTAAAAATGTATCTAAAATATAATCGATAAACGATAGTAAGACGATTTCTCAGTAAGGAGATATCCTTTAATATATCAGTTACAAAACTATCGTAAAAATGTATCTAAAATATAATCGATAAACGATAGTAAGACGATTTCTCAGTAAGGAGATATTCTTTAATATATCAGTTACAAAACTATCGTAACACAATGAAAATCTTCAACACTTTGTACTTTGCTCTCATCGTAGTACACTGGCAACATTTCGATAAACGATAACATAAAGCAGAGCCCTGTTAGAGCTCTGACTGTACTCTTTCGAAGTCATACACACAAAACAGTCTCGAATTCTTTTTTGAATATTTTTGTCAGCTTTTCAAAACCTTCCCAAACATATATATACAATTTTCAATATCCTTCATTTATATCGATATTCGAAACCTCGATGGAGTTTAAAAATCTGTACGACGTGACCGATCCGACGGGTGATGCCCTCAAGGCATCGTCATTTGCGCGCCACATTTACACGAAGCGTATACGCAACATAAGCGATTTGGGTGTGTGGAAGAGATCGCGGGCATATTACGATCTGGTGCAGTATATCAATAACACCAGCATGGCCATACAGGGATATCGCCAGAGCAAGGGCTATGCGGTCACGAGCCAGATGCGTAAGCTGTGCAAAATCTTTCGCTGGCTCGATCTGCTGCTCTACGAATTCCATCCCATGGGCGTCGGCCAGGGATTGATGCGTTGTGTGGGCACCAAACCAGTGGATGCCATGGAATCGAGCAATTCGTTGCGTAGCAAATGCCATCATGCCTATCGTCGCTGGATGTTGCAGGTGCAGGAGAAGATCTACGCAATACTGGAGCAACAGGTCTATCCCCATTGCAAGCACATCAATGAGCTGGCACAGTATCTGACGCGATCCTTTGGCTCCTTGCGCAACTACGAGTACGGACCGGGGAACGAGCTGATGTTCCTCTTCTTTTTGTGTGCCCTCTTCAAGGCCGGTATACTCGGTACCGATGACACGGTGGCCGCCGCCTTATTGCTCTATCAGCGCTACCTTGATTTGGTGCGTCACATTATGCGTTTCTATCGTCTATCGGAACCACATGGCCACGGGGCGAACATCGTCGATGAACGCAATGTGCTGCCCTATTTGTGGGGATGTGCTCAGTTGTGTCGCAATGCACCCTTCACCCCATCGCAGTGGGATCAACCGGCTGTGCTGGAGAAACATCGCAAGGATTATATGTTACTCAGCAGTCTGGAGTTTCTGCAAAAGATCATGGAGGGCGAGTCACTGGGCGTACATTCGTATCAACTGTGGTGTGTACTCTCTCTCTCCAATTGGCCCGATGCATACTCGGGTTTGATACGCACTTATGTGAAGAATGTGCTCAACGATTTCTATATAACCCAAGATCTGATTTTCAGTGAGATCATGTCGTTCACTCGCCAACCTCTTGAACTGTTGCAGAATGCATATCTGGGCAAGTTACCACAACCTGATTCAGCCCGATCTTCAAGACGGTCCTCACGAAAGTCGTATGAGGATGAGCTCGAGCAGGACAACAAAGAGGCAGGAGTAAAACCCAAATCTGAGCCGCCTATCGAGAAGAAATCGCTTCGATTTTCCATCTTGGATGATCCTCCCGTGCGACGTCACAGCAGCCTGGAGACCGATGTGTTTCTTGGCTTTCAGAATCCATTTGTGCAGCACGAAGAGGATCTCGATGAACGCAATAAACATCCGATTGTTCGTCAACGTGGCTTCCATAGAAACAATGTGCTCGTAGCAAAGTTGCCATCGGAGAAAACTATCGATAAAGAGTTGAATTACGATTCCGGTGAATCGACCATGGACAATCGCAAGCTCAAGATTCTTTTGCAGCTTGGACCCTCGGCCACCAACTCTACAGCGTCGTATTACAGCATGTAGCCAGTTATCGATTATGTATGTACTATGCTATATTTCGTATGTCTATCGATATATGTATATTGTGGCTTTGCTATTGCACAATAAAGCTAAATCGGACTACGCTCCACAGTTATTGTTTTCTATATGGACAGTCAATGTGATCGGTACATCGTTTCTTTTGTACTTTTTTGTCTGTTATCGGAAGCTGTATACCCTATATACGCGTATACCCTATCTGCATGGCATATACAATACATAAGGTACTATATAGTTTATATCATACAGATATTCTACTTATGTAGCAACATATTTCAATTGTTCTCCTCACTAGGCCTGTCTTCTGCCTCGCTATCTTTCTCTACTTTTCTCTATCTGTCCCCCCCCCTCTCTTTCTCTTTATATGTATGTATATACAATATGTATATCTCTTTCCCCCCTTGCCTCCCTCTCCCCCCCTTCGCCTGCACAATATTCGCGCTTATTAAGACAACAATTAAGCAACATCATCGCGTTGGGTGTGATCAATCGCTAACTGTCCAGCCATAGATACATATGTATCTCTGCCACTGCCTCTCTGTATATCAATCTCTCTCTCTCTCTCTTGTTCTCTCTCTTTCCCTCTCGCTCTGCCCATCTCGCTTGCTCTCGTGCAGCTGTTTTTTGCCCGTGTGTTTTATGTTTGCTTGTCTGATTGTGCGACAACAAATGATTCAGTTGGTCTTTAACTGGAACTTATTAATTTCTACACAAACACACACACACACACACACGCACACACACGCACACACACATACACACGCACACATACACAGGCAGTCAAGTCTCTCTGTGTGTGTGTGTGTGTGTGTGTGTGTGTAGTTCTAGTTGTCGGCTCACGCAACTTGTTATTATTGTTGTTCTTCTTGTCGTTGTTATTGTTATTGCTATTACTCCCGTTGTTGTTGTTGCTCCTCCTGCTGTTGCTGCTATTGTTGCTGTTGTTGTTGTTCTTATTGTTGTTGTTCTTGTTGCTGTTGCTGTGCTTCCACTGTCACTGTCGTCGCTTCTTTGCCTTTCACACAAATTGTGAAGTTCATAAAGAACAGCAGATCATTGTTGTGGCAGCTGATAAACTACCAGCAAATACATGTGTACACACACACACACATACAGATACAACTACAAGTAGACATTTCACTGTGTGGCCGCTGCCTTCGCCTTCCCCCCGCTCTCCAACTCTCCACTCGTTTGCGAATCTCCGTTTTCTTTGCTAATTTAGCGCACATTGCAAGTGCCTGCATACCCTACACACCCCACAGTGGGCATATCAGTTGTATTATCAGCCATAAATACTCTACACTATATGCAAAGAGTATTAGAGAAGTATTTTTTATTTGCAATTATTATTATAAACAACAGAAATTAACATTCTGACTTTCTTGCAGTTTGTTATTTTTCGATTTACAGAGGCGGTAGTGGGCGTGGCAAAAGTACAAAACTAACTTTAGCTGCATGTAATATTTATAAATATTTCTACCAAATTTGATAAGTTTAGTTCTCATAGTCTCGGAGATCTACGTGTTCATACGAACAAAAAGACCTTTTATACGCAGTGTTCGATACTAATTCTTAGAAGAGCATCCAATATTCGCCTTAATGATAATTTAAAGCATATTCCAAATGTTTTACGTTGAAAACTTTAAGAATAACAGAACTTGTCTTCTAATGAGATGCAGATACTCACACATATAATACATATATTTAGACTGTTTCCATAAATAGCGCAGCTGAACGAGTTCTTTGAATAAAATTAAAAAAAAAAAAGTGAAAAAAGGAGCTCGAAAACTTAAATTTAGTAAACAGATTAGCAACAATAAGATAACAACAGCGAAAATGAAGAAATAAAAGTTTGATTTGTATTATGTACTGGGTAGATCTTATATAGACACATACACACACACACACATACCTCGTACACTGCACATAATTGCAATGAATGACAGGATCTGTTCGAGATTATTTCAATTTTTTATTGAATAACTTCTTTGTTTGTGCAGCGATCATGCTAAAATTTGTATATAGTAAGGTCTGTTATATATTGAAGATATTTTGAGGTTGGATTGGGTATTTGAAGTGGAGTACAGTGAAGAATAAGCATATTTTATAGGGTATATATTTTGAAATTCAACTGAAGTTAAGTTGAAGTGCAAAACAAATATTTTTGACTTATAAACTGTTGATCTTGCGACTGATTCATGTATTACGATCAATATGATACATATTTTGTGGTTAATAGGGTATGAGATGTGGAGTTTAATGAATGAAAATCAAATTTTATATGGTATACCTGATCGAATGTAGCAAGGTATACCCTATAAACTGATGATCTTGTCACTGTATATTCCTTTAACATATAATATTCTCGTAATATAATCAATATGATGGTTATTTTAAGGTTTATTAGGTCTTCGATGTGGAGTTTAATGAAGGAATATCATATTTTATATTGTAAATTTTATCAAATTTAGCTATGTAGTGTGTATAAACCTATAAACTGATGATCTTGCTATTCTATATTTCTGTCACATATAATATCAATAATATAATATATTTTTAAGGTTGATTGGGTATTTTATGGGCATTATAATAATGGGATATCATATTTGATATGTTATATCTGATCAAATTTAGAAAGATACCACATATATCCTATAAAATTATGATCTTTCGATTCTTTATTCTCATAATATCAACAACGAGATAAAATATTAAATCTATAAACTGACGATCTTGCCACTATATAGCACATTCCATATACCATATATATCCTATAAAATTATGATCTTTTCTTTATTCCTGTCAGACATAATATTCTCATAATACTCGTATCAACAACAAGATAAAATATTAAATCTCTAAACTGACGATTTTGCCACTATATTGCACTTTCTTTGCTATATAAATGTATTCAATTCTAATATTTCGAAGAGACTCGACTGAGTTTTCTATATCTTAAATACGTGTAAAGCTTCTTCGATAAGCTTCCTATTTATTTTCATTAATTGCTTATGCAATACGCAGGTAGAATGCACCGAATTCATAATCAGTGTAAGGTGTGTTTGCGCAGAAGGGGGAGGGGAGACAAATGAAACTGAACTCTCGAGACGCGCAGGTGTGTCATCGTGTCTGTGAATGGGAGGGGAGGGGGGAAGGGTGGAGGTAGGCAGTGGGGAGAAGGGGGAGAAGACAGCAGAGAAACCAGTTACCACTTTACCAGTTTGAACGTTAACAATCCAACGATGTCGTCGATATGTCTTAGCCAAGAATAGAAATTCAGTTGGGAAAAGGCGTTTGCGTTAACGTTTGAACTGTTATTGGCCATAAACATACAAGCAACACGTGTGTGCGTTTTGGCCAGGCAAACAATACACACACACACACACACACAGACACTCACACACACACACAGGCACTGCTCTAGCGCGGCTACTCAACGTCAGCAATTGGCGCGCAGCAGCAGCTACTGTTGTTGTTGTTGTTGTTGTTGCTGTTGCTGAACAGTCATGGTGAAAATATTTCAAAAATGTCTGTTAACTAACAGTGGCGCAACTGTTAAGCGATCCCATTCACACACACACAGACACACAAGCAGAGACGGCGCGCGCGCAGAGCTTTGGCAGCGCAGCCGACAACGACGCTCTCTCTCTCTCTCTCATATGTCGCTCTCTCAAAGACACACACACACACACACACAGGGAGACAGACACAGGCGCGGCGCGCATACAAATGCAAAGTTGAGCGCGAAGAAAATGGGGAAAAATTGAAAGAAAACGAGAAAAAAGCAAAGCAAAACTTGTTCCTTTCTAACAACAACAACGACAACAAGAACAACAACTGTTGCTGCTCTCCACCTGCCTGGGCAGCTTCTCTCCCCACAGTTGACACACACACAAACACACATATGAACAGACAAAACATAGAAAAACGCATTCATACTTTCTCACACACACGTGCATAGCCAGTAGTTGCTAAACTTGCTTTGCCTACTGTACGTAAAGTTTACCCCCCCCCCACCCCACCTTCTATTCAAGCATTTAATTCTATTGTGTTCTAACAAATTCATTTTAATTTGCCGCAGTCATCAAATTTTCCCCACACAGTGAAATCCAACACGATTCCAATTGGTTAACGTTAAATCGCAGATTTAACAGGTTAATGTTAATTAACATAACATTAGCATTAACATTGATCGATGAATCCTTTTAATTTGCGATTATCTCTTTTGGTATTATTTAGTATTTTGTTGATATCGAAGCTGCCCCATATTCCCCAATGCACACACACACGCACGCGTACAACAAACATAAGTATGTGTGTATGTATGTTTATAGTTGTCCTACCTGCTGTGCCTGTTGGCAGAGATGCAAAATGCGACGACGCTGCCTGAACAGACACACACACACACACACACACGCAGCCACACAGACATGGCCTGTCAGCGCCAACAACAACAAGTGAGCGAAATCGAGCGCAAAGTAAATGAGCGGCAAAAGGCAACGGCGCAGCTCTCTCGCTCACTCACTCACTCGCATGTTCGTTCAGTTTGGCTTCGTATGCGAGAGAGCGCGACAGGCGCAAGCAGAATAAAGAGAGCGCGCTGTGCATGCGCGTGCGAGTGTGTGTGTGTGTGGTGCTCTCTCTCTTGTATTCATTTGGGGCCTGATCACTTTATGCGGTTGTGGTTGTCATCGTTTGTGTTAGCAAACTAAACAGACACACACACACATACAGACATATGCACAACACAGGCCACAAATACACACACACGCACACACATAGAAAAAAAACCACAGGCACACACACACACAGACGCAGACACAAAGGCAGAAACAGTCAGAGCCAGAGCCAGTCAAACAGGCAGCAGACTCGAAGCCGTTTTGCCGTTGCCGTTGCCGTTGACGTTGCCAGCAGCAGAGAAGCAACAGAGCAGCGCAGCAGCAGCAGCAGCTACTGTCGTTCTTTGTATTGATTCAGATTCAGTCGATGAGTTTCTCTCGCTTCTGCGCGTTGCGTGTTTCGCAGTGTTTCCGCGATTTTTTCGTTGTCGTCATCGTCGTCATCGTCATCGTCGTCGTCGTCGTCGTCGTAGTCGTCGTAGTCGTGCGCGTCTCTGCCGCCGCCCCACCTACTACCAACGTAATCGCGCTGCTTGCGTGTACGTGTGTGAATGTATGTGAGTGTTTGTTTGCAAGTGTATGCGAGTGTATGTATTTAATTTTTTTATAGCTGTTGCTTTTTATTTAATGTTTTATTTTTTTGCCATGTTTTTTTTTGTTGAGTTGTGTTTTTTTTTTCTGTGTGTTTTCCGCTGTTGCTGTTTCCCTTCGTTGTGTGTGTGTGTGTGTGTGTTTGTGTGTTATGTTTCTGCAGTGCGATGTTTTTAATTTGTGTGAGTGTGTGTGTGTGTGCTTAGTATGTGCTCATTCAGTTAAATTTAGGCGCACTGCGCGTGTTCTTGCGCGTGTATGTGTGTGTGTGTTACAACATTACAGCGGCAGCGGCGCCAGACGGCGTCGACAGAGATGCCAACTGTCAAAATGCAAAAACACCTACGCGAGACCAGCAACAACAACAGTAGCAAAAAAAAAAAAACAAAACAAAAAAAGAGTGCACTGCTTGCCTGAGATTTCATTCAATTGCTGCGTGCACTGCTTGCCTGGCTGTGTGTCAGTGTTTGTCCTGCATAAGGCACTGCTTGCACACACACACATACAAACAAACTCTTCAATTAAGCTCGACTTGCAGGCAATGCAGAAAATGCGTTCGCTCTCTCTTTCTCTCTATATTCACTCTTCACTCCTCCCTCCGCCCTCCTCTTCTTGGGGCTCTGCCCAAGTTCTGCTGCTGCACCTTTTTTCTGCTGAAAGACACACAGACAGAGAGAGGCCTGCGCACGCACAGACAGGCACACACACACACACACACACGTAGAGAGACACAGCAACAGCAACAGTGAGGCAGCGCAGCAGCAGCAAAGTTGCGCGCGCAAGATCTCAACTCCAATTGCCCCAAGAACAACAACAGCAACAACAACAACAACTGTGGCACGTTCCCTCATGAATCTTTGCCATTTTTCTCTAGTTCTCTCACAGCGAAGAAGAGTGTGAAGTGAAGTGCAAAAAAAAGTGCTGCCTGACGTCGCCGTCGCCGTCGTCGTCGTCGTCATCGTCGTCGGGTCGGGCCTATCGAGAATCCAAGTACAAACGCGCGTTATCAAAATTCTGATAACAATTAAAAGGAAAAAGCAAGAAAAAGAAGCAGAAGAAAAGAAGTGAAAACAGTTAACAAACAACGTTAACAGCAACAACAACAACAACAAGAACAACAGCAACGAGTGCAGTGTGTGCGTATGTGTGACATCAGCAGCATCCACGGCACACAGACAGAGACACACGTACATCTACAGCACGGGATCTTTGCATAGATACACAGACACAGACACACACATACACATAGACAGACACTGGCATAAACTGGCTGCATGAAAAACATCACCAGCTCAAGCACTTGCGGCACGGGGCTGCTGCAATTGCAGAACAATCTCAGCAACAGCGAATTGGACGTCGCTGTTGTTGGCAAACCAGAAGCAGGTGCGTTATTTACTCTCTATCTCAACCCCCCCCTCCCTCTTTCCCTTGCCCCTACACCTGCCCCTGCCCCTGTACCTCTTTTACTCTTGTTGTCCTCCTCTCACTTGCTTTGATTTACCTGCAGACACACACACTCATCTACACCCATGGTCAGCATAATAAGTGCACTCTCTCGATCGAAAGAAAGAAAGAGAGAGAGCGAAAGCGAGAGAGAGCCGACGACAACCCTTAACACTTATTTGCATATTTATACACATAATTAATGGGTATCTGTGTGTGTGTGTGTGTGTGTGGGGGGCTATTTTCGTGCTCAATTTGCATTTAGTATACGATATGAAAGAGATCTACGAGGCATAGGGAAAATATCTATAAGTTTGATAGAACGATATACAGTACGAGTATGTATGTATGTTAGGCAGTATATATCGTATGTTGTTTATATCACATAAAGATAATTAATTAGTATATGCTTATTTATACAATCAACTAACTTACAACTCTCAGTTTTTAATCGAAGTAAAACCATGAGAATTTTTTATCAGTGCTTTGTGAAGCCTTGAGATGAAAACAAAGTTTGCCGATAGATATGTACATATGATGTATATATGTTTGTGTGTATTATGTATCAGCTTAACTTATCAGTTAGTGATTATTGTATAACAACATTTTCAAGTTGATTAAATTTGCCACATGATTCATTAAAATCACGACATCAGTAGCCAATCAGATTCGACCAAGATTTGTTGAACGGATCACAAAAGTGCTGTTGGTAATTTATAGCCAGTAAAATACTCATATTTTACAGAAATTATTGCAAATCCATTTTCTTTTCTACAATATTCCCAAAATAAATATTGAATTTTACAAAAAAAAATACACAAATAATTAAATTGTTTTATTTTCTAATCATTAACTTATGGAAGTTTGGTAGTTTCCTTAGGTGAAACCCATTAAACGAGTGTGAAGTAAAATATATATAAACACCATAATATAATTTACAAAGTTTAATTGAATGAATAAAGAAAGGTTGAAGATAATATACTCTATAGTGCATATACATAGGATAAATGCTTATCGTGTTAATATCTTCATAAAATCTTCATGTTACAGTTAAAGGAACATATTTAATTAAATGTCTGATCGTGTAGATGTGCAAATATATTTAAATATTTTATTTCATATATTTAAATTTTTATTATTAATTAAATATATTGAATTATTGTATAAATTGATTACATCAAGCCATGTTGATAATATTGATAGAGATCCGAAGGCTATTTTTCTTTAGTGTTCTTATAATTATGAGCACCGCTGTATAAATCTTATTGGCTCCTTCGGTGCGATGCAAAGTGCTGGTCAAAGTGAATATACCCTCTCTGCAAGTGTATTATAAACATCTGCGTGCATGTGTGTGTGTGTGTGTGTGTGTGTGTCGCATGTGTTTGTTGTGCGAGTGTGTGTGTGTGTGTATACTGGTCAAAATAAACAGAGAGACTTGCGCCTCTTGCACCTGGGCCTGTGTCCCCAGAGACGCACCTCCCTCTCTTTTCCCTTCCCCCCTTCCCCTCTCCCTCTCTCTCCTGTCTCTTACTGTGTCTCTCTTTGCTGCGCTGTACACGCGCGCGTTCTTAAATCAAGTCGGCGACGGTGACAAAGACACGACCAAAGCAAGCAGCAACAACAAACGACAACTATACTGGTTTTTACCTACACTCACACATACATACAAACACAAAGACAGACAGACAGGCAGACACTTGCATAGACACATACAAAACTTACCTTTTGTGTCCGTCTGTGTGTGTGTGTGTGTCTATTCAAGCGAGTCACAACATGTGTGTATGTGTGTGTGTTAGGTGGGGTTCACAGAACCCGATCGACTCTTGTCTCTGTCTCTTGCGCAATGTTATTTTGTCCATTTACTTTGCCCATGTCCTGCTGCTGCTCTCTCACTCTCTGGCGCTGTTAACTACACACCTCGCTCTCCTGTGCAGCTTTTTCAGCTACTTACTGACTGTGATTTTCCACTGTTGACGCAGTCTTGGCTGCAACTGTTAACAGACTGTTATTCAGGTCCTGCTACTGTTCCTGCTCCTTTGCTCTCCTCTGCATACTCACCTCGCTCTCTTGGAGCTCTCTCTCTCTCTCTCTGTCTCTCTCTCATTCTCCCTCTCTTTGCTACAGTTGCGCACTGTGATTGCCGTTGCTGCTGTTATCGGTTGCCATCGCTGCGACTGTTAACAGACTGTTATGCAAAATTAGGCGCGATCAACGCAACGCAATTGAGTGGGGACTGCCCCTCCTCTCCTCTCTTCACCCACCCCCCTCCCTCGCACACTGCTAACCAACTCAGCATTAGCAATGGCAAAAGCAGTTTGGTGTTTTTTTCCTGCTGTGTTTAGGTTTGAGTTCGACTTCGAGTTCGACTTCGACTTCGAGTTTGACTTGAACGAACATGTGTGGATTTCTATCAGGCGAGAGACAAAAAAAAAAAGTTGTCCTACCAGTTTTTTTTATTCACTGTCTGTGTGTGTGTGTGTGTTTTTTGTTGTTTCTTCTGTTGCTTTTTGGGGCCATTCTTTTTCGTATGCAGGCTGTTGTTTTTTTTTTTTTTGTTGTTGCTGGCACTGGCACTGGCACTGGCACTCTTTTTGTATTGCTGCTGCTTCGACTCCACTGCCTTGTTGCGCAGTGTAGTGTGTTGTAGAAGAGTGTAGACTGTGTTTAGTTTTTTACTATCGATAGTTGAGGATCCTAACTGCCTTTCTGTCTATCGATATCGATTGCAAAGCGGTCTACCTCCCCCTATCCTTCTCTGTTCTTTACGGTCTTGTTGCGTAGTGTAGTGTTTTGTAGTAAAGTGCTTAATGTATTTTGTTATTCACTATCGATATACATAAATCCTTTCTATCGATCCTGTTAACCGAAGGTGTTTAGCTTTCTTGACCCTTTCAGGCTGTCTCTTTACTTTTTTCTCTCTCTCTTTCTCACTCATATCACTGCCCCAAACCAGTTTCTGTTTCTCACTCTCTTTCTCGCTCTCTTCACCCCTTTCTCTGTTATTGACAAGAAGTTTTCAATCAAAGCGACCTGCAAAAAACATATCAACAACAACAACTATAGCAAGTTTGTTCTCTTTACTTGTCGTCTATAACTGAAACTGATCGAGATCGAGATAGGAGGCTCAACAGTGCCGCCTTCAAGGTTTAACATAACTGAAATAGAATAAAGATAAGACACACACACATATAGTGATGTATATAATGTATTTTCGATTCCCAATGCAGCAAGTTCAAGCTCGATTTATCCGATAACCGATTCATCATAAACCAGAAACCATTTAGGATTTACCCAATTCATGACTCACATTGCAAACACTGAAATATTATAACCAGAACATTATATAAACGTCAGAGAAGACATGCGACCACTTCCTCTCTGCATAATTAGATTATTTATCAAATTTACATATACAAACACATACATATGCATACTTGTATTTATGTGTGTATACAGTATAATGTTGTGTATGCCTTGCAAAAACGGCGCTAAATTCTACGTAATACATACGGTTTCTTTGTAAATCTGCGGTCTGTGGCATCTCTTGTTTCTCGCTGCGCTCATCATCCTTGCCCATTCACAAAAAAGAAACAAGAAAATATGAGATATTTGAGATATAAAGAGGTGCTGTTAACTTAAGAACAAAAAAGATGTTTTCAATGCATAGAGAACCTCAAATAAATACCAAAAGATTACTTAAAAAAATGCGAAAAATAGTTAATATTTTCTTTATAAAAAGATAATTAAAAAAAAAACCTTTTTTTTTCATTTCATTTAAAAAATAGAGAAAAAGCTATTTTTTTTTTAATCAAGAAAAAGCAATTTTTTTATTTCTAAATAAAGCGGAAAAAAGCTAACGCTATTTCTAAAAATATAATAAATAAGCTGAATTGATTTTTAAGCAAGCCACAAAAAGGCTAACATAGTTTCTGAATAAGCCAGAAAAAAGCTATTTGTTTTTCTAAAAAAGCCTTTGTAATGCATGCAAAAGTCTTCAGAAAAAGCCAGATTTGACAGGAAAAAAGCGAAAACGTCAGCACTACCTACAAGCATACATACATACATAATCACAAACACACATACATGAATGTACTGATGTATGTATGTATATCAGATATCGACACACACAGACAAAAAATTGTATTTTCCCCACTGTGTTTGTGTATTTTATTCTGTGTGCTTTGCTACTTCGACAAAAGTGTCGCCTGTCAGCTGCTGCTGCTCCCGATGACGATGACCGATGACAGCGACAGCGATTAACACAATGCAATTCAAGCGCCGTCGCTGCTGCAGATCATGTGTGCAAAACACCCACAAGAGAATTTATCGCATGAAAATTGCACACACACACACACACGCACGCACACGAGAGAGAGAGAGTGGGGGAGAGAGCGCAGTCACTTGCTCGCTCTCCTGGGTCACTTTCTGTGCCGCGTCGCTCTCTTGCACTCATTTAGCACTCACTGCCTGCGTCGCTGCCTCCGTCTCTGCTGCTGCTTCTGCTGTGTTCTGTTTTTTAAGTACGTGACTTGCCTCGCACTTCCTGTTTCGTTTTGCTGCTCGGAGAAATGTTGCCAATTATTCAAAGTGTGCTGCAAATAAAATAAACAAATAATAACACACACACACACACACACGCATGTGCCTGTGTGTAAGTGAACGAATTCAGTCGAGGATTGTCGCCACGCCGCGTTGGTCTAAAGAAATCAACGAAGGCGTCGGCTTCGACGTCGACGTCGACGTCGTGGCATCCATGCACTTAACTAACTAAACGACGCAGTGGGAGAGGAGAGAGGTGGAGTGAGTGAGAGCAGTGCCTCTCGGTCACCTGTGTCTGACTCATCGCATTTATTTTAAACACTATTTCGAGACCTTAGTCAATGAACGCGGCGACGCGGCAACTGAGCACAGAGAGAGAGACAGAGACAGAGACAGAGAGAGCACAGGTTGGCAAGAGAGTGCGCCGATAATGCTGTGTTGCTGCTTGGGTAATAGGCAAAACGGATTGCAGCAGCCCTCTGCCTTACCCCCCTGTCTCTCTCTCTCTCTGTCGTACTCTGGCAAAATGTGTTCAGCTACTCTCGAGCGCTGTTAACTAACAGTGCTCGTGTAATAATAAATATCACTGCTAACAGTGCTTGAGATAATGCATAATTCGTATTGCTGTTTACATAGTCATGTTACACTTGCATTGTTTTTGCACGTGATGCTGTTAATGTTATTGCCTCAACTACTGCAGCTGTTAATGTTAAAGTTTGTGATTGTATTTACTCTAGAGATGGCAACATGATCAGCATATATCGTTATCGTTATTGTTATATTCGCCAGATAAATTGTGGTTTATTTGGGCTTCCCATTTAAAACTCCCCCCCGTTCATAAAAACTCAATTGTGGTTGCGCTTATCAATCATACGCCTCGTTGTACGGGGGTAGACGACGCCGACGACGACGACGACATATTACACGAGCAAACTTATTCTCAACGGGTTGCATAACACGCAAACAGTAATTATTGATTAATGTCGGCAATAAAAAATAAATATAAAACGTTTTATATACACAACTATTATGAATGAAATGCAGCCAGCGCCAGCACCACTTTGTGGGCCAACATGTCGTATGAGTAATAATCGTAAATTGTTGAGAACCTGAGAGAGAGAGGGATGTTCAAGGCGTATAGCGTGTCTTTTTTGATTATATGAAGATTTTAAGCACTTTTTAAGGAAAGTAGCTAGACATAACCTTACTTACTTACTTTTTGTCCGTATGAACGCGTATATCTCAGAGACTATAAGAGCTAAGGCTATTTAATTAATTGACAAGCTGTCTTATTATTGCACACTGGTAAAGTAAGTTTTAGAAAACAGCCACGCCCCTTGCCGCCCCTGTGAAGTAATAAAAATCAAACTGAATAAGTAATGGGGATGCTTATAAGTTTTTCGAATGTTTCTTCAAAGATTCATAGTCCCAAATTATGTGACTTTATATAAAAATTATTAAAACTTGCCTGATTTGAAATCTAGTTAGTATAAGCATCGAAATTTCAATAATTTCTTAGGTTTTTCGCTTTGCATACACAAAAACATAATAAACAAAAGAAGGAGAAGAGGAGAAGAGGAGGGGTCAGAAGAATGGATCAAACATCAGAGTTGGAGAAGAAAGTATCGCATTTCTTTAACCGAAACAACTTTGGTTCGGTGCAACGTGTGCGCTGGGAGGCGGACGTGGGACGATATCAAAGTTCATTGGGTTATCATGATCTTGTCGATTACATTAATCGAACAAGCATCGCGATACAGGGTGTACGCCCCGGGGAATACCCTGTGAGTGCAATAATGTTACGTTTGTGCAGCATGTTCGATGCACTCGATCAGACATTGTTGACATCTCCCGGGCATGTTAGCATCCCTGTTCGAGCAACAACAACATCATTCAAGTTGGCCCGCATACTGGCGGAGCAAGAACGTTCGCGGTATATGAAAACTACGGCGGGTTTTCGTGCCTGGTCACGCACCATGTTGCGCAATGTATTCCGTACCCTCGAAGAGGCATTGCCGGACAGTCAGTGCATCAATGTGGGTGAGTTGGGGCAATATGTGAGCGGTTCCTTTGGCAGCCAGTCGCGCATGGATTATGGCAATGGACACGAGTTGAGTTTCATGTTCTTTCTGTGCTCTCTCTTTCGTGCTGGAGTCTTGCAACCTGCTGATTATCCAGCCGCAGCGCTAATGCTCTTTGCACGTTACTTGAACTGTGTGCGTATGTTGCAACAGACTTTCGAATTGCGTCCAGCGGGCTGTCAAGGTGCCTACTCTGTGGATGATTATCAATTTGTTGCCTATCTCTGGGGGGCAGCACAACTCTGCTATGCTGCACCATTCAAGCCACGTGAGATACTCAATCCGGAAGTGTATGAGAAATGGCGTGATACGTATTTATTCGCCAGTTGCATTGCCTTTGTGGGGGACACAAAGACTGGGTCGTTTGCCGCACACTCGAGTCACTTGTGGAGCATTACCGCACTGGGCACATGGACGCAGGTCTTCGATGGCCTGCACAATATGTATTTAAAGCAAATCCTCACCGATTTTCATATGCTACGTAATATGCTCTTTGGCGAACTGATCGTCTACGATGCAGCGCCACCAACACGATATCAGTCTAGGATTCGCTTAGGTCATCTGTCCGAGGAACGTAAGTCTTATCTACAGAAGCAACTCGATGTGGAGGCCAAAACGGGTGAGAAACGAGAGGAACAAGAGAGGGAGGAGTTGGAGGCGCAGAAGCAACATGCCTTCTATGATGAGGTGCAGCACAGTGCTCTGACCATTCCACGCAAATCTGCTGTCGCTGGTGCTGTTGGCATCTTTCAGCACATGCTGCACGCCAAGCTAAGGCAGCTGCAACAGGCGCAGCAACATTCGATAATGTTGAAGCTACCGAGGCAAAGTTAATCATATCTAATGAAATCAAATCAAATTTCCGAAACTGCAAGAAGGGGGGGAAGGCAAAACAATCACTGCTGCTGCTGTTGCTGTGGCTGTGGCTGCTGCTGTTGCTGTTGCTGATGTATCACCAGCTGCCCATTAAAACGTAAACCAGTTCCAGCTGAGCTCCCTGGCTCCCCCCCTCGCATCCTCCACGCGCAGGGCAAGCGCGACTAAGAAAGAGAAGAAAAATCTGTTAACCGGTTTAGAAACAGACTAAAAAAGTGGAAGCTGCTGTGGCTGCCTGCCGAGAACTGTTATACATAGAGTCGATACGAGTTTCTGCGACTCTCTGGGCAAAGTAATTAAACACACACACACACACACACGGACAGAGACACACACATATGATGGCTACGACAGATGCAGCAAGATGAAGCCAGCGAGGGATCACTCAAAGGGAAAGCAAACTAAGTGTGTGGATTCTAAGAGAGTTTGCATCCTTTCACAAACAACAACAGAGAGAGTGAGAGAGAGAGAGAGAGAGAATGAAAGAAAGAAAGAGAGAGGGAGAGAGAGTGAGAGAGAGAGGCAACAACAGAGAGTGAGACATGCATGCGGCTTTCTTTCCGGTTTAATCGATCGAACTACGACGGCCAAAGCCAAAATGTCAATGACAATAGACCCCGAAACAGCTTGAAACAGCAACAATAACAACAACACAAAACAAGTAGAAGAAGTGGAAGAGGAAGAGGAAGAAGAACTAACTACAACAACAGGCCTGAACTATGACTAATTCTCAACAGACTCCGCTCGCACTTTGCAATCTTGTGGTTTGGCCAAGGTTTCAATCGATTTGTAGACTGCACATATACATGCACATATGTGAATAACTATATGGTAGATATATAATAGATATATAGTAGATATACACTTAGTAATGATCACTAATTAATTAATGATCGCTGCTCACTCAATCTCTGTAAGAAGATACAAGATCAGAAGATAAATTAAACATGAAGTATTAAATACACATATGAATAAAGTCTATTGCAGTGTAGTACGTATTGTATTATGTTAGATCTTGTCATTATATCAGATTGTTAACCTAACAAGCCTTAGCTGGCACGTACTATATCATTTTGGAGAGCCTTACAAGCTGGCAAGGTGTTGCCTGGGGAGTGTACTTAGGTCAAATATTTGTCATATGATTCAAAATGATTTACTTGGCCAGATTTTCAATGAATGAACTTTGAAGGAAGAACTCAAGGAAAACTGAATCGATTAATTATGAAAATGATCTAAAAGGATCAGTTTACTTAACAACCAATATTCAATTCAAGTGCAGTTGTGAAAACTATAAGAAAGTTAGTCTAATTTGCTCGACTGTCAATATATCCCTAACTTCCTGTTAAAAAAAAAAAAAAATACAACATATTTATGGTATGTGCAAGCTATAACTATTGTGCACACTAAAAATGAATGTTCTAGCCTTTAAATTAAGTTAGCAATACGTTTTTTGTCGATTTAAATGGTTGAAAAAGGGGCGTGGCTGAATTATAAAACAAGCTTTAGCTACAGGCTAATGTTAGGCATATTATCAACAAATTTGATAGCTCTAGCTCCGATAGTCTCCGAGATGAACGCGTTCATACAAACAAAAAAACATACAGAATGCTGTTCAAGAATATATAAACACTTTGTGGGGTCGCCAACCCATAATACCCTCCACTCCAGTGGTTCGTAGATTTGAACAGCTGTTGCGAATGATGCCACCCTGCTGATATATGTATCACACTATCATCTCAGTGTAATCTGTAGGCGTAGCGAAAGAACAGAGAGCGAAAAGTTTCCAAATCACTGAAAATTGAAAATAAATCGTGGAATATCAACCCGATTTATCTTGTTTAGGTCCTCATTCAAATGGAAAAAGATTTTTTCATCACATTTGCTTAAGTTCTCTCGTGTTTATTCGCTCTATCGGGGGTTCAGCACCCTTCAAAGTTTTAGAGCTCTGCATAATTTGAATTCGCATCGGCGTGGAGAATATGGTAACCTGTTCATGTGCAACTTTATTGCTTGCCTCGAGAACGAAAACATCATCAAAGGATTGCACCCTGTTCTCTCTCCTGCCCCCGCTTGAGGACAGTTCACACTGCGATTGTCTGTCTGGGTTCTTCATTTAGGATGATTGGATTTTTCAAGTGCTCACAGACAGACAAAACTATCACGCATGTGCATCTGTATGTGTGTGTGTGTGTGTCTGATGTGATATGAGTTGATTGATGATGAACTACTCGTGGTGTATACAACCACCTTGTCTAGGACCGGAACCGAGACCTAGACCGCACGCACCCAAGAGAGGAAATCCTCACGAGGGTAGGGGACAGTTCAGGGCGGTTGAGTCGTGTTATGAATGCGTTGTCCAAATTACGCACAAACTTTGCAAATCGAGCGACATATTTGAAGTGCACTGCGAGAAAAATGCACGAAATAAGACCTTAGTACAGCTGGCGCTGAGTTAACTTGCCTATTGCCTTTCGCTTAGTGTATGCACTTGCATGTGCACATAATAAGCCAAATTACAGAAACTTCATAAGCTCTGCACAGCACTTTGAATGCTTTTTTGCCTCTGCCTAATGGGATACACTGTGAGAAAAGTGTTTATTTAATTTTTGTAATTTGTTTGTTATATAGATATATTTTTGATTTAAATTTTATATATGTTCTACAAGTGAATATGATTTATATGGCAATATTTGTAAGAGCACAGATCATTGACCTTATCCTTTTTACAGTTTTCAAACGAAATTTCAGTAGATTAACCTCGGATCTGAGTGGAAAATGTATTAAAAACTTAATAAATATATTTATATATTTTAATTAAGTGGATTATTTAAAGTAAAAAATGTTTCCTGCTTCGCTAAGTGTAAATTATTGGGTATAAAGTTTCTTAGTCTAAATTGAAAGACAAAGAAATCATTTGAAAAGGAAAACATACAGAGAAAATGTAATTTAATAAATTTAAAAACAAATAGAAATTTGATTGAATATATATTAAATACATAAAAAAAACATAAATTAATAAATATTCATGAATAAATATAAATAATATTTAAATACAATAAAAAACACAAAAATAACTATTTAATTTGAACCGTTCTACAATAATTGAAAATAAAGTTTTATTTCAACACAATCAAGAGCGAAAATTAACATTTAGTTTTCCATTATTTTCTTGCAGTGTATAGTATTTTAAATAACAGTAAAAATGTACATCAAAAAAAGAAACTGACCTAGAACAGATTATCACAGTACTTGGTCAACTCTTTCGCGCAGTGTACTCGCTTGTTAATCATGCGATGTGCGAGTGAATACATATGTCACTCTCTCTTCCTCTCTCTCTCTCTCTGCTTCCCCCTCTCCCTCTCTGTGTCTCTACTGTTTTACAGGCATTCGTGCATGTCCTGCAAAATATTTGCGATAAATATTTTTGATAACTCGCGCACACCGTGGAATGCCGCCGAAGTTGCGCCACTGTGCGAGCTTCGCTTGTACGCTGCGGCGTCGTGGCGTAGGTTAGGGGTTAATTTGCTGCACTCACTCTCTCGCTCTCTCTTGTTTGCTTTCTCTCTCTGTTTTGCTCGCTCGGGCATTGTTTGGGGTGCGTACGCGTCGTAGAGATTTGAATAGGGATCAGCCCATTAAGGGGTGACTGACTGATCCTGCCAGGCAAAGACCACCACCGCCATCACCATCACCACCACCAGCACTGACACCACCACCGCTGCCACCAGGAGCCACCACCACGTGAAGTGAACACAGCTGTTCCTCGTCTCTGGTAGAAAATGCAAGCGGAATAATACGAAATACCAAAGAAATTCCAATTGCCAAGGGTAGCACGCAACCCCCTGCCCCCTTTCCGCCTCCTCACCTAAACCCCCTCCACCCCACCCCCCATCGTCACACACATTCCCTTATTAATTCTTGCAGCAGCTGCGAGTGCGACAGCGACGTCGACTGCGACGGCGACTGCGACAGCGACTGCATTGCGAGCCTGGCTTGGGTTTTTATTTTTTTCGGGTTTCTCATTTCTAATTGGAAATTACAATGAACCGGAAATGTTGCAGGCCCAAATGTACATGATAATGTGCGTGTGTATCTGTGTGTGTGAGATTATGAAAAATGGCACAGTCACCCCTAAAGCGGCAACGCAATGTGCAACCCCGAGGCAGAGACTGAGGCAGAGGCAGAGGCAGAGGCAAATGCAGCCGCTGCTTTGCGCTTGCATTATTAATAAATAGTTTGCTTGGCTTTTAACGGGCTGTTCATGACACCCTACTCGACACACACACACACATACTTGCACAGTCTGCTGATCTCGCCATGTACAGTTACAGTTGAGCTTGAGTAGAGAGCAGAAGAAGGAAGGAGTGGGGTGAAGAAGGGGCCACTGTGTAGGGGTGCTGACTAAACAAGTAAAGAGAGCAATAGTTACTTGTGCTCGACTATAATATACTCCTTAAATAGGGCAACACCTGCAAAGCACAGTAAATATAATAATAATATAATTAATTATATTATTTCTATACAATTTCAATTTAATTTATCAATATCATTGAAAATGTTATAAATAATACACAACAAAAATAAACAGTCCAGCTTTAAAATGACGCTTACAAATTGATTTTATGTGTGTTTTGCGTGGGCGAAAGTGGGCGTGGCAGGTGCAAATAACCAGCATTAGCTGCAGGCAACAATAAAACATATTGTCAGCCAATTTGATAGCTATAGCTCTGCTATACTCCGAGATATGCGCGTTCATACAGACAAAAATAAGTATTTTCGATACAGATCAATAAAATATATACTTTTTTAGGCTCATTGATGCCTTTTACAGTCTATAATACCCTGCCAGCCTATGTGCAGTGGCTGAGGCGTATAAAAACATGATTTGAAATGAAATTTCTTTGCTGCGCTGCGCGATTCTTGGAATTTCCCTGATTCTCAATGTGCCATGACGCACACAGCGCGACGGCGACGGCGACGCTGACGCTGACGTCGACATTGGTATTTTTCGGTTGCCTTCCCTTAATTGTCTATCTGTGTGTGCGTGTGTGTGTGTGTGTGTGTGCGGCACTGACTGGCACTGGGACTCTGTGACTGCATCCTGTCGCTGTCGCTGCTGCTGCGCTGCCGCTGCCGTTCACCATCCCCTGCGGCCCAAGCTGGAGAAGGAGAGGGAGAAGGAGAGAAAGGAGCGCACAAAACAAAAAGCAAAAATTAGTGAAAAATAATAAAAGGCATTTTCAGTTTCGGTTTCAGTTTCCACTGTGCGTTTCAATCAAACAGACGCGTCTACGCGGCTTTTCCTTCTCGTCTACGTGTCTCCTCTCGCGTCTGTGTGCGTGACTGTGCGTGCCTGTTCGTGCGTGCGTGCGTGCGTGTTCGTGCTTCGATATTCAATACGAATCAATACGATTCTCAAGATATTCTCCACCTTCCCCCCAATGCAAAAGATCGCGCAGCAGCAGAGAAAAATATTTCTAGAATTGGATTATTTTTTTTTAACAGTGCATCTCGCTCGCTCTCTCTCTCTCTCTCTCTCTGGTGTTTGTGTATGTGTGTTTGTGATTTTTGGCATTAGTCTTGAGATCTTGTCAAAATTTATTTAAAAGACAATTACGACAACGGCTCCAAAGTGGCGCCGTTCTCCAAGCATCTGGATTCCCTGGAGGAATTCAAGACACTGTCCGGTGAGCTAACGTTCCTCTCTCTCTCTCTCTCTCTCACTCTCTCACTCACTGTCCCTCCCTGTCTCTGTCTCTCTCTCTCCCTTGCTCTGTCCCTGTTCCGGCGTCTACCTGGAGTTCGACACAGGTAGACCCAGACACCCTAATCGCCTTGGGCCCGTAATGATGCGACAACATTAGATTGGCTAATGTTACGTGTGCTTCTCAAGGGCTCAGTCCATATCGGGCACATTACTTAGGGCAGTCCATACCTTGCTCTATGCATAGTAGATAGACTCTACATATAAATCTGAGACTGGAATTGAATCTTCAAGAAAGTTTTAACGAGTCTTTGCCATCAAATATGCCTTATATGGTGCATATCCCGAGATACATCTGACTTATTCAGGCAAAATGGTTTCTGAACTTTATAAAAGAAATTCAATCAGGGTTTTATATGTGGTAAACTATGGAAATAGTTATGAAATCTTTAGAAAGAAATCCTTTAAAACTTCTTATAATAAGAGATGTTTTATTATTATTATGTTATATCATTCAGAATATGCTAGGGATGCTTAGGTTTATCATTCTTATTCGCAGCGAAACCAACTGGATTAGATTAATATACATAGATTCTTCAATGCATCGAACCTATTTGACACGAAATGTGTCCCAGACTATAGGAAACAAATTTAAACCGATTGGAAAAGATTTAACCGAATTGCAAAATACAAAATGAGTCCTCTTAAATATAAAACATGTCTTAAGTTCCAGTAAAACATCATATAAATCTAACTTGAGTAAACCAAACTGCATATATATATAACTGCATAGATTTATCGATAAAAATCAAGATACAATTAACGATATGCCAAGCTATTTCAAGCGAAAGGAAGTTGATGAAAGCAAAGCACATCCTTCAAAGTTCCATCACTATAAAAAGTAGTTCAATTTTGAAACTTCAGTAAAACATCTTATAAATCAAACTTAAGTAAATAAATATAAATACTTATATATATATATATCGATAAAAATCAAGCTAGAATTTTCGATATATTAAACTATTTCAAGCGAGAGAAAATTGATGGAAGCCAAGAAGTTATAAGTAAACAAAGTTCCATCACTATTAGAAAGTACTTTTATCTTAAGACTTCAAGCAACTCATTGTGATACTGAGAAATCCTTCTTCTTCTTCTCCTCCTTTGAGTTGTAAATAAAAAATAAATTGCAATCTCTTGCATATAATCTCTTTATGTAGTGCAATTTCTAGTTGAACACTCCGGTGCATGCAACTAGGTGCGCTCTGCGGGCAATTAGGGCTGCTCAATTAGGCTTTGACTCGACTTCGTTGCCGGGCACAGTTCACAAGATGCTGTCCAGGCCACTTGTGGTTAGTGTGTGCTCCCGCTCTCTCTCACTCTCTCTCTCTTGCTCTGTTTGATTATCTGAATGTGAAGTAGGCGCGATTATTGTCTCCCACACACACGCACACGCACACAACCCTCCTCTGCCCTCCCTCTGCTTGCATTTGCATTCGGCAGTTGCCATTGGCGCCATTGTTAAATATATCAAATGAAAAACGTACTTAAGTGCGTGCTGAAGCGCTTTTCATCTGGCACGGCACGCAAATTCATAATAGACATCAACACCCGGACACGGACACAGACACGGACAGCGACGCGAACATGGAGACGAACAGACACGAGCACGAACACGAGACACGAACAGTAACAGGGACATGAGCACGGACATGGACACGTTTGTGTTTGTTAGCCAGGTTAGGAAACAGTTTGCCGCGCATGGTGGGGTAAGGGGAAGGGCCTGCCACCCCCCTGTGAGTTGTGGCACAGAGATACAGATACGGATACAGAGATACACGGCTGCAGCTGTGGCTGACACAGATTTATGAAGCTCGGAAACCGTTCATATTCTCGCTACGTTTCCCCAACTGATCTAAACTTTTTGCTCACTTCAACTAACTCTTTCTCTCTCCCTCTCTCTCTCTCTATCTCTTTTTAGTTGGACCCGGCACCATACCAACCCCGTGGGCACCAGTGAATGCCGGTCCTCCGGGTCCACTGGGATCGGCGGACACAAATGGCAGCATGGTGGACAGTAAAAACTTGGATGTTGGCGATATGAGCGATGTAAGTAAAAGGAATTAAAGAAATATTGACTATAAGTTGTTTATAGTTGGGTTGTATGATAAGATATAACTATAAAATGATATATATCTAGTTATAACTTCATAACTATCGATAAATTCGATAGATATGCAACTATAATCGATATATAATTATAATGTATGATA
Organism: Zaprionus indianus; assembly: GCA_018904595.1. Classification (NCBI taxonomy): domain Eukaryota; kingdom Metazoa; phylum Arthropoda; class Insecta; order Diptera; family Drosophilidae; genus Zaprionus; species Zaprionus indianus. The sequence goes on from JAEIHA010000344.1 coordinate 2,398,915, forward strand.
GATATAGATATACCATGATATATAGCTAGTTCCTTCTTCGTAACTATCGATAAATATCAACAATATTTTATTATTGTCTGCATATAATTGTATTGTATGTTAATATACAGACCTAATATGATATATATCTATGTATATCTAATTATTACTGCTTTAGTATCAATGAATTCAATTCAATTCAATTTTAATAGATAATAATCTGTATTTATTCACAATGTTTGATAAGATATGGACAGAACATGGTAGATATCTAGTCAAAATTTCAGGAGTATTAATATATTCGATAAATATCAACTTTATTTTATTATTATCTGTATTAAATTATAGTCACTTATATATATCTATGTATATCTAATTATAACTGCGTTAGTATCGATAAATTCGATAAATGTCAACTATAATCGGTTATAATCTGTATATGCTATATATCTTGTCATAACCTCAGGAGTATTCGATATATTCGATAAATATCAACTATAAACTATTATAATCTGCATATAATCAGATTGTATGATGCGAATTATAATATCATATGATGAATACATGAAGTTCTACCTATACATATGTTAATGTGTACAGATACCATCACTTATAAATCAATTCTATCTGATTCATATATAATAGGTATGATATATATTGATATTTTATCGTATTATTTCCTTACTATGTCTTGCATTTCATCTTAGGTAATTCTAGCCAGCTTTCTTTATACTTCAACTCTACATACACTCTAGAATTCTATATTAGATAAAGACATTACATACCTATTATAGTCATTAGCTGTAGGTATCATCGATTTAATGATATAATTGCCTTGCCCACAGACTAACTTCAACTCTATTCAATTAGCCTCCCATTTAGTATTGAATTATTCATAGTCTGCAATTGCTCGATTTGCAATTATTTTTGGGCTGCACAAGTGGCGTAGACTGCAAAGGGGGTCGCGTAAATTGGCCTATTGGCCAGCAAAGTGGCAATTGCAATTGCAACTTTTACAACAACAAATTAGCATTTTTAAGTTGTTAAACGGTGCCCAGCACTACCACCCCCCCCTCCCCACCCTTTCCACAACACTAAACACTTAGT